>OX336357.1:11089581-12524051 GCA_946902875.1 Nematopogon swammerdamellus
TTGAGTGTGTATGTAACCCTCCCGAAGTTAATGACATGACTAACGAAACACCTTATATATGTAAATAATAGGATTGCACAGAAACTTTGAGGGACCATTTGCAGAAGATACCCTCCAGCCAAATGACATAATGAGAATAATGGGTAGGTAGGAGAATAACCTGGCAGCAAGATGCGGCCACTGCCGGTGTCGGTAGCCGAAGCCGGAGCCGTGCCAAAAGCGCACCAGCACCCAGTTGGACTGCGCCCACGAACGGTTGGCGTACGGACGCAGCAGCTCCTCTATAAGCACATTCTGTCTGCGAACATCAATGATATTTTAAGAAAGATACGTTGTCTATACGACATTCGGTGCTCACACACGGCACGAACTTGAAACGTTGACAGAAAGAACTATAAAGTGATGCGCCCACTCGAATAGTCTGATTGCAATTATTATGGGAGGGAATTCAAGTTATGTGGCGGTTGGTATAACTGATAACTACTTAGGAAGGACGACGCACGTCTGAACGCGTGCGTAGTTGGTGCGCGACTAACTTCAAACAGGACTGTGGTCTTGTATTTAATGTGCCGCTTTGGGAGCTCGTATAACCTATCTACCTCCTTTTTAACATATAATATCATTGGCGAACATGGACAACTTGGCTTCAAATGGCTTCACCTAACATAATCGCTCACATTGCAGATGCCGGTCAAAAATCTTAGAAGTTCAAACGCCCAAGACACCAACGAATTAAAAATTATCGGGAACTGGCATACAACGCACCGAATTGGGGCGCGAATTTGTGCTCATTCGGCACACTCTCCAATCGTTGTCTCCCTTATACGTATCAAATTGCCATTTAACCGTCTAACTCTATCGACGTGCACAGAGCGGAAACGTAACGTGATGTATGAGGCCCTCGCGCACTTACGCTGTTTTAAATATTGGCAATACAGAAGAACTCCAATCGCACCTTTCTACCGGTAAAATGTATGACGAGGGCCTGTCCAGAAAGTAGAATGTCGTTGCAAGACACGGGTACACAGGGCACAAGAGTAAACAGGGGCTCTACCGGCGTTAACTCACTCGCTAACTACTCGCATATTTCAACCAATAGCCGGGCCGGATGCCTCACTGAACGCCTTCTGATTAGTTGAGTGAGATCGTTTCTAATACTCACATCGGCGAGTGAGTAACGCCGGTACAGGGGCTGGTCTCCGTAACAAACAGGTAGAGAGAGTTGCAAGCGTCCAAGGCTTCAACGATACTATTGTAGGTATAGAGGGATCCAAGCGACAGGACATTTTGGCTGCAGCAAAATGTTCCATCTCGTACTCTTCGAAATAAGTTTAGTAACGCTGAGCGGGCATAGCATTTCCTAATTACATTGACGGCCGAATAGCTACGCGATGTCGTCAGCGCCAAATCATATTGGAAAATCAGCTAAACTTTTCCGATGACCATGATGACTCGAGAACATGCTTTAGAACACCGCGGCATGGGTGGCTGTGCCGATGGACTAAATGTGCTAAAAAAGCCCCCTCGCTAAACAATGCTCAGTGCAGTGCTATAGCGCGTTGAAAAACTGTTGACGCGCGTTGAAAGACTGTTGACGCGCGTTGAAAGACTGTTGACGCGCGTTGAAGACTGTTTATTGACGCGCGTTGAAGACTGTTGACACGCTGCTGTTGATACGGCGCGACGGAGTTTGAATACAGTTTGGTCTACCTACGTTTACGTACATGTGTGCGGGTACTGCCTCAAGTGCGCGCACGGTGCGCGACTCGGTCGCGAACGAGGCGAGCGTCTGCACAAGTGAGTCGCGCACGCTGGCCAGTATGATGCGCGTGTCCGCCGCCTCCGCGCACAGCAGCGACGCGCATCCCACCAGCAGCTGCTCCCATTCTGAACCAACATTGTTTAAATGGAACCAGACATAAGTAATTGGCTAAAGTGCGGTGGTGCCAAATCAGGACTTGTTTAACCAGTGATATTTAACCCTAGTTAGTAGGTACGTAGTAAAGTAAGTCCGCATGGACCTACAGTTTACATGGAATTTAACTCGTATTCGTGAAATAAATACGTCTGCAAAAATCATAGGGTTACGGTAAAGTCTTTATCGATATCCAAACCATACTAATCATCATCATCATCATCATTAGCCTGTATCGGTCCACTGCTGGACATAGGCCTCTCCCAAAGCACGCCACCACACGCGGTCTTCCGCTCTTCTCATCCATCCACTCCCGGCTACCTTTTTTAGGTCATCTGTCCACCTAGCCGGGGGGCGTCCCACGCTACGTTTGCTTGTACGTGGCCTCCATTCGAGCACCCGTCTACCCCATCGGTTGTCGGGTCTACGACAGATGTGCCCAGCCCACTGCCACTTCAGCTTGCTTATTTTCTTAGCAATGTCGACTACCTTAGTTACTACCATACTAATACTTATTATAAATTCGAAAGTAGTCTGTCTGTCGGTTAACCTTTTCACGCCTAAACCGCTGAACAGATTTCAATAAAATTTGGCCAAGAGTCAGATTGCATCATGCCTGACGAAGGACCTGGACTACCCTTTGTCTCAAAAAAAAAAAAACTAAAGGGGGTGAAATAGGGTATGAAATTTCGTATGGGGAGCCCATCATCTCTCAAGTTAGGAATATTAAAATTCATATTTAGGCTTTTGGTAAGAAATAAGAAATTGCGTGTTTCAGTGTTTTTGCTACTACACCGTTCTGTTACTGTTTACCGGTTCTGTGGAGGAATGATCTGCAGAACCGATTGGCACACTTCCGCGGTAAGCCTAGCTTGTAGGGATGCAATCTGTGGCATTGCTGATTGTGTCCAATTTTAGTATTTATAAAGAAAGGCGACCAGGACAAGATGCCGTGCATAAGGGTGACAGGCTAGCCACCAACACCGTGGCGTCAGTATTATTGTATGTTCCCTGGTGGCGCGGTCTTTCCACCTATTCATGCAGCAGGTGGGCCTTCATGCCTTACTTGCTGCCTGATAGTTATCTTGTACGAATACTTTGCTAAACGTAGTGGTCGATGTTGTGCTGTCATTTACCAGAGTACTTGCAGCACAACACCGATTACTCTGCTTACCCCGATTGTCGGGATACGGCGTGTGGTGTGTTGTTGTTGTAATATTATTTATTATAGTAATTTAATATAAGCATTTCTGAATATATCTTGCGGTAACCGTAACTCATCATAACCGTCTGCCTATACCTACATAAATTGTATTTGGTAATTCTACGGGAACAATAAAAATGCCCCAAAAATATGTTCTATAGAAAAGATTTCAATGCGCGGGGTTTCTTTACCAAATTAATGATACAACGGAAAGGAATGTTTCTTCTTCTTTTGAGATAATATATTATAGATAGATAGAGTAGGTAATTAGGTTACCAAAAGCCGACACTAATAATAATTGCGAAAGTAAACGCTTCGGCGGTTCCATCATTGTCAGCCTCGGTAGCTCAGTGGTGCGGTCGGTCGACTGTTATTAAGGTAGACAATGAAATTAAACTCTGTTCGATATTATCCTCTACCTAACCCTCTATTAGATATGAATGTGCTCTTTGTGAGGGTAGGTAGAGACAACGAATCTCGACGTGCCACGGTGGGCCTGGGTTAGGTAGTTAGGGCACATACCAGGAATGTACTTGGTGGGTATGGTGGGATGCATGAACAGTCGCAGTGTGTTGCTCAGCTCCAGGGTTGCCTCCAAGTGGTAATCGGGCACGAAGGGAAACAGCTCCGTAGGGAAATATCGGTCGTTACCTGCTGAATGGAAATGATTATTTTGGTCCTTAGTGCCGGTTTTTTTTTTATGGAATCTGACATGCTTGGCTACATCACCTACAACGTCCGTGATGTCAGCCCATAACAACGGGTGAACTAGGTGCCATGTGAGTGTTTCCCTTCATTTCATGTCGGCTACACTGAACTGGACTGAAAACACGAACTATTTACATAGCCGTTTCGAGCGAAGATTCGCTCAGTGCGGTGGTACCAAACCGGCCGGTATAAACCCTACCACCTAGTAAGGTAAGAAGGGAAGGGACCTACAGTTTAAAGTGGAGTCCGAACCACGGTCAGCCTCCAACGGTTGAGCGGTCACCCATCTATCTATCAAAGACACACCTGACAATTTCAGTAAAAAAAAACCCTACTGATAAAGGATGCAGGCGTTGCGTACCATTTGAGCGTCCGATTATTCGATTGGAGCCAGATTGTGGTGTCGACGCTGCCGAAGCAAACACAGCTTCGGGACTGAAAGACACGTTGTCGCTGGTCATACAGATATTTGGAAGGTAAAGTTTCAAACATATAGTATGTTTGAATGTTTGAAATTATACTATGCAGTATAAGAGCTTCGCTCGCGTGAAATTTGTATTTAAAAAGAAGAAAGTAAGTAAGCCCGCTACCGTACCGTTATTTCGGCACGCGGAACAGTTCGGTTTGTATGAGAGCCACATCTTAGCGTTTATGGAACTGAATTTTATTTAGCCTATCCTGTGTGTGACATATAGTTATAGTACTAAGTACTACATTTCATCGAATTCGAATGATCGGTTTAAATTAGCGAACGCTAAAAGAATTGAGAAATGTCATACATACGCGTGGGACTTCTTGCGTAACCGTTTGACAGGTGTCATTGCGGTATAAATATGAAATGCGCGCGCATCTCGCGTTCAGTACGCCCCCCGGCGGCGAGTGTGGTCTGAGTTTATATCCTAGGGTGTCTAGAATTTACTATGCCATATATTAAGGTTATGGAGGAACATACATACATACAGAAAATATTTCTAAAAATCGTCATTTTAGTTTTAGTATCATACATAGAGTTTACAAACGCAATATCTAAAAAAAAAAACCCCGACCCTTAAAAAGTCAAAAATAATCGCTAAGTAAATACCCGCGCAGCTCTGAATTTTCATATTTTATTTACTTAGCGGTCCCCCGACTCCTTTAAGTAAGTAAACTGAAATTATTTTTGACTTTTTAAGGGCAGGGTTTTTTAAATTTATAATTTAACTTTTATTTCAAGCTTTTTTTTAAACGCATGCAAATCCGTGTACTTTTTAAGATAATTAATTTTTTGATTACTTAATTACTTGATTACAAACATGGCTAAGAACGATCACCCGCATCCAAATCGGTTCATCCGTTTGGGAGCTACGATGCCACAGACAGACACACCCATACACACATACACGCCCCCCTTTTTTCGTCGGGGGTTAAATAAACCAAAGTAACTTACTCCATGTCCATCATCGCTTACATATTTATTATTAGTAGGTATTGCTTATGGAACATGGTTGCATACATACATTAGTGATTTCAGCTCACTACCCCCGTTTTTTTATGTAATCCGGTATGGGTGGCTGAGTCGGAGGGGCCAAAGCGCATGCTCCGATCAGCCAATATCACCTCTGAGAAGGTAGGTGCCATACCGGAGACTTCCCTGGATTGCTGGAAGCAGCAGGTGTAAGTAGGTATGCTCGTAAATTTTTTTCGTCAGAAAAAACTCATTGGTACACGCCGACCGGATTCGAACCGCGGACCTCTCGCATGAGAAGCCGATGCCCAAATCACTCGGCCCCCGCGCCGTTCCTGTCGTAACTAGCTAGGTGCTATGCCAGAGCGTAGCTGTGTGTGAAATAGAGTTACCTCTCGGAAAAGGATTCGTAGCGTAGTTGGAGCGAGGCGTAGCTGTTGCCCGTCACAGCGTCTGCCAGCAGACTGCTCTTCTCTGGGAGCACCTCTCTACTCAGCTCCTGCCGACCATAATACGCAATCAATGTGGTTTTTAACCGACTTCAAAAAAAGGAGGAGTTTCTCAATTCGACTGTATTTTTTTTATGTTTGTCCCCTCAGAACTTTCGACTGGGTGAACCGATTTTGATTATTCTTTTTTTATTTGAAAGCTGGTGCTTCCCGTGTGGTCCCATTTCAATTTGGTCAATATCGGATTGGAAAGCGAGGCGGAATCGCGAGACTGAAGACCGAGCGATTCCGCCGAGTACATTAATAGCAAAAAATTACAAAAAAAAACCGTGAAATAAAAAAACTATTTAAAAAATATAAAAACCGCCTTCCAAAATGTATGAAATAAAAAAAAATCGAACCCTAGAGTTGAAGGCGGTGCTAAAGCAAGCAAAAATGATACATGAAAGAAAACATTAGTGGATGATATCCTTTGTGATTTGTGTAGCCTTCTTTAGCACCGGCCACCGCCACAGATTACTTGCACCGCCTTCGACTCCAGGGTTAGATTTTTTTTTATTTCATACATTTTTTAATGCGGTTTTTATATTTTTCTAAATAGTTTTTTTAGGTGAACTACGTGCCATGTCAGTGCTTCACGGCATATATCTACGTCGCAGGAAAGTTGTAATATCCGTAAACTTACAAGTTTAGAGCATCTAAGTTTACTCTGCTAGAAGTACTTAATCATTATTAAATTTTTCCGGATTAACGCCTACGTCGTTGTCTGTCTTTCTGTCTGCCCGTCCGAGTGTTGTACATTCCGCCCGTCTCACGTAAGAAGTCCCGCGGCAACAAGTGGAAGTGTAGAGTCCGTCTCACTTCCACTGATTGCCACGGGACTTCTTACGTGAGACGAAGGTATGATACCAACATAACGGCAAAGGGAACTTTTAGATGAAACGCTCTTTAGCTATCATTTGAACCGTAATAGGTAGCCGGTTGAAATTTTCACAGAATGTGTTATTTATTATGGCGAATGTGCCAACATAATATAATAAAAAAAGCTAAAAGTAAAAAAATTACCCCATACATGAAACGTGCTAAGAACCGATTAGTCACGCTACTGAATAATAGATGGCGCACAGATTTTTATATTTTTCATTGTAGAAAGAAAAAAAGAATATAGACGAATATAGTTTTACAGATACTATCACGTACGCTGCTCGGTGGAACTAGCATCCCTTATTCCCTGCCACCCGTCCTATCTCCGCATGACTCGTCGCAGAGAGACTCAGCACCCTTTTGTTGTTGACATTGGGCTTTTGAGAACCAATCGATTCTCTAAATCGTTTCTTTGTCGCACCGCTAGAGTGTGGAACTGTCTTCCGGCGAGTGTATTTCCTGAATCCTTTAACCTGGGTGTCTTCAAGCGTCGTATTAACGGGCTAGACAGCATAGCAACAGTCCGCAAATCTGCTGGCATGGCAACTAACTGAGCGTGGTTTCGCGAGGAGAGGTGATTTTGGCTCTGTCGACTGCACCCGTTGCACCGCCCGGTTGCACTGTTAGAAAATAATGTGTGGTAGAGAACTTGTTCTCGACGATTACTCATTAAACGTTGCTAGTCTAACATGAGTACTGAGTTGGGGGTTTAGGCCTCCGCTTAGCTCACGCTGCTGACTCCACTCAGGTCGGTGGGTCAAAATGAGATACTACCCTAAACGCTGGGTTGAGTACAGCGGGGTTCCGTTAAAAGCCCCAGAATGCTTCGTGCTTCTGCACGGAACACTGGAGTTGGTCTCGGAGGGGTTGTGGTTTAGCGTTGATTCCCTGGTGCTTCATTCGAAGTATCAAATACGGGAATAAGTAGCGAAAGCTGCGAGTGGTGAGCCACTTAGAGCTCCGTAACCAATGTGGAGAATTGGTAGACATGTGAATACGGTAGATCAGCATGTCGGTGCAACACACACTTAAATGTGGATGTGGGTTGGATTTCTCACGAGTTAATGACACTGTAAGTCATTCGAGACCGGTGGATCCCCGGTACACATTAGGTGGTGGTCATATGCACTTCCACGCATATACATAGCTGGTGAAAACAAAAGCTACGGCTAGTACAAAGTGCTGAGGCCCTGGGCACAGGCTGTGGTTGGATAGGGAGCGGACCCCAGTGGCAGTGAAGGCTTCACCCCCGGCTCCCGGCTTCGGTCGGGGGTTCCCTCGGGTGGACGGGTGGTGGCTCGGATCGGCTGGGGAAAGGTCACAGTCTATGTTTCCCATGGGATTTTTTTCGGAAGAACGGTACAGCTATGGGCCTCGATCTGGCATACATGATTACTGTGCTCGCAAGAGTGCAGGGATAGACGTCTGGATTTTATGGCTGGTATTTCAGGACGTCTATATAAACAAAAGTAAGCGAAAGCGAAATACATAAATGATAGTATCGACTTGTCGACTGCACCATTGGTCTCTCGGCACAGCCACCCATGCTGGTTTACATAAAAAAAAAGAATATGGTTTTTTGATAGGTATGGTATAGGTCTACGAAGCCCTCCGTGCGCGAGTAAAACTCGCACATGACCGATTTTTTGTTCTGTCATACATAAGCATTGTCAGTCAACAGAAAATGTACAGTTTTACTTGAGGACGCTTGGGGCACGACGAGAGGAGGGTAGGCAGAGGAAGTAGTGATATGCATTTCTAAATCATTTCTGTGTCGCAACATAACCCACCAACTAACATTATGGTGTTAAGACAGGCGTTATAAGAGCTGTTTAATAGAGGCCCATTCTTATACAGGTTAAGGTTCTTTAGTGACTTTACAATAGCGTTAGTAAGTGCTATAAGGGTGGGACAAGAGCTCTACAGTAGTGACGCGTTATATTAATCCAATATCCCACTTTAAGATCTAAAACAACCAGTCGTTAGCACCAATTTGTTTGTTGTGAAAGGTTGCAGGCGCATATGGGATTTTCTTTCGGCAAATGGCCTTTCCCTACAGTGCAGACTTTATTCTGCCTACAAACCGGACTGGCACCTCCTCGGACGAGTCCTTCAATGCAGGAGAGCTATGACGCAGCTGTGAGGGAGAGAAGATGTCACGTGACATGCGTATTTCCTGCATCTCTCTCTGTGCTCTAGGTAGATCCAGTCTCACGTAAGAAGTCCCGCGGCAATAAATGAAAGTGTAGAGTTCGTGTCACTTCCACTGATTGCCACGGGACTTCTTTCGTGAGACGAAGGTATACATAACGGCGAAGGGAACTTTTAGATGAAACGCTCTTTAATTGGTGTAGATAAGGTGTGTGTTGCCATATAGACAACATTTGACAGGACAATGGGGTAATTACACAGAGCACGGAACGCCCCCTGCCCGCGCCCCCTACTAGAGGCGCCCTGAGCGCGATTTCCTTACAACGGCGTTGAAGCCTGTAGGCGTGGCCTACGACTTACATATGTGTGTTGTGCGTGTGCATTTGTTTTGTGCGTGTGCCTAACTTGCTCCTATTTGTGTGTAGTGTCGATACTAAGACACACACACACACACATACGAAGCGCTAGTAGCACTGCGTCCAGTTATTGTGTTTCAAATATTATCGCTTAGGGCGCCTCTAGTAGGGGGCGCGGGCGGGGGGCGTTCTGTGCTCTGTGGGGAATTAGCTTAGCATACTTTACGAAAAACTAAATCCACCGCCCCGACATAACCTGTTAGTATGGCTATTCACAATAGTGTTTTTATAAGCCGAAGGTGCGGAGGGAGTTCAGCCCCCGTCCACCGTAACAAAGCGCAGGTAATCGCGTGAGCCGGAGCGGCTGAGGCTGGTTATTTGTGTGTGACATTGAGAGAGAGAGAGAGAGTTTGCAGCAGTCACGTGACATCTTCTCTCCCTCACAGCTGCGTCAAAGCCCTCCTGCATTGAAGGATCGACCTCGGGCTCAGCGAGCCGACCTGCATGTGCGCGGCGTACTGCTTGTCGGAGGCGAGACGCATGGTGTGCAGCGCGCCGCTACACTCGCGCGCCAGCTCCGCTTGCCGGCGTCGCGTCCACACCGCGCCGCACACCCACGCCTGCTGCAGCGAGCCCGTCGACAGCTTCTCCTGTCGACAACAGTCTACAGTGTACAGCACGGCGAGACGCATGGTGTGCAGAGCTTCGCTACACTCGCGCGCCAGCTCCGCTTGCCGGCGTCGCGTCCACACCGCGCCGCACACCCACGCCTGCTGCAGCGAGCCCGTCGACAGCTTCTCCTGTCGACAACTGTCTGGTGGCGAAGCAGTTTATAATGTTTAACACGAGACGGAAGTTAACTTTCTCCATTCAAAATCGTCATTCGGCATTTATGTTTTTTCAAAACAAAAAATTCCAATATTTTTGATCGAAATACAAATTTTTAGCTCCGGTGTTGTAGGTATATTTCATCTAAACAAATGATAGGAACGTAAAAAAAAATGACAGGAACGTAGAAGAAAGGAACGTTCCTAAGACTAGAAAAAAATTTAAAAAATCGGATAAGGTTTGGGGGCTAGAAAACATAAAATGCCGCAAGACGATTTTGTATGGAGAAAGTTAACTTCCGTCTCGTCTGGGAGCTGACGACGACGTTGCGAACACGTCATTCGTTTATTGTAAAATTTCATCCATAGGTGCATCTGCTGCAAACTGCATCTCTCCCCGTACACGTCGTAAAAGGCAACTAAGGCATAATGACAAGGTGCCGTGCTAAAGGGCGGCACCACCTCTCACCTTGGCGCGGTCCTTCCACCGAGTCATGCAGCGGGTCGGTCTTCTTGCCTCACTTGCTGCTTGATAGTTATCTTGTCCGACAACTTTTCCTAAACGTGATACATCGCTGTTGTGCTGTAATTTACAAGGGCACTTGCAGAACAACACGGATTACTCTGCTCACCCCGATTGTCGGGATACAGCGTGTGTTGATGATGTTCATCCATAGGTAGGTAAACAACGCTTGGGCATGTCGAAAATTCGGCCATTCAATGCGAGGAAAAACTGACAAATTGAAGAAGAATTGCATTGATAGTTGACACCATACCACAACACACACAATGTGCCGAACATTTCTCGAGCTCTGTGCTGCCACAAGCTAGTGGCGGTGCTAGACCAAATGTAGAAAACGTTCCTTTAATCACCTCGTAAACTTCTTTAGTTCTCTCCAGTTCCTTCGCGATGGCCTCCATGACTAGTTTCTTCATCTTTTCAGTCTCCGTGAGCTCCTTACGGCCTGCACAGGATGTTATACTATGATTAAGGGAAAGGAAGCTCAGAACTTTACATGGCTTCAATGAACACACCCAGGTAGAGAGGGATCCAAGCGACCGGCAAGTGTACAACTTTATTTCGCAATCTGCAGAAAAACATTTCGTTGAGCATCTAAGTTCATCGGTTAATCCGCGTTGGCTAGGACTAAAGGACCTCGGTTCCTCGGCATAGTCACCCGAGCTGGTTTTAATAAAAACCCCTTACTATACTGTTTTCAGAACTGGCTAAAAATCGGACATTGACCTATGAGCGTTGAGCTTCATTGCACAAACGTGGCGCGCGAAACACAATGCAAAACTCTCTTGCGTTTTTCTGCCGTAAACACGGACACGAGAGAGAGATGACGCTTCACGAGCCACGATTGTGCAAGGGAGCTCAACGCTCAAAGGTCAATGACCAATTTTTCGCCTGCTCTGGAAATAATTACAACAATAGATGTAGAAGGCTCACCGGAATATGGGACAAGCAGTTCCGTCTGAAAGATCGAGCAGTCAGCAGAATCAATTGCATCCTATAGACTCACTTGCTATTGCAACTTCATATTGCTCTGTCATCAGGGCACTGTAGCAGTTTGTGACAGAAGCAGTGGTATTATGTAAAACAAAATGCAAACATATCGTAGAAGTTTCATGTTACCACTGGAGAAATGCATCGCTTTAAGGTCTTTGCTTACGGTGACGCTTGGTCCGGGTCGCCTCTCTCCCTAAAACATGGTTGAGGGAAGCGATGGCTATGCTCGTGAACGGGTGCTGTTCGTGGAGACTGGCCTGCTCCAATTGGTAACATTGTATATTTTATATGTTAGGCGTATATTTTTAAAAGAAACTATAGTATCTGTCATGAACTGTTACATTTGTCGCAGATTTATATTTTTCATTATATTACTTTTTGGTCTTTGAGATTTGTACTACCTCGTATTATCACTGGTATAAACTGAAAATGCTACAAACATGTTCACTTGAGATTCTGACTGCATACAAATTTTGAATTTTGACAGGGTCAACCTGTACCTTAATTTATACTGCTGACTGACGCATGCTAAATATTAATTTGACTAATTGATACATTAAGTATCAAGTTTATTTAGCACGCATACTAAAATATTAATTTGACTAATTGATACATTAAGTATCAAATTTATTTATTCATTTTTTGACATTGTACTACAATGTGGTATGAATATTTATAATTGACATGACTTGATACGATATGTATCAACAATTTCTGACAAAGGCTCTATACACCTGATTTTATTTATACTTTTGCTTTTATGTGGTCAGAATTTATCAAGCTTAAATTATAGTTATTCTAGCTCTCAAACTATATCTTAACACTGTAAGCGGTGTCTATTGTGTAGCTAGTCACAATGTATTGTAATTGAAGACGTTAAAAAAAGAACCCTGCGAAGTTTCTTGCCGGCTCTTCTTTGTGGGTGTAATCGAACCGGATTGTAAAAACTAAACAGGACAAATTCAAGCGTAGTGTACTACCATATGAATGATGAATAAAGAATAAAGAATAAAGAATGCACAACGAGTAAAGTCAAATGTGCCTAAAGATATTCAGTGAAGTCATTGAAAGCTAAACAAAATCTCGATTAAATCAATGAACAAATACTTATAGGTTCTAGGTCAGTCAGTCAGTCAGCGTGTATGCGACCACTGCTGGACATACGACTCTCCAATGGTCCTCCAGCCCTCCCGGCCTTCAGCGGTATGGAACTGCTGTTTTCCGCCGACGTATTAGATGATAATAATTTCAAACGACGGATTAAATTAATGTTAATTGAAAAGAGTTATTACACTATTAAGGATGCATTAACTGACCGTAATTTTATCTAAGAGTTTGACTACTGTTTTTTCCACTAACAAACTTTGACAATTTGACATTTGGATACACTTTGCATCATTAAAAATTTTTTTTTATATGACTTATTACATCTCTTTGTAATAAATGTAAACTAATTTTTATTTATTTTTTGACTTGATATAATAAGAAGTATCAAAATTGACGATGGCACTATACACCAGATATAGGTAATTTAAATAGGCAGTGTGGTCAGATTCTTCAGTATTCATGTTTATGCTGTAAATATTAATGCTCTTGTGAGCGGTAGTATGGGTTATTTATTTGTAAGAGACTATAATATAATACTTATAAGGTACTAACAAAACATTGTGACTTGCGAAGTTTGTTTGTCAGTTCTTCTTCGCATTGAATTTAGAACTGGCGGAATTTTCGACATGTCCAAGCGTAGGTTACCTACCTATGGATGAAATTATACAATAAACAATAAACGTACTTTTGATGTCGTCGTCCCATCTAGCCTGTCGGATTGTCTTCCCTCTCACACTCCGTTTTCCTGTTCCCTCCTAGTTTCCTGTCCTGCCCTAGTCTCGGTTCTAGGTACTCGTATGTTAGGTATAAGAAATCTACAAAAGATGTGTAAAGAATAGCCCCACTGCATCTCTTCCCGTGCATGTCGTAAAAGGTGACTAAGGCATAAGGTCAAGATGCTGCACTAAAGGGCGACAGGATAGCCACCTCTCACCTTGGCACGGTCCTTTCATCCATCAGCAGGTGGGTCTTCGCGACTTACTTGCTGCTTGATAGTTATATTGTCCGAATAGGTACTTTGCGATGCCGTGGTGATGTGCTGTCATTTACCCGGGTTATTGCAGCACAACACCGATTACCCTGCTTACCGCGATTGTCGGTATACAGAGTGCGGTGTGTATGTATGTGTAATGTAATGACAGTAACCGGCCGCGTGCAGGTCAGCTGTGACGCCAGCGAGCCGCTGTTCAACGTCGTGCAGGCAGTCGGCCAGGTCTCCTTGCTGGTCCCGAAACTCGCTCAGCTGCAAAATTGTTATTGTTATTGTCAAACATTTTAATAGATGTGTAGAGCTGTGAGGTGAAAGGTGTCCTTTGGCTCCACGTGTAGCTGCGGCTAATGTTGTACGAGCTTGTGGCCCAGCATCCCTGGTCTAGGGAGTGCGACGACCTAGTCCACTCTCCTTTTTAATTTGATGTCATTTAAATTTTAGTGTTTGGAAATCACCTACATTACATGCAGTTCAATTCTACTAGTTAAAATAGCAATTTAGTCATTTTATTTTTATTTAATAATGGCGGATGTTAACCGTCCACCAAATCTCGATGAAACGATTTTCACCAAAAAGTACTATAAAATGACCGAATCTGGGAAAATGTTTAAGAGCTTTTCGTCTTCAAATATGGACCCCTTTCTAACCCTGAAGTTACGAAACCCTAACCTGAAACATCCTGTATAGTATGTTTTGTTTTATTTATGTTATCTCTGTAGCTTCTCTTAATAATAAATAAATAGAGGCTCTCGCTGAGTGGTTAAGTCAAGGGCCAGATCCAGAAGGCGGCCCTGCTCGACACTGCACGCATCGTCCGGAGGTTTCTCTCCCTAGCCCGACCATCGATAGCTTGGGTTCGCCCCGCCGCCGGTGGTGGAAACTACGTTTATTTTTATATTAATTTTAGGTTTTAATTAAAAAAAAATGTTAAATTTATATAAAAAGAAATTTGGAAATAAATGAATAAATAAATAAATAAATATGAGTGAGGAGCGGACCTTCTCAGCGTGCTTCACGGCCGTGCTGTGAAACATAGCCGTCAGCCCGTCCAACAGCAGCAGCATGGTGATCTTCGGGTCCGCGGTCCCCCCGCCCGCCATCACCGACCGCGCACCCTTCACCGGCTGCGTCGTCTCAACACCCGCCCTGCGTGTCAGCTCATTTCATAATAACTGTTCTATTTCAAATTTTATAAGGCCCTTTTTAATTTTATAAAATCTACATAGAGTTCAGCATTTACCGAGTTTCTTACATCAAACAACTATCAAAATATTGCCATGGCCCATGATGATATGATATGATTGATTATATAAACTCTGTTCGGCGAGTGTTGACGGCGACTCATCGAAAATAATGAGCTTTTACATAGAGGCGAACTCTCTGAACAGAACAGTGAACAGAATAAATTTACAACGTTTACTGTCAGATTTAATTATTGTGAAAAATAAATTAGGCAAGTAATAAAGTTTATCAAGAAATAATTAAATTCCTCAAACAAGATAAAAAAAACTTACCGAGATTCGTGTTAATTCTGGAAAGTTTTCTATCCAAATTTGGATGGAATATTTTTGAAAACCCGCTAATAGTATTCGGAATGTCTCTCACTACAAATAAATTACTTTAATTCTTATAAATTTGGGTAAGAACGCGCGTATTCACCCCCTCTCGCCTCGGGGATTGGGAGGCGCGGTTACCTGTGATGTATCACTCTCAAAACTGGCCGAATAGAGTATTAAGCCTCTACTCCTCGGGTCATCTGTACCGTAGGATTGATGCAGAAATATGAAAAGTTAAACTTATATAGGGAATGTTCTAGGTTTTCAATCTACACAAAACGTTGAAACAGCAAGTTTTTTAACTTCGCTCGATAGAAAAAAAAATCCAAATATTCTTCTATTTTTACAGCAATTTCTAGTAAAAATATGAAGAATTAATGTAATTTTTTTATAATTTTTCTCCAAATACCATTTTATATTCTTTAGTGAACCATAATTAAAAAGCCACAAAGCTAAAGTGTTTCATACTAAGTAATTAAAATAAAAAAACATTGCGCGTTATTCGCCTTCGCTTTGTTTTATCGTAAGCGCCTTGTGGCGATTCCATCCCGTTCTAGTAAAGAGAAAACTGCCTAAAGAGGAAACGGGGTGGCGGCGCCCCTGTCACCGCTCCCCATTCCGCTGAGCGCATGACGTCACTATGAGTGGAAGAGGCTTAAGTATCCTGTGTAAAATGAAACCCTGCTGCCGCCTCACCTATTGCTGGCATTTGTGACGGTGGCGGCGTTCATGAAGCGTGCTATCGAGGAGATGACCTGCGGCAGAGTGGCGAGCGCCGGAGACCCCAAACTCAAGTCTATAGTGCCGCCGCTTACACCTGTAAGCACATCGCACAACCGATATTTTTAAAACAAAACAGCTTTACTCACGGTTCTTCCCGAGCTATGTGGCTCGACGTTTCGGGCCAAGCGTATGGCCCATCCTCATGAGCACTCTGCCTACTGCGACGGTTGGCAGAAGAAGAACTTAAACAGAACTACATATTATAATTATTTTACATCAAAAAGTTTATTTCTCAGAAAAAACAACTTTCATCCATAATTTCAACGAATCTTACGCTTTTTCGATCAGGCTACGGATCTGACGCGAGTTTAACATTTTTTACCCATCTAAAAAAAGTGCCAAGCGCCGCTAAAGAAGTTTCGAATCTTACGCTTTTTCGATCAGGCTACGGATCTGCAGGTCTATTCTTGTAAATTCTGACAGCGGAATCAGCGCTGATGTGGCGCTGAGAGCCACTTTGGAAGTGGCTCTCAGCGCCACAACCGCGCTGATTCCGCTGTCAGAATTTACAAGAATAGACCTGCTGACGCGACTTCTGACGCGAGTTTAACATTTTTTTACCATCCAAAAAAAGTGCCAAGCGCCGCTAAAGAAGTTTTCACTTCAATAATGTCTAACAACCACGGTAACATAAAAACCCATACAACCGATATTTCTTTATCCACCTTAAACCTGACATCATTGCCAACATCACCTGCTAAGCCAGCGATGTTGGATTAATCAGCTCAGTTATGTCAGCCTCGGCAGCCATCGGTCGACTCTCATTCGTCATCATAAGCGCACTTTGGCACGCTCAGAACTTGGATGAGTGACAGATCGACCGTTGGGGGCTGAGCGTGGTTAAGATTCCACGTAAAACTGTAGGTCCCTTCCCTATCACTTTACTGGGTTTTTAACCCGTCAGGTTTTATACCACCGCACTGAATGAGAAGTCGGTCGAAACGGCTATGTAAAATAGCTATAGATAGATAGATAGAAATACTATATTGCTCCAAAACATTTTAGAGTAATTCGTTCGTTTACAGTTAATGGTTCGTGTTTTCCGTCCAGTTCAGTGCAGATGGCACGAACAAAGGGAAGCACTGACACGGCACCTATTATTACCTGGGCTGACATCAAGGATGCTGTAGGTAAAGTAGACAACCGTGTCAGTTTCCATAAAAAAACTAAAAACTAAATAAGTGCAGCGTCAGTATACCTCTCTTAGGTAGTCGTAAGAATGGGCTTCCGGGAAATATCTTTCCCCACTCCTACAATTCACGGATCTTCAAATCTTAACCTTTCACCAGCGACATTAGTCCGTTTCCAAGCCGGACTGGCACCTTCTCGGGAATGAAATTTGCTGTGCCCGAGGTCGAAACTCGGGCATGGCCACCCAGTTCAGAAGAATAAAAAAAAGTACCGTCCGGCTACAGTTCCGACACACTTGAAAGTAGTACAAGGCATATGGAACAATATGTAAGAAATGGGAAGGAGAGCGTGTACGTGAAAAATGTTGAATGTTCCCCACACCCACACCCACCGGGATAGGCGATATAGTTCCAATCAGTGGGCCTGATCGCCGAACTGACCCCGTTATATAGGTCTCTCTCTGCCTACTCCAATGGGAATCAGGCGAATATTATGCACCTAGCTAGGTAGCTATACGATAAGAAATTGTTGAAACTAACCGGTGTCCACTCCTCCACCGACGTTGTAGCGAGGCTCAAAGCTCTGCACGAAGGCGTTGTTTTCGCCCAGAACCCCAACCAGCTCCGGTCTGGACAAGGCACAAGTCCCATCTGTTAGTGGCTTCACCGACAATACATACATACATACATATCACACGCTGTATCCCGACAATCGGAGTAAGCAGAGTTGTCGATGTTGTGCTGCAAGTAGGTACTCTGGTAAATTACAGCACAACACCGACCGCCACGTTTAGAAAAGTATTAGGACAAGATAAAGCTACGAATATCAAACAACAAGTAAGGCACCGAGACCCACCCGCTGCATGACACGGTGGAAGGACCGTGCCAAGGTGAGAGGTAGCTAAGCCTGTCGCCCTTATGCCACCTTATGCACGGAATCTTGTCCTTATCACTTAGTCACCTTCTGCGACATGCACGAGAAACAAGTGGGGCTATTCTTTTTAACAAGCTTTTTAAGTACCGATCCCACACGTTACTGAAAAAAATAATTTCTCTTCACCGACCACTAGACCCGAAGAGTTCCACCGGCCAACAGGTTTTCCAAGTGAAGCACTATGCAACTAATAAAACACTGGGAACACTAATCGATGAGAAAATGCTTAGGAACATGCTCGAAAAGGCAAAATTTATTACTTCTCATCGCCCACCAGAACCTTATCATAGGTACTATCTTGTCCACTGACAAACTAACGTGAAAATGGAGATGACTAACATCTAGGAGTCATCTAACGCTCTTCACTTACGTGGAAAGCAGTTAAGTCTTTTCCTTAAGGGCGCATGGGGCACGACACGAGCCCAGGGCCCCCGGCTTGATGAGGGCCCCAAAGTGCCGACGTCGTCGTTTTAAACCGAAAAAGAGCGGCTCTATGTTTTGTGTATTTTATGTTTTGTGTTTTGTGTCAGCCTCGGTAGCTCAGTGGTGCGGTCGGTCGACGAATATACAGGTTGTCCCCGGACTGGTGTAGTTCCTTTAAGGAGGCTATTCTACTCTTTGTAACAAACATAATTAGTAAGAGAAGTAGGGTTCTAGGTACGCCTGTTGCGGAGATATAATTTTTTAAAGTCATTAATGTAGTGCAGCGGTTCTCAAACTTTTTTGGTGACGGAACCCTTTTGGAAAGCGAAATATTTGACGGAGCCCTAAAATAAACAAAAAATAGTTTTTGTGCATTCTTTATTAATAATCCTATTACAATGTAACATTTACTTACATAATATTTATTTATTTATTTATTTATTTAAGGTTCACCAACAGGTCCGACACATTTACATTCAATTATGTATAAGTACAACGTATTTAAAGTTATAGTGTGGACCCAATGACGGGCAAACACCTCCTTCAATATTTGCTGGCATCACATATATAAAGATCATTTCTTCTACCCACTTAAGGCCGTGACAAACGCCAACGACCTTGAGCATTCGGGAATTCTACATAATGTACCATGCGACTGCTAATTTCGCTTCGCACGTTCAAGTCACATTTAGCGTAGTTTGTCGCTATCAGCCTAAAGAGTTGATGGTTCGGGGTTCGAATCCCACTTTCGTATGTTTTTTTTTTTTTGCTTTTTTATTATTTTAATTATTAAAATGATTGTGGCTTATGTAACTGATGCGTGATTCTAATTTTTTATTTTTTATTATTTTACCTAAATAACATTTTATTGTAATTTCTTCCAAATTATTTTAGTTCATGTACTTACCACTTTTTATAAACCTCTAAATAGACTATCGATGAAAACTAAAATAAAAATAGGTAGGTAGGTAATAGGTAGATAGGCATTTAGGTATGTATGGCAAATATCATAGCAACATAGGTACCGGCCGGCGCGCGCGGCGCGCGCGGCGGCAGCATGGCACGGTGCGGTGGGGTGCGGTGCGGTGCGGTAACTCAGTAGCAGCGTGCCACTCACGCATGCAAGCAAGCAATAACAAGCCGCTCCTCCGCGCCGCGCCGCCGCGCCGCTCCTCCGCGCCGCGCCGCGCCGCCGCGTCGTCTCCGCTCCGCGCCACCACCCACAGTGCCGCCGCCGCCGCCGCCCCCGCTCCGCAGCGCGCCGCTGTTGCTAGGCTACTTTTATTTAGGCACGGTTCTATAGTCCTTGCATCTCAAGCGCAGACAGCGTTATACCACAGTACCTATTAGTTATTCTGTGGTTATACCAACGAAAGCCATGCGTATAACGCCCCGTCAAGTTACGTACCGGAGCGTATACTGATAGATACCACAGAAGAGAGATATTACTGATACGGTCGTACTGTATACTGGTACGGAAAATGACACGGTGGCAACATCACCTACAATACAACATCCGAGATGTCAGCTCGTAACAACTGGTGAAGTAGGTGCTATGTCAGTGCTTTTCTTCGGTCGTACCGGCTTCACTGAACTGGACGGAAAAAAAGAAGGGAGTCATATCCCGAAATAGTTTGTATTTTCCGTCCAGTTTAGTGTAGCCGGCACGACCAAAGGGAAGCACTGACATGGCACCTAAGTTCACCCGGTGTTATGGGCTGACATCACGGATGTTATAGGTGATATAGCAAACTGTGTCAGTTTACATAAAAAAATCCCTCAGTCGCCTTTTACGACATGCACGGGGAGAGATGCAGTGGGGCTATTATTTTAAATTACCATCCCACACGGTACAAATATACCTAACCTACCTATCTTTTTTCCATTCGATCCAAACACAGAAGACAGAAATGACGACCGACACGCGGGCGCAGCAGGGCAGGAGCGAGCAAGCGAGCCCGGAACTAAAATTGTATCTAGTATTGAAGTGCCTGCTAAATTGACGAAGGCAAAAATTTTACCCTTCCGACGGAAGAATTACGTCAATAATTTCATGTAGGCGTTTTTTGTTTTTTATTTTTATCTCCTTTCGTGGATAAAATAATAAAAAAAATTGAATAGAGTTTTCTCAGAGCTTTGTGACCTTTGAATCGGTGGTATTGTAAAATTGTAATAATACACACATACTCAGATTTTCAAAAATTCATGCTTTTTTTATATATTTTTAATTTTATGTTTATTACTTACTTTTACTCATTATTAAAAAAACCAGCAATGCACTTTGTTGGTAAGGAACCAAAATATAGGTTGGTATTTTTTTAATTTTCTGAATGTGTGTCAATTGGTCAGTTTTGGACCTTCTTTGTCGCACTTTTTGCATGTTTTGCGTATTTGGCGTTTGTCACCGCCTTAACTTATAACAGTTATAACAAAACTAAAAAATGACTGCCGCCGAGTAACTGCTCGCATGAAAGTACTAGGAGCCCATAGGAGCCAAACGATGCTGTGGCGAAACGCAACGCAGCACGGCACGACCCATCCAGCAGAGCAGTATCGTTTACTCTGTTGCACTCACATCACGACGCTACGTCCGTTTCGTCGTCGTCGATCGGCTCACGAATTCCGTATGATATTATAATAAAAGAGAAAAATAATAATTAAATATCTAATGGGAGGTATGAAACTGTGACGCCGCCGTGACGTCTGCGCAGCCGAGCTAAATCGACCCAGAGAGGTGTATTGTTGATTTTTTTTTCTCGTATTCTCGCGGAGCCCCTACAGAGGCTCCGCGGAGAATACGGACGGGACGCGATGCGAGTGAACGCAAACAGATAGCCCGCCCCGCCCGCGTACCGCTCGCGCCCCCACCCGCACCATTCCGCCTTGCGTTTCACAGTCGCGCGGTCTAAAGGCGCCCACACATTGTAGTATGCATTTAGTTTTGGTAGGAAATCTTTAAATTTTAATGAAAGCACATATTTAAAAAATTCTCTCACCAGTGCTTTTGTTACAAGGCGTAGAATAGCCTCCGTAAAGGAACTACACCTGTCCGGAGACACCTGTATAATCGGCACGGCGCGCGAGCTCATGCGCTGCGCGGCCAGAAGTAAAGAGGGAAGGGGAGGCGCGCATAAGTTCGCGCGCGTACAATACTTGAACTTAAAGTTTAAATACATTATTTTCACGCACTTTATTGATGTTTAAAGTACGGAGACCTAAAATAACGCAAGATACTTTATTACAGTTGGCAGCCCTGATAGCGACTGTGACACTCACCTCAGAGTCCTCACGAGGAAGGGCAACACCCCTCCCAGCCGGTCCACGTTGTAGAAGTCGAGGGAGCCGTCTATGAACGCCCGCGGTGGCACATGCGGCGGATTCCCTCTACAACCAGAGTCGAGTACTTGTGTATTAATAAAATTGGAAACGAATGAAACGCGAGGTAGCGCTCACTTGCACCACTCCCATATATCCTATATGTTAGCTAGAATTAAATTACAAATTTAAAAAAAACCCGTAAAAAAATAGTTTGTAATTTTTTTATCAACTTTTATTTCAATCTTTTTACGAGACGTAATCTTTTAATTACTTGATTACTTGATTACAAACATAGCTAAGAATCAACCCGATTAAACCAGTTTTCTAATAGAAAAAAAAACGCATCAAAATCGGTCCATATATTTTCAAGTTTTTTAAGAGACATAATTTTCTTACGATTTTAAACATATACGCTAAGAACCATTCCAGTTTTAAGCCGGCTTTCTAAAGAAAAAAAACCGCATCCAAATCGGTCCATCCGTTTGGGAGCTACGATACCATAGACACGCACGCAGACAGTCGGAGACATCAAACTTATAACACCCCTCAATTTGCGTCAGGGGTCAATAAAATGCCTTACGGCATAAAGCTCCCATTTAATGTGAAATGTTGGTGTAGAATAAAGAATGTTTGATATTAGATTAAGCTGGATGGTCTGGCTTATTGTCAAAGCAACATTCACTTACGGGTTGCCAAGAGGATATTGCTCCCACAGCCTCAGCACTACAGTCAACAGGCGCGCGTGACAGAACCACGAGATGGCAGCACTGTTTCGCGATATACTGAACACGCGCTGCGGGGAAAATATCGACCATGAAAATATCGACCAAATATTCAGTCACAAATTAATAATGACTATAGAATGCAGATAAGGGCCGACACACATATATGTACCTAGGTGTTATAAGACTTCCTGCTAACACAAGAAATTTAGAAAGAAAATATAGCATTATCAAAATTGTAAGTGTTCTTGTACATGAAAAAAGTCTTTAGCTTCTGTTTGTACAAGAAGTATGTAGCCACCATTCCGGTCCGGCTAACTAAACGCTCTCTACATGTAGTTAATTCAAAATATACAAAGTATAGTTGCCGGTAGCAAATAATGCGTGTCGAGCTTCAGAAAGAGACCATCCGGTTGTAAGAGACCATCCCTGTCGCACGAACTCGCAATTCTCTGTGCGACAGGGACGACAATCTATAACGCACCCGGATGGTCTCTTTCTGAAGCTCGACACGTATCATTTCCTGCCGGAACGTAGATATGTTGTACACAGAAGATCCTGAGGAACAATCAAACGCGATTGGATTAGAATAGGGTTGCCAGTCGTCCCGGTACACCGGGACTTGTCACCAGTCGTCCCGCCTGACCACCAAATGTCAGCTAAGCCAGCCACCAAAAGCCAGTTAGTTTTATCCATGCTAATATTATGAAAAAAGGGTTCAAGTTTCTTCTTATTCCCTAACACTCCTTACAGAGCGTTTCAGGCATCATAAGTCTGCAGATTTATGTCGCAGATGATTAGGTGTACCTATACATAGACAACGAACGTTCAGTGGAGACTTTTGGCTCACAATCTGTGAGCTTACAGAGCTGCGTGTATCGTTCTGAATCGAACACTTTTCTGGGGCCTATAATTTATTCGCTATGGACATTTAAGTACAATCATTGCCTACCTATTTATCTAATATAATTTATGCATAATCTACCTATTCTTAAATGTAAAAGATACCTTTGATCTAAAATACATACATACATACATATCACACACGCTGAATCCCGACAATCGGGGTAAGCAGAGTGATCGGTGTTGTGCTGCAAGAACTCTGTTAAATTACAGCACAACACCGACCACCACGTTTCGCAAAGTATTCGAACAAGATTAAATCGATCAAGCAGCAAGTAAGGCACAAAGACCCACCAGCTGCATGACTCGGTGGAAGTACCGTGCCAAGGTGAGAGGTGGCGAGCCTGTCGCCCTTTAGCACGGCATCTTGTCCTTATCCCTTAGTCGCCTTTTACGACATGCACGGGGAGAGACGCAGTGGGGCTATTCTTTTTAAGTACCGAACCCACACGGTAAGGTACGGTACGGATCTAAAATGTAATTTAATATTCATTTCCCCGCTCAAAGGCAACCAGCTTTTCTTAGGTTTTGATATAGTGTCCCGGTCAGTAGTCCCTGCACCTTTATTGCAACCCTAGATTAGAACCTATAATCCAATCAGAAAGGAATGCGAGAATACTTCGCAATCCCACCGTAATGCCAATGACAAGTAGAAGTAGGTACTACAGAACGCAGGGAAATGTTGCATTCAATGAAAGCTTACCATGTCAAGAATGCAGTTGTCCATGATGTAGCGGCGAAACTTCTCGAGGAATATTTTGCAGGTTGACGGCGATACATCTGTTGCGTCTTTATTGTCGAGCAGCATCAGGAGAAATTCCTCCTGCAGGTTGTTCGAGTCGTATGAAACAGTATCAAATTATTCGTGTCGAGCTTTAGATAGAGACAAACCGGTTGTAGGGCGTCGCCCGTGTCGCACAGAGACGTGCGAGTACGTGCGGCAGGGACGGCGCTCTACAACCGTATTGTCTCTTTCTAAAGCTCGACACGCTATATTTGCTGCCGGGCATTGTATGTACCGGTGCAGAAGGTCCAACAGTTTTACATGGGCCCAATTGCCTGTAGCAGGATTACCATCTGATTATGGACTCGCAAAAAAGAGTTCCATTGCAAACAATACACGGCCTCTATAGCTCTATTCCAGGATTTCTCAAACTTATGATGCCACGTACCCTCAGTAAAGTTTTCCAACGACTGTGAACCCCTGCCCTAAAGCAACTCCGCCCAAAGGAAAGGAAAATAAAAAACATAAATTTTAGCGTATAAATTTTTTAAATTTAATAGAAAAGGTTTTTTAAACAGTGAAACATTGAAGAAAGTTATTAATGTGATGGGTGGGCTTGTTTCTTGTCGCAAATTGAGTCAATTTTCGGTGCAATTTTGGACAATTTCAATCTTAATTCTCACTCAACATTAAGTGTCGATTTCTATATTTGGTTTTTATCATTACCAGGTGTGAAAACACACTCTCACAAAGGTATGTTGTTGCGAAGGGTAAAAGGAAGTTCACACCCAGCCGCCATTACGTAAATGTAATGTAGTCGCGAACCCCCTATCATCAAATGGCGAACCCCTGGGGGTTCGCGTACCACACTTTGAGTAGCACTGCTCTATTCGAATAAGGTGTCTTCTATGTCCAGCAGTGGACCGATACAGGCTGATGATGATGATGAATAAGGATAAGGGATATCCTTCTTATATTGCTAGGTGGTAGGGTTTAACCCGCCCGGGTTGGTACCACCGCACTGAGCGAAACGTCGGTCGGAACGGCTATGTAAATAGTTTGTGTTTTCCGTCCAGTTCAGTGTAGCCGGCACGACCGAAAGGAAAGCACTGACGTGGCACCAAGTTCACCCGGTGTAATGGGCTGACATCACGGATGTTGTAGGTGATGTAGCCAACCGTGTCAGTTCCATAAAAAATTGGTTGTCTGTAAAGTCGGTTTACAGACGATAGTTTTACGTGATAACGTCATAAAGTGGTAAGACTACGCATGTCGTTTTTGTTACGTTTGTATTTCCGAAAATAATTCTTAGGTGGTTATAAAAAAAACTAAATACCCTAAAAAAAATTAAACACCGTAACATTGCTAAAAGAAAAAAAAACAAAAACAAATTTGAGGGATTCGAACCCATGGTCACAAAATACAAATCCCACACTCTTACCACTGAGCCACGAAATCACATAAACGACCAAAGGAATATCGGATTCCCTTGGTTCGCTTTCGGTTTGGGCCGATTGGGCCTCTCTATCGCTTGTTATTCGCTCTCGCTTGCACACACAGGCTCAGATGGAACGTGACATTTTTTCGTGCGTGCGGCCGGTGTTCATCAATTATTTACAAGACATGACGTTATCACGTAAAAAAAAAGGTGTAGATTTTGCCGATTCGGCACATTTCCACCTGAAGATGAACGACGCGACGCCCACTGGAATTCGGTGGTGCACTGGGGATGCGAATATCCTGTCAGTTTGACATAATAATATGCGCTACTTTACTTTGATTTTTAGGCTTCCGTTCCTCAAAAGAGGAAAAACGGAACCCTTAAACGGATAATTTTCGTGTCTGTCTGTCTGTCCGTTTATCATAGCTTATTTATTTTCTGCGAATCTACTGGACGAACAAGTTGAAATTTGGTACATATACTATAGAGTATGATGATGGATGACCCAATCACGGACGTACATATAGCGTAAGTAAATTTTGGACGAGATTTTGGGGGTACATGTTGGGGGATAAATTAGAAAGTAAAAAAACTAATATTTCAAGTGTATCAAGTGGAAAGGGCTCGTTATAAGAAATATATTTTTTTATAACTTAAAATCCATAGTTTAAAAGATATTAAAGAAAATATACGAAAATCGATCCCCATATCTCCGAAACTGCTGAGTCTACAAATTGAAAAAAAAAAAAACAATAGGAAGTATAGGGCCTCTCTTATAGTTTAGAGGAAAACCTAAACGAAAATCCTAAGTCATGCACAAAGTTCTCACGGAAAATGGAATGTATTGTATTGTATTGTATTTATTTATCGCAATGTAAAATTTCACACACTTATAAAAATGATGTTTAGGTAAATGTTGGTCATTTACATTACCCGTCAAAATCGTCAATGGCGATCGGTCACACACAAATATTGTCAAATAAAAATAGTCAAATGCGTACGGAACCCTCTTCGCGCGATTTTGACTCGCACTTGACCGCTTTTATTTTTTTATAAATTACACTAATAAATAATACATAAAATTAAGGAAAATGCATAGATGCCTGCCGCATACTTGTATTTGTTCGAGAGGAGCTATGGCCGCGGAAATCTTGTCACAATCTTCTTTGTACTGCCGCTCTAAGTTCTCCTCGGTATTGTCAGACTCGTTTGATGTTTTTATCTTGGAGCCTGTGAACAAGCATGTTTGACGATTGTTGCTGTACTGCAGCTGTTCCAAATTTAAATTTTAATTGGCACCCCTTAGCGAATTTTCTGAGAACCAAGATCCTTACCGTTATTTCGGCGCGCGGAACAATTCGGTTTGCATGAGAGCCACATCTTAGCGTTACCTGAACTGAATTTTATTTACCCTGTCCTGTATCATGTATAGTTAAGTGTGCTTGTTAAGTTTCATCGAATGATCGGTTTAAGAGTTATGGAGGATACATACAGAAACGATTTCTAAAAGTCGTCAATTTAGTTTGAGTGTCATACTTACATATGTAGAGTCTACAAACGCAATCCTTACCTATAATAAAATCCAACGTCTGCTTTCTGTCTGTCTGTCTGTCTGTCCGCTTATAACTCGAGAACCACTGAACCGATTTCAATAAAACAAAATTCTACGGATAGCTTGATTCTTCCCATCAACTATAGGCTACTTACTATCACGCTAAATGGCTTATGAGGTTAGCAGTGAAGTGAAATATGAGAGCGGGCGGAGCCGCGGACACAGCTAGTATCTTATAAAATAAAGTAGCTTACTCCATGACCATTACAGATTTAGCATCTAAGTAGCAGCCGTATCTAGCAAGCAAGTAAGACGGCGACCTAATGTGTTGATCAAAAGATGGCGTGATCCCTCACGCTGTCGTGCGTGACCGTTCATACTTTTGTAGTTTTGGTAGGTTGCCCTCTTCCGCATATTATTATGGGAATACTTGTATACTTGTATGGGGATGGGAAGCACCTTTATTTTTGTTGTTGTTTTATTATTTCTTGGCCTATCCGCCATAATAAGTAATAGGTACCTATTCTGTGAAAATTTCAACCAGCTACATTTATTACGGTTCAAAAGATACAGCCAAGAACGTTAGAGGTAGGGACGTCGTCGGACATTCCCCGCGCCTAGTTGTTTTGTGGGCTTTCTAGCGCAGCGGCGCGCGGCGCTGCGGCGCAGCTCGCCCACGCAAAATTGCATACAAAAAATCATGCCATGAGATGATTTCAGCGCCGCAACTAGACTGACCAATCACAACGTGCCACGTCACAAAACACGTTCATCACCTCGTGACGTCACAACCATTCAGAACACGCCCGCCCGCCCACGCCGGCGGGTGGCCGAGTGGTTTGGGCATCGGCTTCTCACGCGAGAGGTCCGAGGTTCGAATCCGGTCGGCGTGTACCAATGAGTTTTTTCTGAGGAAAAAATTTACGTGCATACCTACACCTGCTGCTTCACCGTTCGGAACCGGTGTAAAACTGTGTTCCCTTGCCCCTTACTAGGTGGTAGGCTCAAATTGTAGCCGACTGGGTTGATACCACCGTACTGGATGTAAGATGGCCGCATAGCAGCCTCGGCTGTGTTCTCCTCTAGTCCAGTATAGCCAGCAATCCAGGGAAGTCTCCGGTATGGCACCTACCTTCTCGGAGGTGATATTGGCTGGTCGGAGCATGCGCTTTGGCCCCTCCGACTCAGCCACCCATACCGGATAACATAAAAAAAAAAAAAACGTCCGCTACCGCCCACTTCCGGTCACGTCCGCCCGCCCGCGCCCCGCCCGCCCTTGACCGCCCGCCCTCGCTCGCTTCCGGCCGGCCGCCCGCCCCCGCCCGCTCGCCCTTGGCCGCCCCGCCCCCCGCCCGCCCGCCCTTGGCCGCCCCGCCCCCGTTCGTCCGCCCCCGACCGCTTCCGGCCGCGTCCCGCTGGCCTCACACACACAAAAGAGATAAACGCTTCCGTAGTCAGTCAGCACGGCCGATCAAGTTTTTGTGAGGGTTCCGCGGCAAAACGACTATTGGATATGTATAAAACAAGGTTCCGTTTACCTCGACAGGTTGAGTGTACGTGAGGGTTCCGTAGCTATCACGCAATATATTAGTGCTATGTACCGACATTGTATTAGAAAAAGCAGCCAAGTGCGAGATGAACTCACGTTGCGAGGGTTCCGTAGCTATCACGCAATATCTGCTATGTATCTATGACGGGGTTCCAACTTTCATAGTAGTCGTATGGGGGATGGAACCTTGTCGCATGCACCATCGGCGTAGCGAGGGTGGGTGAGCAGCGCGAGAGCCTTCGAAGTGGGGCGGGCGGAAGCGGCTTCGCTCGCGTTAACAACAACATGATGCTAGAAGCGCCGGCGGTAGCGCCTGCGCCAGCGGGGGCGCCAGCGGGATGCAGCCGGAAGCGGTCGGGGGCGGACGAGCGGGGGCGGGGCGGCCAAGGGCGGGCTGGCGGGGGCGGCCAAGGGCGGGCTGGCGGGGGCGGGGCGGCCAAGGGCGGGCTGGCGGGGGCGGGGCGCCCAAGGGCGGGCGGCCGGCCGGAAGCGAGCGAGGGCGGGCGGTCAAGGGCGGGCGGGGCGAGGGCGGGCGGACGTGACCGGAAGTGGGCGGGCGGACGGGGTGGGCGTGTTCTGAATGGTTGTGACGTCACGAGGTGATGAACGTGTTTTGTGACGTGGCACGTTGTGATTGGTCAGTCTAGTTGCGGCGCTGAAATCATCTCATGGCATGATTTTTTGTATGCAATTTTGCGTGGGCGAGCTGGGCCGCAGCGCCGCTGCACTAGAACGCCCACAAAACCACTACACGCGCCAGCGTAACACGATATTAGTAAAAAGGTACCAATAACATTCGTTACCACCCAATCAGAGCGCGATACCACCCGATACCACCCAATCAGAGCGCGCGCCGTCCGCTCCGCTACGCGGGTAGCGGAGCTCGGCGACGCTATTTCTCATATAAGCATTGGACAGTCCGACATCCAAAATCTTCTAACGTTGTATTGTATTGTATTGTTTATTGATCATTCATATGGCAGTTAGACTGCTCTCGAACTTGTCACAATTTGTTCTATCCGGTTCGATTACACCCACGAAGATGAACCGACAAGAAACTTCGCAGGGTATTTTTTAAACATATTTTTACAAGAATTTAGTGACCAGCCACATAATAACACCGCCCATAGTCTATCTAAAACACAGCTTGAGAGCAAGATTAACAATTTTGCTGAGAGTTCTGACTACAAAGACTTATTATTCTTGGATACAGCTCTCGGACGGACAGACAGACGGCGTAGGCTTAGTAGTAGTCTTCCATATGGATACGGAACCCTAAAAAGCAAACAAAGCAAAGCTTTACGTTGGAAAGTATGATCTTTGTTTCCCGGACGCTAATATAGAAAAGTTGCAATGCTTTAACAAAAGCGGTCACCTTTACTCTTCAAGCTGGGTGAAGTTTTCATTGGAGGTCCATGTCCATTATTCACCAACTTGGAATCTGTAAGCAAATAATATAATTACCTGCGATGCAGAAGGCAGACTTATTGCATTATACAATTTCTTTCAATTGGAACGAAGTTCCATAACGCACGTTACACTCCAGAGTTCAGACTTGGTTGTCTTGGTTGTCAGCCTCGATAGCTCAGTGGTGCAGACAGTCAACTGTCGCTATTGAATGTTAAGCAACGCTGGGTGCGGTCAGTACTTGGATGGGTGACCGCTGACCGTTGGAGGCTGACCGAGGTTCGGATTCCTCGTAAAACTGTAGGTCCCTTCCCTCCTAATCTTACTTGGTGGTAGGGTTTAACCCGCCCGGGTTGATACCACCGCACTGAATGAAACGTCGGTCAAAACGTCTATGTAAATAGTTTGTGTTTTCCGACCAGTTCAGTGTAGCCGGCACGATCAAAGGGGGAAGCACTGACATGGCACCTAGTTCACCCGGTGTTATGGGCTGACATCACGGACGTTGTAGGTGATGTAGCCAACCGTGTCAGTTTCTATAAAAAAAATAAATAAAAAAAAGACACTTGGCGAATAAGAGTTAGGCCGAAAAAAGTGTAAGACTTAAAGTACCTACTGCAGCTGTTGCCAATTTATATTTTAATTGGTACCCCTTAGCGAATTTTAGGACCCAAGAATTAACCTCGGATCTTCGAATCGCGGGTAAATAGCCTTTCCCCAGCGACATTAGTCCACCTCCAAGCCGGACTGGCACCTCCTCGGGGGTGATATTGCCTGCGCCTGAGGCTTCGACCTCGGACACAGCCAGCTAGTTCGGAAACAATAAAAAAAAAAAAAAAGGTTTGGGCCGCCCGGACTGGTACCATCCGCACAGAATAAAAGGTCGGTCGAAGCGAAGCGGCTATAAATAGTTCGTGTTTTCCGTCCAGTTCAGTGTAGCTGAAATGAAATGAAGGGAAGCACTGACATGGCACCTAGTTCACCCGGTGTTATGGGCTAACATCACGGACGTTGTAGGTGATGTAGCCAACCGTGTCAGTTTCCATAAAAAAATAAATAAAAAAAAAGACACTTGGCGAATAAGAGTTAGGCCGAAAAAAGTGTAAGACTTAAAGTACCTACTGCAGCTGTTGCCAATTTATATTTTAATTGGTACCCCTTAGCGAATTTTAGGACCCAAGAATTAACCCTGAGTATTATTATTATTTTTTTTTTTATGAAAACTGACACAGTTGGCTACATCACCTACAACATCCGTGATGTCAGCCCATAACAGCGGGTGAACTAGGTGCCATGTCAGTGCTTCCCTTCATTTCATTTCAGCTACACTGAACTGGACGGAAAACACGAACTATTTATAGCCGCTTCGCTTCGACCGACCTTTTATTCTGTGCGGATGGTACCAGTCCGGGCGGCCTAAACCTTTTTTTTTTTATTTTTTTTATTGTTTCTGAACTAGCTGGCTGTGTCCGAGGTCGAAGCCTCAGGCGCAGGCAATATCACCCCCGAGGAGGTGCCAGTCCGGCTTGGAGGTGGACTAATGTCGCTGGGGAAAGGCTATTTACCCGCGATTCGAAGATCCGTGGATTGTAGGAGTGGGGAAAGATATTCCCCGGAAGCCCGTTCCACACCTTTGCAGTGCGGCACAAGAACGACCACTTAGTAATGTAATAAGGGGTTTGTTTATGTGGAATTCGAACCACGGTCAGCCTCCCACGGTCGAACGGTCACCCACGCACAGATTCCGACCGCGGCTGAAGGTGTGCTTTTAAGATCACAAACGACAGTCATCGAACCACGGATGGCTCCGAAGCTGACAAGTGTCCTTATAAAAAAATAATTACGCTCCCGAGAAGAGGTCGTCCTTTAATCACGTGAGGTTTTTAGGCCACTTTTTACCCCCCCCCCCCCCCCTTGGTGATACGTCGTGAGGTTTTAGCACCCCCCCCCCCCCCCCCCGTGATCTTCGTGAGGTTTTCGCCCCCCCCCCCCTTGGTGATACGTCGTAGGGTTTTAGCCCCCCCTTGGTGATACGTCGTGAGGTTTTAGCCCCCCCCCCCCCTGGTGATACTCGTGAGGTTTTCGCCCCCCCCCCTGGTGATACTCGTGAGGTTTTAGCCCCCCCACCTTGGTGATACGTCGTAGAGTTTTGCCCCCCCCCCTTGGTGATTCGTCGTGAGGTTTAAGCCCCCCCCCCCCCCTTGGTGATACGTCGTGATGTTTTAGCCCACCCTCCCCCTTGGTGATACGTCGTGAGGTTTCGCCCCCCCTTTTGGTGATACGTCGTGAGGTTTTCGCCCCCCCCCTCTTCGTGAGGTTTTAGTCCCCCCCCCCACTTCCCCCTCGAACATCACGTATATTTTTTTAATGAAAATATCTAATATCATAAAATCTGATTCTGAAAATCAATATATGAATAAAATTATGCATAGTAAAATACACGTGATTGTCACAATATGCCCTCCCCCCCCCATTGTGATCAAATCAATGATCAAGATCATGCTATTTGCTTACTCCGCACCCCCTCACCTTTTGAACCTCGCGTGATTAAAGGACGACCCGCCGAACAACAAGAGAAATGCACCAGTGATCCTCGGATCAGTTTCGCCGGTGACGGAGAGCGGGCGGCGCCACCACACGCGCCGCACGGCCGCGCGTAGCGCCGCCTCCTCCGGGCACTTCATCTGCAGGAACGAGTCGAACCTGTTGGGCGCCAGTCACACGTCTCAGAACATAACCAGGCCTCACGCACTCCACTCTATGTACTTGCGCGCGCTAACTACCTACCGCCCGGTGGACCGCCGCGCCGGGACGGTCTAATTCAGTGGAAATTCGTCCGCCGCGCGAAACATACCTATACGCTCGCCCAGCCCACGCAACTGCGCGCAGCTGCAAAGCAATAATGCACTTTACACTCGATCGTTTAGGTACATTTACGCACGCAGCGATTGGCGACGTAAAACAGTAGGCTATTAAAGCCAAAGGAATGGAACTTTTTCTATGGAGTGATTTATCTGTTACGATTTAACTATTAAGTAATCTGTGACATAACAAACGGCTAGACGTGTCGACGACTTTATTTATTTTATTTTTATTTTTTCATGTAATACGGTATGGGTCTCAGCCGAGTCGGAGGGGCCAAAGCGCATGCTCCGACCAGCTAATATCACCTGCGAGAAGGTAGGTGCCATACCGGAGACTTCCCTGGATTGATGGCTATACTGGACTAGAGGAGAACACAGCAGAAGAGGCTGCTATGCGGCCATCTTACATCCAGTACGGCGGTACCAACCTAGTCGGCTACAATTTGAGTCTACCACCTAGTAAGGGGCAAGGGAAGGGATCTACAGTTTTACACCGGTTCCGAATAGTGAAGCAGCAGGTTTAAGTATGCACGTAAATCTTTTCGTCAGAAAAAACTCATTGGTACATACACGCCGACCGGATTCGAACCGCGGACCTCTCGCATGAGAAGCCGATGCCCAAACCACTCGGCCACCCGCCGCTTTTTACATTACTACATTTCAGTTAAGTTAGGCTAGGCTAGGCTAGGTTAGGCTTTACTACATTTCAGTTAGCCGCGATGTATAGGTCCTCTCACTCTCTATGTCTTTTTTTATGGATAGCGCGGCATCTTTTCACCTACAACTAGATGTCTAACGACGCCCGTGGGCATTATGTGACGCACAGGAATTGCGAATGCCATGCCGGCCTGACAGGATCAGGGCAGGGAGTGCGTTCCACATTTCCCGGTCTTTACAAAGATGTGGTAATAGTACCCACCTAAGGTTTAAAGGCAGAATGGAGTTGGTTAACCCAATCTAACCTGATCTCTTTTATACTGATCTAATTATTTGTTAATAAATTAATAGATAAAGACTGCAACGTACATGACCTTCCCGAAGAGGATATACTTGACGAGGTGTCTCCTGGTGACGGTGTGCTGTAGCAGGCCGCACAGTGCGTAGACACACTCCTGCTGCCGCGAGAAACTCATGTCCTGCCCACAAGTGTTGTCTGCGTTCCATTACACACAATACTTCTTCCGAAGGTGGCTTTAGCTTTTGTCAGTTGCTGGGCTTCTGCGGTGCTGGTGGCCCACAAGTCCGGGTATAGAGCGTTCCAACTAAATCTTCCCTTCGCCGTTATGTTGGCTCCACTGCCAGTGTCACTGTCAGTGCTTAAATTCCTGTTGCCAGATTGTGAAGATTATATTACCTAATAATGTAATCGGTATTTACCGTATAATAAATACGGTAAATACTGATAATTACGGGTAAATCTGTATACATAGCAACCCTCAACGCTGTTTTGACAGATAGACAGTGGAGCCAACATAACGGCGAAGGGAAGATTTATATGGAACGCTCTCTAACCGACACGGTCAATGGGAAGCACTGACATAGCACCCAGTTCCCACGGAAACAATTTTTTTTATATAAACCAGCATGGGTGGCTGTGCCGAGAGAACAATGGTGCAGTCGACAGAGCCAAAATCACCTCTCCTCGCGAAACCACGCCCAGTTAGGTACCATGCCAGCAGATTTGCGGCCTGTTGGTAGGCTATCTACCCTGTTAATATGACGCATCAAGACACCCAGGTTAAAGGATTCAGGAAATACACTCGCAGGAAGACAGTTCCACACTCTAGCGGTGCGACAAAGAAACGATTTAGAGAATCGATGGGTTCTCAAAAGCCCAATGTCAACAACAAAAGGGTGCTGAGTCTCTCTGCGACGAGTAATGCCGAGATAGGACGGGTGTCAGGGAATAAGAGATGCTAGTTCCGCAGAGCAGCGTCCAATGGGCTAAACATTACGGGTGTAGGTTAGGTGATGTAGTTGTTTTTCTCTCTTCAATCATTCCTCTCACATAAAGAACTACCTACTCTGTTCTAAGATAATGTGGAAAAAAGGGCATTGACCTTTGAGGGTTAGCTCCCTTGCACAGATGTTGAGCGCAAAGGGCCATCCTCTCTCTTACGTACGCGGTTCATGAAGCGACTTGTGAACTTGCTTAATTTATATTATAAGATATCTAAGTAGGTACGCATTGATTTAGTGCTTCTTTCTTTACATAAAATTGCATTAATATTGTTATTTTTTCACCATCTATCTAGCATTATAATTATTTAATCTTTCTTGCAATGCAATTCAAATGTTCTCCTTTTATAGTTTATACCATATACGAGTACATAATATTAGGTGTTACGTTAGTCATGTCATTAATTTCGGGAGGGTTACATACACACTCAAATAAACACTTTACGTAAAAAAAACATATGTTCATAGGAGCCTTTTTTTGTCCTAACATCTCCTAACAAAAAATTAAAATCAAATAACTCTAAAAACCAATCATGCAATAGACCCTGCTTGCCAAACACGAAACGTAGGTACTTACCTAGCGCGACGTCTCTAGATTTATGGCGGCGACGCGGCGCAAAGGCGTTACTTTGTCGGTAGCCGTCGCCCGACAGCGCTCGCTACGCCACGCCGACTATTTGCGTTGCATGCGGCCGCGCATGTTTCGCGGCGCGCCCGGCGGCCGGCGGTGCGTCTCAGACCTCAGTGTCTTCGCGGCGGTCCGCGAGAGAGCACATTATTTCGCAAATTGAAAATGCCGCCACCGCCGCCGTATCGCTACACCGACGCGGAGTACTTTGATATGTTACCGAGACTCAAATAGGCCGCGGCGGACCGATACGCATTCGGTGTAATAAGAGGTAACAGTGACACTCTAGTTCGTGTGAATCAGAGCATTGTGAGGAGGGCTACTCTTTGCATCCAAGTGCAAGGTGGCCATTTTCGGAAATTTTTGTAAATGTGGGTATGTACCTAGTATGTAAGTTCCTAACTACTAGACTAGTGTAAGTGAAGAGTACCCATACATACACACACACACACACATATCCTCTGACACATTCAAAAACACAACAAACAGCTGTTCTGCGTTTTGAACATAGTCTGGTCATTGACCCCGTACAATGCGACTTACCTACTGTTACACACAGGTCTAGTGACCTTGTGAGTTGTGACTTACTTACAACAAACAACTGTTCTGCGTTTGATTGAACATAGTACGGTCATTGATCACGTCCGTACACTGCAAGTTACCAACTGCTACTGGTACATACACACAGGTTGATCTGTTTAATGTTTAGGTAGCAAACATGTTTTGTTAAATTTATCGAAAAGTAATGCTAAAAACATTTACTTTTTTTTGCGTAACGTGTTTATTTGAGTGTGTATGTAACCCTCCCGAAATTAATGACATGACTAACGTAACACCTTATATTATTATTGCTTGAATCTGATAATATTGTACCAGTTTATACTACTTATAATTGTTAGAAACTGTAAAGATGTTGGTTCTATAACAAATAAATAAATAAATAAAATAATATTTTTCCACATAGCCTCGAAACATGCTTTACTGAGGAGCAACCTGGGAGACGTTGTCGAAGAGCAGAGACTCGCGCACCACACAGTGCTCCAACACGTCGCACACCAGCGTCTCGTCCGCGAAGCTCCAGAGCCAGTCCAGCAGCCGGCAGAGCCGTCTGTGCGGTGCGCACCGGAGCGCCTCGCTCGTACCCTTCTGGAGCAAGCAAGCCGTAGACAGGGTTACCAGATGGTCCAGGCCGTAGACAGGGTTACCAGATGGTCCAGATAAAAAAAGAGGAAATTTTTCACCAAAGGGTCCCCTTTGATTTTTCGGGTAAAACTTTTACGAAAAATCTATCCCCCCTTTGTATTATCCGTGGAAGTCTAAAACTTTTCCGCGGGCAAGACTTCAAAAAAGAGGACTGTCCGCGGTAAAAGCGGACACCTGGCAACCCTGGCCGTAGACCGTCTCAAATAGCTTCACAGACCACATAACGACTCACTTTTTAAATTAATCTTTCTCTAACAATCGATAAGCGAAGCGGGTGGCCGAGTGGTTTGGGCATCGGCTTCTTTCTCATGCGAGAGGTCCGAGGTTCGAATCCGGTCGGCGTGTACCAATGAGTTTTTTTTGACGAAAAAATTTACGTGCCTACCTGCTGCTTCACCGTTCGGAACCGGTGTAAAACTGTAGTACATAGGTCCCATCCCATGCCCCTTACTAGGTGGTAGGCTCAAATTGTAGTCGACTGGGTTGGTACCACCGTACTGGATGTAAGATGGCCGCATAGCAGCCTCGGTTGTGTTCTCTCCAGTATAGCCAGCGATCCAGTGAAGTGTCCGGTATGGCACCTACCTTCTCGGAGGGCCGCATAGCAGCCTCGGTTGTGTTCTCCTCTATTCTCATCAGTCTATACTCTCTAGTCCAGTATAGCCAGCAATAAAGGGAAGTCTCCGGTATGGCACCTACCTTCTCGGAGGTGATATTGCCTGGTCGGAGCATGTACTTTGGCCCCTCCGACTCAGCCACCCATACCGGATTACATAAAAAAGAGGAAAGGCAAACACTACCACAGCAAGGATTTCGTTTCGATTCCACAAGTGAGTCACATGCGCCCTAGAGTATATGTACCTATACAGAATGTTTCAGGATAGGGTTTCGTAACTTCAGGGCTCGAAAAGGGTCCATATTTGAAGACGAAGAAAAGTTCTGAAATTTTTTTTCAGATTCAGTCATTTTATAGTACTTTTGTTTTGGTGAAAATCGTTACATCGTGATTTCATGGAGGGTTGACATCCGTCTTTATTATATAAAAATAAAATTACTAACTTACATGCTCAAATAGTAGAATTAAACTGCATGTAGGTAAATGACTTAAATTTGAATGATGTGAAAAGAAAAGGGGGACTGGACTAGGTCATTGCACTCCCTAGACCTAGACAGCAAATCTCCCATACGCACTTGTCCATCGAGTTTTTATTACAATTTTCAATTTTTCTATGAAAAAAAAAATAATACGGATTTTCGGTTTGGGTGATAAGGATTTTTTTCTTTTAAAAATGAATACTTTCTATTCCTGAAGTTTCTCAAGCCTATCCTTAAACATCCGGTATATAAGGTCTTCCAATAGCAGGTAACGAACGATACGCTAAGGGGTGTATGTGTATCTGATACTGTACCCTAATCACAAGATTTAACCTACTACGCTACGCTACGCTACGCCGTGTTCTCCGCATCATTTTGTACGGAGAAACGGAGCAGCGCCTCTAGTGATAGATTTGCGTACTTCGTTTCTCCATACAAAATGATGCGGAGAACACGGCGCGTAGCGTAGTAGGTTAAATCTCGTGATTAGGGTATTGATTACGTTCCCATACCAATTTTTTTTTACTATTTTCGAGGTTTCGCGAGTAGAGGTGATTTTGGCTCTGTCGATTGCACCATTGGTCCCTCGGCACAGCCACCCATGCTGGTTTACATAAAAAAAACGTACTTGTTAAGGTGAAATACGCGCACTTCACGTATTAAATTTGAGTAGTGAGTAGGTTTTTTATATCGTAAAAAAAATTGGTATGGGGACGTGATCAGTATCTGATACACACCCCTTAGCGTATCGTTACCTTATAAATTATAATGAAAGACCTTACATTATAAGAACCTCAAGTATTATACTGAGGTTACTCACAAAATTCTCCGCCAGCCTAGCTTTGTAGAAGCTGGCGGCGTGGGGGTCCGGCGCATGCTGCGTGGTACTGGTACGTGACGGCAAGCCGAGACTGGCGTGCACTCGCGGCAGCAGCTCCGCTACCACCACGTACGATATGCGGATCATACCACTCAGCTCCGATATTATGATGCGCGCCAGTGACATCAGGAAAGCCTGACGTATTAACACAAAACTGTTTTATATTATTCATATTAAGTATTCTTTGTTCTGCAATCTGCTTGGGGCATTGAGCAGTTAGTGACTTCATCGTAACTTGGACGGTGACCAAATCAATGTCATCATCTGAGGCTATCGGCTCTTGCGGTATACATGCTGTATTTTAACCGACGATCCGAGACGAGACGAGAAAAATACGTCCCGACCAGGATCCTGGTCGGAAAGTATTATTTCACTTTTCGGCTTTACATCTACTTATCTAATTAAAAAAAAATAATAGTTAAATAGAAAATGCTCTAGGAACGATTTAGGAGTTCTCGATTAAGAGGTTCTCGAACCTTTTCTTGTAGGCGTTTGGTTTGAGCCCATACTTTGAGGTACGATTTAAATAATATATAATATAATACGAACTGATATAAACCACCTTTACATTAATTTTGTTATGAAAAGGTCACCTTTCTAGACATGCCGTTCTCTTGGGGATCGTTACTGTTGGTAATCGGTTTGGGGGGCAGGATATCTCTTACAATTGTCATGTCCGCCTGCAATAAACAAATTAATCACTGTAACTACACGGGTGCTCTGCTGTGAATTTTTTTAGGTAAATTTTTATGCTACCCTACCACCTAGTAATATAAATAGTCGGCTTTTACGACATACACGGGGCGAGATGCAGTGGGGCTATTCTTTTAAAGTACCACCGGCCATCTACCAAGATGTATCCACACGATACATCGATGTAGGAAGATGTATCCACACGATACATCTTCTCTCCTTCCAAAATCTTTGGTTGTGTCCTAACATGCAGGTGTGACGTACATATATGTCTATAATCTAACCTTTCTGCTATCAAGTTGCGCATGTGCAGCTGACTGTTGAGATTCCTCCAACGCGAGGGCCTCTGATATCACGACGTCGAGAGAGTCGAGCAGTAGCGAGGCGCGTGCGCACTCTCTTGTCGGTTTCCACTGCAGTGGACTGTAGCCCTCTACGGGGTACCTGTCGGGAACCGAACACGGTTGGCTAACATGTTACACCTGACGTCCCTGACGTATGCCATTTTTTTTTCATTTAATTCGTTATGGGTTCTTGAGTCAAAGGGGCCAAAGCACATGCTCCGACCAGCCAATATCACCACCGAAAACGTAGGTGCCATACCGGAGACTTCCCTGGATTACTGGCAATACTGGACTGGAGGAGAACGCAGCCGAGGTTGCTATGCGGCTTATTTCCAGTGCGGTGGTACCAACCCAGTCGGCTACATTTAAGCCTGCCACGTAGTAAGGGTCAAGGGAAGGGCCCTACAGTTTCACATCGGCTCCGAACAGCAGGTGTAAGTATCTGTACAAGTAATTTTTTCCGTCAGAAAAAAACTCATTGGTACACGTCGACTGGATTCGAACTTCGGACCTCTCGCAAGAGAAGCCAACGACCAGACCCCTCGGCCACCCGCCGCTCTAAACAACATTGTTTCTGTCAGAACCAGGTTCCATGTCAATGTTACACCTAACGTCCCTTGATTTTACTCGTATGAGTTAGATACTGTTATTGTTACCAAGTGTGGCTTCGACCAGCAGACCAGCCCTTATTGGTCGGGGACTTTCGTGCAAAACCCCGTCCCGTCTCCAGCTACCCCGGCCAAACTATGTACTCCAGGTCACGGACAAGCAGGACGGCTGCAGACCTCCGGAACGGTAAAATAATCGTTGCTACATAAATGCTTAAGCCCACAGAAATCCTAAGTAATAGCTAATACTTCTCTGATCTGTGCTTAAGCCTCTACCACTCGGTTCATCCATCTGTACAGTAGGATTGATGCAGACATAATGAAAAGTTAAAGATAAGTATAGGGAATGTTCTAGGTTTTCAATCTACAGTATTATCTTTATCAGGATGAACCTGGACGTTGAAACAGCAAGTTTTTTAACTTCGAATGATAGAAAAGAAAAAAAAAACAAACATTCCTCTATTTTTGCGGCATATTCTATTGTAAAAATATAAATAATTAATGTGTATCTTTTAATATATTTTCTCCAAATACAGTTTAGTGAAGCACCATTTGAAAAATTCACAAAACTCAAATGTTTCATTCATATTTATTAAAATTAAAACGATTTGCGCGCTATTCGCATTCGCTTTATTTTATCGTAAGAGCCTTGTGGCGATTCCATCCCGCTCTAGAAGATGAAACTGCCTAAAGAGGAGGGGGCGGGGCACGAGTCAGTAAGCCTGGATGCGCTATACTTATGAGGACAGGGGTAGCCGCGCGTCGGCGCACACGCGCCAGCGCGTCAGTCTAGCGCCGGCGACCGATCTTAGTCTCCGTCCGCCGCTCAGGCGGAGCGAACGTGCGCGTCTGTCACAAAATGCCTCATTGTGCAGTGCTTTGGTGCAAAAAGTCGTCGAAAAATTCAAACTTGAACACAGATGGAGTCACCTTTCACGAGTAAGTACTTTCATTCAATTTGATAGCATTTTTCGCTTGAATTTCAGTAACAAACATCGGCGTAAATATGTATGGAGAGCTCTTTTCTGCTTACCCACCATAGGTCGACTATCGTGTTGGATGCAGTTAGCTCTTGTAATTATTTTTGTTTATTGATAAATATGTATGTTAAATGTATACAGATATTTCATGCATTCTGCCTTATTGCCAAAGGACATTTCTTCTAGTCAACCTCAGCAGGTTTCCTCGTTCAATATTCGTTTATCGCGCTTTTTTCATTCAACCAGTACCTACCGGTTTTTACTTTTGAGCGACTCTAAAGGAATTAATTTCTTTAGGTCATGCGTCTACCGGGAATTAGTCTTGTTATGCTTAGCATTAACAAAATTAATTCATAATAAATAACCCGTTAGCATTTAGCACTGCTAAGCGCCCTGATGAATAAAAATTAATGCTAAATGCTAAGCAATAATCACATTTAATTTTAGTTAGCATTGCTGTTTCGTTCGTAAAACTTTGTTGGTTCGTTTGTTTTGGAACGCACAAAGCAATGAAGTATGTGCTATTTATCTGTGGTACTGCTAAATGCTAAATGCTATATAGCGCCTGCGCTCCGCTGCTAGCTAGCTAGCTAGCATCTAAATGCGAAATGCGATGCGATCATGCGAGTGAGGGGTCGGAATTATCATCTGTCACGTGATCATTAGTTTTGGTCATATCTACAGAACCACTGGACTTAGACCCATCGTGTTGGTACTCAAACTGAACGTCTCGGTGAGATCTACCCATCTGTCACGTGATAATTTGTTTTGGTCATATCTCGAGAACCACTGAACTTAGACCCATCGTGTTGGTACTCAAACTGAACGTCTCGATGAGATCTACCCATCTATCACGTGATAATTTGTTTTGGTCATATCTCGAGAACCAATGGACTTAGACCCATCGTGTTGGTACTCAATCTGAACGTCTCGATGAGATCTATCCATCTGTCACATTAACTTTTGTTTTGGTCATAACTCGAGAACCACTGGTGCTAGACCCATCGTGTTGGTACTCAAACTTCAGGTCTCGGTGAGATCTATCCATCTGTCACATGAACTTTTGTTTTGGTCATAACTCGAGAACCACTGGTGCTAGACCCATCGTGTTGGTACTCAAACTTTAGGTCTCGGTGAGATCTATCCATCTGTCACATGAACTTTTGTTTTGGTCATAACTCGAGAACCACTGGTGCTAGACCCATCGTGTTGGTACTCAAACTTCAGGTCTCGGTGAGATCTATCCATCTGTCACATGAACTTTTGTTTTGGTCATAACTCGAGAACCACTGGTGCTAGACCCATCGTGTTGGTACTCAAACTTCAGGCCTCGGTGAGATCTATCCATCTGTCACGTGAACTTTTGTTTTGGTTTATTCACACGCTTGAGTGAATTCGCACTTCATATACACGGTGTTGCAGTTGCCCCCGTAACATTTCTAACTGACATAAGAGGGTTATTCTATATGTGAAACTAAACAACTTATGTGGCGAAAACATTTTTTTTAACAAAAAAAATTTTTTTTCCGTAAATATTTTAAATGCCTATTCTCAAAATGTATGGAGAAAAAAAAATTTTTTTCTTCAAATTAAAAAGTCGTACAACAAAAGTTGTGGTTATTTCACGTAAAGAATCACCCCCTTTCGGGTTTTACGGTTGGGGTTGCAACACCGTGTATAAGACATTCATTGTGTGTGTTCATTCCATCATGAACTGTCGAGCGATATTTTTCGCATTCGCATTTAGCATTTAACGTTAGCATGTTAATGGCGTAAGATTCGCAAGCTGCATGGCTGGTTAGTTTGTTAAAAAAGGCAAAGCCTGGAAAACCTCATTTTACCGTAAAAAAATTAAATATCCAGGTGGGTATGGCTGGTTAGTTTGTTAAAAAAGGCAAAGCCTGGAAAACCTCATTTTACCGTAAAAAAATTAAATATCGAGGTGGGTACTCATAAATTTTTTATGGTAGGGTAGATTTTCGCGAATTTTTTGCGAAGTCATATTGCAATATAATTTGTCATATCGTTGGCTAAGTAATTAGCAAATAGTTGTTAATAATATAATTATATTTTTTTTGGTTACAAAACTTTTCGACTTTCTAACATAATTTTTTTAATTTTGGAAAATTCCAATAACAAATACTCCAATAAGATAATACCAATGTACGAGGTCTTACATATCATTGTTTTGGAAATTTTATGTAGATTTATAATAAAGTATCCGAGGTATCTCAGAACTTAGTGTCGTGTTTATGCGAAAATCTGCAAATTCGCAAAATTGTGAAAGGGGCGTTGCCTTTGTTCATTTAAGAGAAAGTTATATTATTCCCTTGATGTAAAGAAGGGTTAAATATTGTTAAATCCGTTTCATCTTTTCATCGCGAATCGACACAATGAGCGACTTATTGTATGAATCCCGTTCAAACGTATGGAAGACTGGCGTCACTTGGCTACCTACTCGCTCGGCCAATCACGGCGTTCCATGCGCCGCTCCCGCCTCAGACTTCACACCCCTTTGGCGGCTACCTCGGTTCTCATACAAACGATGCCGTATTTCGTATCCAGGCTTACTGACTCGTGGGGCGGGGCGACGCCCTGTCCCCGCTCTCCATTCCGCTGAGCGCATGACGTCACTATGAGTGGAAGAGGCTTAAACCTTAGCATGGTTTGAATTCTCAATGGTCAGGTTACTCTTTCTAATACATATAGCTCCAAGAACAGATCCGAGGTTCTATGTCTTGTAAACCACTGGTCCGGGGTGAATGAGAGCGTTGTAATTGTAAGAAATAAATAACACACATGGCAGTTGTCCGAAGCAAAAGGAGGTAAAGAACTAACACAAATGGCAATTGTTCTAAGGAGATGGACGTGAGAAATAACACAAATGGCAGTTGTCCAAAGCAGAATGAGGTAAGAACTAACACAAATGGGCGCTGTCCGAAGTTGGCGCAGAGGTGTTCGTGCATGGCCAGCGACACAGCGGGGAAGTACGCCACGCCCGCGCCGCGGTACACGTTCTCGAACGCCACGCCCAGCGACACGCCGTTCCTGGAGCAACAGTTACATATTGTCTATGTATTGGTGGTTGATCTCTGATCAATCAATGAGAGTCAGTATGATAGTACCTATTAAGTTTTCTGTGGCAGTGCATTCAAATCTCGCGGGTAGGTACTAAAATTTTTCTTAGAATAAAAAAACTACCTCCCAACCAAATTATATTTCTTTTCTTTCACCTACCCGTCGCTGGTCAAAAATACTACGAGATCTCAATCAGCCGACGTCCGGAAACGACGAACTGTGCTCTTCCGCGTCGGAAAACGGACAAACAGCGAGGTTCTCCAAACCATTTTGATTAGCCGTGCATATCCATGCGATCACGCCGAGCCCAACAATGCCGTGTTTCGCGTGTTGCGGTCGAGTACACTCACCGCGCCGGAGTCTCCGGCGAGTGCTGCAGCCCCAACCCGGTGGGAGCGGGAGAAGGAGCCAGCCATCAGCGTCATCCTTTTCTCGCGCCTTTCCCACCAATGGGCTTCCATCGAAGGGTCCATCCGAGGCAGAAGGAGACCGTCTTTCAAGACGTCGTATATTTTGGTCGAGTAGCTGAGTGTGCTGGGCGTCGGTTTCTCTTGCGAGAGGTCCGAGGTTCGAATACAGTCGGCGTGTACCGCTACCAATGAGTTTTTTCTTACAAAAAAAATTACCTGTATACACCTGATGCTTCAACGTTCGGAACCAGTGTGAAACTGTAGGTCCCTTCTCTAGTTGACTGGGTTGGTATCACCCTACCGGACGTAAGTTGGCCGCATAGTAACCTCGGCTGTATTCTGCTCTAATCCAATATAACCTTTGGAGTAACCGCGTCCAACACTGTCGGCTGTGAACAGGAAAACTGAGTGTGGGAAGACCACCCGCCAGGTGGGGCGAGGACATCAAGTACGTCGGCGGAAAGCAGTGGTTCCGTACCGCTGAAGGCCGTGAGGACTGGAGAAAATTGGAGAGGCGTATTTCCAGCAGTGGACGCTTGCACGCTGACTGACCATAGCCAGCAATCCAAAGGGAAGACTCCGGTATGGCACCTAACTTCTCGGGGGCGTCGGAGGTGATATTGGACAATGTCACAACGGCGGTGGCGGAGGTACAGTCAGCGCGTACGTTCGTGGCCTCCGGTAGGAATGAGAGAATGGAATTTATAGTGTTGTGAATCAATCGCTGAAACGTTTACGCAACCTCTTTTCAGGGTCCCGTCGCAAAATGCGAAAAAAGGGACCCTTATGGGATCGCTCTGGTGTCTGTCTGTCTGTCGGTCACACGCAGATATCTCCGGACCTACTGAACCGATTTCGATGAAACTGACGCCAAATTACGTATAATTTTTGCCGCTAGATAAATTATAGATAAGTTTGTCTAATAGTCCTGTGAAAAGTACAGGGTACCCCAAAATGTAAAACAAAAATATTTTTTTATTTTTTTAATAAATCAAATGTCACGTCATTCTATAGGTATTATTAAGGCAATTTCAAAAATATATAACTTTGCTATAATCAATAAGTTTACATTAACAAACATTTCGTTTAAAAGTTGACAAAAGACTGCACTTTTGTCGCTGAACTTTGACCTAGTAAGGGTTGTTCGAAAATTCGGAAAAAAATAAACTATTTAGGTACTCTTATGTAGTTGTGCACAAAACTATTCATTTTCCTCAAAATTTCATACATTTGGAGATAAAGTTAAATGTCTGAACAGCCAAAATTTAAATTTTGTGATTGATCCTGAGAATTAACGAAACGTAACCGTGAAAACCTTATGTAAATCTATAAAGTGGTTCTCGAGTTATTAGAATATTTCATAAATTATAATATATTCGTACGTTACACGGTCGGTCGCCCGTAGAAATCTCGCTTTATTTATTAGGATTATCTACCAAACGAAGTCATTTACATGTGACCTAGGTACGACAGAAAAAATATGCTTTGGTTGTGCCGGCTACACTGAACTGGGCGGAAAAAAAGAACGATTTATATACCAGAATGGAAACCATAAATATGTTAATCGATAAAGTGGTTCTCGAGTTATAAGGACATTTATATACATATGCCCTTGTCATTCGGTCGTATACGAGGATTGCGAATGCCATACCGGCCTTACAGGCGCCTATTTACGCCCTTGGAGAATCTGAGACTGTGCAAGTACAGTATGAAGGGGAAATATATGGGCAGGGAGAGCGTTCCAGAGACTACCGGTTCTGTAGAGGAAAGATGAGGAGAACCGATTGGCACGCAGCGCATCCGCTATAATGCAATCCCTGCCCAGTGCCCGTGGTGCGGAGATGAAAAGTGGACGGTGGGATCGCGTTAAACAGCTCCTCCGAGTACTCCCCCAGGAATTCGCGATAGAACACACTTAGAGAGCCGACATCCCCACGGAGTTGCAGTGGTTCTAGATCGCGGGACACTTCGAGGTCACCCACTAGTCGCACGGCTCGACACAAGTCCAGAGGCGCATGCCGGTATTTTGGCAGTGCCATCCCATGTGAAATCACGGGTGTCGTTAGACACTTTATGGATAGCACGGCGCCACATGTTGCGCTTTTAATAAAATCAAAAAATTAAAATAAATTGACATACGTTACACGGCCGCCACGCCACCGCACCGGTCGCCCGTAGAAACTTTATTTATGTATTTATATGGCAAAATAATAATTAAGATGGAAGGTAGAAGAACTAGGTGCCATGACAGTGCTTCCCTTCATTTCATTTCAGCTACACTGAACTGGACGGAAAACACGAACTATTTATAGCCGCTTCGCTTCGACCGACCTTTTATTCTGTGCGGATGGTACCAGTCCGGGCGGCCTAAACCTTTTTTTTTTTTTTTTTATTGTTTCTGATGTAGCTGGCTGTGTCCGAGGTCGAAGCCTCAGGCGCAGCCAATATCACCCCCGAGGAGGTGCCAGTCCGGCTTGGAGGTGGACTAATGTCGCTGGGGAAAAGGCTATTTACCCGCGATTTGAAGATCCGTGGATTGTAGGAGTGGGGAAAGATATTCCCCGGAAGCCCGTTACACACCTTTGCAGTGCGGCACAAGAACGATTTAGAGAATCGTGCCGTTCGAAGTACTCGTCTGTCCACTACAAAGGGGTGTTCCGCGAGAGTATGGTGGGTTTGGCGAAGGCGAACAGGAGGAGGAGGGATAAGGGAAGCAATTTCGTCAGAGCAGCGGCCATAGTAGTACCGATAAAACAGGCTCAATGACCCAACGATACGTCTGTGTTTTAGAGGTTGAAGGTCCTTTGTGAGTACAGAGTCGCCAATGAGGCGAATGGCTCGTCGTTGGATAGAATCCAAGGCTGAAAGAAGGTACTCAGGGGAACCCTCCCAAAGATGACTGCAATATTCCATCACCGGTCTTACTTGTGATTAGATATGGATGAAATGATATGGATGAAATGAAATGGAAATAAATGAAATGAAAATATTTATTAACACATAAAATCATACAGTGCAATAAACGAGTCTCCTGCACTCAACCGTTCCTGTCTCGCAGAAGGACTTTTTTATATTCCATATTTTTGTGAAACTGCATTCAAATTGGTTTAGTAGTTTACGTGATGACTGCACAAACATGCAAATAAACTTCGACTCGATGCTATTATCATGTAAAGTGTATGCCCGAGTAATTGTTAGTTAGTCAGTCAGTGTCAGAGAGGTGCCATGTCAGTCTTTCCTTTGGTCGTGCCGGCTACATTGAACTGGATGGAAAACATGTATAATTTTATAGCAGTTTTCTTCGACCGACATTCGTTCAGTGCTGGTGTACCAATCCGAACGCGTTTAACCCTACCAGCTAAATATGTACATAAAGGGATTAAACTACAGTTTCAAGTGGAATCCGAACCACAGCCAGCCGAATCACGGTCGCACGACTAGCTACCCATCCAAAAACTGACCGCACCCTGGTAGAAAATATAATTAGATGAAAGTACGGGACCCTCGGCACGTGAACATGGTCACTTGACCACTTTTTTTATTTATGACATTAAATTATTTATCTAATAAGGTTTTATTGCGTGGTTGAAGTACGAATACAAAACAGGGATAATCGTTTAAATATCTATCGGCCACCGCCCGCAGAGGCCACGAACGTGCGCGCTAACAGTAGTTAAGTACCTGTAATACTCCATAGTTCCCTTATCCAGGTCTATGCAAGCAGCGATTAGGTCACCAGCGAGCCAGTGCTGCCCGTAGCGCGACGTGTTCACGTTCCAGCGGCGTACGCGCGCGCCGTCATACGCGTACGAGTGCGCCGTGTCACCCACGCCGGCGTCCGTCGAGAACATGCAGCCGTGCGTGCACCAGCCTATCTGTTGCAGTATGGGCAAAACACACACACACCATGCGCAGTCAGAAATTGAATGGGGTGACCGTGCGGCCGTTGAGGCTGACCGTGGTTCGGTTTCCACGCAAAATTGTAGGGATTCCCTTCCCTTGCATGGTGGAAGGATTAACGGATTGCTGCCACCGCAACGTATGAAGGTCGGTGGCAACGGCTATATAAAAATAATACGAAATTTCTGTTCAATTCAGTGTAGCCAGCATGACCTAAGTGAAGCACTGATATGGGACCTACCCACCTGGGCTGACATCAAGGATGCTGTAGGTAATGTAGCTGAGACCGTGTCAGTTTCTATAAAGAACGGGCTTCCGAGGAATATCTTTCTGCACTCCTACAATCTACAGATCTTCAAATCGCGGGTTAATATCCTTTCCCCAGCGACATTAGTCCGTCTTCAAGCCGAGGCGACATGGGCTGTCATCATCACGGGTGCAGTAGGCGACGTAGCCAACCGTGTTAGATTCCATAAAAAAAAAAAGATATTGGAAAACCAGAGATGTGTTAGGAATTAGGATCGTGGCGGTGGATCTTTTGTTGTCTCTAGTCTCTACTCTCTACCCGATGTTATTTGTGTAATTATGTTGGAAAAACGACCTGCATGACGCCCTCTGTGCCAAGTTGGAACTCGTACATCCACCGGCCGCTGTACACGCAGGCGCTGGCGCGTATCGTCGCGAAGTTGGACAGCCCCTGTACGCTCACGCGCTCGTCTCCCACCAGCATCATTCGACCAGTTCCTGTCACGTCAGTTAGTCAATCGTTTCCATCGATCATCTGGCAACCAATGTGGTGGCGCATTGGATGAAACCATAGGATTCACCCAATGAAGACACATGTCGGCCTCGGTAGCTCGGACTTCGCACATCATGCGCGGTCAGAATTTGAATGGGGTGACCGTGCGACGGTTGAGGCTAACCGTGGTTCGGATTCCACGTAAATTGTAGCTTCCTCTTCCCTTCCCTTGCTTGGCGGAAGGGTTTCACACCTACTGATTGCTGCAACCACCGCAATGAATGTAGGTTGGTCGCAACGGCTATGAACATATTTTCCGTTCATTCAGTGTAGCCGGCACGACCTAAGAGAAGCACTAACATGGTACCTAGTCCACCAAGGCGTGATGGAATGGGATCACGGATGTAGTAGGTGATGTAGCCAACAGCGTGTGGAGACCGTTGTTTGGATCACCTAATTTAGGTATCCAAGCGCTTGTTGAGGTTTGTAGTTTGTGGCAAACGGCAAGCGTGTGGACCCGGCTTAAGAATGTTTAAAAGGTTTTCGCAAGGCTTCCGCTTTCCTGAGTGGTTATTCATCTACTGCAGATTCAACAAGGTTATCATAAGTACTGCAGTTGACAGAACGAGAAACCCGCAGGCTTGCACTTACCAGACGTCGCGTCAAACACTACGACCTTAGGTCCTATGCGGCCCGGTCTGCTGTCGTCCGTCTAAAAAAGGAAAAAACCTGTACAGAGAGGGTTCCGTAGCCATATTATGTTCCTTCTGGCACGTATTATAGAGTGTGCGCACTGCGCGCTGCGCAGCAATCACGCGGGTACACTCGCACGTAGGTACCTACAGACCGCGCGCGAGCTCCGAGGAAGTTTTAAGGAATGTTGACATAATGACCTAGTGCAGTGATTTAGTCGATATTACGTTATCGATATTTATTTTCTCCCTGTTCTCATTGCTCGTGCTCGCAATTTCTTCTTCATCCATATTATATATCTATTCGTACACACAAAACGAAGTCCGGTAATAACTTAAAGAGTAACGAATTAACATGCAATTGACTGATACGCGCGCTTATTACGAATACGGCATCGATAAAGCTAGAAACTCATTGGGCCCACGTACGCTACGCACGCGTACGTGGGCGCGTCGGTTTCCATACATTTTAAGGAAGAGTGCAGCACGCAGTGTGTCGCGTACCGTAGGGTGGCGTGGGCGCAATGAAACTGCGTGCTTCGCGTGTGTGGCGTACGTGGGCCCAATGAGTTTCTAGCTTAAGCGTGCTCTCGCGTCAAGGCCAACACTCGTACTAGGAGCGCGCGGGGTGTGAAGCGACGGTCGGGAGGGGCGCCCACACGCCCGCTTCCCCAGCCCCCGATTCCTCGGAGCTCGCGCGCGGACAGTATCTAGCGAATCATCGATGATCTCCTTGATCCCATGATCCATCCATGATCCATGATCCCAAACCCCACCTTATAAGTTACTCTATGGATGATCTGTCGGTGACCGTTCACACTTTGTTGTTAAAATGTTTTGATAATTCGGTAAATAACGCTCTTCCAAATATTATGATAATTGCATGGGGACGCACCTTAATTTATTACTTATGGTTTCTTTTTATTATTTGTTGGCCAAATAACACATATTCTGTGAAAATTTAAAGGTGCTAATTTCAGACTGCTTATGCTTAGTAATAGGCTTCTGTATCTATACGGAACCCTAAAAAAAGACAGGTTTGTGTCAGTAACGCGATCATACCACTCTTTTCTATTCTGTGACCATACACTTTACGTGAAATGCGTCGAGCTATCCTATCTGTACCCTAATCACTAGATTTAACCTACTACGCTACGCCGTGTTCTCCGCATCATTTTGTATGGAGAAACGAAGTTCGCAAATCTATCACTAGAGGCGCTGCTCCGTTTCTCCGTACAAAATGATGCGGAGAACACGGCGCGTAGCGTAGCGTAGCGTAGTAGGTTAAATCTCGTGATTAGGGTACTGCCAATCCCCAATACCGAATTACATAACAAAAAATTAATGAAATTAAGGGAAGCACTGACATGGCACATAGTTCACCCGGTGTTATGGGCTGACATCACGGATGTTGTAGGTGATGTACCCAGCCGTGTCAGTTTCCATAAATAAAAACATTATAAAAATTACCAGAGTGTCTGACGTCCTCGGGGCTTTGTCGTTGAAATAGCTCGCTGTCTTTGAGTCCAAAATCTTGCTCAAGTTATCCTTCACGTGGCCAATGTACTTGCTTCGTCTGTGTGTCACAAAATATAACACATTAATATAGAACTTTAGCTTTTGCCCGCGGCTTCGCTCGCCTTAAAGTCGTATTTGAGATTTTTTATCTGCAGGACTGTCCTTTATACCTTTTAGGTACCTATTAAAGTATAAGTATACCCATAAAGTATGTATGTATGTATATTTATTTGTATATAATATTCTATATATTTATTAATTTATATGTATTAAACATGTATGGCTTATATTTTACTAGCATGTACTTATATGTATTGTTAATAAGTATTCTTATTATTATTTTATCTTCAATTCTCAAGCTCAACTCTTTTGCTACTACCTACTTACATTCCACTATATTATCGAATCTCAAACATCCAAAGGTTGACTGTAAGAAATCTCTGTAAGGGATAAGTCCCCCTTTGCATCTTATGTAAATTTTCCAATGTATTTGTTACTGTTTAATGTTTTTACTGGAGCAATAAAGAATTTTCTATCTATCTATCTATTAAATTTTAACAAAATATTATGTCGAGCATTTTTTTATGTAATCCGGTATGGGCGGCTGAGTCGGAGGAGCCAAAGCGCATGCTCCGACCAGCCAATATCACCTCCGAGAAGGTAGGTGCCATACCGGAGACTACCCTGGATTGCTGGCTATAATGGACTAGAGGAGAACACAACCGAAGCTGCTATGCGGCCATCTTACATCCAGTACGGTGGTAACAACCCAGTCGGCTACAGTTTGAGCCTACCACCTAGTAAGGGGCAAGGGAAGGGAGCCTGGTCTATTTCTACAAATAACAATATAGAATCATCTGCACATACTGACTACCAGGGTCGATGGTCTCTTTCAGCAGCAGTTCCTCTCCGAAGATCCTCCTCATGATGTCGTGCACCTCTCCCTTCTCCTGCGCGCCGCCGCGGAACATTGACCGAAGCTTGTTCAGCATTTGTGTCATGCCAAATGCTATTAGTAGACACAGAAGAATTATAAATTATATTACACTTTATGCCACTTACTTTACGTGTGGCAAAGGCGGACTTATTGCATTTAGCCAATTTATTAAAGTCAACCCCAGTTGATCCGTAAGTAATAGATGATCTGGAGTCTCTAGAGTCACAGACGATTTGTGGGTTCGCTTAGTCTGTTTTACAGATGCTCTCACGGACGCTGCTCTGTGGAACTAGCATCCCTTATTCCCTGCCACCCGTCCTATCGCCGCATGACTCGTCGCAGAGAGACTCGGCACCCTTTTGTTGTTGACATTGGGCTTTTGAGAACCCATCGGTTCTCTAAATCGTTTCTTTGTCGCTAGGGTGTGGAACTGTCTTCCGGCGAGTGTGCTTCCCGCTAAAAAAACTCATTGGTGTTTCTTCCACGCCGTCCCTTCGAACCTTAGAACCTTAACGGGCGTTTTATCAACCCCAGTTAGCTCAGTGGTGCGATCGGTTGACAGGGGGTCGTGATCTTAAGCACACCTGGGCGGAACTTGGATGGGTTACTGTCCAACGGTTGAGGCTGACCGTGGTTCGGATTCCACGCACATTCATAAATATTTAGTCAGTTAGCGTTTATGCATCCACTGCTGGGCATAGCCTCTCCAATTTTCCTCCAGTCCTCCCGGGCTTCAGCGATACGGAACCACTTTTTTCCGCCGACGTACTTGATGTCGTCGTCCCACCTGGCGGGTGGCGTTCCCACACTCCGTTTTCCTGTCCACGGCCTCAAGTGTAGGGCGCGGTTACTCCAATCGGTCGACGTCTCTTCGGCTGATGTGCCCAGCCCACTGCCACTTGAGCTTAGCCACCCGGTGTCCAATATTGACTACTTTAGTACGTCGGCGGAGGTGTGTCAGGATCATGTTGTGGTTTTTAGGGTCCCGTCGCAAAATGCGAAAAAAGGGACCCTTATGGGATCGCTCTGGTGTCTGTCTGTCTGTCTGTCGGTCACACGCAGATATCTCCGGACCTACTTAACCGATTTCAATGAAAATGACGCCAAATTACGTGTAATTTTTGCCGCTAGATATATTACAGATAACTTTATCTAATAGTCCTGTGGAAAGTACAGGGTACCCCAAAATGTAAACCAAATTTTTGTTTTGTTTTTTTAAATAAATCAAATGTCATGTCATTCTATATGTATTGTTAAGGCAATTTCAAAAATATATAACTTTGCTATAATCAATAAGTTTACTTTAACAAATATTTCGTTTAAAAGTTGACAAAAAACTGCACTTTTGTCGCCGAACTTTGACCTATTAAGGGTTGTTTGAAAACTCTGAATTTTTTTTACAATATAGGTACTCATATGTAGTTGTGCACAAAACTATTCATTTTCCTCAAAATGGCATACATTTGGAGATAAAGTTAAATGTCTGAACAGTCAAAATTTCAATTTTTCGCGTGACTTTTTGGTCACAGCTCAAGCCACCAATAACGTAGCGTTGTGATTGATAGTTTAAAATCATCCTGAGAAGTAACGAAATGTAGCAAAGAAATGCATCCGCATGTAAATCGATAAAGTGGTTCTCGAGTTATAAGATATATCATATATATTACGTACGAGTATAATGCGCGGGACGGATCTCGGCGTGTCGTCGCCGCAGCGGGCGACCCGCCACGCGAATACACTATACAAGTACGGTGCGGGTGCGAGGGAGAACACTGACGAACCGCTGCGGCGGCGACACGCCGAGATCCGCCCCGCGCATTATACGTTACAAGGTGGGTCGCCCGTAGAAATTTCGCTTTATTTATTGTCAGCCTCGGTAGCTCAGTTGTTTTTTTCCTTTATGTAATCCGGTATGAGTGGCTGAGTCGGAGGGGCCAAAGCACATGCTCCGACCAGCCAATATCACCTCCGAGAAGGTAGGTTCGCCGGAGACTTCCCTGGATTGCGGTTAAACAGCTCCTCCGAGTACTCCCCCAGGAATTGCTTTATAGTCTTCCTGAACGCAGCTCGGCCTTCGGCCTCGCCCTCAGTTACTTACTTTCCTCGAGAAGGTTTATCGTCTTCCTGAACGCAGCTCGGCCTTCGGCCTCGCCATTTGTTACTTACTTTCTTCGAGAAGGTTTATCGTCTTCCTGAACGCAGCTCGGCCTTCAGCCTCGCCCTCAGTTACTTAATTTCTTCGAGAAAGTTTATCGTCTTCCTGAACGCAGCTCGGCCTTCGGCCTCGCCCTCAGTTGCTTACTTTCTTCGAGAAAGTTTATCGTCTTCCTGAACGCAGCACGGCCTTCGGCCTCGCCCTCAGTTAGTTACTTTCTTCGAGATATTTTATTTATATGGCAAAATAATAAGATCGAAGTAGGAGATATGGATGAAATGAATTGTAAATTAAAGAAAGTGGCACATCCCATATTTTTGTGAAAACTCTATTCAAATTGGTGAAGTAGTTTAATGTGATGAGTGCACAAACATGCAAATAAAGTTCGACTTGATGCTATTTATCATGTAAAGTGTATGCCAGAGTAATTGTTAGTCAGTCAGTCAGTGTCAGAGAGGTACCATGTCAGTCTTTCCTTTGGTCGTGCCGGCTACATTGACCTGGATTGAAAACATGTATAATTTTTATAGCCGTTTTCTTCGACCGACATTCGTTCAGTGTTCGTGTACCAATCAAAACATCCCTTGATCACCAAAACATCAAATTGATCCCTTCCAGCTAAATATGTACATAAAGGGATGAAACTACAGTTTCAAGTGGAATCCGAACCACAGCCCACAGCCAGCCGAACCATGGTCGTACGGCTACCCATCCAAAGTCTGACCGCACCCTGGTAGAAAATATAATTAGATGAAAGCGAAGCAGTGCGGTTACGGGACCCTCGGCACGTGAACACGGTTCACTTGACCACTTTTTTTTATGGAAACTGACACGGTTGGCTACATCACCTACAAGTTTTTAATCCTGAGCGTGGCTTCGCGAGGAGTGGTGATATTGGCTGTAGGTGTAATGCGAGGTTTACACTCAGCCCTTGATACTGCTCCTCCCGCTGCCGCGATTATTGCCCAAAATACTTCTGCGGCAGCATCGACGCGAGTATCGTGTTTACACTCAGCCCATGATACTGCTCCTGCCGCTGCCGCGATTATTGCCCATGTTCACTCGTCATGGCGGACGAAGTTCTTGCGGCGAACTTCTTGCTTATGTAAAAATGTTTTGTAGCAATAAATAATTTCTATCGATCTAATAAAATAAATATAAATACAATAATAATGAAGAGTGTTTTTCGAACGCAGACAATACAAGCTCGCGAAACGGCGGCGCGGGGGCAAGTGAGCGAGAGGGCTGAATGTGAACACGATACTCGCGTCCAGTGTTGCCAACTCTTTTCTAGCTCGCCCACCAGATGCGCCAGTCGAAACCACCAGAATTTCCCCAGATTTTCAGAAATACTCAAAAATTAAAAAAATTCTAATATGTAGAAATAAAAATAGAATGTTTTTATGGACAGAGCAGAAAGCACCGTTTAAAAAACGGAACTTAACCTAAAAAAATATTTTTAGACCAATAAACATGCATGACAAAATATGTATGTACCATGGAGGGTTGCCGATGTCCGTTTTTGGACCGGATAGTCCGGTTTTTGAGGCTGTGTCTGGTCTTCAGAATAATGAAAAACCGGACAAACGTCCTTTTCAGGATCTTCAAATAAAAGAGTAGGTACGATCATCTCCAAACAAATCAATATATTATACTTATTAATTATTATCACTGCAATCACAGGACAGATGGTTACATACAAAATAACATTATTAAAATAACACTTGAGATTAGTCTTCTTCTGAAGAAGAAAGCGTCTCAGCTTCTTCGCATGGAATGGGTGCAGTGCAGCATAAACACTTTTGGTTCCAATTTTGTTTAACAGTTCCTTGGGGAATCCAGCGAGAACCATAGATTCTTTCTCTTTGGCTAAACTAGATTGTTTATTTAATTCGCCACATTCATCGATTAAAAACACAAAATTTTTGCACAACCACTAAAAAAATCTGATCAAACCACCATACTCAGCACTAGACCCTAGATCAAATTTGGCCACCAGACGGGATTCCAAACCACCAGATCTAGTGGCGCTAGCACTAAGTTGGCAACACTGCGATGCTGCCAGTCCTTTGACTCCCACACGAAAAACCGACAATTTCGGGAGCATCGGCAGCGCGAGCGGCATGGCGAGTTTGTAATGTTTACATTCTCGCGCAGCATACTGCCCTGCTCACTTCCCTGCCCTGTAGGGCTGAGTGTAAACCTCGCATAAGATTAGATCTTCTGTTGAACTTTAGGGCTCAGCCACCAGTGCCGGTTGTACATAAAAAGACTCCTGGTGGTATGTCAGATTTTTTTTTTTATGGAAACTTGTCACGGTTGGCTACATCACCTTCAACATCCGTGATGTCAGCCCATAACGCCGGGTGAACTGGATGCCATTTCAGTGCTTCCCTTCATTTTATGTCGTCTGCACTGGACGGAAAACACGAACTATTTACATAGCCGTTTCGACCGACGTTTCGTTCAGTGCGGTGGTACCAACCCGGCCGGGATAAACCCTACCACCTAGTATGGTAAGAAGGGAAGGGAGGGACCTACAGTTTAACGTGGAATCCGCCCCACGGTCAGCCCCCAACGGTCGAGCGGTCACCCATCCAAGTACTGACCGCGCTCAGGGTTGCTTAACAGTCGACCGACTGCACCACTGAGCTATAGCCGCGTTTAGGCCATAATCTCTATCTTTCGGAGGTATTTATCGGATTGCCTTGGAAAAAACGTCATGTAAATGGGTGTTGTTTTTCTTGAGTTACAAGGGGGCATCCATATACACATTCAGAAATGGTTCCACGTACCTATCTGAGAAGTTGGCACTCGGCTGTTGCTGTATAAATGCTATTCAGTTCAGTAATGAATTTTCAGTTATAAGCTTGTTATAAGATAAAAATTAGGTATATCCAAAGGTAAATTCTAAAATGTAAACAATTCAGTGTCAAAAGTAGAAGTATGAAATGTTTTCCTAGCTGTCAAAATTGTATAGACTTTTTGATTTCGTAATTTGTGGGCCGACTTTGTGGGCATTATAAAAAAATAAAACCGAATTTTCATTTTGCATGTTTATTCATGTAAAAAATTGTTTACACATAATAACATAATATTTAACAATTTTTTAAACATTTCCCTCTTAAATTAACAGGTAACGTTCAGAAGGGCCCGTGCGGATCCTGATTCTTTTACCTCGCTTCCATTGGGTCCGAGCGGGCCCCGAATTAAAGAAAAAATTCGAGAATATTTTTTTACATAACAACTCTCAGATGTTTCACATTGTTTTGTAGGTAATTTTCATTGCCTACAAGGTGCATTGGATCTAGAGGAAAATTAGAGAGGCGTATGCCCAGAAGTGGAAGCCTATACGCTGACTGATTGTGGATAAACATTGAGTTTCATATCTTACTTTTATACTGTAGCTACCTACTTGTTTTGTGTAATTGCAAAATAATTTTTAATAAAATACCTATTATATTTCAGTATAAAAAAACAGTATCTTCCGACAGATAATCTATTTACATTATTAGCTTAAATAAATTTTAATTAAACATTTAAATAAAATAACAATATTTAATGCATAACATAATGCGACCGAATGTCCATGGGCGTCGCTAGACACCTTATGGGTGGTTCGGAGCCACATGTCGCGCTTACTATAAAAAAATTATAATAATAAAAATAAATTTCATCTGCATAGTTAAATTTGTGGCAGCGGAGCGGCACAAAATTGTGCATACAAATTGTAGACGCACCTCGTAGTGTCATCTTCCTACAATTTCATACAAAGACTATTTTGACGTACAGTACTGCGCCACTACGTTGCAGTGCAGCCCCGGATGGTGCCATCTTACCTTAACACATACATATACATGGCCGTGCCTATTAAATCAACCCACTAACAAAATCCTACAATTATAACTCAAACTAGAAAACAAAAAATGGGCCCTCCCAAGAAAAGGCTGAAGAATTTGGCGCAGATTTGGGTAAAGTTTTCCAACCCAATGAAGGTGGCCCTGATATAGACTAATAGAACGTTGACCTGGTTCTGGCGGGTGGCCAAGTGGTTTGGGCATCGGCTGCTCATGCGAGAGGTCCGAGGTTCGAATCCGGTCGGCGTGTACCAATGAGTTTTTTCTGAGGAAAAAATTTACGTGCATACCTACACCTGCTGCTTCACCGTTCGGAACCGGTGTAAAACTGTAGGTCCCTTCCCTTGCCCCTTACTAGGGGCTTATCCGAGGCTAAAATTGTAGCCGACTGGGTTGGTACCACCGTACTGGATGTAAGATGGCCGCATAGCAGCCTCGGCTGTGTTCTCCTCTAGTCAAGTATAGCCAGCAATCCAGGGAAGTCTCCGGTATGGCACCTAGCTTCTCGGAGGTGATATTGGCTGGTCGGAGCATGCGCTTTGGCCCCTCCGACTCAGCCACACATACCCGATAACATAAAAAAATAAAAAAAGAGAAGTTCCAAAACACTTAAAACAACTCGATGAAAAAAGCACCTGGCTTCGAACTAATTACGCCTGAAATAATGAAAAATATTCCAAGATATAATAAAAATATAATAAAATAATCCAAATATCTGGAACCTATGCATGAAGCCGACATGGAAACACCATATAAAGTGCAAACGAGACGAAGGCAATATCAGATATCGAAACCTATATACTCATAGGACGAAACTCTCTCTGGACAACAAAATACTAGTGGGGTAGTGCTATTATATGCGTGCGAGCTCATGCGACGCATAAGTCCGACTAATCCCCGCGCGGTAGGATGCGGGTGGGAAACGCGCCTCCCCCTTCCCTCCTTACTTCTAGCCGCGCAGCGCATGAGCTCGCGAACCGATAAATAATAGTATGTCTAATATACACATAATCATACGATTAGAAAATGGCATATTGCGACATATAAGCGCTGCCCCCTGGTTTATGAGAAACAATGAAATTCACCAGCTTCTCGATGTCCCTACCCTACAGTCAGCGAGGAGATCCAATATAACGCCAAAAACTACATGAATCGACTTCAGCACCACCCCAATGAACTGGCGGAACAACTCATCGATGAACCTGAATTAAGAACACTCAAAAGGCAATGCCTAGTGGACCTTTGTAGGAAGGCCCGCTACTGAAAAGTAGAGCTTGATCAACTGGGGTCAAGACTCCGAAAGCCGCTAGAGATATTCCAAAAATCTGCTAAAAGTTAAATAAAATCCTATCACAGATGGAACAAAAAAAAATTTTAAACAAAATAAATTAAGTCAACCCAAACTCATCGCAGGCATGCAATGAATGAATACTCCCTTGATAACTTTTAAATGATCACAAACGGCAACTCTATGTGTCGGCTTTCGCTTAGCATCACACAACAATAATATACTGTGCTGACCGCTCCATGGTTTCGATTGACCTTCGTTTTCACGACCTATGCCTCCACTTTTGCAGCGTAACTGCACTGATAATGGTTGTTTAACCTTAAACAACCCATAAAAAATACCTCCGATAATCAGAAAAAACTGTACACACATTTCATCACCTAACCACATTCCTGTCATCGTTTAAAATATCCGCGACAACTTGTTGCAGCTTGCTCATAGTCTTAAACTTGTTGTCCCCATCGATGCACTCGCGTAGCAGCGCGCCCAAATGCGGTTTCCTCTCATTCTCATTAGTCTATACTCTCTAGTCCAGCATAGCCAGCAATAAAGTGAAGTCTCCGGTATGGCACCTACCTTCTCGGAGGTGATATTGCCTGGTCGGAGCATGTACTTTGGCCCCTCCGACTCAGCCACCCATACCGGATAACATAAAAAAAAACAAAGAGAAGTTCCAAAACACTTAAAACAACTCGATGAAAAAAGCACCTGGCTTCGAACTAATTACGCCTGAAATAATGAAAAATATTCCAAGATATAATAAAAATATAATAAAATAATCCAAATATCTGGAACCTATGCATGAAGCTGACATGGAAACACCATATAAAGTGCAAACGAGACGAAGGCAATTTGATATCAGATATCGAAACCTATATACTCATAGAACGAAACTCTCTCTGGACAACAAAATACTAGTGGGGTAGTGCTATTATATGCGTGCGAGCTCATGCGACGCATAAGTCCGACTAATCCCCGCGCGGTAGGATGCGGGTGGGAAACGCGCCTCCCCCTTCCCTCCTTACTTCTAGCCGCGCAGCGCATGAGCTCGCGAACCGATAAATAATAGTATGTCTAATATACACATAATCAAACGATTAGAAAATGGCATATTGCGACATATAAGCGCTGCCCCCTGGTTTATGAGAAACAATGAAATTCACCAGCTTCTCGATGTCCCTACAGTCAGCGAGGAGATTCAATATAACGGCAAAAACTACATGAATCGACTTCAGCACCACCCCAATGAACTGGCGGAACAACTCATCGATGAACCTGAATTAAGAACACTCAAAAGGCAATGCCTAGTGGACCTTTGTAGGAAGGCCCGCTACTGAAAAGTAGAGCTTGATCAACTGGGGTCAAGACTCCGAAAGCCGCTAGAGATATTCCAAAAATCTGCTAAAAGTTAAATAAAATCCTATCACAGATGGAACAAAAAAAAATTTTAAACAAAATAAATTAAGTCAACCCAAACTCATCGCAGGCATGCAATGAATGAATACTCCCTTGATAACTTTTAAATGATCACAAACGGCAACTCTATGTGTCGGCTTTCGCTTAGCATCACACAACAATAATATACTGTGCTGACCGCTCCATGGTTTCGATTGACCTTCGTTTTCACGACCTATGCCTCCACTTTTGCAGCGTAACTGCACTGATAATGGTTGTTTAACCTTAAACAACCCATAAAAAATACCTCCGATAATCAGAAAAAACTGTACACACATTTCATCACCTAACCACATTCCTGTCATCGTTTAAAATATCCGCGACAACTTGTTGCAGCTTGCTCATAGTCTTAAACTTGTTGTCCCCATCGATGCACTCGCGTAGCAGCGCGCCCAAATGCGGTTTCCTCTCATTCTCATCAGTCTATACTCTCTAGTCCAGCATAGCCAGCAATAAAGGGAAGTCTCCGGTATGGCACCTACCTTCTCGGAGGTGATATTGCCTGGTCGGAGCATGTACTTTGGCCCCTCCGACTCAGCCACCCATACCGGATAACATAAAAAAAAACAAAGAGAAGTTCCAAAACACTTAAAACAACTCGATGAAAAAAGCACCTGGCTTCGAACTAATTACGCCTGAAATAATGAAAAATATTCCAAGATATAATAAAAATATAATAAAATAATCCAAATATCTGGAACCTATGCATGAAGCCGACATGGAAACACCATATAAAGTGCAAACGAGACGAAGGCAATTTGATATCAGATATCGAAACCTATATACTCATAGAACGAAACTCTCTCTGGACCACAAAATACTAGTGGGGTAGTGCTATTATATGCGTGCGAGCTCATGCGACGCATAAGTCCGACTAATCCCCGCGCGGTAGGATGCGGGTGGGAAACGCGCCTCCCCCTTCCCTCCTTACTTCTAGCCGCGCAGCGCATGAGCTCGCGAACCGATAAATAATAGTATGTCTAATATACACATAATCAAACGATTAGAAAATGGCATATTGCGACATATAAGCGCTGCCCCCTGGTTTATGAGAAACAATGAAATTCACCAGCTTCTCGATGTCCCTACAGTCAGCGAGGAGATTCAATATAACGGCAAAAACTACATGAATCGACTTCAGCACCACCCCAATGAACTGGCGGAACAACTCATCGATGAACCTGAATTAAGAACACTCAAAAGGCAATGCCTAGTGGACCTTTGTAGGAAGGCCCGCTACTGAAAAGTAGAGCTTGATCAACTGGGGTCAAGACTCCGAAAGCCGCTAGAGATATTCCAAAAATCTGCTAAAAGTTAAATAAAATCCTATCACAGATGGAACAAAAAAAAATTTTAAACAAAATAAATTAAGTCAACCCAAACTCATCGCAGGCATGCAATGAATGAATACTCCCTTGATAACTTTTAAATGATCACAAACGGCAACTCTATGTGTCGGCTTTCGCTTAGCATCACACAACAATAATATACTGTGCTGACCGCTCCATGGTTTCGATTGACCTACGTTTTCACGACCTATGCCTCCACTTTTGCAGCGTAACTGCACTGATAATGGTTGTTTAACCTTAAACAACCCATAAAAAATACCTCCGATAATCAGAAAAAACTGTACACACATTTCATCACCTAACCACATTCCTGTCATCGTTTAAAATATCCGCGACAACTTGTTGCAGCTTGCTCAGTCTTAAACTTGTTGTCCCCATCGATGCACTCGCGTAGCAGCGCGCCCAAATGCGGTTTCCTCTCATTCTCATCAGTCTATACTCTCTAGTCCAGCATAGCCAGCAATAAAGGGAAGTCTCCGGTATGGCACCTACCTTCTCGGAGGCGATATTGCCTGGTCGGAGCATGTACTTTGGCCCGTCCGACTCAGCCACCCATACCGGATAACATAAAAAAAAAAAAAAAGAGAAGTTCCAAAACACTTAAAACAACTCGATGAAAAAAGCACCTGGCTTCGAACTAATTACGCCTGAAATAATGAAAAATATTCCAAGATATAATAAAAATATAATAAAATAATCCAAATATCTGGAACCTATGCATGAAGCTGACATGGAAACACCATATAAAGTGCAAACGAGACGAAGGCAATATCAGATATCGAAACCTATATACTCATAGGACGAAACTCTCTCTGGACAACAAAATACTAGTGGGGTAGTGCTATTATATGCGTGCGAGCTCATGCGACGCATAAGTCCGACTAATCCCCGCGCGGTAGGATGCGGGTGGGAAACGCGCCTCCCCCTTCCCTCCTTACTTCTAGCCGCGCAGCGCATGAGCTCGCGAACCGATAAATAATAGTATGTCTAATATACACATAATCAAACGATTAGAAAATGGCATATTGCGACATATAAGCGCTGCCCCCTGGTTTATGAGAAACAATGAAATTCACCAGCTTCTCGATGTCCCTACAGTCAGCGAGGAGATCCAATATAACGGCAAAAACTACATGAATCGACTTCAGCACCACCCCAATGAACTGGCGGAACAACTCATCGATGAACCTGAATTAAGAACACTCAAAAGACAATGCCTAGTGGACCTTTGTAGGAAGGCCCGCTACTGAAAGTAGACCTTTAACGCGATTGGCAAAGCTCTAAGAAGAAACGGCATAGAAGTAGCAGTGGCAGACTGGACCACAACAATGCTAGGTGGTCGTAGAGGAACGGCACACCTAGGGAAATCCACACACACTGTGAAAGTCAAAAGGGGATTTCCACAAGGAGGATGTCTCTCACCTCTAATGTGGTGTCTTCTAATAGATGAACTAATAAGTACAATAAATCAGAAGGGGATATATCTTCAGGCATACTCGGATGATGGAGTAATCCTTATAGTTGGGAAAGACCTAAGCACAATAAGCTATCTAATGCAAAATGCCTTAAACAAAACACTTAAATGGTGTAAAAACAAGGGACTAGGACTAAACCCAAAGAAGACAGAACTGGTTCTGTTTACAAAGAAACGGAAAATACCCGAATTAAAGCTGCCAACTATAGCAGGCGAACGTTTGCAGCTAAGTCACAATGTGAGATTTCTGGGCGTTGAACTAACAAGCAAGCTCAGTTGGGAAAGACATATAACAGTACAATGCGGTAAAGCCAAAATAGCATTATGGCAGTGCAGAAGAGCAGTGGGGAAAACCTGGGGCCTAAGACCCAAGATGGTAAACTGGATCTACACTGCAATAATCAAACCAAGGATCTTATACGCGTCCCTGATCTGGTGGCCGCGTATGGAGCTAATAACCGCAAGAAAGGAACTGGATAAAGTACAAAGACTAGCATGCGTCATGACGACTGGGGCAATGAGAAGTGCACCAACGGCCGCACTCGAAGTGATCATAGGACTAAATCCACTACACATAGAAGTGGAGAAGCAAGCGTCAATAAGCTGGTACAGACTGTCTGTACTGGGACAATGGAAAGGCCGACCCTGGGACAAGGGCCACGCGGAAATAGAGAAAAGAAGAATAACGGACATCCCAATAGCAGGAGCTAAAGGTGATTTGATCCAGAAACAAAGAATATTTAGGAAAGAATACAGGATAAGTATAAAGGGCAGAGAAAATTGGAAAATAGAAGTCCCTGAAGACGACAAAGATCAGCAGATAGAATGCTACACCGACGGTTCAAGAATAAACAATACTGAACTAACGGGAGCAGGAATCTGCTTCTTGAACTTAAGCAGTCTAGACAGCAGCTAAAGCCTGGGTAGATATCCAAGTGTCTTTCAGGCAGAGGTCTTTGCAATTTTAAAATGCGCAGAGACACTAACAAAAGAGAATATAAAAAATCGCGATGTAGTGATCTACTCAGACAGCCAAGCGGCACTAATGGCTTTGAACAGAGTAGAAACCAAATCCGCGCTCGTCCTAGAATGTAAAGAGAAACTGAATGAACTAGCCACCGGCAGAGAAGTTACCATAGGCTGGGTTCCCGGGCACAGTAACATCAAAGGCAACGAGCTGGCAGATGAACTCGCCAGAAAAGGATCAGACACGACCTTCATTGGCCCGGAACCGGGAATTCCTATCTCGGAAAGAGCAATTCTAGAATCCATAAATAGCTGGGCTAGGGAAAAAAGTAAAATTAGTTGGAAATCCCAAGAAGGATGTAGACAATCCAAGCTATTTATAGAGTCAATCAATGGCAAAAGAACAAGATGGCTGCTAGGATTGAGCCGACAAAATGTACGAAAAATCACAGGTATAGTTACGGGGCACAACTGTCTCAAAAGACATCTCCACATAATGGGCCTAAGTGACGACCCACTGTGCGCTCAATGTGGGGAGGCAGAAACCAGTGCTCACTACGTCGGCCAGTGCACCATGTATGCAGGACCGCAATGGAAGACATTGGGGAAAGACCACTACAGTGAGGAAGAACTTCGAGGAATCGACTGAAGGAAATTATTGGAGTATATAGCGAAGACGGGCAGACTGGACCACCATGAGCAGGGAGTAGACGACGGCAGCAGGTAATTCCCCCCAGCCCCTCCGGGATAGGCGATATAGTCCCAACCTAGCGGACCTGATCGCCGGACTGACTCCGCCAGTCCTCCCACCAAGAACTATATATATAATCCCCGCGCGGTAGGATGCGGGTGGGAAACGCGCCTCCCCCTTCCCTCCTTACTTCTAGCCGCGCAGCGCTAAATAATAGTATGTCTAATATACACATAATCAAACGATTAGAAAATGGCATATTGCGACATATAAGCGCTGCCCCCTGGTTTATGAGAAACAATGAAATTCACCAGCTTCTCGATGTCCCTACAGTCAGCGAGGAGATCCAATATAACGGCAAAAACTACATGAATCGACTTCAGCACCACCCCAATGAACTGGCGGAACAACTCATCGATGAACCTGAATTAAGAAGACTCAAAAGACAATGCCTAGTGGACCTTTGTAGGAAGGCCCGCTACTGAAAAGTAGAGCTTGATCAACTGGGGTCAAAACTCCGAAAGCCGCTAGAGATATTCCAAAAATCTGCTAAAAGTAAAAAAAAATCCCATCACAGATGGAACAAAAAAAAATTTTAAACAAAATAAATTAAGTCAACCCAAACTCATCGCAGGCATGCAATGAATGAATACTCCCTTGATAACTTTTAAATGATCACAAACGGCAACTCTATGTGTCGGCTTTCGCTTAGCATCACACAACAATAATATACTGTGCTGACCGCTCCATGGTTTCGATTGACCTTCGTTTTCACGACCTATGCCTCCACTTTTGCAGCGTAACTGCACTGATAATGGTTGTTTAACCTTAAACAACCCATAAAAAATACCTCCGATAATCAGAAAAAACTGTACACACATTTCATCACCTAACCACATTCCTGTCATCGTTTAAAATATCCGCGACAACTTGTTGCAGCTTGCTCATAGTCTTAAACTTGTTGTCCCCATCGATGCACTCGCGTAGCAGCGCGCCCAAATGCGGTTTCCTCTCATTCTCATCAGTCTATACTCTCTAGTCCAGCATAGCCAGCAATAAAGGGAAGTCTCCGGTATGGCACCTACCTTCTCGGAGGTGATATTGCCTGGTCGGAGCATATACTTTGGCCCGTTCGACTCAGCCACCCATACCGGATAACATAAAAAAAAAAAAAGAGAAGTTCCAAAACACTTAAAACAACTCGATGAAAAAAGCACCTGGCTTCGAACTAATTACGCCTGAAATAATGAAAAATATTCCAAGATATAATAAAAATATAATAAAATAATCCAAATATCTGGAACCTATGCATGAAGCCGACATGGAAACACCATATAAAGTGCAAACGAGACGAAGGCAATATCAGATATCGAAACCTATATACTCATAGGACGAAACTCTCTCTGGACAACAAAATACTAGTGGGGTAGTGCTATTATATGCGTGCGAGCTCATGCGACGCATAAGTCCGACTAATCCCCGCGCGGTAGGATGCGGGTGGGAAACGCGCCTCCCCCTTCCCTCCTTACTTCTAGCCGCGCAGCGCTAAATAATAGTATGTCTAATATACACATAATCATACGATTAGAAAATGGCATATTGCGACATATAAGCGCTGCCCCCTGGTTTATGAGAAACAATGAAATTCACCAGCTTCTCGATGTCCCTACAGTCAGCGAGGAGATCCAATATAACGGCACAAACTACATGAATCGACTTCAGCACCACCCCAATGAACTGGCGGAACAACTCATCGATGAACCTGAATTAAGAACACTCAAAAGGCAATGCCTAGTGGACCTTTGTAGGAAGGCCCGCTACTGAAAAGTAGAGCTTGATCAACTGGGGTCAAGACTCCGAAAACCGCTAGAGATATTCCAAAAATCTGCTAAAAGTTAAATAAAATCCTATCACAGATGGAACAAAAAAAAATTTTAAACAAAATAAATTAAGTCAACCCAAACTCATCGCAGGCATGCAATGAATGAATACTCCCTTGATAACTTTTAAATGATCACAAACGGCAACTCTATGTGTCGGCTTTCGCTTAGCATCACACAACAATAATATACTGTGCTGACCGCTCCATGGTTTCGATTGACCTTCGTTTTCACGACCTATGCCTCCACTTTTGCAGCGTAACTGCACTGATAATGGTTGTTTAACCTTAAACAACCCATAAAAAATACCTCCGATAATCAGAAAAAACTGTACACACATTTCATCACCTAACCACATTCCTGTCATCGTTTAAAATATCCGCGACAACTTGTTGCAGCTTGCTCATAGTCTTAAACTTGTTGTCCCCATCGATGCACTCGCGTAGCAGCGCGCCCAAATGCGGTTTCCTCTCATTCTCATCAGGAGGGATAGGCAGAAGCAGCGGACCATCATCGCCGGCTAGAACATAGCACGCCGCCCACAGATTATGGTCGCTCAGATGATGTCTGCACATTTTTTCGACCGAGAATACAAATCCTGGCCCGTAGTTGTCCCGATTGTACCTCATGTACCAGTCTGGGAGTTCCGGCCCCGGTGTAATGTGCTTGTCTAGAACTATGACATCTTCGAGGTCGACAAAGGTGATCTTGTCTTGTGCGTCGACCACTATGTTGTCGAGGGACCAGTCCATAAGGTAGAACCGGAATCTGTTGATAAACAAATATCAAGTTAGTAATGTGGATACACAGAGTGGATACAACAAAGGAGAATGGGCAAAAATGTATGGAAGTTGGTCTACCCATCCTCTAACAATGAATGATATATCAATCGAAAGGTCTTTCCAAGAAAACCATTTTGTCCAAACATACCTAACATCTATTGTTAGTACTTTACGAGTTATATCACTTTAAGTTCTATAAGCATAGAACCTTATCATAGTAATATGCTTACCTCTGTACGATGATCATCGTTCTAGGAAGCGTAAGTACTTAGAGCGAAACAGTTCCAAAATGACCGAGCGGTGTCGACACCAAAAAAATGGTATTTTAATCATTACGGTTTCAATACCGCTCGGTCATTTTGGAACTGTTTCGCTCTAAGTACTTACCCTTCCTAGAACGATGATCATCGTACAGAGGTAAGCATATTACTATGATAAGGTTCTATGTTTATAAAACTTAAAAGTGATATAATTCCTAAAGTACTAATAATTGACGTTGGCTGCCATACTAACAATTTTTCTATATAATCAACCTTTCCATTGATATAACACTCACAGCTAGAGGAGGGGTAGACCAAAACGCTCATTCTCCTTTTGGACTGAGTTCGTAACCAGCCTGCCTATTCTCTATTAAGATTATCGCAAAAATATCTATACCCGCAGCTCTGTCTCACTGAGCGCATTGAGAAATCTGTTGGGGCGAGTGAGACGCACCATGAAAAATTTTTCGTAGCGATGAATTTCTAATAGAGAATAGCCCCGCTGGATTTGCAGAATATACAAACTTAATATTTTCCGTAAATTTAATTAAGTGTTTTGCAAATTAAATAGATTTTGAGGCAATTGTGGAGTTCTTTAATGGGTCTTCCTTCGTATTTAAGAATTGATGTAGGCAATTTTTAATTGTTGTAACAGTTACAATTGAACCTATTTTCGTTCGCACCAGAGGAAATGCATTAAACGGTTCGTCGCCAGCTGCACTAATGCATCATCCAGCATTGTTAAAATTACATTCTATATTTCATGTAGATGTATTGTGTATGGGATATAACAATTTAATTGTTTTTGTAACCATAGTAATTGAACCCTTCAACTTCCAGAGCACCGATCGAGTCGCATACAGCTTACACCCGTCACCTTCCAGCAGACCCGAGATAGCTGGACGGGTTGGGCCGGTTCGTTCCCTCCATTTCCCACGAAAATCCTCACATGTTGACATCATTTTATAAGTAATTACATTGGCAATACGTGATCATTTAGTTTATTAAGATAGCTTCGGCTAATTTAGGACATACAGTAGGACAGTGGTGGCCATAATTTTTTTCAATGAAGATCTCACTACAAAAAATTAAAGGTTGTGAGATCGACACTTGTACCAAAAGGTTTCGTTGTTCAATAATTTGTAGTTTAATTTTGTTTGAATTGAAAGCTATGTTCATTACATCCTTTATATTTGTTACTAGTCCTGTAAGGACTTGATACTAGTCCTTGTCCACCTGGAAAATGTTAGTCACATCAAATATTATGAATTTCTTTCATGCTTCTACAAGTGTTATTTAAACTGTTGTGTGTGTTAAACAAGAAAAATAAATAAACTTATTCATTCATGCATTCATTCATTCATTCATTTTTTGTTCTATTTATTTTCAGCAATCGACCTAAAAGCCTTTTGCGATCGACCGTTTGGGCACCACTGCAGTAGAACGTGGATTATCCAAACGTCGGTCATCCGAACGACCGCTTCTACAAACAGCCTAAAAACTGAGCTAGCAACGACCAATCCGCGGCGACTGGCGACGACACTTCGCTCCGTAGCAACAGCGCAAGAGGCTGGCTCCGCCCGTTTCCGCATCATCACATCACGTTCCGCAATCCACGCTAGCCAACACACAACAAGACCAAGCAAGTTCAAGTAAGTATGTAATATACATATGTACATATGTATTAAATGCACAAATATGTGTATGTTTGTACTTTAAAAAGTTTTTTATTAGGGTTCCATATCTGATACGCCGTCTGTCTGTCTGTCTGCCCGTCCGTCCGTCTGTCCGAGGGGTATATCTCTTGAACCGTAATAATGTGTAAATAGCACATTAAAATTTTCACAGAATATGTGTTATATGTTATTTATTATGGCTGATATAACAACAAATAATAAAAATAAGAAAAAGCAAAAAATTCACAGTGGTTCCCATAGAAGAAACCAAAAAGTGTATGCGCCATTACCATCGCCATTCGCCATCTACCGAATACAGGATGAAGCATTTTAACTAATCATGACATTTAACTAATACGAAGCATTTCATAACACACCATAGATGGTGTGAGTGACGCTAGCCATGACATGGCGATACGGAACCCTCGGTGCGCGAGTTTGACTCGCATTTGGCCGGTTTTTCATAGATGTTTCATGTCAATTATTCGAAAAAATCTATGTTCGACCCATGTCCCCCAATTAGTTCATATAATCGACGCTCTACTGTAGTAATAAATTTTTTTATACAAATACACTAAAGGAGAATGGGCGTTTTGGTCTACCCCTCCTCTAGCTGTGAGTGGCATATAAATGGAAAGGTTGATTTATATAGAACACTTTTTAGTATGGCAGCCAACGTCAATTATTAGTACGTTATGTTTTTTTACATTTTTATAATCTTGTTTTATTTTATAGTTATAGTTTTAGCTGAATAAACGTTTTCTTTCTTTCTTCTTTCTTTCAAATGACCGAGCGGTATTGAAACTGTAATGATTAAAATAAAAAATTTTTGGTTTCAACACCGCTAGGTCATTTTGGAACTGTTTCGCTCTAAGTACTTACGCTTCCTAGAACGATGATCATCATACAGAGGTAAGCATATTACTATGATAAGGTTCTATGTGTATAGAACTTAAAGTGATATAACTCGTAAAGTACTAACAATAGATGTTAGGTATGTTTGGACAAAATGGTTTTCTTGGAAAGACCTTTCGATTGATATATCATTCATTGTTAGAGGAGGGGTAGACCAACTTCCATACATTTTTGCCCATCCTCCTTTGGGTGTGATATTCAGAGGATTAACACTACGGGCTAACCTTTCATCTTTGAATGTAAAGTCCATCGCAGCATTCAATATCTGATTGGCGTAGTGTAGCCTGCGGCGCCAAGGCTCGCGACGGAAGTGCACTAGCGGCTCCCCCGAGTGAGCGACCACGGACAGCCGGCCGCACGCCCCGCCCCACGCCGGCACCGGCCAGCTGCGCGAGTCCATCAGCTGCAACCACACACCACAATATTGAACCACTAGCTTTAAACAACATTTTTTTTTATGGAATCTGACACGTTACCTACAATCACGCTACATCACCTACAACATCCGTGATGTCAGCCCATAACACCGGGTGAACTTGGTGTCACACGTCAGTGCTTCCCTTCGGTCGTGCCGGCTACACTGAACTGGGCGGAAAACACAAACTATTTTCATAGCCGTTTAGACCGACCTTTCATTCAGTGCGGTGGTACCAACCCGGGCGGTGCGGTGGTATAAACCCTACCACTTAGTAATATAAGAAGGGAGTCATATCCCTTATTCGCCTTTTACGACATAAACGGGGAGAGATGCAGTGGGGCTATTCTTTTAAAGTACCGGCCCCACACGGTACAAGATCAAATATTTTTTTTATTAATAAACGGCACGGGAGGCTGTGCCCGAAAGCACCATGGAAGATCAGACGCAGCCAACAGCAGCACTCCTCGCGAAATCATGCTCAATGAGGCGCCATTTCACCTATGAGATGGACAAAAAGGTCATCGTCTGATTTATTGACACACCCACAAATGGAAAAAAAATTTAAACATTTTTTATTCTGAAATATATGTAGGATATTTATATATTTATACATTACACTAAACTTCGCTTTATTTATTAGGATATAATAACAAGTGAAATAATAGAAAATATATTTATTGCACAATATGAAATTAACAAATAACTACTAAGACTAACAATAAACTAACCTAAACAACATAAAAAATTTCACACAAATTAATTTAGTGAAATTAAATAAACACTTGTAAAATAAAGGAGCTAACGCATGCCGGCTAAATGAGATTATGCAACGTCGTACACACGACTACAGTGTGTGGGCGATTTGACTAGCATATAGGATTGCTATACGCATGAATTTCAGTGCCTATTAGACAAGAAGCTGGTTAGATTTATGTACTTAATTTAAAAAATTACTCCTATTTTTTTTTCATATCCTTCTCTTGGTAGTCATAAACTGGCCCACACTGCTTGGTTCCCGCTTGATGTTGAATTTTGAGACATCCTGTATATCTGGTTTTCTTTTTCATATAATGCAGATATTCTATTTGGTCAGAACATTTTAACACTAAACTAATTATTACTGTATTCTTCAGTATTGCACATTCTATTCAATCAACTCAACCAGCTAGCCATAAAATAGCGAGACAGCCATTCAGTACGCAGCTGGTCGTGCACTTGCTCTAAATTATTAAAAACCGTATCGTTTTTAAGTACCTGAAACTCAACCCTTTTGTGAAAAAAGTCAGATTTTTTATCTAGGCCATCTGGCAACCGTGGGTGTGTCGGCATCCGGCAACCGACGGATGGATGGATGTGTCGGCATCCGTTGTCTCTGCCTAACCCATGAGGCGGCCAACTTCATAAAAGTCAATGCGGGACATTCTTGGGGATAGGGGGTGTGAGTGAGAAGGACTGAGGGTGTGTCGGACCACTTACTGAAGTTATCATTTATATTTAAAATCATATTTCTCAATTCTGGGTTTTGGTTAAGAATGTCATAAGAGTTTTCACAACTGCCCATATTAAATTTTACAACAAGCAATGCACGTAACGTTTTAACTTTTAAGTTACGATTTTTCCGATGTCCATAAGGTATTCATCAACGAAAATACTAGTTCAGTAGGTGCGTTCGTCCTTGGCAAACAAAGGTACTGGACGATTGCCAGGCAATTTTTTAATGACTTGTTAATATGGAAAATGCGGGACATGCGGGACGCATTAGATGTTTTGCGGGACTATTTTATTAGTTATTGCAATGCGGGATTACAACTGCTATTGCGGGACGGTCTCACTGAATCCGGGACGCTTGGCCACCTTAGGCGCGCGTCACGTGGGCGAGCTCTATACCTGAAAGAGTATCGGCTCGGAGTTGAGCAGGAGCATAGTGAGTGCATTGAGAGCGGTGCCACTCGGTCGCCTCATCCCCAGCATCGGCTGCAGCAGCTGCGGCAGGGCGTGCGTGTGCGGACAGAGCACGAGGCACGCGGCACGTGCGTGAGCACTAACCTGCAAGAGTATCGGCTCGGGGTTGAGCAGGAGCATAGTGAGTGCGTTGAGAGCGGTGCTGCTCGGTCGCCTCATCTCCAGAATCGGCTGCAGCAGCTGCGGCAGGGCGTGCGTGTACGGACACAGCACGAGGCACGCGGCACGTGCGTGAGCACTAACCTGCAAGAGTATCGGCTCGGGGTTGAGCAGGAGCATAGTGAGTGCATTGAGAGCGGTGCCGCTCGGTCGCCTCATCTCCAGCATCGGCTGCAGCAGCTGCGGCAGGGCGTGCGTGTGCGGACACAGCACGAGGCACGCGGCACGTGCGTGAGCACTAACCTGCAAGAGTATCGGCTCGGGGTTAAGCAGGAGCATAGTGAGTGCGTTGAGAGCGGTGCCGCTCGGTCGCCTCATCTCCAGCATCGGCTGCAGCAGCTGCGGCAGGGCGTGCGTGTGCGGACACAGCACGAGGCACGCGGCACGTGCGTGAGCACTAACCTGCAAGAGTATCGGCTCGGGGTTGAGCAGGAGCATAGTGAGTGCGTTGAGAGCGGTGCCACTCGGTCGCCTCATCCCCAGCATCGGCTGCAGCAGCTGCGGCAGGGCGTGCGTGTACGGACACAGCACGAGGCACGCGGCACGTGCGTGAGCACTAACCTGCAAGAGTATCGGCTCGGGGTTGAGCAGGAGCATAGTGAGTGCATTGAGAGCGGTGCCGCTCGGTCGCCTCATCTCCAGCATCGGCTGCAGCAGCTGCGGCAGGGCGTGCGTGTGCGGACACAGCACGAGGCACGCGGCACGTGCGTGAGCACTAACCTGCAAGAGTATCAGCTCGGGGTTAAGCAGGAGCATAGTGAGTGCGTTGAGAGCGGTGCCGCTCGGTCGCCTCATCTCCAGCATCGGCTGCAGCAGCTGCGGCAGGGCGTGCGTGTGCGGACACAGCACGAGGCACGCGGCACGTGCGTGAGCACTAACCTGCAAGAGTATCGGCTCGGGGTTGAGCAGGAGCATAGTGAGTGCGTTGAGAGCGGTGCCGCTCGGTCGCCTCATCTCCAGCATCGGCTGCAGCAGCTGCGGCAGGGCGTGCGTGTGCGGACACAGCACGAGGCACGCGGCACGTGCGTGAGCACTAACCTGCAAGAGTATCGGCTCGGGGTTGAGCAGGAGCATAGTGAGTGCGTTGAGAGCGGTGCCGCTCGGTCGCCTCATCTCCAGCATCGGCTGCAGCAGCTGCGGCAGGGCGTGCGTGTACGGACACAGCACGAGGCCTGCGCGCGCCTCGCGCCGTCCGTAGCTCGCGTGCAGTCCAACTAGCTGCGCTGTTACATCACACAAATAATGTATGAGAACCCTTCAAGAGCTGCATAGTAGAAATTGTTAAAAGTATTGTGATATTAGACGCATCAGCTAATGCTTAAAAATTATACAAAATAATAATATGTACTACAACTAATAAAATTGTGACCCTGCGTCAAATCTGAAGGTAATAATTTCCAATAGCTATTATATAAAATTGTACTCAGTTTTATTTATTAATTAATTAAAAAAGGGAAACAAAAAACATCCACATAACTTTACTATCAAATACCTATGTACAACACATAAACTTGGATTATGAGAAATACTTATTTACGTTGGATTAAGATGCCCCGTGCCCTGTATTGGCCCCGTGTATGTTTGGTGAAGCCATTTAAACCGAAACTCCACACATTTCTTTCATTTAATTTCTACAATTTTAAATAATCAAATCAAATAAAATGTATTTATTTCGCAATGCATATACCATTGCATTGACATAAAAAAGAGAAAAAATAATTTATTTAAGAAATTGTCTAATAAATAAGTCATAATCTATTAGTGAATTGAAGCTTAAAAATATATAAACTCACCCATACGTTCTTGTATGTTGGTGATTTTCAACAGATCGTTCGCCTTACACCCTTCCGTTTTATTTATCATTGCGCATAATTTCTTGTCAGCTTCCCGCAATTCCCAGTCGTGGGCCAATTTCTTTAGCACCACCCTCTTTCCACCCTTAGTTGTGCCATAGAACACATTCTTTGCATTGAATATGTGCAGAAAGCTACGAGAATCTACCATTATCTGACTGGAGTATAATTCAGGACATATTGAGACACCGTAGCAGGCCGGGCAGCGGTGGAGCTCCGTCAGTTGAGACAGTAAGCGCGTTCGTACATCGCCGAACAACAGGGCACAGCTGTATAGCGCCGCACAACAGATCAAAAGCAGACACAAGCCGCGCCGGCACAACCGGCGTCTGAGCAACATTTTAATCAGACTTCGACAGTTTCTCATTGTAATTTGATAACCAAAACAGGCGTGGTTAGTGATGGATGAAAGTAACAATGGAAAGAAAATAGAAGTAGGTATTGGATCAAATAATGGCTAACACATGGATAACTGCGTTATCGTACCGTAAACTGATGTTCTTAGTAGTTTCACATTTTGAATTATTTACTCAAATTAACCTAATTTTTTATTTTTTTTTGTTTACTTCGTCTCCTCCCGAAACAGGCAAAACTCATTAGAGTATACAGCCATTTCTTTTGTAGCTTTCTTCTTCTTCTTCTTCTTTTTATTTCTGGCGATTAGCCGATATACGTTCGACTTATTGCGCCAATATCAAGTCTTGAAAGATCCACGGTAATAAATAAGTACTACTTCTCACATAGAGAAAACAAATAATTTTGATATAAACAATGAATAATTTGCACTCAGATGAAGGAGAAAATTAAAAGGGAAAATGTATATACTTTTATATTCACTATATCAAATACAAAGAATATATATAATTATACAAATAGATCTAAATCAGTAAGTTTATAACTTAATATCATGAGTTCTAATAAAAGAGGCTAATAGTTTAAGAATTTTGAAATTATTTGAACAAAGAAGGGATGAAACATTAGTGGGAAGAGGAACCTTAAGCCTAGGGAGAGAATCATAAAGAGGAGGCGTATGCAGCCGGCAAGCAAGTAGAATATGCTCGACTGTACCCTCGTCCAGACCACACTCACATAGCGAAGAGTCCTTAATATGCAATTTAGCTAGGTGAAAAGGAGAACAAACATGACCAATTCGAAGCCTACATATTACTGAAGCAACTGTTTTATTCACATTTAATTTGAAAAACCATGGCTTGGATGGGATCTCAGGCTGGATATTAGCATAAAATGCTCCTTTATATTTACTTGTCCTATGCCAAGCCTTAGACCAAGATTTTTGTTGATAACCCTGAGGCAAACAAATTAAGTCATGACAATAGTTTCTAAAGTTTGATCGGTCACCATGGATCACTGCATCTTTAGCACACTCATCAGCACGTTCATTACCCATAATGCCACAGTGAGCAGGGATCCATGCAAGAACAACTTCAATTTTGTTTAAATGAAATTGAAACAGAAGTTCCCTGATTTGTAGAATAAGAGGATTATGAGTCTTAGTTTTGAAAGGATTTTGAGCAATTGATTGAAGGGAACTTCGTGAATCTGAGAGAATTAAGTTTTTAACCATGGATCCAGATAGTTGGATATATTTCAACGCCTCCAAGATAGCACGGACTTCACCTGTATATACAGATGCTTCAGGGGGACTCTTGGTCTTACAAACAATGTCACAATTTTGATGAAAAAGAGAGGAACCTACACATCCAACCGGGGACAGTTTAGAAGCATCAGTATAAATATAATGATAATCATGCCAATTTTCTTTTAGCCAGAAATTAAATTCATCATTCGCTTTTGAAGAATTCTTATCAATTCCAAAATTGAGAACAATTTTAGGGGAATAGATCAGAGCTTGATACGAAGTTTCAAAGAGAGGAAGACTTTTTGATCTATAAGTAACACTGTTCAAAGCAGAGAATCTTTGAAAACTTTTAACAAGTCTAGGGGAAGTTTTATTTAACCAATATCTTTTTGTGAAGGAAAATCTTGATAATAATTGGAGTTTTGGAAGGATTGGATGAGTAGAAAATTGAGCTACCCTAAATAAGTATCTGTCTGACAGATATTGTCTCCGTAAGTACAAAGGAGCATCCACACATTCAACCTGAAGAGCATTTATAGGAGATGATTTCATGGCTCCAGAGATAATGCGCAGGCACTTGGACTGTATAAGATCCAGACTTTTTAAAGCTTTACCGTTTGCTGGTTCAAAAATAAATGTACCATAATCCAGATGACTGCGAATAATAGCATTATATACCAATTTAAGCGAGAATGGATGGGCACCCCACCACACACCCGCTAATGAACGAATAATGTTAATGTTTTTCTCAGTTTTGGACACTATATATTCCATATGAGGGACTCCTGTCATCTTCGAGTCCAAAATAACTCCAAGAAATTTAACTGAGGAAAGTTGGGGAACAGGGGACTCACATACAAAGATAGATAAATTAGGAATATTTCGCTTTCTTGAAAAAGCTACTACATTACTCTTGGAAGGGGATAAATCCAATCCATGAGAGTTTAACCACTGAACTAAGGATTTAATAGAAGAGTTGACTATATCTGCAGCTTTAGAAATATACTTATCTGAGATATATATTAGCAAATCATCAGCATATTGCAAGACACGACATGTTGAATTTACAGAACAAGCCAAATCACATGTATACAAATTATATAAGAGGGGACTTATAACTGATCCTTGAGGCAGACCTTTCCAGAGAGTTCTGGACTGAGTAAGCTGTCCATCTTCTGACCTGAGGAAGATTGTTCTTTGCACTAGAAGGTTGTTGATAAAAAGAACCAACTTTTCAGGCACACCCAGCTGAATCAGTTTTTGCCTGAGAATAGGAAGATGAACATTATCATAGGCTCCAGAAACATCTAAAAAGGCCGCTACCAAAGATTCATCGCGACTAAAGGCTAAGCGAATGTCAGTGCAAAATATACTTAAGTTATCCATGGTACTCCTGCCTTTTCTGAATCCGTATTGAGAATCAGATAATAGCCCATTACTCTCAGCAAACCATTCTAATCGGTTTTTAATCATGTGCTCTGTCACCTTTGAAAGCACAGAAGAGAGGGCAATAGGACGGTATGATGACCCCACACTAGGATCCTTTTTTGGTTTTAATATAGGAATAATCATCTGAGATTTCCAACTCTCAGGGACAACACCTGTGTAAAAGGAATGGTTTGCTAATTGTAAATAATATTCAAGACTGAAGTTATTTAAATATTTAACAAATGAATATGGGATCCCATCAATGCCAGGGGCAGTGTCATTTACATATTTTAACACTTTTTGAAGTTCTTCCAAAGAAAAGGGAGCTTCTAAGGGGTCCAAGGAAGGGGATGGATGGTACAGCAAAGGAATCTCAGTCAGTTGAGGTGACGACGACGGGGCTAGTTTATTAAGAAATTCAAACATCCATAAATCTGATGAAGACTTGGGGGGAGGATCTTCTCTGAAAGCCGACCTATATCTCTTTATGTTTTTCCACACAATAGACGGGGGAGTGATGGGGGACAAAGACTCGCAGAACCTGCGCCATCCTTCTCTTTTTTTCTTATTTAGCATCCGAGTGGTCTGAGCTGATGTTTTTTTTAAATGTAAAAAATTGCAATTGTTCATACATTCAGCATATTTTTTTTCCGATTGCTTTCTCACTTTTATAGCTTCAGTGCATTCTGCATCCCACCAAGGAGGGGATGGACGCCTATTCAGAGCAGAATTCTTTAATGGAATAAACTCATCAGCTGATGAGATAAGAGATTCTACAAATTTTGAATAGCACCACTGAAAATTAATTTCATTGACAGCGGGGAGATTTTTTATCTTTTCATCCACTGCATTTTTAAAAGCATACCAGTCGGCATCAGAAACCCGGTATTTCTGAAGTGGCTTTCTTGAAGGAAGGGGGAAGTTCCGAGAAGGCATCGTCATTAAAATTGGAAAGTGATCACTTCCATGAGTTGAGCTCAAGGTATTCCAGGAGAGTAATAAGGCAAGATCTGGGGAGCAGAATGACAGGTCTACAAAGCTGAGGTTCTGGAAAGGCGATACTCGGCGGGTGGAAGATCCATCATTCAACAGACACAAATTTAGCTCATCCATGATATCTACCATTTTAGAGCCAAATGAGTCCGAGGAAGGAGCACCCCATAAAGTATGTTTGCAATTAAAATCTCCCATAATTAAAAAGGGTTTGGGAATGGAAGAAATGAGAGACTTTAAAACTTGATGAGAAGAAGGGGATGGTTTAGGAACATAAACTGAGAGGAAAGAAATATTTTGCACCCTCACCGCAACAGCATTAATACTGTCACCGTGGGGAGGCAAGATAATGGGAGAATAAGGAAATGAATTATTTACAATGAGGGCGCTACCGCCCCATCCATCCTGTCTGTCATCCCTGAGAATAGCATAGCCGGGAACCCGAAAGTGGGAATCCGGTTTAAGCCAAGTCTCAGAAATGGCAAACACCATGGGAGTGTGTTTATTAATTAAGTAAACAATTTCAGACTTTTTACGAACAACGCTTCTACTATTCCATTGTAGAAACGTTGTTCTTGAGAAGGGCATCTTTTAAAATAGATAAAATAGGAAACAGTTTAGAGGCAACGTTGGACGGTAAAGAGCATTTGGACGAGACAAGGTTCACAAGTAAAGAAATTAAAGTAATGATTGAATCAGAGGAATCACCCGAACACTGAACCTCTGGAGGGTACGCACAGCCGTTTGAAGAGGGAGGAATATCGAAACTCTTGAGAAGAGAATTATGTTCTCTACTGTCATAACCAGGAGAGAGGGGAGCATGGGATCGAGGATTCAAGTGAACCGTTTTCTTATATGAAGAATTAGAAGAATTGATAGATGGAATACGAATATTTCTAGACGGAGTATTCACTGATGAAGTGGACGCCACACTTGCATAAGACCGATTTCCATAAACGGGAAATTTTTTCGAGGCTTCTGGGTACGAAATTGCTTCCTCCGCCATAAGATGTTTAATAGATTGCTGTCTTAAAAATTCTGGGCATTTTTTATTAATGGCAAAGTGATTGCCTCTACAGGTAATGCAGGAGACATCCGCTTCATCCAGAGCACACACTTCTCCAGAGTGCGCCTCACCACACCTGTAGCAACGAGGTTTCGACCTGCATTGTACCTTCGTATGACCGAATCGGCAACAATGGAAACACTGTATCGTAGGGAATTTATACAGATCTACCACAAGTGAAGAATGAACGCAAAAAATTCTTTTGGGAAGGGTTTGACCGTCAAATGTTAAGATGACCGACTCTGTTGGTTTCCAAACGACTGTGGCATCCACTGAACTTTTATAATTTACTCTACGAGCTTTCAATACAGGGCCATATCCTTCCGGGACACGAACCTCTTCTATTATTTGTTCCGGAGACCACTCCCGAGGGATCCCCTTCACAATTCCAATGCGAGTGACGTTAAATGAGGGAATGAAAGCCTTGTACTTTTTTTCTAGGAGCATTTCGTTTAAGACAAGCTCGTTTGCATCCTGAAAATGTTTCAACTCTATGGAAACCCTGTTTCGACCAATGCTCTTTACCCCATCTTCGACTATGTTTGAGATGTTCATCTTCCTCATGAGGAGTCCAAAAGTAATGGGATGAATGGATGTTCCCGCCGAGGGATCTTCAAACTCTTTTTGCACGTGAACTAGGAATGGACCCTTATCTAAAGAATTATACATCTTCCTGTTCACTGAGCTAGGAGAGCCATGAACAAGAGAGGCAGAAGGGATAGTAGTCAACTTTGAGGAATTATTATAATTTTTAATGTTTTCCTCTGCCTCTGTTTCACTGGGAAGAACATGAACAAGAGGATCAGTAGGGGAAGAAGTCTTCTTTGAGAAATTTTTTTTTTTTTTTAAGATTTTCTCATCTTCTATTTGACTATCTGACGAATCCAAAACATTAGACTGGGATTTAGATCGAAACAGTTTTTGGTTCTTATTGTCAGATTTAGGCGCCTTCCTTTTTCCATGCCTGCACACTTCCGGAAGGGCGCGAGGGGCTGAGGGAGGCAACAAAAAGCCATCCTCATTCAAGGAAGTATCAAAAGCTGCAAATGAATTATTAGTATCAATTGTCATGTACAAGCTAGGGGAAGGAGGAGCATTATTGACAAAGGATTCGTCACTGAGCGATACGCTCTGAGTGTTAGTAAGATCGAGAGACCGCCGGCATGACCCCGGCAACATACCACCTCCTCCAGGATCTTCAGGGTCGGGAGGCTTATGTGGCATTGTTGTTACTCAAGTGCTTAAACCAACTTCCTAGTGCAAATTACATTTACTTAGCTCAATAAAATTTTATAAAATAACTCAGCCAAAAGAAACTCGTGTATCCTCCGACGACCTTCAATTGTTTCACTGAGCGATGCAGGATGCTTGCAGGATGCCAGGAGAGGAGGAGAAGACCACTTGATAGGAGCAGGATTACAAAGCCAGGTGAGCGGAAGGGAACGACTGTAGATTAGGAGGGATTTGCAGAATATTTTCAGCGGAGCACTTATTTCACAACCGAAACCAAAAAACCCTTTTGTAGCTTTAACGTCTGTTGTATAAATTCTCGGCCCGCGAGAACCACAAAAATATATATTTCTAATCACAACGACGACGCGACAAACTGCCGCCGTCCGCCATCTTTTTCTTCTTCTTCTTCTTTTTTTCCGACTTGCAACCGCAAGATGTTCAGAGCGGTCCTTGAGCCGTAATGGCAACTGATCTCTTTTTTTATTTGAGATCTAAATACTGCCAGTGTCACGTTAAGATATCCACGTTATATATTTTTTATAAACAAAAAATGTCTTTGTACAAAATTTTGATTAACGGGCAAAGAGATTTTATGTATAGAGTGAGCACTACGAAGAAAGAATACAGAGAAATGACGGCCAATAACTGAGGTATGAGGTAAGGTAGCGGGGTGGCGGAACGCTGAGCCGCGCGGGGCGGGAAGCGAGCGGGAGAGGGGCTAGCTAGCGAGCGACTAGCGGCTAGCGGCCCGGCCGGCCCGGCCGGTCAGTCAACACGTGCATTGGAATACGTAGGGTTGTCACTTAGTCTACCAAAAATATATTTTTCGATTTATTATTTTACGAGTAGGTATTATGGTTAATTGTGCCCGTAGTCTAGTGGTAACGCTTCTCAATGCAGAAGTTGCGGGTTCAAATCCCGGGCACTAACTAATGTACTTATTTATTTCCTTGATAAAGATTGATATACATGCATTTCATAACGAATAGGTACGATCGCTCCGGTGAAGAAAAATAAAGTTAGGTAACTAGTGCACACTGGTCTATGAAAGGTATTTTTGTGTAAACTGCTTCTGATTTCCACTGGTCACCATGTACGAGTAATCGAACCGGATATAACAAATTGTGACAAGTTCGAGTGCAATATGACTGCCATAAGAATACTCAATAAACAATAAAACAACAACAATAAAAACAATACCTCCTATGTCAGTGAGCAGAGTCCGTGCCTAGCAGTGGGACGTTTTAAAGGATTATAGAAGAAAACAGATAGTGAATTTCATCGAAAAAAACGTTTTTATGTATTTAAACTTAAAATACAGAACTATAATAACTTGAAATACATACCTAAACTTATATGGGTTTTTAAATTACCGTGGTTATTTGACATTTTAAGAAGTAACAACGGCTTTACTCACTATCGAAATACGAGCTGTGTGGCTCGACATTTCGGCCAGAGTGCTCATGATGATGGGCCATACGTTTGGCCCGAAACGTCGAGCCACACAGCTCATATTTCGACCGCGAGTAAAGCCGTTTTGTATTCTTATAATACCTACACTTAATAACTAGAATAATATCTAAAAAACTAAACTTAATAATAAAGAATTCATAACTGCGGTCTTGGCCTTGGACTAAACTTAAAATCTCCAAACCAAACATACATAAAATAAAGAGTGCAGCATTTATAAAAAAAAATATATATATATATATATAACTAAAAAAACCATTAGGTATACTTTGGACTACACACACAAACACAACTAAAATAACTCTTCCTCCGTACTTAAACAAAATAATTTAAATTTCACTTTACACAAATTTAAATTTTCACTTTCCTTTAAACAATGTATCATCTTGAACTATTTTTATCCATCTTTCTCGTATTGATCCCTTAGAAGGATGTGGAAACCTTGTAAAAAGATTTTTTTCTTGAAAATTTCTCAATTACTTACTAATTTAAAAAAAATAAAAGAATAGCGACAACCCTAATTAGCGGTCAATTCACTCTCATATTTTAACGTGGTTTAATACATATTTATTTACTTTCATACATGATATCCCAGAACTCTATTTCTAATCATTCATATGTGGCAGCCCTAATGAGCGCGTTTAATTTATTTGTTTAATTAAATAATGCTTATGTTATTGCAATGCTAGGTCAATACATAAAATGTACAAAATTTTCTAATTGAAGTAGCGTTGTGACAGCCCTAATTGGCCAGTTGAACCAAATATTTCTAAGCACATGGAAAACAAGATATTATATATAAGGTCTTTCAAAATTAGTTAATAGTACGCTAAGGGGGGGTTCTGTATCGTAAATAAATCACTTTTGAGGAAGAAAGATTTTTTTTTACAAAAAAAAAAAATTTATAATAATGTAAAAATGTAAAATGTAAAAAAAAATTCTTTTCTTAATCGTTTCAGTTTCATGCCAGGAACAAAAGTCTTCCAACACATAGATCTCTTTCTTTCAGAAATTGTGAAAACCACAATTTTAGTTTTATTAGTATGGAATAGAAAGAATTTGATTTTTTTTACCAACTTACACGTGTTAAATCAAAATGGTAATGAAGACTTTTTTGTTACTGTTATGAAAATGAATCGATTAGGCTATAAAAATCAACCACATATTTTTTTATTTAAATACATACAAAACATTTTACATAAAAAAAGCCCAAGGTCCAAAAAAATTTATATAGGTTTTACTCCCTATAGGATGCAGAACCCACCCTTAGCGTACTATTAACTAATTTTGAAAGACCTTATATATTAAGATCACAATGAAGTGATACTTACCTATGAAATGAGATGCCATCAGTTTTCCCAATATTTTTGGTAAGATTTTTGCAATATCGCAATTCGCAACACACAACCGGGCATAATTAATGACTGGCGCGATGCGAGCCGCAGACGGACGGCAGCGAGCGCGCGGACGGCGCGTCCGCCGCGTTCGGTCGCTCGCGAGCTACTAGTCTCAAGAGGGTCCTTCCGCGTAATGGTTACTCCACCGCGGTGGAGCGAAGGTTGTTGCCCGGGTAAGAGGTCTAGTAGAATACATGATACGTCATTGTTAACGGGCAAAGAAAATGCTGAAATCTTTACATTACACATAAAAAGAAAAGAAATAATCAAACTCTAAATCATGTCATAAATAATTCAAATCATTACATAGCCATTATAACTTACCTATACTTCAAAAATAGAAAAAGAAACAATACAACAGAAAATATACAAGTAGGAATTCTATATACACATAGAAACAAGGAAAGCAAGCCGACTTAACTAAAGTTTGATATTGTTGCTATTTATGCATCTAGCAAGCAATTAAGAATATAATTTTGAGATAACTGTCATCTGAATTTTTTTTTTATAATTTTTTGTTTTTCTAAGGTACATAATTGCATTTTCTGTCTAATTTCCATTATTTATGGTATGCGACCCATACATTCGTACGGTGCGCCACCTGAAAGACTTTATCCAAACCCTCGAAACCTTAACCCTGCAAACCTTCGTTTGGTTCTTCGGCAAGTGATAAATAAATGATGTTTTGGTGGTTAAAAAAAAATAACCAGGGTTAATATATAGAAGATGCGTCGCTACATGACGCATCTTCTATATATTAACCCTAACCTAATCGCTGCCCTATTTCTTATTTGTTCAAACAGCCATTTAGCAAATTTTACAGTAGACAGTTTAAAGTGTTTTTAAGGATGTACGAAAATATTTAGGGTTGCAATTCTTCTTGTGAATAAACTAGGGTGGATTACCTATACCACAAATAAATAAAAAAACATATTTTTTATGTCGTATCTAAGTTATGGAGAAAACAAAATGTCAGTTGAACAAATTGTCATAGCGCGGAGTGCGGTTTTGGCGGGTTGAACAACGTAACGTACGTTTGAACAAATAAGAAATCAATTGTCTCTCACAAAATATAACAAATTCCTTGAACAGGATGTCCTTTTTTGGAAAGGCAAAGAAGAATTATGGTTTTCAAACAAATTTCAAAAGTGTATTGATGTAGGTTTATTGATGTAGGTCTTTTCGTAATCGGGGAACATACATAAAAAAAAGATTCCGACGAATTGAGAACCTCCTCCTTTTTTCGAAGTCGGTTAAAAACATTGAGCCGACTTCAAAAAACAACTAGAACTAAAACCGTTGTGCCGTGTGGGGTCGGTACTTAAAAAGAATAGCCCCACTGCATCTCTCCCCGTCGCATGTCGTAAAAGTCGACTAAGGGATAAGAAAATTCGTCAGCCTCGGTAGCTCAGTGGCGCGGTTGGTTAGTCAACTGTTATTAAGCAACGCTGAGCGCGGTCAGTGATTGGATGGGTGACCGCTCGACCGTTGGAGGCTGACCGTGGTTCGGATTCCACGTTAAACTGTAGGTCCCTTCCCTTCTTACCTTACTAGGTGGTAGGGTTTATCCCGGCCGGGTTGGTACCACCGCACTGAACGAAACGCCGGACGAAACGGCTATGTAAATAGTTCGTGTTTTCCGTCCAGTTTAGTGTAGCCGACATGAAATGAAGGGAAGCACTGACATGGCACCTAGTTCACCCTGTGTTATGGGCTGACATCACGGATGTTCTAGGTGATGTAGCCAACCGTGTCAGGTTCCATAAAAAAAAAATGTAAAGTAATAAATAAAATTTTTATTCGGACCCTTGAGTTGACGGCGGTACAAAGTACAAAAGGGGTCCATTTATAAATTTTCAGTGTGCTTTTCTACCGCCTTCAACTCAAGGGTCCGAATAAAAATTTTATTTAATACTTTTTAGTTCTAGTTGTTTTTTGAAGTAGGTTCAATGTTTTTTAAAACAGGTTTTTTATTTCACTCTTTTTAGTAATAAATAACACATAAAAAAAGAATCTTCGAAATCGGTTGGCGCGGTATAGAATTATTCGCCCATTTGTCTTACACATATGCAAATTTAATTATAATTTTCGAATGGATGCTAATCCTCGAACTTTACCAAATTGAGGATGACCACCCTTGAGGTACCCCCTTTCTAATAAAAAAAGAATTATCGAAATCGGTTCGCAATTGTCGAAATTATCGTTGAACATACATTAAAAAAAAAAATTAAAAAAAAACATACAGCCGAACATAGAACCTCCTCCTTTTTTGAAGTCGGTTAAAAAGTAGTTCATTATGAAAATTTTCTGTACATTAAAAAAAATCTAGTAAAGCCTGACCAGGAATATATGAGGGGCCGCCATATTGCGGAATTTCGTTGGAACTAATTTCTTACACTGGCCACAATTATGTTTGATGCTTGATAATCTGTTGTCAATGTCAAAATTGCTTCTGAACTGACATTTAGGTAAAACGTTATGTCATTGTAGTGAGATTGTCATGAATTGGCCGCCGTAATGTACAATTAGGTTATTATTTTTTGTTCTATCTAGGTGTATCTCAAGCATCTATTTACCGAATAGCAAACAAAAGAGGAACGTAAATATTATTCGTTCTGAACAAAAAACACTTTTTGACTTTACAAAAATACGAAACGTTCGAATAAAAATAACTTAGGTTAAGTTTTTCTGAACTAGAATTTTTATTAAAAAGTTTAGTGTTTCAGCAAGGTCGATTAATAATTTGTTTAATAATTTGTACACTTTGCTTCAGGACATATCTGCAGATACATGGAAAAAATTTTGTGAACATGTAAATGTCAAGGCTAGTTCTTTTTACATTGACATCAAAAAATATATAAAGTATACATTAAATTAAAATACATTTTGTATGTCTTATTGTGTATTTCAGTGCAAAAGTACATTTTGAATAAAAACATCGGCCAATTCAATATGTGCGTACTATACTGAATGTTGCTATATAAATCTAAAAAGTGGCTCCATCTTGACAGCTCTCATATATTCCTGGTCAGGCTTTACCTACTAGCTTTTCATTATTGCATTACCGTACCGCTCGACAAGCGTAAATTGTCGTCGACATAATATGTATTTTAAAAAAATTTAAAACTTTTTATTTTAGTATTTTAGATTTTCTTCTTAAATAACACAAAATGATCAGTAGGTATACAAAATAGTATTACAATAATACAACAATAAACGCCGTGTACTGTATTGTTATCATGTTCCGATCCAACAATGAACGCCGTGTACTGTATTAAGGCGCCCGTCGCGCGATGCGCGATAAATACACACAAACACACACACTATCGAGTCCAGTGACTCGCGCGAGATTTTGCGGCATAATAAAAATGGAACACTCCATATTATATCGAAGTGTAGCAAAACCGTTAGAATGATTGAACAAGAATATATCAATAATAAATCGTTCCATGTTGCTTTATTTATAATTACAATCGTGGTAAAACACAATGAAATGGAAACTTAATGAAATTTTTCATTAAAACTAATAGATAACTGAGAAAACACGTCCTCACCTCAAAAATTCACGAATGAACCACAGATTACCAAGAACGAACTGTTGTTCCAAAATGGCCTCCTACGCTGACGTCACACGATCGCTGCGTTGCAATTGGTTCTTCGAGTCGTTTGAACATATAAGAATGCGAGCTCCGTTACGATGTTGTATGAAGTAGCACAATGGCGACCGTTAAATTTGAATATTCGAATCTTATTGAACAAACAAGAAGTGAAGATTGTTTGTGGGAAAGTTTAATTGAACAAGAGAAAAGCTGTTACAGTGAGTTTTCATGAAAAATTTTTTGCTGGAAAAATGCGGATTTTTTTTTTAAAACGGACTGCATTCATAAGTCAATTTCGCTAAAAATGGCCGTTTGAACAAATAAGAAATAGGGCAGCGTAATGTTGAGGCGGTGCATGTCGTTTTTGTTACGTTTGTATATCCAAAAATAAAGCTTTTAGGCGGTTATAAAAAAAACTAAACACCTTAAAAAAATTTAACCACCCTAACATTGCATAAAAAAGAAAAAAAAAAACAACAAAGATTTTGTGGGATTCAAACCCATGGTCAAAAAGTACAAACCCTACACGCTTACCACTGAGCTAACAAATTACTTAACCAACCAAACGAATATATCGGCTTCTGTTGGTTCGCTCCGGGCGAAGGAGTAGGAGTGAAGGATTAGTTAGAGGTATTCGAGGGATTGGATAAAGTCTTTCAGGTGTCGTATCGTATATTCGTAAACCAGGAGATATATGTCGAATTGAAACATCCCACATCAATTAATTTCTGTAGGTCGTGTCGTGGGTACTGATGGGCAAGGATTCAATCCCATTTGGGACCGAATCCTTATTCGAGACTTTATAGGGATTTTATTGGGAAAGTTGGGGAAGGTTCCTCATTCGATCCTACGAAATAGGATTTTATTTTATTAATAGATTTCAACATCGTGAATGAGTTGTTTTCATTAGTACTAGGCATAATATGGTAGTAGGTATGTAGATCATTGTTTTACTGGATGAATTCCTATATCTAAATAAATAATGTCTGATTCCCTAGTTATGTTCACAAAATAATCGATATCTGTGGTCGTTTGAGCGCGCGTACATTTCGCCGTGATGTGAGAGAGGAAAAAGGTCGGTAATAGAGTCTATTCAGTGACCGTGACAGTATGAAAAGTTAGGTACCGATTTTTTGGTAGATCTACTAATTTCGGCCATGTTTGACCAAAAAACATACAGACGAATTGAGAACCTCCTCCTTTTTTTGAAGTCGGTTAAAAAATAACGATTTGAGGTCATAATCTACCGATATTTGTTAAATCAATACTAATTATAAATCTGTAAGGGATGGTCATAGAGTAAGTTACTTTGTTTTATGAGATACTGAGGTATAAGACTCTATGTATGATACTAAAGCTAAATGGACGATTTTTACAAATATTTTCTGTGTATGTATGTTCCACCATAACTCTTAAACCGATCATCTGAATTCGATGAAACATCGTACAAGGATGTTATATCCTATACTATACGACACAGAGGATAAGCTAAATAAAATTCAGTTCCGGTTACGCTAAGATGTGGTTCCCAAACTGAAATGTTTCGCGCGCCATTTAGCGCGAGTAGGTATCAGATATGAGCGAGCCGGCGGCGGCGTGGCGGAGCGGGCGGTGCGGCGGAGCGGGCGGCGCGGCGCGCGGGCGGGTGCCTATAAAAACGCACTGCCCATACTATAGAAAGCCAAAATTGTAATTTGATTCGATCCTATTTTTTTTATTCTATTCTTATGGTACAAGTGCCAAGTGACGGTGACATCATATTTAGTTTACATGTATCCTACATGTAAACTAAATATGATGTCACCGATATGAAACATGTACCTTTTCGAAGTAAGTCGGGGGGTCGCTGGGTTAAGTCTTGGTAGTGTTCTCTGGAGCTGTATGGAGTCCACACAAATTACCAACCTAGCAGTCTACTGTGCCAGTGGTGGGTCACACTAAAGTAGAGCTCAGCAAGTCCGACATTTACGTCCTCGTCGTGCTCCCTGGGCAATGTTGCGACGATGCCTTGGCATTACCACCGTCCTAGAGTCGCAGCAGCTAAGGAATGTCGGACGCCAGGCGACCATCCTGCGCCTAAACAGGATATATTTTTCAGCTTCACTATGTGGTAGACAGGTCCTCCACCATGTCGTCCGGGTTGGTACCACAGGTCGCAGGCGAAAAACTCCTGATGTGGCTCTGCTGCACTTGGAGGTCAGCCTGCGGCTAGCCGGTCGGTGGACTTGAGTGTATCGGGGGTGTACTGGGTTGTGGATGCTAGTGTCGCTTGCACTCCAGACTCCTATTAACCGACTGACAGCCGCAGGGGTCAGGGAGAGCCGGTGGAAACAGGTGACCGCTGCCTGCCTGCGTGGTAGTACAGGGGCCCGGCATACGGTCCTCACCAACCCGTGTGTTGGCTGCCCTATCAACACGCGAAAATCCCTGTCAGAGAGCATTGTGGGGCTGGTGACCATGGGAGACCACATGTTTTCCTGGGAGGGGGGGCCCGGGGGTCCTCTCGCTCTCTGCGACTGTCAGTTAGTTGAGTCTATTCGAGTTGCACAAGGCATCACCGCGCCCTGGACACATTCTGATACGCTCCATGAATCAAACCCATCCAAATCAATGAGCCGAACCAAAAATAGAAAAGTTTGTAAACCTTCAGCGGCCCGTTCTCCCTCAAAATTTAAAGTAGACCTCGCAAATATAAGAGGTCTACATACGAATTTCTCCTCCGTCGCCTGCCATCTGCAGACGGCGAGGCCTCACCTCCTCTTTCTTACGGAGACCCAGATCGGGCGTCCTGCGGACACATCCTACCTGGACGTTCCTGGTTACAATCTTCAGGAACGTTTCATGGCGAAGGGTGGTGTCTGCTTGTACGTTGGATCTGGTGTCTCCTATACCCGGCTCACCCGATTTGAGGATCCTGCTTTCCCTGTGCTATGGATCCGCGTGAATCTTCCCCATGTGGTGAGAGTTTACGCGGGTGCGTACAGATCCCCTAACCTCAGTGCGTCAAGAACAGAGGCATTTTGCGAGCATCTCAGCAGTACGGCAGACAAACTGCTTTGCGAGTTCCCTACGGCGGAGTTAGTGATGCTGGGTGATTTCAATGCTAAACACCAAGACTGGTTGGGCTCCCCCATCACTGACCATGCCGGCAGGGAGACTTACAACTTGGCCATTGCACACGGGTTGACGCAGTTGGTGTCCGGAACCACTCGGATACCTGATAACCCTGCTCATCGACCTAGTTTGCTGGACCTTGTGCTGACTAGCGAGCCAAATGGTTACAAGGTGAGGGTTGAAGCTCCCCTCGGTAACTCCGACCATTGCCTTGTACGCACAACTGTGCCAACTGTACACCTCGCGGAAGCACGTGAATGTAGTACGCGAACAGTTTGGCACTACTGGTCAGCACAATGGGATGACTTCCGTTCCTTCTTGGGAGCATACCCTTGGCACGACGTTTGCTTCTCTTCTCCAGACCCATCCCTGTGTGCCCAATCGGTCGTCGATGTGATCGCACAGGGTATGAATTTCTTCATCCCTACCTCCGCCGTTCCCATCGGCGGCCGCCATAAGCCTTGGTTTGATCGTCAATGCAGGCTGGCTATTGACGCAAAGAACCAGGCTTACAGGAAATGGCTGCAGAATAGGTCTGTCGAGAACAGGCGAGAGCTCAACGTCGCTGCTAGGTCCTGCAAACGAACGCAAAACTTGGCCAAGTTCAGGCACGACCGTGGAATTGGCGCGAAACTTGCGCGTAGCCCTTCGGGTAGCCGCTCCTTCTGGTCTCTCGCCAAATCCATCGGTCGGAATTTCTGCCGTCCTGCTACACCTCCGCTGGAACGTCCGGATGGCTCGCTCGCTATACTCGCGAAGGAAAAGGCGAATATCTTTGCACGCCTTTTCGCATCCAACTCAAACATGGACGACCTGGGCGCCAACCCCCCTTCATTGCCCCATTGCGGGCGTATGATGGATAATATTAGGTTCCATCCCAGAGTCGTCTATAAAACGCTACGTGAGTTGGATATTTCGAAGAGTAGCGGGCCTGACGGCGTCCCGGCGGTTGTCTTGAAAAATTGTGCTCTGGAATTGGCGCCAGTCCTTACTCGCCTATTCAAACGCTCCTATTCCTCCGGTTCAATGCCTTCTTGCTGGAAAAGAGCTTCGGTCCAGCCGGTCCCCAAGAAGGGGGACCCAGCGAACCCATCGAACTATCGCCCTATTGCGATAACCTCACTCTTGAGTAAGGTTATGGAGCGTATTGTCAACTCAGCGCTCCTGACGTACCTAGAAGACTATACACTCCTCGACGATAAGCAATACGGCTTCCGCAAGCAAAGGTCGACTGGAGATCTTCTAGCGTACGTCACGCACTTGTGGGCTGAAAGACTCGATGGTTTTGGGGAATCGCTGGCGGTCGCTTTGGATATATCCAAAGCATTAGATCGCGTCTGGCACCGGGGACTCCTAAGCAAGCTTCCGGCCTACGGTGTCCCTACAAAACTGTGCACTTGGATCTCCAGCTTTTTGAGCAATCGGTCGATCTTTGTCACCCTTGATGGTGCATGCTCGGCCGATTACTCAATCAATGCTGGTGTTCCACAAGGATCCGTGCTGTCGCCTACGCTGTTTCTATTATTTATTAACGACATGCTCTCGCTCGGCGAAATACATTGCTACGCGGACGACAGCACGGTGCACGAAGGGTTCATCAAAGACTGGAAGGGTAGAGAGGCGTCAGCAGCAAACGCGAGACGCCCGTGCCGGTATTACACAAAACATGAAAATGCTTATTATCTCCTTTACACTTATCAAGGACATACTGGCGTTTGATATTTATCAACTCCTTGATGTTCTATCTATCCCACTCTCTGATTTTTTGACGTGATGACGTCACGTCTTATAAATTGATGAACACCGGCTGCACACACGAAAAAGCGTCACGTTCCATCTGGGCCTGTGTGTGCAAGCGAGAGCGCGTAACAAGCGATAGAGAGGCACGTCACGCGGAGGCGCGTCATCACGTAAAACTATCGTCCGTAAACCGACTTTACAGACAACCAATTTTTTGTTTGTTTATTCGGCCCTTTTCGGGACAGGCAAAACTAAAGTATACAGCCTTTTCTGTTGTACGTCTAATGTCTGTTGTTTTCTTCTCGTATTGCGAGAATCTCAAAAATATATAGTTTTTAATTACGATACGACGACGCGACGCGGCAAACAAACTTGTTCATCCGCCATCTTTATAAATTTAGCAGTTTCGCACAACAGAACCAAATATTAATCACGAACTGAAATATAGAATGGATGCATTCGCAACGTTAACATAAAAAAGTTCCATCGAAATCTGCCTGAATGGAATACGGACTGAGGAAACAAAATACTAATCCGTATCGATAGCACATTTTTAGTAAAAAATAAATAACTAGATTAGGTATGCAATGTACGTAGAGTATCGGTTGTGGGCTTATACTATATGTATGTATACTTTAGCAAAGATTTTCGCTTTTATATAATTGAGGAGCGAACACGTGCAAAATTCTTTCGTCGAACATTTCGGGTCTGGACTGGACATGAGAGAACAAAATTGACTCTTGCGCTATACAGCTTTTACATCAGCTGTGTTGTTTTGGAGGTTAAAAAAAATAATGTTGAGGCGGTGCATGTCGTTTTTGTGACGTTTCGTTTCTGCCACTTCGCGTTTACAATCAGCTGATTTATAGCGCAAGAGTCAATTTTGTTCTTTCATGTGCCGCTTCGGAACATTTCCCGGCCCGCGAATGGAAGTGACAAGCGCGACAAGCGCGCAAGTGTCAAAAGTCAAGAGTGGTGGGTGAAAGACGCGAAAACACGAGACTTTATTCGTACAGCGAAGGTTGGCTCATCATCCCTGTCAACGAGAAACGAAACGTAACAAAAACGACATGCGCCGCCTCAATATTAGGTTAGGGTTAAATTTAAAGAAGATGCGTTATTTTTTTTAAACCACCAAAACATTCACGATACCACTTTTCTGCTATTTGAGGGATAATGAGGCCGGCCTTCGCTGTACGAATAATGACTCTTGCGAAAACGAAGTGCAAAGCAAACACTGATAATTGATTTGATTCACCGCGGCTGTCAAAAATACAGCATAGCGTCACGCATGCCTGTTTGCCGGTGGGGTAGGCAGAGACGATCCTGACACACCTCTGCCGCCTCTTACACTGCGGACAACCCCATTATGGGACTGCCATATACTCACACTTTTGGACCATCTTTTTCGAATGTCTTTAGAAAGCATATCACTCTCGACGAAACCCAATGGACGCAAGCTTCCCTTCCTGTCATTTACGGTGGTTTAGGGATAAGAAAACCCTCGGATTTATCTATCCCCGCATACCTATCATCTGTGCACAGCGTTTCGAATCTTGTCAACCAAATGGTTGGAAACATTGTTATAGATTGTATATTGTATATTGTATATTGTTTATTAAGCATTCATTAGACAGCATGACTGTACTCGAATTTGTCACAATTTGTTCTATCCGATTCGATTACACCCACGAAGAAGAACCGGTAAGAAACTTCGCAGGGTTTTTTTTTTCATAATAATTTTTACAAGCATTTAGTGACTATCCACATAATAACACCGCCTACATTCAATTGAAAATACAGCTTGAGAGCAAGATCAAAAACAGATTTTTGTTTTGTTTTTGAAGTTCTGACTGCAAGGACTTAATTTAGTGGATCAGGTGTAAAGAGCCTTTGTCAAATTAACTATTAAGATAACGATTTGAATTCAAAAGTTACAGGAACACAGCTCTGGCAGACAAAATGTCTCGACTCTCCAGTCCCCGAGATGCCAGCGATCCAAAAGGAATGGGACACTCCTCTAATCAAAATAATTTTTATCAGTTTAATGAATCATTCAGCCACTACAAAAGTCCGTCTGAGTGCCTCCACTCGAAGGGAGTCTGGGGCCTGGTTGCATGCTATCCCATCCCGATCAATCGGCACGCTGCTAGACCCAGATTCACTTCGCATTGGAATGGCACTCAGGCTTGGGTGCAAAATTTATGAACAACATTCATGCGTGTGTGGAGTTACTGTCGACCCGTTAGGCTACCACGGTCTGAGCTGTGCCAAAAACGCGGGCCGGTACGCTCGACATCACGCATTAAATGATATCCTCAAAAGAGGTCTTGTGTCAATTGATTTTCCGAGTATCCTAGAACCACCAGGCCTATGCCGTGATGATGGAAAGCGCCCCGACGGCATGACGATTGTCCCATGGAAGAACGGAAGGGCGCTAGTCTGGGACGCAACATGTGTCGATACCATCTGTGCCAGCAACCTCGCCCTATCGGCCATGAAGCCGGGTTCGGCTGCGGAGGCTGCAGCCAAAAGAAAGCACAAAAAGTATGAAAACATCAGCGTGAATTATTGGTTTGTGGCTTTCGCGGTCGAAACCTTCGGCTCCTGGTCCGAGGAGGCGATAGCTTTTGTCCACGAGATAGGGTCGAGGATGTCTGCTGCCATAGGTCACCCCTCTTGCCTCACCTTCTTCCGCCAAAGGATAAGCCTGGCAATTCAGAGGGGTAACGCGGCTGGCATCCTCGGCACAATCCCGGGGACAAAAGCGCTAAATGAAATATATTTTTTAAGTTAGTTTATTTCCTAAGTTAGTTTATATAATTTTTAGATTAGTTAATTATTTTATACCTATGTTAATTTGAATTAAATATTTTGTATATTTTTGTATCTGTTTGTTTCTGAAAGTTTAAAATAAAATAAAATAATGTTCTTCATGCATGCCCGTCGGTTACGGGTACTACGCACTTGCCTTATAAAATACAAACGAACGTTAAATACCTATATAAGAAGAAAATTGTGAATTGGCTGTATGGTCAAATGATCTTTGCCTACCTATTTATGGCGAAAACAATAACAACAACAACAACAACAAACGAACGTCACTCATTTGTCTTGGTCATGGAAAATTGGAAAAGCCGAGGCAAAACAATACAAAAAGCTGTATGCAAAAGTGAATGTGATTGTGAAATCTAGGAATTTCCTATTTGGAATTATCTATGATTCTCGTAACATTCGATCCCTTTTGGGTTTGTTCCGTGTTGGAATGCAGAGTGTGAAAGGACCACCGGGGCAGTGTTATTAGAATATCCCAGTGTTATGTTGTACATTCCTCCTGAAAAACAACCATGAATTACCTACAGAACTACCTCTACAATTACCTGGACGACGTATATGGATTGCTGAGTAAGTTTTACACTCATAATGGTGTCATTTCTGGAGTTTTATAACTAATAAGTAGGTCATTTATTGGCATTTCCGTTGTTGGTACTTACGCTAATGTTATAGGTAGGTACTTAGTATCGTTTTAGAACCGGTTCAGACGGCGAAAGGTGTGAATGCTGTTAGGTTTACCCGCCACACGGTAGGTGGAAGTTGGAACAAATGTTATGTTTATTATAACATACTTACCACACGCTGTATCCCGACAATCGGGGTAATCAGAGTAATCGGTGTTGTGCTGCAAGTAGGCACTCTTTCAAAATACAGCTCAATACCGACCACAACATTTAGCAAAGTAAGTATTATGACAAGATAACTATCAGGTGTGGCCGTATACTGAGGAGCCGATAGGGTTGCCACTTGCCACTTCTCGATTTAGGGGTTACCAGCATTAAAAATACAGGTTTTAGATTTGTTTTACGGGAGACAAGTAAAACAGCATTTTAAGAGGGTGGGTATAGATACTGGCAGGCGCTGGAGGGGGGAGGGGGGGAACTTGGTGTATCGATTTATGAACACCCAAAGTACCTCCAAAAAGGGAGTGACATATAAAAAAAACTCATTAACTAATTACGATTGCCTCTTCTCCGGCGCTGCGAGAAGTGCATCCCCTCCGTCCGTGCGTAACAAAGCGCAGGCACCCATGCTCGCCTTCAGCGACCAGCCTCAGCCGCTACGGCCCACACGGGCGCCTGCGCTTTGTTACAGCAGACGGGGGCTGCACTCGCTCCGCGCCTCCGGCTTATAAAAACACTGGAATAGCTATACTAACAGGTTATGTAGGGGCGGTGAATTTAAATTTTCAAAAAAATTTCTCGAAAAGTATTGATCTCCTCTCCTAATTCTTTCACTAATAATTCTTCTAACATCCTAAACTACAGGATATAATTACCAACAATTTGCTATCAAACCTGCCATTAACTATACCTTTGTCTTTTAAAGTAATGCCAATCATTTATTTTTTAAACTTTATTTAGTATTTGATGAGACAGCCTTCAAAAGCTCTTCATTTAACCACAAAGGGTTAAATCTTTGATGTAGTTTATTTCATAAGCTATCCATGATTCCATACCCACTGCAGATATTGACGTTGGCACCTTCAAGTTCTAAGACAGCACTGTTAAAAATGTATAACACGTTATCAAAAAATACAATCCGGCGCTGGCGGCGGCGTCACGTGCCTCGCATAGACACTGCACTGCGCTGCACACACCGCGCGGCGGCGTCACGTGCCTCGCATAGACACTGCACTGCGCTGCACACACCGCGCGGCGGCGTCACGTGCCTCGCATAGACACTGCACTGCGCTGCACACACCGCGCGAAATTTAAACAGCCACAACGCCGCAGACAGACGTCTACGTTTGTTTGCGGCAGCTCCGGCCGAATATTTAATAAATACGGGAGCTTTGTTTACCCCGTTTTATTATTTTCGTAATTACGGGTTTCTGTATTATCAGAGCCTGAAAAACGGGGCAACCCGTAAACTACGGGGCATCTGGCAATCCTAGGAGCCGAGGTTGCCAATTGCGGGTAAGCGGCGGGTGGCCGAGTGGTTTGGGAAGCGGCGGGTGGTCGAGTGGTTTGGGCATCGGCTTCTCATCCGAGAGGTCCGAGGTTCGAATCCGGTCGGCGTACACCAATGAGTTTTTTCTGAAGAAAAAATTTACATGCATACCTACACCTGCTGCTTCACCTTTCGAAACCGGTGTAAAACTGTAGGTCCTTTCCCTTGCCCCTTACTAGGTGGTAGGCTCAAATTGTAGCCGACTGGGTTGGTACCACCGTACTGGACGTAAGATGGCCGCATAGCAGCCTCGGTTGTGTTCTCCTCTAGTCCAGTATAGCCAGCAATCCAGGGAAGTCTCCGGTATGGCAGCTACCTTCTCGGAGGTGATATTGGCTAGTCAAAGCATGTGCTTTGGCCCCTCTGACTTAGCCAACCATACCGGATTACATAAAAAAAAAGGTTAATATGTAGGCTGAGTTAAAAAACAAAATTTTAGTGAAAAAATACCCTCATAGTCGTGGGACTACCGGTAGACATAGATATGGAATCATGGGGTACATATAATAATCGCGCAAGTACATAAAAACAAAAAAACAAAGAAGGTCCCACACGGTACGATTATATCGCCCACAAATATGAAATTGCTTCTGCTTGCACCATTTTTTGTGTTCAAAAAATGGGATCACTTTCCAGAACCTGAACCAATGCCTACGTCTTGCAATGACGTATCATGTATTCTACTAGACCTCTTACCCGGGCAACAGCCTTCGCTCCACCGCGGTGGAGTAACCATTACGCGGTGAGACCCTCTTGAGACTAGTAGCTCGCAAGCGGCCGAACGCGGTGGACGCGCCGCCCGCGCGCTCGCTGCCGTCCGTCTGCGGCTCGCATCGCGCCAGTCATTATGCCCGGTTGTGTGTTGCGATATTGCAAAAATCATACCAAAAATATTGGAAAAACTGATGGCATCTCATTTCATAGGTAAGTATCACTTCATTGTGATCTTAATATATAAGGTCTTTCAAAATTAGTTAATAGTACGCTAAGGGGATGGGGGGGGTCTGCATCATATATAGGGAGTAAAACCTATATAAATTTTTTTGGACCTTAGGCTTTTTTTATGTAAAATGTTTTTATGTATTTAAATAAAAAAATAGGTGGTTGATTTTTATAGCCTAATCGATTCAGTTTCATAACAGTAACAAAAAAGTCTTCATTACCATTTTGATGTAACACGTGTAAGTTGGTAAAAAAAATCAAATTCTTTCTATTCCATACTAATAAAACTAAAATTGTGGTTTTTCACAATTTCTGAAAGAAAGAGATCTATGTGTTAGAAGACTTTTTTGTTCCTGGCATGAAACTGAAACGATTAAGAAAAGATTGTTTTTTTACATTTTACATTATTATAAAAAAAAATTTTTGTAAAAAAAATCTTTGTTCCTCAAAAGTGATTTATTTACGATACAGAACCCCCCCTTAGCGTACTATTAACTAATTTTGAAAGACCTTATATATAATATCTTGTTTTCCATGTGCTTAGAAATATTTGGTTCAACTGGCCAATTAGGGTTGTCACAACGCTACTTCAATTTGAAAATTTTGTACATTTTATGTATTGACCTCGCATTGCAATAACATAAGCATTATTTAATTAAACAAATAAATTGAACGCGCTCATTAGGGCTGCCACATATGAATGATTAGAAATAGAGTTCTGGGATATCATGTATGAAAGTAAATAAATATGTATTAAACCACGTTAAAATATGAGAGTGAATTGACCGCTAATTAGGGTTGTCGCTATTCTTTAAATTTTTTTTAATTAGTAAGTAATTGAGAAATTTTCAAGAACAATTTTTTTTTACAAGGTTTCCACATCCTATTAAGGGATCAATACGAGAAAGATGGATAAAAATAGTCCAAGATGATCAGACATCGGAATCCGCGGGGCACGAATACGACCTTGTTAGGGATTGACTATGGCGATCAATAAACAATCGACACTGTTATCGATACTCATATTTATTTGTTTATTGTATTTTATTCATGTCATATTTCAGACCTGAATACTTATATACCTACAGTACTTATATAAACATGTATACTTTATGTTAACGATTAAGTAAATATAATACATATTTATATAAGGTCTTTCAAAATTAGTTCGTAGTACGCTAAGGGGGGGTTCTGTATCATATAGGGAGTAAAACCTATATAAAAATTTTTTGACCTTGGGCTTTTTTGAAGTAAAAAAATTTTTTATGTAGGTATTTAAATAATAAAATAGGTGGTTGATTTTTATAACCTAATCGATTCAGTTTCATAACAGTAACAAAAAAGTCTTCATGACCATTATGATGTAACACGTGTAAGTTGGTAAAAAAAATTAAATTCTTTCTATTCCATACTAATAAAACTAAAATTGTGGTTTTTCACAATTTTTGAAAGAAAGAGATATACGTGTTACAAGACTTTTTGTTCCTAGCACGAAACCGAAACGATTAAGAAATTTTTTTTTTACATTTAACATTAAAAAAAAAATTTTTGTGAAAAAAAAATTTCTTTGTTCTTCAAAAGTGATCTATTTCCGATACAGAACCCCCCCTTAGCTTACTATGAACTAATTTTGTAAGACCAATTTTTTTGGACCTTGGCCTTTTTTTTATGTAAAATATTTTTTTATGTGTTTAAATAAAAAATAGGTGGTTGATTTTTATAGCCTAATCGATTCAGTTTCATAACAGTAACAAAAAAGTCTTCAATATCATTATGATGTAACACGTGTAAGTTGGTAAAAGAAATCTAATTCTTTCTATTCCATACTAATAAAACTAATATTGTGGTTTGAACAGATTTGTATTGTACCTACAAAGTAAATACAACATTTGTTTATTATATCTTATTTTCTATAGAAATACTCTTAGTTTTAATAATCGACATTATTTCATATTATTCTAAAATAACGATCGATTTTCGATATTTGTGGATACATTGTCCCATCACTAAACAACCTTGAATCATTCGTGCCCCGCGGATTCCGATGTATGAAGATGATACATTGTTTAAGGGAAAGTGAAAATTTAAATTATTTTGTTTAAGGACGGAGGAAGAGTTATTTTAGTTGTTTGTGTGTGTTGTCCAAAGTATACCTAATGGTTTTTTAGTTATATTTTTTTTATTTATTTTTTAAATAAATGCTGCACGCTTTATTTTATGTATGTTTGGTTCGGAGATTTTAAGTTTAGTCCAAGGCCAAGACCGCAGTTATTAATTCTTTATTATTAAGTTTAGTTTTTTAGATATTATTCTAGTTATTAAGTGTAGGTATTATAAGAATAAAAAACGGCTTTACTCGCGGTCGAAATACGAGCTGTGTGGCTCGACGTTTCGGGCCAAACGTATGGCCCATCATCATGAGCACTCTGGCCGAAATGTCGAGCCACACAGCTCGTATTTCGATAGTGAGTAAAGCCGTTGTTTATTCTTAAAATGTCAAACAACCACGGTAATTTAAAAACCCATATAAGTTTAGGTATATATTTCAAGTTATTATAGTTCTGTATTCTAAGTTTAATAAATACATAAAAACGTTTTTTTCGATGAAATTCACTATCTGTTTTCTTCTATAATCCTTTAAAACGTCCCACTGCTAGGCACGGACTCTGCCCACTGACATAGGAGGTATTGTTTTTATTGTTGTTGTTTTATTGTTTATTGAGTATTCTTATGGCAGTCATATTGCACTCGAACTTGTCACAATTTGTTATATCCGGTTCGATTACTCGCACACTTCCATGGTGACCAGTGGAAATCAGAAGCAGTTTACACAAAAATACCTTTCATAGACCAGTGTGCACTAGTTACCTAACTTTATTTTTCTTCACCGGAGCGATCGTACCTATTCGTTATGAAATGCACGTATATCAATCCTTATCAAGGAAATAAATACATTAGTTAGTGCCCGGGATTTGAACCCGCAACTTCTGCATTGAGAAGCGTTACCACTAGACTACGGGCGCAATTAACCATAATACCTACTCGTAAAATAATAAATCGAAAAATATATTTTTGGTAGACTAAGTGACAACCCTACGTATTCCAATGCTGACCGGCCGGCCGCGCCGGGCCGCTAGTCACTAGCTAGCGCTAGCTAGCCCCTCTCCCGCTCGCTTACCGCCCCGCGCGGCTCTGCGCTCCGCCACCCCGCTACCTTACCTCATACCTCAGTTATTGGCCGTCATTTCTTTGTATTCTTTCTTCGTAGTGCTCACTCTATACATAAAATCTCTTTGACGTCTTGACAGTTTTTTTTTCATAGTCTTAGTCGGTTTACTAATTTTACAGAATTTTCGAGCGCCGCGTGACTTCCTTGTTTGTAAAACGTTGGAGATATTCACCTCCGCAATTCGTTATGCAAGGAGAGAAAAACAATTTTTTTTTCCGAACAAAAATTATGAACACCTATATCAAATTTAGCATGGTCGTAATTGTTACAACATTTCCTACAAATATACATATGTACATATATACTTTACAATGCATTGATCTTTGTTTTGATTGTTATTTGAACATTGCATGAACATTACACTCTGCAAAATATATCGTGAGGTAAAGTTTTTTTCGCACGAATGGATGAAAACCTCCCAATAGTAACTCATTAGTCAGAAATGTTATATTTTTTCGAATTTATACACAAACACAACTAAGTATTACTGACTAAAAACACCAAAAATATTTTTTTTTATATCATAAGTAAGGCGGCCAAGTCTCGTCATCAATTGAGAAAATAGTCAGTTTTTCGCACTAGGCTGGCGACAAAGTGAATCAGATCAAGCAGGGCATATCTTCACCTTTATTTAGATAGAAGTATAATGTGCGTTATCCCAATATTCATAGAGTGTGTATTTTAATGCTGAAAGTCGAGCGCGCCACTGGGACGATTTCGTCCCGGTGCCACATGAGCTGTGAAAGGGCTGACATAATTTGTTGTAAACACACCTCGCATCGGAGAGTTCACAAACGAGTGTTGACAAAGACACATGAGTGTGTGTGACAAAGATGAACATGTATACATTTGTCATTTCGTCTTTGTGCGCAAGGTAGGTTTTGAAAAAACAATATTTTATTAATTTATTATATTGGCTCAGTGTTTGACTTGATTGTCGGCCTCGGTGGCTCAGTCGTTTGGTCGGTCGGCTGTCTGTTGTGATCATAAGCATAACTGGGCGCGGTCATACATGGATGGCGGACCGTGGTTCGGATACCACAAAAAACTGCAGGTCCCTTCCCTTCTTACCTTACTAGGTGCTAGGGTTTAACCCGCCCGGGTTGATACCACCGCATTGATTCGGTCGAAGCGGCTTTGTAAATAGATCGTGTTTTCCAGTTCAGTGTAGTTGGCACGACCGAAGCGAAGCACTGATAAGGCACCTACTAGTTCACCAAGATGTTATTTATTTATTTATTTAGTTATGGGCTGCCATCACGGATGATGTAGTGGTGATGTAGTCAACCGTATTCTGTTTCTATAAGAAAATATATATATGTGTCTTTTTACTGTATTTCTTTTTTGTTTCAATTCGTAGTTTTGCAATAAAAAAATCACAACCACATTTTCGTTATGCTACATGGGATGCATCCTACTCTAACCCGAAAAACACGCTTGTTGCTATCTTGCTTGCACCCGTGGCTTTCCACCGTGCTCGCTTATCTTGTATAGAACGACGAACATCTTAACACTTTAACAGCGGATCACGACCAGTGCTTGTGATGGTATATTTTCTCTAACTCGCGGATCACGAACATGACTCGTTTTCAAACTTTGTACTGTTTGTTCTAAAGTCACGAGCAGTTCTCGTGATCCGCGTTTCGGGGATACTGTAGCTGAGTCTTTTAACTACACACACATATAAAATTCATCTATATTGAGTGAGCGGGTGGTGCGGGGGAGGCGACTCTCGAGAGCGAACGCCGCTGCTTACTCAGTGCGCCAAGAGCCTTTCCAAAGTGTTTTTTTTTCTTTTTTTTCTGTAAATACTCTTGTTTTAAAAAATAGCACACACAAAAAAAAAATACACTCGGTATAAAGTAATTTAATTTTTTTTATAATTAATTTAAAAAAAAAATTTATTTTTAATTTTTTTTCATATATTTGGTAATCCAGTATATCCAATAAAAAAAGAATAAAAACAATCAGTCCAGCAGTTTTCGAGTTATAAATGTTGTAATGGGTAGGTGTTACGTAAGAGTTTTTTTTGTTTGTTGTAAAACATTCATTTTTGTATCGTTTGTGGTAAATAAATAAGAATATAAATACCTACAGTTGTTTAATTTATTATCCTAAAAGGCAAAGATTGAACTGTTACTTAAAAAAAAATCTATACCAATATCTTTAATAGTTATTTATTTATAAGCATGTATGTATGTATATATTTGGACAAGTATGTATGTATGTATATATTTAGGTATTATGTATTATATAATCTTTAATACATATGTATTTAATTTTTAGTTTTATATATTTAATTTAATTTATAAATTGTGATTTCTACGTTTAAACTGGTATGTACTTATATTATGTAGTGCAAGTATATTATAGTTTATCATAGTTATTTCCCATATATTATATTTTACATTCCCACACTCAAGTCTTTTGCTACTACCTACTTATATCTCACAACATACGACTCTCAAACATCCAAAGGTTGACTGGGAGAAATCCCTGTAAGGGATAAGTCCGCCTTTGCCCCTCATGTAAATTACTTATCGTTTGTTACTGTTAAATGTTTTGGAGCAATAAAGTATTTCTATCTATCTATCTATCTATAAGCTAACCAATATTTAATGCTGAAAATCGCCCGCGTCCTAGGGAATGCGCGCCTTATAATGCGCCGCTGTTAAAGTGTTAAGACGAACATGTTACCAAATTTCCATACACAACAAAATTGTGAGTTATGTGTTATGTATGATACCAAGTTATATGTATATAATTAACCAGCTTTAGACAATTTTTTTGTGCGACTACCTATCGTTTTTGCACTGTAAATATGTAGTACAATACACACACACCACACGCCGTATCCGCACAATCGGTGTTGTGCTGCAAGTACTCTGGTAATTACAGCACCACACCGACCAGTCCACGTTTAGCAAAGTATTAGGACAAGATAACTATCAAGCAGCAAGTAAGGCACGAAGACCCACCTGCTGCATGACTCTGTGGAAGGACCGTTCCAAGGTGAGAGGTGGCTAGCCTGTCGCTCTTTAGCACGGCATCTGGTTCTTATCTGTTAGTCGCCTATTACGACATGCACGGGCAGAGATGCAGTGGGACCATTATTTTTAAGTACCGGACCCACACGGTATGGTATCTCTTCAGGATATAAGTCCGCCTTTGCACCTTTTTTTATAGACAGACACCAAGGGTTCCGTATCGCCATGTCATGTGTTTTATGAAATGCTTCAATTAGTTAAAATTCATGATTAGTTAAAATGCTTCATACTCTTTTCGGTAGATGGCGCGCGCATACACTTTTTAGTTTCCTGTATGGGGACCCCCGTGAATTTTTTACTTTTTGTTATTTTTATTTGTTGTTGTTACATCTGTGACAATTTCAACAGGCTACCTATTACGATTCAAGAGATACAGCTCTCGGACAGACCGACGGACAGACAGACAGACAGACGGCGTAGGCTTAGGTAATAGGCTTCCGTATTGATACGGAACCCTAAAAATGTATCTGCATTTTGTTTTGCAATTTTTATTGCAAAATATTTGTGAAGCAATAAATAATGTTCTATGTGTTCCTACCATTTCCTACAAATGTCCCGGCAATAATATTTTTTTTATTTTTTTTATGGATTCTGACACTGTTGGCTACATCACCTACAACGTCCGTGATGTCAGCCCATAACACCGGGTGAACTAGGTGCCATGTCAGTGCTTCCCCCTTTGATCGTGCCGGCTACACTGAACTGGTCGGAAAGCACAAACTATGTCGGTCGGAAACAGGTCGGAAAACGCTCTCCTTGTGTGGTTTCATCTCATTTTCTGTAACTCGTTCGTTTATTTTTAACTGTTAAGGAGCCAATTGAGAGAACCGGGCGAAGCAGGTTTATTATAGGCAGGAGCGTTGTGAACATTCTACTTTTTTTTTTATTCCTAGAGCCGTTTGATGTTTCTGAGAAATATGCCAAGGCCGAAAGTGCACATTTTCTGTAAGGCCGTTGTCGTACATTGACCGTTTAAGCTAAACTACTAAAATATCTCTTTTCAATTGAAATAAAAATAGTATAGAAATTATTTCAGTAACAGAAGTACACAAGCAGCTGATAAAAGAGAATTGTTGTTTTATTTTATTTTAACATCAATTATCATCAAACAGATCTTTTCTGATCAGTTCTTCTTCTCTTGCCGAACTGGTAGGCTCAAATTGTAGCCGACTGGGTTGGTACAACCGTACTGGATGTAAGATCCTCGCCTCGTTAACGACCCCGAGGTATCTCGGAACTTAGAGACCTTACAACTCCGCAGGGACGTTGGATCTTTGTGTGTGTTCTATCGCCTGTACCACGGAGAGTGTTCCAAGGAGCTGCACGATGCGATCCCTCCATCCCCATTCTACCATCGTTCCACACGCAACAGGTTGGGAATGCATCCACACACTGTCGATATCCCCCCCCACTCAGGACAAATCGATCCTGTAAATCCTTTATTTACAGGGTTGCCAACATGTGGAATGCACTCCCACCTGCATCTTTTCCTCTAATGTACACTCTGGGATCCTTGAAACATAATGTGAAGGTGCACCTAGCCGGCCGACATGGTATTCGCAGCCCCCGTAAATATCCGAATGCTCGTGGGCGCCGTCGGACTACACCTCTGCGTTAGTCTGGCGCGCGCCATATGTCGTGCTTCCCATAAAAAAAAAATAATAAAAAAAAAAGATGGCCGCATAGCAGCGTCGGTTGTGTTCTACTCTAGTCCAGTATAGAGAGCAAGCCAGGGAAGTCTTCGGTATGGCACTTACCTTCTCGGAGGTGATATTGGCTGGTCGGAGCATGTGCTTTGGCCCCGCCGACTAAGACACCCATACCGGATTACATAAAAAAAAATCAACCTAAGGGGTAGTGGGGTAGGGGGTAAATTAAATAAAACAGAAACAACCTTTTTCTTCTATTATCAAAACAAACGTGCAGCTCGCACAACAAAATTTTATGGCTTAGTGAACGGAGATTCCCTTTACTAAGCCATAGAACTGCACGTTTGTTTTGATTTGAGAATAGTGTTTGCGTACATACCTAAAGTGTAAAACTACCTATCAATACTATTTTTATGTATAGTTGGATTTATTTTTATAGTTAATGTAGTTATTATTAGGTCTAGATTTAATTATTTCCGTTAATGTTGTGTGTTCATGTAGGTAAATAAAGATATTGCCTATCAAATTAAACTACTAAAACTACAATTAAAAGCTAAAACGTAAAGTCATTCCAAGAAATATAAAAAAAATAAAAAATAAAATAAAATAAATAAAGGCTTTCACGGGAAACCCGCAGACGCGACACGAGCACCTCGCGGGCCGGCGGCATGGAACCTACATAAACTAATATACTATAACTATTTATTACATTTAAATAAACACCTTACTAAAACCTGAAGTTTAATTTGTAATAATTTTAATTTATAAATTTTAATATTTGTTAGCTAGGTTTTAATTCTTTAGTTATTTAGTTAGTAACTTTTGTATATTTTCTTGAATAAAGATCTACAATTAAAAAGAAAACACGCATTTGTGATTAGAAGCAAGTTTAGTTTTTTCGTATATATCTACATAGTATACCTACTAAAGTTTGTAATTTATTTAGCCAGTGGATGACACTACTTACTGACCAAACCTGCTGTGTACATGTCGTTACTCTATATTTGCCTTGATTTTCTGAATTAATGATTACAAAATTATAGAAAAATTATATTTATTTAAAATATAATAGGTAGGTGTACATTTAAAAAAATATATATACATAGAGCCTTTTTTTGAGCCAAAACTTATATAACACAAGCTGTGCCCGCGGCTCCGCCCGCTCTCATATTTCACTTCACTGCTAACCTCATAAGCTATTTAGCGTGATAGTAAGTAGCCTATAGTTGATGGGAAGAATCAAGCTATCCGTAGAATTTTGTTTTATTAAAATCGAACCGATTCAGTGGTTCTCGAGTTATAAGCGGACAGACAGACACTCAGACAGACAGAAAGCAGACGTTGGATTTTATTATAGGTAAAGGAAGGATAAATGAATATAAAAAATATTTCTTTCTTTGCTCTCCCGACTTCAGCATGTTTATTTATATATTAATTGTCACCTAACTGTATGTTGTTGATTTGGCTGTTCTTTCTGCATCGTTGTCTCTCGGCACAGCCACCCATATTAATTTACATTTTTCTGTTTCGAAAACTCATTGATGTACCTACTACTGTGTGTTTGCACTTTATGTGTGTCGAATTATCTGTGCATTTTATTTTAAGCTTAATTTACATTACCCATCAATTCTACACACAATCCCAGTAGATCACAGCTTAGGCATTCTTTTAATAATTTTCTTTCGTTAACTTGATTAAAATTGCGAAATAAAGCATACATATTTTAATTTCATTTCATCGATGCACAATGCATTTTGATCTCCCGACTTCTCACATAAGTCCATCCGCTAGCATCTTGCCACTAACTACCCCTTACATAAAATGTAAACTTGTTTTATACTTGCTAGACTAGATGGCGGGTCTTTTATCTCTAAGCCTAGGACGTCTGTCCGTCCGTCTGTCCGTCTGTCATACCTTTAATTAAAGTGCTGTTTCTTTTTAACCGTAATTTTAAATTTTCACAGAATAATGTGTTATATAAGGTCTTTCATTAGTAGGTAACGATACGCTAAGGGGTGTATGTGTATCAGATACTGATTGATCACGTTCCCATACCAATTTTTTTTTTACGATATAACAAACCTACTCACTCCTCAAATTTAATACGTGAAGTGCGCGTATTTCACCTTTTCACGCTGTAAATGAAATGTTTTTGTTGGCGGTATTATGTGTTAATTTATTTGTGACTATAATACTTATATACTTAACAAAATATTGTGACTTGAGAAGTTTGTTTGTCAGTTCTTCTTCGCATTGAATAAGTACTGGGGGAATTTTCAGCATATCCAAGCATAGGTTACCTACATATAGATGAAATTATACAATAATCCAATTTTTTTTTATGGAAACTGACACGGTTCCCTTCATCACCTACAACATCCATGATGTCAGCCATTAACACCTTGGTGAACTAGGTGCCATGTCAGTGCTTCCCTTCTGTCGTGCCGAATATATGGCAAATATGTACTAACAAATAATAAAAAAATTAAGGGGGGTGTAGGTACAATAAACATTTTCGTTTTTGTTTTTTGTTTTTGCTCTGTCATAAAAACAGTAACACATACAAGCGTCAAACTTGGTGCGATTATAGTGAAAACTCTAAAGTATAAGAACAAATAATAAAATCCAGCCAATCAAGTTGTGGTACGGAAACCTCGGTGCGCGAGTCCGACTCGCACTTGGCCGGTTTTTTTTATAATCTTCTATCCTGAGGATGGTCTTGAAACCTGTCGCTGTTAAAAATAAGTAGCTTTAACTAAATTACAAGTAAGCGGTTTTTCTATAATACTATACCTGCGTTTCTATTCCAACCTATGATCAACCTTATGGCGTGGTGTTAAGGTGGGTTTTTTGGCAACGATGTGTTTTGTAATGATACGCGAATAACTTTAATAGTTACCTATCTTTGTAGCGATTAACCGCCACCGGTCCATAAAGACCACAGAATAATGAAAAATGTGTACCACTGTGGAAATGAAATACTTTCGTATGGAGACTTTAATTAAATGCAAATCTGACTTAACATTGAATTCGTTTAAAACCCCATAACCATATTTAAATATTATTTTATCTCTTTATTTTCACGTTTTTTGTACAAGTACATATTTATATTAATTTTATATAATTATAAAATAAAATATCTATACAAAATTAACACAAACAGAGAAAAACAAAAAAACGGTATACTCTACGGCGGCGGCGGGAGGCGGGCCTCCAAGCACGCCGGCGGGGGCAGGCCGTGGCTACGGAGCTCTCCGAGACGACGCGAGGCAAGCTACGAGCGATAGGTGGTGGTACTAGACACTATTATTATTATTTTATTATTATTATAACTCCTATACTTAGTTGACATCATGTACCAATCAAAGTAACCCCACGTTGTATTTATTTATTTATTTATAGATTTATGGCTGGACTGTCGGACTTTAGAGGAGCATAGCTCGATGGATTTATGTTATTTTATATATTTTGGTGAATACAGTGAAATATCGTTTTTTTTATAGAAAGCGAGACATGGCGCCAAGACACCCGATATGTAAACACCCAATTGCCCATTTAGTATTTTCTTAAAGAAGATTAAATTTATTGACAACAAAAATTAATTAAAACATGTATTTATATGTACCTGTAGGTATAAAAGTAATGTAAAAAGAAACCCATGTTCTATTGTGACGACTTTCAAAATCAAGAATTGAAGAAGCGTTTTTCGCAGGATCGGGCATGGCACCCGGTTCCGACAGATACAAGGTGGAGTAGACTGACTCGTCAAGTGTAGCAGGTGAAGTCTGTCGTGTGTTATATATAATATTATATACAATTTAAATTATAAATATTGAAAATATAATATATATTCATACAACATCATCATCATCAATCAATACTAATAATAAATCTGTGAGGGATGGCCATGGAGTAAGTTACTTTATTTTATGATCTCATTTGATCTCGCGTTTGTAGACTCTATGTATGATACTAAAACTACCTAAATTGACGATTTTTAGAAATCTTTTCTGTATGTTCCTCTATAACTCGTAAACCGATCATCCGAATTCGATGAAACTTAGTACAAGTACATTTGATTTTAAGGGACACAGGATAGGCTAAATAAAATTCAGTTCTGGTTACGCTTCTGGCTCCCATAAAAACCGAATTCTTCCGCTGAAATAAAGGTACCGTAGCGGGCTTACTTACTTTCTTCTTTTTAAATACGAATTTCACGCGAGCGAAGCCGCGGGCATAAGCTAGTTTCAAATAAGATCATATAAACGGAAGTGAAACATTGAAATAAAATAATACAATAGAACTAGAATAAAACTAACTATGAAGTGTTTTCGTGAAGACTTGCTCGGTGGTCTTAATACAACACACACCCGACACACAGACAGAGAACACATAAACAGATAATTAGTTTGACTGGTATGGCAGGGCAGGAACTATATAATGAGTGCAGCAGGGCAAAATGGACTATTCGTTATATTTATTGTCATCCTTATCTCAGTATTACTAATTCAATTCAATTCTTTTATTGGTCTCTTTGATACATTTTATGCACTACAAGCTGTGCCCGCGGCTCCGCCCGCTCTCATATTTGACTTCACTGCTAACCTCATAAGCCATTTAGCGTGATAGTAAGTAGCCTATAGTTGATGGGAAGAATCAAGCTATTCGTAGAATTTTTTTTTTATTAAAATCGGTTCAGTGGTTCTCGAGTTATAGGCGGACAGACAGACATACACTCAGACACTCAGACACTCAGACAGAAAGCAGACGTTGGATTTTATTATAGGTAAGGAAGTGTCAAGTATTGTATACAAATTATTATTATTTTATCCAAGCAAAAATAAGCCATCGTCAAACAAAACTACAATTTACAATCAAAATAAAAACACTTAAATACAAAAATTAACGTTTGAAATCAAACCTAACAATAAAACCATAAAATTAAAAATTTCATTACATAAAAATAAATCAAAAGGCCAATCTGTGACTGTTGTGTGTTTAACCTACTTGTAAACTCTGCTCTGATAGGAACAACCTTTTATATTTTTATTATATTTTTAATTATATTTTTAAGGTACACTACTTGCTCGCTGCTTGGTTTGCCTATTAAAATTGAGCTTATATTTGCTAAGTTGGAACGTCCGTCGGCTACCTACCACTGTGTAACATTTCTAATTCAATAGTCTATCCCGGCCGGGTTGGTACCACCGCACTGAACGAAACGTCGGTCGAAACGGCTATGTAAATAGTTCGTGTTTTCCGTCCAGTTTAGTGTAGCCGACATGAAATGAAGGGAAGCGCTGACATGGCACCTAGTTCACCCTGTGTTATGGGCTGACATCACCGATGTTGTAGGTGATGTAGCCAACCGTGTCAGGTTCCATAAAAAAAAAAAAAAAAAAAAAGTCTAGCTAGGGGAAACTTTTAAGACTATCAAACTTGCAACAGAAAACATGAGAAATCTAAATGCGTTTGCCTAGATGTACTGAAACTTGAAAACAATATTATTATCTGTTAAATACAATCTATTGAAATCAACACGAAGCAAATCAAAGGGTAGCACAACCATGTCAGTTTCCACAAAAAAAACACAGGGACACAATAAGCGTTTTCATCATCATTTTTGTCAGTTGATAAAAACTTTAAAATTCTTCTAAAATTACACGACGATTAGGTATCTACTTTGAGCTCACTGGTGCGGTCGGTCGGCTGTCGGTCGTGATCCTAAGCACACCTTGGCGCGGTCAGTAGATACTTGGATCGGTTACCGCTCGACCGTGGGATGCTGTGCTGGTCGTGGTTCGGATTCCACGTAAAACTAGGTCCCTTCCAATGAAAGGTCGGTTGAAACGGTTATGTAAATAGTTCACGTTTTCCGTACAGTTCAGTGTAGCCGGCACGACTGAAGGGAAGCACTGTCATGGCACCTAGTTCACCAAGGTGTTATGACCTGACATCACGAATTTTAGGTGATGTAGCCAACCGTGTCAGTTTCCATAAAAAAGAAAACAAAACTACCGAAATGTGTCCTGGGAGCGTGCCTGGGTATCTGTTACCCCATTAGGAGGCAGTCGAAATGTTATAGAAGTTATATGATGATATAATTGCGAATTGTTGCCCGTTTCAGTCCATTACCCTCTGCAGTTTTCCTGACGCACCACAACCTTATTTCTCAACAATAACAATACCGCAGTTACTTCACTCTCGGCAAGCTCGCCGCCGCACCGGTTGTGCCGTGTCGTGCGAGTTGATACCACCGCACGCGTAAAGCCGCGCCGCCGCGGTCGGCCAAATGTCCGTTCCGTGTACCTATACGAATATTGTGGTCGAGTTTTGGAGAGTATGTGGTTCTGTGAATATTGACGAAATATTACTAATATTTCGTATGTAAATTGGAATTTAAACGATTTGTGAAAATGTATTATATAAATTCGGTTCATTAAAAAATAATATAAAAAAATTGATTAATTTAGTAACAAAAAGTGAACATGTGCAAATGTAGAATCATTTCACACTGCGCGGTGGCGACTCGTTCGTTATCAAGGAATAGGGCCTCGCCTAATTTTCAAGAGCCAGTGGGTTCGAATCCTTCGGCGTGCACCAAACCTTTTCTCTTTCCGGATTTGACAATCAACGTGGATTTCCCTCATGAGCAGGAGTTGTAGGTTTTTATTTTTTTTTTTTTATGGAAACCGACACGGTTGGCTACATCACCTACAACATCCGTGATATCAGCCCATAACATCGTGTGAACTAGGTGCCATTTCAGTGCTTCCCTTCATTTCATGTCGGCTACACTGAACTGGACGGAAAACACGAACTATTTAAATAGCCGTTTCGACCGACGTTTCGTTCAGTGCGGCGGTACCAACACGGCCGGGATAAACCCTGTTTCGTATGACATGCCCCTTCCATCCAGTGTGGGAGGTAAGCAACCTTTTCCCTATAAAACTGGTACACTTAATAAATAATTACTGGTACATTGGTACCAACGCCTGTGAATGAATCGCACTGGCATCGCCATTATTTCCTGACATGGGCATGTGGGCATGGCACTAGTTCCGTCATTTAAACTCCATTACCTACATTCTACGGTAGAGTTGTACCTACATTAAATGCAAACCGTAGAGCGACTTGTGCTCACGAAAAAACTCTTCAAAGTCGAACTCAAAATGAAAGTGGTGCAAGCGAACGGGCTTCGATCCGGACCAGTCAAAAACTAGACATTGCCTTCGCCGCCAGGCCATCCGCTCGAGTTACCTACATACATATTAACACTAGAACAAAACTTCCTTGATTTATATTTTAGGAAGAGTTTCAGATTCTATGTCATTACCTCGGTAATTCTTTAGTAACATTACCAACTCCTTCAAATACTTCAGCCTGATGAAATTTCGTATCATTATTAGGAATTTGCTTAATTATGCAAATTTTAACAGGTTTATTCCTAACAATATTTTATACAGCTAATATTGAAATAGCTTTTTATAGAGTAAATCATATTTGACGAGATGTTGGAAATATTATGTAAATTTGTAATTATTTTATAATTTAAGAAATATAAGAAAACCTATGTAGAGCATTGTATCGCCAAAAAAATCTTAGAAATAATTAAAACTAGTTCAAAGGAGAGCTAAAAAAAACAATCAAAAAAAGTGCTCATTAACTCACCCAGAGATAAGTGCTACCGGAGACTGCTTCAATAATAACACAGATTACTCACTCGAACTTGGGCTCTCCGCCGGTGCGGTCATATCACTAGTGATATGTGCACGGACACATAAGTGCATTTATAAACGATAAACGATCTCTTTTTTTTCAATAATAAACCGTCATGCATTCGCCGAATGTATAATGCTGGGCGGGGCGATTTTGGAGAGGTTGAATCGCGGGTTATCTGAGTGGTTGTGCGGGTGCGGGCGAGGTGCGGGCGACGACGGCGCGGACGCGGAACGCAGCGCCAACATGAGCGACCGGCTGAGCAAGCTGGACCTGCGGCCCTCGAGCGAGCTTGCGAGGCTGCTGGCGGCGGGCGGCGCTTGCTACATCGCTGTCTGCTACCGTATGTCGCTCTACTCTATCTATCTAGCGATCCAGCTGGACCTGCCGCCCTCGAGCGAGCTCGCGAGGCTGCTGGCGGCGGTCGGCGCTTGCTACATCGCTGTCTGCTACCGTATGTCGCACTATTCTATCTATCTAGCGATCCAGCTGGACCTGCCGCCCTCGAGCGAGCTCGCGAGGCTGCTGGCGGCGGGCGGCGCTTGCTACATCGCTGTCTGCTACCGTATGTCGCACTACTCTATCTATCTAGCGATCCAGCTGGACCTGCCGCCCTCGAGCGAGCTCGCGAGGCTGCTGGCGGCGGGCGGCGCTTGCTACATTGCTGTCTGCTACCGTATGTCGCACTACTCTATCTATCTAGCGATCCAGCTGGACCTGCCGCCCTCGAGCGAGCTCGCGAGGCTGCTGGCGGCGGGCGGCGCTTGCTACATCGCTGTCTGCTACTGTATGTCGCACTACTCTATCTATCTAGCGATCCAGCTGGACCTGCCGCCCTCGAGCGAGCTCGCGAGGCTGCTGGCGGCGGGCGGCGCTTGCTACATCGCTGTCTGCTACCGTATGTCGCACTACTCTATCTATCTAGCGATCCAGCTGGACCTGCCGCCCTCGAGCGAGCTCGCGAGGCTGCTGGCGGCGGGCGGCGCTTGCTACATCGCTGTCTGCTACCGTATGTCGCACTACTCTATCTATCCAGCGATCCAGCTGGACCTGCCGCCCTCGAGCGAGCTCGCGAGGCTGCTGGCGGCGGGCGGCGCTTGCTACATTGCTGTATGCTACCGTATGTCGCTCTACTCTATCTATCTAGCGATCGAGCTGGACCTGCCGCCCTCGAGCGAGCTCGCGAGGCTGCTGGCGGCGGGCGGCGCTTGCTACATCGCTGTCTGCTACCGTATGTCGCTCTACTCTATCTATCTAGCGATCGAGCTGGACCTGCGGCCCTCGAGCGAGCTCGCGAGGCTGCTGGCGGCGGGCGGCGCTTGCTACATCGCTGTCTGCTACCGTATGTCGCACTACTCTATCTATCCAGCGATCCAGCTGGACCTGCCGCCCTCGAGCGAGCTCGCGAGGCTGCTGGCGGCGGGCGGCGCTTGCTACATTGCTGTATGCTACCGTATGTCGCTCTACTCTATCTATCTAGCGATCGAGCTGGACCTGCCGCCCTCGAGCGAGCTCGCGAGGCTGCTGGCGGCGGGCGGCGCTTGCTACATCGCTGTCTGCTACCCTACCGTATGTCGCTCTACTCTATCTATCTAGCGATCGAGCTGGACCTGCGGCCCTCGAGCGAGCTCGCGAGGCTGCTGGCGGCGGCTGGCTCTACCCACCTCCGCCCATATATCCCCCCAAAGTACAGTCTCGGGTCCTTGCAGAGGGCCGTGAATAGGCGCCTGTCAGACCGGCATGGCATTCGCAACCCCCGCATACAACCGAATATCTATCGCCGTCGTTAGACACCTTATGGGTGGATCGCCGCCACCTGTCGCGCTTTCAATACAAAAAAAAGTGGACGCATACACTACTGACTGTAAATGTTTTATAAATAATTTTTTTCTGTAATATTTCTTCTCACATAATAAATGTTCCTGACATAAAGTCAAGATCAAGTCATATTTATGAAAATTGTAGATATTACTGCTAATTACTTCGTCAAGTTCAGATTAACGTGCAAAGGTTAGGTTAGGTTAGGTTAGGCGAGGTGGAGCAGCGGATGTGTGCATAACTAATGTATTCGTATTTTAAAGAAATTGTTTTTGTCTTCGATCAGAAAGTCGTTCGCGAATTTAAATTATTGTAAGACAAAGGAATAAAACATTTTCGTTTTAGGTTTCAGGGCAAAATATATCGTCCCTCCCATGCTAAAACGACCAATGTGCAAAAAGGTCATTCTGAGATAATAGTTGTCAAAGTTTTATGCTAAAATAACCAATGTTACAAATTGGTGACTATGGCATGGCTAAAATTCAAGAACTTCTAAATTATCATGCAATTATTTCACGAATAATAAACATTTATAGTGTGTTTGGCACAGTAAAATCGGAGAAAGTCACATTCTTTATTATTTCACAACAAAATAACTATGAGTACCGATAATTTAGAGATTTGACTTTGGCATTGCAAAGATTTGATAAAAATTTATGAAACTACATCAAAAGGTCATTTTCGCCAAAATTGCACATTCGTCGTTTTAGCATGAGAGGGACGTTATTATATTTTCCATTCCCACACTAAAATTCAGTGATTATGAGAGTGGAAGAAGCGGCGGGAGGCGGCATAGGTGTGTCAGGAGGATCAATGAATTGTGGTCAGGATCGTGGCACGCGGAGAGTCGTTGTCTCTGCCTACCGCACTTGGAAACAGACGTGAAGGTGCAGAAAAATATACAAGTATGTGTAAATTTTTCTGCACCAGGGCGTTTGCAGAACCTTTTACCCTTCGCGTGAGATTCACTATGAGATTTTTTTCGAATGTGAATTATTTGTTAATACATAAAATATGTAATTATTTATTTATTTTTCCTAAATATGTAGGTGCTTAAATTTACACTTGATTTCGTCAGTAAAATGCGCATCATTTAGTTATTGCAACCGACGCCTGCCGAGGTGCCATGTCAGCTATTCCGAGAAAATTGCGCAGCCGAACATTTGGTGACATACATACCTACATGCCGAATACTGACTCCGATGCATTGTCAAACGTCATTTGAGCTAATGTAGCATATAATTAAGGGGGGGGGGGGGGTACTAGGCAAAACATCACACCATATTCAAAGAGTTTCGCAGCGACGTAATACAAACTCTTTGACCATATTATCCTCACTATAGCCATATTTCAATAGATATAACTTAGATAGATAACAATAGATAGATTATTGTAATATAATCTTGTAAATTCTCTGAAAAATAAGTAGGTGAAAAGTGGTAAAAACGTTCGAAAGTGCATTTGCTAGATTCGTTACAAATACGTCCATACAAATAAAAACGCTCGCGCACGGCAACGGCCCAAAATTTAGAATGTTCAAAGATAGTTCAGTGAAAACCATTCGTTTGAATTTATTTTGATGATTCTTAGTCTTATTGACTCTAAGCTCAATGAAGCATTTTTCGTATTAGATGCATTTGTAAAAAATGGCGAGGGAAATAGCAAAGGCATTTTTGAACGATTTTACCACTTTTCAACCACATATTTTTAAGGGAATTTATAAGATTAAATTAAAAATAATATATTCACATTATACCTTGAAGCTTTACCTAACTATAGGCATATAAATTATAGTTAAAATCACTTGCAATATGGGTATGGTTGGGGAAATACGAAGTGCTTTTGCCTAGTACCCCCCCTTAAGGATACGATGCGGCTGCGCACGCCAAGAAGATTACTTGTGGCTACGTTACATATGAAATTAATCGGGTTAATTAAAATGAAAACAAAACCGGTCAAATGCGAGTTAAACACGCGCGGAGAGGGTTCCGTGTCAATCCATTATATCTACATTATATTTTTCTGAGTTGAATACTACGCAATATAAAAAAAATTCCTATGGCGGCCGTGGTTCAGTTTTGAGTTATAGGTATATCTAAAAAAACTAATAACAAAATGACTTTCGCTAATAGTTTTCCTGTAGTTTTTCCTAAACTAATTTTTTTTTCTCAGAATTTTAGACTTACCTAGCACTCGTATTTTTGGAAATAATATTATGTAGTATATTTTTGCATATTTTTAGGTTTCCGTATCCCGTACGGAAGCCTATTACTAAGCCTACGCCGCCGTCTGTCTGTCTGTCCGTCCGTCCGTCCGTCCGTCCGTCCGTCCGTCCGTCCGTCTGTCTGTCCGAGGTCTGTATCTCTTGAACCGTAATAGGTAGCTCGTTGAAATTTTCACAGAATATGTGTTATTATGGCGGGTATAACAACAAATAATAAAAAATAGAAAAAGTAAAAAATTTTGGGGGGTTCCCATACAAGAAACGTGTTTTTCTTAATTACCTGTTAAAAAGTAATCTAAAAAAGGTTTCCTCAAAGTGAGCCCTTTTTTTATTAATGGAAATGTCAAAAGCCCTATAAAATATGCCCCAGTGATTTGGTGCCCAGGGCACAGATTACTTTATAGTTCCAGGGCACAAACATATTATGTAGGTAGGTATATCGTATTCCGAATTTCAATATTCTACTATTTCTACGCCTTAAAACTTCGCAGTTAAGACGCTATGACAGGGCGGCAACCATGCGGCGTACAAACGTACAGACAGACAACGGAGTCTCTCTTTTTGTCACTTTCATACGGAACCCTAAATAGCCATTCCCGACAGGAGCACGACCTTACGGGCTGCTGATGTATGTAGGTAGCCAGACATGCATAGATGATATAAAAACACAAAATATTGACATGGTTTCAGTACAGCGCAGCGCAAACATCACACATTCGTGCAGCGAATGACTGGACTATATCTCTTATAAGTTGATTGCCGAAGTAGGCACGCACGTACGTACAATACCTACGAGAATTTTGTCACACTTGGCCCGACTGACACTTTGACACGGATACGGACAATCTTCTCTATCAGTTTGCTTATTTTTTAATTTATACATTGTAGTGAACGCCGGTGTACCACAGGGTTCTGTGTTGTCACCCGCACTGTTTCTTCTGCACATCAATTATATGTTGCCCCTGGGCAACATACATTGTTATGCGGACGACAGTACGGCACACGGATCCAACACCAGTCACCCTTCAGCCAGATGGGATATTGTGGATGGGAAGAGGCGAAGACTTGTGTCTGAACTTGAGCAACCACTCGGTTCTATTTACGAATGGGACCGTGGTAATTTGGTCAAGTTCAAGCCTCCAAGACACAAGTTTGTGCGAAGAGAGCGGCGTTCACACCAAGTCCTTCCTTCCAAGGCACGTCGCTTAAATTTAGCGACCACCTCGGGGTCCTCGAAGTCGAACAGTCGCACGATCTAAACTTCCGGCGCCATAACTAGAGCAAGGCCAAGTTGGCTTCTAAAAATCTGGGCGTACTCAATAAGGTGCGACGCTACTAATTCACACCGGGCCAAAGGCTGCTTTTGTATAAATCGCAGATTAGGCCCTGCTTGGAGTACTGTTCGCACCTGTGGGATGGGGATGACTCAGCCAAATACCAGCGGGCGTCTCTAGACTCGATCCAACGTCGAGCCGTGCGACTAGTGGGTGACGCCGAAGTGTCCCGCCTCAGATCAGAGAAGTATTATAATATATACCTATAGCTCTAGAACCTATAGCTATAGAAGATATACCTATAGCTCAATACGTGTTCTGTGTGTCTAGAACCACTGCAACTTCATGGGATGTCTGCTCCCGCAGTGTGTTCTATCGCTTATTCCATGGAGAGTACTCGGAGGAGCTCTTAACGCGATCCCATCGTCCCTTTTCCACCTTCTTACCACGCACACTGGGCAGGGATTAGATCCCTACACACTGGACTTACCGTGGATGCGTACCAATCGGTTCTGCATATCTTTCCTCTACAGAAGCGGTAAACTCTGGAGCTCTCTCCCTGCCCATATATTTCCATCTTACTGAAAAAAAAAATCGCATTTTGTGCAATGAAGAATTAACATTTTGGCCAAGTTTTCTTCTTCGTGTGTATTTTCGATATTTAAATAGTACATACATATACATATCACACACGCTCAATCCCGACAATCGGGGTAAGCAGAGTAATCGGTGTTGTGCTGCAAGAACTCTGGTAAATTACAGCACAACACCGACCGCCACGTTTCGCAAAGTATTCGAACAAGATTCAATCGATCAAGCAGCAAGTAAGGCAAGAAGTCTCCAACGATAACTATTATGTTCCCTATTGAACGGTAAATAAAATTAAAATACCTAATTATAAAATGTAAAAACAATATTTTATGAAGTCGGAAAAGTTATGTCAAGTCAATACGGAAGTTGTGATTAATTGATCTCTAATTAATAAAATGAAGCTCTTACGCAAGATATAGTTAAATGCACTAATGATGTCACACTAATTGGGTCTCGTCTAGCCAGCGAGTCTGGGGCAGATAACTTCACACGGGTGGAACTCTCGACCCAAGCGTAAAGTCTGCACATACATGAGATCAATGCCTTGCGTCCTTTTTTAGGGTTCCGTTGGCAACGCTGCGCTGGGCCGATTTTAAGAGATCCTGCTAGATCTCTTAAAATCGGCCCAGGCAGGTGTTTTTTATTTTTTTATTGCTTCCGAACTGGGTGGCTCTGCCCGACGTCGAAGCCTCAGACGCAGCCAATTTCACTGGAGAGGAGGTGCCAGTCCGGCTTGGAGGTGGACTAATGTCGCTGGGGAAAGGCTATTAACCCGCGATTTGAAGATCCGTGGATTGTAGGAGTGGGGAAAGATAGTACGGCACAAGAACGATTTAGAGTATCGAGCAGTCGAGCTCTTCTGTCGACTACAAAGAGATGTTCCGCGAGATATGGCGGGTTTGGCGAAGGCGAACAGGAGGAGGAGGGATAAGGGAAGCAAGTTCGTCAGAGCAGCGGCCATAGTAGTAACGATAAAACAGGTTCAATGACCCAAGGATGCGTCTGTGCTTTAGAGGTTGAAGGTCCTTTGTGAGTACAACAGAGTCACCAGTGGGGCGAATGGCTCGTCGCTGAATAGAATCCAATGCTGAAAGAATGTACCGTGTGGGGCCGGTACTTTAAAAGAATAGCCCCACTGCATCTCTCCCCGTGTATGTCGTAAAAGGCGACTAAGGGATATGACACCCTTGTTATATTACTAGGTGGTAGGGTTTAACCCGCCCGGGTTGGTACCACCGCACTGAATGACAGGTCGGTCGAAACGGCTATGTAAATGGTTTGTGTTTTCCGTGCAGTTCAGTGTAGCCGTCACGACCGAATGGAAACATTGACGTGGCACCAAGTACACCCGGTGTTATGGGCTGACATCACGGATGTTGTAGGTGATGTAGCCAACCGTGTCAGTTTCCATAAAAAAAATAAAGTTTCTCATGGGAACCCTCCCGGTGTCATTCCGACCGTCTTCCGTCTGTCTGTCGCACACACAGCCTGCAGCTCCCGCGCGGAGTGATCAGCGGGTGACGTGAAGAATACGGGGCACCGCGGAACCGCTCGCTCATGCACTCACCTTGCGTGCTAGAAGGGAATGTCTGCGTGTGAACGACGACGACGGTCGCACTGAACATGTTTTTTTTTTATTTAATTGGGTATAATGTGAGAACATTGTAAAGATATATTTTTGCCAATTTGCTAATCGCTTTAGACCAGTCTTAGACCATATGGAATAAATTGTATCTTCGCCAGACATAATTAATAGTGTTAAAATAAACTGATAATTATTTTGCTTGTATAATTATTTATAACTTACGCAATAATTATTAATTACAATTATGCAAAAAAATATGAATAAGAACCAGTCTTAGACCATATGGAATAAATTGTATCTTCGCCAGACATAATTAATAGTGTTAAAATGTACTGATAATTATTTTGCTTGTATAATTATTTATAACTTACGCAATAATTATTAATTACAATTATGCAAAAAATTATGAATAAGATTAAGAAACAAAAAAACACAATTTCTACGTAAACAAAATCCACCAACGAATTATCCCAATTTTGGCAAGTGCGCGTTTAATTCGGGCGAAGCCGCACGCAGGTAGTAGTTTTTTTTTTTTTATGTAAACCAGCATGGGTGTCTGTGCCGAGGGACCAATGGTGCAGTCGACAGAGCCAAAATCACCTCTCCTCGCGAAACCACGCTCAGTTAGGTGCCATGCCAGCAGATTTGCGGACTGTTGCTAGGCTGTCTAGCCCGTTAATACGACGCTTGAAGACACCCAGGTTAAAGAATTCAGGAAATACACTCGCTGGAAGACAGTTCCACACCCTAGCGGTGCGACAAAGAAACGATTTAGAAAACCGATGGGTTCTCAAAAGCCCAATGTCAACAACATAAGGGTGTTGAGTCTCTCTGCGACGAGTCATGCGGAGATAGGACGGGTGGCAGGGAATAAGGGATGCTAGTTCCGCAGAGCAGCGTCCGTGATAGTATCTGTAAAACAGACTAAGCGAACCCACAAACCGTCTGTGACTCAGGGACTCCAGACCATCTGTAAGTTTCGGGTCACCAACAAGACGGATGGCTCGGCGCTGTATCGAGTCCAAGGACGCAAGCAGATAGTAGGTGCGTTCTTCGTGTAAATGTAATCAACTTGTTTTGTAACTAGGCGCGACATTGCACCCACAACCCACAACCACCCCCGTGCTACAAGGCTCGCGGTGCCAATGGACATTCGGATTGCGGGTGTTGCGAATGCCTAGCCGTCCTGTCAGCTGCCTTTTTGAGCCCCTCTTGAAGGACCCGATACTGTACTTCTAGGTTTTATTTCATGCGTTTTAGGAGTTATCGTTTTAAATCAGCCGTTTTACAACTGTTAGATGCATGCACAAGTGTAAATACCGCTATCAGTCAGACATATACTGATAGCGAATTAAGTAAATATGTTGATTCAATCTGTTTTTTACCTAAATTACTGTTATAAAGCTGAAACAATTTTTAAAATATCATAATATTATTGTCAACAGCTCCTTTACAGGTGTTTCACCTTTGCGTGTTCTACGAGTTTCGCATCACATTAATAAATAAGCCACCAGTGAACACTTTGTCAGCCTGGTTACCTCGGTGGTGTGGTCGGTCGACTGTCGATCGTGATCATAGGCACACCTAAAAACGGCTATGTAAATAGTTTGTGTTTTCCGTCCAGTTCAGTGTAGCCGGCACGACCGAAGGGAAGCGCTGGTGTGGCACCAAGTTCACCCGGTGTTATGGGCTGACATCACGGATGTTGTAGGTGATTTAGACAACCGTGTCAGTTTCCATAAAAAAAAAAAACCTGGGCGCAGTCAGTATTTGCATGGGTGGCTGTGGTTGGGATTCTACGTAAAACTGTAGGTCCCTTCCCTTCTTAACTTCCGAGGTGGTGGGGTTCAACCCGCCCGGGATTATACCACCGCACTGAATGAAACGTCGCGTCGGACGAAACTAGTATGCAAATAATTCGTGTTTTCCGTCCAGTTCAGTGTAGCCAGCACGACCGAAGGGAAGCACTGACATGGGCACCTAGTTCGCCAAGGTGGTATGGGCTGACATCACGGACGTTGTAGGCGATGGAGCTAATCGTGTCGGTTGCCTTAAAAAAAACAACACGGATATGAACACGCCAGCTTCGGGCTTCATCAAAATACTTTCCCGGACAATCGGGTTAAGCAGAGTAATCGGCGTTGTGCCACAGAATAAATAAGTTGTGCTACAAGTATTCTGGTAAACTACAGCACAGCACCGACTACCACGTTCGTTTAGCAAAGTATTCGGACAAGAAACACCGTGCCAAGGTGAGAGTTGGCTGGCCTGTCGCTCTTGTGGACGGCATCTTGTCCTTATCCCTTAGTCGCCTTTTACGACAGGCATGGGGAGAGATGCAGTGCGTGGGGCTATTCTTATTAAGTACCGGCCCCACACAGTACCCACTACCTATTACAGTTCAAAGTCCATGGACGGACCGACGGAAAGCCAGACACGTTGTAGGCTGAGTAATAGGCTTCCGTATTAATACGAAACGCTAAAAATTTCATCTACACGAAGTCTGTAGAAACTGTTAGAGCGTACAGAGTTGGCTGGAAGAAGTTCTATTCTGCAATGAACACCCCTTCCACATAGCATACACAACTGTAAAATAACTGCACTTTTTATAGAGCGCGAAGTTTTTTTTTTTTTTTAAGGAATCGGACACGGTTGCCTACATCACCTACAACATCCGTGATGTCAGCCCATAACACCGGGTGAACTGGTGCCACGTCAGTGCTTCCCTTCGGTCGTGCCGGCTACACTGAACTGGACGGAAAACACGAACTATTTACATAGCCGTTTCGACCGACGTTTCATTCAGTGCGGTGGTACCAACCCGGGCGGGATAAACCCTTCCACCTAGTAATATAAGAAGGGAGTCATATCCCTCAGTCGCCTTTTACGACATACACGGGAAGAGATGCAGTGGGGCTATTCTTTGAAAGTACCGGCCCCACACGGTACAAGTGCTCGTACACTGAAGATTATATATATTTATTATCAATCATTTCTGAACCGCTTTGTTCTAGTATAAATCCTTCAACTGCTTTATTATAAAGATAGCGGTCTGTGGGCTGGCGGTTAAAGCCTCGCATCTGTTGCGATGCGAGAGGCGGCGGGTTCGACACCCGGCTGGCGTGTGCACATTTTTCCTTTCTTATGATGACTTTGATATGGAAATGTCGTCAGCACAGAGTTGCGGATTGCAGGTACTGATCTATATAGTGCTAGACTAGATTAGTTGTCAGCCTCGGCAGCTCAGTGGGTGCGGTCGGTCGACCTCGACTGTCGGTCGGATCATAAGAAACCCTGGGCGCGGTCAGTGGATGGATGACCGTGGTTCGGATTCCACGTAAAACTGTAGATACTTTCCTTCATACCTTACTAGGTGGTAGGGTTTAACCCGCCCGGGTTGGTACAACCGCACTGAATGAAAGGTCGGTTGAAACGGCTATTTAAATGTCTACGATTTAAATAGTTCGTGTTTTCAGTCCGGTCCCGTGTAGCCGGCACGAACGAAGGGAAGCACTGACATGGCACCTAGTTCACCAAGGTGCTATGGGCTGACATCACGGATGTAGTAGGTGATGTAGCCAAGCGTGTCAGTTTCCATAAAAAAATTAACTTTTTCATGCATCACTCCCGAAAAAACATGTCCATCGACCAAAGGAGCTTATAAGCTTATTTTTTTAACAATTTTATGGTCACTTAATCCGGGTGTACAGAATAGGGTACGTCGTGCAATTTTCAACATGACCTCCTAATAGCGACCGCAGGTCTTGAAATATTGCGGCCGTAGCGCCAAAGTTACTCTATCGAAACTAAAGCTGGCGTCATTACCGTTTCTTGAATTCGCCCATGTGCCACCCTATCATACAAACCTAAATCTAGTCTTTTCTACCAAAATACGGCACAAAATACGCAGGAGGTTTGAGAGGTGTGTCGGGAGTCGGGATCTGTCGGGCAGGAGTGAGTCGGCACTGTTGTGGAACCATCGATGTGTGCAACTGGCACGTATGAAGGCCATACCTTCTGATCTTGCCAACCACATTGGGAGACAGGGGCGAGATCTTATTTAAGAGCATCTGTTTCATAGCAATTCCCGGCTTATCTGGCCTCTGTTGAAAGAGAGCTAATCAAAGATTTGTTATTGAAAGAGAAAAGTTACAGAGATAAGCTCATACTTTTTAAACATTCTGTATCTCTGGTATTATGACATCTGATAGTCCGGGAGCTGGCGGCGTTTTTAAATATTTCATGGAACCCGAGATGGGACCTTTAACTCGGTTGGCTACGTTAGCCCATCACACCTGATTCCTTTCGTAATGAGGTGCTACTCCAGGACTTCCCCTGTCGTGCCGGCTACAATGAACCCGGGCGGCAAACACTAAAGCGGTAAAAACTAACAGGACAAATTCAAGCGTAGTGTACTACCATACGAATGATGAATAAAGAATAAAGAATAAAGAATAAACACCAAGGAACGATTTGTTACTAGCTTTTGGCCGCGGCTTCGTTTCGCGTGACTTTTTGCTCACAGCTCAGGCCGTCGATAACGTAGCGTTGTGATTTATAGATTCAGATTCAGGTTCAGATATTTATTTCACCGTAAAGAACACACAACATTAACAATATTTCATTGAGACATATGCATATTCAGTATGGTTCGTCATCATTTTTTCTTTGTCATGTCCCGTTCAGCAATGCAATCTATAAGGAAGAACCGGGTAAGAAAGCTTATAGAGGTTTTTTTTTTAATATAACTTACATATATTAAGGTTTAATTACTTATGTTAAATGTAACATACTACGTCTAAGTAAAAAAAGTATTGAGAAATGACAGAATGTAACAGTGAAACCCGTATGTAAATCAATAAAGCGATTCTCGAGTTATAAGGATATTCATATATTGACGTACTTTACACGACTTTATTTATTAGGAATAGCCATTTTGATCGACTTTAGAACCAATGTGAACAGGTTTCACCCAACTACAAAAAAAATTTTATTTAAAAAAATATGTGGTTCATAATATGGTTCTATAGTTATTCGTGAAAAGCGACTAAGGGATAAGGACAAGATTCTCTTCTAAAGGGCGACAGGATAGCCACCTGAGTCATGCAGCGAGTTGGTCGTCGTGCTTTACGCTTTGTTGCTTTATATTTATCATTGCGAAACGTGGCGGTCGGTGTTGTGCTATAATTTACTAGAGTCCTTGCAGCGCAACACCGATTACTCTACCTACCCCAATTGTCGGGATACAGCGTATGTACATATATATTTATGTAGTTCTTCATGATATCCGAACCACTGAATAACTTGCGTTTTATCTCTCGAATTGATGCACGCCACCGGATATCACGACCTTTCGCATACTAGGCAAGGCCTTTAACCCTTTGGTACAGATTATTAAAACGATAATGGGGTCCCTTTGATCGAAACTAAAGTTATATCATCTTTTCGACCTTATTGTCAAGGGTTATCTTCAATGAACTTTAACCCCCAGTTAAATAGTTTTAATGGAGAGTAAACTCGGTGATAAGAAGCATATAAGCATGCCACTTGTGTGTGCGTGAGGTCTAGGGCATAAAACCCGCCCAATAATGAGTCAGAATCAAAACTAGAAGCATCTTCTTCCTATCGCGTCTTGAAATTGTGAAGAATTCCATAGATACAACGTAAACTTCAAGAACGTTAGAAGAGGATCTTGGTTCTCTAACATTCTAGGTTAACTGATTCAGTCACAATGTTAACCCTATTCCATTGACACAAATGCATATTCCGTATGGTTAGTCATAAAATTTTGTCAAGAAACTATATTTTAAAATTATATTTAATAATAAGATAGATAGAAATACTTTATTGCCAGCCACCCCCAAAACATTTTACAGAAATATGCAAAATACAACATTTACGTGAGTTGCAAAGGCGGACTTATCCCTTACAGAGATTTCTTCCAGTCGACCTTTGGATGTCAGGTAGTAAGATTGCAAGTTAGTAGTAAGATAGCAGTTGCAAAAGACTTTTGAGTGTGAGAATTTTAGAAAAAGTCACTTATTGCAAGGATGATTACTTTACTACACTGAGTTACATTTACCCGCAGCAACTAATGTGTGTCGAGCTTTAGAAAGAGACAATCCGTTTGTAGAGCGCCGTCCCTGTCGCACGAACACGCACGTTAGTTTTTACAAAGACTTTGTATTACGTCGCTGAAAGGAGCGCAGCGACGTAATTCCAAACTCTTTGATGTTTTGTAACACGCTTATTATAACACCGCACTGAATGAAAATTCGGTCGAAACGGTCATGTAAATAGTTTGTGTTTTCCGTCCAGTTCAGTGAAGCCGGCACGCCCGAAGGAAAGCACAGACATGGCACCTAGTTCACCTAGGTGTTATGGCTGAAGTCTGTGCGACAGCGCCAACGCTCTACAACCGGATTATCTCTTTCTAAAGCTCGAAACGCATTATTTGCGGCGGGGAACTGTACAATTCATTCGAATCAACAGATATAATAAATATAACCAACAGATATAATAAATATTACTTTGTCGGTCGTGCACTACATAATCTTTATAAACAAATCTTTGGTTACATGAAATGACATAGATAAGACTGGCGGGTTGTCCCGGGCTATTAACCCGAAGCGGGCGATAGCTGATAGCACTATGACATTGACTGACATGCTCATTTATGGTGCATACTCTTGAAGCGTGAAAGTCGTATCCATTCTATATATTTCACGAGTTCACGACACGAGACGATTCTGTATGCCCCTGTATGCTCGTCTTAAAATTGTATTCAATTCATTTCTTTTATTTGATTTCTTTGGTACATTTTATGTACTTAGACAAGTCAAATATTGTATAAAAATTTGTATTTTTCTATTTCTATCCAAGACAAAAATAGGCCATCGTCAAAACCACAATTTCCAATTTTTAAAAAAATAATTACTAAAAATAACTTTTGAAATTAACCTAAATTCTCAAATCATTAAACATAAATCTAGCAATAAAGTCAAATGATAAAAAAATCAATTAACGATATATTAATCAGTCTTGACCTAAATTTACCTAGGTAATAATAATAATGGCCCATGCGCAGTCGTGTCTGCGGATGGGCTGATAGCGAAGAGCCTCGACCATCATCTCAAGAGGCTCTCACTAGAGCCACTTGCTTGGATCAAGGGTCAGATGCAGAAGGCGGTCTTGCTCGACACCGCTCGAATTGTCCGAAGGTTTCTCTCTCTCGGGTCCGACCATCGGTGGCCTTGGTTCGCCCCGCCGCCGGTGGTGGAAATTCCATTTTGTTATTTTATATTAATTTTAGATTTAAGTTTTGTATGTAAAATTAATATAAAAAAAGAAATGTGTCAATAAACGAATAAAAATAATGATACACTTAATGCGTGGCAAGGGCGGGCTTATTGCCTTAGGCAATTTCCTCCAGTCAACCAGGTGGACCTACATTTTTACATGGAATCCGAACCATATGGAGCAGTGGGTGAACGTAATAATTTTTTTTTTCAAATCCCATTAAATTCATTGGTACACGCCGGTTGGATTTGAACCTCTCGCAAGAGAAGCCGACGGCCAAATGTGATCTAGTTATATTGAAGCGAACACACAAACAGACAACAGATGTTGCATTTTAATTGTTTATTGTTTATTGTATAATTTCATCCACAGGTAGGTAACCTACGCTTGGACATGTCGAAAATTCCGCCAGTTCTAAATTCAATGCGAAGAAGAACTGACAAACAAACTTCGCAAGTCACAATGTTTTGTTAGTACCTTATAAGTATTATATTAAAGTAATTTCCATTAATTAATTCATACTACCGCTCACAAGAACATTAATATTTACAGCGTAAACATAATTGTATACTATATGGTGTATTAGATTATTTCCCCTTGGGCAAATATTTAAGGGGCATTTCGTTACTAAGCTACGATTAATCTATGTTATTGTAATAATATACTTAAAAATAATAATTTATTGTTTAATAATCGAAGAGATATCTTCAAAGCATGCCGGGGTTTGTAGATATCGGCTATCGACGGTTTGTCTACAAAAAATATTCCACTTGAGTTCTGAAGGACCGGCATGGCACCTCCTCGAGGGTGGGCGGTCACCCACCCAAATCGTTCAGAATCTACTATTGTCTGACTGACGGACAACGCACAGCCTACGTTTGTTATCAAGTGCATTTCCACGACTAATGTAGTCCATGCGGGGCCGTTACTTTAAAAAGAATAGCCACACTGCATCTCTTCCCATCTATGTCGTAAAAGGCGACTAAGGGATAAGGGAAGATGCCGTGCTAAAGGGCGATAGGATAGCCACTTCTCACCTTCTTGCCATGTTCTTTCCACTGAGTCATGCAGCAGGTGGGGTCTTCGTGCCTTGCTACTTGATAGTTATCTTATCCGATTACTTTGCGAAATGCAGTGGTCGGTGTTGTGCTGTAATTTAGCAGAGTCCTGGCAGTACAACACCGATTATTCTGCTTACCCCGATTGTCGGGATACACATCAGAGTGTGATATGCATATTGTCTTCTTCTTCTGTTTTTTAAATAGTGGCAACCAAACGAATAGGAAATTCGTTTATTACTGCCAGTACCTATCCAGTGACGGCGCTGAACTGTATAAATTTATTATTTACTTTATATATTTATTTACTTATAATAAAACAAAATAATTTTGAAAGGAACGAGACATTTGAAGTTAGTAGTTTCCATGCACAATCTCTGGTAGACCCACAGTTGTAAATAAGAAGTTGAAAGTAAATAAATAAAACATTATACGTATATTTATGGTCTTTCATTAGTAGGTAACGATACGCTAAGTGGTGTATGTGTATCAGATACTGATCACGTTCCCATACCAATTTTTTTTTAAGATGTAAAAAACCTACTCACTCCTCAAATTTAATACTTGAAGTGCGCGTATTTCACATTAATAAGTATGCATTTTATATCGTAAAAAAAAAATTGGTATGGGAACGTGATCAGTATCCGATACACATACACCCCTTAGCATAAAGTTAACTACTATTGAAAGACCTTATATATAATTAATTACAGTCAAATTTAGTATATGTATTGATAATATTTTATGTTTGTTAGTACTAAGCACGTACTCGCTTCATATCATTGATTTTATAAATTCAATGCTTTATATATGTTTTTAATTCGAAAAATGCAAATGGAAAAACATTTGAAAAAATACATCCCGACCAGGATTCGAACCTGGGTCTCTGGCTTGAGCCGCCAACGCGATAACCAACTACACCACCGGGCCGTTATGTATTATTTCCAAATTTTCGATCTATTGCATCTTCATGATGTCGCATAATTTTTGCGAACGGTCAACTTGCACGGTTCCATATTGAACCCAGGTTCGAATCCTGGTCGGGATGTATTTTTTCAAATGTTTTTCGATTTGCATTTTTCTAATTAAAAACATATATGTATTGAGTGTGATATGTATTGAGACTTGTTGTTATATGCAGTTGAGTACGTGGACGCCGAGTACGGGCTGTGGCTGACGTGGCTGCTGACTCCGCTGTTCATCACATTCCTGCTGCCGGCCGTGCTGATCGTACTCATATACACCAGCGCCATCATATTCCACGTCTACAGGCTATACAGGTTAACTGCACCTCCCTTCCCTCCTTACATCACTATAGTCCGCTTTTTTGGAAGACGGAATAAATTGACGTTTCACTGACATTAGAGTGTTGCACGCTTTGCACCACTTGTATTGTAGTCGACGAAAATAGTATCGACTTTTATGTTAATAAATAATCTTTAGTGAAAATTAAATAAAGTTAAACGAAATTATTGTCCATCTGGTATCACTATGCAAACCACAGACTACTAGTGCACACACACACACAACACACCTTCACACATATTATGCGCTACCTGTGGCGCTGCCAACTTAACATTTTTCTAGCTAGATTTAGCTGAATATGTTGTCAATTAAATCCACAATTTAGAAAATATTAGAGTTTACAGCATTTCATTAGTTAATCAATCGATAAAAGTATCGATAGCAACTACATGCGTATTTAAAATTGTTCTCCGCATCATTTTGTACGGAGAAACGGAGCAGCGCCTCTAGTGATAGATTTGCGAACTTCGTTTCTCCATACAAAATGATGCAGAGAGAACGGCGTAGCGTAGTAGGTACGCGGTGTAGGTTAAATCTCGTGATAAGGGTACTGAAGGTACGTGTGGGGTCGGTACTTAATAAGAATAGTACCACTGCATCTCTACCCGTGCATGTCGTAAAAGGCGACTAAAGGATAAGCGGCCTGCAGACACCCCGGTCGACTTGTAGCTTCCATGGAAGACATAGGCTGGCTGGGGTAGCTGGAGACTGCGGGGTTTTGCACGAAGGTCCCCAACCAAGCGGGATTAGTTTGCAGGCCTAGAGCCAACCCCAAACCGGGGGTACTACACCTAATCTTATTTTTAAAAGATGTATCATAATGTATCACTCTACTCCTGACTGTGAAATAAACGCTTTTTTACTTGTTCAGAAAGGCGTAGTGGACAACACCACCTTTATCTTCCTAATTTTATATGAAATGTAGCTACTGTTGGTGACGGGGGTGATATTGTCTGGTTGCAGGTTGCGGCTCGTGGAGGGCGTGCAGGGCGACTGGCGGAACGCGGCGCGGCTCGCGGTCTGCGCTCTGTGGGACGCGCACGGGTGGCTCTGGCATGGTATGGTTACTAAAACCGTGTGATTTTTAAAAGATTTTCGCTTCACTCGCTTGAAGAGCAGCTGCTGTTGTGTTTGATTGGTTGAAATTAAAACAAAATTCAATTGCACGTTACTGCAATAATATCCTCGGGAATTTATTCTTGATCGCCTACGTGTGCTTCTCGCACATCCGAAAGGTTAGCTAGAAGAAGGAAGTTAGCTAGAAGGTTAGCTTATTATATGAACTTTGTTTGACATTGATGTTTAATTATTATTATTATTTCATTGTGATAGTTTTAAAATATCTTTCAATAGAGCCAGACTGTTAGTCTCGCCCTAATGATCTGCTAAATGTACTGTAATTGACCGCAATTTTTATTGCAGCACAACATCGGTTACTCTGCTTACCCCGATTGTCAGATTACAGTATGATGGTATGAAATGGCGATAGGATAGATTTTTTCTGGGTCGAAAATCGGCAAAAATCTATGACGTATTATATGGACGGCCCCTAACGTAATGCCTAGTTTACAAGAGCTCAGTGCTTATCATTAGTACTAATCGCTTAGTCCTTGTCGCTAAGTAAATAGGATCGGCATCTATTCACCTGCACTGGTAGTTTCACTAATACTAAGCACTAATTCAGCATGATCACATGCAACGTATTAGCGTTAGTGATAAATACTAAGCATTATGTCGACGTAATAGTTGGACGATAAGGGATATGACTCCCTTCTTATATTACTAGGTGGTAGGGTTTAACCCACCCGGGTTGGTACCACCGCACTGAATGAAAGGTCGGTCGAAACGGCTATGTAAATAGTTTGTGTTTTCCGTCCAGTTCAGTGTAGCCGGCGCGACCGAAGGGAAGCACTGAAGTGGCACCAAGTTCACTCGGTGTTATGGGCTTACATCACGGATGTTGTAGGTGATGTAGCCAACCGTGTCAGTATCCATAAAAAATAAAAAATAAAAAAAACGATCCCATATCAACATCCATGCCAACGTACCTATGTCCAAACATATCATATCACAGACAAAGTGAGAGCATCCTGCAACGAGCTACATAAGCTCGGCGACTGATAGCGCCTTTCTCGCGGCAGGATACGAGATATCGGGTCTGGAGAGCATCCCGGACGGGCCGTGCCTCTTCATCTACTACCACGGCGCGCTGCCGGTCGACATGTACTACTTCATCGGACGCATGTTCCTGCTCAGGAGGGTGATGGTGCACACAGTGGCCGACCGGTTCATGTTTAAGATACCCGGTACGTGCTGACGTATTTTTGACGTTACTGAGTCATCGCTTGACATTAACATTTAAGTATACAAATTATTTCAATAAAAAAATTAAATTAACATTTTGACGTTATGTCTTGAATTTCAACTTGTATGAGTGGCTATAGGGGGCATATTGTATCAGATGCAGCCTTGCATCTGAAACCCAAAAAATTTTTGTCAGCGGCGATTCCTTTAAGTTTGCTAGGTTGGCGCCGCCAAACCAAATAAAATAAATGCCAGCATTAATATCTAAGTATTAAGCAGAAACAAATGTGAAAAAATATCGAGGTTATATTATTTTTATTATATACCCACGATGAATAAGCTAAAACGTTAATCCCGTTACATAATTCGAAATTTCGCGCGTGTCACACGCGGGCGACGAATGACGACACATCAAGGCATTTATTGGCCGGTTGGCTACATTTGAAGCGCCATCGTATTCCATACAAGCGGCTATGCAAGCGGCCGATGTCCCCCGTCCCGCGCGCACCCGCTGATAAGCATTTCGAGTTGGCGCAGCGGGGAGCGCATTTAGCGACTAGCGAGTTTGAGTTGTGTGTGCGTGTGTGTGTGCACGCTGCTACGGCAGCTTATGCGTGACTGCTTTGTAAACAAATCTCGCGATTTGATAGCTGCATATATTCCGTTTTGTAGGTATGGACCTGTTGTGGATGAATCTTGTGCGGCGTTTTTTTAAAGTGATTATTTATTGGTAATAATGGCAAACTCCAGTGCGAAATCTATATAGAAGATCTTTTCGGAAAACCATTCTCAACGAGGACATTTTCTGAAAAAAAAACTTTTAATCGTTCAAAACGATCACCCTTGCCCAAGTTTGTCGAATTTGAAGTCTGTACATAAAGACAGCAAAAGGAAATATTGTGGTTTTTCAGTTTTTGAACTCATTGTGGTAGAAATAAATTAACGCGTAAGTCATGAAATTATGAAAAAAAAATCCTTAGCCAGAGCCAACCCACCACTCAGCACCAGGAGTCGCTACTGATTGTTGTCATAAAGTAAAAACAAAGATTATAACGATGCCTGGATTGAAATAAAAAATAATGTGGGAGAACCATCATGTACATGTACACGTCCATCTTGTGTTTTGCGTCTGGACGCAAACAACACACATATTTGGCATGTTTGGTACACCGGCACGAAGTGTGGATGGCATGTTCGTTGTTCGCTCACATAACAAATATTTGGGTGAATACGGCGTAGCCGCATAACAAATAACGCATAACGAAGTGTGATGGCACCATTGGTAGATATCTAACAGCGCCATCTCTCGATGCGGCTGTACAGCAATGACTGGTAGCGCCATCTCTTAGCAAACTTGCGCATCAGTATGACTTTAGCAGGTTGAAGCGAGTGAGTGCAACGTGTGATGCTGCAGGCTGGTCGATAATGCTGGACGGGCTGTGCGTGATCCCGGGCACGGTGCAGACGTGCACGAGCCTGCTGCGCGCGGGCAACAAGCTCGCCATCAGCCCCGGCGGCGTGTACGAGGCGCAGTTCGGCGACCAGCACTACGAGCTCAAGTGGAAGTCGCGCATCGGCTTCGCCAAGGTCGCGCTCGAGGCTAAAGTTGTGAGTTGAGCTATGTCTATTTATTTTATTATTATTGCATTGTACCGCGTGGGGCCAGTACTTTAAAAGAATAGCCCCACTGCATCCTCCCCGTGTATGTCGTAAAAGGCGACTCAGGGATATGGCTCCCTTTTTATATTACCAGGTATTTTTATATTAGGGTTTAACCCGCCCGGGTTGTTACTACCGCAATGAATGAAAGGTCGGTCGAAACGGCTATGTAAATAGTTTGTGTTTTCCGTCCAGTTCAGTGTAGCCGGCGCAACCGAAGGGAAGCACTGACGTGGCACCAAGTTCAACCGGTGTTATGGGCTGACATCACGGATGTTGTAGGTGATGTCATTGTAGCCAACCATGGCAGTTTCCATAAAAAAAAAAAATCGGCCTCGTTGGATGCACAGTGAGACAACCAAATAAAGAGACAAAATATTACTGAATGTTCTTTAACTATGTATAGTCTGTTTTTGTTTTTTGTTGTTTTGGAAGACGGAGGAAAATAACTTTTGCTATTGCCAGTTTTGAAATTTTTTTTAATAGTCATGGGTTGTTATCAATATTTTCATTTATTCACTTATGAAATGCTGTAAACACGAACTTTTACCAAATTTTTTATTTGATTGAGAATTTTCACCTAAATTCAGCTAGAAAAAAGTATACCGTACCGTACCGTGTGGAGCCGGTACTTAAAAAGAATAGCCCCACTGCATCTCTCCCCGTGCATGTCGTAAGAGGCGACTAAGGGATAAGGACAAGATACTGCGCTAAAGGGCGACAGGCTAGCCACTTCTCACCTTGGCGCAGTCCTTCCACCTAGTCATGCAGCAGGTGTGTTCTTCGTGCCTTACTTGCTGCTTGATAGTTGTCTTGTCCGTATACTGTGCTAAACGTGGTGGTCGGTGTTGTGCTGTAATTTGCCAGAGTCCTTGTAGCACAATACCGATTACTCTGCTTACCCTGATTTTCGGGATACAGCGTGTGTTATGTATGTATGTATGTAAAAAAGTATAATTGGTAGCACCGCAGCAGGTAGTGCATATGTTATTACGACAGATGTTATTGGCTGCGCCTGAGTGTCTTCATTCCACTGACCGTTGGGCAAATTGTTAATCTTGCTCTCAAGCTGTGTTTTCCGAGCTGTGTTTTCGATACACTATGGGCGGTGTTATTATGTGGCTAGTCACTAAATACTTCTGCGAAGTTTCTTGCCGGTTCTTCTTCGTGGGTGTAATCGAACGGGATAGAATAAATTGTGACAAGTTCGAGTGCAGTCTGCCATATGAATGATCAATAAACAACACAAAACACAACCACCCGTGTCAGTTCTCTATAAAAAATCCCCACTGGTTGATAATCTGTTAAATGGGAAAAGTTGCCCGGCACATTTTGTGGGACACCGTGAATGCAAATGCCTGCCTGAACTGCCAAATGTAACTCGATGCCATGCCAGTGCTTCTCTTTGATCGTGCCGTCTTCACTGAACTGGAAGGAAAACACGAACTATTTACATAGCCGTTTTAACCTACCTTTCATTCAGTGTGGTTAGCCTCCAATGGTCGACTGCTCGACCATTGGAGGCTAACCTAACCTTACCTAACCTAACCTAACCTAACCCAACCAAGTACTGGGCTCGCCCAGGTGTGCTTATGATCACGACCGACAGTCCACCGACCGCACCACTGAGCTATAGAGGCTGACTTAACTTATATGTATTATTACAATTACAACTTTGTTGAGTATGGAAGATGAACTTATTGCAGAAAGCAATAATTTCCAATTGACTGTGTTGTCAATGTTGTAGGACGGCCTTTGGTCAGACCTCTCGCACTCTATGTACTTGCGTGTTCTAACTACCTACCGCCCGACGGGCCGCCGGCGGTCTATTTCAGTGGGAATTCGTCAGCCGCGCGAAGTATACATAGACGCTCGCCCACGCAACTGCGCGCAGCTGCCAAGCAATAACCACTTTACACTCGATCGTTAAGGTACATTTTCGCACGCAGCGATTAGCGACGTGAAACAGTAGGCTATTAAAGCCCGAAGGTAGGAACATTTTCAATGGAGTGATTTATCTGTTACGAAGTAACTATTAAGTAATCTGTGCTTTGGTGCTATAGTAATGATGATAATGTATGTGTGTGTGTGTGTGTGTGGGCAGCCGATAGTGCCCATGTTCACGCAGAACGTTCGCGAGGCATTCCGCACGGTGGGCTGGCTGCGCTGGGTGTGGCTGCGCATCTACCAGGCGACGCACATCCCCCTAGCGCCCGTCTACGGAGGCTTCCCCGTCAAGCTGGTGACGCACATCGGCCCCGCGATACAGTACGACGCGACGCTCACACCACAGCAGCTGCAGCTGAAGGTTGTCGGCCATTTTGTTTTATTACATAATATTAATTGGGTGGATCTACTTTTTCTTGTTTTTCGTATCTGTCTGGAAAAAGGATATTGTCTTGATAAATTCACCTTATTTTAATAGTTACAGCAACTCTCAGATAAGTAATTGATCAATAAGAAAGAAGCTGCACAAAGAATTTTGAGTAATTTTTTTTAAATATTGGTTACCCTGAGGACGACCCCTTTTTTCCATACAAAACTGGGGACAAAATTGTCCCCTCCTGGGTCACCCCTAAAAATTTGGTTAATATTTTATTTTAAATAGTTCTCTACTTTTTTTTCAATTGCCTATAAACCTAAGTATTTTAATACTTATTGATTTTCAAAACTAAGTAATAAATTGCAATTAAATTTTTTATTTATTTGACTGTCTTTACATTACACGAAAAAGTTGATCCACCCAATTAATAATAAATAACACAGAGACACAATGGGGGATTCAGACGGGCAGATTTCGTCGAGTGACTAGACCGCACAGCGAAAGTTGAGCATATTACTCGGCTAGTTACTCGAAAAAATCGACCAGTGTAAATCCCCATGAGGAGCTGTTTCACATTTCATGTTCATACAATTTCAGGTTGCAAGAGCAATCGAAGACCTTGTGGACGAACACCAACGAGTACCGGGCAGCATCCTCCGGGCCCTCATCGAGAGAGTCTACCGAGTGCCGAAGAAGCCCAGCAAACCGGCAGACCAGCAAACAAACAAGATGGCAAACGGATCGTGCTCCAACGGACGACTGCCGGCATTCCGCGACAACGCCAAAACTGATACCCTGAACGAGGAGATTAAACAGAGCGAGAAATATGTGAATAGGAAAGAGGACGAACAAGAGACAGACAATAGACATTCCAATGACAAGACAGAAATTAATTACAATGCAAAAGGGGAGACAGTCAAAGTTATAAAAAATGCTGAAGAAGACGAGACAGCTGTATTGATGGAGGTGAAAGGCACACTGACAGAAAAGAAAGTCAGTTTGACAGAGGACAAAGACTTACTTACAGAGGATAAAATTTATCTGACAGATGTTGGGGACGCATTGACTGGAGATAAAGACAATCTAACGGAGGATAAAAATAGTCGAACAAATGTTGGGGACGCATTGACAGGAGATAAAGACAATGAGACGCGGCTGACTGAGGATAAAGATAATTTGGCATATGTCAAACAGTCACTGACAGAAGACAAAGATAGCCTGACAGATGTCAAAGCGAAAATTACTAATGTCAGCACCTTCAAAGAACACGTTAGCGACAGTAAGATGAAGGTCTCTTAGAGATAAAAAAACAGTTCATGAAATTATGTGTCATTTTGCAAAGGCTGATAAAATAATAATTAGTTGGAAATTCATTATAAAGAATTAATATTTGGTTTCTGCTGTATTTAGCGAGTTTGATTAATCTTAGTTGCTTCTTAGGAATTTAACTCTTTTGCTGCTACAAATGGAAAAACCTGACTACAAAATGCGAAGGTTCTCAGGCATAATGACATACAATGTATGAAAAATACATTGAATGAAGAAAATGCTCTGACTGCATTTTGTCTGACCGTTTTATTATTATTTTCATTTGGTGAATGAGCGGCCGAAACTGGTGTTAGATCATAGATCTTCACTGGTGAGTTTGATTTTGAGGTTTTAACGAGTTTGGTGCTCGAATATCATCTTCCAGACAATTTGTTTAATTTGTCTACTATTTTGTTGCATTAAAAGTTCTTTCTGTTAGCAGATTTTACTGACCGTGTCGTGGTGACAAAATAGATCTATGCACTCTGTGCCATGTTACGTTTACTGTACTTTTCATTCATTCCATATTTAGAATAGAGAAACAAAAATAGTGCCCATAAATATGCCGTACTCATTATTATGATCTGAAAGTACGGACCAGTGAGCCTCAAGACACAATATAGCGTCTTTGCAATCTTGACACCGACGAGTGCAGAAAAAATTGAGGGTGTGCAGAATGAAACGAGGAGAGTTGTAGAGGGAGGGCGCCCATGTGTCGGTTATCATGGCTAAATTCCGTTACATGCGCTTCTGACGCATAAAAGTACTTGAATGGGAGGCGCGCTGATGCGTGGTCTGTAGACTTAATGGTCAGTGTGTGAAAGGATCAATTGCGCAGTACCCGAAACAATCAGGCAATGAGTATGTATGAAGAGCATGAGTGTGAAGAAGAAAAAGACATGGCTTTCTTTTTTTAAAAACGTAAACCGACATTGGTGGCTATGCCGAGGGACCAAAGGTGCATTAGGCAGCAGCACTCAAAAACACTTCTCCTTGCGATACCACACTCAAGGTGTCTTGGAAGAACTCTGTCACAGATCTGTCGTCTTTGCCTACTCTAATATTCCGTTCCGTAATATGTATTGACACAAGCACAACATAAAGTGGAGATCTCATGCAGTATGATTTTGTGACAAGTGTATAATTTTTGCCAAAAAAAAATAATTCCATCACATTGCGCATAAAATGTGCAATAAATCTAATAGGATAGTTTTCGTTTTTATAGAATTTACGACTTAAAGCAAATAAATTAATTGCGTAAAAGGCCACAGAGGTACCTAAACGCCACCCACAGGTTCGCATCGCACCTATCAGACAGATCAAACGAATTTTAATATTATTTGTTTAGTTTGCCACAGTCATGTGTTCATTCATCAGCCCTTTGGGATGCTTCCACGCTTGTGGTTCGCTTTTTTCAAAACTGAAAACCCCAGAGCGAATGTCTCCAGATGTCTACATGTCATAACTGTGTGCAGAGGGAACTGTCTTATACTAATGGTGTACAAGTTGGCAGTGGCCCGTGAGTAGCCCCACCACCGTTCGCAACTGTTGGTGACAACTGTCATAATTCCTTTCATTAATATCATGGTTGTCCTACCGCAACCTCCTTTTCAGTCTCCGGGGTACCTACCTGTCGTTAATTAAATTCTTGGCTAGCTCGTTGAGATGTAGCTCGATCCTTTTAATATAGGACTTTGTTAATATTTTTATTTCAGATTCCACTGTCGGTATGTCAAGGTCATAATGGAGCGTGCCATTTGTAACAAACCATGAGGCATGCATGATCATGCGCATTTTTTATTGATACCTTGATGGCGACGTTGATCTTAACTGTGGTGCCCCATAGCTGAATGCCATAGGTTCATACTGGCTTCAGTATCTTTTATAGATAAGCAGTTTTATTTGACTGTCTTATCAGTTTAAATTTAGCAACCAAGCAAACAAACTTTGCTTATTACTGCCAATATCCAATGACGTATACTCTTGTCATAGCGAGATGCCTCTTATGACACCTAAATTAAATTTAATTAAAACATTTATTTCACAGACAAGAGGCGGTATAGTATGCTGCCGTTTATATGCACATCGGGCTTTAGAAAGAGACAATCCAGTTGTAGAGCGTCGCGTCATTCCTGTCGCACAGACACGTGCGAGTTAGTGCGACAGGGACGACTCTCTACAGCCAGATTGTCTCTTTTTAAAGACCCATGTGCAGTATTTACTGCCGCGTACTGTGCATTGATAGTTTGCTTAAATGATTTGAAAATACAAATATAGGTGTGCCCGGCCCCATGATAGGAGGATATGGCGCAGCATGTGACTCAATAAAGCTAATGGAGTACATGGTAATATAAATAGTAGACGCTATCTTTGTCTTACATTTATCAATTGTATAGCCCTTGCCTGCTGTCATCGGATCTTGTTAAGGCACCTAGCATTGTATTATCTATGCATCGCATGGTTGCATAGATAATACAATGCCGGGTGCTTAATAAAGTGAAGACATCAGGTGACAAAGGTGCTTTGTAACAAAAACAAAAAGCTGAGAAAAATGAAGTCAAAGTTTATGGTTCACCTACAATTTCGTGTACATAACACCTTCACCACTTGAATAACTCCTATTTCTGTCGTGATTTCGGATTTTCTGTCAGTGCCACTTGAATAATGGGCACATAACACCTTCATCTACAGTAAAAAATTAATTTCAAAAAATTTTTTACATAGTACCTTCGTCCACTCACGTCTTCAAGTGTCTAGTTCTCTAGCATTGTTTAGTGTTTCAACTGTAGATTGATGCAAGCTTTGTAAATAAAAATGTGACATTTCATGTAGGTATGCGACTGGAATGTTGAAGTGTTCAGTTTCGGATGTGTTATTATTACCACCTGTATAGTTTATCCACTACTTAGGTTATAGAATTGTGCTGAATTAAGAATATGTGTGTTCGGTTACAACACTATATATTATAGTCCGTCGAAGTGAAGTCTGCAGAGCGGAAAATTTTTACTACCCAAAAAAGCAGGTTATCAATGTTTGACAGTAGTAGATTGTTTGACAGCTGTCAGATGTCACTGCTGTGCTACTCCACTACGCAGACTTAGCTTTGCTGGATTCTATCTAGTTCAGCTTTAGTTTTATAAAGAAATCGGCCCATGCAGGGTCACTTAAATATTGTAAGCCTTAAATTATAAATAATTTAAGAATAAATTATGGATACCTAAATGCACATACGTGCACACTATTATCATGAAGGCATTTTGACGATAAATAAAAATTCCAAATCCTCGATTTAAATTATTATCTTATTTAGACTATTCAGTAGTTATTTATTTTTTCATTTGTACTTATCTACAAATAAAACGTAGTAACAGTACAAAATGTCTTTTATTTCACATTTATAAAAAAATACACTAAACTTGTAACATACCAAGCAACGTTGCGGTGTGAAGTTAGTTACAGAACTGTCAAAACTCATAACATTTTACTGCTGCGACCATTTATAGACCGTTCAGTTATTTTACCTCTAGCCATCAAGTTGGCTAACCTGAGCTCTGTGGTGCCATAATTGGTTCGTACTATTTCCCTGTACGAAATATTTGAATATATTTTTAGAATAGAATAGAATAGAATCGCTTTATTGCACACAAATTGAAAGAAGAACAGTACACACGAAACAAGAAATTCAGGAGTGCGCAAAGGTGACATCACTACAAGTACAACAGGTACTTATACATAATTTCCACTACCACGGGTAAAATATTAATAACAAGTAACCCTTTTTAGGACCGTAGTACTAGTGACAGCAAGTGGTGCCAACCTAGCGGAAGGTACAATGACATGTGTCAGAGGTAAAATAACTGTGAACGATCTGTAAGGCTAATCTGACAATGGTGAAGTTGTTTAGCGAGGGATTATTGGAACAATAGAGTGGTAATAAGTTGATGTTGTCTTATGTCCTAGGATGTAGGTATGTTGTGGATTGATGGATGTCCTACATTTCTTTTAATAATATGTTTGTGTCCCCGCCGCTATGTTGTTGAGATATAGCACATGGTGGTCCCCGCGATGATTAGAAATATTCCTAAAATTGATCCTGCAAACAATATAGGTAAGCATAGTTTAGAGATTTTTACATTTTTTTAACATTCGCAACATTATAATTAGTACAGGACACGGTTACTGCAACGGTTATCGTCTCTTCGGCTGACGTGCCCAGTCCACTGCCACTCGAGCTTAGCCACCCGGCGTCCAATATCGAGTACTTTGGTGCGTCGGCGGGTTGCCTCGTTACGCACCATATCATGTAGCGATATTTCCAGCTGCACGGCTCGGTACATGGCTCGCTAGGCAACTTTCAACCTTGAGACAATAGCTACCGTCGGAGTCCACGTTTCACACCCGTACGCCATAACCGGGAGGACGCACTCATCATAATGTCGTTTTACACAGGTCAAAACCGCAAGTGAATAGGTTTAGCCGTAGTTGAGTTATAAGCGGACATACATACAGACAGCAATTTTTTTTTTATGGAAACTGACACGGTTTGCTACATCACCTACAACATCCATGATGTCAGCCCATAGTGAACTTGGTGCCACGTCAGTGCTTCCCTTCGGTCGTGCCGGCTACACTGAACTAGACGGAAAACACAAACTATTTACATAGCCGTTTCGACCGACCTTTCATTCAGTGCGGTGGTACCAACCCGGGCGGGTTAAATGTTGGATTTTATATTATGTAGAGACATAAGAGAAGAAGAGAGTAGCATAGTAATGGCGAGACCCTTGTACGTGTGAATGTGCCTGTGATAAATTCTTTCAAAATTTATGAAATGCAGGATGCAATTACTGGGTGAAAAACAATTGATAGTTCCTAAGTTGATTGCATTATGAGAAAACCAAAAGACTTCAAAATAATATATCTGCTGCTGTTGTCTGTGATATTTTTTAAGACAATGTAAACCGTATACAATGAAGACAACACAGTTCTATTTTTGTTGAAATATCTTGATGCTCTCATAGACATGACAGACAGACATACCACACCGCTCGACCGTTGGAAGCTGACCACGGTTCGGATCCCACGACTGTATAGGTAAACTGCTACCTCCCTTCCCTTCTTACCTTAGGTGCGTAGGGTGTAACTCACCCGGCTTGGTACCACCGCACTGAATGAAAGGTCGGTGGTAACGGCTATGTAAATTGTTTCGTCCAGTTCACTGTAGCCAACACGACCGAAGGGAAGCGGTCACGGATGTAGTAGCCAACCATGTCAGTTTTTTTTTATGTAATCCGGTATGGGTGGCTGAGTCGGAGGGGCCAAAGCGCATGCTCCGACCAGCCAATATCACCTCCGAGAAGGTAGGTGCCATACCGGAGACTTCCCTGGATTGCTGGCTATACTGGACTAGAGGAGAACACATTCGAGGCTGCTATGCTTATTGTTTATTGTATAATTTCATCCATAGGTAGGTAACCTACGCTTGGACATGTCGAAAATTCCGCCAGTTCTAAATTCAATGCGAAGAAGAACTGACAAACAAACTTCGCAAGTCACAATGTTTTGTTAGTACCTTATATATTAAGTATTATAATTCAAGTAATTTACAATAATTAACGCATACTACCGCTCACAAGAACATTAATATTTACAGCATAAGCATGAACACTCAAGAATCTGACCACTCTGCCTATTTACATTACCTATATCTGGTGTATAGTGCCATCGTCAATTTTGATACTTCATATATCATGTCAAATAAAAACAATTAGTTTACGTTTATTACAAAGAAATGTAATAAGTCATATTAAAAATCTAATGATACAAAGTGTATCCAATTGTCAAAGTTGTTAGTGGGAAAAACAGTAGTCAGACTCTTATATGCGGCCATCTTACATCCAGTACGGTGGTACCAACCCAGTCGGCTAATTTGAGCCTACCACCTAGTAAGACCTACAGTTTTACACGGTTCCGAACGGTGAAGCAGCAGGTGTAGGTATGTACTTAAATCTCTCGCATGAGAAGCCGATGCCCAAACCACTCGGCCACCCGCCGCTTAGTTGCCATAAAAACAAAACAGAAAATGTAGAACAGGTAAATAAACTCTTTTGTTGTTGTTGTTGTTGTTTTGGTTTGGGGTTGGCTCTAGGCCTGCAAACTAATCCCGCTTGGTTCGTGCAAATTCGTTCACCTTCGTGCAAAACCCCGCAGTCTACAGCTACCCCAGCCAGCCTATGTCTTCCATGAAAGCCACAAGTCGACCGGGGTGTCTGCAGGCCGCTTATCCCTTAGTCGCCTTTTACGACATGCACGGGGAGAGATGCAGTGGGACTATTCTTATTAAGTACCGACCCCACACAGTACAATAAACTCTTTTAAACTCACTCATGGTCAATGGCTCCTCGCCGAGTAGCCAGCCCGCGATCGCCGTGAATACAAATGTCAAAGAGTTGGTGACTGGCGCGGCCAGCGAGAGCTGCGAATATTGCAGCGCAAAGAAGTACACGACCGAACCCAGCTGGTTTATTAGAAACGGCAGCACGTACTGAAAATACATATTTTTTTATAGAAAGCGTGATGTGGCGCCGATGAGGCCACCCAAGAGTCATGAGGTCTCTAACGATGCCCATGAGATGTCTATAGATGCCCATGAGTTGTCTAGCGATGCCCATGAGGTGTCTAGCGATGCCCATGAGATGTCTATCGATGCCCATGAGTTGTCTAGCGATGCCCATGAGTTGTCTAGCGATGCCCATGAGGTGTCTAGCGATGCCCATGAGGTGTCTAGCAATGCCCATGAGGTGTCTAGCGATGAACGTGACGTGAGATCTCTCACGTCACGTTGTCCCAGGCACATTCGACATAAATTTTCATTGGGATTTTTCATGGAATGTGAAAACGTTGGCTGCGTTACCAGCCCCACTCGCGCTTCCCTGTTGTCGTGTCGGCTACACTGAACTGATCAGAAAACACGGACTATTTTCATAGCCCTTTCGACCAACATTCATTTAGTACAGTGCAGTGGTATCTATTCGGATGGAACTTTATTCTTTATTCATCAATCGTATGGTAGTACACTACGCTTGAATTTGTCCTGTTTAGTTTTTACAATCCGGTTCGATTACACCCACAAAGAAGAGCCGGCAAGAAACTCCACAGGGTTTTTTTTCAATGTCTTCGATTACAATTGTGACTAGCTACACAATAGACACAGCTTACAGTTTTAAGATACAGTTTGAGAGCTAGAATACTAACTAATCCTAACATCAAGTAAGGTGAGGGAAAGGACATACAGTTTTACGTGGAAACTGAATCACGGTCACCATAGAATTGTACATTACCTCCCAATTGCTAAGCAAAAACACAAGCTCTGCAGACAACTGCCCGAGCACTGTCTCGGACTTCACTTGAACGATGCCCTTGGTCCCTCGCTTTATGAAGGGGTTCGTGCCGCCCCACAGCATGGCCACTAGGACGAGCGGACCTAAAAATTACCAGCATTTATGATGGGAAGGTACGTAGCTTAGGTATGGATGGGAACAAGTCTCCGTGCCTATATAGATATGCTTCCTTTGGTTTTAAGGATATTTTTTGCATTTTCCCGGCTAGACAGGAGGAAATATTGTATACTGTATACGGCACTGCAAGTCGCTTCCGTTATTCAAAAAACACTTAAAGTTGTACTATCTCCGTCAGTGTGAAGTCAAAAGCTAAAAAATCCTTTAATTCTGAATGGACAAGTATATATGTATATATTTAGGTATTACGTATTATTTATATTGTAATTCATATGTATTTAATTTTATCTATAAATAGTAATTTATACGTTTAATTAACTAGTATGTACTTATATGTAGTGTATAGTATAGTATATTATAGTTATTTTCCTTATATTTTACATTCCCACACTCAAGTCTTTTGCTACTACCTACTTATATCTCGCAACATACGACTCTCAAACATCCAAAGGTTGACTGGGAGAAATCCCTGTAAGGGATAAGTCCGCCTTTGCCCCTCATGTAAATTTCTTATTGTGTGTTTATGTTAAATGTTTTTTGGAGCAATAAAGTATTTCTATCTATCTATATCTAAATATTGTTTTGAAACATGACACAAGGGGGGGGGGGGGGGGGGGGGGCCTCTCCCAAGGCACGCCACCACACGCGGTCTTCCGCTCTTCGCTGTAGCCGGGAGTGGAGGATGAGAATCCTTGGTTAGTGTAAAAAAATGTGTTTGGTTTTGGTGATGGGGGATTTGAACCCCTAAAAGCCCCCTCGCCATGCCTATGCAACCTAATATGGTTGTCTACATCACCTGCTAAACCCGCGATGTCAGTTCATCACACCTGGTTCATGTCGGAGCTAGGTGCCGTGTCAAGTGCTTCTCTTGCTTTTACGGAGGGGTTTACGGGTTTAACCCGACGACCTAGTAAGGTGGCTCTTGTCAAGTTAAGCAATTTCCCTTTTTATGATTCTGCAGGAGGTGAATCCAGCTGAGTGAAGTGAATCAAGTATCTGTCCGTCAGGTTTCTTTTAAAATAAAAAAAAAGCAAGGTCAGACTTTGTTTGTGCAATAATGCAAGTATATTATCATATCAGGATAGTATGTATCTACATAGATCTTATTGTATTGTATTGTTTATTGATAATTCATATGGCAGACTGATATCGAACTTGTCACAAATGGTTCTATCATTTCAAAAAAAGTTTTAAAAAACATAAAACCGACTTCCTAAAAAAAGTAAAACTAAAAAACTATTTAAAATAAAAATATAAAAACCGCCTTCAAAAATATATGAAATAAAAACCTAAAAAAAAAACGAACCCTAGAGTTGAAGGCGGTGCTAAAAAGGCTACACAAATCACAAAGGATATTATCATCCGCTCATGTTTTCTTTCATGCATCATTTTTGCTTGCTTTAGCACCGCCTTCAACTCTAGGGTTCGTTTTTTTTTTTAGGTTTTTATTTCATATATTTTTGAAGGCGGTTTTTATATTTTTATTTTAAATAGTTTTTTAGTTTTACTTTTTTTAGGAAGTCGGTTTTATGTTTTTTAAAACTTTTTTTTTATTTCACAGTTTTTTTTAGTAATTTTTTGCTATTAATGTACTCGGCGGAATCGCTCGGCCTTCGGCCTCGCGATTCCGCCTCGCTTTCCAATCCGATCTTGACCCAATTAAAATAGGACCACGTCAGCTTCGATAGCTCAGTGGTGCAGACAGTCAACTGTCGCTATTGAATTTTAAGCAACGCTGGGTGCGGTCAGTACTTAGATGGGTGACCGCTGACCGTTGGAGGCTGACCAAGGTTCGGATTCCTCGTAAAACTGTAAGTCCCTTCCCTCGTAATTTTACTTGGTGGTAGGGTTTAACCTTCCCGGGTTGGTACCACCGCACTGAATTAAACGTCGGTCGAAACGGCTATGTAAATAGTTTGTGTTTTCCGACCAGTTCAGTGTAGTCAGCACGATCAAAGGGGGAAGCACTGACATGGCACTGGTGTTATGGGCTGACATCACGGACGTTGTAGGTGATGTTGCAGAACTTAGTAGAATGGACAGACATAAACGTGTTACGGAAGCCTACTTTTATTATAAAATAACCGTCGGAGGACCTTGGTTGAAAATTGTAATATTTAGTAGAACGGATAGACATGCATATGTTACGGAACCCTACATTCATTTTGCAGAACTTAGTAGAATGGACAGACATAAACGTGTTACGGAACCCTACTTAACAGTTGCACTCCGGGAGTGCCGGCAGATCCCGTGCCACTCTAACTTAACCCTTAACGCAATGACTTAAGGTTTCATTTTAAAAATGACGCTGACGCGATGTCGCGAGTTATACATTTTTACCCACCTAAAAAAGTGCCAAGAGCCGCTAAAGAAGTTTTCACTTCAAAAACCTCAGGGTTATCCCCTTTCAAATAAAAAAAAAAAGAATTTTCAAAATCGGCCCACAATTGACGGAGTAATCGCGTAACAAACATCCAAAAAAAGAAAACATACCGTCGAATTGAGAATCTTTTAGGTCTAAAGTAAATTTCTCGTGAAGACAAATGCAACGAGCCCAAACACGATGGGTTTATCATGTGTAGTTTAGGAGTTCCTATGGCCACCTTCTGTCTCCATCATCAAACCAGCTCGATGGTACTCGGTACAGTAGGTACTGGCCAGGTACCATAATAAATTAAACGCCGGTCGGAAAAAATAAAAAAATTTCAAATTTAGAATATTCATGAAACAAGGGTCCGAATATGTATCACTAGTATATCGATTCATGTATTTCAACAGGACAGAGAAAATTTCAAAATATTAGGTATTTAATACTTTTTAGTTTTTTTTTTTTGTTTTTTGGAAATCGGTTTAATATTTTTTAAAACAGTTTTTATTTCATTCTTTTTAGTAATATTACATAAAAAAGAATAATCGAAATCGAATAATCGAAATCGATTGAAGTGGTACAGAATTATTCGCCATATGTGTCAGACTGCAAATTGCTGAATAAGTCCACATCACAAATGTTTTGCTGAAGGTAACCACACACCATACTAATTTATCAAACTGAAAATTGCCGAAAACGACCACATCACAAGTTTTGCTGAAGGTAACCACACACCATAGTATTATGCTGATTTTTCGAAAACCACTGAACCAATTTCGATAAAATTGAAATGGGACCACCTCGGAAGTATGACCTAACTAACAAAAAAAGAATTTTCTAAATCGGCCCTCAATTGACGGAGAAATCGTGTTACAAACATACAAAAAAAAAAAAATAAAAAAAATAAAAAAAAAAATAAAAAAAAAAAAAACATACAGACGAATTGAGAACCTCCTCCTTTTTTGGAAGTCGGTTAAAAAGTGTGATAGTCTGCAACAGAATTATCACGGATGTCGTAGGTGATGTAGCCAACCGTGCCAGTTTCCATAAAAAAATATTATCTGCTATAAATACATAGTATTAAAAGCCGGCCAAGTGCGAGTCGGACTCGCGCATCAAGGTTTTCGTATCACGTTTCTTGTATGGGGACCCCTCTAATTTTTCTTTTTTTTTATATTTGTTATATCCCCCATAATAACACATATTCTGTGAAAATTTGAACCGGCTACGTATTACGTGATACGAAGATGGACAGAGTTGGCTTAGAGTAATAGGCTTCTGTACTGGTACGTAAACCTAAAAATCACCGGAAATAATAAATCAAGATGAGATGAAGAGCAAATTATCTTATTCATGTTTGCTTTTAAAATTAATACATTTTTGGTGTTCCTATAAATATATATTCATAGGTTCGCTAGCTCATCTGTATCATCCTTTCATGTTCTTATAATATGTACGTACATAATACCGTGTTGATTGATAATCCTCCATCCTTCTGCATGGTGTGTTAAGCGGCAAAAAGAAATAAAAAAGAACTTTTTTTCATTTTCGGCTTTGCATTTCTCTAATGAAGAAATAAAAGAAAACTAAAACGTAAAAAGAATATATAATTTATTCAAAATTGTATCCACAATTGATACAGGAATGATGAAACATGTTCTCTATTCTTCTATTCTATACCTACGTATAAATGTTTTGTATAATTAGGCAATTCATTACTTTTCGAATTAAGGAGTTCACCATCATTGTATCTACAGTATAATCAGAATTTACAATCTTTATGGAATTCAATTTTCCTATTATGCGCTCTGTGCACTAACACACGAGTATATCACAAGTTCTATAATAAATAATGTACACTTAGGTACATATAGGAAGAATACATTATAATTCCTGAAGAATTACAATTTACAAGTAAAAAAAAACTATGAATAACATAAAATATAAACTTAAATTATTATCTTTAAAAAATGTAAACATAAAAAATTTATAATAAAAGCCATCCAGGGACATACAAGCCGATATTGCAGCGGTGCCGGGAGCCACCAATAAATAGAAATACATTATTGCTTCACAAACATTTACATTTATAATAAAGATAATACAATTCCATGGAGTGCAAAGACGGGCTTAGCCCTTAAATACATTTCTAAAAACACAATGTAAGTACTTGATGTATATATTCCATACATACCGAGTGTGCAGTTGACTTAGAAAATAATTGTCTACTCTCTGCTAACACTTTATCTCATGCAGTACACTTTTCCAAAACTGAGATCAAAATAATATTTGTGACTATATATGTTTCAGTCATTTTATACATTTTCAAAGTCATAGTATTTAAACAAATTTACTTAAATCTAAAAACATGGTAGGTAAGTATATAAAAATATTTAAAAGTTATAAAATATTGCGGACCTTATTTATTTGTTATACAACAGCTCATGTCATTTTTAACCCCCGACGAAAAAGACGGAGGGGTGTTTATAAGTTTTAAAACTATAAAAACCATAGTAGGAAATAACATTTACAATACAACACTTGATTTATAAAAAGCCAGTAAAACATCACACGCACTATACATAACAATCCTTCAATACTTTAAAATTGCAACACATGCTATTATAACTCTACTCCACACAGTGAAGTTGACAAAAATATTATTTATGAATAGGTCATTTTGTAGAAAATTGTTAAATGTGTAGAAAAACTAAAATACAATACATTACAAAACTGTGTATGCCTTTGCAGAGCTATATACATTTTTAATACTCAAAAACAGGCTTGGCAAACTTTGATAAGTGAGCAGGCTGTCACAACGATTGGCATTTCTACAACATACAAAATAATGCCGTCCTCTAATTTCTAGTTAATCCTTTATGCAGACGAGAATTCAGGACATCTCCACAAATTGATGCGAGCGACTACTTTAAAGGTACCCCTACTCTCATCGGCTCAATATCGTTGAACACGCAATGATTGTCATCGACCCACCGCACAAACTGCTCCGCCACCGCTACCGATGCCTCCATGTTCAGCAGACAGTCCGATTCAGCTCGGTGACAGTTCACCGCAGGCTTCCTCAGCAGGTGGCTGTATATATCCGACAGACGTTTGCCCTTCATTTCGCCGTACGTAAGTCTCCGCTTCGCGTTCTTCTCCCTTCTGTCTCCAGAAGGTTTCCGCTTCGAAGGCGTCCCTGGAACTATTGGAATCTTATTCCTCTTGGGCGTCGATTCGTTTTGAAGCTGAAAATCCACTTTAGACTCCTCCTCGGTTACTAAAGACAGGTCTGTCTCGTCAGCGGTTGTTGGATTTCTGCTCAAAATGTCCGTGTAAGCGTGCAACGTATCCGCACAGAGCAAATCGCCTGGAAATTGCTTTTCGATCTTCTCCAATGACGTTATCAAGATTGGAAAGTCGAAAGTGAGTCCATTGTGCGCTAGAAGACACGCCGGTTTCTGCAGTGTGGATAGGAAACTGTTTAAAGTGTCGAATACATTTTTATCAAAATGTGACTCGTGTTCGAGCAATTCGTTGCTAAGCCCCGTGGTGTCTGTACTGTGCGGGTGGATGAATCTCCGAGGATTAAGGCACAGGGTAACTTTTTGCTGTACCCGCGGTATCTCTCCGATGGGGCAGTCGAGGAGATGAGCTCTCTTCACCGCAACGAAGCTGACCTCGGTGATGGTGGTCCGGTTCTGCTCGTGCGACGGAAGGCCGGTTGTCTCCAGGTCCATGAAGATGAAGGAAGCGATGGAACCTGCGTTGAGTGAGCTCATTGTGATCGTAATTTTTTTACATAAAAGATTCACTGAACAGTGTTATTTTCTTCTGGTTCTCCTTACAGCTTTGGTAAAAATTTTACTACAATAAGTCCATTAGGTATGACTATAAGTTCATTGCACAATGACGGAGACCAGTTTAATACAACTTCATTAATTACTTTAAAATTTTTGTTTCGGGGGCAAGCACTCCATGAAATTCATCTGCAATTAAGTTAAAGTATTGAGAAGGTTATTGAATTATTCTTGTTTGTTTTATTTGATTACTTATCTTCACCCAAGGAGTATCGGTTCGAATTAGAAAACGACATTTATCTTTCTCGTAGTCGACAGACAAATAAAAATATGACTGTCGATATGGGAGCGCTGTGTTGTGACACTTACCGAGTGATTTCAGCATTGTGTCGCTGTAAGATAAGGAATGATGTCTCGGCAGATCACAGTCGACAGGGGGACCGGGTGACCTAAAAATTGATCAGTTAGATATTGAATTAAACAACAATACAAAAATATTCTCACTAGGTCTCGTACAAACTAATTCATGAATTTATTCATGAAGTAAGAACACTAATGGAAACTTGCGCAACAACGCATTTAGCAGGTGAGCCGAGCATACCAACGTCGTATTGCGTGAGTGCAATGATATTTAACCTCTCAAGTCTGTAACTACTGCTCCGCTGATTCGCATTGAGCCTCATACATGTTGTCTAGCAAAATGTTATGCTTAACTAGAAACACACCAGAAAAAAGAAGACGAGCAAACATTTGTTGCACTGTCTACCCTAAATTGATGAAAGCTGCATAATCCATACGCCAGTTTTGGAAGGAGCCCGCGTCAAGTGAGTGCGGGCAGTTCAAATAAATGTCAAACGGTTAGTCAAAGGCACGCCGAGCCTCATCGGTTCAATGTTATTGAAGAAACAATGATTGAGATCGACCCAGCGCACAAACTGCTCTGCCACCGCCACCGATGCCTCCATGTTCAGAAGGCAGTCCACTTCGGCACGATGACAGCCGACTGCGGGCTTACCCAGCAGACGTTTGTAAACATTGCACAACCTTTTGCCCTTCATTTCACTATATGTCAGTCTTCGCCTTAAATTCTGCTCCCCTTTCAATGCAGACGTTTTCTTTTTCGGTGTCTTTGGAATTATTTGCGCTTTGGCTTTGTGTGGTGTTGTCTCATTTTGAGACTGCGCTTCAACTTTCACCCGTTCCTCAGCAGCCGGAAGCAGGTCTTCAAAATCAACATTGAATTCCTCTTCTAACAGAACCATGTCTTCCTCTTCTAACAGAAACACATCTTCCAAATCCACACCAATATCCTCATCATGTCTATTCGTATTGTCAAAATCAATATTTAAACCCTGTTCAGGTCCATTTGTGTCCTCAAAATCTATATTTAATTCCTCTTCAAGTAATAATGGATTCATTTCACCGATAGTCGATACATTTGTACCAAAAATATCGACGTAAGCGTGAAGTGTATCCGCGCAGAGCAAATTATCTGAGAATCGTTTTTCAATCCTTTCCAAAGACGCCCTTAAGATCGGAAAGTCAAAGGTGAGTCCATTGTGGGCGAGAAGGCACGCCGGTTTCGCCAGCGTGGATAGGAAACTGTTCAAGGTGTTGAAAACGTCGTCGTTGAAATGTGATTCGTGCTCTAGTAAATCGTTGCTCAATCCAGTCGTGAGAGTGCATCCTGGATCGATAAGTCTTCGCGGGTAGACGCATAAGGTCACTTTCTGCAGCACGCGCGGTGTTTCTCCAGAGCGGCAGTCCAGAAGATGTCTGCGACTCACCGATACGAAGCTCACTTCTGTGATCTTCGTTCTGTTGTGCTCCAATTGCGGAAGACTCGTCGTCTCCAAGTCTACGAAGACAAATGATGCGATGGATGGTGCGCTCGGTGAGGTCATCCTCATGAGCCACAGTTTCCTTCCTTGGGCTATCCTCAATCGACAATACGCTTAGCTAGCGTAGGTATTACTGCCACAGTCAAGTAGATATTTGAAGTAAATCACATTACGGTTTGCAAACGTTTCACACAATGGGAAGAAATTACTCGGCTGTATTGAAACAAGTTATTTCATTAAGTTAATGTATCCTGGAACTTTCACTTTTATTTCACGTAAGTAATAGTTAATTGTAAACACGTATGTATAATTTCAATTTCACAAAACTGCAGTAAAATGTTAAAACATCCAACACTGCACTGGCTGTAGCTTGGGTCGACTTCGCAACACAAGCTATTGATGGATGGCTAAACGATGTAGAGTTTATTTAGGTAATCTTGTCACTCTATTTCACCTAGCCGTACTTAAGGCACAATGATGCTGACATACCTAATGAGATGTTGGCTAAGGCCAATTATCAAAAATAAAAAAATAGTTTATTTTTATAATCTGGTAGAACTTATAATTATTTTAGTGTTTGTCTTAAAAAAAAATACAGGAAGAAGGTAAAAACAAATACATCTTAGGCGAACTGTAAAAGTGTGGTGCAATCAGTATTTGGCTAACAATGTTGCAACCATTTCTGATGAATCACTTACCGAGCGAATTCAGCATTACGTCATCGGAAGATAAGTTTCAATAATTCATTACATCGATATTCATTAGTTATAAAACAATTCAGCCCTTAGACATTTTTGTGAAGCTATATATGTAACCTGAAAAACGTAATTAACGCTGAGAGAGGCAGACAAGTGCTATGTAAATAATAACCTAGAATGACTATAGAAATAGAGTAGAAAGTGTCCCTGATAATAAATTTGTTCAATAACTACGTTTGAACCGGGCTACATCAATCCACGTTCAACACCACATCTCTGTCCACTGAATGGATGGAAATATAATATTACCTATATTTTTTTCAAACAACACGTACAGAACCAAACCCAAACAAACAATCCACCACAGATTACCAAGCGCGCGCAGTTCTGTTCTATGCTCAGAGGGCCTAGTCCGAGTTAACGTGACAGCTACGTAAACGTCAAATACCGATCCAATTGAGTTTTTATGTATGGGAGCACAATACGCTCACCGCGGCGCCACTAGAGAGCTCCATACATAAAACATCCATACCATCGATCGGTATTGACGTTTACGTAGCTGTCACGTAAACTCGGACTAGGCCCTCTGTGCAGATTACCAATAATAATTTTTTTTTTTTGTTTTTTTTTTTTTATTTAATTCGTCTCCTCCCGAAACAGGCAAAACTCATTATAGTATACAGCCATTTCTTTTGTAGCTTTAACGTCTGTTGTATAAATTCTCGGCCCGCGAGAACCACAAAAATATATATTTTTAATCACAACGACGACGCGACAAACTGCCGCCGTCCGCCATCTTTTCTGGCACTCTCATTTTACCAATATTAAACACGGTAGTCGGTGTTGCAGTTGCCCCCGTAATATTGCCGCCGCCCCTGACCTACGGGGGTTATTCCAAAGAATATAATACCTATTAGACTACGCGGGACGGATCTCGGCGTGTCGTCGCCGCGCGAATACACTATACAAGTACGGTGCGGGTGCGAGGGAGAACACCGACGCACCGCTGCGGCGGCGACACGCCGAGATCCGCCCCGCGCATTATACCTACTACAAGGGCGTGGTTATTCTACGAGTGGTGTGGTTATTTTTGTAGTATTCCATTCGTAAATTTTTTTTTACACAGATTATTAATTGGTTTCAGCAAACCTGACAGCTAGTATTATATTCTTTGGCTGACGCTGTTGGAGCAAAAATTACCACGCACGCGCTTTCCTTGTGCCACGCACAACGCTTATAACGAAGTCGAGAAGCGAAGCAAGTTCGTCGTTCATCGTACAGAATGGTGTATAGATAAGGTGTGTGTTGACAACATTTGAAAGGGCAATAGAGCTAAACTAAATCCACCGCCCCGACATAACCTGTTAGTGTGGCTTTTCCCTAGAGTGTTTTTATAAGCCGGAGGCGCGGAGGGAATGCAGCCCCCGTCCGCCGTAACACAGCGCAGGCACCCGTGTGAGCCGAAGCTGCGGAGGCGAGCATGGGTACCTGCGCGGTGTTACGCAAGGACGGCGGGGCTGCACTTCCCGCAGCGCCGGAGAAGAGGCAATCCTAAGTCGCTATTGAAAATAAATTCTTTTCGTGAAGTTTTATTTTTTTATTTTTGGCCCAGGTTTTGATTTCCGCAGGCTAAGTCCTTTCTAATAGCAGTGTTTTGTGGTTGTTGTGGCTATACGGTCACACTATCTTTGCCTTTCCGTAGAAAAAAAAAACCAAAAAAAAGTTAACGAATACTACAAAGAACCGCTCGTGTTATTCTATAGGTGAAACTAAACAAGTTCTGTGAAGAAGAAAAATTTTTGAAACAAAAAAATATTTTTTTTCCATACAAATTTTAAATACCTATTCTCAAAATGTATGGAGAAAAAAATTTTTTTTTCTTCAAATAAAAAAGTCGTAGAACAAAATTTGTTTATTTCACGTACACAATCACCTTTCGGGTTTTACGGTTGGGGTTGCAACACCGTTTATATGTCACTCCACTCCCGTATAGGCCCTAAAGTAAACAACATATAAAGCTAAGTTATACTGCGCGGGGCGGATCTCGGCGTGTCGCCACCGCAGCGGTTCGTCAGTGTTCTCTCTCGCACCCGCACCGTACTTGTATAGTGTATTCGCGTGGCGGGTCGCCCGTTGCGGTGACGACACGCCGAGATCCGTCTCGCGCACTATACTCTATCCTATTTAAAGAAAGGAAAGAGAATACCAAAGAATATGTTTATTTACCGCGGCCGGCACCTGAAAGAAAGAACTAAGGAATCGGATTTTGGCCTGCCTGCGGATCAGCTGATCGCGCGCTTGTTGTCGACCATTGTCCGTCCACCCACATGTACGAAACGAAACGTAACAAAAACGACATGCACCGCCTCAACATTAGGTTAGGGTTAATTTAGAGAAGATGCGTCGCGGTAGCGACGCATCTTCTTTATATTAACCCTGGTTATTTTTTTTTTAAACTACCAAAACATCACTCATTCATTAACCCTTTGAGCCCCACACGTTCCAAATAGTCCTACTCCCCTTGGCTCCCAGGCCCTTTTGGCGGCGCTCAAAAACGCAAAATTTTGGCGCGCGCGCTCCCACACAAATTCGAATATCCCGCCTCAATCGATCGATCCATCAATACTCGTTTTTCTGTCTTGTTTGTACTGAAATTACGCGTTCAGCCCGGCGAATCAGCTGACACCACCATGTTAGCCTGGTAACTGACGTACAAAAATGTTGGTTGATCAATTTTTTTTTTTTGTATGGTACCTGACACGGTTGGCTACATCACCTTCAACATCCGTGATGTCAGCCCATAACACCGGGTGAACTTGGTGCCACGTCAGTGCCTCCCTTCGGTCGTGCCGGCTACACCGAACTGGACGGAAAACACAAACATAGCCGTTTCGACCGACGTTTCATTCAGTGCGGTGTTACCAACCCGGGCGGGTTAAACCCTACCACCTAGTAATATAATATAAGAAGGGAGTCATATCCCTTAGCCCTTTGAGCCCCACACGTTAAAATAGTACTACTCCCCTTGGCTCCCAGGCCCTTTTGGCGGCGCTCAAAAACGCGAAATTTTGGCGCGCGCGCTCCCGCACAAATTCGAATATCCCGCCTCAATCGATCGATCCATCAATACTCGTTATTCTGTCTTGTTTGTACTGAAATTACGCGTTCAGTGATACCAAACTCTTCAGGATTCACTTATTTAGAAGCACAGACCGATTTTTTGAACTCCAGGCAAAAAAAAACACACTCGAATTTTTTTTTTGAATTTTTCTGACCAAAACTGTACAATTTCGTCTTACATATGGTATACCGAAATAAGCGCATTGAAACGAACTATCAAATACCGAAATACGTTTACGGGTACAATCTTTGTCTATTCCAGGGTCAGTGGAAATGTCAGCTGCCAAAAGTGACATTTTATTTTCTGTCAACTTCATTATTTTTTTTCTGTGTGAAGGTTATTGTGTGCCCAGTCGTGTCTGAGAATAGTTATTAGTAAGTTTTAACCAAGAAATGATACCAGTATTGAGTGTTTTGTTAGAAAATTGGTAGAATTAGATACTGAATTAAAACTAGCGGCGCGCAATAAGTGGAGCGCGCGCTCCACTTGGGAGCCAAGGGTAGGCGACGAAAACGGGAGCGCGCGCTCCACTTGGGACTCGAAGGGACCACACTTTCCTTCGAGCCGAAGTCTGGCCGAAAGGAGCTAAAGGAGCCGTAGGAGCCAGCAGGTCTTTCAGGTGGCGGACCGGTTATTTTACCTCTGTAGTTGCCTAGCCTGAGGTCTGTGTCGCCATATTCGATTTATACGATTTCCCTTTAAATATTCGGGGCGTTGACCGTGGCACTAGTCACTACCGGTAGCACTACTAGTAGTGCCGGGCAGCATATTTCCAAAGTCTATAGGATGAGTTGCTCTGATTGGTCGATGCCAGTTTGGCGGGAAATTTAAATTTCGGAAGTATTTGAACTGCACTATGCGAGGTTTCTCCGTTTTGATGGTTTAAAAAAATACCAGTAATAACAAATATAAATAAAATTTAACCCTAACCGAATGTTGAGGCGCGCATGTCGTTTTTGTTACGTTTGTATTTCCGAAAATAAAGCTTTTAGGTGGTTATAAAAAAAACTAAACACCCTGAAAAAAAAACAAAAAACATTTGTGGGACTCGAACCCATGGTCAAAAAGTACAAACCCTACACCATACCAATGCGCCACGAAATCACTTAGACGACTTAACGAATATCGGGTTCAGTAGGTTCGCCAGGAGTGCCGGAGGCGGAGCCAGACGAAATTTAAATTTCCCGCCAAACTGGCATCGACCAATCAACATAACTCACCCTATAGATTATGGATATATGCTGCCGGACAGGGCTATTCGTAGGTCTGTACGCCAAACAGAGATTATTAACTAAGAACTCGTAGGTATGCCAAACAGGATTATTAAACTAAACTGGGAATGTCCTATTTGATTTCCTACGAATAGACCTACCAGGCGGCATATATCCATATTCCACTAGGCGAATGATGCTGATTGGTCGATGCCAGTTTGGCGGAAAATTTAAATTTCGTCTGGCTCCGCCTCCGGCGGCCCTCCCAGCGAACTTAGTGAATCCGATATTCGTTAGCTCGTTTATGTGATGTCGTGGCTCAGTGGTATGGTGTAGGGTTTGTATTTTTTTTTAACACGGGTTCGAGTCCCACAATTTTTTTTTGTTTTTTTTTTAAGCAGTGTTAGGGGTGTTAAAGTTAGGTTAAGGTTATTTTTTTTATAACCACCTAAAAAAACTTTATTTTCGAAAATACTTCCGAAATTTAAATTTCTTCCTTTTTTATTTTTGTTAAGTTATGTTAGGGTGTTAAAATTTGGTTTTAAGGTTATTTTTTTATAATCACCTAAAAAAACTTTATTTTTGAAAATACGTAGGTATACCTGCATGCAGGTATACCTACGAATAGACACTTCCAGTAGTGCCACGGTTAAAATTTATTTACCGTAGCACTACTAAGTAATTTAAACGGTAGTGCCACGGTTAAAATTTATTAAAACCGTAGCACTACTGATTTAATTTGATAGGTTTACTCCCAAAATACGATAACCCGGGAAACCTGAATAATCTGCCCGTGCATGTGTGTTGGAATGTTGTCTAAAGGTCCAAATTTCTCATTTGTTCCATCATGGAACTGATCCATGAAACATCTGCGAAAAACTTTATTTACATACTTTGATCTTGCATTTACTTTTACATGTTGTATTTAATTGCTAATAAAATTATTTGTCCGGTTATCCGGCTCGAAGGACCAACAAGACAGAGAGATTTTTGTGGGTAATAAGGCGGAATCATATACCAGATACCTACTCAAAAATATGAAAGAGTGGAGCTAGTGGGAAAAGAAATAAATAGTCCGGAATTAGCGAGAAAAATAAAATTCAAATCAAATCAAATCAAAAAACGTTTATTGCACATATTGTTGTACAGAAGGTAGCACTTAATGCCTATGGCATTTTCCACCGGCCTACCCTTATTTACATAATATAGAACCAGGGTAGGTGCAACAAGACAAAGTAAACAAAACAAAGTCTTATAAAATAGAAATCTTATAGTAGTAATAATGCGAAAAAAGTTTCACTTTGAAATCTCACACAATGCAGGTTTCCCGGGTTTTGCTACTGTTTTGGATTATCGTGTTTTGGGAGTAAACCTATCAAATTAAATCAGTAGTGCTACGGTAAATTAATTTTAACCGTGGCACTACCATATTAAATTAGTAGTGCTACGGTAAATGAATTTTAACCGTGGCACTACTAGTAGTGCTACCGGTGCGGTAGTGCCACGGTCAACGCGCGAAATATTCTATGCATTTGTAATGCCTAAGTTCTATGAACTTTATTAGTTTACTTTATGCTAAAAAAAGTCTACTCTATGTTTAAAATTATAAAAAAAACTACAAGTCAAAACCGTTACACCAACCGTGATGTCAGGCACACCTTGGTCAATAGTATAGTAGGTGCCATGTCAGTGCTCCCCTTTGGGCGTGCCGGCTACACTGAATAGACGTAAACACGAACTATCTACGCTTACCAAAACATATATATTAGTGAACCGTATAGGTACTTCATTAGTGCGTTGGTATGTTATGGTATAATGCATTTAATTTACACATCACACTTTGTATCCCGATTATTGTAATCATGAATACTGAAAAAAATATTTGCAAAGGAGGACTCGAACCCACGGCAAAGAGATCAAAAAATTCATAGTCTACCTTACACCAGCAGAGCATAATAATATTATGGATGAACGTACGACTTATCCCTTAGTTGCCTTCCACGACGTGCGTGGCGAGAGATACAGTGGTTTAATTTAGACTTTAATAGGTATGTTTATTCATGTGAAAACATGCTAATTGGCTCAATGTGATTTGTGATATATATAGCTGTAACTTTTCCCAATAAAACAAAATAAAATACAAAATTGTGCTGCTGAAATGAAAGACATTCTCTTTTAAAGATTTTTATTAAAATTTTAAATAAAAATAATCCTATTAACACCTAACCTATTTTCAAAGATGGTGACATTATGGTAACGCATGAACATCTTGGGTTTGTCCTCAGATAAGCATCGAACTTCTTGTCGAAGTAATCACGCTTTCTAATGCACTAGTTCAGGTCAAACTAGAGTCTAATGATGGTCCAGTGCAATTGTTTGGTCTCCACATGAAAGTACTTACAACTTCATGGTGGAGAAATTCAGAAACATTTTCTTAGGTTTCACTTCAAAATACAGTACGGGTACCTACTCCATTGTCTTGGGAATGGTTGGGTAGGGAAGGGACCTACAGTTTTGCACCGGTTCCGAACGATGGGGCAGCTTAACAACAGCCAAAAAACTTATCGGTACGTACGCAGACCGGATTCCAACATCGGACCTCTCACAAGAGAAGCCGACGTCCGGATAACTGTACGGGCGGCACTCGGGCCACATTTTTTACGTTATGTATGTTGACAGTGGCGGACACACTGATGAAGCGTGCAATATAATTACCGGACTATCCGAGTCAGCTACTCGGACAGATGGCAACCCTATATCTGACCCATTACTAACACAATACCAGGCCTCATGCACTCTATGTACTTGCGCGCGCTAACTACCGCCTGGCAGGCCGCCGGCAGTCTTAATTAGTGGAAATTCGTCAGCCGCGCGAAGCATACCTACACGCTCGCCCACGTAACTGCACGCAGCTGCAAAGCAATAATCACTTTCCACTCAATCGTTTAGGCACATTTTCGCACGCAGCGATTGGCGACGTGAAACAGTAGGCTATTAAAGCCGAAGGTATGGAACTTTTTCTATGGAGTGATTTATCTGTTACGAAGTAACTATTAAGTAATAAACAAAAATTAAATATTATGCCAAGGGAAGGATAAAAATAACCATGTTTTTGTGATTTTGCCTCATAACCACAGGCGCGTCGGGTGATATAGTCAATCATGTCAAGTTCCACAAACACAATGGAACATTGGCTTGTGAAGTACAAATTGTTGAGTTATAGGAAGTCGTTGTAGTTGGGTACGTCGTCGAACTGTTGCGGTTGCGACGGAGGTCGAGCCTGACTCCCGCCGGGGCGATACTGCGGCTGCTGCACACACACACACATTCAAACATATGAGTTTGGCGCGCACCCCGCAGAAGTACCTGAAAGAAAAACTAGAAGCAACTGTTGTAAACAATAGAATTGCTTTTACCCATGGACGTTTCGCTCGATATAGCTTTCGGCTGTCCGCAACATCGAGTCAAATTAGCTTCATTAGTAAAACAACGACCGTGAGTGAAGCTGTTGGGTCATTATAACCATAATAGTATAAAATGTAAAGAGTTGCAAACACTATCAATTAGTTTACAGAGCATGCGCCCCTTTTTTTACAAGTTTGCTCGCGTGCTCTACCATGGTAGAAAAAGTCGACTTTTTTTTAATCAAATAGAAAGATATTTTGATTAAATACAGTTTTAGTTATATTATTAACGACAATAAAAAAGAAATTGAACAAGAAAAAATCAACATTTTTCGTAAGTTCGAGATCAGAATGTATAATTAAATAAGAAAGAGTCTTCAGAGGTTTATTTCTCTTCTTCCTCACATTCAATGCATAAGACGGCCTGGTGATCAGGGCAGATCCATCTGAGGCAACGTTTACACAATTTTTTTTTCTGGAGCGGTTCGACTCGCACATACTGCTATAGTAGAACGGTGACTTTGGCTAGAAATTGCAGAAGCGTGCGCTTACTCTGTTGTTTGGCGCATCACTAACCCGTGTACGTAATTTTGTTTCCGAGGCTTATCTAGGGGCACCCCCTAGGGGGGAAATGTCAAGAAATGACAAAGGAATGCGCAAAAATGTAAGTGCGTTCTACCATAGTTTACAGTGCTCTAGAGTCTCTAGTGTTATATAAGAAAAAAAAAAAAAATTTTACCATCAAAGTTTCTTGCCAGATTTTCTTCACTGTCATAATGAAACCGGATGTAGAAAAGAAAAAAACTGAGAGAATACTAAGGGTGGGTTGCACCAAATAGCCTGGTTATAGTAATAGCTAAAATTAACTATAACCATGACCAGATGGTTAACTTTGACTATTCTCTACTATGGGTTGCACCACGAAACTACTGGTTATAGATAGGCTGGTTGTCCTCTCACGCTGAGCGTGAGCGCTGACGGCCGAATATGTAGGTATCACATAGTATCGTTTTCTTATAACGCTGAGAGCTCGGCGCCGACGGTGCTCGGCGCTGAGGCGTACGCGGCTCTCAGCGCCGCGCGTCGGCGCTCGGCGCTCAGCGGCGCTCACGCGCCTCCACTGCCAGGGAGCGTTGTCGTGTCACGCCGAGCGCATGTGCTGACGAGTACAGTCGCAATGAGTCTTTATATTGTTACGGGGCGAGTAATTGACGAAGTTCTTCTGCGAAAATGTTTATGGGACGCCTCCGACCAATTATACAAGAATCGGCGGTATAGGCGCACGCCACAAGCTGCAATGAGTCAACTTGTCCTGCAACTTTGCCACTAACTCATCGAAACTTTTTGACGACATGCGAAAATAGTTAAAGAATTTGTTATCATCTTCCCTCAACTGGCCGTACAAAGTGACAAATGCTCCCATTAATAATCTCTGAGCGATTATCGGATGAACACGCACACGTTTTCTCTTCTTACGTTGTTGTTTTTTCTTCCATAAATAATACGCGGCAACAATTTTAACAGCATACATGTTGACGACTGTACCTTGCGGCTGTCAGCGCGAGACTAAAACGACTCAAGCTGACCGCTCAGCGCTGATTATCTACGCGCCGACACTCAGCGCTCACGCTCAGCGTGAGAGGAAAACCAGCCATAAAGTTAATAGTGTTGCTAGCCTAATGAAGCATAATTTGACCCAAAGTTATTGAGGGAAACGTTTTTTTCAATGGCAACAATCCAAACTAATGTCATTTAACAGCTGTGCTGTCACTGTCTGTTGCATATTACTCTTAATTATGGCACGGTTGAACCGGTTGGCCGATGGCGGCTGACCGAATAAGTTTGTTTACCGCGTCGTCGCAAATAAAAAGTATATATTTTTGAGATTCTTGCAATACGAAAAGAAAACAACAGACATCAGAAGTACAACAGAAAAGGCTGTATACTTTAATTAGTTTGACTGTCCCGGAAAGGGACGAATAAATTAAAAAAATATATATCTATGTGTTCATTCGTAATCGAAAAGCGCAGCGGGTTATATTCTCTTTGTGTAATCGTACTTCGCAGATTTACTTATGTATGATGCAGAACGTGCAGGAAATTTTTTGCATTCAAAACAATGAATAAATTGTTAACAAAGTAAAATAAAAGCCTATGGTTCTATGATCAAATTATACGCTATGGTGCATTTTATATAAGAAAAAAAACATACACTCGAGTTGAGAACCTCCTCCTTTTTTGGAAGTCGGTTATAAATAGGTACCTAGGTATACGAGTCGGTCACTCACTATCATACTAACCTAATTATAATTGACTCGACTGCTATATTGCAATGGTCCCATGTGAGGTCACAAACAGTTATATGCGAGTAATTACTCCTCCAGGTATTCGTCCAATGCCTTCGCCAGATTTTTCGATACTCGAAATCTAGCCAAGAAGGACTTATCATCCCACCCTGTGAACCTGTCCGTTCTGGGAAAATACACCTTTGCTTTTCTAGCACGCACATTTACTGGGTTTTCTAGCACGCACATTTACTGCATACTCCAAATCCATGTCATCTTCGGAAGAACTACTTTCAAAAAGTATTTCACGGAGGAGAAGAGACATAGTTTGGCATTTGAGGTTATAATATGCGTAAATTGACAGTAACTATTACTTTAACTGGTCACTACTCGAGCGCTTAGGTTTAAGGTTAAGTTATGACGTAAATTTAACTGCCGTTAACTGGTGCAACCCAATTTTCGCTTAACCGGAGATTTGACTGATTGGTTATGGTAAAAGTTAGATGGTGCAACCCACCCTAAGTGTAGTGTATTACCAACATTGATGAAAATGGATGAATGAAGACTGAAGAATTATAAATAAATTCATGGTGGAAACAAGAGAACACAATAAAACGAGTAGAAGTAGTGAGAAGTAGAGCTCATCGAGCATTCCACAAGTAAACGTAGCTATTCGTCTGTCATTATTGTCGCAAACAATCCAGATAAACAAATAACTAAATGCCTTATTGGGCTATATTGCAGTGCAAAAACGATAGTGACTTGTCTCAAGGCGGTAAATTATAACTTGTAACTCCAAGTTATAATTTACCGATCAAAGCTGACAAATACTTTGTATAGGAATTTGTTTACACTGCCCCTCACACTAATACGCCATTGAAGTACTTCTACTAGTTTTTTTATGTTCTGCGGTGGAAAGGCACATGGAGTTTGTGTCAGTTAGGTCAGACCTAAGCGAAATTTGCTGTCGCCTTGGGGTAACATAGTGGATTCTCGCTCTTTTCTGCCGCCACACACGTTTTGTTTTCCCACAGTTTCGCCAAGGGATTGCATTCGCTTAAGTTTGAATAGGCCACAATGATAAAATAGGCATTTAAAAGAAATTCTGAATGAAATAAGCATTACCGACATAAGAAATATAGCGAACAACGGATGGTAATTTTCATAAACATCATGTTTGAATATCTTCAAAAACTAACTTTCAATACCTACACAAATAAACTATTCTAGTTTTATTTTATTTTATAAACACGATCCAACAAAAATTACCATCGCAGTGTTAGTAAATGGAGCTCAGCTAAAAACCTGCATGTGTATATTTCATGTGTGTTTTATATTTTTTTTAACCACTTCGAAACACACGACATACGAACTAGTACGACACAGTTTAATCAGATGGTGCGTAAGGGCTCGTGCAGCGTGCCGGCGACCTCGCGCGACTACGGTCGCACCGACTCGCAGCGACTTGATTCAAAGTGTCAGTACAGCGTGCCCGCGACTGGCGACCGGTGGTCGTACGACTTGCAGCGATCAGTCTGCTCAGGTTTGCTTGCGATTGCGAATGCAAACACTTTGTACAGCAATAACTATTGAACTGACACCGATGCGGTCGGTGGTCGCTCGTCGCCAGTCGCTCGCACGCTGCGCTGTGTTTCGTCGCTGCGAGTCGGTGCAGCCGTAGTCGCGCGACATCGCCGGCACACTGCACGAGCCCTAATGGTTAGAAATACCACGACAGTTTGATAGGCGCTTGTCTGTAGAGTACAATCCCAGTAATACTGACAACAAAACACTAATAATGTAAAGCCCGTGTTAAGACAATCTCTGCAGGTTGTTAGCCAAGTGATATACGAGCTTGTGGTACCAGTGGAGATTTCCAAGAGTGTAGTGGTGTAACTGTACAGAATTATACAATCATTAGACAGGTCCAAAGCCGAAAATAAAGAGAAAAAAATACGTGCTGCCCGACTAGAGTTCGAACGAGCCGCCAACGCGTTACCAATTTCGATATCGGGTCGATGACATATTCTCTCTAAATCTCGAATAGTTGCATTTTCTATAGTAGGTGTGATGCAATCTCCCGCGTTCAGCCAACTTGCACGATTCCATATTGAATCTGTCATCACCAAAGTCTATTTGGCATCCACAACACCCGCGCGGGTTTTATGCGGCGCGCCACGGTCACGTCTCACAGCACCCGCGCGGGTGTCGGCGCGGCGCACGTTTTAATTCACAAGCAAATTCTGGCATCTTTTATTATTAAAAGATGCTATTGGTGCAAATTCTTGGTTAAATTTACTAGCTACTGTTATCAAACATGACAGGGCAACACGTCACCTTCACACCGAAAATAATTATTGAAAATGAAAAAAAAAAATCACTTTTCACAACTGACATTTCCACTGACACTGGAATACACAAAGGCTGTACAGTAATTCGTGTACCCGTATTCGATAATACGTTTCGTTACCTATATTTTGATATATGACTTGTATGGGGAAATTATACAGTTTTGGTCAGAAAAAATGGGAAAAAAATGTCGAGTATGTTTTGTTTTGCCAAGAGTTAAAAAAATCGGTCTGTGCTTCTAAATAAGTGAATCGTGAAGAGTTTGGTATCACTGGATGCGTAATTTCAGTAAAACGGCTAAAATTGACTTGGGATTTTTAATAGTTCGTGATTTAGAGGGAACACGTCATCGATGAAGTGGCGAAATTGGTAACGGTTTCTTCATTTTCGCCTTTGCTTCTATCTAAAGAAGATTCATAAAGCGAGTATCTTTAGAAAGAGATAATCCGCTTGTAGAGCGTCTTGCCTTTCGCACAGAGGCGTGCGAGTTCGCGCGACAGGGACGGCGCTCTACAACCGGATGGTCTCTTTCTAAAGGTCGACACGCATTGCCGGGAACTGTATGTGCTTAGTACGAGCACACAAAAATAAATAAATGGATATAGTCGGGCGACAGTTTCCGAACATTACGCTACTGCACTCTCAGAAATGTCCATGTTTAAGTTTTACCTATAAGCGTTACTTGCGAGTGCGTGAGAGTGCGAGGAATAGTGCGGGAGACGCAAGCGCGTCACATGTGTGGTCTGCCGCCGCGCGCCTGTTGCTACGGACAAACACTTTGGCATTAGCGGCGCGCGCGCACCGGCTGCGCGCGGACCAAACCATTCTCTATCTGAAGCGTCTAAAGCTGTCGTCTGAAGTATCTCATTTTGGGGATATTAAAGCTATTGCAGCTCGCTCAAGACAAAATAAATCTGTCAAGTGCGATTTTTACTCTCGCACGAAGGTTTCCATATCTATCCGCTATCAATAATATCCGCCTATCTTTTGTCTTTCAACAATGCAATGTATAAAAGCCTGTGGCGCCATCTATTATTCAGTAGTGTGGCGTGTTTTCGCACGTTTGTTGTATGGGAGCCCCCCTTAATTTTTAACATTTTCTTTTTTTTAATATTTGTTTTTATATCCGCCATAGTAACATATATTCTGTGAAAATTTCGACGGGCTACCTATTACGGTTCAAGAGATACAGCCCTCGGACAGACAGACGGGCGGACGGACAGACAGACAGCGGAGGCTTAGTAATAGGCTTCCGTACGGGATACGGAAACCTAAAAAAATGCTGACTGTACTCTGTTCGGTGAGTGTTGACAATGCCGCGTCGCAAATAATGAGCGTTTACATAGAGTCGAATTCTCTCAACCGGTGCGAACAGAGTGCACTTTTATTATCAGAGTTAATCCTTTTGAAAAATAAAATAGGTAATAAAGTTTGTAGAGAAATATTGTAGAAATAATTAAATTCCTCAAATTTCTCAAAAGGGATGGAATAAATTTTAAGTTATTAAAAGTTCTACTGGCAACAATAATAATAAATTAGTGTCCATATAAATTTGTCTCGGCTACTATATCATCTTCAGTCCAGTACGGTGGTATCAACTCAGTCAGCCGACTGCGTTGATACAATTTGAGCCAACCACCTAGTAAAGGGCAAGGGAAGGGACTTACAGTTTCACAACTTCGCAGTAGGATAGTAGATTGATTACTTTATTGATGTTGTGCTATTAAATGTTTATCTAGTCCGCTTTTGAATGAGTTTAATTGGCTTGGATGATTCGTGCCGTTTGGAGAGAATGGTTTGGTCCGTACACGCTAGAGCGATGATGTGTAGTGGTGATGCTGCCATGCTATGAAGCTAAAAGGGAAGAACATGACAGAAATGATACACCTATTTAACAATAGAAGGGCCAAGGCAGTCAAATTGTTGTCATTACGAAATACAAACTTTTTGTCTATATATTATACTCTCATATAATTCTCTTCATCCACCTCTTTGGAGTTGTCGGCATCACAGTGCCGCCGGTCTCCTATCTCGCTCCCGCCCAGGAGCCACCCAGGAGTGGGAGCACACTGGTGATATTCTTATGTTAAGCTGTGGAAGCATGGGCGCCGGGTGGACAGTGCAAGGGGGTGCACTGCACCGCCCTGCCATGAAAGGACATACAAAGTTTCATGGAAAAATGTTCCACAATCAATGTTTTTCTATAGTAATTAAAGCGGTTCAAGGTCACTTGGAATAGTAAAAAGTTCGATGGTCAAGTTGATAATTATAAAAAAATTATTAATGGTAATAGTTGGCCCTTCTAGTGTTAAAACAGAAGGAAATTGTACACTATAGGTAAATGTTGAATAACTTTGCTGATGTGACGTGAGCGTGTCAAGGTGAGACCGCACCACACGACAGTGGAATGCCGCGGCACAAAATTGCCCATACAAATGGCTCGACGCACCGCACAGTGCGGTATCACCTTTAAACTACCCCGTTCCTTCTGGCTCGGATCTAAAATTAGTTCTTTTACGACGATATTTACTTTACTTTACAACAGCAGTATAGGACATAATATACAGATTATATGCGTAGTCACAACAGCAAACTTACTGGCATCCACAAACAAGATGAACAACAACACGATGAAAGAAAAGCTGATGACAGATATTTGAAATGAAAATATACTCTTTGTTTTTTACACTTTGTACAAAACTTGTATTTTACAAAACAAGGTGGTCTTAAAGAATAATTAACCCTCTGTATCGCAAGATAATGTATTTTGTTTAATCCTAGCACAAGTATTGTGCAATGGTTTATGTGGATTGGGAAAAATAAAAAAAAAAATCGCTGAGTAATATTTAAGTATTTATTTGCAAAAATACATATGATGCACTCGTGCATCATTGCGGAATCTCATTGAAAATATGTGGTAGCGGAGCTCTGTAGATGGTAATTTTATTTACATATGTACAGGCCTGGACACCCCCTAAATGATACGGAAATTGACTAGCTTCTGCATGACTGGAACGTAAGTGAAAACGAGTACGATTCCGATGATTCGGTAGAAGATGCGGACCATGTTCCAGACTTTGGAGAAGAAATTGAAATATTTCATGGGTCAGACGCTGAAGATGTGCAGGAAGAACAAGAAAATAGAGAAAATCACGATCAGGCACTCCAGCAGCATCGTCTACGGACACCTGGACCATCTACTTCATCAGCAACTTTCTCGAAGTCACCTAGAAGCAACTATGTTTCACAAGCCGAAGGACGTTCCGTCCCAACAACTTTGGTCCAGCCAAACGTGAGATGTAGAAACTTGATATGGAAAAAAGATAATCTAGTGCTTAGGTATGTCTGAACAAATCCAGTTCTTGGATGATACGTCTCTTGAAATCTTGAAATCTCCCCTTGATTTCAAGGGGAGATTTCAGAACTAAAGACGACATGGTTTCACATACGGGGGCAAAAGCTAGTTTTTCCGACCAGTAGCTGCGTACTTAAGGCATGTGGACTACAGAAATGTAGTACACAATGCCGATAAATTGCTGTATGTCAATCGATGTGACGGAGAATTCTGTGTTAGGATTTTTTTGCGTGCTGTACAAATTACGCTCGTTCTTGATAAGTTCCAATAGTGAGGCCGGAAATAGATAGGAGATAAACTGGTATGGCGTTTCTAGTTCTAAGATTTAAGGGGGCAGGGAAGTATCGCCCAAGAACTGGATTTGTTCAGACGTAAGCACTAGATTATCTTTATTCCATATCAAGTTTCTACGTCTCAGGTTTGGCTGGGCCGAAGTTGTTGGGACGGAACGTCCTTCTGCTTGTGAAACATCGTTGCTTCTAGGTGACTGCGAGAAAGTTGCTGATGAAGTAGATGGTCCAGGTGTCGGTAGACGATGCTGCTCGAGTGCCTGATCGTGATTTTCTCTATTATCTGGTTCTTCCTGCACATCTTCAGCGACTGACCCATCAGTGATTTCAATTTCTTCTCCAAAGTCTGAAACATAGTCCGCATCTTCTACCGAATCATCTGAATCGTACTCGTCTTCACTTACGTTCCAGTCATGCAGAAGCACGTCAATTTCCGTATCATTTAGGGGATGTTCAGGCCTGTAAATACGTAAATAAAATTACCATCTATAGAACTCCGTTACCACGTATTTTCAATGAGATTCCGCAATGATGCACGAGCGCATCATAAATGTTGAAGAAGATTTTGAGTGCAATTTTTTATTTTTCGTAACACACCCACATGGAATCAATGGAATAGTCACTTATCTTTGCCTCGACATTGTGGAACACGCACAGACTGATTTCAAAATATATATTTTTCAGAAGATCTGACCTCAAAGACACACTCCACAGGGGTCACTATGAAAAAAATTATTTTATAACAAAAATATGCCCTCTAGTGGCCACCAAATGAAATTAAATGAATATCAAACTTGTTAGACAGCTGTCTAAACCTAAACATCTTAAACAGCTTCACATATTAATAAAGAGATGGCGCGCAAAATATATGATGCACTGATGCATCACGACGACACAGAGGGTTAATTACAGCAATACAGATAATGTAATTCTCTGGATCTGTCGTCAGCTCAATAGAGAGAAAGAGAGAAAGAGAGAGAGGGGGAGTTTGGTGCCGAAGTAATTAATGCAGTTGCAACTGTGTTCTTCTGTCAATTAAAGCAATTAATCAACTTGACAGCAGGTCAGTAACAAATGCAAACAAATTCTTACCTCAACGCACTCCTCTTTAGGAATTTCCCTAAGAGTTAATAATGACGAATGAATCTTGATAGAGGAACTATTTCAAAACGGCCGCCAAGGGAAAGAGCAAGCGATAAAGAATGAGATGGATGAAATGAGGCATTATAGTATTCTGCGTGATGTACAAGTAATGAAGCAAGCGTTGAACTGTTTGTATAGCCTGTCTAATAAGTTTGCAGCTTATTCGAATTATCAATATATTTTTAAGATAATATATAAAATAATGTCTACGGTTCTAAAAGTGCACATAGAATCTAGTCTCACTAAGAGAAGAATAAATGTACTTGTTTGATTTTTGCATGACCATTTGTAGTTTAATGTGAAACCGTTGTGTCTGTACAGGTGTTACATTAACAGGGCCAATAGAAGATTTTATCCTTATAATATTATCGCTTTTAACCTACCAACACCCAACTGCTCCGCGCGGAGCATTTACGCCGCCGGCTGCCATCTGTATCCGCGCGGGTTTTCGTCTAGTACTAATTTCAGCGAATCTTTGTATTAGAACGAGAGAGCACTATAGATAGATGATTAAAAGACTTTTACATCGATATGAAACACACACCTACAAAGAATTCCGCACTCAAACAAAAAAAAAACCAATATATTCTGACATCTCTTTTTTGTCTTTTTTTTATTTTTTTTTGTGAATAACATTGATTGGGCTCATGGCTACATTGTTAGAAGCACGATGTTAGAAGTTTTATGGCTGCGTTCTTAACCTACAATTTGGTATATGACATCTAAAGGGGATTGTCAATTTTAGTTTAGAATAAATGTTGGGCATCTTTTGTTTTTCTTAGAGTTAAAAAAATCTGTCTGTGCTTCTAAATACACTTGTTTGACATAGAGATTTGTGTATAATTTCATTTGCTATAAAAGCAAATAGAGGTTATTGTTCTGATTTCGTTATTTTATTAAATATTTGAGATTACAAGGTGACAAATTTTTGCGCGGAGAAAATGGCCCGGCAGTCACATTAAGCACGGTAAGCATCATTATAGCCTCTGGGAGCCTACAGGTTAATCTAGTACTATAGATCAGTGACTAACAGTGATCGGCGTAGGTAGTGCTATTCCCGGGATTTGGTGACCGTTATCTTAACATGGATATTCCTTAACGTAAGTTGTTTCTGTGCACAAATGTTGTCGATTTTCAATATCTGTGAATAAATATTGCTGTGTTTTGTTCTTTTATCTTCATTATTTAATCATCTTCATATTTCACAAATTATTATAATAAAAATTTATTTTAATTTTTTTATGGAAACTGACACGTTTGGCTGCATCACCTGCAACATCCGTGATGTCAGCCCATAACACCGGGTGAACTAGGTGCCCCGGATCGCGGGATCATCAATCCCGGAATCCCGGGAGATGCCCATATAAACATTATCATTCATGTTAATTGACCCCAAATGGGACTACCCACGCCGATCACTGGTGACTAAACACTAACCATGATAAGCCAAATTGACCTAGTAATGTTGACACACATAATACGGTAGCTGAAAAGGTATTTACTATCATATTTTGTCTTCTTACGTTTTGTTTATAGACGTCCAGAGATACCAGCCTTGCGGCTACAAAATCCAGACGTGTATCCTTGCACCTCTCTTTCGCAAGAGCGAGTACAGTGATCATGTATGCCAGATCGAGGCCCCATAGCTGTAGCGTTGTTCCGAAATAATCCCACGGGAAACGGTAGATGAGAAGTGTGTGGTATACCTGCTGCAGCAGGTGTCGGAGGCCCGGGTTGGCCGCCATGATGGGGCGCATGATCCGCTGCTGCGGCTGCTGGCCGAGGTGCGGCGCGGGCCCGCCGCGCAGCTGCTGCTGCAACTGCGCCTGCAGCTGCTGCTGCTTGCGCTGCTCCTGCCCATCCAGAATACATTTGTTTACGTTGATGTGCTTTGAAATTTAGTTCCTTCACTTGAGTTAATTCAGGTTGAAAAAGAAGTCAAAACAAGTACCTGGCTAGGGAGACACATTCATCTGAATAAGTTAAAAAAGTAACTAAGTGAACCAAAACCGAATAACTGAAAAAAAAGAAAATTATAACTACACCAATGAACTATTTTTCTTTTTTTATGGGAAGCACGACATATGGCGCGCGCCAGACTAACGCAGAGGTGTGGTGCGACGGCGCCCACGGGCATTCGGATATTAACTATGAACTAGAATTCAAGAATCTATGGTCTGTTCCAAACAAATCTGGATAAAAGTTCTACCGGCCTACCAATGTACGCGATATTTGCAAAGGACACTTTACAAAACTATGAGATTTATAGCAAAATTTGTTACAACCCGACTTGGCAACACTAGAAAATGTGAATCGCCTCATCTCGCTCTGCATTCTTGTGGTTGGATATAGGTTGTCTCGTTCGGCGGGATTTATCAGCGCCTCAGTTGCTCCCTACCTTCAAAGACTTCAAGGTCAAACTGTTGTCTACGCGTGGTGAAGCGATACACCGAAGCGGTTGATATCGATTCACCAATAAAGTCACCATATGCCATGCCGCACATCACATCTGTGTGCGTGTGCGTGCTGTATTGGTGATGTCGGCATTTGCGCCAACACACGCGCGTGGACAAGTCATGTGTATTCCAGCGTCTGCTGCAGGTGCACTCGTAGCGCTCGCAGAGGGGTGTGACAGGGGTGTGTCTCCCTCCGCGCTCGGTGCTTGTTGTGCGAGCGTCGTGTGTCGTACCTCGAGCTGTTTGAACTGCTGCTCCTGCTGCTGCGCCGCCTGCAGGTGCGACATGATGTCCATCTGCGAGCGGTACTGCGCCTCCTGCTGCTGCGCCGCCTCCAGCGTCTGCTGCAGGTGTAAGTGCTTGTTGTGCGAGCGTCGTGTGTCGTACCTCGAGCTGCTTGAACTGCTGCTCCTGCTGCTGCGCCGCCTGCAGGTGCGACATGATGTCCATCTGCGAGCGGTACTGCGCCTCCTGCTGCTGCGCCGCCTCCAGCGTCTGCTGCAGGTGCTGGATCTTCTCCAGGTTCTGCTGGCGCGCCGCCTCCAGGTCGTCCAGCGGCCGCGGCGCCCGTGGCACGCCCTTGCCGCCGCCGACGGGCACCGAGCCGCCCGCCATGCCGCCGATCATCATGCCGGCCTGCGCCAGTTGGACAGAAGCTGTTATCATCAGGGATCGGTATAGGTAGAGTATAAATACCTAATGTTGGCGAGAAGACATAATATGGAGTCGTTAAAACACCCTCTATCGGGAATTCTGAAAAATTCCCAGGAATTCCGGGATTTGTAAAATATTTCCAGGTAGTGATATAGCTGTAATGTATGAATATCTTATTAAAAATCCCAAAAAATATTTTCAAATCAAAATCAGAGAGCCTTTTGCTCCTACTATAAGATAGCTATTAATATGAATGCTGTAAAAAAAGAAAAAAAATTGGCTAATAAAGGAAAAAAATGTTTGATTTATTGCGGGACTAGAGTTTAATAATTGTTGTATACAAGACTTATCGTATTTTGAGGCAAGAACAGAAATAAAACTTTCAAACAAATATAGACCTGCGGATGGGGCGGCATCTGCTGCGGCGACACGAGGGCCTGCGAGGGGCCCGCGCCGGCCGCGCCGCCCGGCCCGCCCGCGCCCGGCATCTGCTTGTTCATCATCTGAGAGAACTTCTGCTGCTGTATCACCTGCCGCCAACGCACAACATTCATTTATTTATTTTAGACAGGCAGCCTTGGCTGATACGTCTAAATCATAGATTCCCAAAGTGGTCCAGGTGGACCCCCAGGGGTCCACGGGACATTCGACGGGGGTCTACGTTGGAGTGAAAAAAAAAATGGGGATTCACAAGTTGTAAGTTGAGGTCCACGAAAATTTATCTGGTTTAAATAGTAAAGAACAATAGTGTTGGCTTTGACTAGTAAGAACTTGCATATTCGATATTCAGTACAACTATTTCTCCCAATTCTACAAGCATTGCACAACATTTCATTTTTTACCGCTCCGAATTTAGGTTTGGAACTTAGCCGCGACGCATATTTCCATCGTTAGATCTAATCTTCACATTTTTTTAAGAGTTTTGGGAATATAGCAGGTAAAAAAACCAGTAAAATTTTGAAAGTGGTCTACAAGAAAAAACGTTTGGGAACCTCTGGTCTAAATCCAGTTAAAATTTGTTGTTTATGTCATTACCTTGGATTTTTTTTTTTATTTAATGATCATTCTTGAGCACTCTTTTTGAGAATTATGTTTTATTTGTTAGATATTTATCTAGTCTATTTTTTAATTGGTTGGTACTAAGTGCGCTTATTACTTCCTCTGGAAGTTGGTTCCAGTCGTCCACCACTCTTTTTTATAAGATAAACTGCACTCGAAGTTGGCACAATTTGATTGGAGCAATTGGAGCACAGACACAACACCTAGTTCACCAAGGTTCTATATGGTCTGCCATGACGATGTAGTTTGAAACAAATTTGTGAATAAAGGTTACACGCTCAATCTTACTTACACAAACTCTAATTCGCACAAGTAAACATGTTGAGATGACAATAAAGTATACCGCGCAAATTGCTTGCACAAACGCTAATTTTCTTAAAGTAGCACAAGCGAGTTTGTACGTTAAGGCGGCATAACTGTATAATGCGCAAACGGTTTGCGCACAAATTGTTTATTGTATAATTTCATCCATTGGTAGGTAACCTACGCTTGGACATGTCGAAAATTCCGCCAGTTCTAAATTCAAATGCGAAGAAGAAGTGACAAACAAACTTCGCAAGTCACTATGTTTTGTAAGTATTATATTATAGTAACTTACAAATAATTATTCGCTATTGAATGTTAAGCAACGCTGGGCGCGGTCAGTACTTGGATGGGTGACCGCCACGAGTCAGGTGACCGCTGACCGTTGGAGGCTGACCGAGGTTCGGATTCCTCGTAAAACTGTAGGTCCCTTCCCTCCTAATACTTGGTGGTAGGGTTTAACCCGCCCGGGTTGGTACCACCGCACTGAATGAAACGTCGGTCAAAACGGCTATGTAAATAGTTTCTGTTTTCCGACCAGTTCAGTGTAGCCGGCACGATCAAAGGGGGAAGCCCTGACATGGCACCTAGTTCACCCGGTGTTATGGGCTGACATCACGGACGTTGTAGGTGATGTAGCCAACCGTGTCAGTTTCGATAAAAAAAAAAAAAACCTATACTACCGCTCACAAGAGCATTAATACTTACAGCATAAACATGCATACTGAAGAATCTGACCACTCTGCCTATTTGCATTACCTATATCTGATGCATATGATTGGCAACGGGTTGGCACCTACCGGTAATCTTGCACTTATGGACGAAGACGGGACTTATATGCAATCAGCAAGAGGGAGGTTACATGCAAGTCGTTATCATGTGGACGCCGCATAAATGTTTTTTTTTTTCTTTATTTTTCAGGAAATCAACCGCACAAGTTATACAAATTATACACATAGAATGAACACTTACGATGGCCTATTAAAGATTTCCATAAGGGATTACATTAATTACGAGCTAGGAAACATGACATATGGAGATATAAGAAAAAATGAAAAAAAAATAACAAACTGTGGTTATTAATGCATGTGATACTTATTCGCTCATAAATGTCTTTATAATCTCATTTCTGAATTTTGATCTAGATAGGTGAAAAATGTCAGTATCAGCAAATAGATCATTGAAGTTACGTACAATTCTAGTGAAAACTGAGTCCTGAGCATAGTTGGTGTGAAAAAATGTTCTTTGAAATGTTTGCACACGCAAGTCGCTATCGTGTGGACACCGCACAGTGCACCGTGTTGTTTTCAAATTCAAAATTTATTTATTACAAAAATATACATATTATACAGCCGAAAGTTTTCAGGAGGTAGGTAACATGAATTTTCTTATAATTAATTAAAACAAAAATAGTGGTTAGTAGTGTCAGTACCTAATATTATATTTACATGTTATAGTGGGTCGTATTTTTTCCTGGAGCCCTGCTTCCCAAGCTAGGATTCCCTGTGTTATGGGAAGCAGTTCGCATGCAAGTCGCTGCGTGTAGCTGGAACTCAAGGGTAGGCATACCTTGCGCAGTCTCTCGACGAAGGTCGCCTGGTTGTTGGGTATGAAGCCGAGATAGGCCTTCTTGTCGGCCGTGTAGAGCAGTATGAGCACCTTGATGTCGCACTGCGGCGTCGGCGACACCGGCTGGAAGTGCACGCAGCCCGCCTGCGAGCGAGCGCACAACATTACCATCCAACAAATCATACATCCTCATAATAACTATAGTCTGTTTTTTTGGAAGATGGAGTAAATTGACGTTTGACTGACATTAGAGTGTTGCACGCTTTGCACCACTAGTGATTGCAGTCGATGAAAATAGTATCGACTTTTACACGACACGGACACGACACGACACACCTTCACACATATTATGCGCTACCTGTGGTGCTGCCTTAAACTTAACATTTTCCTAGCTAGATTTAGCTTCATGTGTTGTCAATTAAATCCACAATTAGGTAAATATTAGAGTTTACAGCATTTCATTAGTTAATCAATCGATAAAAGTATCAATAGCAACTACATGCCTATTTAAAATTTGCCAGAAACTGGCAACACTACAAACGTCACTTTCCTCCGTCTTCCAAAAAAACAGACTATAGTACTTCTCTCAACCGTGTCAGTTTCCATAAACAAAATCAATAAAAGTGGATTGTAATAATCACAATTATCATCGAACCCTGCTATCAAGTTTGAGTAAAAGGCGGGGGGGGGGGGGGGGGGGGGGGGGGGGGGGCGCATGGTGCGAAGGAAATGTCTGAGTTGTTTATGTTTAATTTTCTGTACCTTTATTAACCGCTGGAATGTCGCCGGGCCTCACTGTGGCCCGGCACTAAAGGCGCGGGCCAGTGTGGTGCGCCGACTTTCGACATTGAAATACACTCTCTTTGAATATGGGGTTAAGGCTCAATAATACTTTTGCTGTTTTTACTCATTTGTTTGTGTGAATGTGTTATTATTGGAGGTTTTTATGCACTCGTGAGTGTGTGAAATTAAAAAAAAAACTTAAGCTTACTAGAAGTGCAATGTTCAACTCACAATTTGGAGTCAAAACAAAGGTCACTGTAGTATATATTATAAATAACTTTGTAGGAAACTTTGTAACAATTACGACCATGCTAAATATGCTGTGTAGGTGTTAAAATATTTTTTTTTTCGAAAAATGTTTTTTCTCTTCTTGCGTATCGAATCGCGACCGCGTATATCCCCGAGGTTTTACGGAGTCGGAAGTCAGCCCCGACGCCAAAGCGGTTAAGTTGATATCTACTTGCACGGACGCGCAAAAGGCCTGCATTGGAGCGGGCTTAACCACTCGCGCGTCGCTGGGATGCCCGTATGTCCCAGCGATAAAATGTTCACAGTGCGTCGCTGGGACATACGTCTATCCCGGCGCGGCAGTCGACCTTTGCCATACAAATATACACTGTTTTAATATGGGGATAAGGCTCTATTTTACCTCTAAAATAAGGTGAAGATATGCTCTTTCGATCTGACATAACTTTGTAGGAAATTTTGTAACGATTACAACCATGCTAAACTTGCTATAGGTGTTCATGAAATTTTTTCTAAAAGAAGCGTATTTCCCGTAACCCCGTCCTTATGCGGTCGCAGTCGCGAACACCGCGAAACTCACGGAATATGCGCGCGCGCGGCGTGCGACGCGTGAGTGGTTAAGCGCGGAGAACGAGTCCGAACAACATCTACTTGCACGTTACTGCAACAGCGCGCAGTATGTCTGTACTCACAAAACCGTTGCCCATAACTTTGGTGAGAGACTCGAGGGCCTCGTTCTGCTGCAGGTGGAACAGCACTGACTTGCTGTCCTTGAGGTACTGCCCTCCGATGTTGCCGATGAGCTGCTTGGGCATCAGCTGCATCAGCAGCTTGTTGGGCCACGTGTCCGCCTTGAGGTCCGGCTCCACGTCCTTAGAGTTCGACGACACCTGGCACGGCAGGTGCTTCGTCACCTGTCCGGGAGAGAGAATCATTTTATTGTCTAATATGATTTATTTATTTATTTATTTTAGACAGGCAGTGATACGTCTAAATCCTGTTAAAATTGTTGTTTTTGTCATTATCTGGGATTTTTTTATTTTTTTTTATTTATTTATCATTCTTGTGAATTATGTTTTATTTGTTAGATATTTATCTAGTCTATTTTTGAATTCGTTGGTACTAAGTTCGCTTATTACTTGCTCTGGAAGTTGGTTCCAGTCGTCCACCACTCTACATAGCTAGTATGTAATATTTAACCCGTTGACTGTGGAGCGGTCGATATCGACCGCTAGAGCATTAACTGATTAAAAAAAACAGATTATTGAATGAAAAAAATAATAATTTAAAAATAAGATCAACACTATAATACTGCATAAAAGCCAAATAGAGAGTGAGTAAGGGATATGACTCCCTTCTTATATTACTAGGTGGTAGGGTTGAAACCGCCCGGGTTGGACCACCGCACTGAATGAAAGGTCGGTCGAAACGGCTATGTAAATAGTTTGTGTTTTCCGTCCAGTCCAGTGTAGCCGGGCACGACCGAACGGAAGCACTGACGTGGCACCAAGTTCACCCGGTGTTATGGGCTGACATCACGGATGTTGTAGGTGATGTAGCCAACCGTGTCAGTTTCCATAAAAAAAAAGAGTAATAATACCTTCTGCTGATCTCCCAGCCCCTTCCCCTTCTCCATCCATTCTAGAATGCCCTGCCAGATGTAGGTGCGCTGCGACGGCGCCGGCTGCTGCGCGCCCGGCGCGGGCCCGGCCGCCGACGGGCCCGCCGCCGCGCCCGCCGCGGCCATCGCGGGCGCCGCCGGCGGCTGGGGCGCCTGCGGCGGAGGGTTCTGCTGAGATGGACCTGCAGATAGAAATAGATAGAAATACTTTATTGCTCCAAAACATTTTACAGTAACAAACGATACAGGCCGGTTAACTAAAGCTGGCACGTACACAGTACTCACACCAATGCAATTGCCCGCGTGCGGGTGAGACAGATCGGGTTTACGTGATGCGTATGCAGTGCGACGTCTCACCCGCACGCGTGCAATTGCATTGGTGTGAGTACTGTGTACGTGCCAGCTTTAGTTAACTCATTAGAAAAAATGCATAGTCGAAAATGAAGAGAAAAAATACGTCCCGACCAGGAATCGAACCTGGAACTCCGGCTTAAGCTGCCAGAGCGTTACCGATTCCGCTACCGGGCCGCCGACGTATTTCTTCAAATGTTCGAACCGTTGCTTGCATTTTTCTAGTAGGTATGTCGCATATTCCTGCGTTCTCTAATGAAGAAATATAAAAAGCGAGTACAATATGGTTAGTACTAACATATAAAAATAAAGAAAATAAAAACATAATAAAACGATAAGTAATTTACATGAGGGGCAAAGGCGGCCTTATCCCTTACAGGGATTTCTCCCAGTCAACTTTTGGATGTTTGAGAGTCGTATGTTGTGAGATATAAGTAGGCAGTAGCAAAGTAGGAGAACAATTGAAACTGCCAACTCAACAAGCACCTGTACACTATTGGCAGCGGCAGATAGGTAGTCGGTTGCACGTGATGGGTGACGGAGCGAAATAAGTATACGCACTGTCAGCATACAGTATAGTTTTAATCAATTTACAATGTACAACACATGAATGTGATGAGAAATTCACAATAGAAGAAAATACACGATACATTATTACACGGGACAGACAGATATCAGAACAGGAACATAAATTGTTTTTTTTTTTACTATTCTTTATTAATTTAATCCACTTTGACAAATGCAAAATCTTAATATTTTATGATTTACTGTTAATTTTTAATATTTTTACTTTTCGCTTTTGACTATTTTATTTAATTTGACAACTGATATTATGAATTTTTTGTATATTTGACATTAGTAATGTAATTATTGTTGTTTACACATCTTTATTGTAAGTTTAGTTTTAAGTAGGTAGCTAATAAGATATTCTAGTGTAAGTTTAAGAGGAAGAAAAGAAAAAGAAATGTGTTGCCACTTTCAATAATCAAGAAGGGGGTTAAACTAAGCTTGCGATGGCTTCACCGAACATATCCGGGGCCATCGGCGGTAGAGGAGGGTGTTAATCGAGGCCGAGACTAGCGAGTGGCCACTCTGAATTTCCCGCGCAGGCTTCACGTTTCGGCTCGCATCAAGCCCTCGTTAGCTAGTCTGCGTTGACTAGGACGCGGGGAAACCATCAGTCCCGCTCTCGACCTCCCTCTCTCTACCTATCCATATTCTGTAGGGTGCTTCCAGTGACGTTTTCGATGCTCTCTCCATATATGAGCTTAGCGTCGATCTTGGCAGCCCTAGATTCTTGAAGAGACTGTACAGCGACTTCGCTGGTAGTCCTCTTGCTCCGACTTCCACAGCGAAGAGATTAGTCATGAATCCGTTTCTCACAATCCGGTCTAAGTTGCAGTACTTGTTAAGTTTGATGTTGTGGTCCTTCGGTATGTTACTTTCCCATGGAACTGTAAGTTCAACAAGTACTACACAACATAACATAATATAATTGAACATACTATTTTGTCTAAGACAAACATACGTAAATTATAAATTGGTGTTATGAAACATAGTTACTCATGTTCCAATATACACTACTGTATGTATAACAGACAGTCCCCTCTGCAGGGCCTGCCATGAGGCAGAAGCGGTACCGGCACACATAGTCATGGCGTGGAGACATCTGGAGACATTTCACTCGGTTTCGTCTTTTCAGTTCTAAAAAGGCCGACCCGCAAGCGTGGAAGGATCCCAAAGGGCTGCTGCGTTTTGTGGAATAACTCGGCTGGCTACACTGAGCCCGTAGCCGGGTTACTGAGCACAACGACCTCGTGTCAAGTGCGTTCTAAGCGTCGGCAGCTGTCTGTCGACAACAACAACAGAAACAACAACAAAACAAAAACAATCGAAAACATTTTCAATAAGCTCACAAAAACATCTATGCAAATTAATTAAGCACCCAACTACATAATCGGCTCTTAGGAAACACCTTTCAAGACCTCAAATACTTACACTAAGTGGTCTGGCTTGAATCTAGCTCGAGCCATTATGTGGTCGGATGACCGACAAGCAGCTTTATATGTAATAGCTGTATTGTATTGTATATATTTATTGCACTCAAATAGAATATGGGCAAAAGGTAACACTTAATGCCTCTAGACATTTTCTAACAGAATACCTTTGGGGTATGATTACTGCTAGGTGAGTAGCGGAAAGAGATATTATAAGTAGTATGATATGGCAGATGTACGGGAATACAAAAAAATAGATTAACTTAAATATGAATCAATGATATTATAAGTTAAAAGGAGGTAGATAGGTTATCTGAGCTCCCAAGCGGCACATTAAATACAAGATCACAGCCCTGTCCGAAGTTAGTCGCCCACCAACTACGCACGATTTCAAACCGCTAACCACGAGCCGTTAACACATCGAAAATGCCGTCGTGTGTAATGAGATTCTGCACTAATTCTAATAATTGGAATAAGACTATTCGAGTCGGCGCATCACTTATAGTTCTTCCTCTCAACTTTTCAAGGACGTGCCATGTGTGAGCACTGAATGTCATATAGATAACCTATCTTTCCTAAAATATCATTGATATGATATTCAGGTGAATATCATATCAATGATAATGAGGTTCAGTAATCGGCCCTGTAGCGTTTGGTATCTTTCTGACGGACCTCAAAGCGATAATGGAATTACCCTTTGCACTTTTTGCTGACGATACTAAATTCTTCGGAGATCCTGTTATAAGCCATCAATCAATTCAAGGCAACCTCGACCGCATCGTGCAATGGACCAAGGATTGGCTTCTTACACTAAACGCAGCGAAATGCACCGTACTGCATATAGGTCCCAAGAATCCGCGTCACAAATACACGATCGAGGGAATCCTTGTACATCCAGTCAACGCACAGAAAGATCTCGGAGTAACTGTGTCACATGACCTGAAATGGGAACCACATATAGTAGAAGTTGTAAAAAGAGCAAACTCACTTCTTTACATGATCAGAAAAGCTTTCTCCTACATAAATCCAGACTTGTTCATCAAACTCTACAAAACGTATGTCCGTCCTCTCCTTGAATACTCTTACCAAGTGTGGAACCCTTACTTCATCAAGGACATTGAACTTCTGGAGAGAGTGCAGAGGCGGGCAACCAAGATGGTTCCATCCCTGAGGAACAAGTCTTACGAAAGCCGCTTGGACGCACTTGGTATTACTACACTAGAGCAAAGAAGACAAAGAGGGGACCTCATCGAAACATTCAAAATTTTCAATGGTCATTACGATGTAGCCAACCTTAACTCAATGTACACAATGAACACTAACGAGGGACTCCGTGGTCATTCTTTAAAATTAAACCGAAACACTTCCAACTCCAACCCAAGAAAGTGCTTTCTAACTAACCGAGTAGTGGACTCTTGGAACAAGCTACCACAAGAAGTGATAAGTGCTATCTCAGTGAATGGTTTTAAAAATCTACTTGACAAACATTTGCTAAATATAAACAAAAATAAAAACAAACACTAATAATATAATAAAAAAAAATTAATAATAAAAAAGTAAAAAAAAAAAAAAACAATAAAAAAAATATAAATAAGATCTATTATAAAACAGTGCACTCAACACGTGAAGTACACGCATCAGCTGCAAGCTGCTAGTGTATATAAATAAATAATAATAATAATAATAATGAATAGTTTCTCCATTTGTTTTTGTATTAATTTTAGATTTTAAGTTTGTAAATATTATGTAAAATTAATATAAAAAAAATGTGTAAATAAATGGATGAAAATAATGAATAGTTTAAATACTATATTTATATACCAGATATAAACATAAGATAAACTAAATATACTTATATAAATAGCTAACTTATAACACTGTGCTACTGTATCTCTAATTATGTATCCAATAAAAGATAGTGTGTGGGCTGCCTGACCGAGCATCGGCATCCTCGAGGGCACGGCGGCCGGCTGCTGGGGCGGCATGTTCTGCGCGGGCGGCGGGTACGACGGCTGCGCCAGCTGCGTCAGCAGCACCGAGTTGCCCGAGTACGGCTGCCGCTGCGCCTGCTGCGGCATGCGCCACATGCCGGGCCCGCGCGGGTACTGCGACGCGGGCGGGAACTGCTGCGGGGGCGGCGCGCGCGGCGGCGCCGGCTGCCGGTAGCCCGGGTGCGACGGGTGCAGAGAGAGCGCCTCCTGGGGCGGCGCAGGCTGCGGCTGCTCCGGCGCTAGTGCGGGCGGCGGCGCGGGGCTCGGCGGCCGTTCCTACACCAACATAAACACCTTCTTTAATACTTACATGCTTTTTCCTCTATTGTTTGTTAGGTTAGGTACCGTGTGGGTCCGGTACTTAAAAACAATAGCCCCACTGCATCTCTCCCCATGCATGTCGTAAAAGGCGACTAAGGGATAAGGACAAGATGCCGTGCTAAAGGGCGACGGGTTCGCCTCCTCTCACCTTGGCACGGTACTTCCACGGAGTCATGCAGCAGGTGGGTCTTCGTGCCTTACATGCTGCTCGATCAATTGAATCTTGTTCGAATACTTTGCGAAACGTGCTGGTCGGTGTTGTGCTGCAATTTACCAGAGTTCTTGCAGCACAACACCGATTACTCTGCTTACCCCGATTGTCGGGATTCAGCGTGTGTGATATGTATGTATGTATGTATGTTTGTTAGGTAGGGCTTTATGCACATTATGAAAACATTTCACGCTGGCCCATAGTGACTCATAGTGACTAAATTGTTGTCATGGAGCTGGCACGGCTGAGGGGAAGGTGTCGAACTGAGCTTGCGATGGCTTCACCGAACATATCCGGGCGCATTGGCAGTAGAGGAGGTTGTCAATCGAGGTCGGCTCTAGTGAGTGGTCACTCTGTGTAGCATGCGTTACGTTTCGGCTCACGGCAAGCCCTCGTCAGCTAGTCTACGATGACTAGGACGTGGAGAACCGTCAGTCCCGCTCTCGACCTCCCTCTCTCTACCTATCCGTATTCTATAGGATGCCTCCAGTGACGTTTTCGAAGGTCTCTTCATATAAGAGTTTAGAGGCGATCTTGGCAGGCCTAGGTTCTTCAGGAAACTGTAGAGCGAATTCGCTGGTAGTCCTCTTGCTCCGACGTTTTATTTATTTATTTATTTATTTTAGACTGGCAGCCTAGGCTGATACGTCTAAATCCAGTTAAAATTTGTTGTTTTTCGTCATTATCTTAGATTTTTTTCCGCTCCTCTACTGCCGATGGGCCCGGATATGTTCGGTGAAGCCATCGCAAGCTTAGATCCACACCTTCCCTATTTTTTTTTTATTATCGTTCTTGAGCACTCTTTTTGAGATTGTGTTTTATTTGTTAGATATTTATCTAGTCTATTTTTTAATTGGATGGTACTAAGTGCGCTTATTACTTCCTCTGGAAGTTGGTTCCAGTCGTCCACTACTCTGTTTGTTATGAAATGTTTGCGAGTATTGCTGTTAAAGATTGTTGGACTTAGTTTCATGCTGTGGCCTCGAAGATGAACGTTTTGGTTCAATGTGAACATTTGGATCAGCTCAGGGCAATCGTATTTACACGTCAGAATTTTGTACACCTCCACGTTTCTAGGTTTATAATAGTTCGCACCGCAATCCAAAATGTATGAACCTTCAGACTGAAGCCCCTGAGGAGCACGAGGTGGCGCGGGTCCTTAGCGTAGTTCCTGGCCTGCGCGGCGGCGAGGTCCCCGCCCGCGTGCTCGAACAGCCGCAGCAGCGCCGGGATCTTGCGCGGCGCCACGATCGACACGTTCGCGCCGCGCTCGCCGAGCGCCTTCGCCGCCTGCTCCGCCGTCGCACTGCCACCTGGCGACACATTGTATTTTTGCTGTGTTGCATTCTCAATAATAAACATCGACTTACAATATTATACATTCAAAGCACCTAAAATACTCGCCAATTAAAGCTAACTATGACTTCCTCGCATTCGCCGTCGAGACTATGGGTGCATGGAGTAAAGAATCAAAAAAATTTGTTTGGTCAATAGGTTCAAAATTATCGCAAATGCCAGGAGTACCTAACTGCGAAACATTCCTCAGGCAACGGATAGCCCTTGCTATCCAGCGTGGAAATGCAGCGAGTGTTTTACGTACCCTTCGCGGTCATTTCGGGGACAGATTAAATGAGACTTTTTTATATGTTATAGATTTTAGTTAATTGTCTATTATGTATTTTTGCTGTTGAATATATAAATTCATCTCTATGTATAATATAATATAATATAATAATATGTATAATATTATATTATAAACCAGCATTATAAAATCTAATATTAAAGTATTTTATATCTCCTAATAAGACTCATAAACAGCTGGAACAAACTCGACCGGAACAAGAGCATCTCACAAGACTAATTAAGGAATATTCAAAACCCCGATAGACAATCAAGAAGGGTTTACTCTGGACAAAACGTCGGCAGAATCAAAGAAACAGCGACAAGTGGATCATTGCAGGTACTGAAGTTTTCACTGTACTCCCCTCTCGCTAACCAACCAATTTTGGGTAAATATGAAAGCAGAAGGGATGGCTGCTTTGCTTGTAAACTAATCCCTCAAGTACCTTCACGCAATCCACTTCTTCTTCTTCTCGATCCCATACCCCATGGAGCCCAGCTCATTCCAGTCCAGTTCAGTGTAGCCGGCACGACCGAAGGGAAGGACTGACGTGGCACCTAGTTCACCCGGTGTTATGGGCTGACATCGCGAGTGTTGTAGGTGATGTAGGTAACCGTGTCAAGTTTCCACAAAAAAAAAAAGAGACACTCACCGTACGTGGTGAGTCCGCCGGCGGCGGCCGCGTACGGCGGGGAGCAGCACAGCAGCAGTACGTGGCGCGCCGCCTCCGCGCGGCCCAGCTCCTCCAGGCAGAGCAGCGCCACGCTCAGCCCCTCCGCCACGCACGCGTGGCTCTCACCACGGCCACCCACGAACCTGAACACAATCGCACCGACAAATATATTATAGTTATATTACCGTGTGGGGCCGGTACTTTAAAAGAATAGCCCCACTGCATCTCTCCCCGCGTATGTCGTAGAAGGCGACAGAAGGCTTAGTCGCCTTTTACGACATACACGGGGAGAGATGCAGTGGGGCTATTCTTTTAAAGTACCGGCCCCCCAAGGTACGGTGTATGTATGTAGGTAGATACACGATGCGTACTGCAGTTTCTCTATGGCGTTGAGAAGGTGCTGCGGGCAGGTGTAGGGGCCGAGCGTGGTGGCCGGCAGACCGGGGTGACAGTCGGACGCGCGGCACACCACCGCACCGTACACCGCGCTCCCGCTGCCTCCGTCCTCCAGACTGCCGCCGTGGAAATACCTGCACACCGGTTACTTTGTAACATGTACCAGGGTGAGGTAGTATTTTAATCGAATTCTTAAAAAAAAGGAGTTTATTAATTCAAATTCAAATTCAAAATATTTTATTCAGAGAACATAAGACAAGAAAAAGTATAGAATAAAAGTATAAAAGTAAAAAATTAAATAAGATAATAAAATCAAATAAAAATAAATTATAAAACTTAAAGACTAACTTATGTTCAGTGAATGGGTATCAGGCACAGCTTACGTCTTCCCATAACCGGGAAGACACTGATTTTAAGCCTGACCCCTTAAGATAAATATACATTAATATGAATTGCGAACAGCATAGGTACTTACAGCTAAAACGAAAACAAAATATTTACAAAAACAAGATAAACAAAACATATTATAACTACAAACAAAACATACCTATTATACACTATAAACAACTACTACTATTATAAAAGAATTAAACTATACAGACTAAACTAACCAGAATTAAACAAACAAAACAAAACAATTATGTAACTAATGCACATGTCAAGGCGATTCGTTGGCATTGAGGCAATTCGACCCCATATGTATGTAATATCGTTGGAATTGCATAATATTCGTATAATATGTTAGTCTATGTGGGCTTCTAAACAGGTGCCAAATTTCATAAGTGTATGTATGTTTGTCCATTCATTTTTCCCACTTTTTTTTCTTCTCACAAGTGTCGCAAGTCTTTTTTTTAATGGAGCCATTTTTTTACAGATCTTCGACTAATGTCATATAATAAAGTAACTCATTGACTTGGTAGGTCCACACACCATTATATCTAAAGGGGAATTGTAAATTTTAGGTGAGGAAAAATTAATAAAAAACATCGGGCATGTTTTATTTTTCCTGGAGTTAAAAAAATCCATCAGTGCTTCTAAATAAGTGAATCATCAATCACTAATTTTTTTTATATGGGTTTGTGTTTGTTCATTTTTTTTATGGAAACTAATAGTGCAGTTTATGGAAATTAATAGTGAATAGTTTGCAAAACTTTCTCAAGTCCGAGCACATTATATCCACTCACCAGCATGGATTTGTCCCCAGGCGCTCTACGACCACGAATTTACTAATATGTCTAGACCACTGGACCCAAGAGTTTGATTCTAAAAACCCAGTTGATGTTATTTACTTAGATTTTGAACGAGCATTTGACAAAGTTCCACATAGACGTCTCCTGGTAAAATTGGAACATCTTGGAATACGAGGGAAGCTACTAACGTGGATAGAAAACTACCTGGTCGGCAGAACATACCAAGTGAGAGTGGGCGATTGCCTATCGGGAGTGAGAGACGTTCTCAGCGGCGTGCCCCAAGGATCAGTTCTGGCACCGACTCTATTTGGTCTCTACATCTCCGACATCTGCGCTGTTATCCAAGCCATGTCAAGCTTATTCGCTGATGATGCAAAACTCATTGCCAACCCCATTGTGAGCAGTGGGACACTCATAGATGACCTGGACAGAATATTGGAATGGACCCGCCATTGGCTAATATGAACTAACCCCTCGAAATGCACAGTTTTGCATATAGGGAAGAACAACCCAAGACTCCAGTATAAAATCGGAACAGACATAATAGTTCCTACACAGGCTCAGAAAGATCTTGGGCTTGAAGCTGAATGTCACTGTTAGCTAAACAAATCCGAGACGAAACTTCCTGTCAAATAGAGCAGTGGAAATGTGGAACAAACTGCCCGAAGATGTCGTACAAGCACCCACCACCAACTTCTATAAAAACAAGCTCGACAAACACTTAAAAAAAACACCAAACTAAACTAACATCAAAATAACAAAGCACCAGTGAACTTAGACATGAACACATCAGCTTAGGCTGTTCGTTCATCAAATAAATAAATAAATAAATAAAACTGCCGCGGATGGTTGGCTACATCACCTATTCACCTACAACATCCGGTATGTCCGGCCATAACACCGGGTGAACTAGGTGCCATGTCAGTGCTTCCCTTCATTTCATGTCGGCTAAACTGAACTGAACGGAAAACACGAACTATTTACATAGCAGTTTCGACCGACGTTTCATTCAGTGCGGTGGTACTAACCCGGCCGGGATAAACCCTACCACCTGGTAAAGTATAGGGAAGGGACCTACAGTTTAACATGGAATCCGAACCACGGTCAGCCTCCAACGGTCGAGTGGTCACCCATCCAAGCACTGACCGCGCTCGGCATTGCTTAAAAACAGTCGACCGACCGCACCACTGAGATAAAAAGGCTGACAGTTCGGATTGTTATTTAATGAAATTCAGGTGATGGTTTGAATTTAACACAAACATGCTTTCCAACTCTGGGCAGTCGTAGTGTCGCTTCAGTATTTTGTATGTCTCAACATTGATATTACTCCCCCTATAAAATCAATGGTCTCAATGAGATCTTTTTTTTTTTATTGAAAGCGCAACATATGTCGCGGAGCCACCCATAAGATGTCTAAAACGCCTATTCAAGCTCCGTTTTTAGCCCCATTCGTTGCTGCAGAGTTGTCTGTGTTAATCGAAGATAAAGCTACAAGGAAATGGGACATATGTACGCCAAGCCATTGCAAGATACTCACTCGAGTGTAGGCAGTATGTAGTTAGTCTTCAGTTCGTTGATGTAGGCTCCATTGGCAGCCGTACACTCCAGCACGAGGATCACCTCCGCGGCGCCCGGCGAATCAGCTGACACCACCATGTTAGCCTGGTAACTGACGTACAAAAATGTTGGTTGATTTTTTTTATGGTACCTGACACGGTTGGCTACATCACCTTCAACATCCGTGATGTCAGCCCATAACACCGGGTGAACTTGGTGCCACGTCAGTGCCTCCCTTCGGTCGTGCCGGCTACACCGAACTGGACGGAAAACACAAACTATTTACATAGCCGTTTCAACCGACGTTTCATTCAGTGCGGTGGTACCAACCCGGGCGGGTTAAACCCTACCACCTTGTAATATAATATAAGAAGGGAGTCATATCCCTTAGCCCTTTGAGCCCCACACGTTAAAATAGTACTACTCCCCTTGGCTCCCAGGCCCTTTTGGCGGTGCTCAAAAACGCGAAATTTTGGCGCGCGCGTTCCCGCACAAATTCGAATATCCCGCCTCAATCGATCGATCCATCAATACTCGTTATTCAGTCTTGTTTGTACTGAAATTACGCGTTCAGTGATACCAAACACTTCAGGATTCACTTATTTAGAAGCACAGACCGATTTTTTGAACTCCAGGCAAAACAAAACACACTCGACATTTTTTTTCGATTTTTTCTGACCAAAACTGTACAATTTCGTCTTATATGTCGCATACCGAAATAAGTGCATTGAAACGAACTATCAAATACCGAACTACGTTTACGGGTACAATCTTTGTCTATTCCAGGGTCAGTGGAAATGTCAGCTGCCAAAAGTGACATTTTATTTTCTGTCAACTTCATTATTTATTTTCTGTGTGAAGGTTATTGTGTGCCCAGTCGTGTCTGAGAATAGTTATTAGTACTGGACTGGTGGTTTCCCCGCGTCCTAGTCAATGCAGACTAGCTGACGAGGGCTTGACGCGAGCCGAAACGTGAAGCATGCGCGGGAAATTTAGAGTGGCCACTCGCTAGTCCCGACCTCGATTAACACCCTTCTCTACTGCCGATGGGCCCGGATATGTTCGGTGAAGCCATCGCAAGTTGAGTTCCACACCTTCTTTAACCAAGAAATGATACCAGTATTCAGTGTTTTGGTAGAAAATTGGTAGAATTAGATAATGAATTAAAACTAGCGGCGCGCAAAAGCCGCACAATAAGTGGAGCGCGCGCTCCATCTGGGAGCCAACGGTCGTCGTGGAAAAGTGAAGCGCGCGCTCCATGTGGGAGCTTTAGGGTTAGTCGCCTTTTACGACATACACGGGGAGAGATCCAGTGGGGCTATTCTTTTAAAGTACCGGCCCCACACAGTTCAGTACCGGCCCCACACGGTACAGTACCGGCCCCACACGGTTCAATTATTAAAGTTTGCCAACGGCTTCACTTGAATGACATTTTAACACTAGTCGGAGCTTTAGTTCATAATGACAATCGTGGAAAATGTAAAGTTATTGGATATAAGATGATCATAAGACATGCCTACGTGCAAGAAACAAAAGACAGAGGAAACCGAATTTGGAGGTACCTGAATCGGCCGAAGCTGACTTTAAATAATAACAACGCTGAACTTCGGAGGATAATACGATACTTACACCCTAAGACAGTGATATATAGCGTGAATTTTAGTCCATATTGTGTGTGTACATATGTACCGCCCGCAGAGTCGCGATGTAGGGTAACTTTTCGCACGCCAATAATATTCCCAAGCAAAAACGACATGAACCAAACACAGCAGTGAAGAAACAACACAAATAATTGGTATTCGCACAAAATAAAGATAATTTATTGAAATATTCTTTGATAATTATTTGTGATTATATTCTTTGTTTGTTTTGTTGTTGTTGACTTTGACAGCCTTCTTTCAAAGATAATCTAACAACCATAAACCTTTTTTTTTTTATTCAATCGTCTCCTCCCGAAACAGGCAAAACTCATTACATTATTGATTAGAGTACTTATTAGAATTCTGTTGAAGCTTTTTCAAAACAACGTTGAGGGTTGCTATGTGTACAGATTTACCCGCAATTATCGGTATGTACCGTATTTATTATACGGTAAATACCGATATTACTATGTAATATAATCTTCACAATCTGGCAACACGAATTTAAGCACTGACAGTGACACTAACAGTGGTTCCAACATAACGGCGAATCGAAGATTTAGTTGAAACGCTCTCTACGACCTAATGGAGCGGAACTATTCGGTTTGCATGAGAGCTACATCTTAGCCTAACCGGAAGTGAATTTTATTTAGCTTGTCCTGTGTCTCTTATAGTTGAATGTGCCTGTACTAAGTTTCATCGAATTCGGATGATCGATTTTAGAGTTATGGAGGAACATACATACATACAGAAAAAAATTATAAAAATCGTCAATTTAGTGACCCATTTCACTTTTATCTATTGTATTATTTTAATTTAGTATGTAAGTGTAACAAAAAGTGAAATAAATGATAATTCTATTCTATTCTATTCATAACACTAGCTTTTGCTCGCGGCTTCGCTCGCGTGAAATTCGTACAACGACGCCTGTAAAAAGCCTGCTTTCAATCTATTCATCTGTCAAACAGACCCTCGACTTTCCGAAGGATGAAAAAAGATTATTTCAACAATTGGCGATATATAAATAATTTAAAGAATAACAACAGACAAGACTGCATGGTATAATACCTTTGCCTATCCCAAAAAAGGGATAAAACAACAAAAAAAATAAAATAAAGGAAAAGCTGTCAGCTGTCAAGTCCACAACCATTACGGCTCAAGGACCGCTCTGAATATCTTGCGGTTGCAAGTCGGAAAAAAAGAAGAAGAAGTCCACAACAACAACAACTTCAACAATCATCAAACTTTTCCATTTCCTATATTTTGTACTAAAACTTTTCAAGTGAGTAAACGGCCAATTTTCCAGGAATAGAAATAAAGAAGAAGAATGGAGAGGCTTGTGAATTACAGGAGAGGAATTGTGAATTACAGACATGGAGGTCGGAGCGCGGTGTTTACGTCTGCTGTCACTGGGCCGGGTACTGCGAAGTCCGCAGTGGAGCCGCGGGCTGACTTCGCAGGCCTTTCCGGCCAGCAGTTCCACCGTCGACAGTGACCTCTTGAAGTCCTTCAACGAAGATATTAGGAAAGGTATCGTGGCTTAGGTGCCTAACAAAAAACCGGCCAAATGTGAGTCGGACTTGCGCACCCAGAGTTCCGTACCACCACGTAATTGCTCGGTTGTTATTATTTGTGGGTTTTCTTAGAGTTTGCACCATATTCACACTAAGTTTGACGCTTGTAGTTATGTATAACCCAATATTACGATAGAGAAAAAAAAGCATTAAAAAAATAGGTTTTTTGCATGGGAACCCCCATTAACTTTTGAATTTTTTATATTATTATTTGTAAGTATATTTGCCATTAGAATGCATATTCTGTGATTTGAACGCATATTCTGTGAAATTTAAACTATTACGGTTCAATCTGCATGTCTCCCCGTGCATGTCGTAAAAGGCGCCTAAGGGATAAGGACAAGATGCCGTGCTAAAGGGCGACAGGTTCGCCACCTCTCACCTTGGCACGGTACTACCACCGAGTCATGCAGCAGGTGGGTCTGCTTGCCTTACTTGCTGCTTGATCGATTGAATCTTGTTCGAATACTTTGCGAAACGTGGTGGTCGGTGTTGTGCTGTAAGTTCTTTCAGCACAACACCGATTACTCTGCTTACCTCGATTGTCAGGATTCAGCGTGTGTGATATGTATGTATGTATGTACGGTTCAAAATATACAGCAAATCATCAGAGAGGCTATCAACCTGTCAATTGCACAGACCAGGAAAGGGCAAACCAGTAGCGGTTTCCAGAAGGTCAACTTTGTGAAACCTGGACCTAGTCAACGCAGACTAGCTGACGAGGGCTTGATGCGAGCCGAAACGTGAAGCATGCGCGGGAAGTGGCCATTCGCTAGTCCCGACCTCGATTAACACCCTCCTCTACTGCCGATGGGCCCGGATATGTTCGGTGAAACCATCGCAAGCTTAGTTCCACACCTTCCTTCTGTACTTATTCCGATCACTGATTATAATAAACATTACCTGTGTGCTAAAAGACATTTGTTCCTTCAAATGAGGTGGAGTGGTGCCGGTGTTCCGGCGCGCGTTGCTGTGGCGGTGGCGGCCGGCGGTGCAGGACTCGCTGGGTCTCTACACGTACGCGGGGCTCCACAGGGCAGCTCGTGCGCTCGCTAAGGACATTGCTAAACAGCTTGGTACCTTTCACATTTTTCATCATGACTATATTTTTCATTTCATTCATTAAAAATATTCCTAAGTCTTTAAAAAAAAGTATTTTGACAGCTGTCAATTTATTAGAGGTTAGAAAAATTCTGGAGTTCAAAAAATCAGTCTCTGCTTTTGAATCCTAACTTGTTTTGTGGGAATTCCATTGGCTTTCAAGTGCCAGAGGTTATTGATCTGCTGACTTCATTACTTTACTAAATATTAGAGTTTATATAGCGCAAATATAGTGAATTTTCTCCAAAATGCAGTACGCATGCTGGAGAACTACACAGAGTGACCACTTGCTAGTCCTAGTCGTTAGTACTATTCGCTAGTCTTTCTTTAACCGCGAGCCGAAATGTAACGCATGCTGTAGAACTACACAGAGTGACCACTTGCTAGTCACAACCTCGGTTGACACCCTCCTCTACTGCCAATGGGCCCAGATATTTTCGGTGAGGCCATCGCGAGCTCATTTCAACAACTTCCCTCTATCCCATTCTTAAGTGGTCAGAGACATATAAAAGTTTGATTGTTCAATGTGTTGGTAATATTTTTCTTTTCTTTTTCTTGCTTTGAAGGTGGCGAGTCGAAGGCTACGGTGGCGTACCTCTGCAGCAACGATGCTTCGCACGTCATCGTGCAGTGGGCAATATGGATGAGCGGCAACATTGGTGAATTTTCATTTTAGAAATGTTTTATTTTACAAACATTGGGGAATATGTATGTGCTTATACCTGTGGCATTGTTCAACCCTTCACTCGAAAAAACTTCTTTCGGCTCGCAAGCACAGTGCCGCCGCTGCTCGCACAATTGTTTCGTCCCACTCTGACGACAGTGCGGTAGATTAAGAGTGAATAAAAAAGGTCAAATGCGCTTTAGAAGTTATAGGTACTTCTTCTCCCTCTCTCCCCTCTCCCCCTCTGCCCTTCTTCTCTTCTCCCCCCTCCCCGCGCTTATCTATCGGTCAGCACCGTACAATACTTATATTACCAATACATACAAATAATCTGACGCGACGTTTTTTCTCAGTCTACTCACCATTTTCATAATGCGCCTAGGTGGTAGGCTCAAATTGTAGCCGACTGGGTTGGTACCACCGTACTAGATGTAAGATGGCCGCATAGCAGCCTCGGTTGTGTTCTCCTCTAGTCCAGTATAGCCAGCAATCCAGGGAAGTCTCCGGTATGGCACCTACCTTCTCGGAGGTGATATTGGCTGGTCGGAGAATGCGCTTTGGCCCCTCCGACGCAGCCACCCATAACAAATTACATAAAAAAAAAGATAAAACAGTTTTCTTACAGCCTCCATCCTTACTTTCTTCATTACATGACGTTTTTTGGCTCATTGCGTCATTCAAAACATCACTGGATTGCAGCTGTGCCGCTAACTTCCCTGCACCCGCCGCCGATGCTCAAGTACTTGATGGAGGACAGCGGCGCGAGCCTGCTGGTGTGCGCCGAGGAGATGCACGAGCTCGCCAGCTCGGTGGCGGAGGAGCTGCGCCGGCCGCTGCTCGTGGTGACGCGCGGCAGGCAGTTCAACGCGCAGCTCAGCCAGGTGGACGGGCGGCAGGGGGCGGACGTCGTGGACGACGGCATGAGCAACGAATGGTACGGGAGCGCGGACGCAATGTTGATTTATACCAGCGGCACCACTAGCAAGCCTAAAGGTACGTTTCATAATGTACATACATATACTACTACTACTATACTCTGGTAAATCACAGCGCAACACCGACCACCACGTCTCGGCAAAGTATTCGGACAAGATTCAATCGATCAAGCAGCAAGTAAGGCACGAAGGCCCACCTGCTGCATGACTCGGTGGAAGTACCGTGCCAAGGTGAGAGGTGGCGAGCCTGTCGCCCTTTAGCACGGCATCTTGTCCTTATCCCTTAGTCGCCTTTTACGACATGCATGGGGAGAGATGCAGTGGGGCTATTCTTTTTAAGTACCGGCCCCACACGGTACTCTATTTAAGTAGGTGCATAATGTGTTGTGAGTTTAACCACTCAGGTGTCGGCGGGACGGAATCGTCATCGGGACGAAATAGATGTTATCAATTCAGACGGGGTTAGATTAGCTGCACTGGGAGCTTAGAAGTATAGTTGGTCTTCTTATAGTCTCAGTGAGGATTCAGTAATCATTACCGGACTTAATAATAATTTTATCTGCCATGGAATCACCATGTTTTTGTTATAAGTATGAATGTACTATTCTGTCAATTATTATTAGATTTTTTTTTGTTTTTAGGTTTCCGTATCCCGTACGGAAGCACATTCCTAAGCCTATGCCATCTGTCTGTCTGTCTGTCTGTCCTACTGCTGTATCTTTGAAACCGTAATAGGTAGCCGGTTGAAATTTCACAGAATATGTGTTATTATGGCGGATATAACAAGAAATAATAAAAAATAGAAAAAGTAAAAAAATTACGGGGGGTTCCTGTACAAGAAACATGTTTTTTTTTTTCAATGTTTTTTTTGTGTTGTGCAAACCTCCGCGCGCGAGTCCGACTCGCACTTGGCCGGTTTTTTATGGAATCAGCCCATAACATCTTGGTGAACTAAGCGCCATGTCGTTGCTTCGATTTGATTGTGCCGGCTACGGTGAACTGGATGGAAAACACAAACTATTTACATAGCCATTTCGACTTAATTTTCATTCAGTGCGGTGTATCAACCCGAGCGGGTTAAACCCCACCCTCCAACGGTCAAACGGTAACCCTTCCAAGTATTGACCGCACCCAGGATGATCAAGAACGGCAGTCGACCGACCGCACCGCTAGGCTACCGATACCACAGATTACTAAATAGTTACTTCGTAACAGATAAATCACTCCATAGAAAAAGTTCCTACCTTCGGGCTTTAATAGCCTACTGCTTAACGTCGCCAATCGCTGCATGCAAAAATGTACCTTAACGATCGAGTGTAAAGTGATTATTGCTTTGCAGCTGCGCCGGTCGCGCGGCTGTTTAATGTTTATATTCTTTGGGCAGCCCATTGAAATTCACCGCCGGCGGTGCGCCGGGCGGTAGGTAGTTAGCGCGCGCAAGTACATAGAGTGCGTGAGGCCTGCCGATACTGTCAAATGGTGCATTAGTCTTTCTAGCAAAACACCAACATATTCTCTTGCTGCGCTGCTGTGGTCTTCAGTTTTCATGAAGCACTGTAAGTAACAAAGTTTTGACTTTGTAAATAGTTGACTAAGTGTGCGTTGTGTGGTGCGCAGGTGTGGTGTGGAGTCACGGCGCGTGGGCGACGCAGATAGCGGCGCTGCAGCAGGCGTGGCAGTACTCGTCGAGCGATGTTGTGCTGCACACTCTCCCGCTGCACCACGTCCACGGACAACTCAACTCGTTGAACGCCAGTCTAGCTGCAGGCGCGAGGTCCGTTCTGTTAATGGCTAAGGAACCCTAAAAATTAAATCCGAAAAAAAAGTGTCAGTACCGGGACTTACTGTTGATATGTAGGTGACACCCTCCAAACCTCAATTCACTTCAGCACAGATAAATTGGCCTCAATAACAGAACCGTGAACAGCTGGAATGAACTGCGCGAACAGCTGGAAGAATAAACGCATTGAAAAATAGGCGCGAATATGATGCGCTGCCACCAACATGATTTTCATTGGTAAAACATGATTTTTATTTATTTTTTGTTGTGTTTGTGTATAAATTGATAGAATACTATATTTACATACATACATACATAGCGTCACACCTGTTTCCCGGTGGGGTAGGCAGAGACAACGGACCTCCACGTGCCACTATATTTCTGAAGTGAATATGTTATTATTGGTGGTTTTTATCTATTCACGAGTGTTAACTTAACCCTTCGGCTCCTCAAAACCCCGCGCGGGGTTTGTTAGGCGCGCGTCCGTCGGCTCCTCCAAACCCCGCGCGGGGTTCGGCGCGGCGCGGCGGCGCGCGGCTCATTATTTAATTCATCACTAATTCTACCAATTTTCGACCAAAGAACTGATTACTGGTATCACTTCTTGGTTAAAAGTACTAGAACTATTATCAAACAGACTGGGGGCAACACTTCACCTTCACACAGAAAATATTTTTTGAAAATGTCAAAAAAAAAAAGGCTCCCAAGCCAACTGACATTTCCACAGACACTGGAATACACAGATCTTGTACCGTATTTCGTGTACCCGTATTCGAGAGTACGTCTTATTAGCTTTATTTAGAGGTATGACTCGTCTATGGAAATTATACAGTTTTGGTCAGAAAAAATCGGAAAAAAATTTCGAGTGTGTTTTGTTTTGCCTGGAGTTTAAAAAATCGGTCTGTGCTTCTAAATAAGTGAATCCTGAAGTGTTTGGTATCACTAAATGCGCAAATTTACGCAGATTACAGATAACAGATTATTGATGGATCGTTCGATTGAGGCGGGATATTCGAATTTGTGCGGGAGCGCGCGCGCCAAAATTTTGCGTTTTTGCGCGCGGCGAAAACGCCTGGGAGTCAACGGTAGTCAACCGCGCGGGGCTTGCGGGAGCCGAAGGGTTAACCTCACTATATTTGTGAAATCAACAAAAATATTATTGCACAAAAGAACCATTTGACAATAATGAAAAAAAAAGGTTATCTTAAAAGACGAGTTCTATTATAATTATGAAAAAAAAAATTGGAAAACTATTTACCCATCCAATCATATTTTAACTTTATTTGAAGACCTGATGTTTCTATACATTCATTTACAAAAACTCAATTTTCTCAATACAATCTCCATTGGGCTGGTTCCTTTTTGCAAATATATGGTCAATTTGAAATTATATCAATATAACAATTACAACCATGCCAAATTTGCTATAAGATTTTCTAAAAAAAAATCTCGTTCCGTGATGAATTGTCGCAAATATCTCTGACGTTTGATGGAGTCGGAAGTTGTGCGTGGCGCGACGTGTGAGCGATTAGGCTGCTATGCTAGTTCATCAAGAAATAATCAAATGTTTGACCTGAACCAGAACTATCACCTTCGTGGTCACAGCAAAAAAACTTAACCAGACAGCTTCTAACACAAACATCCGAAAGCACTTCATAACAAATCGAGTGGTGAACGCCTGGAATAAACTCCCACAGGATGTCATTGACTCCCCAAACACAAACACCTTCAAAAACCGATTAGATAAATACATAAAAAGTACATCAACAAACAAATAGCAACAGTGCCCAAGTACGAAAACTTAAAAAAAAAACAAAAAAAACCATTATAATCATTCATTATCTGAAAAGAAATACTGATAAGAACACATCAGCTAGAGCTGCTTGTTCATTAAAAAAATAAATAAATAAATAAAATAAAAAATAATAATAATAAATCCTTAGGGTATAGATGTGTACACATAAAACATGCTCATTAACATGAAAGATGGTTAAAACTGGAAATACAGGGTGTCCAGCGGGAAAGTTCATATTTTAAATTGTTATAAAAGAAAAAGTTAATGGATTAATAAGTATTTATTTACATCAAAATATTCATAAATTCAGCGGGTTTCACTTTTTGAATATGATTCCGTCCAAATGTTTTCCGTCCATTCGTACGCACACTTCTAATCGTGCGCGCAAACTCCCGAACACTATGATGCAGAGTTGTGGAGAAATGTTATTGATTTCGTGGCTGATATTTTCTTTCAAGGCTCTTAATGTCCGTGGATTGTTGGAGTAGACTTTTGATTTTAAGTAACCCCTCAGAAAAAAATCACTTGGAGTGAGATCGGGTGACCTGGGAGGCCAGGGTATGTTTCCGAACCTCAATATCACCTTTTGGGGAAAAAGCGCTCGCACCGTGTCAAGGGACCCCCTATCAGTATGGACAGTGGCCCCATCCTGCTGAAACTATGTGTTATTGTCAAAGCCTGAATCCATCTCCACAATAGGAGCAAAAAAAGTATCAATCATGTTTCTGTACCGTTCGGAATGACTGTCAGTACTTGACCATTTTGATTGTCAAAGAAAAACGGACCAATTACGATAATTACGAATTTTCAAAGAAAAACGGACTGCGGTAGAGACAGTAGGGGCGGGGCCTGGAATGGGTTGGTTGGCGGCAGAACTCGGTTCACGGAACTTCTTTATCCACTTTTTTAACAGATTAGCACTCGGGGCATCTCTTGGTGGGCGAATATTGTAGTGCAAACGAAATTTCCGAAGTGCTGCAGCGTAGGATTCACCATTCTTCAAATAAGCTGCTATTGCAAAAGCGCGGTGCAATCCCGTCCAACGCTCCATCGTGATTACTAAACCCGCAGATTGCGCGCGTCGATCGTGATCACTCCCTGGTTTCCCGTGTCAACCGTTCCAGCGCAATTCAAATTTGAAATGTGAACTTTCTCGCTGGACACACTGTATATAAAGATAATATGAAAACGTCCGCAGAATGCTGCAGCTGGGTGCGTTCACGGCGCACGGCGTGTGGGCGCGGCTGCTGGGCGTGGGCGAGCGCGAGGAGGCGCGCGTGAGCGTGTTCCACGGCGTGCCCGCCATGTACGGCAGGCTGGCCGCCGAGCACGACGCCATGTTCGCGGCGCCGCGCACGCGCGAGTACGTGCGCGCCACGCTCGCCGCCCGCCTCCGGCTCATGTGCTCCGGCTCCGCGCCGCTCCCAGTCACACTCTTTCAGAAGTGGGAGGAGGTGCGTGCGCTTTATATCTTTTTTTTTATGGAAACTGACACGGTTGGCTACATCACCTACAACATCCGTGATGTCAGCCCATAACACCTTGGTGAACTATGTGCCATGTCCAGTGCCGGACTTGTACTGTTCTTAAGTAAAGGCCACTTGACTTTCGCCACTTGAAGTCGCAATGGGGACTTAAAACCTTTACCCAAATGATATTTAGCATTTAATAGATCGAAAACTCTATCCACAAGTGACTTGCTTGAGTATTGCGTCCATAATCGCGCACGAACTTGACGGCTTACACATACCAAGGCGCAAGTGTTATTACTTGTAATATTCTTTAGCGCCTTCGGAAATCTGCCGCCCCTAGGCCGCGGCCTATACGGCCTAATGGGAAATCCAGGACTGACCATGTCAGTGCTTCCCTTTGGTTGTGCCGGCTACAGTGAACTGGACGGAAAACATGAACTATTTACTTATATACATGAACTAGTTTCACCAAACGTTTTCGTTCAGTGCGGCAGTCCAACCCGGGTGGGGTGAGAAAGGACCTACAGTTTTACGTAGAATCCGAACCGGGGTCAGCCTCCAACGGCCGAGCGGTCACCCGTCCACGTACTGACTGCAGGTGTGCTTATGATCGCGACCGACAGTCGACCGACTGCACGCCTGAGCTACCGGTGTTATTTCGTTGTGCTGATATAAGCAGTCCATTGTAAATTCAAGTTAGCTATAGAGCTACTTTTAAAAAAGGAGGAAGGGCTGTCTGAACTTCCGTCGCCCTTCATGAACTACCGCCGCCCTTCACGTTGAGCCGCTATTTCACAAGTACCGCTTCCTTTTGTAGTATGAACAATTTCGAAACGTATGAGATGCGTTAAGCTGCGTATCCACTAGAGGCAGACTCGGGGCGAGGCAGACGCTCGACCCGAGGCCGCACAAGTGGAGACGCTGCCTCGACCTGAGGCACGCCGCGCCATGAGGCAAATTCGCCGCCTCGGGCCGAGCCATATTTTGTCGGTTTTTTGCCGCGCTCAAAGGAGCCTCAGTCCGAGCTGTGCACTTGGTCCACGCCTCACCTTGATCCGCAACGTGCCTCGAGACCACTGGCGGCTGGTCCTAAAGTGCGCTCGTGCGCCGCACTACCATACCACGAGAAGTCTTCACTTCACTCAAAATAAATAATACCTTACAACATACTACATTAAAACCATAAAGGTCGTACTCCAAATAAATACGAATGTGAATTCGACCTTATTTTATAGACCACAAGGCACGTTTTTGCGAGTAAACGCGCGCGCCGTGCGGAATATACATCGCACGCGGGTCTCCCATACTGAATGTATGGGGATCGGCAAAATACCGCTGGCGCGTGAGACAGAAGATACTTCATAGAAACAGATGGGCCGAAAGGATTTCTGCGTGCGGCGCACGAGCGCCAAACAAGGACGCTATATCATAAATAGCCGCGCGTGCGACACGTCGCGTCGCGAGCGATTGGTTTTGCACGAGTCCGTCTTACAAACTCTTTGCCGTCTTCCTCAAAGCGAACCGTCTACCTCGAAGCGAGTCAGCGCGCTGTCATGTGATGTCACATACCCGTTAGCGCGCGAATATTTAAAATGGGATATGGTTAGGTTTTGTGCTTTCTGTCACGTGATACTGTGAATTAAGTGGTGCCGATATTTGCCTAAGCGTTGGTTAAAGGTAAGGCTTTACAATCAGGTTATCCCGGGTTAATTCCTACGTTTCAAATGATTTTATTTTTATATATTTTTTGAAGTATTTTTGGGACATTACTACTGTTTTCTTTTTGAAAGCTGCAGTAGTGTTGTGGTCTATGGGTGTATTCATAAAGGTACTAAAAATAAGTTAAAAAACTTGTTTGGATTTTTTTTCTTGTTTTTTGCAACTCTTTGAGTTTCTTGAGAATATTCATACTAGGTAGGTACGTACATAATAAAACGCAGGCGTTTAAAAAATTCGTAAGTCCCGATCTTAAAATAACATGACGGGAATGTGTTGGGAAATTTGGTAGGTATTTAAGTAGGTAGGTACTTAGCGCACTACCGGTCACTGAAGTCACCAGCCGCCACTGCTCGAGACTATGCCTCAGAGTGAGCAGCCTCAGTTTGCTTCAATTCGAGGCTGCTCTAATGGATACGCAGCTTTAGACGTTGAATCAGTTGTCCTGCAACCACAGCCACTCGTTTCTCTGCCAGATCTCAGGGCACCGCCTGCTGGAGCGCTACGGTATGACTGAGGTCGGTATGGCGCTGAGCAACCCGTACCGGCCGCTAGAGGGCAGGGTGAGCGCGTCGGTGGGGCTGCCGCTGCCGGGGGTGAGCGCGCGGGTAGCCGCCGCGGAGGCCGACCGGCTAGTACCGCTCGTCACCGTGCACGTCGAGGATCCCAACACTCAGGTTGTTATATGAAATTTTTTTTTATGTAATCCGGTATGGGTGGCTGAGTCGGAGGGGCCAAAGCGCATGCTCCGACCAGCCAATATCACCTCCGAGAAGGTAGGTGCCACAGAGCATGAAATACCTACCGCGCGCGCCCCCTACTGGAGACGCCCTAAGCGATAATATTTGAAACCCAAAAACTACACGCAGTGCTGCTAGCGCTTCGTATGTGTGTGTGTGTGCTAGTGTCGACACTACACACAAAGAGGAGCAAGTTAGGCACACGCACAAAACAAATGCACACGCACAACACACATATGTCAGTCATAGGCTACGCCCACAGGCTTCAACGACGTTGTAGAGAAATCGCGCTCAGGGCGCCTCTAGGAGGGGCGCGCGCATTTGATGCTCTGTGGTAGGCGCCATACCGGAGACTTCCCTGGATTGCTGGCTATACTAGACTAGAGGAGAACACAACCGAGGCTGCTATGCGGCCATCTTACATCCAGTACGGTGGTATCAACCCAGTCGGCTACAATTTGAACCTACCACCTAGTAAGGTAGTATGGGGCAAGGGAAGGGACCTACAGTTTTACACCGGTTCCGAACGGTGAAGCAGCAGGTGTAGGTATGCACGTAAATTTTTTCGTCAGAAAAAACTCATTGGTATACGTCGACCGGATTCGAACCGCAGACCTCTCGCATGAGAAGCCGATGCCCAAACCACTCGGCCACCCGCCGCTTACATATGCGGTCTAACTAGGCAGCTGGAAACAAAGTGGCGATAAACTGATCCTGATACTCACGCCCGGTTGCCACCGGCAAAGTTGGGCGTAACTCACACTTACCGTACCACACACCCACGGGCGTAGCCAGGGGGAGTTTTGGGGGTTCTAACCCCCCCCCCCCCCCCCGAAATAAAAAATGTACACGGCATTTCAAATTGAACCTAATACTTATATTTTCTTCATTCGGACATGTGTCTGATTAGTGGGACCTGAATTAAGGCAAAACAGGAGATTACTTATTTTTTGTAATGAATTATGTAAAATAAATGTTGTAAAATAATTCGCGTTCATTTTATTTCTAAAACCCCTCCCGAAAACGAAACCTGGCTACGCCCGTGCACACACCACACCACAACGGTGGTGGTCGCCTGTCGTCATCGTGTCGCATACTAATTTGCTACTCCATAGACTGCAACTTTTTTGAAAAAAAGTGTAAATGTGGTGCGTGTGAGTTAATACTTGTAAGCTTGTGCTATATCCTCTCTCTGTTCTACACCAGATTTAGAGTTATGGTGTGTATTTTACTATAACTCTTGTAGCAGAAGTGTCCATGTGACAGCTGCACCAAAAATCGACGAGCATGCAAGACAAGAAACATTACGACGGTGGAAGAGGGCAGTGCATGTAAAAAGGGCAATTTTTCTCCAAATACCTAACTAAGGAAGCTGTACTTACTACAGAACGCTATTCCCAAACTGGATCTGCCACTCAGTAAGCGCCTGCTAAAGTTTCACAGGGGTCAACTCTGAATAGCGGTTGGACTCCTTACAGGACACTCAACAGACAATTGTTCATCATATGTGTCACCGACAGCCTCCTATGCAGAGGTTGCACGGCGGAGGACGAAACAGCCGCCCACGTGCTCCTAAAGTGCCCGGTGGTGGCGGAAGAACGACTGCAGTTTTTTGGAAATGAGGGAACTGCCCATGGAGTGTGAAAGCTACCGAAAAGGGAGCTACACTTCATGAAAGAGCTCGGGTGACTGGAGTAAAACCACCTGGGCGCCGAGGTTAAACGGACCGTCTTGAGGTCTCTGTGCGGAGAATAGCTCACACATATTGAAAAAAAAAGTTGCCACTCATATTGAATTCCCCCAGTGCCTCTTGCCGCCTGTTATTTGGATCTCTAGGAATCCTGGCTGTACCTTCCTTGTATATATACGAAGTTATTTGCTATCTTCGTGAAAATATCCACAAATTCGAACAAAATAATGTGAATCACAGCTACAAGACAAGGAATGGAGACAAATTAAAGTCAGTGACACATCGGCTCACCTTAGCTGAGAGGGACCCGAACATTATCGGTCCAAAATTTTATGAGAAACTTCCGATACAAATAAAAGACGAAAGTAGCGACAGAAAGTTCCAGTCCCAAGTGAGGCAAATGCTGTTGGATATATGTATCTATGATGTAAATGAATATCTTAACTAAAATTAAGATGCCAGAAGTTAAAATGTATTATTAAAATCATGTAAATTGACAACATTTACATTATGTACTTGTATGTCTGTTCGTGTATTTTAGATCATCGTACCTATTATAATAAAACATTTTTCTATTCTTTTTCTGTGTATGTGATAAGTATGTTGTTTTCTTTTCTTTTTATCTATCACCTACTCTCTTACCTGTGTGTGTGGTTGCTGCTCCTCATTATAATCGTAATTTGCTGTTTTGTATGCTGTGTACTTGCCTTTGCCTTTTTCTCTCATGATTTCTTCTCTTTAGGTAGGTTTATTTTTACTAGTTTTTAAATAAGTAAAATTGTAACGTCCCTCTATATTTTTCTTTGTGAAAAACGCTGCTGGGCATGTATTTATTCTTTGTTATTATGTTTGCTATTGTTTTTTATTTTATGTACATGTCTGTTTGTTTTTTCAAAATAAAAAAAATAAAAAAAAAATATGAAAATATCTGACATAGCGGGTCTGGGTGCGTGCTCCACCTATGTTTTCCACCTGGATGGAGCATGGGATACTTAGATTTTATATGCTATGTCCATGCTCCAACTACCATTTAGTACAGTCGTGTGCAAGAGTGTAATTTAGTGGGTCCACGGGGAAAACTATAAATCAAACATTGATTTCTAAGAGAGGTAATAATATTATACTTAACATGTTACATGTGACATAAATATTATGCGCCCTTCACCGTTCTCTTTCATCGTCAATAAAAAAATCATAATAAACTGGGAACGGTTCTAAAGTACCAGGGCAGCAGAAATTTAAAGGAGGTTTCCATAATTTTATAAAAGTTAATCGCTATTATAATAATAACAGCGATTAACTTATACGGAAACCTATTCGAAAACGCGTATTCATGGTATTCAATAATAGGTGCCAGGATTTATTCAATCATCCAAGGCCAGGGAGAGGCCAGGATTATCTCCCTTTTTTTCTTTCCCTCTCAGCGATTAACTTATATAAAATTAAGGAAACCTCCTTTAAATTTCTGCTTCCCTGGTGCTTTGGTGACTTCATGTTTGTTAATGTTTGGTAATCCTGGCCTATATTATTTATATAATATATATTTTATAATTGTTGTATTTTTTTTTTATTTGCGGAATCTGAATTTAATTTCTTTTCAAAATAAACAATATAATCAAGTTACCTTGTTATTTTATTGGTTGTATTGTACTCAAAGACATTATCTCTTTGATTGTACATATATACAGCTGTAGGTCAGTAAGGAATAGGCAAATCAGGAGTTGGTGAATAAGGAATTGGCGAATAAAGTCATGGACTGTACAATAATATTATCAGTTGGAGCATGGTATATGGTATAAATTGTAAGTATCCCATGCTCCACCCAGGTGGAGAACCTAGGTGGAGCACGGACCCAGACCCGACATAGCATACTAATCCCTGTGAAACAAACATAAATTGTGAACAGTGTTTTTTTTATGACGAAATAAACAAACATAAAAATAAATAAGGAACTAGGGGACACACTCATTGGATCATTTATCATTTCAGATATCACTGGAGAGGCTAGGGCTCACGACAGCCGTGAAGGATCTGTTCTCGCAGCCGGCGGCGGGTGCCGGCGAGGGCTACGAGTGGAAGTCCCCGAGGGTGGAGGTGCACGTGCCGGCGACAGACGGGGTGCATCAGGGGGAGCTTCTGCTGAAGGGACCGGGTGTCTTCAAGAGGTTCGTATCGAGCAAACTAGCTGTGCCTGCGGCTCCGCCCGCTCTCATATTTGACTTCTCTGCTAACCTCACAAGTCATTTAGCGTGATAATAAGTAGCCTATAGTTGAGGGGAAGAATCAAGCTATCCGTAGAATTTTTTTTTATTAAAATCGGTTCAAGCGGACAGACAGACATACAGACAGAAAGAAAGCAGACGTTGGATTTTATTAAAGGTAAGGATGACGACAGATTTTATGTGGTACCGTACCGTGTGGTGCCGGTACTTTAAAAGAATAGCCCCACTGCATCTCTCCCCGTGTATGTCGTAAAAGGCGACTAAGGGATATATGACACCCTTCTTATATTACTAGGTGGTAGGGTTTATCCCGCCCGGGTTGGTACCACCGCACTGAATGAAAGGTCGGTCGAAACGGCTATGTAAATAGTTTGTGTTTTCCGTCCAGTTCAGTGTAGCCGGCACGACCGAAGGGAAGCACTGACGTGGCACCAAGTTCACCCGGTGTTATGGGCTGACATCATGGATGTTGTAGGTGATGTAGCCAACCGTGTCAGATCCATAAAAAAACAAAATTGTAGTTTTTTATTTCATGTAATCCAATATGGGCCGGCTGAATCAGAGGGGTCAGAGCACATGCTCCGGCCGGCCAATATCACCACCGAGAAGATAGGTGCACTACCGGAGACTTACCTTTTTGCATTGCTGGCTATACTGGACTAGAGGAGAACACAGCCGAGGCTGCTATGCGGCTGTTGTTGTTGTTGTTGTTGTTGTTTGCTGCCCAGCCCCTTGGGAAGGCGGGTGGGCCATTCTCCGCACTGAGACCTCAAGACGGTCCGTTGTACGTTGGCGCTCGGGTGGTGTTACTCCAGCCACCCGAGCTCTTTCATGAAGTGGAGCACTCTTCTTGGACGCTTCCACACTCCATGGGCAGTTCCCACGTTCCCAAGAAACTGCAGTCGTACTTCTGCCGCCACCGGGCACTCCAGGAGCACGTGGGTGGCTGATTCGTCCTCCGCCATGCAGCCTCTGCACAGGGGACTGTCGGTGACACCTATTGTAAACAAGTGTCTGTTGAGTGGGCAATGACCCGTAAGAAGTCCTACCGCCTACCGCTGCTATGCGGCTATCTTATGTCCAGTATTGGTGGTACCAACACAGTCGGCTACAATTTGAGCCTACCATCTAGTAAGGGGCAAGGGAACCTACTACAGTTTTACACCAGTTCCGAACGGTGAAGCAGCAGATGTAGGTATGCATGTAAATTTTATCATCAATTCTCACGCTCAACTCTTTTGCTACTACGTACTTATATTCCACTATATTATACGAATCTCAAGCATCCACAAGTTGACTGTAAGAAATCTTTGTAAGGGATAAGTCCACCTTTGCACCTTATGTAATGTGCTAATTACTGTTGAATGTTTCTTGAAGCAATAACATATTTTCTACCTATCTATATACCTGTCTAAACTTTTCTTTTTGAGGGGCGGTCGAGCACAAACTCATCTTTTGTTTCACTAAAGAGTACACATGCATAGAAGGAAGGTGTGGATCTAAGCTTGCGATAGCTTCACCGAACATATCCGGGCCCATCGGCAGTAGAGGAGGGTATTAATCGAGGCCGGGACTAGCGAGTGGCCACTCTAAATTTCCCGCGCATGCTTCACGTTTCGGCTCGCATCAAGCCCTCGTCAGCTAGTCTGCGTTGACTAGGACGCGGGGAACCACCAGTCCCGCTCTCGACCTCCCTCTCTCTACCTATCCATATTCTTTAGGATGCTTCCAGTGACGTTTTCGAAGCTCTCTCCATATATGAGCTTAGCGTCGATCTTGGGAGCCCTAGATTCTTGAAGAGACTGTAGAGCGACTTCGCTGGTAGTCCTCTTGCTCCGACTTCCACAGCGAACAGATCAGTCTTGAATCCGTTTCTCACAATCCGGTCTACTAAGTTGCAGTACTTTTTAAGATTGATGTTGTGGTCCTTCGGTATGTTACTTTCCCATGGAACTGTAAATTCAACAAGTACTACATGCTTTGTCGCTTTTGAGAATATGAGTATATCCGGTCTTAATGCTGTGGTACAGATTTCCGAAGGCATTTGGTAATGCTTCTCATGTGTGTCCATCAACAATTCCCAACCCTTTGCTGCTCCCAAAAAACATAACACACGTTGTATCCCGACAATCAGGGTAAGCAGAGTAATCGGTGTTGTTCTATAAGGACTCTGGTACAAGTACAAGCACAACACCGACCACCACGTTAGCACAGTATACGGACAAAACAACTATCAAGCAGTAAGGCACGAAGAACCCAACTGCTGCATGACTAGGTGGAAGGCCTGCGCCAAGGTGAGAAGTGGCTAGCCTGTCGCCCTTTAGCGCAGTATCTTGTCCTTATCCCTTAGTCGCCTCTTACGACATGAACGGGGAGAGATGCAGTGGGGCTATTCTTTTTAAGTACCGGCCCCACACGGTACTGCAGTGGGGCTATTCTTTTTAAGTACCGGCCCCACACGGTACAAACATTATAATCCCAAATGTCCCTTTCCAGGTACTGGAACCGGGCACCGCAGGTCGCGTCCAAAGATTTCACACCCGACGGCTGGTTCCGTACCGGCGACACGGCAGCCTTCGCGGACGGCCGCTTCCAAATCCTGGGCCGTACCTCCATAGACATCATCAAGACAGGCGGCTACAAAGTGTCAGCGATCCAGGTCGAATCTGTCCTTCTAGAACATCCCAGTATAGCCGATGTCGGTGTGGTGGGAGTAGAAGATACGACTTGGGGTGAAAAGATATGCGCGGCAATAGTTTTAAAGCCAAACGCCGAAGACGTAACCTCAAAAGCACTGAGGGAATGGGGGAAGGCTAAGTTGGCGCCTTATCAGCTGCCGTCGACGATTCTAGTGCTGGAACAGTTGCCGAGGAATCATATGGGCAAGTTGGATAAGAAGGAGATTGTCAAGTTGTTTAATAGACCGCCGCAGAAAGGTTAAATTCAGTAGGAATCATATGGGCAAGTTGGATAAGAAGGAGATTGTCAAGTTGTTTAATAGGCCGCCGCAGAAAGGTTAAATTCAGTAGAATCATATGGGCAAGTTGGATAAGAAGGAGATTGTCAAGTTGTTTAATAGGCCGCCGCAGAAAGGTTAAATTCAGTAGGAATCATATGGGCAAGTTGGATAAGAAGGAGATTGTCAAGTTGTTTAATAGGCCGCCTCAGAAAAGTTAAATTCAGTAGGAATCATATGGGCAAGTTGGATAAGAAGGAGATTGTCAAGTTGTTTAATAGGCCACCGCAGAAAGGTTAAATTCAGTAGGAATCATATGGGCAAGTTGGATAAGAAGGAGATTGTCAAGTTGTTTAATAGGCCGCCGCAGAAAGGTTAAATTCAGTAGGAATCATATGGGCAAGTTGGATAAGAAGGAGATTGTCAAGTTGTTTAATAGGCCACCGCAGAAAAGTTAAAATAAATTCAGTACAGGGTTATTCGTTTATTGATGGGCGAAACTTTGTGGAAGAAAATGAAGGCCATTTTGCATTTATTTAATTATAATTCAGATTTTTTATTTTCTACTTTTGTTACATTTTAACTTTCCTTCTTCTAAGTAAGACATTGTGACTGAGCGTAATAATGATGGTGACCCACACAAATGTACTTTTGAGAATAATTGTGTAGCTTAACCCTTGGAGTTCCTACTTATTAAATACTATATTTTGCCCGCGGCTTCGCTCGCATAGCCTATGTTCGTCCTGAAGGTCCATTCTAAATATTGGTCAAAGAACTTTTAAAATCGGATGAGTATTTTCGGCGATTACCTCCTACATCCAAACTTACTTACAAACTTACAAACTTTACCTCTTTATAATATTAATGTAGATGCTTACCCAACTTAGCTTCCATGCTATTTTAGCACATAAACCATAAACTCAAATATTTATTAAAATAATACAGTTAGATCAATACACTCTTTTTATTTTTATTTTATATATTTGGAAAATCAACAGTTTATAAGTACATTCATAAAGTTGCCAGCGGTTTTTCATATGAATTACTAAACCAGTAAAAGATTTTCTCGTGTTTACATTAAAGACATGTACAAAAATTGTTGTACCGCAGTGCCGTGAAACAAAGAAATTAATACAGTTGACATTTCGTATTTAAAATTATATTTAGACTTATATTTCTAATGAAATTATCAACAAAATTATGTAAATAAAGTGAGAATTCACTTATTTAGAAGCACAGATGGATTTTTTGAACTCAAGGAAAAACAAAACACACCCGAAATTTTTTCCAAATGTTTTCTTCCCTTTACATATCATATATCAAATTTTAGGAGAAGACACTACCACTAAGTATCCGAACAACGTGCGTACGAGACTATTGGAGCTTATTCACAATAAAATAAAGAAAAACAAGGAACATTCAGTCAAAAATGACAAGACGTCAGAATATTTTTTTTTCTGTTTGAGTGCAGAATTCTTTGTAGGTGTGATTTATTTTAATGGAAAGGCCTTTTAATCATCTATCTAAAGTGCCCTCTCGTTCTAATAAGAACAATTAATTGAAATAGCACCAGACGTAAACTTTTACAGTTACAGCACGGACCAGATAGGTCGACCGCGCGATCAAGTTGAAATTTGAAGGGTGTAATATATGGTTCGACTGCGCTGTTGAGTAGGAACGCCAAGGGTAATTATCTTAGTGAAGAATATTTGTAAAATATAGTTTAAAAAAGCGAATCACAATTTATATTACATATTGGATTTATTCTAAGACAAAAAAAATCTATTATCATATCAGTTTAAGGGTTCAAGGTTCATGATTTGAATATAATATATAAATGTTATGTCTAGAAAGACACTATAATAATTATTAATGCTAGTTATGTAATTTAAATATATTCTATTAAACATTACAGATATATTTTTTAAGTTGCTGTTTTGTGTATGCTGTACCTACCTATGTGATATGGTGACCTTAAGACAGCGCTAAACCATTGACATTCGTTTAAAACAATTCAATAGATTCATTTACCAATAACCTACTCACTAGCTCAAAATGCTTAATTAAAAAGTTTTCCGACCAAGTAACCCCACTTTACCCATTTGGTTCGCGCGCAAACGACGCTGCGTTTGTGCACGCATGCGAGATTGCGACAACTGTCTACACGGTGCGTAAATGCGTTCGATAGAGAGCGTTTCAACTAAATCTTCCCTTCGCCGTTATGTTGGATCCACTGTTAGTGTCACTGTCAGTGCTTAAATTCGTGTTGCCAGATTATGAAGATTATATTACCTAATAATGTAATCGGTATTTACCGTATAATAAATACGGTACATACCGATAATTACGGATAAATCTGTACACCTAGCAACCCTCAACGCTGTTTTGACAGATAGACAGTGGAGCCAACATAACGGCGAAGGGAAGATTTAGTTGAAACGCTCTCTAGCATTTCTCGTGCGTGAACTCGCATCGTGTCAACCAGGCATGAGAGATGCAAACTGTTACGACTGAATATAAGCACGAGCCGCAGCCGTAGCGTTCACTAAACATGGCGGTGTGAACTTAGCGTAGCGTATCGTGTCCGACCAGCTCGAGTACGTGGCTGTCAAAGTGGCCGTCACTCCGAACAGCATGACCGCACACGACAGAACAATGTCCAACTTGCTGCATTTGTGCCAATTTGATCTGTCTTTCGATTCTTGGTCAAATGTTTTATAGTTGGGAAAATGCGGTCGTGGTAGCAAGAGACTTGGAAATTGTCCGTTTTGCTTGTGCACGTTGGCGACGTCTTGTGTACGTGCGTTGCCATCTTGTTTACTTACTTCGCCATTTTGTCCACTTATTCCCCCACTTTGAACATTAGACATTCGCTTATGACTGAGACTGTCTTTGGGCTGGATTTCAGCTTGTGACGCGTTGAATTCCGGTGAATTCATCATCCTGGATAGTTTTATGAAGAATAGTGGCGGGAATATGAATATGAGAGGGCCTGTGAGAGTGGAACCGACCAGACCCATGACCAGGTCGAATCTGGGCACCGCTTCGCCCAGAAACACGGCCACTGCTACAATGCTGGATCGGAGAAGACATCGGTTGATACTGAAATCTGGAAACAGAATTGTACTTGATTGTTTGATATTTTTCTACATTCAAGAAGATTTTGTCAGCCTCGATAGCTCAGTGGTGCAAACAGTCAACTGTCGCTATTGAATGTTAAGCAACGCTGGGTGCGGTCAGTACTTGGATGGGTGACCGCTGACCGTTGGAGGCTGACCGAGGTTCGGATTCCTCGTAAAACTGTAGGTCCCTTCCCTCCTAATCTTAATTGGATTTGGTGGTAGGGTTTAACCCGCCCGGGTTGGTACCACCGCACTGAATGAAACGTCTGTCGAAACGGCTATGTAATTAGTTTGTGTTCTCCGACCAGTTCAGTGTAGCCGGCACGATCAAAGGGGGAAGCACTGACATGGCACCTAGTTCACCCGGTGTTATGGGCTGACATCACGGACGTTGTAGGTGATGTAGCAAACCGTGTCAGATTCCATAAAAATAAAAAAAATCAAACAGATTTAGAGTACCTGGCAGTAAGTAATGAACATCGAGCTTTAGAAAGAGACAATCCGGTTGTAGAGCGTCGTCCTTGTCGCACGAACTCGCACGCCTCTGTGCGACAGGGACAACGCTCTACAGCCGGATTGTTTTTTTTTTTTTTTTATGGAAACTGACACGTTTGGCTACATCACCTACAACATCCGTGATGTCAGCCCATAACCCAGGGTGAACTTGGTGCCACGTCAGTGCTTCCCTTCGGTCGTGCCGGCTACACTGAACTGGACGGAAAACGCAAACTATTTACATAGCCGTTTCGACCGACCTTTCATTCCGTGCGGTGGTACCAACCCGGGCGGGTTAAACCCTACCACCAAGTAATATAAGAAGGGAGTCATATCCCTTAGTCGCCTTTTACGACATACACGGGGAGAGATGCAGTGGGGCTATTCTTTTAAAGTACCGGCCCCACACGGTACAAATTGTCTCTTTGGATTGGATTGTCTCTTTCTAAAGCTTGATATTCATTAATTACTGCCGGGTACTGTACTATTTTGCTCTGTGGCAATATCGAACATAGCAAGTTTTTTGAGGGGGTACAAATGTATCGCAGGTGCAGACTTGCGCCAGGCTCTAGTACTGAATGCGTAGCGGCTGCACTGACCTCTGGGTATCTTCAGCAGGTCCTCAAGGTGCTGGAACAGGGCAGAGTTGCCCACTGCGCTCGACAGACACAACTGCAGTGTCACCAGTAAAGATACCACGTATAGCGGCACCGACGCCGGGATCCCTGGGGGTTGGGGGTGTATTGTACATTATTGTATTTTCATGTTTATTCACTTATGGCCAAAGATAGGATAATCGGATACATATTTGCCTAAACTTGAGAGGTTGGATAAGTATGGAAAGACACTTTTAAATTTTTTCCCGGGATTGATGTATTTAAATTGTAACAAGGGACCGTTCACATACCACGTGGACACTTTTTGGGTACTTTTTGACCCCTCCCTCCCCCCTTGTGGACAATCGTGGACTTGTCCATACCCCCCCCTGTCCACGTGGAAAATGCGGTTTTTTCCCTGTACTTGCGACGCAAAAATGCGACATTTTCGAAGAAAAATTTACTTCAAGAAGAGGCAGGGAGCTGAATGGCTCGCTGAATGGATGAAAAAGTAGTACTTGCAATTTTGACATTTAATTTAAAATTACAATAAAATTAAGAATAAAAAACAAATCTTTCTTGATAAAAGGCTGAAACATAGATCTTTACAAAAAATATAAACAGATGAAGTATTTTTAATTTTTTTTATATTATTTTTATCACATTTCCAAGCCGTAAAGTACGTTTACGAACCGCAGCTGCGGCGGTTCTGAGATCTGGAATATTTGTAAAATAAATAAGCAGTTGTAATATAAAGACTTCTTTTTTTGATTTGTGCCAGTGGCTTATCAAACAACACTCAGGCGAGCGACCGGATAGCTTACGGCATCGGGTGTTTTTAAACTCAAACGTCCACGTGGACGGTCCCTGCACCCCTCCCCTCCTCCCTGTGGACAATCGTGGACATTTGCCGACCCCCCTCCCCCCCCCCCCCCCCTCTTTTTGTCCACGTGGTATGTGAACGGTCCCCAATATATTTTTGAGTTAAGTAATGTTTTAATATTAATATTATATAATTAAATTGTTTCTTACATTAGTATTTGATTCACATATACATATACAAATTATGTTGGTGCTTTTCTAAAACTGGTATGCATAATAAGTAATAAAAACTGCTAATCACGAAAAGTAACTGTATACTTAGTGACGCAGTCGCATAAATATTCTCGCGAACGAAGTCGGGGGTGAACGTTAATATGACAAAAGCGTATTAAGAACATTTATTTTGAATAATCTCCTGAGTTTTATACATAGTAATATTCCCGGGAATCCCGGGAATTATTTAATTAAATAAATTGTTCAAAGAAGCCTCTTCCATATTTTTGAGCAATTAGGCAAATATCTATCCGATTATCCTACCTCTACTTATGGCATATATGAATGAGGTGTTTCCAAACTAACTGCAAATATTTAGGGAGGGACACATAACCGACATAATGAACAAATTAAGCAAACAAATTTATTAGTTTTCGAAAATTTTTAAGTGTTTCTATGTTCTAATGATAAAAACGTGCCACTGGCTATCTTAACAGCTGATTATATACGGGGGTTGCGAATGCCTTGCCGGCCTGACAGGTGCCTAATCACGGCTCTCTTGAGGAGCCGTGGACCTGAGACTTTACTTGTGGGGAAATGAGTGGGCAGGCAGGGAGAGCGTTCCAGAGTGTATACCGATTTTGTAGAGGAAAGATCTGCAGAACCGATTGGTATACGCATCCGCGGTAAGTCCAGCGTATAGGGATGCAATCCCTGTCCAATGCGCGTTGTGCAGAGGTGGAAAGGGGACGGCGGCGCGTCTAAGACCTCCTCCGAGGAATAATCACATCTCGCTCAAGAGGCCGATGTACTGGGCTAGCAGACACGAGGCGGGTAGCTTATACTTCGGAATAGATTCCAGTCGGTATCGACTCACCCTCGAGAATGTTGGATCGCACGTTCAGTCCGTAGCGCGTGGCGGCCAGCGCTGATGTCACCGAGAACATAGCTCCCGTCACTGTGGGCAATACATAATGTCATCCATCTTATAGCTTCTTTATTTTTTATTATGTTTTATTTAATTTTAGGGTTTTTAACAATAATTTGTTAATATAAGTTAATATAGCTAAGATCAATACCGGCCCCACACGGTACTGCAGTGGGACTATTCTTTTTAAGTACCGGCCCCACACGGTACTGCAGTGGGACTATTCTTTTTAAGTACCGGCCCCACACGGTACTGCAGTGGGACTATTCTTTTTAAGTACCGGCCCCACACGGTACTGCAGTGGGACTATTCTTTTTAAGTACCGGCCCTACACGGTACTGCAGTGGAACTATTCTTTTTAAGTACCGACCGCGTATATCGAAATGCTACTTCAATACGTTCCTAACGTAACCTAACCTAACTCAGTACGTCCCAGCCCAGCGGGGACGTATTGAAGTAGCATTTCGATATAGGTGTACCGACCCCACACGGTACTGCAGTGGAACTATTATTTTAAGTACCGACCCCACACGGTACTGCAGTGGGACTATTCTTTTTAAGTACGAGTACCGGCCCCACACGGTAATGCATTGGGACTATTCAAAAGTATGGGCCTCGTACAATACTGCAGTGTAATTATTCTTGAGCTTTTCGAGATATTCTTGATATATTCGAAAGCTAACATCATCGTCGTAATTTAAAGATTTATGTTAGGCTTAATTAGGTTTAAGTTAAGTTTAAAATTAATTCTTATAAGTTTACGTTTAAGTAACGTTTTAGTGAGGTTAGGTTAGGTTTGGGCTAGAAGGGAAAGGTAAAGCTCACCAAGGAAGCCCCCGATGACAGCTGTGTTGATCCTCCTGCTGTCCTTCATGTCCACTTGAATAGTCAGCAACATCGGATGTATGTCGAACTGAAAGTTGACAACAATAAAATGATACTTAATATTTTTATTTTATCTTATCATATCTATGAAAACCTTTCGGGAACGTTCCCATACCACGTGACCGATTTGGAAGGGGGGGGGGGGGGGGGGGGGGGGATATTAACCCTGCCACGTGGTGTGTCAAAATTACTAATTACAAAAATAAAAACATACGTATAACAACAAACATAACATTTCAATATTTATTTATTAAAATACGAGTACACATTCGTTGTAGGCTAAATCAATTGTACAACCGTAATCCACATAAATACATTGAACAACGGCAAGTTTTGCAATACCACGTGAAAACTGAGGGGGGGGGGGGGGGTCAGTTAGTAAAGACACTACACCCACACATGGTCACATGTGGGGTAATACCTACTTTGCTAAATGTGGTCAGTGTTTTGCTGTAATTTATAGTACTTGCAGCACAACACCGACTACTCTGATTACACTGCCCGATTGTCAGGATATAGCGTTTGGTATGTATATATATATTTAATTTAAGTGTAGGTAAGCCAATCACATTGTTTATTACAGATTGGGTCAATGTACCCCCGTATACTATATATAAGGAACATAATAAATATTATGAGAGCAGCGGAAGGGTTGCATTATATCAATTTTTATTCGGTACTGAATGTCGAATTACATTATGCATACTACGAGGTTCTTCTTCACTGACTTTTAGAACTGTATATAAAATAGCTTATAATTGTTTCGATCTGTTACGTAGGTAACGGGGTGTGGTTGTCGCGTCACGCGTCACATCGTCAGTTATGGCGATATTACACGGTCCAACCAAATTGATTCAATGCGGTTGAAAGGAGCAGAAGAGAAAAGGTATTGCTGTTTACACATATGTATCTGAAGTAAACTGAAAAGTGAACCATTCAATGCACATTGCTCAGGAAGATGTCTTCGCAGGAGGTAGTAGGTACACAATACCTTTATTTTTTGTTTTTTTTTTGTTTATACTAAGCGCGACATGTGGCGCCGAGTCACCCATAAGGTGTCTAGCGACGCCCATGGACATTCGGACGCAGGCGGGGGCTGCGAATGCCATGCCGGCCTGACAGGTGCCCATTCACGCCTCTCTTGAAGGACCCGAGACTATACTTGGGGGGAAATATGTGGGCAGGTAGAGCGTTCCAGAGTTTGCCGGTTCTGTGGAGGAAGGATCTGCAGAACCGATTTGTACGCATCCGCAGTAAGTCCAGCGTATAGGGATGCAATCCCTGCCCAGTGCGCGTTGTACGGAGGTGGAAAGGGGACGCCGGAATCGCGTTAAACAGCTCCTCCGAGCACTCCCCGTGGAATAAGCGATATATCTACACGTCTCTCTCTCACCGCAGCGATCAAGATTGAACAGCGAGTGAACCGTTCAATGCGTGTGTTTACACGTTCAACTCAACTCTCATTCAATCCATTGAACATTGAACGGAAAAAGCGAAAATATTGAACAAGCTCAATCCTTTCAATGCGGTTGAACGTGGTTGCCCGTGATTGAACATTGACATTGAATGGTTCAATTTTAAGTTTACACTACTATTCAATTTGGTTACTTCAACCAAATTGAAAGGCAGAAGTGAACCGTGTAATATCACCATTAGACTACAGCTAGACCCAAACAACTATTATTGCCACCTGAAAAGCGATGATGCCATAAGCCAGAAAGAAGTCCTTCGCTGCCGGCTGGTAGGTGAAGGAGCCGGCGGGCGCCGGGGGCGGGCTCTCCGTGTCTGTCAGGATGCAGGTCCAGATGCAGGCGGCGACAGATGTCACTATACACACCGACACCACCGCCAGTGTCCTGCAAACAATCGCTCGACCGTCGGTCGTGATGATAAGCACATCTGGGCGCGCATATCGAAATGCTAATTCAATACGTCCCTAACATAACCTAACCTAACTCAGTACGTCCCAGCCGCGGGGACGTATTGAAGTAGCATTTCGATATAGGTCATCTGGGCGCGGTCTGTACTTGGATGGGTGACCGCTCGATCGTGTTGGAGGCTGAACGCGGTTCGAATTTCACGCAAAACTGCAGGTCCCTTCCCTTCTCACCTTACTAGACAGATGTGTAAAATGATTCGTGTTTTCCGGCCAGTTCAGTGTAGCCGGCACAACCGAAGGGAAGCACTGAATGAAGCTGACATGGCACCTAGTTCACCAAGGTGTTATGGGCTGACATCACGGATGTAGTAGGTGATGTATATAGCCAACTGTGTAAGTTTCCATTTAAAAAAACCTAGCCGGAGGGGGGGGGGGGGGGGGGGTCCCACTGGAGGGCGTGCAAAACCTAACATGGGAATGCTATGTTTGCCTGTAAGTGGCCTCCATTCGAGCACCCGTCTACCACAGCACACAGCAGTTGTCGAATCTGCGACAGATGTGCCCAGCCCACTGCCACTTCAGCTTACTAATTATCTTAGCAATGTCGACTACCTTAGTTCTTTGTCGTATTCCGTCATTACGGATTTTTATTGTTAAGAACTACCTATAAGAACTACCAAGTTTTATTGTGTTTCATTTCACGTGCTCGAGACGGATTGATACCACCTTACCACCGCTATCCATTTCAAGGTAAAAGCAGACCGGCATGGCATTCGCAATCCCCGAGCATCATAGGATGTCAATAGGCATCGTTAGACACCTACTTGTAGGTGAAACGAGGCCACATGTCGCGCTATCCATAAAAAAATATATAACCTTTGTGTTGGGTATTTATATACTTTCCAAAATACCAAAATTGCGGTTCGAATCCTCTGATGAAAAAATTTAAGTACATAGGTACCTACACCTGCTGCTTCACCGTTCGGAACTTTTGTAAAAACTTTAGGTTCCTTCCCTTGCCCCTACTAGGTGGTAGGCTCCAATTGTAGCCGACAGGGTTGATACCACCGTACTGGATGTAAGACGGCCGCATGCATAGCAGCCTCGGTTGTGTTCTCCTCTAGTCCAGTATAGCCAGCAATCCAGGGAAGTCTCCGGTATGGCACCTACCTTCTCGGAGGTGATATTGGCTGGTCGGAGCATGCGCTTTGGCCCCTCTGACTCAGCCACCCATACCGGATTACATAAAAAAAAATAAGCTTGGTCCTTCGAGCCGGACGCGAGGACATTGAATTACGCACTTCATATCCTTAGGTGAGCCGAGCCACATGACCGGGCAGAGGAGGAGGCCTATAACCAGCAGCCAGAGGCAGTAGGAGATGTCCACCGTGCCGTACGACATCTTCCACCAGAACAGCTGCAGGTTCTGCGATGCTGCGGAGCAAATTAAGACAATTAAATGAACGGGAAACACGGAGTGTGGGAAGATCAACCGCCAACGTAGTGTGGGGGCGACGACATTAAGTACGTCGAAGGAAATCAATGGTTCTCTATCGCTGAATGGCGGGAGGACTGGAAAAGAATTTGAGAGGAGTATATCCAGCAGTCGACGCATAAATGCTGACGCTGACACGCGAGAGATGAAAAGAGAGTTTTGAGTGGGTGGGAAGGTAATACTTAACAATAAAATAATGTTTTAAACTTCAACTTGCTCTGAAATAAAATAAAATAATGCTCTCCCTGCGCATATACAGTTGTAAAAACGGCGAGTACATTAAATTTTGGAAATGATTATTGGGATCAAGAGTAAAAAAAAAGTCAAATAACTTCTTTCTTAAATCACTTTAAATAAAAAGTTACAGTTTTCATACAAACTAATTGATTATTTTAGTGTAAAAATGATCTAATGACAACAGGGCGGCGCGGAGGGGTGAAGAGCGGGTGAGACATGAGCGCCTAGGACGGTGGTGTTGGCGGGAGGGGCGGGGGTTAGCTTTGTGAGTGGAGGACTGGAGGTCGGCAGGCGGAGGGTGCAGAGCGGCAACAACACGTTAAATTACACTAGACGAAAACATACATTTAAAAAAATTCATACGAGTATCTCGAAAACTAGACACTTTAGAGAAAAACTTTATTTGCTTTTTTGTCTAAGAAAAACATGAGGATTGCGCTGACGAAATTAATGTACTCGCCGTTTTAACACCCTGTATACGTACAGTCACGGGTCGCTCAAGAGGGGCATGAATAGGCACCTGTCTGGCCGGCATAGCATGCGCAAAGCCCCGCATACGGCCGAATGTCCATAGGCGTGGTTAGGCACCGCATGTCGCGCTTTCTATGTAAAACAAAGCACAGAGACGTGCGACAGGGACGACGCTCTACAACCGGATAGTCTCATTCTAAAGCTTGACACGCATGATTTGCTGTCGTGAACTGTACCACAGAGAGACACCTCTGTGACTGTACCTACAGCCACAGATTACTTAATAGTTACTTCGTAACAGATAAATCACTCCATAGAAAATGTTCCTACCTTCGGGCTTTAATAGCCTACTGTTTCACGTCGCCAATCGCTGCGTGCGAAAATGTACCTTAACGACCGAGTGTAAAGTGGTTATTGCTTTGCAGCTGCGCGCAGTTGCGTGGGCGAGCGTCTATGTATACTTCGCGCGGCTGACGAATTTTCACTGAAATAGACCGCCGGCGGCCCGTCGGGCGGTAGGTAGTTAGCGCGCGCAAGTACATAGAGTGCGTGAGGCCTGCTACAGCCTTTAGGTAGCCATCTAACCAGTTGTTGTGGCGATTGCTCCAGGTTTATCCGATACGGCCTCGCGTATGCGGATATAAGCCTCTAAGACTCGTCTGGAATCAGACACCGGCATAATTCGCGCAGTACGAAATACTAGAGGCCACTAAGCCTGGCCCAGCCATGTGTAAGGAAACCGGACAAGTAATAGCCGAGCGGGCTCGCTCGCGCGCGACTAACCGGACACGGCTCGGGTTACAGTCGGGTTGTTGACCTAATCACTTTCGTCTAAGTTAATGAGTATGACAACCCTGTCATACTGATACATACCATATGGATATGATAGATAGATAGATAGAAAATTCTTTATCGCTCCAGTAAACATTAAACAGTAACAAATACATTAGAAAATTTACATAAGGTGCAAAGGCGGACTTATCCCTAACAGAGATTTCTTGTAGTCAACCTTTGGATGTTTGAGATTGGATAATATAGTGAAATGTAAGTACTTAGGTAGTAGCAAAAGAGTTGAGCGAGAGTTGAGAGTACGGGTTGATTATTTGATAATGCCGGCCCTTTCATTTTAATCTTCTTTAATAAATTTTCGGGTTAATCTGTATAAAAATCGGTCAAATGCGTGTTTTACTCGCGCACGGAGGGTTCCGTAGATCCGCTATAGCATACCTATAAAAAAAAACCATATTCGTCAATATTTTGTCTTTCTATACCTAAGGCAAAATATTATAACTAACTACGCCACAGGTAGTCAGTTACCTGTGGCGCTATCTATTATTCAGTAGCTTGAACGTTTCTTGTATGGGGAGGGGACCCCCATAATTTTTAACTTTTTGGTTATTTGTTGGCACATCCGCGATAATAACACATATTCTATGAAAATTTTAACCGGCTATCTGCTATCTATTTAAGTTCCAAAGATACAGCTATCGGACGAACGGACGGAAAAACGGACAGACAAACAGACAGAAGTTGTAGGCTTAGTAATAGGCTTCCGCATGGGGTACGGAAACCTAAAAAACTAAGTGGAACCAATAAAGGAGGCATCGTAGAGGCCCGATGGCTATCCCACCCAAGTCGACAGTTCGTGACCGCTCGTTGTGCGCTAAATATAACAACACAAAATTGTATTTTTTATTTATATACCTATTTCCATTCCACAGGGGCCCGTGGTATTTTTGAGGTTTTAAAAGCGGTCCATGTATACCAACTATACAACATTTTAAGAACCGCACATCTAAAGGAACAGAAAATGAAACATGTCTGTAGCATTTTTATTCCAAGTCGCAGTCAAACTGTTAGCATTTATGTGTTCACTGCTAGACATACGCGTCTCTAATCTTTCTCCAGTCCTCCTGGCCTTCAGCGATTGCCTCCGACGTACACGATGTCGTCGTCCCACCTGGCCGGTCTTCCGACGCATTAATTTCGAGATATGTGTATTCTCCGTCCTGTTGGGGGTAGTGACCGGGTTGAAATGACGATAGTACTTTTTTTATTTAAAGTGCAATAGGTATGTGGCGCAGAGCCACCCATAAGGTGCCTAACAATGCCCATGGACATTTGGTCGTATTCGGGGGTAGCGAACGCTATGCCGGCCAGACATGTGCCCCTCTTCCCTCTTGAAGGACCCGAGACTGTACTGGGGTTGGAGAAAAATATGGGCAGAGCATTTATTTTATTTTATTTTAGAGCAGTAGCGGATTCAGAAAAACCTCAAGGGAGGGGCGCATCATCATCGTCGTCGGTCATCAGAACGCCAATAAGTACTGGACGTATTCTCAGATTTTTCTTCACTTCTCCTTGCACTCTACACTATTAAGTAATCTGTGACTCTACCCGCTACCTACTACCGCTCACACGACAGGATTGCCGGCGCAATGACTTTGGTTTTCCCCACATTGATTTTTTTCTAATTGCAGCCATGTGCGGGGGGGGGGGGGGGCGCACGCCCCCTGCGCCCCCCACCTGTATCCGCCACTGTTTTAGAGCCACCCATAAGGTGTCTAACGCGGCATGGAAAATGTATCTTGTTTCTATAAAATTTTCTATAAAACGTTTTTGGAGCAAGTAACTACTATTATTTGGTTGCAATCACCAATCACCAATCCAACAGCACCTCTCGACATTCAAAAGTGGACACGAGCATATAAAAGTATGTTTAGAATCTACTAAACTTTAGATGCTTGTGTCATTTAAGCCAAACTGTCAAGCGGGCTACCAACTGGTACTCACCGACCAGCAGGTTCGGTATACCGGCGCCGAAGACAGTCGCGTCGAGCAGTAGGGTGACAAGACGCCGCGTCCGCACTCCGCACGCGAGCTCCGCTACTGCCGCGTACGGGTACCTGCCGACAGCGTCAATACCATTCATCAGTCGGTCAGTCAGTCAGCGTGTGAGCGTCCACTGCTGGACATACGCCTCTCCAATTTTCCTCCAGTCCTCCCGGCCTTCAGCGATACGGAACCACTGCTTTCCGCCGACGTAGGTACTTGATGTCGTCGTCCCACATGGCGGGAGGCCTTCCCACACTCCGTTTTCCTCGGCCGCCAGTGTAGGACACGGTTACTCCAACGGTCATCGTCTCTTCGGCTAACGTGCCCAGCCCACTGCAACTTTAGCTTAGCCACCTGTCCAACCATTCATCATCGCATTATAATGATTTGGTCAAACTGATCACGTGACCATTTTGGTCAAATTGAGTTATGAATGCAGAAGTGTTTCTTTTTAGCTATCCATCGACAAAACTGAACCAAGTCTCGCTTTCCTTTAACAAAATCGTATGTACCTAAAACGTTTTCCTCAAAACAAAAACTTCTCGCTGGTTTAGAACAAAAGTAACTTAGAAACATTTGTCGGAAACTTTTTAGAACGATAGAAACTTTTTTCTAAAACCGATGAAGGAAGTGAAGCTGGAACAGAGTAGTTTTGTGTGTTTTTAGTAATGTAATAAAATGCAACAAGTGGTAAGTAAGTAAAACATTTCAACTAGGAACAATTTATTTAATTTTTTTAACCTTACTTAAAAAAAACTAAACTGACCTTGACCTGATGTGAAATTTTTTTTTTTTTATACGTGTTCAAAAATAAATGTTTACTCATAAATGTAGGTACAAAATTTTCTGTATGAGACAAGAGGGGTATATTTTTAAACGGTTTTATTTAGCTTGACTCCGTATATTTGTTTGTTTGTTTGTTTGTTACTATCTTTGTTTCAAATCTTGCGACAACTTTTACAACTACTTCTACTGAACCGATTATGATATGAAACTTTGCACACACATTGAGTTATCGTGACAATACAATATTATGATAATTTCAACTTGGTAACGAGGGTCTGATGATGGAGTCAGGAGATGGACAGTGGAACTCTTCAACCGTTACTAGTAACCCTCTCGAGTTTGGGCTCATATGGTTGGTTTGGACGAGTGTCCCATACTTCTACCAATACACTTGATGACGAGGGTCTGATGATGGAGTCAGGAGGTGTACAGTGGAACTCTTCAACCGTTACTAGTAACCCCCTCGAGTTTGAGCTCATTTGGTTGGTTTGGACGAGTGTCCCATACTTCTTCCAATACACTTGGTGACGAGGGTCTGATGATGGAGTCAGGAGGTGTACAGTGGAACTCTTCAACCGTTACTAGTAACCCCCTCGAGTTTGGGCTCATATGGTTGGTTTGGACGAGTGTCCCATACTCCTACCAATACACTTGGTGACGAGGGTCTGATGATGGAGTCAGGAGGTGTACAGTGGAACTCTTCAACCGTTACTAGTAAACCCCTCGAGTTTGGGCTCATTTGGTTGGTTTGGACGAGTGTCCCATACTTCTACCAATACACTTGGTGACGAGGGTCTGATGATGGAGTCAGGAGGTGTACAGTGGAACTCTTCAACCGTTACTAGTAACCCCCTCGAGTTTGGGCTCATTTGGTTGGTTTGGACGAGTGTCCCATCCTTTTACCAATACACTTGGTGACGAGGGTCTGATGATGGAGTCAGGAGGTGTACAGTGGAACTCTTCAACCGTTACTAGTAAACCCCTCGAGTTTGGGCTCATTTGGTTGGTTTGGACGAGTGTCCCATACTTCTACCAATAAACTTGATGACGAGGGTCTGATGATGGAGTCAGGAGGTGTACAGTTGAACTCTTCTACCTTTACTAGTAACCCCCTCGAGTTTGGGCTCATTTGGTTTGTTTGAACGAGTGTCCCATCCCATACTTCTACCAATACACTTGGTGACGAGGGTCTGATGATGGAGTCAGGAGGTGTACAGTGGAACTCTTCAACCGTTACTAGTAACCCCCTCGAGTTTGGGCTCATATGTTTGGTTTGGACGAGTGTCCCATACTTCTACCAATACACTTGGTGACGAGGGTCTGATGATGGAGTCAGGAGGTGTACAGTGGAACTCTTCAACCGTTACTAGTAACCCCCTCGAGTTTGGGGTCATTTGGTTTGTTTGGACGAGTGTCCCATACTTGTCGAACGCAAATGTATGAAACAGACATACCATCTGTTCAAATTGATTTTGAAAGAGACGGCGGACACCTTACCTTATCCATCCTAAAGCCATACAGTTTCCAGCAAAGTTTAATTATGGAACAGCTGAGAGACGGATGTTACCGATAATTTTGTCATGGGCCTCCACTGTCCATAAAATGCAGGGCAGTACTGTAGACCATGCTGTCGTGTATTTGGGCTCCAGACTATTTGAGGAGGGTCAAGCGTATGTTGCATTGAGTCGCGTAAAGTCTTTAGAAGGGTTATGTATTGAGGAGCTTGATTGTGAGTAATTGACAGGTAAGGAACCGAGTAACAAAGATGCAATGAGAGAGTGTGAAAGGATGACGAGTTTACGTAATGAATTATACGAGCCAAAAATCAAACTAAAAACGAGTAAATAAAAAAATAGGTAAAAAAACTTTTAAGTTAAACGGTTTTATTAAAAAAAAACTAAAAAAAAAACAGCTGTACAAAAAACTAGAAAATAATAAGGACACAAGCCTAGGCCTTCTTAAGATTTTACGTCTGGGTAAGAAATCGTGCAATACTAGCGTGCTGTCTTCTCATGTCGGATGCCAAAGGGCACATTGTGTCGCTGCGTCAGCGGAATAAGTAATAAATTGAGACTTTTAACAGAATAATATAAAAACGTGGGGCGTATAATATGCGTAATAAATAACATGCGCCCCACGTTTTTATATTAGTCTGTTAATAGTCTCAATTTATTACCTACTTATTGCATGATCCAGCCTTTTAGGAGTTTTCGCCGGGTTCTGATGGTGGAGACTATAACAAGTAGCCGGCAGTAAATTATGTAAATCGGGCTTTAGAAAGAGACAATCCGGTTGTAAGTACTGATGGGTCGATCCCGGGATTAAATCTTTATGGGCGGGATTTTATCATAAAATCCCGGATTTAATCCTATTCTAGGACCGAATAAGGATTTTATGTTTTAAGGTTAAGTATGTGAAGTTCTTCTGTAATATGAGCGAAATTTTATCATAAAGTCGCGGATTTAATCCTATTCTAGGACCGAATAAGGATTTTCTGTTTTTAACTAGCTTTTGCCCGCGGCTTCGCTCGCGTGAAATTCGTATTTCAAAAGAAGAAACTAAGGGCGAGGCCGAAGGCTTAGCTGCGTTTAGGTTAATGATAAATCTTCTTGAATAAAGTATGTTTTTAACTAACTTTTGCCCGCGGCTTCGCTCGCGTGAAATTCGTATTTCAAAAGAAGAAACTAAGGGCTAGGCCGAAGGCTGAGCTGCGTTTAGGTTAATGATAAATCTTCTCGAATAAAGTATGTTTTTAACTAGCTTTTGCCCGCGGCTTCGCTCGCGTGAAATTCGTATTTCAAAAGAAGAAGCTAAGGGCGAGGCCGAAGGCTGAGCTGCGTTTAGGTTAATGATAAATCTTCTCGAATAAAGTATGTTTTTAACTAGCTTTTGCCCGGGGCTTCGCTCGCGTGAAATTCGTATTTCAAAAGAAGAAACTAAATCATGGCTGATGAAGGGCAAGGCTGAAGGCCGAGCTCTTTTCACGTAAATGTTGTTTTTCTCGAAGAAACTAAACCTATGGCGACGCCGAAGGCGGAGCTCCGTATAGGTAAACCATATATTTTTTTAAAGAAAGTAACTAAGGGCGAGGCCGTAGGCCGAGCTACGTTCGCGTAAACGATATTAGTCATTAAAAGTTAGGCCCGAGGACGGGAGAAGGTTTATCGTTTACCTAAACGCAGCTCGGCCTTCGTCCTCGCCCTTATTTACTTACTTTCATCGAGAAGAATATCGCTAACTTGAACGAAGCTCGCCTTCCGGCCTGACCCTTAGTTACTTACTTTCTTCGACAAACTGACATCACACGAATAATTTCGTTGGCGATATATTCTGCAGGATGCCGATTTTCGTCCGTCTTCACAAAATCCACAAAAAGCGGTTCAGGTTTTTAAACAAGAAAGGTTATTTTCGCTTTATTCCGGATGCTTGACCAGCCGTCACACTGAAGATGCAGAAAACTCGAAATCATTAGTTCCACGTCGATTTCATTTTTCATTTCTGTACCTATATATTCTGTGCAAATAGATGGTCGTGACTGTTTTTCTGGATGGCATCTATATCTTTTTTTAGATCATCCGTCATAGAGATCTGAGATGCCATTGGTGGCATCTCGTTATGATCCACGCAAGTTTGTAACGAGTTTTCACGAGTCGTCTTTGTGAATGGTCATTGCAAGGGATCGCTTGGACTATCCGCTCTGATGACATTACATCTTTGATTACATTACACAAGTAGTATTAAGCGGCGGGTGGCCGAGTTTTTGGGCATCGGCTTCTCATGCAAGAGGTCCGAGCTTCGAATCCGGTCGGTGTGTACCAATGAGTTTTTTCTGACGAAAAAATTTACGTGCATACCTAAACCTGCTGCTTCACCGTTTGGAACCGGTGTAAAACTAGGTACCTTCCCTTGCCCCTTACGAGGTTGTAGGCTCAAATTGTAGCCGACTGGGTTAGTACCACCGTACTGGATGTAAGATGGCCGCATAGCAGCCTCGGCTATGTTCTCTTCTAGTTCAGTATATCCAGCAATCCAGGGAAGTCTCCGGTATGCACGGGCACCTACCTTCTCGGAGGTGATATTGGCTGGTCGGAGCATGTGCTTAGGCCCCTTCGACTCAGGCGACCGGATTACATAAAACAGTATTATTTTTAGTATTATAGTTTGCTAGCTTTTGCCCGCTCTCGTGAAATTCGTATTTCAAAAGAAGAAAGTAAGTTATAAAGGACGAGGTCGAAAGCTGAGCTGCATTCAGGTTAATGATAAACCTTCTCGAACAAAATATGTAACTACTGACGAGGTCGAAGGTCGAGCTCCTTTCAGGTAAACGTTATTTTTCTCGAAGAAACTAAGTTCCCTATGGCGACGCCGAAGCCGGAGCTCCCTATAGATAAACCATATACTTTTTCAAAGAGGCCGGCGAGGCCGAAGGCCGAGCTGCGTTCAAGTAAATGATAATCCTTCTCAAATAAACTAAGTGAATGTCATTTTAGCTCACATGTATCCTAACTTGTACCATAAGAATAAGATAAAAAAATTAGGATCGAATCAAATTACAATTTTGGCGTTCTATAGTATGGGGAGTGCGCTTTTATATGCACCCGCCCGCGCGCCGCGCCGCCCGCTCCGCCGCGCCGCCCGCTCCTCCGCGCCGCCGCGCCGGCTCGCTCATATCTGATACTTACTCGCGGTAAATGGCGCGCGGAACATTTCAGTTTGTTTGGGAACCACATCTTAGCGTAGCGTAACCGGAACTGAATTTTATTTAGCCTATCCACTGTCTCATATAGTATTGGCAAATGTGCTTGTACGATGTTTCATAGAATTCAGATGATCGGTTTAAGAGTTATGGTGGAACATACATACACAGAAAATATTTCTAAAAATCGTCAATTTAGCTTTAATATCATACATAGAGTCTTATACCTCAGTATCTCATAAAACAAAGTAACTTGCTCTCTGACCATCCCTTAGAGATTTATTAATAGTAGGTATTGATTTAAAAAATATCGGTAGATTATGACCTCAAATCGTTATTTTTTAACCGACTTCAAAAAAAGGAGGAGGTTCTCAATTCGACTGTATGTTTTTTGGTCAAACATGACCGAAATTGGTAGATCTACCAAAAAATCGGCACCTAACTTTTTTACACTGTCACAGTCACTGAACAGACTCGATTACCGACCTTTTTCCTCTCTCACATCACGGCGAAATGTACGCGCGCTCAAACGACCACAGATATTGATTATTTTGTTAACATCTAGGGAATCATGCATTCAAATTAAAACCTGTGGAAACATTATTTATCTAGATATTCATCCAGTAAAACAATGATCTACATACCTACTACCATATTATGCCTTGTACTAATGAAAATAACTCATTCACGATGTTGAAATCTAATATTAAAAATAAAATCCTATTTCGTAGGATCGAATGAGTAACTTTCCCCAACTTTCCCAATAAAATCCCTATAAAGTCTCGAATAAGGATTCGGTCCCAAATGGGATTGAATCCTTGCCCATCAGTAGTTGTAAGAGCGTCGTCCCTGTCGCACACGTGCGGTTAGTGCGACAGAGACGACGTTCTACACTACAACCGGCTTGTCTCTTTCTAAATCTTTACGTCGAAGTGCTTACCGACTCTTCTCGCCAATCTGCGGGTGCAGGACGCGCGCCAGAACCCAACAGCGTCCCAGCAGGACCGCCGTGTACATCTGCAGCCCGAACACCACCACCAGCAGTGGGATGCTGTACCACCCTGCAACACCGTCGCCGAACACTCAGACACACATCCGACACGTACGGTGCAAAGGGAATTTTAGGTACTTTCGGCCTTCCGTCCGGACCGTGTCCGGTTTTTCAATTTGTCCACATTTTAAATTTTCGCAAAATTGTACTTATAATAAAACAAAAGTATTTAATTCTTCAATCATTTTACGACTAAAATGTTAGGACTTTTTTTTAAATGTCGGGCTTTTTGTCCGGACTTTACAAATTTCGAAATGGTAACCCTAATTTTTAGGGCATTGTATATTGGTTCACTCGTCGAAGTGTATCACTGAGTTTGAGAGCTTTTTCCAGATGAACAAGAATTTGGGAATTTGCAATTCTGTTAATGTTATTAAAAAAATTACCGTAACATACACACATGTCATACATAGCCGACTGGGTTGTTACCGCCGTACTGGATGTAAGATGGCCGCATATCAGCCTCGGTTGTGTTCTCCTCTAGTCCAGTATAGCCAGCAATGCAGGGAAGTCACCGGTATGGCACCTTCCTTCTCGGAGTTGATATTATGGCTGTTCGGAGCATGTGCTTTGGCCCCTCCGACTCAGCCATCCGTACAGGATAACATAAAAATATACCTAAAAAAAAATCACTGCAGCACCCGTGTAGTTACAGTGATTTAATTTGTTTATTGCAGGCGGATAAGGCAATTGTAAGAGATATCCTGCCCCCCAAACCGATTACCAACATGATCTGTGACCAACATGAGATGCCCAAGAGAATGGCCTGTTTAAAAAGGTGACCTTTTCATAACAAATTATTTAATTTGGTTTATATCAGTGCTTCAAAGCATGTGCTCAAACCAACAACGCCTACAATAAAAGGTTCGAGAACCTCTCTAATATATCCTTCCTACCTAAGAACCTTTTCAAATGAACGGATTACATAAGAAAAACCCACTTACCACAAGCGATGACCGCCCTCGGCAACACAACCAGCGGGAACACACCGAACAGATCGACAATGCAGAGTATTGTGAAGAACACGGATAGGCCTGCGGCCTGCCCTGGCGGCGGCGGCGGCGGCCCCTCGGCGCTGACGAGTCGCGTCACCTTTAGCGGCGTTCTATCACTTGTTGAGAACTTCATCTTGAATACTACTGTTTTTTAATATCAAGTTTCCTTGCACGAATGTATCGGCTTGGTTATTGTAGCCATAATATGTATGTAATCTGGATAGACAATGAAAAGGGCAATTTGATAAATTCCTGCTTCCCTCATATCTATCGATTTATTATGGGGGATATACCTAACTAACAACAAATAATAAAATATAGAAAAGGTCAAAAATTAAATTCAAGAAACGGGTTTTTTTAAGATTTTTTGTGGTGCGGAAACCTAGCTGCGCGAGTCCGACTCGCACTTGGCCGGTTTTTTTTTATGGAAACTGACACGGTTGGCTACATCACCTACAACATCCTTGATGTCAGCCCATAACACCGGGTGAACTTGGTGCCACGTCAGTGCTTCCCTTCGGTCGTACCGGCTACACTGAACTAGATGGAAAACACAAACTATTTACATAGCCGTTTCGACCGACCTTTCATTCAGTGAGGTGGTACCAACCCAGGCGGGTTAAACCCTAGTAATATAAGAAGGGAGTCATATCCCTTAGTCGCCTTTTACGACATACACCGGGAGAGATGCAGTGGGGGCTGGGGCTATTCTTTTAAAGTACCGGCCCCACACGGTACAAGACATTTTAGCCGGCCCGGCACATTAGGCCTGCTATTTAAATAAATAATTAGAAACTAGGCAGCAAGTTACTTGTTCTATATTTCTTACTTTCTTTCTTTCATTACTTACCTATTTCTTTTTTTCTGTCTTTCTTTCTCTCTCTCTTTCTTTCTACTGTATACAACTTACTCCGATGTTCAGCAAGATTGTAAGCGCGAATTTCCAATTCAATGGGTCGTCGTTAAGCCAATTCAAGAATCCGCTGATTGATGTCCTGTATTATAGGCAATGGAGACGGTGGCTGGCCGCTCCCTTCAATCAGTCCGCGATCGCTTCCTTAATTTAGATCTAGGCACCGCGCGTCGGCTTAAAATGAAGTTAAGGTTAGAAATTTGTCACACGCACCATTTAATTTTTTGGGTTATTTCTACTAAGCCTTCGCCGTATCCGTCCTAAAGGGCTTTTGACCCGTAACAGGTAGTCGGTTGAAATTTTCACAGAACACTTAACTAACTACTCGTATGTGTTATTTATTATGGCGGATATACTAACAAATAATAAAAAAAATTAAAATACAAAAGAAAATGAATTGAGGTCCCTATCTCTTTTTCAAAGTTTTTTTTTGTTTTGATGAATCTTGGTGTGATTATAGTTCGAAATCATAAACTAACACAACTAATAATAAAAACGTGGTGGTGCGGAACCCTCGGTGCGAGATTCCGACTTGAACTTGGGCGGTTTTTTAACAGGATTAAATTCTAACCAAATTATAGAAAAAAACGGGTTCTTTCTTTTTTTGCAACAGCTAGACAATAAAGTTTTTTTACTGCAACTGATAAAATGCCACTAGCAATGAATCGTAAGGCCAACCAGTTACGATTTGCATTTAAATCTAAGATCCAAAAACAAGTTATTTAAAAATCGTTGAAACGCTTGAATTTGTCTAGAAACGATAGCTTTTGCCGGCGTCTTCGGTTTGGCATGACTTTTTCCACAGCTCAGGCCGCCGATGACGTAGCTTTAGTATTTATACCCTAAAACCATCTTGAGAAGTGACGTAATTTAACAGTAGAAACAGTATACATACATACATACATAGCGTCACGCCTGTTTCCCGGTGGGGTAGGCAGAGACAACGGATCTCCACGTGCCACGATCCTGACACACCTCTGCCGCCTCTTCCACTCCCATAATGTTCTTCATGCATGCTCGTCGGTTACGGGTACTAAGCACTTGCCCATTTTTGAGCACATGCCCGATCTGGTCCTATAACCTATATCCTATATCCTACCTATATATTATTAATTTAAAACAGCATTATCTAAAAAACTTAGAAAAATGAAAAGACGTCACATACTTCTGCTTTTTATGTTCTCTATAGAAGCTCTTCTGCTGTGTAACAATAGGCGATCAGATTTTATTATTATTATAGTACACCTATCCAATTTATTCTAACAAAACTGCCACGTACCTGTCGTGCACCTGTGGGATGGCTCTGCCAAATACCAGCTTGCGCCTCTGGACTCAATCCAGCGTCGAGCCGTGCGACTAGTGGGTGACCCCGAAGTGTCCCGCGATCTAGAACCACTGCAACACCGTAGGGATGTCGGCTCCCTAAGTGTGTTCTATCGCTTATTCCGTGGGCAGTGCTCGGAGGAGCTGTTTAATGCGATCCCGCCGTCCTCTTTCCACCTTCGCACCACGCGCACTGGGCAGGGATTGCATCCCTACACGCTGAACTTACCGCGGATGCGTACCGATCGATTCTGCAGATCATTCCTCTACAGAACCGGTAAACTTTGGAACGCTCTCCCTGCCCATATATTTCCCCCCGAGTACAGTCTCGGGTCCTTCAAGAGGGGCGTGAATGGGCACCTGTCAGGCCGGCTTGGCATTCGCAACATAGCATACGACCGAATGTCCATGGGCGTCGTTAGACACCTTATGGGTGGCTCGGCGCCATATGTCGCGATGTCAATAAAAAAAAAAAATTAGCCATGCCAATTTGCCACGGCGCGGCGGCGGCGGCGGCGGCGTGCCATATAGTATTTGCAAAGCGACGTAATACAAACTCTTCGACGAGCTCTTCGAGTATTTGATGGAGTGTGAACAGAGCGAAAATCTAAGGAATGATGATCCGAAAGCACAATACGGATACGGGATAGGCGTACCCAGAGCCGACTGTCATTGTCTCCCTCAATGATAGTCGGCTATGGCGTACCTCTTGAAATCCACCTAATATGCGATGTGATCGTGGCTCTCACTGACTGAACTGTAAAATATTAAATAGTTTGATTCTTCAAGGCGTCTCTACTTTTGAGAGGCTAGAGAATCTTTGAATAGTCTAATATATCGCCCGGGTTCACTGAATGAAACGTCGCACAGAGGGGTATTTGTCTATTTTAACTGGCCAAAATTATTTTTGTGTGAATATGGATTCAAAATAATGAGTTTCATGTATTTAAAGTCTAAACTAATGAAATTACATATTAAGTAGTGTAAAAATCTTTATTACGTAAAAAAAAAAATCAACAATTTATTTGCGATCCCATAATATCGTACATCTCTGCGAATTTTGACAGACATGACATGCATTTGTTACGGAACCCTACATTCATTTTGAAATAAATGTTAAATTTAGTAGAACGGACAGACATGCATTTGTTACGGAACCCTACATTCAGTTTGCAGAACTTAGTAGAATGGACAGACATAAACGTGTTACGGAACCCTACTTTTATTATAAAATAACCGTCGGAGGACCTTGGTTGAAAATTGTAAAATTTAGTAGATTGGACAGACATGCATTTGTTACGGAACCCTACATTCATTTTGAAATAAAATGTTAAATTTAGTAGAACGGACAGACATGTATTTGTTACGGAACCCTACATTCATTTTGCAGAACTTAGTAGAATGGACAGACATAAACGTTTTACGGAACCCTACTTAACAGTTGCACTCCGGGAGTGCCGGCAGATCCCGTGCCACTCGTAACTTGACCCTTAATGCAATGACTTAAGGTTACATTTCGCTATTCGAGATCTAACAATGACGCGAACAGAATTGATCCCGTGCCACTGTAACTTAACCCTTAATGCAATGAATTAAGGTTACATTTCGCTTTTCGAGATCTGACGAGGACGCGATGACGCGAGTTTAAAATTTTTTACCCAAGCGCCGCTAAAGAAGTTTTCACTTCAAAAATATAAATGAAACATTAACTTTATCTGTGAATTATCACGAGTACGACTTTAAAGTTTTAAATTATATAATTATATTACTTCCGCAAAAATCGCACTCCGGTTTTTAGGTATTTATCAAGGGTAATAGTACTACTTTTTATTGACATATGAATAGACACCCAGAAGTACCCAGAAGTATAACAAAAACCTTAGAATTCCTTTTAAATAAATGAAAATTTAACACACTAAACCTTCTGTAATCATTGTACTGCCAATTTTTTTTAATGTATTCCAATTTAATTAAAAATAACTAATACACATTCGTAAATACCTGCTTCGCAACTGTCCATCTTTATGTTTTTTTTTTCCACACTCAACAAACTAAAATAGGCCCATTAAACTCTTAACACTCTGATAGCAAAACGATAAACATTACGTGCGCAGGCACCGACATCAATATTGCGGGCGGGATAAGAGGTGCAGGGTGGCGGTAAGTGTCAAATGTCGTTGTTTGGTTTGTGGAGAATAGGTTATGTGATACAATACTGAATAGGAACAGTTTGATGAAATTGAATATTGGCCAGTTAAAATAGACAAATACCCGTATGTGCGTCGGTCGAAACAGCTATGTAAATAGTTCGTGTTTTCCGGCCAGTTCATGTGTAGGTAGCCGGCATGAAATGAAGGGAAGCACTGACATGGCTCCTATAGTCTAGTTCACCCGGTGTTATGGGCTGACATCTCGGCTGACATCACTGATGTTGTAGGTGATGTAGCAAACTGTGCCAGTTTCCATAAAAAAAAAATAATAATAATAGCCAGACATGGGGCTGGCAATTGGCATAGTCGTAATACGGCTAACTAAAGACCTACTCCAAAATATAAGAGGGGGCAAAAAGTGTACAGACCCCCTTGTTTTCCCTCATCGGAGTGTTTATTTATGTCAGTCAGCGTATATGCGTCCACTGCTGGACATACGCCTCACCAATTTCCCTCCAGTCCTCCCGGATTTCAGCGGTACGGAACTACTTCTTTCCGCCGACGTACTTGATGCCGTCGTCCCACCTGGCGGGTGATCTTCCCACACTCTGTTTTCCTGTCCACGGCCGCCAGTGTAGGACACAGTTGCTCGGTCGGTCGTCGTCTTTTCGGCTGACATGCCCAGCCCACTGCCACTTTAGCCACCCGGTGTCGACCACTTTGGTTTATTTATGTAGGTAGTATTTGATTGAAGGCGATGAGATAAGACGAGAATCCGCCAAATTGGAAATCGATGTATGAATATTTTTCTGCGTCACGGGGGGCGGACTTATTACAAATAACTATTTCTTACAATCGACCTTATAAACAACACTGCTACTAGCACCGCTGTGCACAGCGCGACCAAGAGGAAGCACTGACGTGGCACCGAGTTCGAGCAGGAACAAGGTGATATGGGCTTAGAAGAAGTAGGTTCCAAAATCAGGTTAGTGCACAGTTTTTACTGACGGTTCTTTTCGGAACTCAACTCAACATGGTCAATTTTTTGGTGCGGGAACTCTAAAAACAGTGTTCGTTTTTTACGATCTCTTTTTTTTGGGGCATTTCAAAAACTTTATGAAACTTGTTCCTGTATTAGTACATTTTATTAGTTACTGGTAAGCCTTGCCATCCAGCGGAGTAATGCCGCAAGTGTTCTAGGAACATTTGAAAACCCCCCTTTCCATAATTATTTTAATTAGGTTTAGGCTAGGTTTTAATTATTTAGTTATTTGTATTAGTTTTCTTTTTAATATTTAGTTACTATTTAAATAGTATTATTAATATAATTTTGCGTCACTTCTGCCACAGCACGTATGATTGGCAAATTTGTTTTTACGGACGACGACGCGCGGAGTGGAGCGGCAGCGCCGGCCGCGGGCCCTAGGACACTGAACCACAGAATACTTAAGAACGAACGGACAGACTAAATTTAATAAGACTGTCCGTGTCGTCTCGCGTCGTCTCGTCGGTGGTGAAATAAAAACACGTTGTTCGATAGAACCTCGTCACACTCATTCATTTACCATTTAATAGTTTCTTTTTATGAAAAGCGCGACCATGTTGGAATTTGGAATTTGGAATCGTAGTACAGCCTGGGGTTTTTTAAAAGGGGCGTGGCTCCTGTCGGGCCGGCATGGCATTCGCAATCCCCGTGCAGCACAGAATGTCCATGGGCATCGTTAGACATACTTGTAGGTGAAACGACGCCACATGATGCACTATCCATAAAAAAAAATATGTGACGCACGGCCATCGCGAATTGCCGTGCCGGCCTTCGGCCTTACAGGACTCGTGTAATGCCTCCCTCAGGGAGGCATAACGGCAAACAAACAAAAAAACATTACAAATTGTAGTAAATCTTGAAGTATTAGGAAACGCTATTTTATTTAAAAATGTTTTGATGAAAATCTGTGCACTAATTGTTTCGTTCGGGCCATAATGAATGAAACAGGCCAAAGCAACGCGTGATCGACATACGGGTTTCTATTTTCGAATTCAGCGTGCGCTGAACGTCTACATCATACATACAGTCAGTCAGCGTGTACACTGCTGGACATACGCCTCTCCAATTTTCCTCCAGTCCTCCCGGCCTTCAGCAATACGGAACCACTGCTTTCCGTCGACGTACTTGATGTCGTCGTCCCACCTGGCGGGTGGTCTTCCCACACTCCGTTTTCCTGTCCACGGGACACGGTTACTCCAACGGTCATCGTCTCTTCGGCTAACGTGCCCACCCACTGCCATTTGAGCTTAGCCACCCGGTGTCCAATATCGACTACTTTGGTGCGTCGGCGGATTGCCTCGTTTCGCACCAATAACGTAGCGATATTCCCGCAGCATGGCTCGCTCCATTGCTCGCTGGGCAACTTTCAACCTTTGGACAACAGCGACCGTCAGAGTCCACGTTTCACACCCGTACGTCATACATAACCGGTAGGACACACTGGTCATATATACGGGTCTTTAAATTTTGCGGAAGGTCAGACCTCAGGACGAATTTTAGCTTTCCAAAGGCAGCCCAACCCAGTTGAATTCGCCTCTCCACCTCCATAAGCTAAGCAGACCTTGTCTACCAAGCCGCAGAATTTGACCGAGGTATACGTACTCTTCAACCTGTTCGATCACTTCTCCGCCAATAACAATTTGTCCTCCCGTCATAACCTCGGTCGCCATGACCTTGGTTTTGTCCCGGTTCATCTTCAGACCAACCTTCATCGACGCTGTACGTCTACATACAGCGTGAAAATTGCCCCAAATCAGCACTGACTAGCCAATGAACTGGCGTCAGTGACTTACTCAATGTAAATTCGCCATAAAGTCATGTATTATGTAAACAAAATTATGCATTCGTTCCAGCAGTTTTGGACAATTATTTACGGTGAGGTTTGTGAAATTATATTAAACCGTGTTTTCCAGTGTTTTGAATTGATAAATGTTAGTACTTATATGTATTTAATAGTCCTAGTGCACATTTTACTTGGTACTTATAATAATACGTAAGTAAGGTATCCACCCTATGTAATGTAATGGGGTAATAACAATGGGTAATAAAGTTATTAAAAATTTCGCGCCAACACGCTTTCCCGCCAATGTGAGTGTGTTGCCATCTATCTACTGGCTCCCATTATCTATCACAATCGTGAAATACGTGAAGAGAGGGCATAATAAAGATAGGACTCAGGCCTACCAACCTGAATATTTATAAAAATTAAAAATGAAGGGCTGAAACTAGAGAGGGGGACAACGGCTGTTTTTCCACAGCACGTTATAATGATCTGCTGTTTTTATATCGCAGCTGTTTTAAAGTGCTGTATCGTTAGAATGCTGTTTTTGGTGGTGTTGGAATTTAAACCTAACGCTGTTGGAATAACTAGCATAATTGAAATAAGAGATAAATATTATATCACGGAAATACAGCAGGCAGAATTATAATATATTTCTAACGTGCCAGTCTGCTGTTTATGGTTGCTGTTTCTAACAAACAGCAGTCTAGTCTATGATATATTTCCAACGTGCGAGTCTGCTGTTTTATTTAATTATTTAAAATGTAACCTTAAGTCATTGCATTAAGGGTTAAGTTACAAAATACTATAAACACTGCCCTCTATCGAGCGAGAGCTTCAAATACCTACAGGCTACAACAAATAATTTTTATTATATCAACTAGATGGCGGTACGTACGAGATAAATAGCAAAACAGCATTACAGCAAACAGCACATGTGGTGGAATATTTCTAACGTTATAAATGCTGTAAATTTATAATATAATATGTTGCCTGCTGTATAATATATTCCCCGCGACTAGCTGAAACGAAATAAATTTATGTGATTTGAAGATTTGGAAATACGGTATTAAGGGCTCCGGTACACGACCGATTGTATCACCAACTAACTAAACTGTTTAGTCGAGTTGGCCATGAGACGGCCGATTTATCTCCATCCAACCCATCTGTTTAGTCGTTGAAGATTATTAATACATGGACGATTCGCTCTGCATAGATCAGTGTAGGTTAGCGAATAACTAAAAAGTCGGCGGTCGATTAATGTTGGCCGTCGTCATAGAGTGTATAATTTATTAATTATACAACTTTTTAAATGAGTCGTGGAGCGTCGGTGAAAACTAAACAGTTGGAATATAGTCGTGTGCGATCTCTATATTTTGCGTATAATTTAGAAGTGCTTTTATAAAGACTAAACAGTTTAGATGGATGAGAATCGTTCGTTTGCCGAGCCCTATGATTGGTCATATACGGAGGTTACACGCTAGGTTTTCCATCAGTTCAGTCCGTGACCTTGGTCACGACCAGATTGACGCCAGACTGACCAGTCTGCCATCAGTCTAGTATCAAAATATTTTAAAATCCGTCAGTCTGGTCCATCATTCCAAACCATCCATCCATCAAAGTAGATTAAACGGTCAGTCTGGCTGGACCATGGTTTAACCAGACTGATGGACTGAACTGATGCCAAACCTAGCGTGTAACCTCCGTCATACAAAAGGCCAATGGACATCAAAGAAGGAAAAAAAAAACATGTTCCATCTATCGTCTGCTAGATGTCGCTAGACGCCAACACACACAGACGCCGCCAGCCAGCGCGCATGTCACTTCCCTCCCAGTTCCCTCTCCTCCCCCGCCCCGCCTGACCTCTCTCTTCCCGCGCCGCGCGCGATCGACCGCCCGCTGCCGTGTACCTCGTGTCTCTCAAGTTCACGTTTCCGTGTTTCTGAATATAATAACGACCTCATCGTCCCAGGGCATGCTCGTAGAAAGGCTGCGCGCAGTGTGTCCCGGTCCCGGCGGCGTCGCCAGTGCTCGAGTCGTGGAGTTCCCTCGCGCGCAGTGCCTCTAAGCTTCCAAAATTCCGTCCACAATCAGCAGCCTACCCTGTGGGTGGCTTAATCTGGTGAGTTACTATTCCTCCTTTTCTTAGTTTTATTTAGCTAATAAACTACTGCACACTTTACACCTGCATGCATGACCTTTGTACTATAATCGCTTGCACATCAGTATGGTACGTAACATGATCCTTTGCTTTGGAAGCCATTTGTCGCCTTTTGACATTTTAGATGCTGTCTCTTTCTGTGCCGCAAGCGCGGCAGCTTATTTTAGGATCCAGGGTTACGTTACGTTTACGGTCGTGAACATTCTTTCCCAGCAGTGCCCAGTGACGTGGGTGTACGATTTCACAATTTCACGTAATTTTCCGGCATTTTCGATCGATGACAACGCTAAATACCACGTGACCAAATGTAGCCAACATAAGAAAATTGTGTATTCAAGATAGGAAAATTTAGAATAAACATTTCATATCCAGGATTTTCGGGGCTTCAATTTGTAATATCTAATATATTGGAGACCTTTATATCAACTCAAATATTTCGTAAAATAATGAAGGTAGATCATTATAGCTCTTTTAGCACATAAAGCCAGTGAAATTACCCACAAAACAATGTGAAACAAGTGAGGATTCACTTATTTAGAAGCAGACTTTTTTTAACATCAGGAAAAAGAAAACATAATCGAAATTGTTTTCCCGAATTTGTATAACCTAAAATTGACAATTCCTCCATATAACTCGGTGGACTTACTAGATACCTGCATCTGATGACATTTCGTCATGTGTTGCCAGATGGTTACAATTTCTTACATTTTTAGCAACTTGACACTCTCGCGTAACTTTTGTTTTTAGGCAAAGGGGGACGAGTTCGGACGGGATCTTTTCACAATCTCGTTCAGATTCTCTCATAGTTTAAGGATCTATATGCCTCAGGTCTATCAAGTGCTATCGTTTTGAGAATTTAACATACCATACAAAAAAATTTTTTTTTTGTCCGGAAATATCAACTTTACTGGAAAACGTGTAAGAATAAAAGTGTCTTATATTTCGCCTACAAATATGATTCCAACGAAAAAACATTAACATTCGGAAAAAAAAATCTAATTCCGCTTTATTGTACTTTCGAACCAGAGTGCGGCGGTTCCCCGACCGCACCTAGTCTTTTTCGCGCACCGAGAGCTCCGTAACACCACCGTAAATGCCCGGTTTTTTATACAGATTTAATTATTTTTAAAAATTTTATTATAGCCTAATTTTATTATTAAATTATTTTTTATTTCTTACGTATTCTTAGGATAGGTTATGTATGATTCTGATTTAATTATTGTGGTAACTTTATTTTTGTAAATTGGGCGACTTGGGCTATCTTTTAACCGCGAAGTGGCTACTTGACCAGCAAGGCATCTAGCAACCCTGTGTGCAAGCCGGATCGAACCAGGTCCCGAGTTAAGTTGACGGTGTTATAAAAATCATATGTCAATGTGTAGGTGAAGAACGCTGCCTCTAATAGGCCAGCAAACGTGCGTACCTACATGGTACTTGAATCAGTGGCGGCTCTGGCCAATGAATTTTAGTTAGGCACCACCTACATAATAGCATTTTATTAATGTTGTATTGCAGTTTTCATTTCGAGGACAGGACATGCCCAAAGTCTAGCAATAAATAAACATCCATGAAGATAATTGAGGCGGCGCCTCATTTGCTTCACCTGGGGAACCGCCACTGACTTGAATCCAATTTATAAACAAATAAAGAAAAACAAGGAATCTTCAGTCAAAAATTACAACATGTCAGAAATTTTTTTTTTTTATTCAAGTGCGGAATTCTTTGGAGGTATGTGTGTTTGATGTCAATGGAAAGTTTTTATAATTCACTGAAATAGCACTAGACAAATATTTTGGTTGTCGACCATCAACATCCAACTTCGATCAAAGGAACGCGACAGGATAATGTATAGTCGACAGGCTAAAAGTAATAGACCACACATATACAATTTATCTTTGAATTCTAAGCGGAGGACTCATTACTTGTTTGGATATTGTTTATTGAATCTTTCTACATTTCGTTCGGATGACAGTACCCATGTCACACATGTCAATAGGCTTGCCAGGTGCCTGGAATATCCGGGATTGTTCCGGGCTAGTCTCCAATGTCCCGTGCCCCAGGCGAAGGATCATTTTGTCACGGAGAATACAATTTGTCTCGGGAAGAAAAATATGTGTGTACATTACGTATGACTTGACTTCGTGCAAAGAAGTTGGCATGGAGTGCAATCGGTCCATGCCGATACGATATGTATGAGTGTATACACACACAATGAAGTTTTGATGCTCCGCACCTAAAAAAATGCTACAAGTTCGCCGTAACAATTGTAATAGAAAAATATTAGTCTTCATTTCTCCACCTTATTTATGAAGGACTGCATGTATTTGATATGTCCCGGATAGTCTTATATCCGATCTGGCAAGCCTATAGGTCACCAATTCCTTTTATAAATTACACAATGCCCCATAGATCATAAGAATGTCTGAATGAGTAGGACAGAGCAAGGGTGATTAGGTGAGTTTACGGTTAGAACATAGAAGAACGACGCGTGCCACAAATTCTGATGTAGCAATTTACTGTAGAGAGTGTTTCAACTAAAAGTTCCCGTCGCCGTTATGTTGGCTCCTCTGTCTATCTGTCAAAACAGTGTTGAGGGTTGATCAACACTGTTGAACGTATGTTGAGTTGAACGTATTTATTATGCGGTAAATACCGGTTACATTATTAGGTAATATATTCTTCACAATCTGGCAACACGAATTTAAGCACTGACAGTGGAGCCAACAACGGCGAAGGGAACTTTTAGTTGAAACGCTCTCTACACCATCAATAAAGCTCTAATATTTTTTTAGTTTTTTTTGTGATGTACATACATAAAGCTCTAGTAACTATCAAGTGTGATTTCATCCAGTCGACGCAGTCAATGTTGAAGGATTACGCCTGTTAATAAATGTCAAATGAAGGTCGCACTTTCAACAGCGTGAATCTGGTTTTTCATGAATTAATTCGTCACACATGCGCTGAACGCTCTGTTTCGATAAAAGTAATGAGGGAATTTTAGAAAGTTTAAGCAAAAAAAAAGCGCCATTTCGAATACATCATAATCGGATATAATATTTTATTTTGTGTACCCTTTACAAGCATATGACCTCTTTATATCGTATTTCACTGACCACCCCCTTGCCCCATTCATGCACATCTTTCTGAATGCTACAAATGTCCCAGTGAAGACCTATCTCTGTCTATCAATGTGAAAAAGACAATTTTAGATTTTTTATTTAAATATGATTTTGCCGCCTTGCAACTATGCCAGCCCCATGTACCTATTAAACAATTCTCCAATTAGACAGGCAGCCTTGGCTGATACGTCTAAATCCAGTGAAAATTTGTTGTTTTTGTTATTATCTTGGATAATTTTTATTTTTTATTTAAGTATCGTTCTTGAGCACTCTTTTTAAAAATAATGTTTTATATGTTAGATATTTATCAGAGTCTGTTTTTTAATTGGTTGGTACTAAGTGCGCTTATTTTTATTTAAACTGGTTTGTCTTTAATTCTATGATCAAAGTGTTTCTTAAACTGTTATTTCTTCACACTCCCGTAAAATGTGAAAATGATCTTCGACAAGGGTAGATATTCGATACAGCACGCTTCAAGGCCGATACAGGTCGCTGGAGCATCTGTACATTTTCCAATCAAATAAGAGTACATAAAATCATTGTTTCCATTAAAATCTTCTTGATAAGAAACTTCATACGCAGGCTTTTGTACCTTGCCCGACCTTGACGAGCCTCCTGAGACTGTTATCTAAGTATGCAAACTTGCCTATCGCCTGTCTCGCTCGTACCAAATATTTGGAATGGCTGGACTGGACTGGTATCGTAAAGATCTATCTAGTGATTAAATCTCTCCTATTAAATTTATCTGTCTTTTTATTACTTTTTAAACGTCCCATCCAGAAAAGTCACCGGATCTGGAATTTTGCATGGGGTTAAGTAACATTAAAGTTAACAGTACCCTAATCACGAGACTTACCTACTACGCTACGCCACGCCGTGTTCTCCGCATCATTTTGTATGGAGAAACGGAGTAGCGCCTCTAGTGATAGATTTGCGTACTTCGTTTCTCCATATAAAATTATGCGGAGAACACGGTGTAGCGTAGCGTAGCGTAGTAGGTTAAATCTCGTGATTAGGGTACAGTTAAGTAAAATTGAGAATATTCTATTTTGTAATTTACCCATAGTTTCCTTTCTCCATTTTGAATGAGGAAAAAGCAAAGCAGATTTATTTAAGTATATAATATTACCTCGCCCTGAACTTAAATATTTTTAACTTCAGTACTGTAATGTGGTATAATGGGATTATGCCAGAAAACCTCAGTGAAAGCCTAATGTGAATTAATTGAGTAGTTCTCGACTTACGAGCGTACATATAATTGACACCCCTAAATTGGCTGGCGCGCCCACCGGTCTGCGCTCCGTTACATATTTTACGCTTTAAATATTTATTATAATGATTATCTGTATACCTTATATAGTATCTATAATGAAACGTGAAAGCCTGTTTTTTTCATAATTATTGTTTTTTTTTTTTGCAAAACATTCGTAACTCTACCTCTACAAAATATTTCCTTTTGCCTACCTTGGACTAGATTTCTATTATAACAAAAAAGCAGATAACTTTGAGAATATTTTATTGGGCATTGATAGTACACTTGTGAACATTAAAAGACGCAATGTAATTACTGCATCTTGTGTACCAATTGGTTACATCTCTTGTATTTCATATTTATACTGGTTTAAACTAGTTTTCATAAAGTACCTAAGCTGCCAACTGTTGCTATAGCGACACTGAGTTTAATTAAGATCTCCATTCATACAGTAATTTATTCAACAGTGACATTAAAAAAGTGTGAAATTTTTGGCCTATTTTTTGTACCATTTATTGAAATTTTTATGGAACTTGACAGGGTCACCTGCTAAGTCCCTTATGTCAGCCAGGACAGGTGCAGAGTACTTCCTTTTGGTCGGTTTATTTTTTCAGTCATTTCGATCTACTATAATTCTGTTATTTTTTGTGTTGAATTTTTTTTTTCAAACACGCTTTCTCGTTTCATTATAGGTGTAGCAGGAAACTGCTGCCTTTGTAATGGCTCAGAAAAAGGATTCGTTCTTTCTCGCCACGAGTGGAGCGGGAAAACGCAATGCCAACTTGAGAAAACATGGGACGTTCGAGAGAATTGAGAAGAATACTGCAGAGAACCCAAAGGAAAATGACAATGTCGATGCAGATGAGAAAATTAAAAAACCGTTTGACAAAAAAGCTTACCGTATAAAAAAATACAGCAAGAAATACAAGCTTGAGCAGTGGGAGGATCAACGCAGGAAAAAACTTCTCCGGACTTATTACAAAGAACTCAAGAATGAAGCCCCTCCCGGCTCGTACAAACCTGTAAAATTCGACGAAGATTCCAAGGATGAGAAAGGAGCCATAGACAAAAACAATGACGGCAACGCTCCGGATGAAGAATTGTCATACGGACGATTTGTACGTCATCCAGATTTAATTGACGAACCGGACGCAATCAAGTCAATTCCAGCTCCTACGCCATCCATACCGCAACCGAAAATGGAGAATTTCAAATCGGTAAAGAAAAGTGCATTCCAACGGGCGAAAGAGGAGATGCACAGATTGAAGCAGAGCAAGGAGGAGAAGAGAAGAGAGATAGAGAAGTCTAAGGAGGAGAGAGAGAAGAAGCTACACGAGTACAGGAAGAAGAAAGCGGATAGATTCAAGAAGTTGAGCCGGAAGACTAAGAAGGGGCAGCCGGTCATGACGGGCAGGCTCGAACTACTGCTTGAGAAGATCGTGAAGAACAAGTGAAGCTGATGCGTCTATATGACAACACTTTCTTTAATGTATTTACAAGTGTATTCCTTAAATGCAGTTATAACTTCATCAGGCAATTTGTTCCAAAGTTTTGCAACTCTGTTAGCGACTATAAAGTGACTACGAGACGAGGGTTTAACTTGGCGGAGGTGCTTTGTGTTTTTATTCATTGTATACATTTTAGGTAGGGTGCACTGTAGTAGTTAGGTGTCAATGAGATATCCACGTTTTCTCCGTTCTTTCAGTGTGGTCTTAGTTCTTGTAGACGAACTTCATTTAAGGATGAACAAATTTAATCAAGTTAAAGGATGAAGAGTGGTTTTACATTTTTAGGTTTTACTAAATTTCTTTTTTAATCTGACACCGTTGACTCATCATCACCTACAATATTCGTGATATGTCAGCCCATAAAACCTTGTTGAACTAGGTTTCATGTCAATGCTTCCCTTTGGTCATGATGCCGTCTACACTGAATTGTACGGGAGAACACAAACTACTCACATTTCCGTTTTGACCGACCTTTCAATCAGTACGGTGGTATCAATCAACACGGGCGGGTAAAATCCTACCACCCCTATATGAAGGTGTGGATCTAAGCTTACGATGGCTTCACCGAACATATCCGGGCCCATCGGCAGTAGAGGAGGGTATTAATCGAGGCCGGGACTAGCGAGTGGCCACTCTAAATTTCCCGCGCATGCTTCACGTTTCGGCTCGCATCAAGCCCTCGTCAGCTAGCTCTCGACCTCCCTCTCTCTACCTATCCATATTCTGTAGGATGCTTCCAGTGACGTTTTCGAAGCTCTCTCCATATATGAGCTTAGCGTCGATCTTGGGAGCCCTAGATTCTTGAAGAGACTGTAGAGCGACTTCGCTGGTAGTCCTTTTGCTCCGACTTCCACAGCGAAGAGATCAGTCTTGAATCCGTTTCTCACAATCCGGTCTACTAAGTTGCAGTACTTGTTAAACTTGATATTGTGGTCCTTCGGTATGTTACTTTCCCATGGAACTGTAAGTTCAACAAGTACTACATGCTTTGTCGCTTTTGAGAATATGAGTATATCTGGCCTTAATGCTGTGGTACAGATTTCCGAAGGCATTTGGTAATGCTTCTCATGTGTGTCCATCAACAATTCCCAATCCTTAGCTGCTCCCAAAATTTAAGAAGGTTTAGTCCTATCTTTGGGCAGCTTATTGGCTCCAGGTTTCACAAAGTTGACCTTCTGGAAGCCGCTACTGGTTTGCCCTTTCCTGGTCCGTGCAATTGACAGGTTGATGGCCTCTCTGATGATTTGGAGGACTTTATCATGACGGTAGGAATACTGGCCTCGCTCAAGTAGTATTTTGCATCCGCATAACAAATGTTTGGCCGTGCCTTCGTAAGGTAAGAAGGGAAGGGACGTACAGTATATTATGTGGAATCCGAACCGTTTTGTTATAAATCATAAATACTCATCCGATTTTAAAAATTCTTTGACCAATATTTAGAATGAACATTCAGGGTGGACATAGGCTATGCCAGCGTAGCCACGGGCAAAAGCTAGTAGGTATGCAATAATCCTTGTTAAACTTAGGGCTGTAATGAAAAGACTGAGCGTTGGTGTTTAAAATCAGAGTTGTATGAAATTGTCTCAACTTGCAATAAGCCTGACCGAGACGAGTGCTTTTTTATCAACCAGTAACATTGTGAAAATTTAAATTAATTTACAATCATCTGAGGTTTTATAATGAACCTAGGTTTTTATATTTTTAAACAAGAGCACAATAACCCCGCTACATATAGGTGCACACATATTTGTTAACCCCTACACAAAAGGAGGGGTGTTATAAGTTTTACGCATACGTCTGTATGTGGCATCGTAACTTTGAAACGGATGTACCGATTTGGGTGTGGTTTTTTTATTAGAAAGCTGATATAACCAGAATGGTTCTTAGCTATAAGTCGTCAAATAACAGTTAAACACCTGACATCAAGAACCCTTAAAAAGTCAGAAATAAATTATGTTTAGCTACTTAAAGGAGTCGGGGGACCACTACAGTGACGCCACGCCCCACGAATTGCGCAGCTCTGAGTTTTATTTTATTTGCTTAGCGTTCCAACACCTTTAATGTAAATATTTTGTTTACGGATATGAAGTACCATTTGACTACTAACAAATTGTAGGGGAGATAAAAGCGTATTTAATAGGTGGGAAGCCATAGGGTTATATTAGAAAAAAACAATTTTTTCTTGATTGACAAAAATCTACACAAAAAACTTTTTACTGTTGAAAACTAGAACACTCTTACACGTAATGTATTAGGAGATATTTTTCTATGTTGATTGTCTTGCCAACAAAGGGTTACATTTTGTTAGCCTTCAGCTAGGTTAATGACTTTTTAATGTGCAAACAAACAAACAAATAAAGAACTTTGTTTGAATGTGCGTGTCAGTTTACTTGATTACCCTTTATCATGTTAAAATGAAGACAGGTTTGTGAGATAATGTCTAGAAATTTAAAAAATTCTAACCACCCACATATTATATAGTGCTTCGTTATTCATGTCAAATGTTTCGGGAGGGTTACATATACACTCAAATAAACACATTACGCAAAAAAAAATTATATGTTTTTAGCATTACTTTTCGAGAAATTTAACAAAACATGTTTGCTACCTAAACATTAACCTGTGTGTAAAAGTAGGTAACTTGCATTGTACGGGGTCAATGACCGTACTGTGTTCAAACGCAGAACAGCTGTTTGTTGTAAGTTCGACGGCGCCCTGGGCGCCGTCGGACTACACCTCTGCGTTAGTCTGGCGCGCGCCATATGTCGAGCTTCCCATAAAAAAAAAAAGTAAGTCACAAGGTCACTATGATTGGTTTTTACAGCTACTTATTTGATTTAATTTCTTTGTTAGGAGAAAAAATGCTCCTATAAACATATGTTTTCTTCTTACGTAAAGTGTTTGTTTGAGTGTGTATGTAACCCTCCCGAAGTTATTGACATGAATAATATATAGGGTGTTTCAGGATAGGGTTTCGTAACTTCAGGGTTCGAAAAAGGTCCATATTTGAGGACGAAAAGCTCTGAAACTTTTTCCCAGATTCGGTTATTCTATAGACTTTTTGGTGAAAATAGTTTCATCGAGCTTTGGTGGACGGTTAATGTCTGCCTTTAATTAAAAAAAATTAAATTACTAACTTAAATGCTTAACTAGTAAAATTGAGCTGCAACTGGTAAATTCCAAACACATAAATTTGAATGACAACAAAATAAAAAGAGGACAGGACTAGGTCATTGCACTCCCTAGCCCTAGACAGCACTGTTGTCAAATCTCCCCATACTCACTGTCCATCGAGTTTTCATTACAATTTTAAATTTTCGTATGAAAAAAAAAATTATACGGAATTTCGATTTGAGTGATAAGGTTTTTTAACCCCCGACGAAAAAAAAAACGGAGGGATGTTATAAGTTTGACGTGTGTCTGTCTGTGGCATCGTAGCTCCCAAACGGATGGACCAATTTGGATGCGGTTTTTTTTATTAGGAAGCTTGTTTATGCTTCTAATAATGAGTAAGTACTTTCTATTCCTGAAGTTTCTCAAGCCTATCCTGAAACACTATACATATACCTATATAATATATGTACATAGTGAGCTGCACATATTGCTGAGGAATGGCCATAAAATGTTGCTAGCTGGAGTGAGTTGTAACCGGTAGTATCGAGCTCAGAGCTCGCCTCCACGTCACAACTTCGCGTCCGTACTTATCTGTAAATGATGAACGTTGGCTCCTCCCACCCGTCTCGCTACAGGCCAGTTTTTAATGGAATCTATAATTTATTGCTCTGCAAACATTTCTGCAATTTAAGGAAATAAAACGATTTACTTTTTATGTGAGTTTTCTTGCCCGTCCGTTGCCGTGGAACTAATAGAATTGGATAAAAATTGCAGTTCGCTTGTCCAGGAGTCAGCCGAATACGCAATTTGTAAAAAAATGGCAATACTTCACATTATTTTCGAATTAGTACTTTGAAAAGAGTTAGATATAAACGAATTGTGATGAATTTTAGTAGGTACACAAATATTAGATTCTGGTATTTGGTCCAAAAAGTGTTCTGAACTTTATTGACCAAATGTCAGAATGCGCTGCGCGGCCGTATTGGGACTAGAGCTGATATCTGTTGCTCGAATTCGCCCGTGTGTCACCCTATAGCCAGTCATATACAACAAATCGAAATCTAAGTCATATTCTACGTCAAAATAAACACACTCTCTGTGGTAGATAATTCCACATACTGGCGGTGCGATAGAGGTGGCTCTTAAAATTTACAAACAACATTACATCATGCTGACCTAGAGATTACATTCTTATCGTTTACTCGTCATCGAGGTTATTAATTTTTTTCTCAAATGTAAGCTGGACGTTTGCTCTCCTAGCGTCGTCGTCGATAAGAATTTATCACACTGCGTCGAATCTCGGCCCTGTTACTGCGTACTACATAATGTATATATGTGTTAATATTAATTATGTAAAATTATTGAGGTATTTTCAAAGTTTAACAAAATGGCGCCTGATGGCCGCCGTTTTGAATTCTTGAAAAAATGTGGTACCCTATCTCGCGAGTGAGACGAATCCAACGACACTTCATTCATACTTTGAGGTGAAAGCTGCCGCCGTTTAGGCTGAACAGCGTGACATGGAAATATACATACATACACCAATACATACGTACGAGGTGTGGCAATTAAGTTTCAGGAATTTTTCAATAAAACAAGCAAATATACGGACGAGGTGTGGCAATTAAGTTTCAGGAATTTTCCAATAAAACAAGCAAATATACGTACGAGGTGTAGCAATTAAGTTTCAAGAATTTTTCAATAAAACAATCAAATATACATACGAGGTGTGGCAATTAAGTTTCAGAAATTTTTCAATAAAACAAGCAAATATACGTACGAGGTGTAGCAATTAAGTTTCAGGAATTTTTCAATAAAACAAGCAAATATACATACGAGGTGTGGCAATTAAGTTTCAGAAATGTTTCAATAAAACAAGCAAATATACGTACGAGGTGTGGCAATTAAGTTTCAGGAATTTTTCAATAAAACACAAGCAAATTAAATTACGAACATAATATACATACATACATAAATAGGAAGTGTGGTATTTTAGTTCCTGGAATTTTTCAATAAAACAAACAAATTAAGTTACGAACAAAATGTTATTATCGACCTTCCCAGTAGTCTCCCTCTAACTCTACACAATGATTCCAACGTCGCTCCCACGATTGGAAGCAGCCTTGGTAATCTTCCGAAGTTAACTCGTTCAGCACCGCGGTTACAGCTTCCTTGACCTCCTGTACGCCGCCATGATGAGTTCCCTTGAGGTGCAACTTCATCTTGGGGAATAAGAAAAAGTCGCAGGGGGCGATATCGGGACTATAGGGTGGGTTTTGGCAATGTTCGAATGCATTTTTTCGCCAAAAACTCTTGCACAATAAACGAGGAATGGGTAGGCGCGTTGTCGTGTTGCAAGATCCAGGTGTTCTCGGTGAGTTCACTCATTTTCACGATGCCACTAAAAGTTACTATAGAAAAACACAAAAAACAAACGAAGTGCACCATTCATTTCAAATTTCGAATGGAACGAAAGGAAGGTCCCTTCTTTCCGGCCATGTTTTTATGAAAAACGCAGTGTTGCCATTTCCCGAGTTATATCCCAATTCCCGGGACTTAAATTGCCAAACTACTTACATACATACAAACATACATAAGCCTCGTTTATGCTTTATGTTTTCTTTATGTTCTATGCGTTTATGCTATGTATTCAGGTAAAAAGCTGTACAGGTCTGTTAACCAAAGCTGGCGCGTGCACAGTACTCACACCAATGCAATTGTGCAAGTGCGAGTGAGACAGATCGGGTTTTCGTGATGCGTATGCCCCGATCTGTCTCACTCGCACTTGCACAATTGCATTGGTGTGAGTACTGTGTACGCGCCAGCTTTGGTTAACCGACCTGTACTCCAACCAATTTGAGTAACAAATCTATCTACCAATATTATGATTTTACTTATAAACAATTGGAAAAATTAACTAATATTATGACGATACACGGTTTGCACGCGTTTCCTCCTTCCCGATAGGAGGAGCGGTAGTGACGCGTGCCGGGGTGCCGACACGGGGGTTATCGGGCTCGCGCCCCAGTCAGCAGAGGCTCACGTGCCGGCTGTTTACTGCGCTCGTGGAGCTGGCCGGCCGCGCCGCCGCCGCACTATCTAGCTAGACTCCGGCGCAGCAGAGCGGGGGTAACCGCTTCGGGAAGCGACAGCTGTTGACGTATATAGGAGGAAACTGTCCTCGTGCTGCAATACCTTTTTTTATGTAACCTGTCATCTATACATAAGCAATGAGCTTTAGAAAGAGACAATTCGTGCGACAGAGATGACGCTCTACAACCGGAATGTTTCTTTTTAAAGGTCGATGTTCATTACTTGTTACCGGGTACTGTAAATGCAGACATACACACAGACATCATACCACACGGCTGTATACCAACAATGGGGGTAAGCATTGTAATCGGTGTTGTGCACTAGTTTTTGAGATATAATTTAATAAAAATGCATTCTATCCATTAACTAATCTACAATATAACATCCACCCATAATGAATCCCAAACATGGAGCAACTCAACTCCGCATTCTCACTCCCTCATCTTGACTCCGAAGTCCGAGCGCATCTAATCTAGTTAAACTTTAGTACATACATAGTTGATCTTTCTAGTTAGGTGACGGCGGCGCATGAGCACAGTACCTACACATGCTATAATCTGCCTAGTGCCTCCAGTCACGTTGCCGGAGCAATTAGCGAAGCTTACACTGAACAATTCTCTCCTCCAGCAATAAAGATTAAAGACATCTGATCTCTGCCTAGCCTAGATAATATTACTGTTAGAAACTGTCGACCTTGGTGACACCGTGGCGCGATGGATCGACGTTCGATCGTGAAGTTAAGCGCGGTCAGAGCTTAGATGGGTGACCGTTCCACCGCCACCATACTGGATGAAAGGTCGATCGTAGCGGCTATGTAAATAGTTCGTGTTCTCCGGCCAGGTTCAGTGACCCGGCTCGACTGAAGGGAAGCACTGACATGGCACCTAGTTCACCAAGGTATTAATGAACTGACATCACCGGTGTAGCTATAGGTGATGTAGCCAACCGTGTCAGGTTCCAGAAAAAAATTAATAAAATCTTCTAATTGATTAGGTATTTCTAGATAATATTGTCAAACTATAAATATCCCTGAAAACCGTTCGTAGGTAACACATGAAGCCTGTACACGTATTCTATGCAAGGTTGATTGGAAGAAATTACATTTTGCAATAAGTTCGCCGAACAACAGGCAAAAGCACCATAAGCATACTTAATTTACTATAGGTAGGTACCCAATTAATAATATAATTATATGAATTATGTCCCAATGGATCATTTTATGCGGCCAGGTGTGTGGATGATCATTTTATGTCTAGCTGACAAGCAAGAGTGCTCTGTGGTTTTTGTTTTTTTTTTTTTTTTTTTTATGGAACCTGACACGATTGGCTACATCACCTACAACATCCGTGATGTCAGCCCATAACACAGGGTGAACTAGGTGCCATGTCAGTGCTTCCCTTCATTTCATGTCGGCTACACTAAACTGGACGGAAAACATGAACATAGCCGTTTCGACCGACGTTTCGTTCAGAGCGGTGGTACCAACCCGGCCGGGATAAACCCTACCACCTAGTAAGGTAAGAAGGGAAGGGACCTACAGTTTAACGTGGAATCCGAACCACGGTCAGCCTCCAACGGTCGAGCGGTCACCCATCCAATCACTGACCGCGCTCAGCGTTGCTTAATAACAGTTGACTAACCAACCGCGCCACTGAGCTACCGAGGCTGACGAATTTTCTTATCCCTTAGTCGACTTTTACGACATGCGACGGGGAGAGATGCAGTGGGGCTATTCTTTTTAAGTACCGACCGCACACGGTACAAACACCAAGTTTTTCTCAAATACTCAAAGTTTTAGTATCTCAGACCCCCCCCCCCCCCCCTCCCCCCTCTAGTGAATCCAAGGCTTCAGTTAGAAGAACCATTATTTCCCTCCAAGTCTCTAGAATGTAACTATCACGTATTGTTTTAATGCCATTATTGTATGAATAATGATAATATACCTCTTGAGCAACCAGAGTATATACCTATGTCTGAAGAGTCTGCACCTGATAAGATAAATATTTCGCGTAGCAACTCATTCTTTATTTACCTATTAACACTTGAATTTGTCAAAATTTGTGTTTATAATCCATTTTCAATTTTTATCACTTACAGATTTATTATTAATATTGATGATATCTCAAAAACTAGTGATGATATCTCAAGAACTTGTGAATAATTGTGTTGTTCAATTTGAAAAGGTTTGTACATAATTTATATATACCCATTGTTATACTAAGTTAATTCATAATTTCATGAACTGTGTGAGACCGGTACTTAATTAAAAAGAATAGCTCCACTGCATCTCTCCCCGTGCATGTCGTAAAAGGCGACTAAGGGATAAGAACAAGGTGCCGTTCTAAAGGGCGACAGACAGGCTAGCCACCTCTCACCTTGGCACGGTCTTTCCACCGAGTCATGCAGCAGGTGGGCATTCGTGCCTTACGTGCTGCTTGATAGTTATATTGTCCCAATACATTGCTAAACGTGGTGGTCGTTGTTGTGCTGTAATTTACCAGAGTACTTGCAGCACAACACCGATTACTCTGCTTACCTTGCTTGTCGGGATAGAGCGTGTGGTGTGTATGTATGTATGTATGTAAAACCCTTGTTCAGTCAGACAAACGAATCTCACCATACTGATTCTTTTGTACCTTTGTAAGAATAAAAAGGCCATATTTTTAAATACAGGATATTCCTTCCTGAATCCTGACATACTTTACAAATAAACGAAGTTATCTATTGTTCCCATATATTTTAGCTAATTTGCATCGCTAAGGTGTTTAACATCTGTATAATGGTTATACCTACCCATACAATTAACCACACAAGTGGTCAAGCTAGGTCATCTCATCATTATGTTACAACTGAAATTAAGTTTCAATTAAATTACACTGATCATTTATTAAATTAAAAGTTAATTAAAACATGTTTTACTGGCTAGTCTTATAGTTTAGTAATTGATTAGACCTTAGAATTGACCTAGGTTACTCTACGTTTTTTTTATGTGAAAGATTTTCGGTGTACGAGGTATGGCAATTAAGGTCGGGGAATCCTTACCTATAATAAAATCCAACGTCTGCTTTCTGTCTGTCTGAGTGTCTGTCTGTCCGCTTATAACTGGAGAACCACTGAACCGATTTTAATAAAACAAAATTCTACAGATAGCTTGATTCTTCCCATCAACTATAGGCTACTTACTATCACGCTAAATGGCTTATGAGGTTAGCAGTGAAGTGAAATATGAGAGCAGGCGGAGCCGCGGGCAAAGCTAGTGTTTCAATAAAACACAAACAAATTAAGTTAGGAACAAAAGTTATTATCGACCGTGTGGGGCCGGTACTTTAAAAGAATAGCCGCACTGCATCTCTCCCCGTGTATGTCGTAAAAAGCGACTAAAGGCTATGACTCCCTTCTTATATCACTAGGTGGTAGGTAGGGTTTAACCCGCCCGGGTTGATACCACCGCACTGAATGAAAGGTCGGTCGAAACGGCCATGTAAATAGTTTGTGTCTTCCGTCCAGTTCAGTGTAGCCGGCACGACCAAAGGGAAGCGCTGACGTGGCACCAAGTTCGCCCGGTGTTATGGGCTGACATCACGGATGTTGCAGGTGATGTAGCCAACCGTGTCAGTTTCCATAAAAAAAAAAAAACCTTCATAATAGTCTCCCTCTAACTCTACACGATTCCAACGTCGCTCCCAGCCTCCCACGATTGGAAGCACCCTTGGTAATCTTCCGAAGTTAACTCGTTCAGCACCGCGGTTACAGCTTCCTTGACCTGCTGTGCGCGGCCATGATGAGTTCCCTTGAGGTACAACTTCATCTTGGGGAATATGAAAAAGTCGCAGGGGGCTATATCGGGGCTATAGGGTAGGTGCGGCAACGTTGGAATGCCTTTTTTTTGCCAAAAACTCTTGCACAATGAACGAGGAATGGACCGGCGCGTTTTGGTGCAAGATCTAGGTGTTCTCGGTGAGTTCACTCATTTTCACGACGCCACTAAAAAAGTTACTTTAGAAAAACACACATAAAAAAAACGAAGCACGCCATTAATTTCAAATTTCGAATGGAACGAAAGGAAGGTCCCTTCTTTCCAGCCATATGGTTATGTTATGATTATGAACGACGAAGTGTTGCCAGTTCCCGAGTTATAGCCAAATTCCCGGGACTTCATTGCCAAACTACGTAATCAGTTTCCTTATACTATTTGCCAAACAGATATTGTCGCTCACTCAACTAAAAGAAATCATGAATCCAGGCTGTTGAAAGTCTTCGCTTCAAGAAACAGCGCATAGGGTCGTATCGTATTTTCTGCATGTAAAGTGTGGGTCGCCTCGACCTCCTCCGACGAAATAGTCCGCTTCCATACTAACACAATCAACCGAGTTTTTTATTATGAAAACCAGCCAAAACACCTCTCCTCGCGAAACCACGCTCAGTTAGGCGCCATGCCAGCTGATTTGCGGACTGTTGCTAGGCAGTCTAAAATAGCAAGCTAGCTAATACGAAATTTGAAGACACCCAGGTAAAATTATTCGGGAAACAACACTCGCCAGAAGACAGATTCACACCCTAGCGGTGCGACGAGGAAGACAACCTGAATCGGCGATAAAACTTAACGGCAAACATACACACGGATCTAGACTGAATCATTTTATCTACATCTAAGGGATTCCAGTGCACACGTGAACGTAAACAAAAACCAGCAACATAATATTTGGTACGCTATACGGCGTTGAGTTTCCTGTTTTGATTGATAAGATATTTGCGATCACAACACCAGCCTACTTGCAAGCTGCTGTTTATTCAGACTGATTCATTTAAATTAGTTGTCAAGCATTTTTCTGTTTGCCTATGATTCAAGTATTTTTCTTAGTAAAATATTAGTCTCTGATTGCCGAGTGTGGCTTGTATACATTGGCCATTTGATATAATAAAAAAATGTTATTGTCTCGCAAACAATTTTTCCATTTGTGTTCAACAATATTTCCACCTTGTTGAGCTCAAGGAGAAGTTAAGGCAATACTTTGTAATTGGCTTTCCTATTTGTTATTGTTAATTTTTAAAATATCCATGTGTATAGCTGTTAAGTTTCCCTTGATCCATAAATCTATACATATAATAAAATCGTAGAGGTAAGAAAGTCTGTACATTGAATGTATTCGGAAAAAACTAACCAGGGTGGCTTAAAATGAGATACTGAACATTTTAGAACAGTTTTTAAAATTTTTGTTTGTTTGTTTGTTTGTTTGTTTGTCTGTACGCGCATCACGCAAAAACCACTGAACGGAATTAGACGAAACTTTGTATAGTGGCAGTTTATATGCCGGGTTAACATAATACGTAAAAAAAAATAACAAAAATTAAAAAAAATTAACAATTATAAACATTATTGCGCGTTTAAAATCACGTAGTCCAAAGTACATAATCATATCTTGAGAACTGGCAGCAAATACAGTTTGAATAAAATATTCATTCGATATTTAAAAATAAGTAGATACAACGAAAATGACAGTTCTTCTTTTTTATAACTTGAACACAATAGTCTATACATATCTATTCTTTCTATACATATCATAAAATCGTAAATGCAAAAATGTCTATTTGTACGCGCATCTCGCAAAAACCACTGAACGGAATTTGACGAAACTTTTTATAGTGACAGTGTATATCCCGGATGAAAATAATAATTAAAAAATATAATAAAAATCACGTAATCCAAAGTAAAGGTAAAAAACAATTTTAAATGTCATGTTGACAACGGAGAACTGTCATCTCGACGTGAGTTGGCCGGTGACAAATTGTTTGATAAATAAAAATAATAATTGAAAGTCGAAGTTATGTCGCTGTCATTGGTGCAATAAAATTTATATATCTGTTGCCCGCGGCTTCGCTCGCGTGAAATTCGTATTTAAAAAAAGAAAGTAAGTAACTAAAGGCGGGCCCGAAGGCGGATCTGCGCTCACGTAAACGATATTCTTTCTCGATGAAAGTAACTAAGGGCGAGGCGGAAGGCGGAGCTGAGTTCAGGAAGAAGAAAAACATTCTTGAAGAAAGTAAGTAACTAAGGGCGAGGCCGAAGGCCGAGCTCTATTCTGGAAGACCATAAACCTTCTCGAAGAAAGTAAGTAACTATGGGCGAGGCCGCAGGCCGAGCTGCGTTCAGGAAGAAGCTAAACCATCTTGAAGAAAGTAAGTAACTAAGGCGAGGCCGAAGGCCGAGCTACGTTCGGATAATTGAAAACCCATCTCGAAGAAAGCAAGTAACTAAGGGCGAGGCCGAAGGCCGAGCTGCGTTCAGGAAGAAGCTAAACCATCTTGAAGAAAGTAAGCAACTAAGGCTAGGCCGAAGGCCGAGCTACGTTCTGACAAATGATAAACCATCTCGAAGAAAGCAAGTAACTAAGGGCGAGGCCGAAGGCCGAGCTGCGTTCAGGAAGAAGCTAAACCATCTCGAATAAAGTTAATTAATATTAAGATTGAGTTAATTTAATTTAAATTTTATTATAAAGTACACGCTTCTAACGGCAAATATACCGTGCATCCTAGAACCTCGCGGTTATTCCCGGCTGGATGGCAAGAGGCCCGATGCTATCACCTTAGTGCCATGGACTAAGGGTAGTTCTTTGATGTGGGACGCCACTTTTGTTCTCACATTGGCTCCAAGTCACGTTAGGACATCTTCAAGAGCGGCTGGCGCGGCCGAGGCTGGAGCGGAGAGCCTCAAACGCAGCAAATATAGAAATATAATTCAAGATTTCGAATTTGTTGCGTTTGCGGTTGAAACCCTCGGTCCGTGGAGCAGTGAAGCCAAAAGAGGCTTGAGCTGGTTGACGCAACTGGTGTCCCGCCATCAGTAGCGACTCCTCGTGCTGAGTATTGGGTTGGCTCTCTGGCTAAGGATTATTTTTTTTCATAATTTCATAACTTACGCGTTAATTTATTTCTACCACAATGCGTTCAAAAAGTGAAAGACCATAATATTCCCTTTTGATGTCTTTAAGTACAGACTTTATACTCGACAAACTTGGGCAAGGGCGACGGTTGTGAACAATTAAAAGTTTTTTCAGAAAATGTCCTCGTTGAGAATGTTTTTTCCAAAAGATCTTCTATTATAGATTTAGCACTGGAGTTTGGCATTATTACCAATAAATAATCACTTTAAAAAAACACTGCACAAGATTCATCCATAACAGGTCCATACCTACAAAACGGAATATATGCAGCTATCAACTCGCGAGATTTAGTTTACAAAGCAGTCACGCATGCACTGCCGCAGCAGCGCGCACACACACGCACACACAACGCACCTAGCCTCGCTCGCTAGTCGCTAAATGCGCTCCCCGCTGCGCCAACTCGAAACGCTTATCAGCGGGTACGCGCGGGACGGGGGGACATCGGCCGCTTGTATGGAATACGATGGCACTTCAAATGTAGCCAACCGGCCAATGAATGCCTTGATGTGTCGTCATTCGTCGCCTGCGTGTGAAGCGCGCGAAATTTCATATTATGTAACGGGATTGACATTTTAGCTTATTCATCGTGGGTTATATAATAAAATTATAGAACCCTGATATTATTTCACATTTGTTTTTGCTTAATACTTCGATATTAAAGGTTGGCATTCATTTTATTTGGTTTGGCGGCGCCAACCTAGCCAACTTAAAGGAATCGCCGCTGCCCGCCATCAAGGGCTTATGTACTTCATTCAAAGGGTAAGCCTTGCCATACAGCGGGGTAATGCCGCAAGTGCTCTAAGAACATTTGAAAATGCCCGTTTTGATAGTTATTTTAATGTTTGTTAGGTAGGTTTAATTGTTTAGTTATTAATATTACTTTTTAATTTTTATGAAATAAATAGATTGAGTAAACGATATTATATTCTATCGAAGAAAGGAAGTCTTTAAGGGCGAGGCCCGAAGGCGCAAGAGGGTTTTTGGTTTACCTGAACGCAGCTCGGCCTTCGGCCTCGCACTTAGTTCCTTCCTTTCATCCAGAAGGTTTATCGTCTTCCTGAACGCAGCTCGGCCTTCGGCCTCGCCCTTACTTACTTCCTTTATTTGAGAAAGGTTTATCGTTTACCTGAAAGCAGCTCGGCCTTCGGCCTCGCCCTTAGTTAGTTACTTTCTTTAAGAAGGTTTATCGATTACCTGAACGCAGCTCGGCCTTCGGCCTCGCCCTTAGTTAGTTACATTCTTCTTTGGAATACGAATTTCACGCGAGCGGAGCCGCGGGCTCAGCTAGTAAATAAATAAATAAATAAATACCCTTAGTTGATATACCTAGGTACGTTGTGTACTGTACAAACATACATAGGTAATATCAATGATTTTGTTCAAACTTTCGAAGGCTAGTTTTGTTATAAGAATTTAAAAATACACTACCTTCAAAAATCACAGAACTAAATAGAGAATTAAATCTTGATCGTTATTTTTTTAATTATTGGAATTGGTGTGAATAAGTAGGTATCTGAAAAAAAAATCGTGAATTGGCACATAATTTTGACGTTTTATTCGCTTTACTACAAGATAATTTTTTTGATATAGGAAAACAACCAAAATATGCCTTATATTATTTAGCATGACGCTAGGTATTCTTCAAATTTTTCAAAATTGTAATATTGCTTGAACAATACACCGAAATATTGTAAAAAATTAAAACAAAATTCGCGGCTGCAAATTTTGAATTTGCCGTAGCTATTGCATCTTAATGAAAATCGCAGTCATCAAAGTCGGCTTTTAACTAAAAACATTTATTCTAAATCTGCTACTGCTTGTAGCTACGTAGTAAATTATGTCTAGGTACATATTTTTGTTGTTTCCAATTTTACTAATTTAACCTACTACCAAATGAATGAATGGGGGATGCGTGTAACTGCATCACCGGACAATGGCTAATAAAGAATATTATGTAGGTACTTACCTACTTAATTATGAAACTCATGAGTCGTTTTTTCCAGTCATTTAACGGATGTGGATGTAGCCACTCATACAGTCAGGTACAACTCGTAAGTCCGATGCATAATGCACACGACTTTGCATCAATCTTGGGTAATGAAATGACTATATGACAGATGGAGTACGCGGCTAAGGGGTCGCACACAAATTACGTAACGCATTTTGGTTGTGGGGCGCGGCGGCCAGCCGTACGGTTAGTCTGTTACACAGTGACAGTGATGTGGTTGCTGTGTGGGTCGTCGTAGTTGCGCACGCGCCTAGACGCCGCCGAAGCTCCGATAGAGGGGCCACGGGTGAGCCCTGTCCTCCACTCTGTTGGTCAATAACGTAGTGAGTAAATTCCAAGAAATGTGGGTCGGCTGATAACGCCATCCGTACCACACAACTTGAGTTACAGAGCTGTCAAAGGACACTAGGTGGAACAATTTTTTTTTAAATAAAATGTACCCAAATAATATTTTGTAAAGTTAAAAATATATTTGTAACGTAATTTCATTAATTTATTTCACTTCGTCTCCTTCTTTTGGTTGGTGGCAACTGTCTCTTGTAATCACTTATAAATACAATCTGCAGAAGATCGATCTATTCCTTATTTTTAACCCACTAACACCTGTCATTAACTGTCATGATCTGCAGACGATCCAGCTATTCCTTATTTTTAACCCCCGACTCATAAAGAAGGCTGTTATAATTTTTCAGAGCGACACGACGGGCATACACAAATCTTTGATCTCGTGCTATCTATACTCACTTAGGTACAACACACTACTGTACACCACTATATCATAGAATTCATACCTATAATACGTTGGTTGAGTCCAGGTCAACACTGACTGGTGATAACCGCACGCACCACGCCACCTGATAGCCGCCATTATAAAACTTACGTCAAAACGCTCGCTCCTGTCAGTCTGTGCTGCGCCCGCGCATCTCGCTCGTCGCCTTTCCGCCGCCGTTCCAAATTCGAATTAATCAACTACGAACTATCTATTGTTCGAAATTCGAATTCAGTTCAATTTAATATCTGTCACTGATTTTGAAGCACTTGTAAAGTGCATTTCAGTGTATGATAGATAATTTAATTGTTTGCGTTTCGTTCTATTTCAAATTGTTGGGGATTGTTTTAAAGTTTTCGCAAGTAACTTGGTGGATTGGTCTCAGCCGTGGCTACCGTGCGTTCGTGGGTTACTAAGGGGGAGAGGTTTAGCAACAACCTTAGGTTGTTGCTTAGAAGTGCCTAAAAGCTTTGAGAATTCCGCTCTTAAAGGTGAGTAATCTTCCTTTTTAACGATTTTTACACACACACATAACATCATGCCTCTTTCTCAATGGGGTATGCACTGCAGGCATGCGAAAATGAATCTCCACATGCCACCATCCTGAAACCGGTTTTTTTATTTCTTCATTCATTAGATAGAAACCAAGATGAAAATAAACATAAAAATAAAGAGGATTCGAAGCTGGAACTCTAGGTTGAGCCGCCAACCTGCAAATTTTAATGTTGTACAGTTGTTTTATGTATTATATAGTTGTTATAAAAACTCATGTCTGTTACCTTAACGTCTCATCCAGGCCATGTTGCTGCCATCCTCTGTTGCGTCACAGATTCTAACAGTAGTGGGGCAATATGTATTGGATTGTGTAACATATACACCAATATTGCAAACTATCCCAAAAACTCTGAACTACATAGTTCTAACACGAGTTTGGCAGGTTTACTGTCGCTCGCAATGAGTCTGGAGATTGCATGAAAATTTAATTATATAAACACAAATTGTGACAAATTCGAGTGCAGTCGAGAGTGTCATATGAATGATCAATAAACAATACAATACAACAATTCCCGCTTTGCCGCAATGCTTGTTTTGTTTAAATAAATCCAAAATTTAAATTTTCTTAACTTCTTAAAGATAAATAAATTCTTTAATTTATCGCTTTTACTGCCAGACTGAATATTTTTTTTATAAAATAAATATTTATGTTGACTTTGATTTTGGTACCTACCTAGCTCACTTGACAAATTAGCGAATAGGCTTGCTTGGTAATTAGATTTAATCATATTACTTCAGGCGAGTTAGTCCCCGCGGAAGCATTTATTTTATTTGGAAACACAATCAGACAGATTCAGGAGCATGTTACATCACAATAAATCACCAATAAACGTTTTTCACGAAGATACTGAAAACTATATTAGGTAGATAAGTTTGTGAGGTACTGAAAACTATCTTCAACTACTGGAAGAGTGACCCGGTGTCCCATAGCTCAGGGAATCCAATTTTTTTTTTAAACAGGGATCATTTATATTTGTGTACCCGTGGCCTTTGCGAAAGATTAATAAAGATATTTGTTTCTTTGTACTAAATTACGTTGTTATTTACTACATATTTTGTCCTATACTATATTGAGGTTGACTGAAAGAAGTCTCTCAGAAGTAAACGTGATTTTGTGCTTAGCGCTTATTTCTGTAAAATCTTTTTTTAATTTTTTTTTATCGTAACTGACACGGATGGCTACATCACCTACAACATCTGTGATGTCAGCCCATAACACCGGGCGAACTTGGTGCCACATCAGTGCTTCCCTTCGGTCGGCTACACTGAACTGGACGGAAAACACAAACTATTTACATAGCCGTTTCGACCGACCTTTCATTCAGTGCGGTGGTACCAACCCGGGCGGGTTAAACCCTACCACCTAGTAATATAAGAAGGGAGTGATATCCCTTAGCCGCCTTTTACGACATACACGGGGAGAGATGCAGTGGGGCTATTCTTTTAAAGTACCGGCCCCACACGGTACAAACATTAAACGTTGCACGAAGGAAGCGATTAAGTGCCAAATACATCATAGTACGTGATAGTACGTCGCAGTGGTGCGGCGGGCGGTGAGTCTCACTCGCGCTAACTCGTAAATATTGTATTAATAGAATAGACTCACTCATGTACGCATAACGTCGCATCTTCACGCGGCTGATGGATGAACAATGATATTAGATTTGTAGGGTTCCCTACCTTAAAAGGTAAAGAAGGAACTCTTATAAATCACTCCGGTGTTCGTCCGTCTGTCACAGAGGTTTTCCTCGAAAACTAAGTAACGTGGCATAATGATACGAGGGTGGATCCAAAACTTCTAAGCCCGACCATGAAATAGAAAGAAAAGTGGGTCCAAATCAATTTTTATTTTTCGACATAGTCTCCATCAAGGTCAATGCACTTTTTCCACCTGTCCTGCAACTTGTTTATGCCTTCGAAAAAAAATTATTCCGGAAGGTCGTCAAAATACACATTTAATGCGGCTATCGCCTCTTCTTTGGTCGAAAATTTCGAACCACATAGGCAAGTGTTTTTTTTTAATTGGGAAAAAGGTGGTAATCTGAGGGGGCTAAATCCGGCCAATTATTGCCCCACGCACCTCGCGTGGGGCAATAATTCATAGCCACAATTATGGATTTCAGACATTGATTCAGCCGAAGTGTAAACCCGGGCGTTGTCTTGATGGAACAACACTTTCTTCCGCAGCAACCCCGGCCTTTTTTCTTTGATTTCTTCCCGAAGTCTTCGCAAAAGGTTGCAATAATATTTTGAATTTATAGTTCCGCCTTTTGGTAAATAATCCACGAAAATAATCCCCTTCGCATCCCATAAAACTGACGCCATGACTTTGTTGGTCGACAAAACGACCTTAGCCTTCTTCGGAGTGGGTGAGCCAGATCTTTACCACTGCTTCCATTATTCTTTCGATTTAGAAGTATGGTGGTGAACCCAGCTTTCATCCATGGTAACGAAACGGGACAAACAATTCTCGGGAACTGCCTCAAAAAGTTCCAAACAATCGCGGGAAATTGTGAAACGAACTCGTTTTTTTTTCAGCTGAAAGCAATCTTGGGATCCAACGAGCAGAAACGTTATGGAACCACAATTCTTCCGATATAATGTTTTGTACCCGGCCATAACTAATGCCTGTGCACTCAGCTATCTTATTGATGGTCAATCTTCGGTCACTGAGTATCAGATCACATATTTTATTGACGTTTTCCTTCGTGGTAAACGTCGAAGGCCTTTCGCTCCTAGGGTCATCTTGAATGCTCTCCCGACGCCGCTTAAACTCAGCTATCCACTTTTTGACACGGGAATACGATGGAGCAGACTCCCCCAATGTGTTCACCATATCTTGATGGAATCTTTTGGTGACATGCCTTTTTTATGGAGGTACTTCATCACTGCTTGGTGTTAAATTTTCTCCATTATTTAAAATCTTGTCAGATAGCGTCAAACAAATAATCAAGCAAAAAAAATGGCTTGCAGTATCAGAACCAAACTTCGCACGTTTATTACAGAAGAATCATACTAACAAATGAGGGTAGATTTAAAAAAATTTCATGGCTCTTTCTATGTTAGGCCACGAACTTTTGGATCCACCCTCGTATATTAAAACCAAATATTGGTCTAAATAAAACTATTTAATTTGTAATTAAAATCATCAAACAATAACGCACTGTGTGGCATGGTGGCGAGAAATTCACATGAACACATTTGTGCGTTCACACTACCTATAATGATTATGATGAACATTCTTTATTTATTATGTTAACACCACAGTACTCATGAACTCTTTGAAATGTTTTCTTTAAAATCAGTTTCGATTACACGTACAGAGATGAGCCGACCAGAAACTTCTTATATCAAACATAGATATCGAAATATCAGTGTCGTGTGAAAGGTTTCGTTATAAATATTTGTAGACAATAAAGGTAAAAGGTAAAAAAAAGGTAAACATATTTTATTCTTATAAACACAAAAACATAACAAGTGTTGTATAAAATTTTTTTTAGACGTTCTGCCTCTTAAACTGGCCCTCAGACTGTACTATAGGATAAGGGGCAGTGCTTCCATTTTTACATCTAAAGCGGGTCACGACTCGCCACAATATTAATCATACCTACGTACATATAATGGCATTTTATTGGTTTTGACGAACGGTATATAAAAAATGAGTGTGTTGGAAGAGTAAAGTGTACAAATATAATATAAGAGTAAAGGTTGACTGCAAGAAATCACGTGCAGTGATAAGCCCGTATTTGCGCACCTGTATTTCTTGTTTCTTGTCGTGTGTTGCTCTTTTAATTGTGTGCAATAGTTTCTATTCTATTCTACATTTCAGTTTTGTAAACAATATATTTTTATTTCGTGAGTGTGTGTGAAAATGTGGGGATGTGTGTGAGGGTGTGTTTGCTATTACAGTACACATGCTTATTGCTTTACTTTTCTGTCACGCTTATTTTTATACTCAGTCCGTCGAAGCCACTAAAATTTAATTACGATGCAAGCCATAACGAGCTGTTAAAATTCACTTGAACATAGAAACGTGTTAACAGCTCACTCACGTTTTCGTGTCGGATGATGTCGGCTATAAAACTCGGGGACCTGTAGAACCCTCTCGTACTCACTTCGTAGTCGTTACTCTCCTGAAACTACATACCTACCTGAGTATGAAAGAATTTTCAATCTCGTCTGTCGTGTCGATGAGATAAATTACTTCATTTCAAATAAAATACTTAAAAATAAATATATCTATACTTAAAAATCAACTAAATTAACTATAAAAATAAATAATCTTCCATAGGGACCATTAGCATTGTCCTCACGACTGAAGCGGCGTTCCCCCTCTGGATCGCCAGGCTGATCCGCTGCTGGTTGAAATGCGCCTGGGCACGGCGGCGGTCCCGAGACGCGTCAATGAGTAGTTTTTCAAATTTCTTGGAAAAAACTATCGCGTCCGGGTTGCATGCCCCAAGAGTCTCTACAGCAAAGGCCACAAACTCGTAGTTGTTCTTGAGTTCGTTGTATTTGGCATGTTTAACTGATTGGGCCCCTCGTCTGTCTATCTTCGGATGTTTGGATAGAGTTTGAATAGCCCCCGCTCCCCGCGTCGCGCGCGCGTCGGCGCGTTACGATCTGTGATCTTCGTACTGTAACCTAATCACGAGATTACACCTACTACGCTACGCCGTGTTCTCCGCATCATTTTGTATGGAGAAACGAAGTTCGCAAATGTATCACTAGAGGCGCTGCTCCGTTTCTCCATACAAAATGATGCGGAGAACACGGCGTTGCGTGCGTAGCGCAGTAGGTGTAATCTCGTGATTAGGGTACTGGCTGAGCATGTATGTAAGTAGGTCACTCAACAATGTTCATCGTTTTAGGTAGGTTGAATGAAAGCTGAAAATAAAGATCTTCAAAATGCGTGGTTAAAATTAGACAACGACCTTTTTGTCCGCCTCGTAGCTGGCATGGAGCCTCTCTGAGCGTGGTTTCGCGAGGAGTGTTGATATTGGCTGTGTCTGATCTTCTTTTGAACTTTTGGGCACAGCGGGTGGCTGCCCATAAAAAAAAACAATGTTAAGCGCGACATGAGGCATCGTTTCACCTACGAGTAGCAGTAGCGACTCCTGGTGCTGAGTATTGGGTTGGCTCTGGCTAAGGATTAGGTATTTTTCATAATTTCATAACTTACGCGTTAATTTATTTCTTTCTACCACAGTGAGTTCAAAAACTGAAAGACCATAATATTTCCTTTTGCTCTCGCTTTTGCTGTCTTTATGTACAGACTTCAAATTCGACAAACTTGGGCAAGGGCGACCGTTTTGAACCATTAAAACTTTTTTCAGAAAATGTCCTCGTTGAGAATGGTTTTTCCAAAAGATCTTCTATTATAGATTTCGCACTGGAGTTTGCCATTATTAGGTAGCAATAAATAATCACTTAAAAAAACACCGCACAAGATTCATCCATAACAGGTCCATACCTACAAAACGGAATATATGCAGCTATCAACTCGGGAGATTTTATTTACAAAGCAGTCACGCATCCGCTGGCTCCGCTGCCGCAGCAGCGCGCACACACGCACACACAAGACACCTAGCCAAGCTCGCTAGTCGCTAAATGCGCTCCCCGCTGCGCCAACTCGAAACGCTTATCAGCGGGTACGCGCGGGACGGGGGGACGTCGGCCGCTTGTATGGAATACGATGGCGCTTCAAATGTAGCCAACCGGCCAATGTATGCCTTGATGTGTCGTCATGCGTCCGTCGCCCGCGTGTGAAGCGCGCGATATTTCAAATTATTTAACGGGATTGACGTTTTAGCTTATTCATCGTGGGTTAGAAGGTGTGGATCTAAGCTTACGATGGCTTCACCGAACATATCCGGGCCCATCGGCAGTAGAGGAGGGTATTAATCGAGGCCGGGACTAGCGAGTGGCCACTCTAAGTTTCCCGCGCATGCTTCACGTTTCGGCTCGCGTCAAGCCCTCGTCAGCTAGTCTGCGTTGACTAGGACGCGGGGAAACACCAGTCCCGCTCTCGACCTCCCTCTCTCTACCTATCCATATTCTGTAGGATGCTTCCAGTGACGTTTTCGAAGCTCTCTCCATGTATGAGCTTAGCGTCGATCTTGGCAGCCCTAGATTCTTGGAGAGACTGTGGACGAATTCGCTGGTAGTCCTCTTGCTCCGACTTCCACAGCGAAGAGATCAGTCTTGAATCTGTTTCTCACAATCCGGTCTACTAGGTTGCAGTACTTGTTAGGTTTGATGTTGTGGTCCTTCGGTATGTTGCTTTCCCATGGAACTGTAAGTTCAACAAGTACTACATATGCTTTGTCGCTTTTGTGAATATGAGTATATCCGGTCTTAATATTGTGGTACAGATTTCAGAAGGCATCTGGTCATGCTTCTCATGTGCCCATCGGCAGTAGAGGAGGGTGTTAATCGAGGCGGGGACTAGCGAGTGGCCACTCTAAATTTCCCGCGCATGCTTCACGTTTCGGCTCGCGTCAAGCCCTCGTCAGCTAGTCTGCGTTGACTAGGACGCGGGGAAACCACCAGTCCCGCTCTCGACCTCCCTCTCTCTACCTATCCATATTCTGTAGGATGCTTCCAGTGACGTTTTCGAAGCTCTCTCCATATATGAGCTTAGCGTCGATCTTGGGAGCCCTAGATTCTTGAAGAGACTGTAGAGCGACTTCGCTGGTAGTCCTCTTGCTCCGACTTCCACAGCGAAGAGATCAGTCTTGAATCCGTTTCTCACAATCCGGTCTACTAAGTTGCAGTACTTGTTAAGCTTGATGTTGTGGTCCTTCGGTATGTTACTTTCCCATGGAACTGAAAGTTCAACAAGTACTACATGCTTTGTCGCTTTTGAGAATATGAGTATATCCGGCCTTAATGCTGTGGTACAGATTTCCGAAGGCATTTGGTAATGCTTCTCATGTGTGTCCATCAACAATTCCCAATCCTTTGCTGCTCCCAAAATTGAAGAAGGTTTAGTCCTATCTTTGGGCAGCTTATTGGCTCCAGGTTTCACAAAGTTGACCTTCTGGAAGCCGCTACTGGTTTGCCCTTTCCTGGTCCGTGCAATTGACAGGTTGATGGCCTCTCTGATGATTTGGAGGACTTTATCATGACGGTAGGAATACTGGCCTCGCTCAAGTAGTATTTTGCATCCGCATAACAAATGTTTGGCCGTGCCTACGAACTCCTTACATGACGGGCATAGTCTATTTGTAGATTTCCCCCATCTAACTAGGTTACTCGGGTCGGGGAGAGTAAGCTGGAATGCATTTAAGTAGAACTTAAGCAGCTCAGGGGACCAGTTGTATATTATGGATTTCCACTTCAATGCAGGAGGGATGCAGAAGTCACCCACTGTTAGCCAATCATTCTGCATTTCTAGGTTTAAGGCGTGAAGTTTGAAGCCTTGTTCCATGTCCTCCTGAGCAAAACCTTTCAGTATTTCTTTATCAGACTTTGCTGTTTCTATGCCCAATCCAGATCTATTGGTGCGTGTACCAACTTGGAATGATTTGTAGAAGTCGAGTCTCGATTCCAGTTCATCTGATAGTGATGTGTTGGGTAAGGCTTGAATAGCGCTATCATTGGAGTCTTTGAGTATACATCGTTTGGCTATTCTCGCCTTTTGATAAAATATCGACGGTTTCTTAATGTTCAGTCCAAAGTTATTGTGAGATCTGTATAGCGTTGACGAGTCAGCCGGGTGAGCCAGTCCAAACCATAAACATAATATAACCCCGATATTTTTTCACATTTGTTTTTGCTTAATACTTCGATATTAATGCTGGCATTCATTTTATTTGGTTTGGCGGCGCCAACCTAGCCAACTCAAAGGAATCGCCGCTGGAGTAGGTGTCTAACGATGCCCATGGACATTGTGTAATGCATGAGGATTGCGAATGGCATGCCGGGCTGACAGGAGCCTTTTCACGGCCCTTTTGAAAAACCCCTTTGGTAGGAAATGCGGCAGCGAGTGCGTTCCAAATTTTTCCCGTTCTGTGAATAAAAGTGAATGTTAATTCCCGACTAGGATTTGAACCTGGAACTCTGGCATTAGCGGGGGAAAATGGCTATGAAATAAAACATTTCAACTTGCCGCATGTACTGTTTTAGGTAAGCGATGGATTTTCTCCAAATTTTCGGTTGTGTATGTACTCGCATAGCCTATGTCCATCCTGAAGGTCCATTCTAAATATTGGCCAAAGAACTTTTAAACTTGTTGAGTATTTTCGGAGATTACCTCCTACATCCAAACTTTTCTCTTTATAATATTAGTGTAGAATTGTAGAACATAAAAAAATATATAAGTATAGGTATTAAAGAAACCCACACATATGAACGGGGAAAAAAGTATTAGCATTTTGCTGCATAATTAAAAAAAAAATTATTCTTAATTTAACTTTGGGACTTGAGCCGTATTCGGTTATGTCAGCCCCATGGTGACTTAAGTTGAGAGATTAAAAAAATTTATCCTGAAATGTTAGTGCGATACTCGGTGCGATACGGTTCTTGCATGCGTGTATCTGGTTTACGTGACGCATTATTATAGTAATTTGAGCTGTGACGCACGTCGCTTGGCTATGTGAAATGATTTCCATGAAAACGATATTTACCGAGCTCATTGGCTGAATGTTAGTATAGTTGCGATTGTATTGTACTGATGATGATTACGACAGATCATTAGCATCGTGCCCGAAGACGCGACGACGCGACCGCGCGACATCGGCCTCTAAAGTCATTGGGTACACTTGTGGATGGATACCTTTTTTTTTTTTTTTTTTTTTTTTTTTTTTTTTTATGGAACATGACACGGTTGGCTACATCACCTACAACATCCGTGATGTCAGCCCATAACACAGGGTGAACTAGGTGCCATGTCAGTGCTTCCCTTCATTTCATGTCGGCTACACTAAACTGGACGGAAAACACGAACTATTTACATAGCCGTTTCGACCGACGTTTCGTTCAGTGCGGTGGTACCAACCCGGCCGGGATAAACCCTACCACCTAGTAAGGTAAGAAGGGAAGGGACCTACAGTTTAACGTGGAATCCGAACCACGGTCAGCCTCCAACGGTCGAGCGGTCACCCATCCAATCACTGACCGCGCTCAGCGTTGCTTAATAACAGTTGACTAACCAACCGCGCCACTGAGCTACCGAGGCCGACGAATTTTCTTATCCCTTAGTCGACTTTTACGACATGCGACGGGGAGAGATGCAGTGGGGCTATTCTTTTTAAGTACCGACCCCACACGGTACTTAGGTGACTTACTTACTGGACAGAGCTATTCGTAGGTACGCCAAGAGATTATTAACTAAGAACTCGTAGGTATGCCAAACAGAGATTATTAACTAAGAACTGGGAGTGTCCTATTTGATTTCCTACCAATAGACCTACCAGGCGGGAAAATGCTATTCGCAGGTATGAGGTATTCGTAGGGACGAACTGCACTGTGCGAGTTGGTTTAAAAAAAAAATAACCGGTCTTCTATAATTTAACCCTAACCTAATGTTGAGGCGGCGCATGTCGTTTTTGTTACGTTTCGCTGAAAACTGAAAACATAGTGCAGTTTGCATACCTGCATGCAGGTTTACCTACGAATAGACATTCCCGATCGGACAGGGCTATTCGTAGCTATACCTACGAATAGACATTCCCGATCGGACAGGGCTATTCGTAGGTATACCTGCATGCAGGTATACCTACAAATAAAAACTTCCTTACTTACTTGTAAAAATTTTATAGAGTTTGTAAATATTATGTAAAATAAAAACGCGCGGGGCCGCGGGTACTTAAAAAGAATCGCCCCGCTGCATTTTTAGACTTCATTTATTACTTTTTGTTTTTATTTTATTATTTGTTATTTATTACGTTCGCGATTATAATATAACACACATTAAGTGAAAATTTCGACAGCCTGCCTATTATGGTTCAAAAGATACAGACCTGTTGTTGTTGTTGTTGTTTTGGTTTGGGGTTGGCCCTAGGCATGCAAACTAATCCCGCTTGGTTGGGGACCTTCGTGCAAAACCCCGCAGTCTCCAGCTACCCCAGCCTATGTCTTCCATGGAAGCCGCAAGTCGACCGGGGTGTCTGCAGGCCGCTTATCCCTTAGTCGCCTTTTACGACATGCACGGGGAGAGATGCAGTGGGACTATTCTTATTAAGTACCGACCCCACACAGTACCGAGGTACAGACCTTTAAATGTAGGATAGACAGACGGACGGACGGCACCGCGTAGGCTTAGTAATATAATAGGCTTCCGTACTGATACCGAGACCTAAAAAGCATCTTTTTGTTTGATAGACAAAAAGATGCTTTTTAGGTTTCGGTGATGATCAATGTATCATTCGATATGAGCTAGCCGTGTGTGATGTAATATATCTTATCGAGTCAGGTGGGAACGTCGATATGTCTTGAAAGTTTTGATTGATCTATCCTCTCCTCATGACATGACTTCCTCATGTATAATATTTTTATTTAGAATTTTATTTTTAAACATTGTGTAAATTTTGGGACTATCGGACCTATCACGCGAGCGCGATATGGACAGACGGTTGCGTAATTTGGTAACGCAAGATAAGTAAGTATACTTGCTAGATAAGTATCATTTACACTTACGGATATGACAGAGTTAAGCGTTCTGTGCAACAGCCGAGACGTTTGGTGGTTGGTGAGCTGCTCTCATATTTATTGAATATAAATATTGATAAAGAACTTTTTGAAACTAAACTTCAAATACATATTGAAATTTACAATTCTAAATATTTATTCACTTAAAAAAGAGATTTGAGTAATTTTCTTATTATTAAATATCCTTGTTTTTTACTTATTATTATGTTTATAACAATTTTATCAAAGTAAATAAATCTGTATAGAGTGTATTAACAGGCTAGATTATTGCTGTATTAACAGCGACAGCCCGCAAGTCTGCCGATACGGAGGGGCGGCGCTTAATACGAGACAGAAGTTAACTTTCTCCATACAAAATCGTCTTTGGACTTTATGTTTTCTAGCCCCTTAACCCTTTATAGAACGGCCAGTTTACTGACCACTACCATTAGAGGTCACAATTCATACAAGTTTGGTCTAATTATGATCCTTATAGTAATAAGCAGTCGCCGATAGAGTACAGTGGCCAGCGGACTGTACACCTCTATTCAAATAAGCGTCAAGTAAAATCAGGCGAACAAATTACGGGTGGCCAGTACACTGGCCGTTGGCACAGTCCTTCTACCCACAGTCATGCAGTAGGTAGATAAGGTGTACTCGCGCCTACTTGCTGTTTGATAATTGGCTTGTCTTAATATTTTGGTAAACATGGTGGTGGTGCAAAATTGTTAGCTAAAAACCGTAGCAAAAAAGAATTTGTCATTACTGGGTTATGGCCATTTCCACCACCACAGCTCTCGTCCAAATTGACATTTTTTATACATTTGACAGTTAAACTGGCAACTCAATTTTAGCGGAAGGTGGTGACGTCGGCCATTACTGAATTTGAATTAATGTTTATCTTATGATAACGATAACGGAATGCCTAAATAAAGAAAATTATTACTATGCGTATACGTATATTTCGGCCACCCAACAATCGGCGCCTGAGGGTTCATCGCGAAGGCCACGCGGAACCCGCTAGTAATGAACCGCCGATAGCCGCCCCGCTATCTGACGTGCGTGCCGCCGACGACTCAACAGATAACTGTTGCCGGGCCGCTTCAGGCGCTCCTTATCGACATTAGCTGCAAGCTTTTTTTTGGCATTGATAGAAAGAGCAATAGATGGCCAAATAATAAACTTTCACTAATTGTTCTTGATTTGACTTGATATATTTAAAGTATCAAAATTGACAATGGCACTTTACACCAGATATAGGTAAAAATAGGCAGGGTGGTCAGATACTTGAGTATTCACATTCATGCTGTAAATATTAATGTTCTTTCTTGTGAGCGGTTGTCTTTACCATGACATGGCGATACAGAACCCTCGGTGCGCGATTTCGACTCGCACTTGGCCGGTTTTTTATCACGTCTTTCATCACATATTCGCATACTTCCAGCGGCATGTCATTAACAGAGTCAGGAATTTTCATTCTGATTCAACTGTTCAATATTAGGCCTTTAGCGCGGCATCTCGTCCTTATAACTTAGTCGTCTTTTACGACATGCACGGGAGAGATGCAGTGGGGCTATTATTTTTAAGTACCAGCCCCACACGGTATATTGGTTTTAATGGTCATTAGGTATGTCATTATAACCTAATCGAAATATAATTTGATGCAAGTACCTACATACTCTGATGAGTTCAACGAAGATAATACAAATTGATAAATACATTTACAGATGGAGTTGTCTCACTGATCATTAGGTTAACACGCACACGTTAACACGCCGCGCGGGGTGGGTGCAGGGTGCAGGTCCGCACAGTAGTAAACACAATTAGCTCGATAGTGTGCCTTGTTTGGTCTGGGCTGGGCTGACTCATTAAGAGCTGTTTATCAAGCATATGTATTTATTTGGTGTGTGCATTAACACTTTCATGAGGTGCATACCTCATAGAAGGCGAAACTATTTAAGAATGTAATTTCTTTTCGTTGATATTTGGGATTACGCAGCTCGGCTGTGAAATTCACTACCTCATGCAAAGTGCTTTCAGTATTGACAAAAAAAAATTAATAAAAATGTAATGGTATACTATCTCCGTCGGTGTGAAGTCAGTACTTTTCAGTGTTAGTTATTGTAAATAGCTTAATTTATATGGAAACTTTGTATCCACCCTTATGAATATTGAGTAACTGTGTTTCCAAAAAAAATAATAATAATTAAATGATAAGATTCAATGTCTGCCGTCTGTGTGTATGTATGTGCGCTTATAACTCAAAAACGGCTCAACATATTCGCTTGCAGTTTTTGCCTACGTAATGCGACGTATCTCGCCCAGGTTATAGGCTATATATCATCGCACCGTTATTCATATGAGCGTAGCAGTGGGGTCGGACGGAAGTGAAGGCATGTGGTTTAAAATGTTATGTATGTTTGTTGCAGGGAGCACCGGGTGAGTCCGGCGCCCGTTCCGCAGCCGCCGGTCCGCTCGGTCGCCGCTCGCGCTCCCCGCCGCCCCCGCCGCGCGCGCGTGCCGCGCCACGCTGCTGGCGCCGCGCGCTCAACGTCGACCCGCCCTGGCCGCAGCCGCGCGCCCGCTGACACCCTCACACCTCCAATACGTATGTCTATCAACCACTATTATTTTTTTTATTACATCACCTACAACATCCGTGATGTCAGCCCATAACACCGGATGAACCTGGTGCTACGTCAGTGCTTCCCTTCGGTCGTGCCGGCTACACTGAACTGGACGGAAAACACACAAACTATTTACATAGCCGTTTCGACCGACCTTTCATTCAGTGCGGTGGTCAGAGGCGGCGCAAGGCGTGGGCGACGTGGGCGACCGCCCACGGCCTCGCGGCCCTAGGGGCCTCGCGCCTCGAAAGTTCATGCAGCTTTGATTCATGAAAAATATTCAGCTATATCTATTAAAAGAGACCCCGAGTAAACATGTTTAGACTTAATCAAAGGCAAACTAAAGCATACTATAAAGCCTTTATCAGACACAAGATGGGAAAGCATGTGACAGAGGCAGTGAAGGCTGTATTATAGCAATTTGATTATGTTTACTTTTATCGACGAATGGTATGCTGCCAAAAATGTTTGATTTGATCAGTATACCGGAAATCTATTTCAACAGTGAAAATCCATAAAATCCATCCTCTAGTGCCACCAGAGAGGGCCTCGCAAAATATGTCTTGCCCACATCAAATTTAGGTCTTGCCCCGCCACTGGCGGCGGTATCAACCCGGGCGGGTTAAACCCTACCACCTAGTAAGGTAAGAAGGGGGTCATATCCCTTAGTCGCCAACGTACAACGGACCGTCTTAAGGTCTCAGTGCGGAGAATGGCCCACCCGCCTTCCCAAGGGGCTGGGCAGCAAACAACAACAACAACATCCCTTAGTCGCCTTTTACGACATATACGGGTAGAGATGCAGTGGGGCTATTCTTTTAAAGTACCGGCTCCACACGGTATGAGCATAATTTGCTCCTTCCTAGCCATAACAGATATGCCTGTAGTCTAACCTAACCTAACCTAACCTAAGCGCAGCTAACTTAAGGGACAGCTAATAACAAAAAAAAAACATACAGACGAATTGAGAACCTCGTCCTTTTTGGGAGTCTGTTGAAAATCACATCCTTCTATGTTAATTTTACTTGCAAACCGATGTGAGTTTGGTGTTGGCGAAAATATGTGGCGTTTTACAAGATCAATATATGATCAATTATATAATATTAGAATAGAAATAGAATGGGTAGAATATTGTTTGGTAAGTAAATAATTATATAATATTTAGTAGTAAATATTGCGTGTTCAATTAAATATTTATTGATCCGGCACACTTACACCCTTTTATTCTGAGTGATCGTCTTACAGTCTTCACACAACTTACATTTGTATGTTGTTACATTTTTATATCTCGTTTGCAGCGCAGTCTGTCTGCGACCTGTGCCCTAATCACGAGATTTAACCTACACCGCGTACTACGCTACGCCGTGTTCTCCGCATCATTTTGTATGGAGAAACGAAGTTCGCAAATCTATCACTAGAGGCGCTGCTCTTTTCTCCATACAAAATGATGCGGAGAACACGGCGTAGCGTAGTACGCGGTGTAGGTTAAATCTCGTGATTAGGGTACTGATCAGATTTGTGTGCAATAATTGCTTGCCACCTCCTAACCTGCATAAATCTATAATACATTGCCAATGTGACAATAAAATCGCCTTGACAGTATCAGCATTTCATCGATAGCTAACCATAACCATAGCTCTTTCGGCGTGCTCTCAACAACATCTGTTTATCAATATGTATAAAAGAGAAGGGTCTTTTTTATATTTTTAGACGGAGATAGATGTTCACGGGTCCATTCGTAACACTTTAGAAGAACAAGGAGGGGAGGTTGCTTAAAATGCACCTTTTTAAGTTAGGTAGCTGGGAGTGGATGGATGAGAAGAGCGAAAGATCGCGTGTGGTGGCGTGCCTTGGGAGAGGCCTATGTCCAGCAGTGGACCGATACAGGCTGATGATGAAGTTAGGAAGGAACTGTTAATACGCCACCGCTGACAAACATTGTTTACACGCTTCTCAAAGTATTTATGTCGTTTTTTTTTCTATATTTTTAGTCATTTCTATGCCTTTTGTGTCTGCTGTCATATCCAAATATTTAGCTAGAGTTGAATGGGTGATGTCGTTAAACTCGCTTCTTATGCTTATTGTTTGACTTGCAGCTGACAGGCTTGGACTAGCGGCGCGTCGACAACAGCGCCGTGACAGCAGACGACAGAGCGGCATCGAGCGGAACAGCGACAATGAAGGTGTGCGGCGACGAGCGCGTGCGCGTGCTGGACGGCGAGCGCAGCGCGCGCGCAGTCGTCGAGGAGATCATCGCGGGCGGCGTGCAGGAGGACCCCTTCTACGTGCTCGACCTGGGCGACGTGGTGGGCAAGTTCCGCACATGGAAGCAGGCCATGCCGCGCGTTGAGCCGTTCTACGGTGAGTGCTCTCTTTCTCTTCTTCATGATGGACTTGTAGCGAATGCTGTAAAAGGTGGAGAGATGTTGGTGTCCTTGTCTCCACCGGGTGGCTGCGCAGCTGATGTTGTGTGGGCTACTGCCCGAGGCTCGCAGTGAGCTAATTGTATATATGCTGAACGTATTTGCTGATTCGAGAGTGTGTTGTGCGAAAGTATGAATTTAGACATTTTAGCTTTTTGCGCCATCTGTTGGCGTGTTCGTGAGTCTTTCTGTTGTCTCTGAATAGTAGCGTCGTAAGTGGTTCTCGACTTTCGTTCGGCTGTGGCTAGGTGTCGCTACTGTTGCTAGTGTGACCCGCCACAGACTTCTGCTCTATGGACCCATTGTGCGTGTCACCCCGGCCGCTACTCCATCCATCCCAGCTCCTTTCAGAAGTCCCGCAGACCCCTGACGTCCTTGCAGGCATCTTGAAGTGTTCTCGCGTTTTTGAGGATGTTTGCCCGCTGATTTGGCACCCCCCACACTTTATAAGTACTTGGGATGGTGTTTCTTCAGCCTCCATGCATCCCCTGCACAGAGGCCTATCTGTTTTACCTATAATTAATAAGTGCTTATTTAGTGGGTAGTGTGCATTTAAAGTTCCAATCACCAATCAGATTTTATATTATTCAGCCCTTGGTTAGCTTGTTGATGGCGCCGCCACTCTGGCCTGCTTGCAGTCCCTTGTTTTTGACCACTGCAGTTGATGTTGCTCCTTTGTTTGTGTTCTGATCCATGACCTTAACTGGTTAAATGAGAAAGATACTATTGGCTCTGGCCCTTCGACTACCGATACTTCCTTCTTATGTCTGCACTAAATTCACCAAGAAAGCAAACAATTTAGTTTCATCAACATTTAGCTTTGTTAGAGCGAGATAAAACTAAATCGTTTGCCTTTTTTTGTTGGGCAATGTTTAGTGCATGGCTTAGAGTTCTGTAGCCGCACGTGTGAAATCTGTCAGGTGTCCGGTCTGTCTGTCTTTTAAACTTACGTGTTATCCACCATGCGATCAATCTTTTCTATGGAAATCGTGTGAGTTGGATTGTAAAATAGGTATGTGTCCGGAAGCGAATCAAATACATTCCCTGAAGTAAAATTTGCAACCGATTTTGTAGCCTGGTGGTCTTCCTGGCCTCCTTAGCTGAGTATAGGCAGGCTGGCTGAGGCAACAGAGACCGACATTCATTACAAAATGGCGCCCTCAGTTCGGATGATTATTTGACAATTTGTCGAACGCATATCAAGGCCATATTAATGACCAACACTGAGTAGATAGGGACACGGTATAATTGGTTGACATCACAGATGTGAGCAACAGTGTCGGGTTGTACACGGTGTTGCAATCCCAACCGTTAAACCCGAAAGGGGGTTATTCTGTACATGAAACCGAACAACTTTTGTTCTACGACTTTTTAATTTGAAAAAAAAAAACATTATTTTCCCCATACATTTTGAGAATAGGTATTAAAATTTTGTATGGAAAAAAGAAATTTTATTTTTCTATAAAAAAAATTTCGCCGCATAAGTTATTTAGTTTCACATATAGAACCACCCCCTGATGTCAGTTAAAAATATTACGGGGGCAATTGCAACACCGTGTATAAACTGAGCGTGCGGGTGTGTGATGCAGCGGTGAAGTGCAACGACGACCCCACGCTGCTGACGACGCTCGCGGCGCTCGGCACCGGCTTCGACTGCGCCTCCAAGAGCGAGATACAGAGCGTCATGCAGCTTGGAGTCAGGCCCGAGTGAGTCTCTCTCCCCCTCTCTCTCTCTCTCTCTCTCTCTCTTTCTTTCTGTTCCTCTGGGAGAAACAGTCCGGCTCCAAAGAAAACGAACTTATTGCAAAATGAAATATTGTATGTCAACCTTGCATGCGACAAAATATTAGCATTTTTAATGTACAGACACAGATTACTAAATAGTTACTTCGTAACAGATAAATCACTCCATAGAAAAAGTTCCATACCTTCGGCTTTAATAGCCTACTGTTTTACGTCGCCAATCGCTGCGTGCGAAAATGTACCTAAACGATTGAGTGTAAAGTGATTATTGCCTTGCAGCTGCGCGCAGTTGCGTGGGCGAGCGTGTACGTATGCTTCGCTGACGACTTCGGCTGACGAATTTCCACTGAATTAGACCGCCGGCGGAGGTAGTTAGCGTGCGCAAGTACATAGAGTGCGTGAGGCCTGGTACAGACTTCCTCTATAAGCAGGCTTCACCAAACATTTCTGGCCCGTTGCAGATATAGATAGATAGGTCTTTGGTAGCCACCGCTCAGCACGAGCTGTAACAAAACATGTAGCATTTCTTCCCTCTACCAATCCAGGTTCTGTAGGATGCTTCCAGAGCCGCTTTTCGTGGTCTCTGCTGTTGTTGACGATCTGTGTCGCTGTGTGCGCAGGCGTATAATCTTCGCGAACCCCGCCAAGATGGCGTCGCACATCCGGTACGCGGGCGGCGCGGGCGTGCGCACCATGACCTTCGACAACGAGACGGAGCTCATGAAGATGAAGCACTACCTGCCCGACGCCAAGTGAGTGCGCTTTCAATATTTTACCCGCGCATTCTGTCTGCAAACTAATTATCATCAATACTAATAATAAAATCTGTAAGGGATAGTTATGGAGTAAGTTACTTTGTTTTGTGATGATGATACTAAAACTAAATTGACGATTTTTAGAAATCTTCTCTGTATGTATGTATGTTCCTCCATAAATCTTAAACCGATCATCCGAATTCGATGAAACTTAGTGCAAGCCCAATTGATTATACGGGACACAGGATAGAAGTGTTTGTCCAACTGGTTTCAAACTGTTCACTGAGGTAGCACTTGTAACTTTTTGGGGCAGTTTATGAGCATTGAATATCAGCTTGTATGTATGTATTGTAAAGTATATGTGTGCCAGCCGACCATGTAGAAACTCCGATTCCCATATTTCCCGTTATAAAACTTTCATAATGTTCGTCAGGCTGGTGATCCGCATCCGGTGCGACGCGGCGGACGCGCAGTGCCCGCTCGGCATCAAGTTTGGCTGCGACCCGGTCGCCGAGGCTCCCCGGCTACTCAAGCTGGCCGCAGTGTTGGGGCTTGATGTGAGTATATTGTTGTTGCAGCGGCGGCTGGTCCTCCGAGCCGGATGCCGTGAAATCCGGCTCGAAGGACCAAATATAGATGTAATTATTATGTGTTTATTGCTTCCATATGAAGTGTCGCCAGAATCCAGGTGGGTTCGAACTGTTGAACTAACAATAAAAGGGATGTGATTTAACGTTAGTTTGACAGATGAGAAGCGAGTCTTAAATCTAAGAACCGATAATACACCTTTCTTTACAATATCTATTGTTTATTTCATTACATTGAATTTTTCTGAACCTTTATGTCTTATACTATTCATCGACTGGCCATACGAGCGCAATAATTGTACAGTCAGTCAGCGTGTATGCTGGACATACGCCTCTCCAATTTTTCGTAGTATTATCACTAGACACTGTTACAACGCTAATTAATAACATGTCATAGTAACCAAATATCCCCTCAGTGACACTAATTGTGCCTGGTGCGGCAGGTGGTGGGCGTGTCGTTCCACGTGGGGTCGGGCGCGCGGGAGACGGGCGTGTACGCGCGCGCGATACAGTTCTCGCGCGCGCTGTTCGACCTGGCCGCGTGCATCGGGCTGCGCAACATGCGCCTGCTGGACATCGGCGGCGGCTTCCCCGGCAACTCGGGCACCAGCATCCATGAGGTGAGTCATTATTATCTTGTCGGCTCCGTGACAAGCCTATATCCTGTGCCCCGTATAGTAAAATGTGTCTGTACTAAGTTTCGTCGAATTCGGATTTTTTTTATGTCATCCAGTATGGGTGGCTGAGTCGGAGGGGCCAAAGCACATGCTCCGATCAGCTAATATCACCTCCGAGAAGGTATGTGCCATACCGGAGACTTCCCTGGATTGCTGGCTATACTGGACTAGAGGAGAACACAGCCGAGGCTGCTATGCGGCCATCTTACATCCAGTACGGTGGTACCAACCCAGTCGGCTACAATTTGAGCCTACCACCTAGTAAGGGGCAAGGGAAGGGACCTACAGTTTTACACCGGTTCCGAACGGTGAAGCAGCAGGTGTAGGTATGCACGTAAATCTTTTCGTCAGAAAAAACTCATTGGTGCACGCTGACCGGATTCGAACCTCGGACCTCTCGCATGAGAAGCCGATGCCCAAACCACTCGGCCACCTGCCGCTTGCATGGATGATTCAAGTTACTCTTGTTTTTGTATGAAACTTGGCTCTTGGTCACATCACCTGGTCAATTAGTCGGAACTAAAACTCGCCAACCTAAACACCATGGGTGGTCTGACTAACATTTTATTATTAGAGAGTGTTTCAACTAAAAGTTCCCTTCGCCGTAATGTTGGCTCCACTGTCAGTGCTTAAATTCGTGTTGCCAGATTGTGAAGATTATATTACCTAATAATGTAATCGGTATTTACCGTATAATAAATACGGTAAATACCGATAATTACGGGTAAATCTGTACACATAGCAACCCTCAACGCTGTTTTGACAGATAGACTACAGATAGACAGATAGATAGATAGTGGAGCCAACATAACGGCGAAGGGAACTTTTAGTTGAAACACTCTCTGTCGCAATTTTTTAATTTTTTTTTTATTTCAACAATAAGTAATTTAAAACGCTACAGCGCACCCTATGCAGGGTATCGGCCTCTCGCGTTCGCTGCCTAACATGTTATTAAAAATGTTAAGGCTTTACTCACAATAATCTCCGAGCTCTGTGGCTCGACGAAAAAAAAAAAAAAAAAAAAAAAAAAAAAAGTCTCAGTTGTCGTAAGGTGCCATATACGCTGTTCGGTGGCAGGTGGCGCGCGTGGTGAATGAGGCTCTGGAGCTGCACTTCCCGGATCTGTCGGTGCAGGTGATCGCCGAGCCGGGGAGGTTCTTCGCTGCCTCCGCCTACACGCTCGCTTGCCAGGTACCGTCACAGATTACTTAATAGTTACTTCGTAACAGATAATCACTCCATAGAACAAGTTCCATACCTTCAGCTTTAATAGCCTACTGTTTTACGTCGCCAATCGCTGTGTGCGAAAATGTACCTAAACGATCGAGTGTAAAGTTCATTATTGCTTTGCAGCTGCGCGCATTGTCTGGGCGAGCGTGTAGGTATGTTTCGCGGGGCTGACGAATTTCCACTGAATTAGACCGCCGGCGGTCCACCGGGCGGTAGGTAGTTAGCGCGCGCAAGTACATAGAGTGCGTGAGGCCTGGCGCTGTGGCCGTACGCCTCGCTCAACACAAGGGCCGCTAGCTGTTTGCGTTGGTGCGCCAGCTGTCGCCTTGCCCGAGTAACCCGCGCCGTACATCAAATGTGCGTCTGTACGGTGGCACTAACGCAAACACCCAGCTTCCTTATCCTGCGCCGAGTGTACATTGCTGGTATTTTATTTTATTTTGATTAGTTTTTAAAATATTTGGCCGACCGGCCTCATCGGAAGTCAACGGTTGTAAGGGTTTGGGGGCCGCCTGTCCCCATCGGACGCCAAGAGGTTAAATTAATGTTTTAAGTTTGCACTAACATTAGTTTGCTCATTCCACAGCGTTGTTGTTAAGGGCAGTTTTTTTATTATTTTTGTTAATATAATTATTGATCGTGAAAAGGTTTATCAAAAAATAAACATTTGTACCGAAATTAAATGACATAATAGATTGTATGGTATTTTCTAGACCTAGCTGCTTCAAATGGTGTGATGGTAACGGCACAGGTGCACTCGAAGCGCGAGGTGTCGGCGGCGCCGGCTGCGGTGGCGGGCGCGGGGGCGGACGGCGGCGCGGGGGCGGACGGCGACGCGGGGGCGGACACCCACACGATGTACTTCATCAACGACGGTGTGTACGGCAGCTTCAACTGCGTGCTCTACGATCATCAGGACGTGCACCCGGAGCCTTTGAAGGTGCGTACAGCGGGCTGAGTGTTGTGTAGATGTTGTTGTTGATGTTGTTGTTGTTGTTGTTTTGGTTTGGGGTTGGCTCTAGGCCTGCAAACTAATCCCGCTTGGTTGGGGGACCTTCGTGCAAAACCCCGCAGTCTCCAGCTACCCCAGCCAACCTATGTCTTCCATGAAAGCCGCAAGTCGACCGGGGTGTCTGCAGGCCGCTTATCCCTTAGTCGCCTTTTACGACATGCACGGGGAGAGATGCAGTGGGACTATTCTTATTAAGTACCGACTCCACACAGTACTTGTGTTGTGTGGAATATAACATTCAACATTTTAAATCACAGCAATCGTAGTAGTGCAGATGAATGTGAAAAAAACAACAACATGTATATTTTAAGCAAGTCTAGGCTAGAATTATATCTAACTTATCTAACTTTTTTGCTCCAAATAGGCTCAGGAGTACCTGGTTTGCTTTATGACCTATGAAACAACCTGTATGTGTTCCTAATTTCTTTTCCGAAAATAACTGTTTTCCCTCTGCATAACAAATTGCAGGCGAAACTTCGAAGTGGAAGTCGCACGGCATCCGACGCGCGAGGGGTTAAAGCCATACGCATTGGCTGTCAATATAATTATAATCTATCAGATTCTTCAGGTCACTAATTTGTATTTCGCTTATAAATTAGCTGGATGTGTTGAAATTCTTCTTTCAAAAATATTCAACCTGCTTCACAACACCTGCAGCGGGAGCACAAATGCGTCGATAAGCCTATATCGATCGATAAACATCTATTCGTCTTCTTCTATTCTACTTCGTCGAACGAAACAAATAGATGTTTATCGATCGATATAGGCTTATCGACGCATTTGTGCTCCCGCCGCTGATACAGTGACGTAAGTTATGGTGCCAACAAAGAGATAATATGGCAGACTGGAGCACGAGAGTACCCACACCTCTACTCGATCAAGAGGAGGGAAGGTGTGGAACTGAACTGTGATGGCTTCACCGAACATATCCGGGCCCATGGCAGTAGGGGAGGGTGTCAATCGGGGTCGGGACTAGCGAGTGGCCACTCTGTGTAGTACTCCAGCGTGGGTTACGTTTCGGCTCACATCAAGCCCTCGTCAGCTAGTCTGCGAAGACTAGGAGACGCGGAGAACCACCAGTCCCACTCTCGACCTCCCCTCTCTACCTATCCATATTCTGTTGTATGCCTCCAGTAACGTTTTCGAAGCTCGAACTCAATGACTTCACCGAACACATCCGGGCACATTGCAAGTAGGAGGTTTCAATCGAGCATGACACCAGCGAGCGGTCATTCTTGCCCTCTTGCCCTCTTGCACTCTTGCCCAAGACGTTTCGGGCCGCGTCGATTCCTTGTCGTCGGCTAGTCTGCAATGACTGGGACGTGGATCGGAGCAGAGGGTCTACCGGCGTTAACTCACTCACTAACTCACACAAATACTCGCATATTTCAACCAATAGCCGGGCCGGATGTCTCACCGAACGCCTTCTGATTGGTTGAGTGAGATCGTTTCTCATACTCACCCCCCGTACAGACTGTAGAGTGACGTCGGTGTGTGTTGTCCTCGCATAGCCGGTGTCGGGCGGGAAGGTGCGCGCGAGCTCTGTGTGGGGGCCGTCGTGCGACGGGCTGGACTGCGTGGTGGCGGCGTGCTCGCTGCCGCCGCTCCCCATCGGCTCGTGGCTCGTGTTCCGCAACATGGGCGCCTACACGCTGCCCGTCGCTTCGCCCTTCAACGGCTTCCCCGTGCCGCGCGTGCGCGCCGTCATACACCACGAGCTCTGGTACGTCTTGCGCTGAGTCTTCAATTTGACTGATCAACATTCGCTCAAGGCAAACAAGTGTTACCTGATGAGTTTATTTTATCTTCTCCTTTTTACTTCTGTCAATATCATGTATTGTTGTTATGTAATCTGATATGGGTGTATGAGACCGCAGATCACCTAACGGAGAACTCGATTAGGTGGTCTTTTTTTTTTTTTATGTAATCTGGTATGGGTGGCTGAGTTGGAGGGGCCGAAGCGCATGCTCCGACCAGCCAATATCACCTCCGAGAAGGTAGATGCCATACCGGAGACTTCCCTGGATTGCTGGCTATACTGGACTAGAGGAGAACACATCTGTAAATAGGAGGTTTTTGAGTGAATAAATAAATAAATAAATAAACCGAGGCTGCTATGCGGCCATCTTACATCCAGTGCGGTGGTATCAACCCAGTCGGCTACAATTTGAGCCTACCACCTAGTAAGGGGCAAGGGAAGGGACCTACAGTTTTACACTGGTTCCGAACGGTGAAGCAGCAGGTGTAGGTATGCACATAAATTTTTTCGTCAGAAAAAACTCATTCGTACACGCCGACGGGATTCGAACCGCGGACCTCTCGCATGAGAAGCCGATGCCCAAACCACTCAGCCACCCGGTCTGTGTCTGAGACAGACACATAATTTTACTCTTACCATGACATATTGTGGCATTGTTTTCTTGTGCGCCTCTAGCTCATATTTATTCTTTATTCAGCATTCATATAGTGTATACTACTACTCTTATACTAGTCAAAGTGAAGGGGAAGTTTCTTCAGAAGGGGAAATCACATAATTGAATGTGATGTGACCGCGCAGGTCGATGCTGAAGGGTCTCTGGCCTCTGACGGAAGCTCACTTCGTGCTCGGCGAGCGCCTCACCGGGCCGCAGCTGCCCGAGGAGCCCGAGTCGCCTCTGTACACGCCGCCCGCCTCGCCGCCGCCGCCCCGCCCCATCGACACCGTGTTCGTCGAGTGCGCGCTCAAGTGACACACCGCCGCGACGCGCGCCCGAGCCTAGGCACCGCACCCGTCTCAACCCGACCGTCGCCCCTGCCTGCACGCTGTGTAATCTTATTCAATAAAGATGACTGCATTTATATCACATGAACTGTATTTAGACACATCAGCCCGGGCCAATAAATACAATTAAAGATCTGATCAGTATAACAATAATTACATAGAGCATTGGCTGTAGAGCAGTTACGTGAATGCAGATGTTTGCATTAGTTGAACATTACGTGCTTTGTCATCATTTTTGAATTAGGTTATACTTGATGTTGAAGTTAGAATTTTAAATGTGCGCAAAATGCACATGCGCCGTGCATTTACCTACCTCCCTCCCCTTAACGGTCCCACGCTATTCGTCTCCTCATCACAAATCCCCGTTGACACGTGACTAAGCCGTGATCGCTCCCTCTCCCTTCTCCCTCCCCTCCACGATCTCACGCTATTCGTCTCCCCATCACAAATCCCCGTTGACATGTGACTAAGCCGTGATCGCTCCCTCTCCCTTCTCCCTCCCCTCCTTGATCTCACTCTATTCGTCTCCCCACCACAAATCCCCGTTGCCATGTGACTAAGTCGTGATCGCTCCCTCTCCCTTCTCCCTGCCCTCCATGATTTCACGCTATTCGTCTCCCCATCACAAATCTCCATTGACATGTGACTAAGCCGTGATCGATCGCTCCCTCTCCCTTCTTCCTCCCCTCCATGATCTCACGCTATTCGTCTCCTCATCACAAATCCCCGTTGACATGTGACTAAGCCGTGATCGATCGCTCCCTCTCCCTTCTCCCTTCCCTCCATGATCTCACGCTATTCGTCTCCTCATCACAAATCCCCGTTGACATGTGACTAAGCCGTGATCGATCGCTCCCTCTCCCTTCTCCCTCCCATCCATGATCTCACGCTATTCGTCTCCCCATCACAAATCCCCGTTGGCCCATTAAAATTTGAATATGTTAGAAGCAGCATTGAATGTGGCGAGGAATTAGAAAATTGGGTTAATCTACCTACGGTGGTTTCATCTACGGTGGTCGTTTTCTTCGTGGCATGATAATTCTGTATTTGAAACGTAACAACTTTTCGGAATTGAAAGTGGTTCACTTTCATTCAATACACTATCACCACTTTCCTTTTTTTTTATCCTACCCCTGATTTCTAAAATACGATCTATTTCCTTGTGCGTACTATAGAACCAAGTCCTCTTAGAAAGTAAATTGGGATGTTACTTAATAAAATTTTGAAAGTTTGTAAGTGTTATTTGGATATGTGATTTTTTTGGAAAAGTTTTGTGTAAAATGTTCTTAGAGCAACATCAATAGTAAACTAGAATCGAACTAGATCTAGAAACAGCACAATTGACATATTTTCTCTGTACCTACAGGGTGTCCCTACCATACCATAGTGTTAGTAGGTGTTGTAAAACATTGACCATTTTAAAATGTAAAATAATTATTTTCTGGTGTCCAATCATAACCTTTCTTTTTGGCTTTGCTGTAGTTGGTTCAAAAGAAAGCTTCATTTTTAATGTGCGTATTATAGGGGACCCTCTATCTATGTGCATATGAATTAATCAGTGTTAGTAAAAGTGAGTTAAAAAAATATGCATTTTCGTCAGTTTTGCATAATTGTTTGGTACGCATGTTTCACATATTAATTTTAAAATAAATAAAGAAAATGTGCAAAAAAAATGTACTTAGTATTGTGAAAATACTACGAGTAGCATAATCTGTGGGTTCACATAGGTAAGAAGCATTATCCTTCACTTCTTGCTTATATTGTGAAAAAAAAAACATTGTAGATGATTTATATAATTTTTATGCACGAATATAATTTATTAATTTCTCATTTCGATTTTTACTAACATTTTTAGAAGTCAAAACATTCCCTAAAAGTTTAGGTTTTTATTTTATTTTTATTTTTTGTTAATCCTCCTTTATTGCAATTATTGTATTTGATCACTCCCGAGTCCTAAATAAAAAATAAAAAACAACCTATAAATGTGTTTAATTTTCGAACTCGTACCACAGAGCAGTGATTGGCGCCTCCGCCACAGGAGAAGGTATATCGGACTATTTCCTACCAAACAACCATGATAGCCGAAACAACTTGTGACAGGTGGCCAACAATAGTCTTAATTTTACACTTATTGACTTATTGAAACTTAGGTATGTACATGCACCTACAATAATTGAGTAAAACTTAAAATTAAAAATCTTGGATCGCTTTCATGTCATGAACATTACCCAGAACATTGTAAAAGTATTGTGCATGTAAAAATCGGCATTCGCAATCCGCATATATTCGTCCAAATGTATGTGAAATGTAAATAATTGAAATTAAAAATATTCCTATCAAACCAATGAAAAGAAAAATAGTTGATCTGTTTCAGTTGGTCGGAGGGACAGAAAAAGTAGATAGATTCCACAGTAATAAGTACATAAGGTACAAAGGCGGACTTATTCCTTACATTCAACCTTTGAATGTTTTATATTCCATTAATATAGTGGAATGTATGTAGGTAGTAGAAAAGAACGACGAAACGGAACGACTTCTGCCTCACGATTTTTTTGATTTTCCGAATGCCCGAAGTTTCCTCCAAGAACACTAGGGATTGTTATGGGGGTCCAAAGGGAAGAAAAGAAGGAAATTTCATACAAAAACATTTTATTCGCTTCTCCAATACATTAGAGCTTCTCCAGATGAGGCGTGTCCACTCACTCGCGCATCCAGATAGTGCGTCTTGCTCGCGAGCAGTAGCCTTAGGATTTATAAGCATTGAGCTCGACCAAGCTGCTGTGCGTGCTGTGGCTTGCGTGCCGTCGACGGACACGCATGTTAGTAACACTCGCGATTTAGATATCTCATCTGGACAAGTTCTAGTGCAACAATTACATTCTTCATGAAATAAGATTGAGTAATAACAAAATTCTTACATTCGGGAGTAACATATACATACATGCATACCACACGCTGTATCCCGACAATCGGGGTAAGCAGAGTAGTCGGTGTTGTGCTGCAAGTACTCTTGTTAATTACAGCACAACACCGACCAACCACGTTTAGCAAAGTATTATGTAGGAGTAACGTGTAGATACAATAAACAAACAAGTTATTATCTCGCATCTCGCAATTTTATTTCCAAACAGAAATGTTAGGTTAAATGCGATAACTAAATTATGGGATACAGTCAGGTTAATAAGTACATTTTCAGGGTGTCCAGCGAATCTGAAAAAAAAATATTCCCTGACTTCCCGGTTTTCCAGAGCCTTTTACGATTTTCCCTGATATTGCTGTGATAATGATTTATTTGCAGTGTACTTAAGAATGTTGTACATTTTTCCATCTTCCACCCCATACATAACTTGGCACGTATTTAGCCTCTGTAAGGTTAAATTAATTTTCCGCTGAGCAGAAGGCAGACTTATTTCCATATGAGAATCACTTCCAGACAACCGTTGCTGATAGGTGAACGTCTTCTCGCTAGGAACGGACTAGCCTGGTTTTCCCTGAATTTCGCACACATTTTCAATTTTCCCTGGTTTTTCCCGCCTGGCAAAATTCCCTGGTAAATCCCCGTTTTCCAGGTCGCTGGACACCCTTGTTTTACACACACTTAGAAAAATGACAGGTACACTGAAGGCGACACGCTTCCGATTGTGACAAGATTCTAGAGCAGGTAATGTAATTATAAACTCGAGTTTACATTGTGCTTTAACACTGCCAACTGACACCAACAAAATAAACGGTAACATAATTCGTCCTACCTCAATTCATTCAAACCTACGTATTCCTAATAGATCTTAAACCTACTCACATACTCGCTTCACTCACAAAAATATATACACGCGCACACAGACACACTTCAAACGATCATACAGTCAAATGTAAAGAAATAACCTTATCCATCGCACTATCAGACCGACCGACCGAACATTCAACGATTCTCACTGCTACTGTTCAATACATACTCAACAAAAACAATATTAAATGCACCTAAAATATGGAGATTCAGGAGTCATTTTTGTTGACACATTTTTGCCAGGCGCATTATGAGTTAGACCAGCCTTTCCCCAAAGTACGGATTGGAATTGCGTGCGCCCTGAAACTGACAGGACGACAGTCGCAACGCAACATGTCGTCGGCCGTGACGCGCCGTTCGCCCGGCAGCCGAGCGGTTACAGTTAGGGCACATCTTATGTTTAGTAAGTAATTAAACATTTCAATTACAACTGAATGTTTTTATTTTTTTCTTAATTGAACAGTCCTCCACATAGATACAATATGTATTAACGAGAAATATGCTGCAGCAGCAATATGATGCTACGTTTTTTCATGTTAGGGGTGGGACGCGAATTTAGATTTTTTTTTAGATAGGTCGCGATGCAGACAACATTGGGAACCACTGAGTTAGACGGCTCCGCAAAACACTTATATATAGTACTCTGGCAATTTTATTTATTTACCTACACGGGAAAAGCGCTGAGTGGGGGGGGGGGGGGGGGGGGGGGGGGGGCGACGACGACACTGGTTATTGCGCTGTCAAAGCAAAGCGGCAGCGCAACTCCGGAGCACTTACAGCTAGAGCACGCACGCAGCTTTCACGAGCGCGATTTCGTGGCCATTCATTCCAGAAAACAGAGAACACAGAAAATATTTGTCTTTTGCGAACTTTAGGCAGTTCCAATAGTTCAAATTCGATATATATTGCTAAAAAAGGGTTATAATTCAGCCTACATGGCAACAGAATGTTCCAATTTGAACTATATAAGGTGTTTTGTTAGTCATGTCAATAACTTCGGCAGGGTTACATACACACTCAAATAAACAGGTTACGCGAAAGTACTATGTTCAAACGCAGAACAGCTGTTTGTTGTAAGTAAGTCACAAGGTCACTATGATTGGTTTTTACAGCTACTTTTTTGTTAGGAGAAAAAATGCTCCTATAAAATTTTTTTTTTTTTTCGTAAAGTGTTTGTTTTAGTTCATATGTAACCCTCCCGAAGTTATTGACATAACGAAACACCTTATACAGCCAAACAGATGCCAAAAAATGTCCAAACAGGTGTAAACAGTGAGCGGAGAGTGTCTCAGCATATCTGGACGCTGTACTTGGTGAGATACTGGGAGAGTGCGTCGCGGTGCGGCGCGTCGAGCGCCTGCAGCCGCGCGGGCAGCACGCCGGGGCACGCGCGCGCCAGCGCCCCCAGCGCCTCCGCCAGGTAGCGGCGCGGCTCGTCGATACCTGCGACACACATCCATCACACCAGTTAAGAGAGGAGCTACTTGGAAACGAAGTAGACATTTCTAATTATTCATTTGTTGAAAATGGAGCTGGAACGGGATGAATTTATTTACCCATCCCTATCATACAGCTTCTATAGCTCAGTGGTGCAGACAGTCGACTGTTGCTATTGATTGTTAAGCAACGCTGGGCGCGGTCAGTACTTGGATGGTAGACCGCTCGACCGTTGGAGGCTTGACCGTGGTTCAGATTCCACGTAAAACTGTAGGTCCCTTCCCTTCCTACCTTACTCGGTGGTAGGGTTCAACCCGCCCGCGTTGGTGCCACCGCACTGAACGTACGTCGGTCGAAACGGCAACATCAACAGTCTGATGCCAAGACCGTGCCAACCAAGTCGCTGTATTGTATTGTAAACAAATTATTGTGAACTTCTTCCTACATTTCTTCTCTTCTTTTTAAAGTTGATTAAAATTGATCCTGATGACGAAAATGGGTCCACTCAGCAGCAAGATATTGAAGCTGATTTCGGTGGCTCTCTGTTCCAAATAACAATGACCGTAGTAGCATATACTAAACACTAACATTATATGACGCACCGAGCTGAAATGTGGACCCTGACGTTGGGCCTAGTCCACAAATTTAAAGTCGCTCAGCGAGCTATGGAGAGAGCAATGCTTGGCAATTCTTTGACCGATGAAATCCGTAATAAAGAAATATCAAAGAACCAAGGAAGTCGACATTGCTAAGAAAATTAGCAAGCTGAAGTGGCAGCCAACCCGGCCGGGATAAACCCTACCACCTAGTAAGGTAAGAAGGGGAGGGACCTACAGTTTAACGTGAACCTATGATGAACAAGTGTCTGTTGAGTGGGCAGTGTCCTCTCAGACGGTCAGACGGTCATACTAACCGTGCAGAGGATCAGCGGCAGTGGACTTGGCATTCGAGAGCTGCGAGTACGCGGCCTCGTAGCCCGGCGTGTCGTCCACCTCCACGAAGTGGTCCTCGGGAAGAATAGATTCGTCGGCGGGCAGCTCGAAGAGCGATATCAGCGCCTGCGTACATTTAAAACACAACAAACATAAAAAAAAAATACCAAGCGGCAGCGCGAACATGGCGTCCGTCACCAAGTCTCGAAATCAACTGAAAAATCGTTAATGATTTTGCTCTCATGAAGTGAATTAGATCAAGTCGGTCGTATCTTCACCTACATTTTAGAAATATATGAGCCCTATCCCCATATTCAAAGAGCGTGTATTTCAATGCCGAAAGTCGGCCGCGCCGCCGAGCCACTGTGGTTCGCCGCACCTTACGCACTTTTCTTCGCCAGGCCACAGTGCGGCCCGCCGACACCTTAGTGGTTAAGCATAATTTTAAACTTCCTGTTCTACAGAACATGTTTTCAGCACTGTGAATACATTGTACTGTGTTAAGCTTCTTTTGAATTTTTTTTTTATGGAAACTGACACGGTTGGTTACATCACCTACAACATCCGTGATGTCAGCCCATAACACCGGGTGAAATTGGTACCACGTCAGCGCTTCCCTTCGGTCGTGCCGGCTACACTGAACTGGACGGAAAACACAAACTATTTACATACCCGTTTCGAGCGACGTTTCATTCAGTGCGGTGGTACCAACCCGGGCGGGTTAAACCCTACCACCTAGTAATATAAGAAGGGTTCATAAAGTACCAGGCCCACAGCTTCTTTTGAATTGGTGATTGATGATGGTGTAGGGGAGAGCGTGGAGACAGACGTCACCTGCATGAGGCCTGGCCAGTAGCGCGCGTACTTGCCGTCGCGCAGGTGCGTGCTGTCGGTGAGCAGGCGCACGCACCCCACCGCCGCCGCCTTGCGCTCCACGCCCCCCGACACCTTCTGCAGCTCCGGCACCAGGATCCGCTCCGTGTACATGTTGGTAGGGGAGAGAGCGTGGAGACAGAAGTCACCTGCATGAGGCCGGGCCAGTAGCGCGCGTACTTGCCGTCGCGCAGGTGCGCGCTGTCGGTGAGCAGGCGCACGCAGCCCACCGCCGCCGCCTTGCGCTCCACGCCCCCCGACACCTTCTGCAGCTCCGGCACAAGGATCCGCTCCATGTACATCCCGAACAAACTACAACGAGAGAAACTTATCATAGTTAGCGTACGTACGTCAAACCCAGCGCTGCGTTTCGTTTTGCAGAAGGTGTGGAACTAAGCTTGCGATGGCTTTACCGAACATATCCGGGCCCATCGGCAGTAGAGGAGGTTGTTAATCGAGGTCGGGACTAGCGAGTGGGCACTCTAAATTTCCCGCGCATGCTTCACGTTTCGGCTCGCATCAAGCCCTCGTCAGCTAGTCTGCGTTGACTAGGAAGCGGGGAGCATCAGTCCCGCTCTCGACCTCTCTCTACCTATCCATATTCTGTAGGATGCTTCCAGTGACGTTTTCGTAGCTCTCTCCATGTATGAGCTTAGCGTCGATCTTGGCAGTCCTAGATTCTTGAAGAGACTGTAGAGCGACTTCGCTGTAAGTACTTCAAGTAAGACTTCAAGTATTTGAAATGTGCGACGTAAGCCGATACCGTAAAAGACGTGTTACGCAGTAGCTACAAGTTGCAGTGTGTATAGCGCCAAGTCGCTGTCACAAACACGCTGTGTTAAAATCTATGATTATTATTAGATAATTTGTACTAGAAAATGTTTCAGGTTAGTAAAAGGCTTTGTCATTACGGATATGTGAGTCAGCTGTCATCATGAAGACAGTACTGATATGTGACAGTCAGCTGCCATCGTGGAGACAGTACCCAACATGTGACAGTCAGCTGTCATCGTGGAGACAGTTCCCATAAGTGCCAGTCAGCTGTCACTATGACAGCTCCGTTGACGGACCAGTTTATTGTATAATTTCATCCATAGGTAGGTAACCTACGCTTGGATATGTCGAAAATTCCGCCAGTTCAAAATTCAATGCGAAGAAGAACTGACAAAGAAACTTCGCAAGCCACACTGTTTTGTTAGAAAATGTGTCTGTGAAGTCACGTACGCACGCGGCCCGGTAGTCGTGCCGTGCCGCTCGCGTGTGCAAGACGAGCCGGTGTCACTATTCAATACATCTAAGCGGCGGGTGGTCTAGTGGTTTGGGCATCGGCCTCTCATGCGAGAGGTCCGAGGTTCGAATCCGGTCCGCGTGTACCAATGAGTTTTTTCTGGGGAAAAAAATTACGTGCATACCTACACCTGCTGCTTCTCCGTGCGGAACCGGTGTAAAACTTTAGGTCCCTTCCCTTGCCCCTTACTAGGTGGTAGGCTCAAATTGTATTGTATTGTAAATTGGCTCCCGACTGGGCTTGTACCACCGTACTGGATGTAAGACGGCCGCATAGCAGCCTCGGTTGTGTTCTCTTCTAGTCCAGTATAGCCAGCAATCCAGGGAAGTCTCCGGTATGGCACCTACCTTCTCGGAGGTGATATTGGCTGATCGGAGCATGTGGTTTGGCCCCTCCGACGCATCACCCACACCGGATTACATAAAAAAAAAACATCACTCACTTGTCCTGCACCGAGTCGACAAGGTCTACGAGCGCATCGGCGCTGAACTGCGCCGCGTAGAGTCCGAAGAACGCGATCAGACCCTTCACGTACTTGGTGGTCTTGGACGAGGTAAGACGCTGGAACAGCAGCGTCACTATTTGCTTCATGAATGGCTCCATCACAGACCTGCCACGTCGATTAATAAGTTTTAGGTTAGGAACAAAAACCATTTTCTATGTCTTCCCCCCAAGTCAAGAGGTTATTTACCAACTACGTTGTACATGCATCAGCTTTAACTCTCCCCGACCCGAGTAACCTAGTTAGATGGGGGAAATCTACAAATAGACTATGCCCGTCATGTAAGGAGTTCGAAGGCACGGCGAAACATTTGTTATGCGGATGCAAAATACTACTTGAGCGAGGCCAGTATTCCTACCGTCATGATGAAGTCCTCCAAATCATCAGAGAGGCCATCAACCTGTCAATTGCACGGACCAGGAAAGGGCAAACCAGTGACGGCTTCCAGAAGGTCAACTTTGTGAAACCTGGAGCCAATAAGCTGCCCAAAGACTAAGGACTAAACCTTCTTCAATATTGGGAGCAGCAAAGGATTGGGAATTGTTGATGGACACACATGAGAAGCATTACCAAATGCCTTCGGAAATCTGTACCACAGCATTAAGACCGGATATACTCATATTCTCAAAAGCGCCAAAGCATGTAGTTACATACAGTTACAGTTCCATGGGAAAGTAACATACGGAAGGACCACAACATCAAACTTAACAAGTACTGCAACTTAGTAGACCGGATTGTGAGAAACGGATTCAAGACTTATCTCTTCGCTGTGGAAGTCGGAGCAAGAGGACTACCAGCGAAGTCGCTCTACAGTCTCTTCAAGAATCTAGGGCTGCCAAGATCGACGCTAAGCTCATATATGGAGAGAGTTCGAAAACGTCACTGGAAGCATCCTACAGAATATGGATAGGTAGAGAGAGGGAGGTCGAGAGCGGGACTGGTGGTTTCCCCGCGTCCTAGTCAACGCAGACTAGCTGACGAGGGCTTGATGCGAGCCGAAACGTGAAGCATGCGCGGAAAATTTAGAGTGGCCACTCGCTAGTCCCGACCTCGATTAATACCCTACTCTACTGCTGATGGGCCCGGATATGTTCGGTGAAGCCATCGCAAGCTTAGTTCCACACCTTCCTGCTAGCGTATCTAAACAAAAACATTATTAATAGTGCAATTGTTTTTTTATTTATTTATTTTTTCTGTTTTTCATGTAAGTTATATGTTCTTTAAAAATTTTTGTGATTTTTAATGTACATATCAAGTCTGTTTTTGACACTAAGTAGCACTCATCTATAATATTTAGCTTTTATTTTGTTTGTTTCGAATGACAGGCAGGAGATGGGATGCAGTTGACCGGTCGACCGTTGGAGGCTGACCGTGGTTCGGATTCCACGTAAAACTGTAGGTCCTTTGCCTTCTTACCTTACAAGGTGGTAGGGTTTAACCGGCTCGGGTTGGTACCACTGCATTGAATGAAATGTCGGTTGAAACGGCTATTTAAATAGTTCGTGTTTTCATGTAGCCGGCATGACCGAAGGGAAGCACTGACATTGCACCTAGTTTACCAAGGCTGACATCACAGATGTAGTAGGTGAAGTAGTGAACCGTGTCAGATTTCATAAACAAACAAATAAATTAAAAAAAAGTTGACCAGTTTGAGTACAAGAACAGTTTCCATGAGTTTTAAAAGGTTTGGAGCAAACATCAGAGATGAAAGGGCCAAATAATTCTGGAGCTACGACTGCACCTTGAGACAAACCTATGAGAACATATCTCACTTCTGATAGGACGCTGCCGACTCTCACGATATGAGCAACAAAATCAAGCGCTTGGTTGGAACAATTCCAAAATGTACTCACAATCCAAATTTAAGCAGCATCGTCTGGACGAGGTAGAAACCTTCGTGGTCGTTTGTTTTCGACGCTATCAGCTTCTGGAAGACTCCCAGCATTGCATTCTGCAAAAAAAAATCAGACATCACACGACGGGAAATCAATCGTCTCTCATTCAGTCAGTCTGCCCGTTAGCCAGAGCCCAGACGAGCGACCAAACAGTTGGCTCACTCTAGTCTTTTCGACATTATATCAAATTTGCCAATGAATCTATTACCCACATGCAATGACGAGTCTATGAAGTATATCCACGCACTGCCTTAAGTATTAAATGTTTTTAAAGATTTGGCTTTGATTTCAGATTCTTCTGCTAAAACTTCTATAACATTAGTCGCTCCATCGGCGCGCGCAATGCCACTTGGCTAAAGGCCATTTTGAAATTGATTACAGATTTATTCTGGCAAAGTCTGCAAAGCGAAAAACGTTTACCTCTGAAAATCACAGGTTAAGTTTGGTAGTAGTAAGCTAGCTGTTACTGCTGAAAAGTAATATTATAATCTAATTTGTAGGTTTCTGTAACTGTAAGTAACTAAGCCTATGCCATTCGTCTGTGTGTTCGAGCGCTGTATCTTTTGAACCGCAATAGGTAACCGATTAAAATTTTCCCAGAATATGTGTTATTATGGCTGATTTAACAAATAATAATTAAAAAAAAGTTAGAATCAAGGGTGGTAGATCCCCATACAAGAAACGTGGTACAGAGACCTCAGTCCGACTCACTTTTTTAGGGTTCCGTATCCGGTACGGGACCCTATTACTAAGCCTACGTCGTCTGTCTGTCTGTCCGTCCGTCCGTTCGTCCATCTGTCTGAATGTCCGAGGGCTGTATCTCTTGAACCGTAATAGGTAGCCCGTTGAAATTTTCACGGAATATGTGTTACATAATAACAACAAATAATCAAAATAAGAAAAAGTAAAAAATTCATGGGGAACCCATAGAAGAAACCAAAAAGCGTATGCGCGCGCGTCATCTACCGAATAGAGCATGAAGCATTTTAACTAAACATTAAATTTACCTAATATGAAGCATTTCATAACACGCCATAGATGGCGTGAGTGGCGCAAACCATGACATGGCGATACGGAACCCTCGGTGCGCGAGTTCGACTCGCACTTGGCCGGTTTTTATAGTTTCATTAACATTACGGAGACAGGCTACTCACCAGCTTGCCCGAGCGCAGTACGTCCTCCGGCCGCGTGGATGTGAACGCGCACAGCAGCCTCACCAGCGGCCGCACGTTGGCGGGCCGCTGCCACAGCGGCGGCGCCATCAGGCACGGCAGCAGCGCCGTGTACACTCCCATGCCCGCGTCCGCGCCGGACCCCGCACCGCGCAACTCCAGCAGTAGCGACAACACTAGCTAGGGGAGGACTCACCAGCTTGCCCGAGCGCAGCACGTCCTCCGGCCGCGTGGATGTGAACGCGCACAGCAGCCTCACCAGCGGCCGCACGTTGGCGGGCCGCTCCCACAGCGGCGGCGCCACCAGGCAAGGCAGCAGCGCCGTGTACACTCCCACGCCCGCGTCCGCGCCGGACTCCGCACCGCGCAACTCCAGCAGTAGCGACAACACTTGCTAGGGGAGGATTCACCAGCTTGCCCGAGCGCGGCACGTCCTCCGGCCGCGTGGATGTGAACGCGCACAGCAGCCTCACCAGCGGCCGCACGTTGGCGGGCCGCTCCCACAGCGGCGGCGCCACCAGGCAAGGCAGCAGCGCCGTGTACACTCCCACGCCCGCGTCCGGCCCGACCCCGCGCCGCGCAACTCCAGCAGTAGCGACAACACTAGCTAGGGGAGGACTCACCAGCTTGCCCGAGCGCGGCACGTCCTCCGGCCGCGTGGATGTGAACGCGCACAGCAGCCTCACCAGCGGCCGCACGTTGGCGGGCCGCTCCCACAGCGGCGGCGCCACCAGGCAAGGCAGCAGCGCCGTGTACACTCCCACGCCCGCGTCTGGCCCGACCCCGCGCCGCGCAACTCCAGCAGTAGCGACAACACTAGCTAGGGGAGGACTCACCAGCTTGCCCGAGCGCAGCACGTCCTCCGGCCGCGTGGAGGTGAACGCGCACAGCAGCCTCACCAGCGGCCGCACGTTGGCGGGCCGCTCCCACAGCGGCGGCGCCACCAGGCAAGGCAGCAGCGCCGTGTACACTCCCACGCCCGCGTCCGCGCCAGACCCCGCGCCGCGCAACTTCAGCAGTAGCGACAACACTAGCTAGGGGAGGACTCACCAGCTTGCCCGAGCGCAGCACGTCCTCCGGCCGCGTGGAGGTGAACGCGCACAGCAGCCTCACCATCGGCCGCACGTTGGCGGGCCGCTCCCACAGCGGCGGCGCCACCAGGCAAGGCAGCAGCGCCGTGTACACTCCCACGCCCGCGTCCGCGCCGGACCCCGCACCGCGCAACTCCAGCAGTAGCGACAACACTAGCTAGGGGAGGACTCACCAGCTTGCCCGAGCGCAGCACGTCCTCCGGCCGCGTGGAGGTGAACGCGCACAGCAGCCTCACCAGCGGCCGCACGTTGGCGGGCCGCTCCCACAGCGGCGGCGCCACCAGGCACGGCAGCAGCGCCGTGTACACTCCCACGCCCGCGTCCGCGCCCGACCCCGCGCCGCGCAACTCCAGCAGTAGCGACAACATTTGGAACACGTACGGCATAAATTCTGAAAATATATATTACGATATTTAATTGAAAATATGTAGACCTAGTAGACCGGATTGTGAGAAAGGGATTCAAGAATGATCTCTTCGGAGAGAGCTTCGAAAACGTCACTGGAAGCATCCTACAGAATATGGATAGGTAGAGAGAGGGAGGTCGAGAGCGGGACTGGTGGTTTCCCCGCGTCCTAGTCAACGCAGACTAGCTAACGAGGGCTTGATGCGAGCCGAAACGTGAAGCATGTGCGGGAAATTTAGAGTGGCCACTAGCTAGTCCCGACTTCGATTAACACCCTCCTCTACTGCCGATGGGCCCGGATATGTTCGGTGAAGCCATCGGAAGCTTAGATCCACACCTTCCTATCCTTTGAAAAGTCTTCAGCCGCCCTGACGGTCTTGTGGCCTTCGTGGAGGACATCGGCTGCCGTGGTAACTGGAGACAAAGGTCTCCGAATAAAAGGGACTAGTTTCCAGGCAAAGTGCCACTCTTGCAACAATAATATTTGAGATATTATATGCTTGTCAGAAACCATTCTTTGAGGAATTTCAAAAGCATTTTATTTCAAAAATTTTTTTTTAGGTAGAAACATTTCTGTAACATTATTTTGGAGCAATAAAGTGTTCCCATCTTTCTACATGTACTACAAAAGTATGATAGTAAGATTGTGGGCCCTTCTTTGAACGCAGACGTGAGCCGAAATGTCTAGAGCTCTGTAAGAGAGAAATATTGGCCGCACGCTGTTCTCGCGCTCGATCGAAACCTTATCCTAGCCGCGCAGGGCCCGGACGTGTTCGGTGAGGCCGTGGAGGGGCGTGTTCGTCGCCCGCCCGCTTGTTCACTCACCCTGGATGTCCTGTTGTAAAATCTCTTGAAATATCGGGAACAGTGCATCTTCAAACGCGTTGATGGCATTGGGGTTCGCTTTCGTTACCAGCCTGTCGAAAGAAATTGCAAGACGTAAGTATGACATTGGTCATACATTTTGTGCGGCATGCGTTAATCGAAATCTTTAAAAAAAATATATTATGAATAGCCGCGACATTTGGCTTCGTTTCACCTACAATTAGGTGTCTAACGATGCCCGTGGACAAAACTCTACAAAACCTCTGAATATAGTGGTTACTTTTATAGAAAAATAAGTAATTAACTAATATTGAAATTAAATGAAATTATTTATTTTTTCGTCACACAACAACTCAAATAATTACAAATACAAATATACATATAACATGAGACGAAAAGTGAGCCCACTCAGCTGACTCACTATCCGAGACAGCGAAGCTGATTTTGAGTTTGGGGAGCCCCCATTCCAACAGACATGTACCGTGTGGGGTCGGTACTTAAAAAGAATAGCCCCACTGCATCTCTCCCCGTCGCATGTCGTAAAAGTCGACTAAGGGATAAGAAAATTCGTCAGCCTCGGTAGCTCAGTGGCGCGGTTGGTTAGTCAACTGTTATTAAGCAACGCTGAGCGCGGTCAGTGATTGGATGGGTGACCGCTCGACCGTTGGAGGCTGACCGTGGTTCGGATTCCACGTTAAACTGTAGGTCCCTTCCCTTCTTACCTTACTAGGTGGTAGGGGTTATCCCGGCCGGGTTGGTACCACCGCAGTGAACGAAACGTCGGTCGAAACGGCTATGTAAATAGTTCGTGTTTTCCGTCCAGTTTAGTGTAGCCGACATGAAATGAAGGGAAGCACTGACATGGCACCTAGTTCACCCTGTGTTATGGGCTGACATCACGGATGTTGTAGGTGATGTAGCCAACCGTGTCAGGTTCCATAAAAAAAAAAAAAAAAGACAAGACTAAAGAAACAAACAAACAACAATGACAATCAAAATATTATACAAAAAGAAAAATTATAATAACTAACATAACATACAATTTGACAAGCCTGTGTGTGTGAGGGTGAGGGTGTGTGGGTGTGTGTGTGTGTGAGGGTGAGGGTGTGTGGGTGAATGTTGGATGTGTGAATAAAGAGGAAAGACCTATGCGCCATCGTCAATTCTACATACATACCATACATACCACACGCTGTATTGTGGCAATGGGGCAAGCAGAGAAAGAGGTGTTGTGCTGCAAGTGCTCTTGTAAATTACAGCACAACACCGACCACCACGTTTAGAAATGTATTAGGACAAGACAACTATCAAGCGGCAAGTAAGGCACGCAAAACCCACCCTCTTCATGACTCAGTGGAAGGACCGCGCCAAGGTGAGAGGTGGCTAACCTGTCGCCCTTTAGCACAGCACCTTGTCATTATCCCTTAGTCGCCTTTTACGACTTGCACGGGATGAGATGCAGTGTGGCTATTATTTTTAAGTAACTGTTGTTAAGCAATGCTGAGTGCGGTCAGTACTTGGAGAGGCCTCCAACGGTCGAGCGGGCAGCTCGACCGTTGGAGGCCGACTGTGGTTCGGATTCCACGTAAAACTGTAGGTCTCTTCCCTTATTATCTTACTAGGTGGTAGGGTTTATTCCAGCCTTGTTGGTACCACCGCACTGAGCGAAACGTCGGTCGAAACGGCTATGTAAATAGTTTGTGTTTTCCATCCAGTTCAGTGTAGCCTACATGAAATGAAGGGAGGCACTGACACGGCACCTAGTTCACCCGGTGTTATGGGCTTACATCACGGATGTTGTAGGTGATGTAGCCAGCCGTGTCAGTTTCGATAAAAAAAAAAGTTTTTTCCCTGACGTTTTATGGCACATCTAAAGACAATTTAGAATATTTTGCCGAGATATGTACTGGATGTAAGATGCGGCCGCATAGCAGGCTCGGTTGTGTTCTCCTCTAGTCCAGTATAGCCAGCAATCCAGGGAAGTCTCCGGTATGGCACCTACCTTCTCGGAGGTGATATTGGCTGGTCGGAGCATGCGCTTTGGCCCCTCCGACTCAGCCACCCATACCGGATTACATAAAAAAAACCCCGGAATTTAGATTTTTTTTTAGATGGGTCGCCATCCAGACAACTTTGGGAACCACTGATTTAGAATATTTCGCCGAGAAGCGAAGCCGCGAGAGAAGAGATAGTAGATACATACGTGACGGCGAGGCTGAGGCTCTCGAAGAGATAGTGGTTGAAGTGCGGCTTGGAGGGGTTCTTGGCGACGACGGAGAGCGTGTGCGCCAGCTTGGGCAGCGCCTCGCCGAGGTACTGCAGCGAGTCCTCCTGCAGGCAGCTCAGCACTCGCAGGATCGCTGCACACAACCCGCACACACACACCGCTCTGTATTATAGTAATATTTTGTATTGTTTCGAATGTAATGCTGTTTTACCTTGTCGATTTTGTTTGTAAACAGTTAAGTTCCGGCCTAGAGTTCTAAATCTCAACATGTAATCTCCATATCTAACTTTGAATAAATGATCGCATCGTCTAGAAGACTATTATTTCAAGCTACAGTACAAGATTATTCACTGGAGCCAGTAAAGTGCAGTTCAATAATATAATAAAGCATACCCTTCATGACGTACTCGTTCTGCTGCAACGGCGGCCCCAGCAGCGCGAACAGCGCGCGCAGCAGGTGCGGCGCGTGCGGCAGCAGCCCCGCGCGCTCCACTATCCGCCCGCTCAGGAGCTTCTCCACGCAGCAAGCCGCGTACGTGCACACCACACCGTTGCCTACCAGGTGACCCACCTGGCGCACACAATTATATCAACTGTCGCGACCCCCAGCAGCGCGAACAGCGCGCGCAGCAGGTGCGGCGCGTGCGGCAGCAGCCCCGCGCGCTCCACTATCCGCCCGCTCAGCAGCTTCTCCACGCAGCAAGCCGCGTACGTGCACACCACGCCGTTGCCCACCAGGTGCCCCACCTGCCGCACACAATTATATCAACTGTCGCGACCCCCAGCAGCGCGAACAGCGCGCGCAGCAGGTGCGGCGCGTGCGGCAGCAGCCTCGCGCGCTCCACTATCCGCCCGCTCAGCAGCTTCTCCACGCAGCAAGCCGAGTACGTGCATACCACACCGTTGCCCACCAGGTGACCCACCTGCCGCACACAATTATATCAACTGTCGCGACCCCCAGCAGCGCGAACAGCGCGCGCAGCAGGTGCGGCGCGTGCGGCAGCAGCCCCGCGCGCTCCACTATCCGCCCGCTCAGCAGCTTCTCCACGCAGCAAGCCGCGTACGTGCACACCACACCGTTGCCCACCAGGTGCCCCACCTGCCGCACACAATTATATCAACTGTCGCGACCCCCAGCAGCGCGAACAGCCCGCGCAGCAGGTGCGGCGCGTGCGGCAGCAGCCCCGCGCGCTCCACTATCCGCCCGCTCAGCAGCTTCTCCACGCAGCAAGCCGCGTACGTGCACACCACGCCGTTGCCCACCAGGTGCCCCACCTGCCGCACACAATTATATCAACTGTCGCGACCCCCAGCAGCGCGAACAGCGCGCGCAGCAGGTGCGGCGCGTGCGGCAGCAGCCTCGCGCGCTCCACTATCCGCCCGCTCAGCAGCTTCTCCACGCAGCAAGCCGAGTACGTGCATACCACACCGTTGCCCACCAGGTGACCCACCTGCCGCACACAATTATATCAACTGTCGCGACCCCCAGCAGCGCGAACAGCGCGCGCAGCAGGTGCGGCGCGTGCGGCAGCAGCCCCGCGCGCTCCACTATCCGCCCGCTCAGCAGCTTCTCAACGCAGCAAGCCGCGTACGTGCACACCACACCGTTGCCCACCAGGTGCCCCACCTGCCGCACACAATTATATCAACTGTCGCGACCCCCAGCAGCGCGAACAGCCCGCGCAGCAGGTGCGGCGCGTGCGGCAGCAGCCCCGCGCGCTCCACTATCCGCCCGCTCAGCAGCTTCTCCACGCAACAAGCCGCGTACGTGCACACCACACCGTTGCCCACCAGGTGCCCCACCTGCCATACCAGATTATAACAACAGCTGTCGCGACATCTCTGTGCCTTTTCGTACGTGTTAAGAAATGTATAATCTTTTGTATGTGTTAAGAAATGTATAATCTTTCGTACGTGTTAAGAAATGCCCAATCTTTCGTACATGTTAAAAAATGTATATTCTTTCGTACGTGTAAAGAAATGTATAAATCTTTCGTACGTGGTAAGAAATGTATAATCTTTCTTACGTGTAAGGAAATGTATAATCTTTCGTATGTGTTCAGAAATGTATAATCTTTCGTACGTGTTAAGAAATGTATAATCTTTCGTACGTGTTAAGAAATATATAATATTTCGTATGTGTTAAGAAATGTACAATCTTTCGTACGTGTTAAGAAATGTATAATCTTTCGTACGTGTTAAGAAATGGATAATCATTCGTATGTGTTAAGAAATGTATAATCATTCGTACGTGTTAAGAAATGTATAATCTTTCGTACGTGTTAAGAAATGTATAATCTTTCGTACGTGTTAAGAAATGTATAATCAGTGGCACAACAGAAGGGAAGCACTGACACGTCACCTATTTCACCAAAAGGAGTTATGGGCTGACATCACGGATGTCGTAGGTGACGGAGCCAACCGTGTCAGTTTAAAAAAAAAACTAAGTGGAGTGAAAGCATAACTCAGGACGCACTCACCAGCAGTGGAACGGTGGCGACCACCTGCTCCTTGGGCAGCAGGGAGCGAAACGTCATGATGTACTTGATAGCGTCCGCCTTCAGTACGGGCAGCTCCGTTACTGTAACAACACACTCCCTGTACGTCTCATCTCACACGCACCACACCTGAGAAGTTTCTTGCCGGCTCTCCTTCGTGGACGTCATCGAACCGGATGAAACAAATTGCGACAAGTTTGAGTGCAGTCTTACTGCCATAAAAATGCTCAATAAACATTAAAAGTTCATGAGGTGCACCCAACAGAAGCGAAGCTTATATAGGGAATACTACGAAGGAAATACTTTTTTGGGTTGAAATTAGAGCCAGTTTGGTTTAGTTTTAGGCGGCCGGTGGTCGGAGCAGTCTCGACTCAGACTTTTGATTGCAAGGTCTGAGGTTCGAATCTGGCCGACATGTAGCAGTTTTTGCTGATGGAAAAATTTGTGTGCATACCTGCAACTGCTGGTTCATCGTTCATAACGGGTTTAAAACTGTGGGTCACTTCCCTTGCCCCTTCATAAGTTGTAGGCTCAAATTGCAGCGAACTGCGTTGGCATCACTTTACTGGCCGTAAGATGGCCGCATAGCAGCCAGCACTTGCAGTTAAGTATAGCCAGCTATCCAAGGGGAAGTCTCGGAAAAGCCTACTTGTTCTGTTCATATCAAAAAGTCTACGATTCTGTTCATATAAAAAAGCCTACTGTTCTGTTCATATAAGAAAGCCTATTGTTCTGTTCATATCAAAAAACGTACTGTCCTGTTCATATCAAAAAGTCTACGATTCTGTTCATATCAAAAAGCGTACTATTCTGTTCATATAAAAAAGCTTACTGTTCTGTTCATATCAAAAAGTCTACTGTTCTGTTCATATAAAAAAGCCTACTGTTCTGTTCATATCAAAAAGTCTACTGTTCTTTTCATATCGAAAAGCCCTACTGTACTGTTCATATAAAAAAGCCTACTGTTCTGTTCATATCAAAAAGTCTACTGTTCTTTTCATATCAAAAAGCCCTACTGTTCTGTTCATATAAAAAAGCCTACTGTTCTGTTCACATCAAAAAGCCTACGATTCTATTCATATAAAAAAGCCTACTGTTCTGTTCATATCACAAAGCCCTACTGTTCTGTTAATATCAAAAAGCCTACTGTTCTGTTCATATCAAAAAGTCTACTGTTCTGTTCATATAAAAAAGCCTACTGTTCTGTTCATATCAAAAAGCCTACGATTCTATTCATATAAAAAAGCCTACTGTTCTGTTCATATCACAAAGCCCTACTGTTCTGTTAATATCAAAAAGCCTACTGTTCTCTCTCTGCAGCTCCGGAACGACATTGTCCCGGCAGAACTGCGCCAGGTCGACGAGCGAGGAGGCCTTGGTGACGCCGGCGCGCTCGGTGGCTCCGCGGGACACGAGCGACGTCACCAGGTAGAGCGCGGCGTCCTTGCCCCGCCACGCGCCCGCCGGGTTCTCAGCGTACTTCGCCAGCATCGCCTGCGGGACACGTTCCTCTCTTTGCACTTCGGACGTTCAAGATTATTATTTTCAAGCTTTTAAAGATAAACAAAACAAGATAATAAACGAAAATGTGGAATATGAAATTAAAAAATCTGTTTTTTTTATTTCATACATACATACATTCATCATGATAATTTTATTTATCTAATATTTATTTATTTATTTATTATTTATTTACTTTATTCGGGAAATAGACAGCCTAGCCGAAACAACAATACAAAAAACAAAAGTCAAGTATTACGCCTATAAACATATTTCCACTAAAACATCTAAGATTATAATAACGTAGAAAAAATTTACAGAATATTAGTTATTTAGACGTATGAAAGTGGTGAGGGCGGGGTGGGGGAAATGGGGAAGGGGTAGGGGAATTATGTGGTTTGTTATGTATATGTAAGGGTGTGTGTGTAAGGTGTGAGATTGTGTGTGTGCTGTTGACTATTTCATTTGGCGTAGTGTGCTCCTCTTACTGCTTTTATTGCTTTTTATTGCTGCAGTAATTTCTTTTTTAAACATCGATCTGGACACGTTAAATATGTCTGTCTCATTGAATAAGCAGTTGAAATTATGAACGACTCTGCAAAAGACAGAGTTTTGTGTGTAATTAGTGCGGTGCGCGGGCTCGTGAAAAAGAGTAGTGTGGCGCGTGCGGCGGCGCGGCACGTTTAGCCCCACCTCCGCCAGCAGCTCCGCGCTGTCCAGGCGCCCGCGCATCACATCAAACAGGAATGTTGCATCAGTCAGGAGTCTCCTCTCTTCCAACGTCAACAGGTTGAAGTGTCTGCAACTAGTGACATAATCCGTAAATGAAGTTTTACTGATGTAATTGATGTGTTTTATAAATAAAGATTGTATGCGTTCAATTCTTTTGTTGTGTACATCGTACCTTGGACACCAAATACTGCTGGCATATTCAAGCGTGCTGCGAACGTATGCGCAGTAAACAGTTTTTAGGCACGCTGCACTTCCCAACGGCTTACATGTTCTAAGAACAAAACCAAGATTTTTGAAGGCTTTGTTAGTGATGCTTTCCACATGACCAGAAAAAGTCAGTTTACTATCTAAGTATATTCCTAAATCGCGGATGGTATTAGTTCTAGTAATATTTGAGTTTTGTATTGAGTATGTAAATAATATCATATTTTTGCGTCTAGTAAAACTGATAATTTGACATTTGGAGGCGTTTACTGATATTCTGTTTTGTGTGTAATATCGAGATAATGCGTTCAGGTCGCTCTGTAGCATTTCACAGTCCGAAGTATTATTGATCTTGAGGGCAATCTTCTTGTCATCAGCGTACATCCAGTGTTTGGTGTTTTTTAGACAATGAAATATATCATATAGGAAGGATATGTAAAATAACGGCCCTAAGTGGGATCCTTGTGGGACCCCGGAGGGGATTTCGATCACCTTGGAGTGATAACCACCTATTGCCACCAGTTGGGAGCGCCGAGTCAGGTAAGATTTGATCCACCTCAGTAAATCGCCCTGTATTCCCAGCCAGCTCAGTTTGGCAAGCAGGATGATATGATCCACCCGATCAAAAGCTTTCTCAAAATCGGTGTAGATCACATCAACCTGCCCGCCGTTCTCCATATTATTCAACACAAAATTTGTGAAGGAAGATAAGTTGGTGACTGTGGAGCGTCCCTTTAGAAATCCGTGTTGTGAATCCGGAATACAGCGTGAGATATGGGGATAGATGTGTGCATATACGACCTTTTCAAATATTTTGCTAAACGAGTTCAAAATAGATATTGGGCGGTAATTTTCAATCTTTATTTTGGATCCTTTCTTATGTATGGGAATTATATTAGCCATTTTCCAAGTTGTCGGGAATATGCCTTCCTGCAATGAGCGTCTAAAGATGATAAGGAGTGGCTGTACTAGAGAATAGGCACAAGACTTGATAAAAAATGAGGGTATGTTGTCATTGCCGGCCCCCTTCGCTGAGTCCAGGTTGCGCAAGAGGCTAAGTAGCATGTCGGGAGTGACTTCCGGAATCCTAATTGTGGCGGGATCTCCGTTTTGTGGGGCGGACAAGTTTAGAGTGTTATACGCTCGTGCCGGCTTACTAAACACGCTCTCGAAAAACCCAGAAAAACCGTTACATATATCATTTCCGGTAGATAGTGTTTCGTTCCCGCATGTCATTATTTTAGGGTAGGCAGAGCCGCCGCGTTTCGATTTGACATATGTCCAAAATGCTTTTGGATGTGATTTAATTGAGTTGGCTACATTGGTTTTATTGCGCTTATCACATTCCTTTTGAACTCGGTGTTGTCGAGCGCGGAGAAGAGAGAACTCATCATAATCAGCTGGGTTTTTGTATTTTTTCCAGCGTCTATGAACTTTGTTCTTTTCTTTAATTATGTGTACCAGAGCAGGGCTAAACCAAGTGGGATAGCTTCCAGTTTTCATGGGTTTCCAAGGAACGTGTTCACTAATAATATTATTTAATATTTGATAAAACGAGAAGACGGCGTCGTCTACAGTTCCCACTGATAATATAATGTTCCAGTCAAATTTCAACAGTTTAGTATTTATTTCCGTGTAATCACCCTTGAAAAAGTTAAATCTTAGAGTAGGGTTTAATTTCAGGGGCGAGATTAAAATATCGGAAATTTCAACGTTAAAAGGCGGGTGACAAGCGTCCTCCTTTACTATAGGTGAATCACTCTTAGTTATATCCAATTGGAAATTACAAAACACTAAGTCTAAGATATTACCGTGGGTATTGGGTGTTAAGTTAAACTGACTAAACCCATTATAGATCAAGTCGTCGGTTAGTTTTAAAGCAGCATTTTGAACTTCTATCGAGCCTCGTTTAATGTGCTCTGGACCGTTATTATTCCACTTCACTGCAGGAAGGTTAAAATCACCAATAATCATACAATTAAGTTGCGAGCATGATTGTAGTAATTGAGATGTTGAACTCAGAAGGTTGTCAATGTGAAGGGAAATCGGTCTATCACGGTGATGTGGCGGAAAGTAAGCAATACATATGTAAAGATCAGCTGAAAGTGTTGAATGACGAGTGGAGGCGCCGCCGCAAGCGCTGCCCGAAGCCGGTGCACGGCCGGCGCGGGGCCGGGGAGGTGGGGATCCGTCCCCCCCGTTTGCCTCGTCGGCCGCACTACAGCCGTGCGCTGCCCCCGCCGCCCCCACCGCGTCCGCACCTCCGCTCCCGCCAGGTACCCGAATCCATAGCATTTCTGTAGGTGGTCGAGATAGCTCGTCGCATATAACTGCACCTAACTCTTTCCGTACGCAGAGCATGACTCCACCTCCAGTACTTCTGTTTGTGGCATCAAGGTCACGGTCAAATCTGAATAAGTCAAAGTATCGGCAATCGCATAGCTCAGAGTCATAAAAAACACTAGTTAACCAACTTTCTGTTACCGCAAAAATATCAGAGTTAGACGCTAAGGTACCTTGATAGAATTCTTCACATTTTGTTCGCAAACCGCGAACATTTTGATAGAAAATATTTATTTTTCTAAGCTCCGTGTGTTATATTTAGCCAAAAAAAAATATAGCCATGTAATGTAAATGAAAAGTATATTATAAATAGGTACTAATAACTCACTATTAAAGAGTAAAGTCGTAGGAGCAAACAAGATATTAAATAATAAATGTGTGTGCGTGTAGTGCGTTTGTGTGTGCGTGTAGTGCGTTTGTGAGTTGTATGTGTAGTGCGTTTGTATGTGCGTGTAGTGCATTTGTGTGTGCGTGTAGTGCGTTTGTGTGTGCGTGTAGTGCGTTTGTATGTTGTATGTGTAGTGCGTTTGTGTGTGCGTGTAGTGCGTTTGTGTGTTGTATGTGTAGTGCGTTTGTGTGTGGTGTATGCGTATGATGGTGTGTGTGTGAGTGAGGAAGGAAGGCAGGGGGGAGTAAAAATCAGAGAAGCCAGTGTATAATTTTGAGTGCAAAAGCTGAGAGCATGTAAGTATACAAAGGCGTCCTGAGCACAAAAGTATGGATTTACAATAAAAATATAAGTATTTCCATGTAACAAAGATTATAGACAAGATTAGGTAATTTTCTGTAGGTCGTGTTCGGTGAGTACAGCGAGTAGACCGGCCTTGTCGTGTTTCCTCACATATATCTTGCAGTGTTTCGTCCATACATATTGGTAGTTTTTTTCGATGGCTCTTTCTCTGCACGCCTTGTATAGTAGTTTGTTGTCCGGGGTTAAGTGTTCTTTTACGAACACACGCTTGACTTCTCCCGCATCGGCAGAGAAGCCGATATCTTGCGCGGAGACGCCGCGGGTCTTGCGGAGGCCCGACAGAATGCTGTCCTTCAGGATGCGTGTTTTTAGCTTCGCTACGATAACGCGCGGTCTGCCAACGATCCGTGTGCGAGGTTGTACTCTGTTTATAAATTCTATGTCTTCTTCGCGCAGGGTGACGCTCGCATGGCTTGCGATCTTTATTAGTAGGCCCGACAGGCATTCGTTTTTTGTTTCTGGGATTCCAACTATCTCCAAATTTTGTAGTCGCGCCCATTGTAGCTGTTGCCTCTTGTCAGTGATGAGTTCCCGAACATGTTGACTAACTTCAGAGACCTGCGATTGAAGGTTGTAAACCAATTTCGACTTAGTTTCGAGGTCCTTGATGCGATTGAGGTGGTCTTGTTGCTCCTGTTGTGTATAATCCAAAGATTCCTTGCTAATATGCTAACATGTTAAAGGGGCTATGCAATAGTTCGTGTTTTCTGTCCAGTCCAAGTGTTCGACATGGCATCTAGCTCACCAAGGTGTTATGGGTTAACAGCACGGATGTAGTAGATGAAGTAGCCAACCGTGTCATTCTCCATAAAAAAATCTTCCCCATTTTAACCGGTTCCATTCCAAACTATGTGTTCCATTGTGTGTTCCAACTGTGTGTTCCATTCCATTCTAAACTACTAATGCTGATGGACACTGACTTCCAGTCGTTTTTGCCGCGCCACAGCATTCAGCGCCCACCTTGACATAAACTCAAATATATCCTAAAATAATGATGGTAGATCAATTAACTCTTTTAGCACATAAAGCCATGATGAAATTACCCACAAACAGATGTGAAACAAGTGAGGATTCAATTATTTAGAAGCATAGATTTTTTTTATATTTTACTCGAGGTGCTGCGTGTCCACGTCCGAGCCCTCGATGTCATTATAGTACAAGTGCTGCTCTACCAGACAGCAACAGTGACACACCTGTATGTACTGGCCGAAGATGAGTATCATCTTCTCCTCGAAGTGCTGCGAGAGCGTGCGCACGAGGTCGCAGGCCGCGCGCCGCCGCGTGTCCACGTCCGAGCCCTCGATGTCATTATAGTACAAGTGCTGCTCTACCAGACAGCAACAGTGACACACCTGTATGTACTGGCCGAAGATGAGTATCATCTTCTCCTCGAAGTGCTGCGAGAGCGTGCGCACGAGGTCGCAGGCCGCGCGCCGCCGCGCTCGATGTCATTATAGTACAAGTGCTGCTCTACCAGACAGCAACAGTGACACACCTGTATGTACTGGCCGAAGATGAGTATCATCTTCTCCTCGAAGTGCTGTGAGAGCGTGCGCACGAGGTCGCAGGCCGCGCGCCGCCGCGTGTCCACGTCCGAGCCCTCGATGTCATTATAGTACAAGTGCTGCTCTACCAGACAGCAACAGTGACACACCTGTATGTACTGGCCGAAGATGAGTATCATCTTCTCCTCGAAGTGCTGCGAGAGCGTGCGCACGAGGTCGCAGGCCGCGCGCCGCCGCGTGTCCACGTCCGAGCCCTCGATGTCATTATAGTACTAGTGCTGCTCTACCAGACAGCAACAGTGAACCACCTGTATGTACTGGCCGAAGATGAGTATCATCTTCTCCTCGAAGTGCTGCGAGAGCGTGCGCACGAGGTCGCAGGCCGCGCGCCGCCGCGTGTCCACGTCCGAGCCCTCGATGTCATTATAGTACTAGTGCTGCTCTACCAGACAGCAACAGTGACACACCTGTATGTACTGGCCGAAGATGAGTATCATCTTCTCCTCGAAGTGCTGCGAGAGCGTGCGCACGAGGTCGCAGGCCGCGCGCCGCCGCGTGTCCACGTCCGAGCCCTCGATGTCATTATAGTACTAGTGCTGCTCTACCAGACAGCAACAGTGACACACCTGTATGTACTGGCCGAAGATGAGTATCATCTTCTCCTCGAAGTGCTGCGAGAGCGTGCGCACGAGGTCGCAGGCCGCGCGCCGCCGCGTGTCCACGTCCGAGCCCTCGATGTCGCGCCGCACGTACTCCTCGGGGTTGTCCTCGAACAGCTCCATGTCCGACTCTGATGCACAACCAAACTATATGTAACTCTTTTTAAGAAAAACACAATAATAAGACCACCCTTGCACCGGAGGATGGGACATAAATAAGCACGTAGAGGACCAGACATACGAGGAGGATTATCAATGGATGACTCGACTCACACGACCAACGTGACACAGAATATTCGATAATGGTCACATTCCGATTGCAGATCGTACAAGCACAAAAAAAAACCGTGTCAAAACGTAAAGAAAATAATGTGTGCGAAGGAAATTAATACTTAGGAACAAGTTTGAGCATTTTGCTTAACTGGCTCCCATGAAGCACAACATTTTTGTTTAATAAACTGTCAATGTTACTAAAGAACAACATTTCTCTGTAACAAACAAAACTGTCTATGTTACTGAAAAACAATATTTTTGTTTAACAAACTGTCAATGTTACTGAAGAACAACATTTCTCTGTAACAAACAAAACTGTCTATGTTACTGAAAAACAATATTTTTGTTTAACAAACTGTCAATGTTACTGAAGAACAACATTTCTCTGTAACAAACAAAACTGTCTATGTTACTGAAAAACAATATTTTTGTTTAACAAACTGTCAATGTTACTGAAGAACAACCTTTCTCTGTAACAAACAAAACTGTCTATGTTACTGAAAAACAATATTTTTGTTTAACAAACTGTCAATGTTACTGAAGAACAACATTTCTCTGTAACCAACAAAACTGTCTTATGTTACTGAAAAACAATATTTTTGTTTAACAAACTGTCAATGTTACTGAAGAACAACATTTATGTTTAACAAACAAAACTGTCAATGTTACTGAAGAAATACGTTGGTTTTTTTAAGAAAAGAGTGACATTGTTGAAATTTTAAGGAAAATTTTAAAAATCCGTTTTTGATCTATAAAATCTGGATTCTGAAAACATGCAATATTTTTTCGGATTATCCCAATTTTTCGAAGTTTGGATAATCCTTATTGCAATAGCTAGTCACATAGGAGCAGTCATTGTCCGTCATTCGCCAATGTTTGTCTTCTAGAAAGCATTCTGTCGGTCAAGTCTATAATCGCTAGTTCATACGTCACATGCTACTTTACTTGGTCGTAATTTAAAAACCGGCGAAGTGCGAGTCAAACTCGCGCACCGAGGGTTCCTTATCGCCATGGCATGGTTAGCGCCACTCACGCCATCTATGGCGTGTTAAGAAATGCTTCATATTAGTTAAATGTCATGATTAGTAAAAAAGCTTCACACTCTATTCGGTAGACGGCGCGCTCGCATACACTTTTTGGTTTCTCCTATGGGAACCCCCGTGAATTTTTTACTTTTTCTTATTTTTATTATTTGTTGTTATATCGGCCATAAAACACATATTCTGTGAAAATTTCAACGGGCTACCTATTACGGTTCAAGAGATACAGCCCTCGGACAGACCGACGGACAGACAGACAGACAGACGGCTTGGCCTTAGTAATAGGGTCCCGTACCGGATACGGAAACCTAAAAATGATCACACCCGACAAAATTGGTTAGTTTACCTCTGAACTCCATGTTGGGTATAACGACCTTCTCGCATATGTTACTCAGCACAGACGGGTCCTCGAACAGGCTCTTGTAGCTCGACTTGTCGGCCACCTTCGAGAGGAACGTCAAGGCGCTCGACACCAGCTGCCAACACGAAACACGCATCACAACACTAGAGCAGTGCTTCTCAAACATTTACCAATGTGGATCCCCATATGAACATTTTGTTAATTTGAGTAAAGCTAGTGGATTTTATTATGAAGTTATATAAGAAACCAGAAAATTTAATAAAACACCCTCGTCACATTATATACCTATTTATTAGCGATACATACCTACTCAAATAAAAATAAAAAAAATGTAGTCGTTTCACTACCCCATGATTACAGTTTTTTTTATTTACCTACAACAATTTACAATTTATTTATAAATATGTATATTGTATCATATAGAATTCTTAAAATAATAATAAGAATACCTGTACTAATAAGAATTTTGTACCGTGTGGGGCCGGTACTTTAAAAGAATAGCCCCACTGCATCTCTCCCCGTGTATGTCGTAAAAGGCGACCAAGGGATATGACTCCCTTCTTTTATCACTAGGTGGTAGGGTTTAACCCGCCCGGGTTGATACCACCGCACTGAATGAAAGGTCGGTCGAAACGGCTATGTAAATAGTTTGTGTTTTCCGTCCAGTTCAGTGTAGCCGGCACGAACGAAGGGAAGCACTGACGTGGCGCCAAGTTCACCCGGTGTAATGGGCTGACATCACGGATGTGGTAGGTGATGTAGCCAAACGTGTCAGTTCCCATAAAAAAAAAAAAAAAAAACTATTAATAATACACGTAAGTACATACATGCTAGTTAAGTAATGATAGGGTTTTTGCTCCAAATAGGCTCAGGAGTACCTGGTTTGCTTTATGACCTATGGCCATCAAACATCCGGTACAATATACAAATAACTTAACCGGAGCTGGTACAAAAAGACCATTAGGTTTTGAAATTGGTTTACATTAAATGCGTGTTACCCAGATGACGTCTTCTGGTAATTGATTCCAGTTGTCAACAACTCTGTTAGTTATAAAGTGTTTACATACGTTGGTCTGGTATGTTTCATACAGTTTCAGTGTGTACAAATGAATTGTGTCGCTGGCAACACTCACCGCATCATACTTGGGCTGCGGCCCCGTAGACAGCAGCACTGTCCACACGGCGGTGACGAAATTGGGCGCGTACGGTGAGAACTCTTTGTCATACATCAGTGCGTACAGCGCAGCGCAATCGCACACCTCCGTACGCAGCTGCTCCAGCACTCCTGGGACATCGGTGTCTTCCTGTCAAACCAATGCGGGCGAAGATCAAAGAAAAAGCAAAATGGTTAGTTGAATAAGGGTTCACCAACTATGGGTCCCCCAACTATAGGTTCACCAACTGTAGGTTCAACAACTATGGGTTCATCAAAAATGGGTGCACCAACTATGGGTTCACCAACTATGGGTTCACCAACTATGGGTTCAACAACTATGGGTTCACCAACTATTGGTTCATCAACAATGAGTGCACCACCAACTATGGGTTCACCGACTATGGGTTCAACAACTATGGGTTCATCAACAATGGGTGTACCAACTATGGGTTCTTCAACAATGGGTGCACCAACTATGGGTTCACCAACTATGGGTTCAACAACTATGGGTTCACCAACAATGGCACTGTACACTGTTCAGTCAGTCAATCCAGTCCATAATCATTGGTGTATTTTTGACAGATGCCAGCCTGAGAGTGTCATGGCATACATGCTGATACTATGGCAACATCATCCGCTAAAGCCATCGTGTTTGTTACAATGACAAATCTTTACAACGTATAACAATTCTATGGGGGCATTAATTTTAAGTACCGGCCCCAGCAGTTCTGGTGCAGTCCTTCCACCGAGTCGCGCAGTAGGTGGGTCTGAGTGCCTCACTTGCTGGTTGATCTTCTTCGAACTATTGAGAGATCACAATAGATCTATCTATGTAGGTCGCAGTGATAATAGGCATCGAGGCCCTAACTCTCAACTTGAAACCATATGCTCATTTTACATTGAAAAAAAAAAAAACAATCTAAAAACAAAGATACAGATGAACAGGCAGTAAAATTGTACATATTTAAGCACCAGCTTTTGCCAGTGGCATTGTAGGTCGACGCAATATATTCTCTATCTCTCTCTTTCTCTCTCTCTCTTACTCCCTCCCTCCCTCTTAGGGTATGAATTTCCAAAAAAAACACAGATACAGCTGACTTTTATTTGCAAACAGACACGGTGCACCGAGAGTAACTCACTTCAGGCCTCACGCACTCTATATACTTGCACGCGCTAACTACCTACCGCCCGGTGGACCGCCGGCGGTCTAATTCAGTAGAAATTCGTCAGCCGCGCGACACATACTTACACGCTCGCCCACGCAACTGCGCGCAGCTGCAAAGCAATAATGCACTTTACACTCGATCGTTTAGGTACATTTTCGCACGCAGCGATTGGCGACGTGAAGCACTAGGCTATTAAAGCCGAAGGTATGGAACTTTTTCTATGGAGTGATTTATCTGTTACGAAGTAACTATTAAGTAATCTGTGCTCACGTTGCTCTCCAGAGACGGCACCTTGACGGCGAGCAGCGCCAGCAAGTTGGGCATCCACACCGGCATGCTGTCCTCGAAGAACTCCGGCAGCTCCTGCGAGTTGAGCGAGTAGAACACCTTGCAGATGAGTACCAGCGAGCCGTAGATCACGCGCAGCGCCTCCGGGTTGCTCGCGTGCACAGTGGTCAGCTCGATCGTCGCCTGGCGACAATAATTTATGCACTATTAAATTATGATTCATTTATGTTATTAGATATAGACTATAGATCATACAATTACAGATACAAAATTGGCCAAGTGCGAGTTTTACTCGCGCACGGAGGATTCCGTAGATCCGCTATAACATTACCTGTCAAAAAACCATATCCGTCTATCTTTTGTCTGTCTGCAATGAACAGTACTTGTGGTGTTATCTATTATTTAGTAGTTTTTACTAATTGATTCTTAGCTCGTTTCTTGTATGGGGACCCCTCCCCTTAATTTTTTACTTTTTACTTTTTTTATTATTTAATTGAATATCCGCCATAATAACACATATTCTGTGAAAATTTCAACCGGCTAGCTATTACGGTTCATAAGATACAGCCCTCGGACGGATGGACGGATGGACAGAGAGACAGACAGACGACGTAGGCTTAGTAATAAGCTTAAGTATGGATATGGGACCCTAAAAACGGATGTGAGTATATCCGTGTGAAAGTCTACTCTACATTCACAGTAGAATCTGTATTCTTAGGAATTATAGTTTTAACCCCGACCGCAACACCTTGTCCTAACCCACCACCCATCGAAGTTTCGTTAAAAATAGCGAAAGCGAAACCAAACTTTCCTCGCAACGCTAATAAAAATATTTCTAGACTACGTAAATGAAGGCTAGGAGGTTCATCATAATGCAAAAAATGGGAACCGAAAGAGAGGCCTGTTTAAAAGGAACCTGTCTCTATAAAAGTCGTGTTAGCACATGTACCGTGTGGGGCCGGTACTTTAAAAGAATAGCCCCACTGCATCTCTCCCCGTGTATGTCGTAAAAGGCGACTTAGGGATATGACTCCCTTCTTATATCACTAGGTGGTAGGGTTCAACCCGCCCGGGTTGGTACCACCGCACTGAATGAAAGGTCGGCCGAAACGGCTATGTAAATAGTTTGTGTTTTCCGTCCAGTTCAGCGTAGCCGGCACGACCGAAGGGAAGCACTGACGTGGCACCAAGTTAACCCGGTGTTATGGGCTGACATCACGGATGTTGTAGGTGATGTAGCAAACCGTGTTAGTTTACATAAAAAAAAAAAAAAAAAGCACGCTTTGTTGGATCAAAATGAACCTGTATCTCGTCTCAAAGCATCGTGTCAGTTTATATAAAAAAAATCGGTTCACAATTCGGGAAGATATTGCTGAACATACATAAAAAAAAATACATACAGCCGAACATAGAACCTCCTCCTTTTTTGAAGTCGGTTAAAAAATTTAAAATATTTACTCACTATGAACAGGTCTGTGAGCGGCTGAGCGAAGTGCTCCAGCACGTGTTTGATCTCGAGCCACAGCTTCTGCGACTTGAACTCGTGCCGGTAGCGCTTGAACAGTGAGTGCGCCGTCCTCAGCACACCGTTGATCACATTGAAGTCCGCTGCGGACACAATCATCCCACAACATGATTGTCCACCTGCCGCTCAGTCTCAATATGCAACATAGCATCTTTTTTTAAATTTTTATTTTTATTGAAAGCTCGACATACGCCGAGCCACCCATAAGGTGTCTAACGACGCCCATGGACAGTCGGTCGTATGCGGGGGTTGCAAATGCCATGCCGGCCTGACAGGTGCCCATTCACGCCTCTCTTGAAGGATCCGAGACTGAACATGGGGGGAATATATGAGCACGGAGAGCGTTCCAGAGTTTACCGGTTCTGTAGAGCAAAGATCTGCAGAATCGATTGGTACGCATCCGCGTTAAGTCCAGCGTATAGGGATGCAATCCCTGCCCAGTGCGTGCGGTGCGGAGGTAGAAAGGGGCGGCGGGATTGCGTTAAACACCTCCTCCGAGCACTCTCCATGGAATAAGCGATAGAACACACTTAGGGAGCCGACGTCCCTACGGCGTTGCAGTGGTTCTAGATCGCAGGACACTTCGGGGTCACCCACTAGTCGCACGACGCTAGATCGCGTCTTTGCAATATTTTTTTTTTTTTTTTTATGGAACCTGACACGGTTGGCTACATCACCTACAACATCCGTGATGTCAGCCCATAACACAGGGTGAACTAGGTGCCATGTCAGTGCTTCCCTTCATTTCATTGACACCTATCCTGTGAGATAGAAGAGGACCTACTCCATATATACTGTTGGAATGCGCCCGGAACCGTGAACTGAGGCAGACTATTGAAAGACTTATAACTGACAGACTCAAACTGTTTTTTAAAGTACATGAAGCTTTTTTTGTAAAGTGGCACAGTGTGCCAAAAATCTAGGGCGAGCAGAATGAAGCGGGGAAAATCTAATCAAATAAAAAAATAATTATTGCAATTATAGTTTTGTTTTTATCTTTTTCTTGTTTAAGGCTTTAGCAATTTTTGGCTATGCCAGCCCCATAGTAAATATATTGATATTTCTACTTCAGCACGAGTCAATACCTGTGACTTTACAAAAAAAGCTTCAAGTACTTTAAAAAAAATACAGTCGTTTTGAGAACCTCCTCCTTTTTTTTAATTCGGTTAAAAAACAGGTTGAGTCTGTCAGTTCTAAGTCTTCCAACAGTATATGGAGTAGGTCCTCTTCTATCCCACATGTCCTGTAGTTGGGTGATAGTGCTATCTTCATGAGGTACATCGTCCTATTTGTTTGAATGTGTCCGGATCAAAATCTCAGGCCCATTGCAATTTGTTCTCGGTCTGTCACTCGTGAAAAACCAGGCAATTTTTAACGGTTCACACTGCATTGTTCTGTACCATATACGTTTCTTTCTGCACTGATCTCTCATCGAAATATTGTTTCCACATATTATAACAGTTCTTTTTTATTTCTGGTAGGTGGTACATAAGGTAGTAATTAATGTCTACGGCATTTTCCGCCAGTCTACCATTTTTAACATATTCTTACGAGGGTAGGTGCAACAAAACACAGTCACGATAAACATACAGTAGAGCCGTGCTAGTGCAAACACGGCCTAATCCGTTGATAGTGGTAATCCCAATGATGGGAAATTCACAAATTTCCCCATACCCGCGATCATCAGACATAAAGTTTTACCTTGCTTCCTTAGTTAGCCCACGTAAATTTTTCTGTCAAAAAAAAACGAGTGGTTTCGGCATCGGCTTCTCATGCGAGTGGTCCGAGGTTAAAAAATTTACGTGCATACCTACACCTGCTGCTTCACCGTTCGGAACCGGTGTAAAACTGTAGGTCCCTTCCCTTGCCCGTTACTAGGTGGTAGGCTCAAATTGTAGCCGACTGGATTGATACGGCGGTACTGGATGTAAGATGGCCGCATAGCAGCCTCGGTTGTGTTCTCCTCTGGTCCAGTATAGCCAACAATCCAGGGAAGTCTCCGGTATGGCACCTACCTTCTCGGAGGTGATATTGGCTGGTCGGAGAATGTGCTTTGGCCCCTCCGATGAAGCCACCCATACCGGATTACATAAAAAAAAACTCATTGGTACGCGCCGACCGGATTCGAATCTCGGACCTCTCGCAAGAGAGGCAGGTGCCGAGACCACTCGATTACCGGCCACTAAGGAATGCCATAAAGGAATTATAAAAATGTAATATTTCTCGACTCACCGGTAGAAAACTTGGAGACCATCTCCGGTATGAGCGTGGGCCACCGCTCGGGGAAGTCATACTTGCCGATGATTGACACGGCATCGCTGAACTGCCTCTGTACCGACTCGGGAGACTTCAGCATGAGCGTGACGATGAGGGAGCGCACCGCCGTGCGGTCTGACTCGTGAATACGGTCCGTGCCGTCCTCCTCCTGCCGCATCATGTATTTATATAAGGTCTTTCAAAATTAGTTAATAGTACACTAAGGGGGGTTCTGTATCATATAGGGAGTAAAACCTGTATAAAATTTTTGGACCTTGGGCTTTTTTTTTAATGTAAAATATTTTTTTATGTATTTAAATAAAAAAATATGTGGTTGATTTTTATAGCCTAATAGCGATATTTGGCATCGTTTGCCATAAAGTCGACTAAGGGATAAGGACAAGATACTATGCTTAAGGTTGACAGGCTAACCACCGCTGAGTCAGAGGGGCCAGAGCACACGCTCCGACCAGCCAATGTCACCTCCGAGGTTTTTTTTTATGGAAACTGACACTGTTGGCTACATCACCTACAACATCCGTGATGTCAGCCCATAACACCGGGTGAACTTGGTGCCACGTCAGTGCTTCCCTTCGGTCATGCCGGCTACATTGAACTGGACGGAAAACACGAACTATTTGCATAGCCGTTTCGACCGACGTTTCACTTCAGTGCGGTGGTACCAATCCGGCCGGGATAAACCTTACCACCGAGTAACGTAAGAAGGGAAGGGACCTACAGTTTAACGTGGAATCCAAACCACGGACAGCCTCCAACGGTCGAGCGGTCTGATCCATCCAAGTACTGACCGCGCGCATAGGTAACTTACGCTTGGATATGTCGAAAATTCCGCCAGTTCTAAATTCAATGCGAAGAAGAACTTACAAACTTCGCAAGTCACAATGTTTTGTTAGTACCTTATAAGTGTTATAGTAACTCCGCTCACAAGAGCATTAGTACTTGCATCATAAACATGAATACTGAAGAATCTGACCACTCTGCCCATTTACATTAATGATTTCAATGAACAAACAGTAGCAAGTTACCACTGGCCAGTTGCGTTTGATGTAGTTCTTGAACGCGACGGCGGCCGCGACCCTCGTCGTAGCATCCACGTCCTGCTTGTCTATCAGGTGAAGGAGCAGGATCGCGTAGTTCTGGTTCCCCTCCACACCTTCCAGGAACTTCTCCGCTACGCCGCACAAACAATCTCTTTCATTATCAATTTTAACTTTTTTATAGACATTCATACAGCTAGCGGGTGTGGCTTTATGTGGCTAAAAAAAAAATACCATGGTAAATTTTTTTTAACCACCCAAACATTCACTCATCCGACTCCCTTCCCCTCTCCCACTGCCCACCTCTTCTTATAATATTAGCCACCCCCATTATAATATTTAAAAAATAAGAAAAAGATTTTTTTAATATAAAATAAATTTTTCGTACAAAAAAACTGCCCTCATCCCTTCCCCTCTCCTTTCCAGCAGAGAGGGTGGGGGTAAATCATTATACGCTGCACCCCACTCCCCCCGCCCCCCTCTCACTACCTCGGCTCCCCAGTATAAAGCCACCCCCGAAACGGCTATGTTACGAATAAATAAATAAATAATAATAAATTCAGTGTAGCCGGCATGAAATGAAGGGAAGCACTGACATGGCACCTAGTTGTTGTTGTAAGTCATGTAGCCAACAGTGTCAGTTTCCATAAAAAAAAGAAATTGTTAGAGTTTTCAGTCCAGTTCAGTGTAGCCGGCACGACCGTAGGGAAGCACTGACATGGTACCTAGTTCACCAAGATAATGTAGCCGACCGTGTCAAGTTTCCACAAAAATAAAAGAATTAATTTGAGACTACTTTGAATGAATAATTTTATAAGCATATTTTTTGCCAGTACTTTAGTGAGGATATTATTGAATTCGTATTACTATCGTATGGGCATGTCCTCGCGTTATAACATATAACTCGATGTTCACAGCCCGACCTCAGAAAGTAAACGGTGCAAAATTTCACCAGTAGCAACATGTTTGACCTTCACGATGACTCATAACAAAATATAACGTCACGGCGAGGGAACACTCGCCTCAACATGGGCCTCTTGACTCGAGAGAAGGCCGGGGGCGCAAAAGGTGCCGGCCGGTGCAGCGGCGAACAACTTACCTGGTCGACGTGTGCCAATATCCGGACTCAGCGTACGCTGCAGGTATCCGGCCAGCGTGGCCAAGTTTTCGTCCGTCACTTCCATCTTATTGCACGGGAACACTCAACAGTTGCAGATGAAAACAATTTACGAATATATTTGAATGCTCAGCCAACCAGCTAGCAAAATCAGCCGTGCACACTTCTCCTCGCGGGTCGCGCTTTTGTTTTTGACAGCAATGACAGTTGAATGAAGTCTTTTTTTTTCTTTTTGGAATGAAGTTGATTCAAAGACTAGCTAGTCCTCATCGCAGGAGAGTTTTGACGCAGCTGTGACGGACGGCACTATGCGAGTTTTCTCCCCAAACAGAGATTTACTACAACTATCAAAATGAATGAATGTTTTGGTGGTTAAAAAAAAATAACCAGGGTTTTAAATTACAGAAGACGCGTTGCTACGCGACGCATCTTCCTTTAACCCTAACCTAATGTTGAGGCGCGCCCCATGTCGTTTTTGTGAAAACTCCCATAGTGCAGTTTTTATACTGCCACAGCAGGTGCGTCAAATCAAACAAAGCTCTCCTGCGATGAAGGAATCGTGATTCAAAGAGCAAGAGAATTCATTTGGTGGAACTCTATAAATTATAAATGAGGCAAGGTGTTTTATTTATCGATGGCATAGCTACATCACCTACAACACCCGTGATGTCAGCCCATCACACCTTGGTGAGCTAGGTGCCATGTGAGTGCTTTCCTTAGGTCGTGCCGACCACACTAAACTGGGCGGAAAACAATAAATCCTACCACAATTGATTTATTATATAGGTATAGCCATATAACTGTTGCCAAAGTGACCCAGAGTAAGGTAAGAAAGGAAGGAACTACAGATATAAATGTATGTATGCGCTGGAAGAACATAAAACGCAACATAAGGAATAACGGCAATCGACCCACACCGCCGGTAACCGCCGCATTCGATTGACCCTCGTCGCTCGAGTTCCGCCCTCTTCGACTCTCCCGCTTCATCTGCAGTCTGCACGCCCTAGATTTTTGTGCTCTTGTTTCCACATGGCAAAGACTTTATGATACGCCTTGGCTTAGTGGGCCTGGGCCATACGTAGCGTAGCCAGTGGTCGAAGTGAAGAGGGAGATATTGGTCGATTTAGTTGGTGGGGGGGGGGGGGGGGGGGGGGATGATTGAGGTATTTGCGTACGTATAGTGCCCGGGACGGATCTCGGCGTGTCGTCGCCGCAGCGGGCGACCCGCCACGCGAATAAACTATACAGGTACGGTGCGGGTGCGAGGGAGAACACCGACGAACCGCTGCGGCGGCGACACGCCAAGATCCGCCCCGCGCATTATACGTATGCCATCACTTTTAGATAATTATTGAGCTTGCCTTGCCTACACCTTTAACATGGCCAATGGCAAGGGCTTTGGTAAATGCATTGTGAATGCCTTATCTAATCCATAGACTACAGTGTAGCTTTTATTGTATTTTCGGCTACAAGATCGTTCACAGTTATTTTACCTCTGACACATGTCATCGTCATCGTATCTTCCGCTAGGTTGGCACCACTTGCTGTCCCTAGTACTACGGTCCTAAAAAGAGTTACTTGCTATAAATATTTTACCCGTGGTAGTGCAAATTATGTATAAGTACCTGTTGCACTTGTAGTGATAAGACCACCTTTGCGCACTCCTTCATTTCTTGTTTCTTGTCGTGTACTGTTCTTCTTTCAATTTGTGTGCAATAAAAAGTTTCTATTCTATTTTATTCTAAAAATATGTTCAAATATTTCCTACAGGGAAATCATCATCATCATCATCATCAGCCTGTATCGGTCCACTGCTGGACATAGGCCTCTCCCAAGGCACGCCACCACACGCGGTCTTACACAAGGAAATAGTGCGAACCAATTATGGCAACACAGAGCTCAGGTTGGCTAGAGGTAAAATAACTGTGAACGGTCTTGTTTTTTTTATGGCCGAGGCTATTCCGACGCCGGCAACAGTTTTTTCTACGTTTTTTCTGTATGGACTTGTAAATAAGCTTCACATAAAGGTGAGATTGTATTAGTGCGCGCCTCTCTGCCTGCTGTCAAATAAAGAAATAGCCGATAGCATGCCGATGGCCGATAGTGTTAATAACAAGTCTCGTTTGCCGTTTGCATCTTCGCATATTCAATATTGAAAAAGTAGCTAGAACTCGAGTCGACAACGCGTCGCGTCGCGTCGTTTCATTCCGCGCCATTCTGTGTTCCGCGCTACGCCGTTCTTTGCATTTTCCTCGTTCAATATCAAGCTGTCCCGCTGTGTGTATACATTAGATAGTGCTGTGCTGAGTGCTGTGAATTCTAATGCAAAGCAAGCAATGCATTGTTGGATACCAGTCTACAGGCTTCCACGTGATGCGAGGCGATCATTCATTGTTGTTTAGTTAGTAGAGTTGATGTTATTGTCGACAGATCGCTGCCGACGTTTTAACCGCACTTTTTCAGGCCGTTGTGCTTTCTTATGTAGTTTACAGATATCTTTCCTTTGACAAACTTATTTTCAGCTCGCGTCGCGCCGTACCGACCAACCTTGAATCAACTAGATTCAACGATTCATACTCCTGATCAACCTCAAGCCCTCGCCCCCTGTTCCAGCAACAAGTACATCATCGTGTAGGTAAGTGCGCGAACAATACTCTTGCTTTATGCAGGTTGAATTTTAAAATAATACTCTCTACCTACTTAAAAGATTGTTCCGGCTGCTAATCGGCGTCAGGAATGATATGATGCATCGTCTGAATCCTTAACAAAATTTATATTCTACTAGCTGTTCCCTGTGGCTTCGCTCACGGCAAACACGGTGTGTTCCCTTCGCTGTCGCTCTGCTGCTCTCCCTCCCGTTAAAATCCGTTCCATACAAAATGTATGAAAAAATGAATTTTCTTTATAATTTTTTTTTTACAAAGTTTTAAATTTTTTATTTGTATTCTGCTATTCGGGGCGGATACAATTCTAACAAATCAAAGATCATAAAAATCGATCTACCCGTTCTTGAGTTATGGATGGTGTAACTAACACAACTTTGTTTTATTTTATATATATAGATTTAAACACAAGGTGTCAACCCCGGGGGGTGGGTGTACCTACTTATACAGTAATACCCCGCTTTACGCGACCCCGCTTTGTGCGGATTCAGTATTACGCGCAGTATTTCATATTTCGCGCTAAAATGCCCCGCTTTACGCGATTCGTCAATGCGGCGGCGTGGCGTGATCCGACACCCAGTCAATAGGAATCGACCTATCCGATACCGATCCAAGAAGCACTCTCAACGATTTATTTAGGGTTGGACTTGTTGCAGAGCTTGGACAGTGATGTCAATCGTATTTCCACTGTGCGTCAAATAATTTTGCAAGAACGAAGAGAAAACTCAAATAAAAAAACTTTCGATGTTTATTTTCGTAAAACTAATGCTTATGTTAAGCATTTTTTAGTTGTTAAACTAAAATTGTATTAACTAATTAGTAATTATGAGTTTTTTCGTGTGAAATTAAAATGGTATTAAGCAATTAGTAATTTTCTAATTAAAGATTGAATAAGTATGTATGTATGTATGTGCAATAATGTGCATATTTATTTCTCTTTTTATCAAGCCCCGATATACCTACGCGAATTTCACTTAACGCGATTTCTTGTGGAACGCATCCCTCGCGTAAAGCGGGGTATTACTGTAAATGTAAAGAAGTTGTGCTTGCCTTTATTACAGAGAAATGAAAGCCACTGCTGTCAACCTTATTGATTTAAATACGCCTGCTGGTGTGGTGCGAAATAGTGTCCTAACCATTCATTCATGTTTGTATGTAAATATAGGTAAAAATACACCGCCAGTGCTCCACGTCCATTGTTCTACATGGATATCTACAGCGAGTCCAAGCTGAACGATGAAGTTCCTGATCCTTCCCATAGCTCTGTAAGAAGCTCGTTGGTAAGCATATTGTTATTTGGCAACAATATACAGAGAAAGATTACACACAGTACTTCAAATCATTTCTACTCATGTGTGTGTGTGTGTGTGCGTGCATCCACATTAGTCATGTCTCGTCGTTCAGCTGCTCTTCTTGCTCAGTTAGCTCAGGCTCACTAAAGTAGCTCAGGCTGAGCGTGAGCGGACGGAGCGGCAAACTACGCTCCCGCCACCGCACCGCACCGGACCGACCGACCGACCGACCGCGCGTCTCGCGGCTCGCGCCTTCGCTCGCTCTCACCTCCGCTCGTTCGGTCGACCGACCGACCGTATGACAAGGAGCGACTGTGCGGCTGAGATGTTTTGCTCAGTTGTTCTGAGCTTGCTCATCCGCTCACTTCAGTGAACTATATCGGTTCGGTCGGTCTTAATCCACATCAATCAATCATCATCAATATCAATACTAATAATAAATCTGTAAGGGATGGTCATGGAGTAAGTTGCTTTGTTTTTTGAGATATTGGGTTTGTAGACTCGTATGATACTAAAACTAAATTTACGATTTTTAGAAATCATTTATTCTGTATGTATGTATGTTCCACCATAACTGTTAAACTGATCATCTGAATTTGATGAAACTTCGTACAAGCACATCTACCTACACGGGACACAGGATAGGCTAAATAAAATTCACTTCTGGTTACGCTAAAATGTAGCTCTCATACAAACCAAATTGTTCTGCGCGCCGAAATAAAGGTAAGCGGCGCGGTAGTGGGCATAATTACTTTCTTATATTTAAATACGAATTACACGCGAGCGAAGCCGCGGGGAAAAGCTAGTACAGAATAAAACCAAAACATTGCATTAAAATCCATCTCATGATAAGAATACGCTAATGTTTTCCACTCGCGTATCTGCCTGCGGGCTGCAGACATAAGAGATATAAGAGTCACGCAAGCATTTTGACAAAATTAATGTAAATATACTACACTTGCCTGAAGTGAGACGTTTAATATCTCATGTACGCCTACCTGTACCAATTATCACAATCAGTTTGTGAAAAATGCTTCTGTGGCATTAGACTCGCCCATTTGTCACCTAAACTTTGTGTGCAAATAAAGAATACATATATATAGTCCGGCAAGTGATGTAAGGCGGTAAGGGTTAAAGATTATATTTCAAAATTTTCAGCTCCAGTCTCAAAATACATCACAGCCAAGCACCAGTGTAATTGGGACATTACTATGGATGGATGAATCCAGTAACCGAGGTATCATTGTGTTATTAAATTTGAAAAAGTTAGTTTTCGTGTTGATGATGGGTAGAACTCCCGGCGCGTAAGTTGGCCGGTCACCGCCTTACATCCGCACCGGGTGCTCTACCACTGATGGAGGGGCTCAGAGTAATTATAAATTATAGAGCGCATAAGTATTATTTTACTATATCATCTGTAACGGTCAAAAGTGCATTGGAAACTTGTAAAAACTACTCTTGGAAACACACATCGCCTGTCTACGCTCCGGAACATTTTGACAGGACTGCACCATAGGTGCGCTAGCTCTATATTTTAGTTATTATTACTGTGAGGGTATAGGGTTTTTCCAGTCATATGGGAGGGAAGTGACAGTCATATACTTCCACCGTGTCCAGCCGGATGATGGGAAGCGGTGTACACAACAAAAAATGTTCGTACTGTTGTGCAGAGGTTTCCTCACTGTGTTCCTACCAAGAGCAACTAGTGTCAAATACACATCAATCTTTGTTAAGACAGAAATAAGTTGTGCATGCTCCTGTATTTGAATCCATTAGGTACCTCCAAAATTATGTTTTATTCTGTGATTGGTAAAATAAGAAATTTCTACTTTAATAGATGGCACTAGTGACTTGCGTGCTGGAGTAGCCTAGTCGTCGGCCGCTGAGTAAGAGGTCGTGGGTTCGAAACCCACCCACTGCTACAAAGTTATTTCTGATTTTAAAATCTTGTAATAGGTTGTATGCAAATTTACTCAACACACCGGTGAAGAAATACAATACAGAAGCAATACGAAGGTATTCTAAGTGTATAACGTTTGACTGGAATATATATTTATATGTATATTTAAATACTTGCAGTATGACACTACTACTGCGAAAAACCTGGAAGATCAGGTGCAAGGTACTGGCAGTTTTATGGAATGCAGACCGCAGACTGCTGGGCCGATGAACTGCAAGCGTGTGCATTATATGGGGGCTCGCACCACAGTGTTTGAATAAAAATTTTATTTACAAATTTCCTTTGTGGTCCGGGGGCCCCTAGGCCTAAGCCTTTTTAAGCCTAGGTAGCTTATGCTTAAAAACGGCCCTGCCTGGCCGAGATGGACACGTACGAGTGGTCGACGTACGCACCATCGAAGAACTGCTGCGACGTCCGGCGAAGAGTATCGTCCGTCTTCCGGTCCATGAGGTCGTCGGAGACCAGCCTTCGACCGAGGGGAGTGTGTTAGCGACGGACGAAAAAATAAATTGCTATGATTTTTAATCTGTTTGTTGCCTTAGTAAAAATTTGTCTGTCACATGAAACACCAGCCTTCGACCGAGGGGAGTGTGTTAGCGACGGATGAAAAAATTAATTGCTATGATTTTTAATCTGTTTGTTGCCTTAGTAAAAATTTGACTGTCACATGAAAATTCTAGAGAAGAAAGGCAAAATATAAAGCACAGCGAGAAAAAACAGTTTTCTTGTCTAATACAGTCCACTACCTACTATTGAAAGGGCCTGCCGGGTTCTCCGAGGCCGGAGCCACGCCCGGGGTCAACAGCGCTTGTTCAGTGTTTACTGGCTTTATGCCTACTATTTACTTCTAGCTTATGCCAGCTGTTTATTCTAGCTATCTTATGCACTGTTTTTCATTAGTAATAAATAATAATTAATGCTCAATTTAAAAATGTAATAAATAACACTCACTACATAAGTATGCAGGTTTTTGTAATGTCATACCTAATTCACATGGTTCCTAATTTTGTGTTGTTCCATAATATTTATGTATTCATTGGTGATGGTTATATTATTATTCTTGGTGAAGGAAGGGAAGGGAGAAAGCTAAATTGTAAGACAACGGGCAAGAAGGGGTAAGACATCGTAGAGTACAACAATGTACAACAGTGTAATGTAGAGGGTAGTTATTTATTTATATCATCTAATTATGATTGTAAAATAAAGTAAGTTTAAGTTAATTTATGTTATCTATCATCAATTCATCATCTATCAGAATTGTGTCAGATTGTGTCAGAGGAGGGACAAGTGACGTCGCGCGTCCGACACCGACTCGCCCTCCTCGCGATGAGGCCGGATCCAGTGACAAGACCTGCCGCTTCTTTCACAACAAGCGCACCCTATCCACCATGGTTCGCTGATCCATCGCCCGTGTCTGCCGGTGAGGATGGCGAACCAGGGACGCGCCCCGCCACACCAGCTACGACGGGACGAAGTCCGCCGCCACCGGTTCGCTTGAGGCTATCGCGGCCCTGTGTCACGCTTGCAGCCTCCGCTACCTGTGCAGCGCCGTGCGCAACAGCGACGCACGCAAGAGGCCCTAACAAGGATAGAAGAGCTGCGTGACGTCACCCCGCAGTCCGACGGATACGGAGCTCTCCGGGATGGGGGTGGTGGTGGCCTACGTGTCTAGTACCAACACCCATCGCTCGAAGCTAGTCTCGCGTCGTCCCGGAGAGCTCCGTAGCCACGGCCTGCACCCGCCGGCGTGCTTGGAGGCCTGTCTCCCTCCGCCGGCGGTATTACCATTTTTTTAATTTGATTCTATTTGTATTAATTTTGTATATTGTTTCTTTTATGTACCTGTATAGAATTAATATGAATATTTCTGAAGAAAAACGTGAAAATAAAAACATAGTAATGATAATTCTGACACCACATAAGTACCTATCTATTATAGACATAGTGTACATTTTGTAACACTTGTTTTTAACTAATTGTATTGACGGTTTGATACATTGAGTATCCATCATGGACCTGGCCAATGGATCTTCTGAGAATGATCCATATTTTTTGACATGGTACTACATTGTAGTACGACAAATACTAATTTAAATAAATTGATAATATTACGTATCAAATTTCTGACAAAGGCCTTTACGCCTGATATAGTTATGGTAGTCAGAATTATCGAGTGTATGATTAAATATAAATTTAATGTTTATCAAGCTCTGAAAGCAAATTGTAGAAAGGATAAATTTATTGACAAAAATGATAATATTATATAAATGACTTCATTGACATTGTTGATTTTATTATGTTTGGTGGAGGGAGAGAAGAATGATAATAATAGGGGTCGGCGTTTGATATGCATAACATTAAAAATTTAAAGTTTGAACAAAATTGTTTTGTTATTTTAATCCTAAACAAAGTGTGGTAATCATTTTGAAACACTTGTTTGAATTAAATTGGTCTCTGTACATCCTCAAAATATCAATTAAGTAATCGTTTGCCCACTCACTAGGTACATGAACTTGAACTCAAGAAAGTATCCAGTAACTAGTCGATGAGAAGCACTGAAGACAGTGTGTGGGGATACACCCTCAGAGAGGCTATGCCTAACAAAACAATGGAATTATACTTTGTGATCTTTTGTACCACCACACTGGCTAATTCACTCAGGTGTTTGGGCTGACATCTGATGTAGGTAGCTATCAGATGTAGTGGATGCAGTTGCAGATCTTCCATCAAGGTGGAGAGGCGGCAGTCTAGGTGCTCCGAGACATCCGTCCGCTGTGATGGTGGGGAAAAGGGCCCCGACTGCGTTGAGGGGAGGAACTTCTGCATCAGACAATGATAGTACATCATCATCATCAGCCTGTATCGATCCACTGCTGGACATAGGCCTCTCCCAAGGCACGCCACCACACGCGGTCTTCCGCTCTTCTCATCCATCCACTCCCGGCTACCTTTTTTAGGTCATCTGTCCACCTAGCCGGGGGCGTCCCTAGTATCCCTAGTGAGCATAGTACATACTACCTACTAACCTATAAGTTCCCACCAATAAAAAAGTGGTGGTCACTGTATAGTTCATTTCCAGTCAAGTTGACTTTAAAGTAGTAAGTACCTACTTACATCCATACTTATAACTTAAAGGACACAACATTTGTGCAGGACAGGATTCAAATAATAGCATTGCGTCTGTGATGTGACTAGGTCTTAACCTATACGTACACTATTAGGTAATCTGAGCCTTTAGCTGCAATCTGTACACACAAAGAAACGGAAACTACTATTTGTTTGTACGGGAACGGAACACGTCAGTCATACGATCACCGCCTCCTACCTACCTAGTACCACCACGACGAACACCGAGAAACAGAAAATTATGCTAAATTACTAAAAGCGCCCGACTATCTATTCTAAATTTCTACATTCGTTCGATTCCAGTCACATCACGACATAATAATGACCTTGTTTGACAACTACAAACAAAAACACAAAGAATATAATCAAAAACATATGATCGGCGGCGTGAACCTTATACACAAGAACTGTCAAATTCTGCAAAAGTGGCTATTCCGACGCCGCTTATTGAAGTGTGTGTGCATTTGTGTACACGCAAAGTATATAACACGTATATCGTAAAACTGCATAGGGGTGGTAGTGATATGTAATAGTATTAGTAATACCATAGACAAACGGCGTCGGAATAGCGGCGGCGTTTTTTTATTATACATACCGGTCGGCCACCTGAAAGACTTTATCCAATCCCTCGAATCCTTAATCCCGCTTTTTTTTTACTCTCACTTTTTTTTCTAATTTTTTTTATTTTCGGAAATATACAAACTGTTTTGGTGGTTTAAAAAAAAAATAACCAGGGTTAATTTAAAGAAGATGCGTCGCGTAGCGACGCATCTTCTATACAGGGTGGCCCAGTTATAGTGGTCCAAAAATTTTTTTTAGATGGAGGACATCATGTTGACTCATTTAAAAAAAACATTAGTTCCACGAAAATCAATAGTTTAGAAGTTATGATTTTTTTTAACTTTTTTTGAAATTTCTCTATTCTAGTCACATTAACCGCTCTAGTTGGATATTTATTCCACAAAATCGAATAAAATTTGGTATGGAAGTAGAGGAGACATGTAGCTAGTACGTAATGAATAGTTTTTAGGTTTACTCCTAGACTGTGCTGTTGCTATAGCCCTTTCAGTGAATTTTTGTTCAGTTTACATTAAAACTGATAAATTTTTGAAAAATCACAGTAAAAAAAAACGTACTACCGGAGATTTGCCCATGCCCTTAAAAACTACCTATACATATAACAATTCTCCAGACCAAAAATTTTAGTGGTGTTACAATTGTAAGATATTCAAAATTAACATCATTTGTGCAAAGTCACTACAATAAAAAGTGACGATTACCTTAATTTTTAAAATCTAATTTTTTTCACAACGTTAGTTCAACCACTATTTCACATTATTCACAAACCTGTCTCTAACAGCGCTAATCTACACATGAAAAACTGTTTAGTAATGTTAAAAAAATTTTTTTTTTTTAATTCACGTAATCGTCTCTTTTTATTGTAGTGACTTTGTACACATTTAATTATGTTGATTTTGAATATGTTACAATTGTAACACCACTACCATTTTTGGTGTGAAGAATTGTGATATGTATAGGTAGTTTCTAAGGGCATGGGCAAATCTCCGGTAGTACTTTTTTTTTTCACGGTGATTTTTAAAAAACTACTCAGTTTTAATGTAAACTGAACTAAAATTCACTGAAACGGCTATAGCAACAGTACAGTCTAGGAGTAAACCTAAAAACTATTCATTACGTACTAGATACATGTCTCCTCTACTTCCATACCAAATTTTATTAGATTTTATGGAATAGATAAATAACGCACGAGAAAACTAATTTACTTCTATAAATGTATAAGAAACGTGGCAAATGAAAAACTCCTAAAAACCGTATATTTTGCTATGAGTCAGTCTGTACTAACCTACTGTATTAGTGTTTGGGGTGGTGCCGCAAAAACATTTCTGATTGACCTTGAGCGGGCACAGCGCTCTAACCTAAGAGTGCTTTTAAGAAGCCTTTTCGTTACAACACACATGCGCTGCTTTCCGAGACAGGGATTTTATCAATTAGACAGCTATTTATAGAAAAAATTATTGGATACTTTAAGGAAACGGAGACCCAAGGAATCGTAGACAGGCCACGTACTAGAAATTGTGATGACACTCAACCTCCACAAATGAAAACAACATTTGGACAACGGTCAAAAATATTTTTAACTGCCTATATTTATAAACAGGCTAAAGCAGCGTGTAATTTTACTGAGAAAATATATATGTACCTATATAAATTATAACAATAAAAAGGGTAAAAAACAGAATAGTTAGATTTACTCACATCTTGTATCTATTACACTTATTTATTACATAATTTAGATTTAGACGGGCGCAAATGTAAATGTAAAAAAAAAAAGAAGTTACGGATAAACTCCTGCAAGACAGAACTTTCTAGTGCAGGAGAACTGAAATGTATGTATCAAGTGCCAATATTATGTTTAAATAAATAAATTTTCCAAATTTTCAGATATTCAACTAGAGCGGTTAATGTGACTAAAATAGAGAAATTTCAAAAAAAGTTTAAAAAAATCTTATCTTCTAAACTATTGATTTTCGCGGAACAATGTTCTTTTTAAATGAGTCAACATGATGTCCTCCATCCAAAAAAAAATTTTGGATTACTATAACTGGGCCACCCTGTATATTAACCATAACCTAATGTTGAGGCGGTGCATGTCGTTTTTGTTACGTTTGCATTTCCGAAAATAAAGGTTTTAGGTGGTTATAAAAAAAACTAAACACCCTAAAAAAATTTAACCCGTTGGCTAACCCAGCCTAACATTGCTTAAAAAAGAAAAAAAAAAAAAAACAAATTTGTGGGATTCAAATCTATGGTCCAAAAAATGCAAACCCTACACGCTTACCACTGAGCTAACAAATTACTTAGACGACCAAACGAATATCGGCTTCTATTGGTTCGCTCCAGGCGAAGGAGTAGGATCGCAGGAACAGCAGGCACGACAATGGCTTTCAGGTGTCGTACGCCATCATATAATGCGCGGGGCGGATCTCGGCGTGTCGCCGCCGCAGCGGTTCGTCGGTGTTCTCCCTCGCACCCGCACCGTACTTGTATAGTGTATTCGCGTGGCGGGCGACGACACGCCGAAATCCGTCCCGCGCATTCTACCATACATGAGTACATGGGCGATTCCGCCGAAAAGTGTACATATAATTTAAATTGAAGAATTTAAAAAAATGTTAAAATGTGTTTTTTTTACGATCAGAATCTTTTGAATGTTTAATCTATTTTCACGTTTATATGAAGGTTTAACAATAATAGTCTAATATAATTAAAAAATTATTTTTATCGTTCACGGAGCAGGAATTACATTCCACTTTGTTACCAAAAATATTATTTAATTTAACCTCACCAGTATACATAAAGTAATAAATTTTTAACTAAATTGATTCAGCGTGGCAAAACCTTCTATAATCCGTGGTAAACATGGTCAATATCTAAATGTTTAATTACTTATAGGTATCGTTTCTTCTACTTTGTTACTTTTAGAAAAAAATGTATTCAAAAAGTTTATATTGTGAAGGAAATGTCAGGAATATTGTTATATAGTTTGCATATGTAAACGACAATAAAAAATCGAATAAATTCGTAATCATTTTAAATTTCATTTTATATGCCATTATGTTGTTTTTCATTAATTAAAAAAAAACAAAAATAGGACAGTAACGGAACTGGAATGGACTGTAACAAAGTGGAACGTGTAAAGATGAGCTTACATACATTTTTATAGTAAAACTAATTTAAATAGTATTTACTTATATGTAGTGTATATTATAGTATATTATAGTTATTTTCCTTATATTATATTTTACATTCCCACACTCAAGTCTTTTGCTACTACCTACTTATATCTCGCAACATACGACTCTCAAACATCCAAAGGTTGACTGGGAGAAATCCCTGTAAGGGATAAGTCCGCCTTTGCCCCTCATGTAAATTTCTTATTGTGTGTTTATGTTAAATGTTTTTTGGAGCAATAAAGTATTTCTATCTATCTATCTATCTATCTATCTAAATAATTGACAAAAGAATTTTATTCGAAAATACCTATCCTATTAATATTATAAATGCGAAAGTTTGTGAGGATGGATGTATGAATGTTTGTTTGATGTATGGACAAAACGAGTATGCTGCGAGCAGGGCCGCGAGAAACAGCTAGTAAGTAGTAACATACATTTTCTTATACAATCACAAGTTAAAAAAAAAACTTAACCTTCCAAGCATGCATCACATACTTGATTTTTTTATTCAATATAAAAGCTTCTTTAATTTTTTTATTTTTTTTATTTTGTGCTTTTTAGTTATTGCTCTTCAAGAGACAAATCAAACGAGCCCAAACACGATGGGTTCATCATGTTTAGTTTAGGAGTTCCTATGGCCACCTTCTGTCTCCATCATCAGAGGAAGTTGTTCTAATTCAGCTTGCAAGATTCCATCTTCACAAACATACATCCATTGCAAGTTAAATAAAGCTTGTAAAAATGAACGGGTCTCAATAATGTACAAAATTAGAAATTCTGAAAATGGTCAGATTTCATCAGCTGCGCTATGTCACCATAACTTTATTTATTCCACTTTGTTACCCTTCTATTCCGTTAAAACGTTACCACAACAAAAGTCACAAAGTGGAAGTAACGTTTTTCCATTTTCGAAAATGAAATAATTTATAAATCCATAAGCAATTGTTAAGAAGTTTGGTCAGTTGTTCCACTTTGATCTTAATTAAACATAGTACTGTTCTAAATTTAATTCATAATTTAAAATTGTGTACTTACGTTGGAATGTTGGTCACAAAAATGGAAGAAAATTCCGGCTTTTTCGAAAGACACGTCTTTGCTTTGGCGTTACTTTGACACAACTGACCTGAAAAGCAAATGGCCGCTCTGACAAGCAACGCGCCAGTATTAGATCCTAGAAAAATCTTTTTCCCCATATGATTGTATCTTTATTTCCCCAAAATTTCGGTAACAAAATAGAAATTCCACATCGTTTTATTTCCTTGGACAGACTTAAATAATTATTTAATACCATTTATACACAAATTGAAGAATATAAATTATATTTAATAGTTAGATTATCATATTTACCGTCATAGTAATTAATAAAATATAATGCCACCTCACCAAATTTCTTTCGTAAACTTCAATTGATTGAGTCATTTTGAAAATGAGACATACTTTTTTGTATGGAAATGAAAACTAAGTATTGTGTTTTTCAATCACTATTATTCAGTTGACCCTTTAATAGTTTGCATATTATTAGGATTTATTAACAAAAAGTTGTATTTCATGAAAAAAATATTTACTCAGTGCTTATGTGTTTATATTTCGAGAAACAAAAATGTGAAATGGTAGGACAGTACCAAAACTGTGATGTACACTTTTCGGCGGAAACGCCCACATGAGACATGACATGGTACCTATTTATTTTTATTTATTCATCCCTTTTCGGGACCGGCAAAACAAATTAAAGTATACAGCCTTTTCTGTTGTACTTCTAATGCCTGTTGTGTTTTTCTCGTTTGCGAGAATCTCAAAAATTGGTATATACTATTTTTATATGTACCTACCTATTATTATTTTATAGGTATTATTATTTTATTTACGACGACGCGGCCGACACACGGAAAAGAACTGTTTTGTCTGTCCCGAAAAGGGACGAATAAATTCGTAAACGGTACGGAATATTATATTCTTTGACCCTAGCTGTCAAGATAAATAAATGTCAAACAAAACGTTTTTTCAATGAAACTTTTTTATCCACATTTTGTTCGTAGTTTCAATAGATTTACTTTTGCGGATTCACATTTCACACACTCATCGTTGCAAGGTGAATTAGCCCGCGCATTCTCCGAAGCAGGTGTGTCCGAGCCTCACTCGCCGTCACTGCCTTACCGGGGCCGTGTATGTCTGGTTTTATTATTTTTGGTTTCGGTTCTGCTAAGAATGATGAGCATTGATTCCTTGAAAAATAACAACATTACCACTACCAGGTTTTAGAGAAAATAAACGCCTTCTATTGTATACTGTACAGAGAGAAGTAAGAATGACTTGCCCGCCCGGCCGCCTGCCGCCCTGCATCCCGCTACCTCTGGACCAGAAGACACTCGTCGGCATTATCGAGAGGGCGAAGGACTGGGCGCTCATGCACGGAGTGGGCATGAGGGATCGGGTCTCTTTCACCACCGATTCTATACAGGTATGTATTTTTATTTTTCTAATTCACATGGATTGGTGCAAAATTAAAATTCACTACATAGAAATAAATGAAGATAGAATGGTTAACCCTTGGGCTCCGGCAGTTATGATATTTTGCTTTGTTTTAATTTTTTTGTGGCTTGTGTGTTAAAATTTTTTTGCTTATAAATCTTAAGACATTTACTTGATAAACAGATAGGTACATATAATTACTTTCATAATTTTTTAACATTTTATTTAATTGTAACACTGGGGGGGGGGGGGGGGGGGGGGGGATTAGATTAGCGACGGTAAGATAGAACATTTCTGGTATGCTTATTGTGTAGGTCGAGTTGAAAGATGAATTATAGTAAAAGAATTGTTTGCCGGAAATGCGTAGTTTCGGAGAAAAAAAATAAATCCCATACAAAACTAATTTTTCATACAAAATAAAAAAAAATTTTTTTTTAATGCACAAAAACATTGGTTTTGAATATAAATGTATGTAAAAACAAGGAAAGTGGTATGGGTGACTTATCTTTTAACTCGGCCTACACAATAAGCATACCAGAAATATTCGATCTTACCGTCGCTACTCTAATACTCACCCGTAACATCTTTTAATAATTTGTTTCATTGTTGAAATGTTCCTTCCTTATGTTTTTATTCATAACTGTGTATTTTTAGATTATTTTACCATGTGGGTGTAAATGTCTGAAATAAAAAACTTAATTTTATGGTATTTATTTACAGATAGCTCCCTTCACACTGCTGCCGTCTCCATTCCCGCGCGAAGAGTTCCACAAGGCAGTCCAACTTCAGACCGTGCTCAACGAACTCATGCATAAGGTTACTATTTCGTTATGCTATTATTCTTTTTGTTTTTATCAGTCCTGACGTGATTGGCTCCACCACCTGCCACCACCTGCCACATTCAGTGCAGCAGTAACAACCCAATATGTCTGCTCCCCTTTGGTCATGTCGACCGCACTGATCTGTTTAAAAAAAACCGGCCAAGTGCGAGTCGAACTCGCGCACCGATGGTTCCGTATCGCCATGTCGTGGTCAGCGCTGCTTCATACTGTTTTCGCGGTAGATACTCTTTTTAGTTTCTTGTATGGGGACCCCCATGAATATTTTACTTTTTCTTATTTTTAATATTTATTGTTATGTCGGCCATAATAACACATATTCTGTGAAAATTTCAATTGGCTATCTACCTATTACGGTTCAAGAGATACAGCCCTCGGACAGACAGACAGACAGACAGACGGTGTAGGTTTAGCCCCTTACGACGGATACGGAACCCTAAAAACAATTTTCATAGTAGTTTTGGACGGAAGTCTTCATTTGGTGAAGTGGTTTCAATAGAGATACGGATTTATGTGAAATCATTAAAAAAAAATCTGAGTGTGGCTGTGTCGTGGGAGGCCGCTGTGTTTTACACGTGAATACGTGTACGTAACGGGTAATATTTTCCTAGAGCGTATTACGTAATTAATTTCTTTGATCCGTTTTTTTTTTTTTTTTTTTTTTTTTTTTTATTGCTACCGAACTGGGTGGCTCTGTCCGAGGTCGCAACCTCAGGCGCAGCCAATTTCACCCCCGAGGAGGTGCCAGTCCGGCTTGGAGGTGGACTAATGTTGCTGGGGAAAGGCTATTAACCCGCGATTTGAAGATCTGTGGATTGTAGGAGTGGGGGAAGATATTTCCTGGGAGCCCGTTCCACACCTTTGCAGTGCGGCACAAGAACGATTTAGAGAATTAATTTCTTTGATCCGTTAGCTATCGAGTGGTGTAATTAAATTTTGGATGTAGATGATAGATATGAAGCTGCAACACCAAACTGTATCCCCCGATTTTGTTATCATCAGTTTTCTGGATTGGCTCCCACTATGGAAGCAAAGACGAGGAGACGGATTCTTAAGGAGACGGATTCACGTCAAAAACTAAAAATACGCCCCCAGGTGGCGCACGACGATGCGTTCCTGGAGGAGACGCTCGCCAACACGCTGGAGGTGGACGAGTTCACGGCCGGACTTTACAACATATGGAAGGACGTCCGCAAGGAAGGGATCGCACAGGTAAACTCACCTCTCACTATTACATTCACTCTGATACTGAAGGTATATCTGGGTGGATCAGTTTTGTATGGAAAAAAGTAGTTCAGTCATTATAGATTTTGACCCGTGAATAATCAGTTCTTGGATTTTTTTTTCATAGGTCCCTCGGGGGGGTCACTGGGAGTGTAAATTCAAAAAGTAGACTGAATCAGGCTCCTGGGTATATTCGAAAAACGGTTTTTCTTTAATAACTCGGCCATTTTTTATTTTACAGTAAAACCGTGATGACAAAAATTGTAGGAAATTTGATTCTCTACAAGTTTGTTTCTCTTCATTTATGCCGTAAAGTTGAAAATAAACGAGATAATATTCCGAATTTGTCGCTTTTTTTTAGGTCCAATTAAAAAAATATCGTTTTCGTGCAAAAAAAGTTCCAACAAAAATTGTTCCGAATTTCATTCTCTACAACTTTGTTTCTCTTCATTTATGCCGTAAAACGTGGAACATAGGAGATAATGATAATATTTTGAATTTGTCGCGTTTTTCAGGTTTAATTTCCAAAATAGGTATCGATTTTGGGGGAAAAAAGGTGGGAACCAAAATTGTTCAGAATTTGATTCTCTACAAGTTTAGTCCTCTTCATTTATGCCGTAAAGTTGAAAATAAACAAGATGATGGAAATATTTTGAATTTGTCGCTTTTTTCAAATTTAATTTCCAAAATATCGATTCTAGAAGAAAAATTGTGAGGACCAAACTTGTAGAGAATCAAATTTCCACCAATTTTTGTCCTCACGGTTTTACTGTAAAATAAAAAATGCCCGAGTTATTCAAGAAAAACCGTTTTTCGAATATACCCAGGAGCCTGATTCAGTCTACTTTTTGAATTTACACTCCCAGTGACCCCCCCGAGGGACATACGAAAAAAAAATCCAAGAACTGATTATTCACTGGTAGGGTCGGTTTTTTGGATATAATGACTGGACAAAAGGGGTTGTCCTCAGGGTAACCAATATATATTTTTTTTATTACTCAAAATTCTTTGTGCAGCTTCTTTCTTATTAATCAATTACTTATTTGAGAGTTGCTGTAACTATTAAAATACCTGTAAAATACTATTAAATTACCTGGGCGGGGAGTGCGTATGACGAACAAAGACAGCAATACTTTGTTCAAATACCTAACATGTTATCACGTGACATAGAACTACTGTGTGCTCTTAAGAGCTTTTATCTAATGCAGTGTACGGACTGGTGCAATGTAACACACAATTTTTTTTTACGGAAAGCGACTCAGTTGGCATCTTTACATCTACAAGTAGGTGTCTAACTATGCCCATGGGCGTACTGTGATGAACGGGCATTGTGAATGTCATGTCGTCCCGATAGGAGCCAAAAATCCCAGCATGTGCTTGGGAGGAAATGGACATTCGAAATTGTACCATACAATGCGAGAATTTGCCTTACACATTGCTGCAAAAGTAACATGCAAGGTATGCAAGGACTATGAGAATTTGTTATGTGTGTTATCTTGCAAGTTACTCAGCAGCAATTACTAGCAGAGGAATTACTAAATTCCTCATTGTTTATTGTTTATTTATCATATCTTGGCAGTACACTGTGCTCAGATTTGTCATGTTTACATTGTAACATTCCTCCAGTTCGATTATCACAATGAAGAAGAACTGACAAGAAACTTCACTGCAATTTTTTTCAATGTGCACTTAGTCTACTTTACAAAAATGTTTGCCACTGCGTAAACACGCACGTGCTATCACCTACCATCTCTAAATTACTCCTTTACTCACCATCCAAATACTGCACATTGTAAAATTTATGCACAAATGCAGCAATTCATGACAAAGTAAATTTTTTTAAAATATTAAATTATATGAAGTTATATACCCACCACACCACCCACACTGCCACATGAAGCAGTCCACTCTCCACAAACAGCACCCGTTCACGAGCACCACACCTTATAGGGTGAGAGACTACCCGGACCAAGTGTCCAAGTGTGTGTCCACCAAGTGGTACATTTCACCAGTCTGTACCCTGCATTAGACATACAGTGGACTCTAAAAATGGCGTTATAGAACCAAAAAGGAGGCGTTGATATGTCACCTAGACAGTCAGACAGGATGATGTCTGTGATGTAGTGTAGTCAACGATGGCAGGTTCTATGAGAAAAAAAAAACATTTTATGAAGTTTTTCGCAATATCTTTCGCGAAAGTCGGGCAATTGTATGAACATTCTGATCGACGAAATCAAACATTGCGTCCAATGTGGGCGACACGGAAAATCCCATACATTTTCTGAGCGAACACGAAATGTTTAATACATTTCACAATACATATTGATAAATTTATTCTTAAGTCTCATGTGTTGGTTTCAAATAGTCTCCAGAATAGATTTTTTTATACACAGGAAAAATGTTTACTTTGTTTTTTTTACTGAATAAAACTTACACTTATCCCTTCCTTTAGACTTTAGTATAGTGTAGTTGGATTAAAAGACAGATAAAACAATTTCACATTTTATAGCACATTATTTCGAAAGATTCAATTAATTTGCTTATCTACATTCATTCCATCATCCATCACATCATTATAAAGGTGCGCCAGCATTAAGCGACGGCGGAGCGGTGCGGCGGAGCGTAGCACAATTGCTCGCCGCCTCTGCCCTCCTGTGTGGTTTACTTCTTACAAGAAAGAAAAGAAAGAAAGAAATCTGTAATAAATATCAACCAGTAACAGAAAACAAAAAAGATAAAAATGTACAGGTGCAGCCTTTGCCGCTACACACCCACTCTCCGAGCTGGGCGTGTGTGTGTGGTGCTGAATTTAAGCCTGCACCACCAGAGTCAATACATATTTGAACATGATATCTATTTCAACTTTGCCTAAATTAACAATAACTTAGCCTAAATAAATACAACAACAAAATCAACATATTTTGATGCGCCGCTCCGCTGCCGTGATGTACCGCGTCGTGCGCTCTCACAGTAGTTGTTCTAGGGGGATCATTATAATGTAGTAAATAACTTTTAAAACTATTGTTTGATATTGCACATCACTTGATGAGTTAGAACACAGATAACAGTATGGGGCCCGCTGTGAACTGTTTGAGTAGTCAACTAGACTCCATGACTTGCGTTATTTTTTATTCTTACACGGGTTTTATTACTGCGAACGAGCGATAGTGAATAGACTAAGTTGTTTTCCAACTTAAGAAGAGACATGGCATGACCACACCACCTCCATTTATTCCGCCATTTATTCAATTTAAGTTTTCCTGCGGAGGTGGCTGAGTTTTCTGGATGTCGGCTTCTCTTGCGAGAGGTACGAGGGTCGTATCTGGTCGGCGTGTACCAATGAGTTTTTTCTGATGGAAAAATTTACGTGCATACCTACACCTACTGCTGCTGCACCGTTCGGAATCGATGTAAAAATGTAGGCCCCTTCCCGTGCCCCTCACTAGGTGGAAGGCTCAAATTTTAGCCCACTAGGTTGTTACCGCCGTACTGGATGTAAAATGGCCGCATAGCAGTCTCGGCTGTGTTCTCTAGTTCAGTATAGCCAGTACTCCAAAGGGAAGTCTCCGGTATGGCACCTACCTTCTCGGAAATGATATTGGCCCCTGTGATTCAGCCACCTATACCGGATTAAATAAAAATTTGCGTGCAAATGGCCTTTCACCGGACACTCTTGTCCGCCTACAAGCTGGACTGAAACCTCCTCGGAGGGTGAAATTGGCCGCGCCTGAGTCTCCGACTTCAACTCGCGCTAAAGAACATGTTGCGCTTTCTATGAAAAAAAAAATATATAAGGTGCTTCGTTATTTATGTCAAAAATTTCGGGAGGGTTACATACGCACTCAAATAAACACTTTACGTAAGAAAAAAACATATGTTTATAGGAGCATTTTTTCTCCTAACAAAACAATAAAATCAAATAAGTAGCTGTAAAAACCAATCATAGTGACCTTGTGACTTACTTACAACAAGCAGCTGTTCTGCGTTTGAACATAGTACGGTCATTGACCCCGTACAATGCAAGTTACCTACTGTTACACACAGGTTAATGTTTAGGTAGCAAACATGTTTTGTTAAATTTCTCGAAAAGTAATGCTAAAAACATATATTTTTTTTTTTGCGTAACGTGTTTATTTGAGTGCGTAAGTAACCCTCCCGAAATTTTTGACATAAATAACGAAGCACCTTATATATATCTGGCTGCCTGCGAAGGCGATCTCTCTGGGCATGCTGCGCTCCGACATCATGCTGGAGAGTTATTGCCCGCACGACCGCGACGCGACTAAACACAGCCCATACTGCTCGTGGAAGCAGGTCGAGATAAACAGCATCGCTTCAGGCTTCGGCCACCTCGGTCCAGTCTCCAGAGAGATACAGAGGTAGCAGAATCCGACACACCGCCCGCTGGTAGCCGGTAGAACAGCTCACCTAGATAGCCCACACGCGAGCGTATTCACGCCCCATTTTTTACTCATAACTCACGCCCCATTTTTTACGCCCCCACGCATTTAGATGGTCGACCCTCTATCGAAAGTAAATTTATTAATCGTTGAAATGCGTATGCAGGCGTTAAAGCGTTCTTTAAAAGGCGGAATTTAATTTTTTCCAGTCGACCTTGTACATAACGCTTCATGGAATATTTGTTACGGTTTCCTCATGGATGGAGATTTGATTTAATGGAGATTCTATTACATGTGCGACACAGAAAGGCTCATTGCTACTAAAGTTCTGAATTGATTTCCAAAATGTTTTTTTTTCTTCTTTTTATTAGGATGGCAAACAAAGTTACTAATCCTCCTGTGTAATAATAAGAAGAAAATTTCACTTAGAGACTTAAGAAAATTCCAAAAATGTGGTGTCTGTCTGTCTGTCTGTTTGTCTTTCCACGCATTTATGTTTGTTATTTACTAAAAAACTACTTCAAATCATATTTGCATGGCAATCATTCCATTAGATTCAGCACTATTTGTGATCATTCTAGGATTGTCTCTTTCTAAAGCTCGACACGCATTATTTCCTGCCGGGAACTGTACTGAGGAGTCGCTCTAATTGTGACAGTTGTCAATCCATTCAAATGTGACTTACATTGTCCTTTTCGAATTTCATTCGCGCGAATGCCGTGACAGAAGCTAGTGTAGAGAATAAATACCTAATTTTGGCAAGAAGATATAACATGGAGTCGTTAAAACCACTTCTTGGATTTTTTTTTCTGGAATCTGACACGGTTGGCTACATCACCTACAACATCCGTGATGACAGCCCATAACACCGGGTGAACTAGGTGCCACGTCAGTGCCTCCCTTCGGTCGTGCCGGCTACACTGAACTGGACGGAAAACACAAACTATTTACATAGTCGTTTCGACCGACCTTTCATTCAGTGCGGTGGTACCAACCCGGGCGGGTTAAACCCTACCATCTAGTAATATAAGAAGGGAGTCATATCCCTTAGTCGCCTTTTACGACATACACGGGAAGAGATGCAGTGGGGCTATTCTTTCAAAGTACCGGCGCCACACGGTACAAATTGCGGAATTTGAAAAATATTTCCTGGTAGTGATATAGTAGTAACTTTTGACACTTGTAACACGCTGTAATGTGAATACCTTGTTTAAAATATGCAAAAATGATTTTCAAATCAAAATTACTTCCATACTACTTGCCAATATTTTTATAAATTATTATGGGTTTTTAAATAAGCTATATACATTAGAGCATATTACAAGTGTCAAAAGTTACTAACTATATCACCACCAGTATATATTTTTCAAGTTCCGGAATTACCGGAAGTGGTGGTTTTAACCACTCCATGCTATGCCTTCTATACTCTACCTATACCGATCCCTGATTATGATACAATTATTAACAGAGCCCTCTAGGGACACACAAATAAACCATAAACAGATTGATTCAGTTGTAAGAATAATAATAGCACCATCTATATGACAAAATTTACTACAAACCCACACCCAACTAGTTTTCATACACGAGAGAAAACATTTTGCCGTTATCAATGGGCTATCTAGGTTATCTGCTCTTTCTAATTCCTTAGTAGCCCAGTGGATTTAATAACATTTTCTTTTTCTCTTTCGCTAGTGTATCCTTATACGGATTATATAGATTTCAGAGATCTTACAGAAATTTTCAGTGCATTTTTTTAATCCGTTCTTTAAGAACTCTCACAATTTACACAGGTACTGGCTGAGAAAGTTAAATAAAAAATTTGTAAACTTAATTTTCTAAATGTATTTCTATGTTATATATTTTTTTCTTTAATCTGTTGACAGCTACCTGCCCCCTGCAAGACAGCTCACGCTTCTGCAGAGGGCAGGGGTTGATACTAAACATGTACAATGTAAAAACATTTATACAAATAAACATCTTAAACATCAATGGAAGAATGTTACAGCAAGATTTTTCTTTAAAAAATGTAGGTGATATTTGTATTGACGCTGTGAAAAAAAAATTAATCATTTCCGGGAAAAGAAACATGACCTTTAGACTTAATGCAATAATCATTAACGCGCGAAAAAATTAATGTTGTTGGTATTGGAAATTTTCGGAAATACTTATTCCCTTTTTTACAGCATAGACACAAATATCACCAACGTTTTGAAACAAGAATATTCCTGTAATACTCTTCCATTAAGGAGTATTTAAAAAAGTGATTAAAAAAAATTCACTGTAATTTTCTGTAAGATCTCTGAAAATTTTATTCATATTGCTGCACTAGCGATGGAGAAAATAAAAACTTAATTATGAATTAATGCAAGCTTGACCCCTTTTTCAAGCTTCAACCGCTGGGCTATAATGTAGTATCTACCCTTGAAGTAACATAGTGTTATGCCCCCCTTTGTACATGCCGTAATATTATGTTCTCGCCGCTAACGTTCCTGTGATCGAACCGTAATTAAAACCGAAAGCGTAATTAATACGTACCTACTTTTATATATTGAGTGGCTTTGCTGTAATTAAAACTTGAAGCAAACAAAATACAGTTGAGTCTCTGCAATCGAACTATTATGTACTTAGCTGCAAAATACTATTAAAAAAAACAAAATTTATACATAATGTACAATAATTTATGTACAAGTTAGCAATGGATTGTGATGCTGTATTAAAAGAAATAAACAGTTTTTGTATGCACTTTCTCTAGTTATTTGTATGTAAAAATTTGTATGGGCAATTATTATATGCATTCATTTTCAGTTTTTATTAAATTTTTATGTGTAATACATTATTTATTACACGTGAATAAAGTCACCGTCTTCATAACATCTTTTCTGAGTACTTAGTCGGGCAAAATTGTTTTTATTGTGTCGATTACGGAGACTTTGCTGTAATTAGTTTTGTTGACTACCTCTAGAGTGTGTGCTGTCCTGTAATCAGTAATTAGAACATAAAATGTAATTAAATTGTTTGACATTATTAGTTTTGATGATATTATTTTAATTTTTCTGCTGTTCTGTATTCGCATTGTATCTATAAAGTATTTCAAGAATTGTAAGTGTGTATGTATCTCTCTGAGCAGCAATGTAATATTTTTTTAAACATACATTCATATTATTACGCTAAAAAGGTGAATATACCATTTTGCCCAGTAGGGTTATTCACCATTGAAATGAACTAAATATTAACCCCTTTGTATTCATATTGAAAGATCAAATATAATCTAATCAATTGGTATTTTCGCCCTCTCCAAAAAATACTGACGAATAATCAATGCGAAGTTCGCATTGCGAACAAAGAGTAACCAATGCGTACGAAGCTTAACCAATGCGTACAAAGAGTAACCAATGTGTATTCAATTAATTTGTTTTGCCGGCTAGCTGGCTGCATCTTCTTATTCATTGTGTTGTCCTGTGTAGTAAATTCATAAGTCACGTTGTATATTGTGTTCATACTTCATTTTGTTATTGGCTTGCATTTTAAAACATCGTTTCAGCGTTGTCCTTTGTCTTTTTCATATTGATAGACAAAAAAGTTAAACAGACAGCGTACGGTGCATTTTTTTCGCAGCCACAGATTGTGACTAAGGCTCACACCCGTTCTTCACACTACAATATGTACGGAACATCTTATTAGTTTAGAATAGAGTTATAGTAGAACGGTGCTGGGGATATCGAAGCAATCTGCCGACGCCACAGAATACATTAATAGTACTAACGTACAGAAGGATTACTCTACAAAGACACAAATAAATAGCTACTCTTGCAACGACGCAATAAAGTGCAATTCAGCTCGCACAGCGCTGCTTGCAAAAAATTACTACAACACGCTTCCCTTTCTATCGTGTAACTCTATCTCTTCTGACTCGGCACGTTTCATTGAATTGGCCTGTCAAGCCGGGCCCGCCGATGTACTTGTAACTTCATACAAGTACATCGGCGTGCCTGAAAATCTGGTTCAACATCGAAATTTTAGGAAATTTAATGCTCCCCAAATTTGTCGTGCAATGTGGTCAACTAAATATCCATAGTTCAAGAGATATAGGCGAAAAGCTGAAAAAAGTCAGAAAAATTTTGAGTTATTTGCCCACCCCCAAGTTAGCACAGGGTCCTCGAGGTCGAAAACTTAGGATAGTATTCCTAGTGTACCCCCGAACAATCTGTAAAAGTTTCGTTAACTTCAGAATACTGTCCAGGTAAAATACATAACTGCTGGACTATTATGTATGGGGAGGTCCACACTGAAATCTCACTGACAACAAATAATGAGGTTCACACTTACTTTACAAGAAGCGCACGTAATCTATGCATACCAGCAGCACGAACCAATGATGGCAAAAAAAAAATGTATTGTTCGAAGGCGTTCAAATATACAATGATCTCCCAAATAATATAAAAAATTTAGAATCAAAACACTAAGTTTAAAACGGCTGCCAAAATAGACTTCTTGAATAATTAGAACTTGTCAATATTTTAGAAATAATTTACCTACCTGTCTTCAGTTCTATGTGGCCCTCTGTCTGTCTATTGGTCTGTCTGTCTGTCTTCAGAATATTTATAAGACTACCTAACCTTGTATTATTGCACCTACAATAATTTTATTTTACCTACTAATAGTTTAAACTTTCTATTTAATACTTATACTTATTTGTAACTGCATAAATTTACCTATCTCTATAAGCAAATGTTATAATGTTCTTTGAGATCATTATAGATGCTTTAAACCGAAGAAAACATGCAGTAGAACAATAGAGAGAACAGTGAAACAAAGGAACAATCGCGTGCAATGGCCTACTTATCACAAGTTTAGTTTATTTTTAAATTCATTTTCATCTATTTTCTGTTTTGGATCATCATTCGATTATGCCTATGTGCAATGGGACAAAGTAAAAGAAAAAATATATATATAAATAAAATGAAGAAAAAAAAAACAAATTCTGTCCGATGAAATATATATAAATTATAAAATAGATTTCAAGGAAATTTCACAAACATTTTAAGCTTATTTCATGATGGTTTATTAAAATATTATGTACTTACCTTCTTGAATTATTCCTTAGAGAGAAGTGTCAAAGCGTTGCATACTCAATGAAATAGGCATTAGAAAATAGCGATATACATTGTTTATTATATCGATATCATCATTATTTCGTTCTCAGTGCCATCTCGCTCACGTAAATTTTGAATATTTAAATATCTCGATTTGGACAGCTGCCGCCTTGAAATGCTACATTCATTTCTTAAATAATAACGGTGAAGAAACTGTTTAGCAGAATATTATATTCACTCTTTATATTTGTGTTATTATCGTTTCCATTCTGGATGAAGTGAGAGCGGAACCTTTTTACACTCACTCGACGTAGTCCTCTCTCGCTCTTCACTTCCGTGGAGGGCGAAACAGGACTGTGTCAACGTCGTGAAACGCATCCGTTTTGATGTTAGTGACGTGACGCTTGACCGCGTTTGTCAGATGCCACTTCATCTGGAATTTCTGGAAACAATAATTTGCGAAAATTGCATTTGACAAGACAGGTTTATTAAAGCCGCGTTGACACAATAAAAGTTTGCTTAGATAAAGTAGTTTTGATGGTTAATTGGACGCTACTTTGATCTGGCAACACTAATCAAGGCGTGACATCGGCGTGCAATCAAAGTGGAATTGGGCAGTGCTCAACTTTTGAAAGTTCACTTGGATGTAACCATATACCGCAACAAATCTGTCTGATTCGAGATCTTTCGATCTTGAATGCTTGAAGAATGAAGAAACGTATCAAAGTGAACTTTGTTATGTGTCAATATGTATCAAAGTGAACTTTGTTATGTGTCAACCTGTATCAAAGTCAACTTTATGTGTCAACCTGTATGAAAGTGAAAGTTGATAAAAGCAACTTTGTCAAAAGTACTTTGTCCAAGCGGACCTTGGTTGTGTTAACGCGGCTTAACCCCTTTTAGCAAAACACAGAGGGATCGTATAGAGAGTTATGGGCAGGGTGGAGTGGAGTCCCAGCGCAGCGATTGGACAGAGTGTGTATTTCTGTTTTTGGCATTGCAGCCTTTGAGCCTGGGCCTCTTCCGTTCCGACTATTTCTGCCAGGCGACCGACGGCTTCGCGATTAAACAAGTGGAGTTTAACACGGTCGCTTCGAGCCTGGGCGCCATCACGACGCAACTCTATAGCGTGTATAGGTACAGCTGTCAAGTTGACATCTCTCGTGTGAATGCCCCGCGCGCATGCGCTGTTGGTTTAAAAATGGCGTCTTCGGCTCATTCTATGTCTTTCTTTTTAGGGCTCTGTACCAAAAACGGTTAAAAAAGACTCCGTCGTCCGCCTGTCCGTCTACATGTCACAAGGCCTTAACTTTGTAACGGTTAATAGTAGAACAACAGCTATATTCCGAATTTAAAATTCGGAATAGAGTTATAGCTTTTTCTTCTGCAGATTCCGGTTCCAATTTCGGAGCCAAATTATAAATTTTGATCACTGGTGTGAAAATAAAATAAAAAAAATAAAAATTGTGCACATTGTGCCGTATAGTTGAGAAGGAAAATAAATTTCATACATTTTTTTTTAAATATATTCATGTTTTATAAAAATGTTAATTCCATAAATATTGTAGTTTCTCTCACAGCCTAAACCGGTCTAGGATAAAAAAAAAATTCTATTATGAACTTGTGAACTGAAAGCGCCATTTAAAATCCAAATGCTGATTTTTCGTTTATTTGTGGGGTCTTAGATATAGGGGCTTATAAACATTTTGGTTTTGATAACATAATATTTTAGTTGCAACTTTAGATTTTTTTTTACATGGTACCAACATTTTTGTTCGTTTAATTATTTTTTAGATATGAATAGATGTATTATTAAATATGTTTGTGTGTATATGGCAATGGTATTTACATATTTATGTAGTGCATGCTCATCCTAATTTATTTTTCGTTTATGTTGCATATGTTTTTATCATCTCTTTTGCAATCTGGCAACACTGCGCAAAGTCATTCTGACGAGGATTTTTATTTTATCGAAAAATTCAATGGGTAAGTTTGGATTCAGGGTAATTTTTTTTTTACAAGGTTTTTTAAAGTATTGCCAGGATGTAAAGAATAGCATTAGTGTAGCTTGTCTGGTTCACTGAGAGATGTTATCTTCTGTCACTGCTGTGTCACAATGTCTCTTGCTACACGACACGCGCTCACTCGCATACACATTCTGTTCAATCATCACTGTCGCTCGTGTGCTCTTATGTTCCGTTTCTTGGCGCAAATTACGCTCTTACAAGTTTTAACGTGCAAGTTGCGCTTATAGGAGTCAGTCTTGCAAGTTGCCCGCGCATATAGAAACGCGACTTGCAAGTTAAACTTCTATAACATTAAAAATGTCTTAACGTGAAATTATGAAGCATTTTCAAATTAATGTTCTGCGAGTTTACATTCTGTAAGTTGAACACCACTAGGTTGATAAGAATAATGTGTCGAGGCTCTGCAAACTGAACATCGTTGGCCCACTTGCACCAAAATCACATTTAAATTACTAAATGCGCATTTAGCTAAATTGAGATATACTCATATAGGTTTTTTTTTGTGTGTTGTATAAACTGTAGATTTTATACAAATAACTTTTATCATTAGATGTTCACTTTTATGTGTATTTTGCTGTGCTGAATAATGAAAAATAAATTTCTTTATTTATCATTTATATTTCTAAGGCCCACATGAATTTAGGAATTTAAATATGTTTAACTCGCTACATAAAATCTCGTCTTACTCCATGAGAACTCACAGAGCAACACCAATCCATCTATTCATAACGATCCAGAGCCGTTAAGAGTTTAATAAATTAATAATAAAAAATATTCATAACGTGGATTGTCAGTTTGACGTTTCTTAAATCAAATTTAACGAGTTACATAAGCGCAAAACCTCATTTAATTTTAAATTCTCTAAGGCCATTTTAAATTGGCGTTTAGTGTTGGTCCAAGGCATTTATTTTCTTGGTTTGTTTCAAAGAAGTGTTACGGGAGGTTTGACAGAGCATGTTATTGCTATCTCCTTCTTGATATGAATAGAACCACAGTTTAGCTAAATGATGAGTACTAATATGACATGGAGCAAGATGAGATATTATGTAGCAAGTTAAACTGATTAAAATTCCTAAATTCGTGTTGGCGCAAGTGGGCCTTAGAAATATATGAGAAAGAAATTTATTTTTCATTATTCAGCACAGCAAAATACAAATAAAAGTGAACACCTAATGATAAAAGTTATTTGTATAAATCTACAGTTTATACAACACATATGATTAACAATACAACAAAGAAAAGAAGGGCAAAACTGGCTTAATAATGAAAAAAGGGTACCGACTGATGTACTCTAATAGTATGGAAATATGTTTTGTATCATGGATCTTGTGTCAGCCCCAAGGCAAACATTTTGAAGTAATTGTGAAACATGGTCCCTGTATTTACGCAATGTGTCCATACCTACATACCACACGCCGTATATCCTGACAATCGGGGTAAGCATAGTAATCGGTGTTGTGCTGCAATAACTCTGGTAATTACAGCACAACACCTACCACCACGTTTGGCGAAGTATTAGGACAAGATAACTATCAAGCAGCAAGTAAGGCACGGAGACCCACCTGAAGCCCTAACAAAAGTAAAAAAAACTGTATACATATAACAAATATAAAGGTTTCTAAAATGCGTCTGTAAGACGAGCACGAAACTAACATCCTCATAAATAAAGCGTAAACTCGGTAACGGCGCGCCATCAATTTTATGTTCGCTTATAAATTGAGAATTACTCAATAAATTGACACAACGTGGGGGTTGGATATTTTCGCGGGAAGCAATTGCTCGAGAACAGCTATGCATAATGTACGAGACGAATATACGAATGGCTCTACCTCAGGCCTATATCTCACTAGGATACCGCAACCAGTCGCGTTACCAACAAAATGTATACAGCTGAATGGAGGGTACCTCACCTGGTGTCCGCTTGGTTGCGCAACCAACTTGGTGGCGGCAACCGAATCACCCGCTGGTGGCGCAACCACTAAGGGCAATATCTCACCTGGACGCCAACTGAGCAACCAGTAGCGCAACTGATTGCTGTACCCGGTGTCTGCGGGACACCAGCAACCAAGCGAACAACCAGCGTCCGACAGACAACAGACAGACCGCACTTTCAAAATGGACGTCAAACAGGTAGCACTGATATTGTATGTACGGTAGCGCAACTGGTGGCCGAGTGAGACATGCGTGAGTCTCGCACCATAGAATGCTATAAATTTTGCGCAACCAGCCAGGTTGCGCCGCCAGACAGATCGTCGCCTGTGTTCCCGGCTGGTTGCGCGACCAAATTAATGCGGCAACCAAGTCGACACGAGGTCAGGTACCCTTCATAGGACTACATACATTAGTTCGGTTGCACAACAAGTTGCGCAACCGTGGCGTCTTAGTGAGATATTGCCCTTAGGCCTATATCTCACTAGGATACCAGTGGCGGCGCAACCAGTCGCGCTACCAACAAAATGTAAAAAGCTGTATGGAGGGTAACTCACCTGGTGTCCGCTTGGTTGCGCAACCAACTTGGTGGCGGCAACCGAATCACTCGCTGGTGGCGCCAACCACTAATATGTATAGAGCTATTTTGCGTCTCACTCACTCGACCACCAGTTGCGCTACCAGAGACACCCCTCCTTTGTCATTCGCACGTGTACACTGTTGATGTGAAGGTGATTGATTGTTCTCATATTGATCGCATACGCTACGATGCGAAAATGGATAATTATTTTTATACTGAAAGATTTATTCGTCATCCATTTTGAAACTGACGATCCTGGTGTCTGCTCTGGTGTATCTCGTTTGGTAGCTCAAGACACCGCGGTGGAGCTACCGGTGGCGCCGCTATGGTGTCCTAGTGAGATAGGGCCCTTAGGCAAAGGAACGTGTATGTATATGGCTTTGTCTAATGTTCTTTTGAACTTTTAGGGTTTTGTGCAGGTTGTCCATAAAAAATGTATATATAAGGTCTTTCATTAGTAGGTAACGATACGCTAAGGGGTGTATGTGTATCAGATACTGATCACTTTCCCATACGAATTTTTTTTACGATGAAAAAAACCTACTCACTCCTCAAATTTAATACGTGAAGTGCGTGTATTTCACCTTAATAAGTATGTTTTTTATATCGTAAAAAAAAAATGGTATGGGAATGTGATCAGTATCTGATACACATACACCCCTTAGCGTATCGTTACCTTCTAATGAAAGACCGTATATAGAGGTATACACATTTTCACAATTTCCATGGCCTTGGAGTCAGGGTTGCTTTTTTTTTCAAAAAGAACAAAATATTTTTTATTGAACAAACAAACAAAAAACATGTTTTAAATCAATTGTACGTAAATTTTTTAATTGATCTGTACTAAACATTGTTTGAAATATATTTAAAACACTTCACTACACTAAACAATCTATAACAATAAAATAAGCGAGAAAATACCGAAGAACGCGAACTATCTTCATCCCTTTCGTTTTGTACTCAAACACAAATCACAGTAGAATATTTTTTTAGAATTTTTTTTATTGTATATTCCTTATACATTCACTTGCTATTACCGACCGTCGGTTGACGGACGCTTTTTGTAGTCTGGGAAATCCCCGAGCTCAAACTAACTTCGGAGTTGTCGTCACAAGTGTTTACAATTCACTTCAAAATTATAATGTTGGCAACAAAAAGTTTTAAGTACAAAAATTATTAACTGCAATATGAAATCATACATTATTAACGTTTGTTTGGGATTTTGTATAAAGCATTAACTAAGGACGCGGCCGCCAGTGTGAAATATAAAAAAAATATTAATTATCATGCTTTTTCATATCCATTTTTAAACTTATGCCAAAAAATAACTTTTTGAAATAAAACATTACTATGTTTTTTTATGTGTTTTGTATTGATGTATTGCCAACCCTGCTTGGAATGCTATTCGCGAACCAAGCATGCGACCGAATGTCCATGGTTTTCGTTAGACACCCCATGAGTGCCTAGGAGCCGCATCTCGTGCTTTCTATAAAAAAATATATTTTTATTAATACCAATATTTGGCTTTGATATTTTTTTTTATATAATATATTTAAACATCACATTTATTTTAACAGATATCTGTGTGATGAAGATATTAACAAGGTGTCAAGTGTTGTTGTCATGGTAAGGATGACGGATGATAGATGGCATTGTCATTATGAGTTTGTATGTGGAATGTACCCTAGGTTTTAATGGACGATATTCAGGCCGGGTGAAGCCGACCGAGGTTCCAGATGTATAAAGATTCCAATATTCTAAGTTCTTTTGCTTTGAGTGGTGGGCTGAATGACTTATTTTATAGACTGAATTTATAGTGATTGTATGTATCTTTGTACAATTTGTATATGTGTGTATTTATATTTCATACAACTGTTCCTTGTTTAGTACTGCATTGTCCGCCCCTACGTGTTTTCCAGATCCCAAAGGTTAGTTCGTAAAGAATGCCGCAAGGCATTAAACTCGCCTTTTGTAACCTTTTTATACAATGGTGTACAATAAAGTATATTTTCATTCATTTCACTTAATGATGTGGGCGGTGAAGCATTGATTGAATGGAGTTAATAGTTTCGGCAGTGTGTGGGGATGGGAAGAGGCGAGTTTACTGAGTTGGATGTGAATCTGTGGTGATTGATCCTAATGTGTAATGGATTGATGGTTGAACCTATTAGTGTGAGGTGCAATTTCTATAAAGAAAAAAATTGTCCCGAGGTATTATGGCACGATCCCTACGTGATCCTTATTGTTGTATATGGTGCTTGCTTAATATTATTAACATAATTTAATACGCCATTTTCTCTAACTAGCTGGACCATCTGTATGCCTCATTTTTTAGGTTAAAATAATTCAGTTTGTTAATATCTGGAGCGGGATAAATTTTGTTCTTCTATATTTAGGTTTTAATTTGTGGTGAAGCACTATACTTTATAATTATAATTAATATGTATACCTATATATACACACTTTATATATGTACATTATACAGTTGATTCGGCAATGCTTACCAAAATCGTAAGGGGTCATTCTGGAGCTCAAATAAACATCTCTTTGGTTTCTAAATATTATGTTTTCAAAATAAAAAAAAAATCATAATTTTTTATATTTACCGCCACAAAAATGTATGCGGATCAGGAATTGTTTGATTCCAAACAAAAATGACAAGGTTGTAAAAAGATAGTGTTGGTAAAAAAAAGAGCTCTAGAATAACCAGTAAAATTTGGTTAGTCACTCTGTAGATAGATGCAAGGCCACTACAAAAAAGAAAATTAAAAAACTTGTCCCCTTCCCAGACCTGTCGCTGGCATTAGCCGGCGGCGTGATGCCAATTTCGCCACCGGATCGATGACAGAATATTTATCGTTTCACACAATCTGCGTTGCATCTATCTATAAATCAACCGGCGTACTTAGAGTGAAAAAAGCGCAAAAACTCTTTATAAGCACAGTATTGAGATATAATTAGAGTTATGCTTTGTCGAAATGTAGTTTTGCATCTAGAAGTCAGCCAGAGCTACCTGAATGGTCTACATAATGGGATAGCTAGAAATTAAAACTATGATATTATTTTCGAAATTGTGGAAGTTATCAACACGCAGCTGTGGCCAGCTTGTAGCAAGTTGTCAAACATTGTCATACCATGTTTTTTTGAGAGGAGTAAAAACTCAACATTCTGCAGAATGCTTAGCTCACACGCACCACACTGTAACAGCAAAAAATTCGCAGTCTCTCGAGAGTAGCAATTTAGTACGGAAAAGTGTCATAACCCTCATCCCTCCTGACCCAATCTGTATCCGCCACACTCGCCGGACTATAAACATTTGACAAACATTAGTTGACACCCGATTTCTGATAGCGCATCGCTTTTCGAAATCGTTCCTGTGTCGTAACGGCGAAAATATGGAACGGTCTTCCGGCGAGTGTGTTCCCTACCACCTTTTAACCTGGGAATCTTCAAGGGGCATGTTAATAAATTAGACGACAACCTTTTTGTCCGCCTCGTAGCCGGCATGGCGCCTCTCTGAACGTGGTTTCGCGAGGAGTGGTGTTATTGGCCGTGTCTGATCTTCTGTTGAACTTTGGACAGACGTGCGAACTGTCTTGCTGCTGAGTGCTATGACGCGTCTCAATACTTATTACTACTACTCCCCAAAGACTCTGACTGTTTAGTTTGTATTTGGCTTACCATGGTTGGAGTTCGCGGGCAATATGACCGACGTTTCGGACTGGCGCGTGCAGTCCGTCTTCAGGGCGAGTGCCTGGCTGCGGTCGGGCCCGCGGTTGACAGAACACTGCCTGTCAAACGCGAGCGGCTGCGAAGAGGTGCGGAACGTAGCCCAAGCAGAATTGGTGCCTAGAGACCATTTCAACTAAAAGTTCCTTCCCCGTTATGTTGGTTCCACTGTCAGTGTTACTGTCAGTGCTTAAATTCGTGTTGGTTGCCAGATTGTGAAGATTATAATATTACCTAATAATGTAATCGGTATTTACCGTATAATAAATATGGTAAATACCGATAATTACGGGTAAATCTGTACACATAGCAACCCTCAACGCTGTTTTGACAGATAGACAGTGGAGCCAACATAACGGCGAAGGGAACTTTTAGTTGAAACGCTCTCTACCCACAACTCGCGTTTGATAGGCAGTCATCTGTCAACCGCGGCCCCGACCGCAGTCAGGCACTCGCCCTGAAGACGAGCTGCACGAGCCAGTCCGAAACGTCGGCCATAGTGACCGCGAACTCCATCCATGGTAAAGTGCGACAAGGCTTGAAATGAACGTGACTGACAGCGGAACTAATGCCGCCACAGTGTTGCCAGATGACCATCCGCGTTTCACCCGTTCACGCGTACGTTAGTATCTTTTCTTAGTCTGTGGTGTTGTTAGCAGAAATCGAAGTCTATCTGTTATTTTATTAGTGAGCTAGTCTTACTAAAATTGAATACATAAAATAAAAAATAAGTAAGCACCTACCTACCTTATAGGTACTATACATACATTTTCTTCTGCAGCGATATTTTCCCCTAGTGTAAGGAAATTTTCAAAATTGACAACCCTAATGCTGCAGTAGCGCCCTCGCACAAACGTCATCCACGTTCATTTCAAGCCTTGTCGCACTATAAGCCGAACACCAACAATATTAATATCCATGGTACACTAAAAATATTTATATGTGACTGTCTTTGCGGTCGCGGTGAGCTTGTAGTATGGTACGTGTTGGTTAAGGCGCAGTAAACAGTGCTTGGACCGTGGTGCTTATTGTGTAGCCTGTATATTGTATAACAATATTTTGAATGTCATTAGAATCGGTGTGTATGTTGTGCACTAATACATTTGTGTAGAATAGAATTTTGTGTTGTGTAGATTTTTTGCAAAATTTGATGTATTTAGTAACAAGTGCTCTCAATACAATAACCACACTTATTCTCTAATAGAATGAGGCCGCAAAATTATTGAAGTATTTTTCATTGCAAAATTATTAAATTCTTATAAGTAAATTTTTTAATTATAAGTTGAATTGTTATTAAAAAAATATCAAAAGAGAACCAAAAAGTATTGAGCGCATTTGATTGGTTTTGAATATGTTTATTAATGTGTTTTTTAACTTTCAGCTACATCTTGAGACAACTTGGCCATGAAGACAAAATAAAGGATGTAAGTTTTAAATTTATTTTGTATTTATATAATTTAAACACTGACAGCTGACAGCTGGTGCGTTTATTCTGTTTTTCATTTATAAGTGCACTAGTATTGTTTTTAATTATTTCTGTTTTTGTGGTTTTTTTTTTGGGGAATATCGATTTTTAAAGAATTAACTGAGTGGCACTGATTAGAACTTCTATTAGTATTGCGCTCTAGGCGGAACTGCAATGCAGCCAAGTGGGCGTACAAAATATTATTCGCATGAAGTAAACCGCACTATGCGACTGCGGCACAGAGAACAATTCGTATGATCAAATTTGTGCCGCACTGCGCCGCTGTGTAGTGTGGTCTCACTCTAAATAACTTTTATTTCAAGCTTTTTAAAGAAACCGATTGATTGTAAGAAATCTCTGTAAGGGATAAGTCCGCTTTTCACCTTATGTACTTGTACCGTGTGGGGTCGGTACTTAAAAAGAATAGCCCCACTGCATCTCTCCCCGTCGCATGTCGTAAAAGTCGACTAAGGGATCGTCAGCCTCGGCACCTCAGTGGTGCGGTCAGTTATTGGATGGGTGACCGCCCGACCGTTGGAGGCTGACCGTGGTTCGGATTCCACGTTAAACTGTAGGTCCCTTCCCTTCTTACCTTACTGGGTGGTAGGGTTTATCCCGGCCGGGTTGGTACCACCGCACTGAGCGAAACGTCGGTCGAAACGGCTATGTAAATAGTTCGTGTTTTCCGTCCAGTTCAGTGTAGCCGACGCGAAATGAAGGGAAGCACTGACATAGCACCTAGTTCACCCGGTGTTATGGGCTGACATCACGGATGTTGTAGGTGATGTAGCCAACCGTGTCAGTTTCCATAAAAAAAAAAAAAAAAAAAAAAATGTAATTTTCAGGTTTCCGTATCCCGTACGGAAGCCTATTACTAAGCCTCCGCTGTCTGTCTGTCCGTCCGTCCGTCCGTCCGTCCGTCCGTCCGTCTGTTTGTCCGAGGGCTGTATCTCTTGAACCGTAATAGGTAGCCCGTTGAAATTTTCACAGAATATGTGTTACTATGGCGGATATAACAACAAATAATAAAAAAAAAAGAAAAGGTTAAAAATTAAGGGGGGCGCCCATACAACAAACGTGCGAATAATTGATTAGTCACGCTACTGAATAATAGATGGCGCCACAGGCTTTTATACATTAAATTGTTGATAGGCGGATATTATTGATAGCGAATAGATACGGAAACCTACGCGCGCGAGTAAAACTCGCACTTGACCGATTTTTCCAATGTATCTATTGCTAACTTATGAACTCGGCTTACCGGTGCGATGATGGCGAGCGCATCGCTGCAGCTCGACGTTTCGAGTCCTCTATGGGATCCGTTCTCAAGAGGACGTGCTAGCTCCTCCGGCAGCCAGCACGTCAATGACAGGAGCCCGCCTGCTTCTCAAATTGTAGTGGTGGGTAGGTATAACTTCGTTATAACTAACGTCGAGCTGCAGCGATGCCCTCGCCATCATCGCACTGGTAAGCCGGTTCATAAGTTAAATATGAGTGACGGTGCAGGACTAAAAACGTGTCTATTACTGTCGATTTTTTGTTGTATCAATAAATCATTTTCTAGTCTATCTGCAGATGCCGGAGAACAAGGCGCTGTCGGGGCTGTGCGGTGGAATCCTGGAGGCGTACAATCTGTTCAGTGTGCCGGGCTCCGTGATAGTGTTCGTCGTGGAGGAGATCTCGTACAATATCTGCGATCAGCGCTTTCACGAGTTCGAGATAGCCGAGCAGCGGCCCGAGATACGCGTGAGATATATTATATGTACTGTCTGTCCATGATTATGATTTAATTGAAAGTATGGGGCCGGTACTTTAAAGTACCTTGTGGGGCTGGTACTTTAAAGTACCTTGAGGGGCCGGTACTTTAAAGTACCATGTGGGGCCGGTACTTTAAAGTACCGTGTGGGGCCGGTACTTTAAAAGAATAGCCCCACTGCATCTCTCCCCGTGTATGTCGTAAAAGGCGACTAAGGGATATGCCTGCCTTCTTATACAGGGTGGCCCAGTTATAGTAGTCAAAAATTTTTTTTTAGATGGAGGACGTCATGTTGACTCATTTAAAAACAACATTAGTTCCGCGAAAATCTAAATCTTAATCTACTAGGTGGTAGGGTTTAACCCGCCCGGGTTGGTACCACCGCACTGAATGAAAGGTCGGTCGAAACGGCTATGTAAATAGTTTGTGTTTTCCGTCCAGTTCAGTGTAGCCGGCACGACCTAAGGGAAGCACTGACGTGGCACCAAGTTCACCCGGTGTTACGGGCTGACATTACGGATGTTGTAGGTTATGTAGCCAACCGTGTCAGTTTCCATAAAAAAAAAACAAAGTGTGTGAGAGTTAGGGCCCATGAGCCCTGTTGTCACTGTGACCTGGGAGATCTATTGTGATCTCTCAAAAGTTTATAGCTCACCCCCAAGTCCGATTTCCGCTATGAACCAAGTTATATTCATGGGTTTGAGTGCCTGTATTTGGCATGGGTTAATAATATGAACGGCTACACTGAACTGGATGGAAAACGCGAACATTTACATAGCCGTTTCAACCGACCTTTCATTCAGTGCTGTGGTACCAATCCAGGCCGGTCAAACCCTACCACCTAGTAAGGTAAGAAGGGTTTAACTTGGAATCCGAACCGCGGTCAGCCTACAACCAGGTACTAACCGCGCCCAGGTGTTATAGGGCCTAGTAGTGTCAGTCAGTCAGTCAGTCAGTCAGTCAGTCAGTCAGTCGGTCAGCATGTATGCGGCCAGTTGTATATTCGGCCAGTTGTAAGGCGACTAAGGAATATGACTCCCTTCTTATATTACTAGGTGGTAGGGTTTAAACCGCCCGGGTTGATACCACCGCACTGAATGAAAGGTCAGTCGAAACGGCTATGTAAATAGTTTTCCGTTCAGTTCAGTGTATCCGGCATGACCGAAGGGAAGCACTGACGTGCCACCAAGTTCACCCGGTGTTATGGGCTGACATCACGGATGTTGTAGGTGATGTAGCCAACCGTGTCAGTATCCATAAACAAAAAATCTAAGGTTGAAGATATACCTGATGCATGTATTATGGAGGTGTTCAGGAATCATTCAGATCCAGGAAGCACACGTCAGCATCATTATCTATCCATTCTACACCACTATGTGGAACACGAGATTGTGGGAAGACCACACGCCAGGTGGAACGATGACATCAAGTACGTCGGCGGAAGGCAGCGGTTCCGTACCTCTGAAGGCCGGGAGGACTGGAGGAAAATTGGAGAGGCATATGTCCAGCAGTGGACGCTTACACGCTAACCGACAGTGGTCTGACGTACCGGTTTTGTTACAACAAACGAGGTGCAGGTTATAAAACTTGTATGCTTGTTACATTATTATTTTTGTTTAGATACGCTAGCAGCTAAAAGCTGATGCGTGTACATCGTAGTTGGTAATTGGTAGGGCACTTATTTTTTTATTATTATTTTTTCAGTTTTTCATTATTCATTATTTCATTATCAGTTTTTCATTATTTTTAAAGTTTGCGATTTTTAATGTACATTATATCAAGTCTATTTTTGAAACGGTTCACTGAAGTCACGAGTCAACTACCCGGTTTTACAATAGACATGTCTCTAATAAATAACGATTGTTGTTAAACATACTTCACAAAAGTGATTGGTTCGCAGGTACTGAGGAAGACCCTTGCAGAGATCTATCAGGAGACCACACTCAATCACAAACAACAACTTTTAATGTAAGTCCTGTAACTTTATCATGATCTTGTTAGGGTTCAGTGTGCATACGGAAGCGTACGCAGTCTGTCTGTCCGTCCTACTGCTGTATCTTTTGAACAGTAATAGCTAGCCGGTTACAATTTTCACGTAATAAGTTGACGTTATTACGGTACTTCCACCGAGTCATGCAGCAGGTGGGTCTTCGTGCCTTACTTGCTGCTTGATCGATTGAATCTTGTTCGAATACTTTGCGAAACGTGGTGGTCGGTGTTGTGCTGTAATTTACCGAGTTCTTGCAGCACAGCACCGATTGCTCTGCTTACCCCGATTGTCGGGATTCAGCGTGTGTGATATGTATGTATATGTAAGTGTTATTATGGCGGATATGCCAGGAAGGAAAGGTTTTTTAAACATCTATCTAGAGTGCTCTCTCGTTCTAATAAGAAAAATTCACTGAAATAGTACTAGATGAAATCCCACACGGATACAGGTGCCGCGGAGCAGTGTTGGGAGCCGGCAGGTTAATATTGGCTGACTGAATGAAGGTCTATGGAAACAGCTATGTAAAATAGTATGTTTTCCATTCCGTTTGTTGAAGCCAGACAAGGACTTAATTTCTATAATAAAACACCTGCTAAGTACAGATGTTTTATCTCACGAGCGCGGGTGAGCCACGCTTGTGTGTGTAAATGTGTAAATATACATGCACACTGTCTTTGTCTGCGTGAGCTCGGGAGCGCTACCTGCGCTAACGCTACCTGTACTTACGCACACAGGAGCGCGTGTCTATACGCATTACAACTACAAGTATGTCTCACCCGCGCCCGTGAGATAAAACATCTGTACCACCACGTAATTAGCCGGTTTTTATTATTTGTTATTTTACTTTTTCTGGGTTTCCACCTTCTCACAGTACTGCTACTGCACTTGTCAAAGTCACTGACGATATCCGTCTAAGTATGGAAAACAAAGATCTCACTGTTATCGTGTTGCTTGATTTTAGTAACGCCTTCAATGCAGTTGACTTTGACATCATGGTGGAAATGCTGAGGTCTCTTAACTTATCTCCGCAAGTAATAGATTGGTTTGACTCATACCTTCGTGGTCGCCAGCAACGTGTTAGAATTGACAATGACCTCTCTGATTGGTACGATCTAACTGCTGGTGTTCCACAAGGTGGCGTGTTGTCTCCACTACTCATCGCAATTTTTATAAATTTTGTCTCCAAACTCTTAGTTTCTTTCTACCACTTGTATGCCGATGACTTACAGCTATATCTGGGAGGTAGTACTGACGACATAGCTGGAATCATTGATGTGATCAATGCTGATCTGGCCACCATTTTTGGCTGGACCAGATCCTTTGGACTCATCGTGAATCCGAATAATTCTCAGGTAATGATTGCCGGAAGTCCTCGACTACTATCGAGGATTGACCGCGCTTCGTTGCCTGAGATTATGTACAACGGTACTGCCATACCATACGCTAGGGTTGTCAAAAACCTGGGAATCCTTATGGTTGACACGCTATCTTGGCAGGCTCAGGTCAATGAGGTCAGTCGAAAAGTCTATGCTGCAGCGCACTCCCTGAGACGGCTTCACAACCTTCTTCCGACCACTACAAAGACAATTCTAGCACAATCGTTGCTTCTCCCCATTCATGATTATGCAGATGTACGTTACCTGGACGTTACTGAGGAACTCCTGGACAAGCTTGAGCGTCTGCAAAACATGTGTATACGATTCATTTTCGGACTACGCAAATGTCGTGTGATATCGCAGATGTCTCAAAGACGCAGAATATCGCAGACGTCTCAAATGGCTCCCAATCCGTTTCCGCAGGAATTCCCACATTCTTAGTCTTCTTTACTCTTGTCTTAACAACCCCTCTGCTCCCGAGTATCTATCTTCCCATTTTCAGAACCTATCTTCTCACGGTGTCCCACTTCGGTCTAGTCATGACAATATTTTAGCTAAATAGCTCTCATAAAAATGGTTTTTATACGAACTCATTTTCTGTTCACGCAGCTCGACTGTGGAATTCACTACCACACTTTATCCGACATTGTAAATCGCTTCCCTTATTCAAAAAACACCTAAAACTGTATTACCTCCGTCAATGTGAAGTAAAAACCTAAAAAACAAAAACCACTTTTGTTTCATACTTACCTGGATGGACAAGTATGTATGTATGTATATTTATTTGTATATAATATTCTATATATTTAGTAATTTATATGTATTAAACATGTATGGCTTATATTTTACTAGCATGTACTTATATGTATTGTTAATAAGTATTCTTATTATTATTTTTATCTTCAATTGTCACGCAACTCTTTTCCTACTACCTACTTACATTCCACTATATTATCGAATCTCAAACATCCAAAGGTTGACTATAAGAAATCTCTTTAAGGGATAAGTCCGCCTTTGCACCTTATGTAAATTCTCCAATGTATTTGTTACTGTTTAATGTATACTGGAGCAATAAAGAATTTTCTATCTATCTATGTATCTACACTGTAGAGTGGAACTCACAAGTATCGCCATCTATCGGTGAAAATTCATACTTTTGTTGTTAAAATGTTTGGACAGTTCGGTAGATGGCGCTCTTCTGAAAATTAAGATATTTGTATGGAACCCTTAATTTTTTACTCTTTCTATTTTTTATTATTTGCTGTTATATCCGCCATAATAACACATACCGATTCTATGAAAATGTCAACCAACTAGCTATTACGGTTTCAAAGATACAGCAGTAGGACAGACAGACAGCGTAGGGTTAGTAATAGGCTTCCGTACTGGGTACGGAAACCTAAAAAGGCGAATATTCATACATACATATCACACACGCTGAATCCCGACAATCGGAGTAAGCAGAGTAATCGCTGTTGTGCTGCAAGAACTCTGGTCAATAACAGCACAACACCGACCACCACGTTTGGCAAAGTTTTCGAACAAGATTCAATCGATCAAGCAGTAAGTAAGGTACGCAGACCCACCTGCTGTATGACTTGGTGGAAGTACCGTGCCAAGGTGACAGGTGGCGAGCCCGTCGCCCTTTAGCACGGCATCTTGTCCTTATCCCTTAGTCGCCTTTTACGCATACACGGGGAGAGATGCAGTGGGGCTATTCTTTTTAAGTACCGGCCCCACACGGTGAATATTCTATTTGACAAAATGGTTTACTCGTCATTTTAATAGGCCACTGAGAAATCATTATGTTGTAACAGTGACGGAAGTCCGGTAGCTGTGGTGTACTACCGTTCGGGATACGAACCGGCGCAGTACCCCTCGTGCCGCGAGTGGGAGGCCCGGCTGCGCGTCGAGAGATCCACGTGAGTTGCTCTGTTAAAGTTGTTTGGATCGCGTACATGAGAATTTGTATTACTTGCATTGCTAGATGTGTTTGCGTTCCAAGTCACATAGTACTGGCATCCCTCGGGGTGAAATTATCTCTCCCCAACTCTTTTATTTCTAGCTCGAAGGTGTTGAACTGAGCTTGCGATGGCTTCACCGAACATATCCGGGCGCATTGGCAGTAGAGGAGGTTGTCAATCGAAGTCGGGACTAGCGAGCGGCCACTCTGTGTAGTTGTCCAGCGTGCATTACGTTTCAGCTCGCGGCAAGCCCTCGTTAGCTAGACTAGGACAAAGGAGAACCACCAGTCTCGCTTTCGACCTCCCTCTATACCTATCTATATTCTATAGGATGCCTCCAGTGATGTTTTAGAGGCTCTCTTCATATATGAGCTTAGCGGTGATCTTGGCATGTCTAGGTTCTTGAAGAAACTTCGCTGGTAGTCCTCTTGAAAGTGTGGATCTAAGCTTGCGATGGCTTCACCGAATATATCCGGGCCCATCGGCAGTAGAGGAGGGTATTAATCGAGGCGGGGACTAGCGAGTGGCCACTCTAAATTTCCCGCGCATGCTTCACGTTTCGGCTCGCTTCAAGCCCTCGTCAGCTAGTCTGCGTTGACTAGGACGCGGGGAAATCACCAATCCCGCTCTCGACCTCCCTCTCTCTACCTATCCATATGCTGTAGGATGCTTCCAGTGACGTTTTCGAAGCTCTCTCCATATATGAGCTTAGCGTCGATCTTGGGAGCCCTAGATTCTTGAAGAGACTGTAGAGCGACTTCGCTGGTAGTCCTCTTGCTCCGACTTTCACAGCGAAGAGATCAGTCTTGAATCCGTTTCTCACAATCCGGTCTACTAAGTTGCAGTACTTGTTAAGTTTGATGTTGTGGTCCTTCGGTATGTTACTTTCCCATGGAACTGTAAGTTCAACAAGTACTACATGCTTTGTCGCTTTTGAGAATATGAGTATATCCGGTCTTAATGCTGTGGTACAGATTTCCGAAGGCATTTGGTAATGCTTCTCATGTGTGTCCATCAACAATTCCCAATCCTTTGCTGCTCCCAATATTGAAGAAGGTTTAGTCCTATCTTTGGGCAGCTTATTGGCTCCATGTTTCACAAAGTTTACCTTCTGGAAGCCGCTACTGGTTTGCCCTTTCCTGGTCCGTGCAATCTAATGTATGTAACGTATAAAGTCTGTTTTTTTATCAGAGAGAGCAAATTGACATTTCCTGTGCTGTTTTTGGTGTTTGTGGTAATTTAATTTATTATAAGCTGGTGCCATTATTTATATGTTTGACATTTGTATCTGTCAAATTGCTCTCTCTAAAATAAAGACTTTACATTGTAATGGTTAAAGCGCAATCTCTCTCGGTAGCCCCCTCCCAAGGCGCAAAAGAGAGTTGGCACATTTTTTAAAAAATTCTTAATTTAAGTTATTGTATCCCATTTATTTATTAATTAATCAAAATAGCCTAATGCAATGAAATTTAACTAAAATTAAGAAATATGATAAAATTAAACTAAAATAACTTATAAACTAAACCTAAAAAAAATAAATTAAAAGTACCTATAAATAATATATTTCATTTAAATTTACCTGAGTCGCTGCATCGGTGCAAGTGCCAAGTACGCACGCCGCGTTACACCTCTGAATCTCAATGGCGATTCGCCGAACAAAGAAAGCTTTGGCACGGCGGTCACCAGATTTATCTACTAAAATAGTTTTCCGAGAATGTTTTGGTATCTGACGACCACGGCCCCATAGTTTTTACGGCGAAAGGTTGAAATTCAAAGTTTGGGGCTTTAGGCGTATTCGGTTATGTCAGCGGAATACTCCCATTAACTTGTGGAAAATATGTAGGTCAGCCTCGATAGCTCAGGGTGCAGACAGTCAACTGTCGCTATTGAATGTTAAGCAACGCTGGGTGCGGTCACTACTTGGATGGGTGACCGCTGACCGTTGGAGGCTGACCGAGGTTCGGATTCCTCGTAAAACTGTAGGTCCCTTCCCTCCTAATCTTACTTGGTGGTAGGGTTTAACCCGCCCGGGTTGGTACCACCGCACTGAATGAAACGTCGGTCGAAACGGCTATGTAAATAGTTTGTGCTTTCCGACCAGTTCAGTGTAGCCGGCACGATCAAAGGGGGAAGCACACTGACATGGCACCTAGTTCACCCGGTGTTATAGGCTGACATCACGGACGTTGTAGGTGATGTAGCGAACCGTGTCAGTTTCCATAAAAAAAAAATTCAAATTTTGCTCAATCTCGAGATATCGTTCCAAACGCTCAAAGGTCATTGTCCTTTTTTCCACGTAGCCGAGAAACATACTATAGCAAGAAATGTCTCCCCGCAGAGCGATAAAGTGCCCGTCGATCCAGTACCAGCTCGCCGGTACGAAGAAGGTGCAACAGGCGCTGGCGCGCGCGGGGGCGGTGGAGCGCTTCGTCGCCGATCCGGCCGACGCCGCCACAGTGAGGAAGATCTTCACGGGACTCTTCGCGCTGGACTTCGACGACGAGGGCGAAAGAGCCGTGCAGATGGCTATCGACGAGGCGGAGAGGTTAGAATGGTGTTGTTTGTTTTTAGTGGTTGGCCCGGTTAAGACTGCACTAACAACGTACCGCGTGGGGCCAGTACTTTAAAAGAATAGCCCCACTGCATCTCTTCCCGTGTATGTCGTAAAAGGCGACTAAGGGATATGACTCCCTTCTTATATTACTAGGTGGTAGGGTTTAACCCGCCCGGGTTGGTACCACCGCACTGAATGAAAGGTCGGTCGTAACGGCTATGTAAATAGTTTGTGTTTTCCGTCCAGTTCAGTGTAGCCGGCACGACCGAAGGGAAGCACTGACGTGGCACCAAGTTCACCCGGTGTTATGGGCTGACATCACGGTTGTTGTAGGTGATGGCCAATCGTGTCAGTTTCCATAAAAAAAAAACAACACTGGCGCAACGAAAACATTGAGGAGATCTCATAGAGACATACAAAATACTGAAGCGACACTACGACTGTCCAGAGTTGAAAGCATGTTTGTGTTAAATTCGATCACCTAAGAGGTCACTGATTCCGAGCGGTGAAGCAGCAGGTGCCCTGGTCTCTCTACTCGGCCATTACGGGTATACAGGACTACTGGTCATACTCGGTCTTGTTGGAAGAATGGATGATAGGAGACTAACGAAAGAAATTTATGAAGCAAATGTGAGTGGAAGAGTCGGGAAGGGTCGCCCTAGACGCAAGTACCTGGACCAGATCGGGCATGAGCTCAAAAAGAGGCAAGTGCTTAGTACCCGTAACCGACGAGCATGCATGAAGAACATTATGGGAGTGGAAGAGGCGGCAGAGGTGAGTCAGGATCGTGGCGCGTGGAGATCCGTTGTCTCTGCATACCCCGCCGGGAAACAGGCGTGACGCTATGTATGTATGTCCCGTAGTCCTACTGGTAGTACCACGGACAAAAAACATTGCCCTTGGTTCTACCAGTAGGACTACGCAGTAGGACCAGGGGCAACAAACGGGACTACTGAATAAAACATAATGGGCGAAAAAGGATGCAGTTTTTTTTTTTTTACTTTTCGCTCAGTGCGGTGGTACCAACCCGGCCGGGATAAACCCTACCACCTAGTTAGTTGACCTATGTCGTGTTGACATGTGGTGAACATGAATGTATGTATGGCAGGTTCGTGCTGAAGCCGCAGCGCGAGGGCGGCGGCAACAACGTGTACGGCTCGGAGGTGCGCTCGGCGCTGCTGCGCATGCGGCACAGCCGCGAGCGCGCCGCCTACATCCTGATGGAGCGCATCACGCCGCCGCTGGTGGCCGGCTACGCGGTGCGCGCGCACGCGCCCGTCCCGCCCCCCCTCACCGACCTCGTCTCCGAGCTGGGCATCTTCGGCGTCATCATCGGGTGAGCGTCACCCTCAAGCGGCCGCTGCATACGCTAATAGTTTTTTTTTAATGGGAACTGACACAGGGCTACATCACCTACAACATCCGTAATGTCAGCCCATAACACCGGGTGAACTTGGCGCCACGTCAGTGCTTCCCTTCGGTCGTGCCGGCTACACTGAACTGGGCGGAAAACACAAACTATTTACATAGCCGTTTCGACGGACCTTTCATTCAGTGCGGTGGTACCAACCCGGGCGGGTTAAACCCTACCACCTAGTAATATAAGAAGGGAGTCATATCCCCTAGTCGCCTTTTACGACATACACGGGGAGAGATGCAGTGGGGCTATTCTTTTAAAGTACCGGCCCCACACGGTACATCTTTCTTTCCATCTTTCATCAGGTTCCACGGTACAGTTGTCTTTCTGAAATATTGTTGGGTTCTCATTCTCCACTTAACCGCTCAGCCGTTGCGTGCCAGCCTGTGGCACGGCATCACAAATCGACCGAAACGTCGCGTGCCACGAGTTGGCACGGTGGCGCGGGCCGGCTTTCGGCATTAAAATATGGTTTCAATATGGCGACAAGGCTCAATTATATCATGTGTCAATTCTGAAACATGGCCTAACAGGCGCCTATTCATGACATCGTAACCCCCGTGTACAACCGAATGTCCATGGGCATCGTTAGGCACCTTATGGGGTGGCTCGGAGCCACATGTCGGGCTTACTAAAAAAAAAAAATTCATCAATCATCAATATAATTTCCTTTCATTCATGTCATAAAAAGAATATACCTATTATTTTACTAACAATTTGCTGCAGAGTACCGATTAAAATATAATTGGGAACGGCTGCACTACAGTAGTCTTGTCCAAAGACCGACCGACCGACCGAACCGATATACCTCACTGAAGTGAACAAACGAGCAAGCTCAGAACAACCTGAGCAAAACATCTCACCCGCTCAGCTGCTCAGCCGCTCAGCCGCTCTCAGAAGGTCGGTCGGTCGGTCGACCGAACGAGCGGAGATGAGAGCGAGTGAAGGCGCGAGCCGCAAGGCGCGGTCGGACGGTCGGTCGGTTGCGGAAGCGCACTACCTACTTTAGTGAGCCTGAGCTAACTGAGCAAGAGAGCAGCTGAACGACGAGACCGAACTAACTGCGTTCACTGAACTACAAAGAGTGAATCAGTACAGTGAACGAGCAAGGACAAGACTACACTACAGCCACATTGAACCTTTTTATTCTTGTCCGCAGGACCGCAGACAAGATCCTGGTGAACCGGCAAGTGGGTCACATGCTGCGAACCAAGCTGGCGGACGCCGACGAGGGCGGAGTCGCAGCGGGCCTCGGAGCCCTAGACTCGCCGTACCTCGTGGACTTTTAGCCGGCCGCCGCGTCCGGGAGCCGCACTCTGTTTAGTCGTGTTAGTTGGAGTTGGCCAGCGCACGCGGCCAGCGACACGCGGGGAGATGGCGCCGGGTCGCCAGTGCGTCCTTGCTTGTCACTGTTCTCGTGCGGGCAGGTTACGGGCGAGTTGAGTCCTTAGGATGACTTAAAAGTGCAAGCTCGCGCCTTGAGAACGCGCCGTGCATGTGGGCTTCCGCACAAACGCAATTCAATGATTGCTTCAAAACTGTTTGGAGTGGGCTAAACATTCACTTTTCTACTCAACATCTGTAGGAATAATTTTATCAAATTATGGTTACATAAAAATAATTTTATTAAATCATGGTTACATAAAAATAATTTTATTAAATTATGGTTACATAAAAATAATTTTATTAAATTAGCTTAATGTTAAAGTTTGTTCCTACAGAGACATATATTGAGTAGAAAACTTAATACAAATTAAGATTGCCACATGATTTTGAAGTGATCATTCGATTACGTTAGTATGGGAAGCCGAGGTGTGCAGCACACTCTTAAGGGTAATATAGCAGCAATTATATCAGAGCTGTTTGCTCGCGAGATGGAACGAGTTTACAACTCTCTACATGACTAAACAAAGCGCATACGATGCTCTACGTGCGTTCGCAATGCACGAACGGCCATTCGTGAGCGAATGTGAAACAAAATCCTTGTTGACTTGTAAAAATGTGTACTTATGTATTTTAATGCTCACAAGTGTGAGCAGATTCATTATAATAAATAATCATTCCATAGATTATGTTATGTACTTTTAACTGTGATTATTTTATGCTGAACTTTAATAAATAATAGATAAATTATTAATGAGAAATTTTGCATATTATGTGCATTTTAAATTGAATGTTCTAAATTAGTTAGAATGTATTAAAATCAGATATTTAAGAGCACGCTGTACACTTCGGCTCAATGCTAAGAATTTATCAAAATGCAATTATGCAGCAATAAATTTAACATCAAAATTGTGACTAAAAGTAAAATTTAAATATACATGTACATTTGAAATGTAACCAAATTTAATGTAATTGTCAAATTTCAGTTACCAAATATTATACTAGTGTTACCTGTCTGTCTGTACTTCTTCTAATTTAAGAAAGAGTGAAATGATAAGGCAATAATGAATAATGAATGAGTGCACAATATTTGGAGAGATTCAATCTATTACGACCTCACAAACAAAACACTTTGTTTTAAAACTGATTTTTGATGGAAAAACAAATTAATTCCGTTAGTTTAAAAACCTAATTGGAAAGAACTTAGACATATTTTTAATCGCAAACCCGTATCGGTCCACTGCTGGACAGAGGCCTCTCCCAAGGTACGGCACCACACATGGTCTTTCGCTCTTCTCATCCATCCACACCCGGCTACGCTTTTTTAGGTCATCTGTCCGTTTAGCCGGGGGGTGTCACACGCTACGTTTGCTTGTATGTGGGCCTCCATTCGAGCACCCGTCTACCCACCGGTTGTCGGGTTTGCGAGAGATGTGCCCAGCCCTCTTTTAATAAATGAATCAAACCAATAGGTAGGTTTATATAATTTGGAAAAAATTAAAGACAAAACATTTTGTAAACAATGTTCAATAAACTTTTTATGGGATCTTTCCTCAAATAAAAAAAAAGGTTTTTCAAGATAAATAAATCATTATAATATACACATCACACCTTTTTCCCCATGAGGTTGGAATAGGAAAGGGTCTCCACCCACAGCTAAATAATATGATTTAAACATAAAAATTGCACACCTGATTGCGTCGTAGGCAAAGATTTAAATCGATAGATAGGCCAAAGCGCTCAAGAGTTCATCATCGATTAGACATAACGGTGTTTCATGTACAGTCATCAAGAATTGCATCAAAAGCTGTGTCATGTTAACATAACGCTAACGCTATGCACTCGCGCATCGGCGCGTTCCATTCCGTTCCGTGGAACGAGCTCTCAATACGCGCGTGGCGTTGCGTCTGATGCGAAGTAGCCGCATGCGGCCCTTTCATTGGTGACATTGTCTATAGTGCGCCATGTTAGACTATCCTATCTATCGATTTAATTTGGTCGCGGGTATTTGATCGAATCACAAAATAATGTCACAAAAACACAAAAATGGTTTATATCGCTCGGGAGATGAGTCAGCCGAGTCGGCAGGTGAGGTGCTAGGTGTGTGTGTGTGTGTGCTTTGATAACCGAGAATGTATTTTGTATACAAATAATTTTGTAAACCCATTTGTAATGAAAATTAAATGAAGTGTAAATTTAAATGGTTTTTTATTTATACAGGGTGTCCCAGAAACCGACGATAATCCTTCGACAGCTGATAGGGCTGCTAATTACCTCTCAGAATATCTAATTTTAGGTTTAGTAAAAATGGCTTAGTTTATGAGATATTGTCAATTTTGTAAAAATAAAAAATTTTCTCCCTCAGCTCATTTTTTTAAATGCCACAAGTACAAATGTAAGATTTCCTTAAATCTAGTTTTTGTCAGATATTCATGAAAAGTAATGCTTTCACACGGTATAATTAATTTTTTCATGTTTAATCCTGCTTAGCTGCAAAACGACTTAAGAACCACATGTTAATTTTTTTTCAGCTTCGTTCCTTGAATTTGGCCTTTCGCGGTGAAAACAAAAATTACTACACTAAAGTGGCATTATACAACAAAAATAAGTCCATCTAATGTAGTTTTTAAAATGGTACATCACTTACCGATTTTCTCAATAATTTATGAGATATTGTTATTTAACTGCAAAAGGACCTCGGAATTTGATAACTGTTCTACCAACTACGAATTAGAATAAAATAAACACTTGAAGTAAATTGGTCTATATTAACCTGTTAAAGTAGATGTTCAAATTGTTTACCACCTGCACGAATGCTAGCTCGACATCTTCTCACAAATGCCCGGTTGATGCGTCGAGCAACTACTCGATGTAAGTGCAGATACGTCCACCTGAGCTGCTGCCGTAATTCTTTCTTTGAGTTCTATCAAGTTTTCCACGGGGACCCGTAAACTTTTTCTTTTAAATAGCCCCAATCTGTGGCCCCAATGATAAAAATCGAACTGATTTAAATCCGGTGATCTAGGCGTCCGATTCATCTGTGGGCAAGAGGCTAGGAGGCCACAAGACGTCTGTTGAATTACAGAGACTCTAAACGCGCGAAATTATCTTGAGTTTCTGCAACAGGAGCTTCACAGCCTTTTAGAAAATGTATCATTGGCCATACGGAGGGAGATCAGGTTGCAAAATGATGGCTACCCAGCCCATTACGCTAGGGTAGTGCGCAATTTGTAGGTTTCCGTATCCCGTACGGAAGCCTATTACTAAGCCTACGCCGTCTGTCTGTCCGTCCGTCCGTCTGTCTGTCTGTCTGTCCGAGGAGGACTGTATCTCTTGAACCGTCATAGGTAGCCCGTTGAAATTTTTACAGAATATGTGTTATTATGGCGGATATAAAAACAAATAATAAAAAATAGAAAAAGTAAAAAATTAAGGGTGGGTTCCCATACAAGAAACGAGTTTTTTTAATGTTTTTTTTTTGTGGTGCGGAAACCTCGGTGCGCGATTCCGACTCGCACTTGACCGGTTTTTTTAGACGAAGCATATCCTCACAGATGAATCGGACGTCTAGATCACCGGATTTAAATCCGTTAGATTTTTATCATTTGGGCTATTTAAAAGAAAAAGTTTGCGCGTCCCGGTGGAAAACTTGATAGAGCTCAAAGAAAGAATTACGGCATTACCTCAGGTGGACGTATCTGCACTTGCATCGAGTAGTTGCTCGACGCATCAACCGGGCATTTGTGAGAAGATGTCGAGCTAGCATTCGTGCAGGTGGTAAACAATTTGAACATTTTATTTATTTATTTATTTTATTTATTTTAAACTTTCAGAAACAAACAGTTACAAAATGAATACATAGTAAATTAACTCTAGACTAACACCTAAACCAGTAAAGTTTCTACAAATAATTTTAATCCTACAATTAATAATATCAACAAAACTTATAGATAATATATATATAGAAAGTGTATACATTTGTTTAAATTTGGACAAGAAAGGAAAACGAAAAAACGAAAAATAAAACATTGCGATTTAGAAGATTGTTGAGCAAGTGAGACCAATGACCTATCGTATAATATTATAACAGAGTTTTTTGAATTGACCTAAACTAGTGTTAAAAATGTCGACACTGCAGAAGAAATCATTATATGTCTTACAACTTCGATTTATGAATCTGTGCTCGCTATAATTACAATGACTTCTGTACAATGAGAATGTGTCAGTAGAACGTGTGTTTCTGATTGGACATCTAAATTTAATTTTATCCAATAAATACTGTGACTCGACAAATGAATTTATGATTTTGAAAAGAAAGGTAACATCTGTGATATGTCTTCTGTTAGCAAGAGAAGTAAGCGCGAAATTGTTTTGAAGACTGTTACTTTGAGTTCGATAACCAACGTATTTCAAAAATTTATTTTGAATGCGTTCAATCTCGTCAATATAAATGTTGTATTGAGGACTCCATATTATTGAGGCATACTCCAAGTGTGACCTAACGTAAGCGGAGTAAAGCAGTCTACTTTAACAGGTTAATAAAGACCAATTTACTTCAAGTGTTTATTTTATTCTAATTCGTAGTTGGTAGAACAGTTATCAAATTCCGAGGTCCTTTTGCAGTTAAATAACAATATCTCATAAAATATTGGGCAAATCGGTAAGTGATGTACCATTTTAAAAACTACATTAGATGGGCGTATTTTTGTTGCATAATGCCACTTTAGTGTAGTAATTTTTTTTCTCCCCGCGAAGGGCCAAATCCAAGGGACGAAGCTGAAAAAAATTAACATGTGGTTCTTAAGTCGTTTTTCAGCAAAGCAGGATTAAATATAAAAAAATAAATTATACCGTGTGAAAGCCTTACTTTTCAGGAATATTTGACAAGAACTATATTTAAGAAAATCTTACATTTGTACTTGTGGCATTTGAAAAAATGAACTGAGGGAGAAAATTTTTGATTTTTACAAAAATGACAATATCTCAAAAACTAAGCCATTTTTACAAAACCTAAAATTAGATATTCTGAGAGGTAATTAGCAGGCCTATCAGCTGTCGAAGGATTATCGTCGGTTTCTGGGACACCCTGTATAAAAGATTAGACTGTGGGTTTAGAAATATAATTGTTTCTAACAAAGATAATTTTATTTAAACATATTTTTGTCTTATGTATTATGTAAAATATAAACAATAGGTAATTTAATTTAATTTAGGGTGCAAAATATTTTGAGAATAAAGCGTAAAATTTGTTTATAAATAACACAAACAAATAATTATATCATAATTTATTTATTTATTCTAAAACTTGACATGCCAAACATTAATTCACCAACACCAAAACATTTACACTGACAAGATAAAAATATTACCATACTTTAACCACTTCGAATTCGGTAACCCTTGTTCACAATACAAATATATGAGATGTGTACTTGTGAGAGCAGGCAAGAGCTACAAAGTTTATTAACGTAGAACAGAGATAGCATCTACTTTTAATACTAGACTTTTAGCTGTCACACGTTGAGCCCAGTGCTGGAATTCATAGGATTCATTCGAGGTTTATTTCGAGTGAAGCTTTTTTCTATATCGTTCTCTTGAGCATATATTGTATCTCTTGATCGAATACGAGAGCGAGATGGCGATCACCCCATCTCGCTCACACGCTTCTGCTTCGAGTGAGTTCACCTTTCGCCTGCGACAGTTTCGCAAATTGCGAGCAAGACGACCGGGTTGGAGGAATAGAAAGTATAAAAAAAAAGTTTGTTTTGTATGAAAATTTGGGGTTGCACTGGGCAGGGATTGCATCCCCATACGCTGGACTTAACGCGGATGCGTACCGATCGGTCGTACAGATCTTTCCTACACAGAACTGGTAAATTCTGGAACGCTCTCCCTGCCCACACATTTCCACTATGTCGTGCTTTCTATAAAAAAAGGTATTTTTTTTTATCACACCAAAGAAGTATAACTTGTAACACGTGTACAGTCCACATTGTCCTATTTGTTGGAATGTCCACAGACACAGTACCCAAGAACGAAAACTAAAAAAAAAAACAATCATTCATTATCTGAAAAAAATGTATGAAATAAAAAAATAAAAATCGAACCCTAGAGTTGAAGGCGGTCGGTTATTTTTGCTTGCTTTAGCACCACCGCCTTCAACTCTAGGGTTCGATTTTGATTTTTTTATTTCATACATTTTTGAAGGCGGTTTTTATATTTTTTTAAATAGTTTTTTATTTCACAGTTTTTTTAGTAATTTTTATTTGCTATTAATGTACTCGGCGGAATCGCTCGGCCTTCGGCCTCGCGATTCCGCCTCGCTTTCTAATCCGATCTTGACAAAAAAAAATGGGACCACCTTGGAGCTAGACTGAACCGAACACAAAAATAATCATCGAAATCGATTCACAATTGGGGAAGATATTGCTGAACATACATAAAAAAAAATACATACAGCCGAACATAGAACCTCCTCCTTTTTTGAAGTCGGTTAAAAAAAACTGATATGAACACATCAGCTAGAGCTGCTTGTTCATGAAAAAATAAATAAATAAATGTGTCCGGATCGTAATCTCAGGCCATATGTGTCGAGATTTAGAAAAAGACCATCCGGTTGTAGAGCGTCGTCCCTGTCGAACTTCTCTGTGCGACAGGGAAGACGCTCTACAACCGGATTGTCTCTTTCTAAATCTCCACATGCATTATTTGCTGCCAGGAACTGTACATACGTATATGCACCCATTTTTTTATCCTCGTTCAATCGCGATGGCAGGCCGCCCTAGTTGTGGATAAATTATTAGTGGCGTTTGACGGCTGTAGCGCGCGTCATCAACCTTGTAGAGAGCGTTTCAACTAAAAGTTCCCTTCGCCGTTAAGTTGGCTCCACTGTCTGTCAAAAGAGTATTGAGGGTTGCTATGTGTACAGATTTACCCGTAATTTATCGGTATTTACCGTATTTATTCTACGGTAAATACCGATTACATTATTAGGTAATATAATCTTCACAATCTAGCAACACTAATTTAAGCACTGACAGTGACACTGACAGTGGAGCCAACATAACGGCGAAGGGAACTTTTAGTTGAAACACTCTAGTGAATGAATCAGTGTTGGTGACTAGCTTGTTAGGGAGGAAGCTACAGGCTCTCTGTGTACTTGGGATAGCTGTTCTTGAAGAGGAGACCGGTGTCTCCGGCCTCCTTGTTGTATCCATCGGTGTATTGCATCTTTGGATGGTTGTACACGACCTGTGGACGTTTCAGAACATGGTGTTAATAAATTGCTATTTGACCTTCGAACCTTCCGATCGGTGGCTGATGTGGACGGGGGTGGAATGGATGAGGGAAGCCAATTTTTAAAGCGCTGCCTATGGTCAAAGCAATTAATAGGCTGAGCGAATATATTCCATGGGGAGTGCACGGAGGAGCTGTTTGCCGCGATCCTGCAGTCGAAAAACTAGCTATAAAAGAATATACCATCTACTCTTAAAAGTGCATCATCATCATCATCATCATCAGCCTGTATCGGTCCACTGCTGGACATAGGCCTCTCCCAAGGCACGCCACCACACGCGGTCTTCCGCTCTTCTCATCCATCCACTCCCGGCTACCTTTTTTAGGTGTCATCTGTCCACCTGTCATAATAACGGATTTCGATGGCCACCGTAATACGTTATTATGTTTATGCATAATCAGAGCAATACAAAAACTGTTTCCAGTATCTTAGAATATCATAATCAAAATCGACTACAGCTTCATGGCTTGTTTTTTCCAGTTATGGCTTTGTTTAAGAGATATATATTATTTACTTGAGTGGCAGCACCGTCGCCTGTCATTTTGCACGGAAGGCTCTTAAAGAGGTTCTGTGTGCTCTCTCTCACCTGCTCCCAAGCGAAGGCGTCGTCCGCGGAGGTAATGAGCTCTGGCACGTCGCACCTCGCTATGTTGAACTGGTTCATGAGATAGTGCTTGGCGTTGGTGTACATCTGCCTCTTCTCCGCCCAGTCTATCTCGCGCGGCAGCCGCCAGTCCTTCATCTTGGGCTCCTCGCGCTCCGTGTACTGCTCGAAGTTTAAACGCTCGATGTCCTCGACCACCTGTCGTCGTTACCGTCAATTAGGTTTTTTTTATGGAAACTGACAAGGTTGGCTACATGACCACATTACACACATTCTTACCCGTTCAATGTTTGTGTTATATATAACAGGGTGGATATCCTACATACATACATACCACATTCTGTATGCCGAAAATCGGGGTAAGCAGAGTAATCGGTGTTCTGCTGCAAGCATTCTTGTAAATTGCAGCACAACACAGACCACCACATTTAGCAAAGTATTCTATTAAGCAGCCAGTAAAGCACGAAGACCCACCTGCTGCTCACAACTCGGTGGAAGGACTCCACGCGGTGCCATTTATTCACAATTTTAACAAAATACCAATATCAGTACCAGCGCCCCTGAATCTGAAATTGACCCTACTTAATTTTTTTTACTTTCTGTTTTAATATTTGTTAGGATATCCGCCATAATAAACATATTTTGTGAAAAGGAGAATGGGCGTTTTGGTCTACCCCTCCTCTAGCTGTGAGTGTAATATCAATGGAAAGGTTGATTTATATAGAACATTTTTTAGTATGGCAGCAAACGTCAATTATTAGTACTTTCGGAGTTATATTACTTTTAAGTTTTATAAACATAGAACCTTATCATAGTAATATGCTTACTCTGTATGATGATCATCGTTCTAGGAAGGGTTAGTACTTAGAGCGAAACAGTTCCAAAATGACCGAGCGGTATTGAAACCGTAATGATTAAAATACCTTTTTTTTTGGTTTCACTACCGCTCGGTCAATTTGGAACTGTTTCGCTCTAAGTACTTACCCTTCCTAGAACGATGATCATCGTACAGAGGTAAGCATATTACTATGATAAGGTTCTATGTTTATAGAACTTAAAGTGATATAACTCGTAAAGTACTAACAATAGATGTTAGTATGTTTGGGCAAAATGGTTTTCTTTGAAAGACCTTTCGATTGATATATCATTCATTGTTAGAGGAGGGGTAGACCAACTTCGATAAATTTTTGCCCATGCTCCTTTCAACCGGCTACCTATTTACTGGTTCAAAAGATGCCCCAGACAGATGGACAGGCAAACAGACGGCGTAGGCTTAGTACTAGGCTTCCGCATGGATACGGAAACCTTGAAAAGCCACCTCGGGGCTGCAGTTGAATGAAGCTAATAATGTGTACGAGGTGTACTCACGACGTCGATCTCGCCCCTGCCGGTCCAGTCGTAGACGAGGAGCTCCGCGTGCTTACTGATGTCCGCCAGGTATTTGTGCTTGTACTGATACTCCAGCGTCTGAAGTCACACACACACACGTAGGGTTATTATTATTATTATTGTATAATATGTTTATTTTTATTATGGCAACCGACACGGTTGGCTACATCACCTACAACGTCCGTGATGTCAGCCCATAACACCGGGTGAACTAGGTGTCATGTCAGTGTGCTTCCCCCTTTGATCGTGCCCGGCTACACTGAACTGGTCGGAAAACACAAACTATTTACATTGCCGTTTCGACCGACGTTTCATTCGGTGCGGTGGTATCAACCCGGGCGGGTTAAACCCTACCACCAAGTACAATTAGGAGGGAAGGGACCTACAGTTTTAGTATTACTGTATAATATGTTTATTTTATCGGAGTTGTCCAAAGGTTGAAAGTTGCCCAGCGAGCAATGGAGCGAGCCAAGCTAGAAATATCGCTCCGTGATATGGTGCGTAACGAGGCAATCCGCCGATGCACCAAAGTAGTCGATATTGGATACCGGGTGGCTAAGCTCAAGTGGCAGTGGGCTGCGCACGTCAGCCGAAGAGACGACGACCGTTGGAGTAACCGTGCCCTACACTGGCGGCCGTGGACAGGAAAACGGAGTGTGGGAAGACCACCTGCCAGGTGGGACGACGACATCAAGTACTTCGGCGGAAAGCAGTGGTTCCATATCGCTGAAGGCCGGGAGGACTGGAGGAAAATTGGAGAAGCGTATACTCAGCAGTGGACGCTTACACGCTTACACGCGACAAAATTTTGCCACCACGTCGCCACGGGGATGTCCAGGTACAGCACCAGGTGCGGCTTCATCTCTATCTATCTACAGACTGCCGCCGGTCGAGCGACATATCGCACCCACCTTGAGATAGTCGTTGGTGAGCGCAGGCGAGCCCTGCTCGTGCGGCAGGTTCCTCTCCTTGATGCGCTGCTGCACGGTCGCCACGGGGATGTCCAGGTACAGCACCAGGTGCGGCTACATCTCTATCTATCTACAGACTGCCGCCGGTCGAGCGACATATCGCACCCACCTTGAGATAGTCGTTGGTGAGCGCAGGCGAGCCCTGCTCGTGCGGCAGGTTCCTCTCCTTGATGCGCTGCTGCACGGTCGCCACGGGGATGTCCAGGTACAGCACCAGGTGCGGCTACATCTCTATCTATCTACAGACTGCCGCCGGTCGAGCGACATATCGCACCCACCTTGAGATAGTCGTTGGTGAGCGCAGGCGAGCCCTGCTCGTGCGGCAGGTTCCTCTCCTTGATGCGCTGCTGCACGGTCGCCACGGGGATGTCCAGGTACAGCACCAGGTGCGGCTACATCTCTATCTATCTACAGACTGCCGCCGGTCGAGCGACATATCGCACCCACCTTGAGATAGTCGTTGGTGAGCGCAGGCGAGCCCTGCTCGTGCGGCAGGTTTCTCTCCTTGATACGCTGCTGCACGGTCGCCACGGGGATGTCCAGGTACAGCACCAGGTGCGGCTTCATCTCTATCTATCTACAGACTGCCGCCGGTCGAGCGACATATCGCACCGACCTTGAGATAGTCGTTGGTGAGCGCAGGCGAGCCCTGCTCGTGCGGCAGGTTCCTCTCCTTGATGCGCTGCTGCACGGTCGCCACGGGGATGTCCAGGTACAGCACCAGGTGCGGCTTCATCAGATCCTCGAGCGTGGTCGCGCGGAGCTCGTAGTACACAGACCGAGCGCCTTTGCTGCCAACGTACACAACCAAGACATCACAACCGATGAAGTATTAAGTTGGCTAGAAGACATCACAAGACCTGTGTTAAGTTCGCCTTTTTGGTTTCTCACTGTATTATTGTGTATTTCTATAATTTTATTTTCGGATTGGTACTTACAAAGAATAGATATCTATCAAAGACCTACCATTGTCTTTTTCATATGGACAGACAGAGATCGGTTTTCGCCAGTGCATTCTCTGTGATAGCGGTAATAGGTTTTTTTTATGTAATCCGGTATGGGTTGCTGAGTCGGAGGGTCAAAGCACATGCTCCTACCCCAGTATAGACAGCAATCCAGGGAAATCTCCGGTATGGCACCTACCTTCTCAGAGATATTGGCTGGTCGGAGCATGCACTTCGGCCCCTCCGACTCAGCCACCCATACCGGATTACATAAAAAAAAATCTTTAACAGCAATACTTGCAAACATTTCATAACAAACAGAGTGGTGGACACTGGAACCAACTTCCCGAGGAAGTAATAAGCGCACTTAGTACCAACCAATTCAAAAACAACCCTAGATAAATATCTAACAAATCCTTACCTATAATAAAATCCAATGTCTGCTTTCTGTCTGAGTGTCTGAGTGTCTGTCTGTCCGCTTATAACTCGAGAACTACTGAACCGATTTTAATAAAACAAAATTCTACGGATAGCTTGATTCTTCCCATCAACTACAGGCTACTTACTATCACGCTAAATAGCTTATGAGGTTAGCAGTGAAGTGAAATATGAGAGCGGGCGGAGCCGCGGGCACAGCTTGTAAAACATAATTCTCAAAAATAGTGCTCAAGAACGATAATTAAATTAAAAAAAATTCAAAAATCCAAGGTAACGACCAAAACAACCAATTTTAACTGGATTTAGACGTATCAGACAAGGCTGCCTGTCTAAAAAAAAAAAATTGTTATCTCTCACCTGGCGAACTTGTGCTCGAACATGGCCTCCATGAAGATGAAGTCTGAGAAGGGGCACCGCTCCAGCACCACACCCTGGCCGCTGTTCAGCAGGTGCGTCAGAGCATCCACGTACTGGCTGTACCTGCAGGTAGAGAGCGTTTGAACTAAAAGTTCCCTTCGCCGTTATGTTGGCTCCACCGTCTATCTGTCAAAACAGCGTTGAGGGTTGCTATGTGTACAGATTTACCCGTAATTATCGGTTTTTACTGTATTTATTATACGGTAAATACCGATTACATTATTAGGTAAGATAATCTTCACAATCTGGCAATACGAATTTAAGCACTGACAGTGACTCACTCTCTAGAACTGCTTTTGATTAACGACATTGGGCACACATTCGCTTTTTTTTAATCAAAACTGACACGGTTCGCTACATCACCTACTACATCCGTGATGTCAGCCCATAACACCTTGGTGAATTAGGTGCCATGTCAGTGCTTCCCTTCGGTCGTGCCGGCTGGACTGAACTGGACGGAAAATACTAACTATTTAAATAGCCGTTTCAACCGACCTTTCATTCAGTGCTTTGGTACCAACCCGGGCGGGTTAAATCCTACAACCTAAGGTAAGGAAAGGTAAGAAGGGAAGGACCTAGAGTTTTACGTGGAATCCGAACCACGGTCAGCCTCCAACGGTCGAACGGTCAACCATCCAAGTACTGACCGCGGCCAGGTGCGCTTATGATCCGACCGACCGCACCACTGAGCTACCGATGCTGAAAGTGGAATATTTCACAAAACAAATCCGGCTACACTGGATTTTTTTTATGAAACGCGACACAGTTGTCTATACACCCGAGAACAGGGTGATAAACCATACTCCCGGTTGCAGTTACTTACGGTCGTACTGGCTACATTGAACTGGACGAAAAGCACAACTGTTTTTCGCGGACGGTTTTGATCAATTTTAATTCAGTGTGGCGATACGAGTCTTGGCAGTAAGGGAAGGAACGTACAATTGTAATTATAAAGAAAACATACTTATCCAAATAGATTAAGGTCCACTGGGTTGACTGGAAGAAATTGCTTAAGTCTGCTCTTGCCACGCATAAAGTTGCAACAATTTTTTTATTTAATTTGTTTATATTGAATCCGATATGGATGGCTTTGTCAGAGCACTTGCTTTTGCCAGCCAACAACAGTGTTCTGTGATGCACCCGACACCGCAATTGGTTGAAATCTGCGAGTATTTGCATCAGTTGGTGTGCAAGTTATACAGTAAAACCCGCTTATTACGATTCTCAAGGGGATGAGTGCAAAAATCGTCTTAAGCGGGAAGAGTTAAAATACAAAGTACACAATTTAAAATCTGTTTATTGTATTTTTGACAGAAATCAATCCTCGCAATCGTCAATATGAACGATTTGTCTGGCATCAGTTTGAAGAACAATCCAAACTCATCAGCATTGAATATGTCTCGAAGAGCGTAATCTTTAATCAGAGTTGGAAGGACCGTTTTTTTCCAGTTATCGGCGTCTTTTTCGTTGACCGATTCCGATTCGCCAGAAATTTGGCGGTACACGATACCATTGTGAGATTTAAATCAGTCGATCCATCCGCTCGAGCCTGAGAAGTCAGTGATTTGCATGGTTTGTGCAAATTGTAGAGCCTTTTCTGTCAGTATAGGACCACTTACTAGGCGCGCGTAGCTAGGAGCGAGCGCGGGGTGCGGGCGGCGCAAGCGGGAGCGAACAGGATAAGGATCCGAGCTCGCTCGCCGGTCGCGCGCGGTGACCTACATCTCGTCAAAAAAGATCGTTTTAAGCGGATTGGGGGTCGTATTAAGCGGATTTTTTTTTTCGTAAAATTAAGGTATGGGACCGGCACAAAAGATCGCATTATGCGAGAAATCGTATTAACCGGGATCGTATTAAGCGGGTTTTACTGTATATGTATATTTCTCTATTTATTTGTATTTGTATTTTATTATCTGTTTAAATTATATGTTTATATTTTATCATCATCTCTTTATTTCTTCTCGGCCACTCCACACTCTTTCATGATAACCCAAATGTTGGCTGGGGGAGAACGCCTTCGGTGTTAACCTGTAGCTTTTGCAAAACATGTTTCAAGTGCAATAAATGGGTGGATCAACTTTTTCTTGTAACGTAAAAATCAGCTGCATAGTCAAATAAAACAAAATGTTTATTACAATTTATTACTTAGTTGAAAATCAATAAGTATAAAATACTTAGGTTGATAGGCAATTGAAATAAAAGTAGAGAACTATTTAAAATAAAACATTAAACAAATTTTTAGGGGTGACCCAGGGGACAATTTTGTCCCCAGTTTTGTATGGAAAAAAGGGGTTGTCCTCAGAGTAACCAAGAATTTTTTTCTTTAATTACCTACTCAAAATTCTTTGTGCAGTTCCTTTCTTATTAATCAATTACTTATCTGAGAGTTGTTGTAACTATTGTAATAAGGAGAATTTATCAAGATAATATCCTGTTTTCATACAGATACCAAAAACAAGAAAATGTTGATTCATCCAAATATATTTTGATTTGATTTGAATTTAGAGCCGCTAGCCGCCTCGGTCTCTTCACCTGAGCCGGTACATCATGAGTTGGAAGTTGGCGGCGTGACGGTGCGTGGGCGTCCGGCAGAAATTGGTGTGGTCGAACGAGCGCGTGTCCTCCGGCACGAGCGGGTCGAAGCAGCGCAGGTCGACACCGTTGGGCAGCACGTAGTGCAGGTCGAGGTTCACCTCCGCGTAGTGACGCATCCCGAGCTCCTCCGCCAGCTGCTTAGCGAACTCTGTCTTGCCGACGCCGACCGGCCCCTCCACCACGACCACTTTGCTGTTCTCGTCCAGTCTGCGAAGGTGATGATTAGGGATCATTCAATAATTACGTGATCTTTTTTTGCCAATTTTTTGCCTTCCCCCTCCCCCCCCCCGTATTGAGCACAGCATAATCTAATGTCCCCCCTTGTTATGATTACGTAATCCTATATGACCCCCACCCCCCCCCCCCCCCCCCCCCCCACCTCAGCCTTGATCATAAGCGCTCCAACCCCCCCCCCCCCCCTTCTCGGAGATCACGTTATTGTTGAATGATCCCTGATGATTTAAAAAAAGTATGAGAGTTAGGGCCCCTAAGCCCTGCGTGTAGTTGTGTTCGCCGTTCGAAACAAATTGGGGGCCATCCATATATTACATCATTTGAAATTAGGGGTGAGGGGGGAGGGGGGGGGGGACGACGACGACGATTAAAAACCTTGCCATTGATATCCTACAAGGCTTGGGAAACTGGATTGCATGTTCATACGAAAAAAAGACGAAAGATATTTTGACACAAGGTTCCTTTATTTTATTCTTTTATGGGTAGTTTGAATTATAATCCCACTGTCAATTGCGGATCACTGTATAGCATTAAATAAATATAATAATAACAGAACCTGTGCGTGGTCCTGTCGAACAGACTGGTGATGTACGTGAAGTCCTTGTTCACATAATCCATCGGCGGCGCTTTCTTGTACTTAGCGGGGTGCGCCAAACGCATTTCGCGCCCGAAGATGCTGCGACTCGGTACCACCGCGCACACGGCCGCGCGCACGCAGCCGCTCGACTTAAGCAGTGATGTGCGGATTAGTGTCGCCATTTTGTTAGCACTGCGGCAGAACATACAATAATAAGATTTTTTTTCCATTCACATATATTTCACACAGCTTCACTTTATTCTTTATTCATCATTAGTATGGTAGTACACTACGCTTGAATTTGTCCTTTTTAGTTTTTACAATCCGGTTCGATTACACCCACAAGGAAGAGCCGGCAAGAAACTTCGCAAGGTTTTTTTTAATGTCTTCGATTATAATAAATTGTTACTAGCTACACAATAGACACCGCTTGATACAGTTTGACAGCTAGAATAACTATAATACTTGATAATTCTGACCACTAATAGGTGGTAGGACCTGAGAGTGTGTGATGCTGTATGTAGATCTGCACTTTCTTTATAATAAGACTTTGAATTCTTAGGCGAAAATATTCACGAAATGCAGATTGAAGAATAATATTATTCTTATGAATAAAATATTGTAGACCTAATTGTTTAGAGTCTTATAATCTCTGACGAAATTACACTTAAATTGTAAATCGAGTAGTGTAGGCCCAGAATGAAAAAAGAAAAGCCCCAAAAGAAGTAAAAATATGTCAGTATAATAAAATTTGGTTAGATTTTGTTGCTGAAAAGGGAACCGGACAAATTATATATGTATATTTTTATGACTATAAGCACAGGAAGAGCAAATTTAAAGTGAAATCACTTTGAAAATACATAAAATAGAAATCAAAAGAAATACAAACCTACGTCAAACCATATCAATCGAAAATTCGCAGTGACATAACACTGTGTGGAGCGTCGCCAATCGATCGCTCGCCAACAAATTTATTTTACCAAGTTGTCAAACATAAAATTTTAGACTAAAGTATGCTTTAATATGTGTCGTATGTTATGTTATGTATGATTAGAAGTTTATGTATCATGGTTTTGTAGTGACAATATTTTAGTTGAAACATATTTCACCTGCAACCTATCTTCCTCTTCCGTTTTTGGTCACTCTTGTCTTGTGTTTTACGATTGTGGCTACGGTTAGTTCTTTGTTTCATTCATTATTCTAGCTCTAACAAAATAAACAAAATTCTTCAACACGATGTGACTTGCGGTTGCCACAGGATAATCAATAATTTAATAAAATTTAGTAAGATATTGTGAAGTTAGCAGCACTAGAGCAAAACGTAACAGGATCTTTGGCGACGCTCCTACATGCTGCCATATGAGTGTCTCTTTGTAGTAAGCACCTGACAGTTAAGTTTGTTTTTATTTCCTAAGGAAAGGCAAGGAGAGTGTGACCGTATAGTCATATGTCTTGTTTTTTCATTCTTCTTCTCATTTGCATTTGTTGCACCTCGTAAAAAATTAAAGGACCACAAAACACTGCTATTAGAAAAGGCTTAGCCTGCAGAAATAAAAAATGGGACCAAAAATAAAAAAAAAATTAAATTTCACGAAAAAAATTACATACAAAATGGCAACTTCCGCGAATTTATTTTTAATAGCGACTTAGGATTGCCTCTTCTCCGGCTTATAAAACACTCTAGGGAATAGCCACACTAACAGGTTATGTCGGGGCGGTAGATTTAGTTTTTCCGCAAAGTACGTTAATTACCTCTATTGTCCTTTGAAATGTTGTCAACACACACCTTATCTATACACCATTCTGTACGATGAACGACGAACTTGCTTCGCTTCTCGTCTTTCGTTACAATTTATGCGTTGTGCGTGGCAAGGCAACGCAAGCGCGTAGTATAGTTTTTTTTCAACAGCGTTAGCTGTCACGTGCTTACTACAAAGAGACACTCGTGGATTGGATGGCTTCGCACCGCCATCTGTCACTCGCGCCGCGCACCGCGCACGGGATTTTCAGGTTATTTACCTATTTTCTAATTATTGTGAGTTGTTGTGATAGGTTGTCTGTGGAAATAAATAAATAATGAATTGGAGTAGAGATACTGTTCTCTACTTTTTGAGTTTAATCCGAGCGAGACCCGTTATTTGGAACACGCAGAGCCGAGATCACAGAGACAAACGGAAAAAAAATGACGCTATGGAAGAAATAGCTTTGTTGATGGGTTATTCAACTAAAATGGTCAACACAAAATGGATTTGTTTGAAAAACCAGTATAGCAGGGAGATAAGAAACATGGCAGGTTCGTATTTATAGATTTGTATGCCTAAGTCACGTCAGTATTACCCAGCCCCGCAAATTGCTAATATTGTAGGAAAGGAACCTTGTCAAATTGACGCCGATGTGACGTCAGCTGACACTAAAATATAAAGTAAGCAAACAAATAGGTAACAAAAAATTTCTAATAAGTAGGTAATTTTCATTATGAACTTACATTTATCAATTTATGAACTTAGAAATAATCGGAACTATGGGGCTGACATAGCCACATGTAAAACTGTTTAGCAGCCCATAATTTTACGCAAAAAACAATTGTCCACTTTAAACCAAGGTATCTTAACAATGTTTGTAAATTGTGGAAATTGTGATTTGTTTTAATTTGTATTATTTTATACTTATAGATAAGCACACAGGCAGTGGAGCTGATGCTATTTATTACACGAAGTGGTATGCCTTCAAAGAAATGGAAAGCCTTATGGGTGGCAACACATCGCAACCATACTATAATAACATGGAATATCTTGAGGTAGGTGAATTAATAAATTAACATTCATAAAATTGGGTTTTTGTTTATTCAAATTATTAGTGTTTATTCATACAAATTATGTAAATTTAAGCATACAAAAAAATTGACATTTCCAAGGCATTTGACCGGGTTTGGCACAAGTCGCTCTTGGGCAAATTTCCGGCTTACGGACTTCCACCATTCCATCTCTTCAAGCTCAGTTCCACACCTTCCTGATAAAATAAAAGCTCAGTTCATCACATCATTTGAGCATTAATTGGTGACCGTCGTGGCAGTCTCGGTAATTGTTGGAAAGTTTCTTCTGGTGCCGTTCACCATTGCCCTGGTACTATCTCGCCGTTATCTAAATGCTCCTCATTGAAAGAACCACTTGGTGAATACAGATCTGCACTGGTCTTATTTCGCCTTAAGTTAAATACTTATGTAAGGTGACGCAAGCTAATATCACTGGAATTACATTGTCGACTTGCACAGTCAAGGGTTTCTGAAAAACTTGAATTACTGATGCCATTATACCAAAAGCATTTTCCACAATCCTTCTGGCACAACATAAATCTGTAATTAAAGATGCGCTGACTTGAGCCTTGTTGAAATTTGCCACAATATGGCGTCATTAGAAACTGACAAAGGAAGGACATTATCACCGATGATGACATATGGTACATACATTTCTCTTCCAGGCAAAGGTTCACTGGTGGGAATGCATAAGTTTCCATTATTCAAGCCCCTACTATTTAAAGAGGAATTTCTGAACACGTCGCCATCAGATATTCAGCCTTGACAGCCAACATCCACAAATGTAAAATGATAGTTGTAGTCAACAATTGCAAGAAGAACAACACTGAATGTTTTTTTGTAATTCTAGTGTAAACTCCCTGTATTTTCTGGAGCTTTCATTATCACATGTTTCCCATCTAGTGCTCCAATAGCGTGAGGGAAATTCCACATAGCGTCAAAACCTCTTGATATTTTTTTCCATTAATTTTGCAATGTGGGTACCTATAAAATGGAAATATTGTATTTTAGATTTAATTCTTTGAATTCCAGAGTTCAGAAGAATCAACTTCAATGCCTTCACCACCATACTCCACCACTACAACTGCAACACCACCACTGCGACAGCCCTCTGCACAAACACCCCCATCAGTGCGACCACCCTCTATGCCAACTCCGCCACCACTGGGACCACCTTCTATGCCAACTTCGTCACCACGGCGGCAGTCACCTTCTACACCAACTCCGCCACCACGGCGGCCATCCTCTACGCCAAGTACAAAAAAAAACCAAGTATACAGAAATATAGTCTATAAAGATCCTTTGGAGATAATAAAAAAAATAAGGCAAAGGAAAAATGAATCGATGAACATTGAACCATCATCTCCCAACACTGACGATCTCACCAGTTTTGGATTGTACATAGCTGCACATCTAAAAAAATATAACCCACGCTTGCAGTGCAAGGCAAGGTACGAAATAAACAAAATATTGTACATGTTAGATATGCAAAGCCTAGAGGGCAATGATTCAGATTTCAGTGTGGGTATAGATTACCAAAATTCTTCGGATTCTGCTGAAAATTAATTTGGTAGCAACAACCCGTGTTACAACAAGCAAGAATGTCTGATATACAACAAGAAACTGTCCCGAGAGTATCAATTTCAAGTAACGAAAACTATATTGACTACTAACCGCAGACGGCCTCGCGCCTGAGGGGTAGGCTTGCCATAATTTTCCAGACTCAAGTCCGGTCGCCACACTGATCAACAAAACCAAGGGCCTCCCCCTTCCTCCGTATGGATACCACCACCCCACTTAATGAAGGTTGGTCGAAGCAGCTATGAAATAAAATAGTTCATGTTTTCCTACCAGTTCAGCAAGATCAAAAAGCAGGAACACTGACATGGCACCCAGTTCACCAAAGTGTGTTGGGCTGATAACACCGCTATTGTCAGTGGTGTAACCCGTCTAAGTCAGGTGCATAAAAAAAATTGAAAGACTCAAAATCATCACAATTCTCTATTATTAGGCGGAAGAAATTGATTACTGCGCGCGAATATAAAAAAATCCGGACGTATTACAAGTCAGGACAGAAGTCCGGACATGGTTGCCAAATCCGGACAGTCCGGACTAAATCCGACCGTATGGCAAGCCTATTAGGGGGCCTCGCAAAAATTCGTTTACCCTCGCTGACTCCCTTTGGGATTGTGCGATCCCAAAAATTCTCATCAAAGTATGCTCGCACACTTTGGGCTATTGCTTGTTGGGTTCTTTATTTTAATTTGTGATTGTTCATGTAATTTTTGTCAACATTTGATTAGCAATAAAACTCACATACTCATATAGAAGTCTCATTCTATTTATTGTTTTCTTTCTGACTGAGAAATGAAAGAACCTCGCAAAGCTGATGTCGCTGATGTCTACATTTAGTCTAGCACCGTCCTGAAAGGAAGACCTGAAAAAATGCGTTCAGTTTGTGCCGGAATATGAAAAAGTGAAGTTATGAGACAAAATATTCCAATGCCTAAAACTGAAAATGTTGAACATGTAGAATTACCAAAATGCTATGCAAAGAGATACTATTAAACATTCGTACAAATTGTACTTTACTTTGATTGTAAAAATACACCTTTTTTTTTTTTATGGAAACTGACACGGTTGGCTACATCACCTACAACGTCCGTGATGTCAGCCCATAACACCGGGTGAACTAGGTGCCATGTCAGTGCTTCCCCCTTTGATCGTGCCGGCTACACTGAACTGGTCGGAAAACACAAACTATTTACATAGCCGTTTTAACCGACGTTTCATTCAGTGCGGTGGTACCAACCCGGGCGGGTTAAACCCTACCACCAAGTAATATTAGGAGGGAAGGGACCTACAGTTTTACGAGGAATCCGAACCTCGGTCAGCCTCCAACGGTCAGCGGTCACCCATCCAAGTACTGACCGCACCCAGCGTTGCTTAACATTCAATAGCGACAGTTGACTGTCTGCACCACTGAGCTATCGAGGCTGACGAACAAAATGTACCTCGTACAAAATGACTGAAAATCCACCTTATCCCAAAACTTAAAAACTGATAAAATAAAATCTAAGAATTATCCACCGAGATGGATCGGTTGAGGTGGCCCAACACCTTGGCCGGCGAGAAGTCCAGATTTGACGCCCTGTGACTTGCATTTGGGATCACATGAAAGAATTAGTGTACAACACACCCGTGCCATCCGTTGCAGACTTTAGGCAGAGGATTTTACCACCCGCCCAACACATTAAAAACACTTTCACAAAGGGAAGGTGTGGATCTAAGCTTGCGATGGCTTCACCGAACATATCCGGGCCCATCGGCAACACATGACAGTGACAGTGTCGGAAATATGTCGTAGGCTACATGCTTGCATACGCAACAATGGGCGGCAATTTCAACAAGGTTTATGATTTTTATGACGACTTGTGTTTCTTTTACTAATTAACTGTTTTATTTTTTAATAAAAATGTATTATATTACAAGTTTTATTTTCCATTACTCAACACCGGTAACTTTATCTAGCTCATTAAATTTATAATTCAAGTTACAAGTTAGTCGTACAGTGTGATTTGTGCTGATTTTCTAGCAAATTCTTGAGAAAGATTATAAAATTTGTACCTTGTTAGAAAGATCATGAAGCTGTGTAATTATTTTAGGAATTTGTATGCCAAGTGTCATAAATTATTTTCGAATAATTAATGTAGATTTTCGGAAAATTTATATAAAAATAAAAAGAATTGTTATTTAAGACCTTTTATTTCTGAGATATTGATAATTTTGGGCTGATATTTTTATTTAATTGGTAGCTTACCAGCTTTCAGAAAAATATTGCCCAAAAATAAGATATTTTTACTTTTTTTTTATTGCAAGTCAGAAAATTAAAAAAAAATCTTAAAACCCCCATATCTCGGAAACCGCTCATTTCCGACCCCGAGTTGATGGGGCTTAAATTGTTCCAAATAACCTCTAGTATAACCCCTTTCAAAAAATAGATCGAATTCCCAGTCACCCTTTCTTTGGTCAACTCAGCCCACAGCCCACACAGCCCGCGGGCTTAAATATCCTGTAACATAAGAGTAAAATATAAAAAAAATATAGGTACTATTCTATTTCGTAGACCAAAGATGTAGCGAATGCACATGTTTTTAAGAGTCTGTCAAGCTTGTTCATTTAAGTCGAGATAAAACACATCTGCATATTGTCGAGAATGGGGAGTAAAAGGGATTGAACAACGCTTGAGAGAATGCATCCTCCTGTACACGAAATTACCTAGGTACCTATAGTTGTAGTTAATTTTAATGTTGATATCGCCGTGCCGCACGATGGTAACCTCGTCAGTAAGGAAGCAGAGAAGATGCTGAAGTATCTGGATCTGCAGCACGAGGTAACCAAAATGTGGCCCGTCCGCGTCGACTCGAAGATCGTTGTGCCCATAGTCGTATCAGCGCTGATGGGCTGATAGCGAAGAGCCTCGATGACCACCTTAAGAGGCTCTCGCTGAGTGGTTGGGTCAAGGGCCAGATCCAGAAGGCAGCCCTGCTCGACACTGCACGCATCGTCCGGAGGTTCCTCTCTTTGGGACCCGACCATCGGTAGCTTGGGTCCGCCCCGCCGCCGCCCGTGGTGGAAACTCCGTTTGTTTTTATATTAATTTTAGGTTTTAATTTTTTTTAAATGTAAAATTTATATAAAAAGAAATGTGGAAATAAATGGATATAAAATATATTAAAATAATATAATAAAATGTTAATTTGGTCAGGTATATATGCAAATATTTCCGACGGATTGTACGTAAAAATAATTCTTCAAAATCACTTTGAGAAACACGGAAGAAATTTGTTCAATCCAAATCGGACTTCTATTCGTAACTCCTGATAAATATTAAATTGTCGAGACTGGAAATATGGTCTAACTCGAAATGTCTGTTTTCTCCCTGATATGGCATCTACAATCGCTAAAATTGAAAGCATTCTCCCTCGTCGGAACTCATTTTGACATCCAAGCAACAAAATGTTTCGTTTCAACCCGAAACATTTCCATTAAAAAAAAATTGTCAGCCTCTGTAACTCAATGGTGCGGTCAGTCGACTGTTATTTATGCAACCCTGGGCGCGGTCAGTACTTGGATGGGTGACCGCTCGACCGTTGGAGGCTGACCGTGGTTCGGATAATCCCTTCTTACCTTATTATTAGGTGGTAGGGTTTATCCCGGCCGGGTTGGTACCACCGCACTGAGCGAAACGTCGGTCGAAACGGCTATGATAATAGTTCAGTTCAGTGTAGCTGACATGAAATGAAGGGAAACACTGACATGGCACTTAGTTCAATGGCACATAGTAGTTATGGGCTGACATCGCGAATGTTGTAGGACCTACATCACCTACATGTAGGTGATGTAGCCAACCGTGTCAGTTTCAATAAAAAAAGACAGTTTGTGTATGAAAACAAATGTTTTTGTTTAATGTTTCGAAAAAACATGCGCAGGAGACGCGCCTTTAGATAGTCAGACTTGGTGTTATTTATTATAGTGCAAACTCAAAATTAAAACAAAAATAATAATATTATATTGTGTAGTTGTATGGAACCCTCGGTGCGCGAATTCGACTCGCACTTGGCCGGTTTAAATTTATTTATTTTATATATTCGTGCATAGAAAAAGTAGGGTTATTACGAAATTGAATCTTAACATTAAACTATCTGTAAGTGGTGTATAGATAACTGAGTATGAAAAGGTTCTACTTGCGTAGTTTGGCAATTAAGTCCCGAGAATTTGACTATAACTCGGGAACTGGCAACACTCCGTCATTCATCCATATGGCTCACAGAGCATCAAATGCGCGCGCCCCTCCTGGAGGCGCCCTGAGCGCGATTTCTCTACAACGCCGTTGAAGCCTGTGGGCGTGGCCTATGACTTACATATGTGTGTTGTGCGTGTGCATTTGTTTTGTGTGTAGTGTCGATACTAGCACACACACACACATACGAAGCGCTAGCAGCACTGCGTGTAGTTTTTGGGTTTCAAATATTATCGCTTAGGGCGTCTCTAGTAGGGGGCGCGCGCGGTAGGTATTTGATGCTCTGTGATATGGCTGGAGAGTGGAGACTTGACTTTCGTTCCATTCGAAATTTGAAATTAATGGCGTGCTTCGTTTGTTTTTTATGTGTGTTTTCTTAAGTAACTTTTTTAGTGGCGTCGTCGTCGTGAAAATGAGTGAACTCACCGAGAACACATGGATCTTGCACTACAACGCGCTGCCCCATTCCTCGTTCATTGTGCTAGAGTTTTTGGCGAAAAAAGGCATTCCAACGTTGCCGCACCTACCCTATAGACCCGATATAGCAGCCGCCACCTGCAAATTTTATTCTTATTTCCCAAGATTAAGTTGTACCTCATGGGAACTCATCATGGCGGCGTACAGGAGGTCAAGGAAGCTGTAACCGCAGTGCTGAACGAGTTAACTTCGGAAGATTACCAAGGGTGCTTCCAATCGTGGGAGCGACGTTGGAATCGTTGTGTAGAGTTAGAGGGAGACTATTGTGTAGGTCGATAATAAAATATTGTTCCTAACTTATTAATTTGTTTGTGTTTTATTGAAAACTAGCTGTGCCCGCGGCTCCGCCCGCTCTCATGTTTGACTTCTCTGCTAACCTCGTAAGCCATTTAGCGTGATAATAAGCAGCCTATAGTTGATGGGAAGAATCAAGCTATCCGTAGATTTTTTTTTTATTAAAATCGGTTCATTGGTTCCCGAGTTATAAGCGGACAGACAGACAGAAAGCAGACGTTGGATTTTATTAAAGGTAAGAAAGGAAATGATTTCCCGGAACTTAATTGCCACACCTCGTATACTAATATCTAGTCATACACTACACACATACCTAACTAGCTCTTACATATCGTGTGTCAGACGCGCCAAAGACGTCACTGCAAGTGTGCTGTATCTACAAATAGGTCAGGGGGTTAGGTCCGCAATTTAATTTACCGACGATGACGTCCAATTTCACGACTTCCTTGTATAGGTTCCGCATTGGGCTGGTGCGATAGGTCTAACTTCTATAAATGAATCTAAAAAATCTAAAGGGCGTTTGTTCGAAGGTTCGTTTTGAACCGATTTCATTATGTAATAATTTTTCAGTAGAATTTCATTGTCGATGTGTGCTTGATAATAAGTTAGTTTTTTAGGTGTGTAATACACTGATTACTTACTCTACTTTTTCATAGTTCCTGATTAAGGTTACGTAGTAAGCTCGGTAGTAAGGTATGAAATGAAATGAAATACAAACAAAATTAAATGGTATTAAACAAAAAAATAATTAACCATTTTCTCGACACATTTTTTGGTTGCGGTAATTATTATTATTGTTTTATGGATTCTGACACAGTTGGCTACACCACCTAAAACATCCGTGATGTCAGCCCATAACACCGGGTGAACTAGGTGCCATATCAGTGCTTCCTTTCATTTCATGTCGGCTACACTGAACTGACGGAAAACACAAACTATTTACTTATCCGTTTCGACCGATGACGTTTCATTCAGTGCGGTGGTACCAACCCGGGCGGTTTAAACCCTACCACCTACCTAGTAAGGTAAGAAGGGAAGGGAGGGACCTACAGTTTTACGCGGAATCCGGACCACGGTCAGCCTCCGTCGCGTCGGTCGAGCGGTCACCCAAGACACCCATCCAAGTACTGACCGCGCCGCACCACTGAGCTACCGAGGCAAAATTATTAGTTGCGGTGTTATTTATTTCCTATATACCACCCTATATTCTCTTCTAAAAGTACCTACCTGAGAGCCCTTGCTTTTTATATAAATAATATTTTCTATAAATATTCTATAAATATTTGGGACTTCAGTTTATTGAGGTAAACTGATTACTAACCTATTTTGTAGTTGTACAGAGTGTATTGTATTAAACTTATACAAAAATGAAATTAGCTTTCTAATAAAAAACCGCATCCAAATCGGTTCATATTTTAAGATTTTTAAGACAAGTATTTTTTTAACGTACCTATTTGATTAGTTACTTGATTTGATTAAAAACATCAATCCCGGTTAAATAAGCTTTCTAATAAATCAAAACGCATCCAAATCGGTTCATTTGTTTGGGTGCTACGATGCCACAGACAGACACACAGACGGTGGCGTGAAACTTATAACAAAAGGAGGGGGTCCTTTTACGTCAGGGGGTTAAATAAAAATATAGGCAAAATGCAACACTTAAATACCTACTTACAATGTATGTAATCTTTTAATGAGTGAAGATGCAAGATAACACCGTACAGGATATAAATTATTAAGAAATATCGAGAAAATAATTTCAGAGCGGACTGACATGACAGGTGTAAGCAGATGATGTAATCTTCTCAGATTCCAAGTAGGTAAGTAAGACTATTATCACTTCCTGAAGTTTATCATTGTCGGTGGTCGGGCCGTCCTATAATCGGTAGAGTTTGTGCCAACACAGTTGTCGCTTGGTTAGCTATTTATATATGCAATTTTCATTAGCGTCTCGCCTACACAACACTACACATACATGTAAATGTTCCTATCGGCTATCGTTCGCTACGCGCATGCGCCGAAAGAAATTTTCACGAAACAGCTGACTGTTTCCTCGTCGATACGATACGTGCAAGTGTGCTGCAAGTTATAAAACACTGACAGTCACTTCAGCTAACACACCCCTGATATAACGTAAAATCAAAGTGAGCTCGTGTCGTCAGTAGAGAGTATTATATAGCGTCAGTGAGCCGAACAGTGCATCAAGTAACAAGTCCTCAACCTTGATTCCGATTTGTCTAGTATCGCCCTTGCCGTCACGAGACATAGACCTACATTTCGGTCTATTTTCACACAGATCGCGCGATCGGTCCGCAGATAGGTCGCGAGTTTACGTGAACATACGAAGACGTTTGTGAGAGGTTTTCGCGTATTGTATTCTGTCGTTTGCGGGGAAAGTTTCAAAATGCCAAATATAATCAATGAACTGAAATTGGATTTCAAAGACGTTCTACTGCGGCCAAAGCGGAGTACGCTGAGAAGTCGAAACGATGTGAGTACTAATACATACACTTTTGTAGTTTGTAGTGATTTCCGAATGAATACTTACCTAGGTACGTAATGTTTCGCGAAATTCAAGAATAGATTTGTGCAAGTTATTTTTAAGAAATTTTGGACCTGGCTGGACCCAGGTTACGTAGGTACTTAACTATTTTGTTAACGTTAATTAAACTGTGGGGCCGATACTTAAAAATAATAGCCCCACTGTATCTCTCCCCGTGCATTTCGTAAAAGGCGACTAAGGGATAAAGGCAACATCCCGTGCTAAAGAACGACAGGATAGCCACCTCACCTTGCAGCACAAAGACCCACTTCGTGTCTTAATTGCTGCTTGATAAATTATCTTGTCCGAATTCTTTGCTAAATGTGGTGGTCGGTGTTGTGCTGTAATTTACAAGAGTACTTGCAGCACAAAACCGATTACTCTGCTTACCCCGATTGTCGGGCGGGATACAGCGTGCGGTAGGTACCTATGTGCTGTTGGGAATTTCATAAAGATTTTATTTCATTTTATGAAACATTGGGTAACATTTGTAAGTACAGTACCCGGTAGAAAATAATGATTAATTAACATCGAGCTTTAGAAAGAGACAATCCGGTTGTAGAGCGTCGTCCCTGTCGCACAGAGACGTGCGAGTTCGTGCGACAGGGACGAGACGCTCTACAACCGGATTGTCTCTTTCTATAGCTCGATGTTTTAATCATTATTTTCTACCGGGTACTGTACTTACCTATTATAATGTTGAAAACGATGAGCTCATTTTTTTCACGTTTTTTCACATACATTTTTTACCTAATAATATTGAAAATCTAAGACTAAGACAAAGATCTATAAACAGACAAACATCTAAATAAAAACTGTATTTTTTTAAACAGCGAAATAGTATATTGAGGTAGATAGGTACCAAGATCTAAACGTTCTTGGTCGCAGATACCTACAATCTCGTGTCAATAAATGGGAAAGTCCCGACCACACTGCTGAAATGGCTGAGAATATTAATTAGGTACATGGAACTGTTAATGGACAACCATACAAGACAAGACCTATTTCAAATACACAAATACTGAATCATATTATACAGGTTATTTCAGGATAGGCTTGAGAAACTTCAGGAATAGAAAGTACTCATTATTAGAAGAAAACAATCCTTATCATTATCACTCAAATCGAAATTCAGTATTTTTTTTTCATACAAAAATTGAAAATTTTAATAAAAACACGGTGGACAGTGAGTATGGGGAGATTTGGCAACAATGCTGTCTAGGTCTAGGGAGTGCAATGACGTAGTCCAGTCCCCTTTGTCATTAAAATTTAAGTGTTTTAAATTTACGTGCAGTTCAATTCTACACTAGTTAACCGTCCACAAAGTTTCGACGAAACGATTTTTACTAAAAAGTAAGTTTGTACTATAAAATGATCGAATCTGGGAAAACGTTTCAGAGCTTTTCCTCATCAAACGGGGTCCACCTTTCGAGCCCTAAAGTTACGAAACCCTATCCTGAAACACCCTAATAGAGCTAGATGTGCGAATGAATTACGAGTATGATAGTATCATCGTGGTTATCTTGTCCGAATACTTTGCTAAACGTGGTGGTTGATGTTGTGTTACCGAACACCGATTACTCTGCTTACCCCGATTGTCGGGATACAGCATGTGCGGTATGTATGTATGTATCATCATCATCGTAGGCTGAGATGTTGAACCTACGTACTCCTTATCCTTAGGATTCATACGTACAGTCTGCCTGCCGTCTGAGAGAATGACACAAAAGTCGCGGAATCCTAAAAATGCCCCCCCTCCCAACAAATTAAAAAGTATCGGAAAGTGGCATACAACGCACCGAATTGAGGCGCGCTATTTGTGAGCATTCAGCACACTCTCCAATCGTTGTCTCCCATATACGTATCAAATTGACATTTAACCGTCTTTACTCTATCGACGTTCACAGAGCGGAAACGTAACGTGATGTATGAGGCGCTCGCGCACTTACGCTGTTTTAAATATTGGCAATATATAGAAGAACTCCAATCGCACCTTTCTACCCGTAAAATGTATGAAGAGGGCCTGTCCAGAAAGTAGAATGTCGATGCCCCCTCCCCCCCCCCTCCTAATTAAGTGAAGCACACACAGCACTCCAGTCAGTATGTATGTAGGTAGCTGGTGGCTACGTCATCCATCACAGTTGTTTGATCGAAAAATAAATCTCCTGGATTACGGAACCTTTGTGCGTCACACACGTCACATACACTCGAAACTCGAGTATGCATGCTCTCATATTATCGGAGATGTGCCGTTCGTTCTGAATTCCGGCTGTTGAAGATATGGGTGTACATATTATGGGCGGATGTGGGTGGACAATGGACGTATTATGGATGATGGTGTGAATTAAATGCATTGTTGTCCACGCAATGTAGGTAACCAGTAAACATTTTATTAAATAGTACGCCAACGTTCGTATTTTTTTATGGTTCCGTAGCGAGCGATGCTGGCAGGGACCGTTATAAAATTCGTCAGGTGTATGTCCAGGAGTTCTGGTCTAATGGTACAGGTAAGTAGGTCTACTTGGTACCTAGGTACCTACTCCGGAACGTAATTCTCACTATACAACATGTTTGTTTGATGATTTTTTATATATTAATATTATTTATAAAATTACACAATTCATACAGATATTTCGACTGTGTTGTCGTCATCAGTGAAAAATATAACATATTATAACATATATTGATGTTATATTTTTCACTGATGACGACAACACAGTCGAAATATCTGTATGAATTGTGTAATTTTATAAATAATATTAATATATAAAAATTCATCAAACAAACATTTTGTAAATAAAAATAATTTATTGTCACTATACAACATGTTTTAGTCATTACGCTAGCTATTTTGTTTGAAGTTTATATTATAAAAAAAGCAGTTATAGAGAAATGCCGTGTGCCAGATTCTTGTGGACTGCGGTGGCGGCGCGGCGGGACGCGATGCGCCACGAGACGAGTCAATCGTGCGGTGCGCGGACCGACGACATGTGAACAACCTTCGTACTATTTCTAGGGTTCCGTACCTCACAATGAGAACACAAAAAACAGAACCCTCGTGTTTATCTGTCTGTCTGTCATATGTCATAGCTTAGGTATTTTCTACAGGAAGAAAAAGTTTAAAGTTCCTCATGTGACGTATAAATGGAAAGGGCTCGTTATAAGAAATACTTTTATTATATTGTTTATGATTTTAAAATGCATAGCATCAAAGATATTACGGAAAATATTCGAAAATCGAGCATTTCCCCCTCCCCACCCCCCTTATCTCCGAAACTACTGAGTCAAAATTGTTTAAATAAATGGGAAATATAGGGCCTATCTTATAGTTTACAGGAAAATCTAAACGATGGTACGGAACTCTCTCCACGCGAGTAGTATTATCATCTGTGACGCGAGTTACGAGTTACGTTACGACACGCATTTGACCGTTTTTTTTAAACTAAATATTCAACACCTAATAATAAATTGAGGAGGCGGCGAACAAAACCGGACTTGTCCACCCATATCGTTTTTTTTTGGCTCTCTGACCTCATTATGTATGTCGTCCCTGAAGTATTTTCATTCAAAACCGCTTCTAACCTATACAAAATAATTCTCAAATTTGCCTTTTCAATAAAAACGGTCTTGTCTTGTCCCATTAAAATTTGAAGAAATTACGAGAAATTATTATTGCACTTTCATTTTCAATTAAAGCCGGATTAAACTAATAGAATATTTTTTTCGTGTGATAATATCAAATTTTTTTTAACTGGTATACTTTTATGAATTTGTGTTGTTCTTCAAGCCTTTTCAAACAAAACCGGACTTGTCCATTTTTAAATAAAAAAAATAAGACAACCAGTCAGTGTTCTGATAAAATAATCGACGGTTACACATTTGTATTTTGCTGAAGCTTTTATTTATAAAAATGTAGAGCTATAGCTAGCCCCTATCTGCTTCATCTAGTTTTTGAGCTCTCCTGTAAAATTATATTTGTGGGACAAGTCCGCTTTTGTTCGCCGCCTCCTCAATTAGTAGTTAAACCAAAACAGCAGACTTCATAGATAGGTTTATCTAGCACACGCCTTACTCTACCTCCGTAGAGGTTGACTTCCATAAATGTATGTTTGTTTCCTTGGCATGTGCGCTAAGCACTGGGTGTGCCCGCTATTTTCCTCCGATCGCACCGTAGGGTGGCGTGGACTACCCGATATTTCTACGGGGTAGAAATCGAAGCAATTGGTGCTTGGCGGTACCACGGTCGTACTCACGATGGTACCTACCACGCTAAGTAGGGTAGCTTTCACTTTGCATATTTTGGTCTGTATAAATTATTTTAAATGTTTTCATATCGAGTCTTGGCTAAGAAACTGACTCGCTAAGTAAAGGTCGCATTCGAAAGGTAGTTGGTTCAATAGTCGATCGGCTTGCACCACTTTTTTCTCTTTGGTTTTTATTTTGTTGTTTATTGTTTATTGATCATTCATATGGCAGTAAAACTGCACTCGAACTTGTCACAAATTGTTCTATCCGGTTCGATTACTTACACCCACGAAGAAGAACCGACAAGAAACTTCGCAGGGTATTTTTTTTTATATTTTACTGACTAGCCACATAATAACATCGCTTACAGTGTATCGAACACACAGCTTGAGAGCAAGATTAACAATTTTCCTGAGAGTTTTGACTACAATGACTTATTAATTAAGTACCTATATGAGTATTTTCCGAGTTTGAGAAATCCGTTTCTTTCATGAACATGAACCGTGGTGTCCCGCAACTCCGTAGGGACGTCGGCTCCCTGAGTGTGTTCTATCGTTTATTTCATGGGGAGTATTCGGAGGAGCTGTTTAACGCGATTCCGTCGTCCCCATTCCACCTCCGCATTACGCGTACTGGGCAGGGGATGCACCCCTATTCAATCGACCTACCACGGAGCGCACCAACCGGTTCTGTAGGTCTTTTATTCACAGAACCGGGAAAATGTGGAACGCACTCCCTGCCCATCTATTTCCTCCCAAGTACAGCCTGGGGTTTTTCAAAAGGGGCGTGAAAAGGAACAAAAAAAAAACACGGTATGAGTAACTTCATGTTTCAGATTCCACGAAAAGCTATGCGTCCCTTCCCTTACATACATTGGAAAGAGTAAATTTTATTGATATACATGAATCGATATTGTGATACATATTCGGACCCTAATAATTAATGACCATTTATTTTCATCAAATATAAAAAATAAATACTAATAAATAAATAATTAAAACCTAACTAACAAATTTATAACATTGATAAAATTAACCTAATAAATAAATTAAAAAAAAAAACTAAATAACTAAATAAGATTACTGTAAGTAAAAAACTTCGTCCAATTCCTTCGACTCCGCCACAGTACCCAATACGCTGGCTGCGTTGCCCCTTTGAATGGGCCTATTTGCTGACAGAAGAAAGACTTGGCGCGTCGTCGGTCACCACACTTATCAATAAGGAGCTTTCCTAGGACGTTTCCGAAAGTCCTTGCGTCGGGTGACCACACGCCAAGTGTTTCCACAGCAAGGGCCAGGAATTAGAAGTGGCCGCGCAAGCCAACGTATTTTTTAATTTTCTGGTTTTGTGCACCTAGAGCGGCGGAGCCAGCCGAATTGGACGAGCCGGCAATATGGGTAGGTGCGAAGGTGTCAGCACACGTCGCGTCCCATACTAAAGCCTTTCCCCGGCTCCATGGGACTAAGGTCATGCCGTCAGGCCTCTTTCCGTCGTCCCGACATAGGCCTGGTGGTTCCAGCAGACTGGGAGAGTCCGCTGTGGCAAGGGCCCTCTTTATAAGCAGATTGATGTTGCTATGTCGAGACCGACGACCGGCACTACGCTGGCATGCTAGACCATGGTGGCCGAACGGGTCGACGTCAGTACCACAAACACAGACGTGTGGTTGGCACACCTTCGCACCCACTCGTAGAGCAACGGATATTCTTACTGTGTGGTTATCTAAAAGTGTTCCCATATGAGGGGAGGGGTACGCGTGTAACCAAGCCCCCGCCTCTCTCTCCGAAGATGCCAGGACCCGGGCGCGATCGGTTCCCATACATACATAGATAGGTATAACTAGGTGTTAGTGTTAAATTTTGTTCCAGCCCATTATTTTTTTAATTTAGACACAATTTCGACTATATATATTTTTTTTATGTAAACCAGTATGGGTGGCTGTGCCGAGAGACCAATGGTGCAGTCGACAACTTTCTTTTCTATCATTTTCTTTTGATTTACGTTTTTGTTTATAGACGTCCAGAGATACCAGCCTTTCGGCTACAAAATCCAGACGTCTACTACCTGCACTCTTGCGAGTACAGTGATCATGTATGCCAGATCGAGGCCCCATAGCTGCTCTGTCGAACGTCCGTTCTTCCGAAAAAATCCCATGGGAAACACAGGCTGCGACCTTTCCCCAGCCGATCCGAGCCACCACCCGTCCACCCGAAGGAACCCCCGACCGAAGTCGAGAGCCGGGGGTGAAGCCTTCACTGCCACTGGGGTCAGCACCCTATCCAACCGCAACCTGTGCCCAGGGCCTCAGCGTTTTGTACTAGCCCAAAGGCTTTTGTTTTCACCAGCTATGTATATGCGTGGAAGTGCATATGACCACCACCTAATGTGTACCGGGGATCCACCGGTCTCGAATGACAGACTTACGTCAGCGTCATTAGCTCGTGAGAAGTCCATCCCACATCCACATATAAGTGTGTGTAGCACCGACATACCGATCTACATTATTCGCATGTCTACCAATTCTCCACATTGGTTACGGAGCTCTAAGTGGCTCACCACTCGCAGCTTTCGCTACTTATTCCCGTGTTAGGTGCTTTAACTACACAAGTACGGAAGCACCAGGGAATCAACGCTAAACCACAACCCCTGCGAGACCAACTCCAGTGTTCCGTGCAGAAGCACGAAGCATTCTGGGGCTTTTAACGGAACCCCGCAGTACTCAACCCAGCGTTTAGGGTGGTTTCTCATTTGACCCACCGACCTGAGTGGAGTCGGCAGCGTGAGCTAAGAGGAGGCCGAAACCCCCAACTTAGTACTCATGTTAGACTAGCAACGTTTAATGAGTAATCGTCGAGAACAAGTTCTCTACCACACATTATTTCTAACAGTGACGCCCGTTACACCGCCCAGTTGCGGGATAGGGTAGCCAACTGCTAGTTTTAAGGGTAGCCACCGTGTGGTCTGCATAGGGAAACGTCACGGATCCTAGTACCCAACTCCGACACCTTGGACGACTAAACGCCTCTGCGACCCCGTACAAAGGTCGCTAATACGGGTCTATGGATACTGGTGGCCGGGCCCGACACCTTGGGTAGACCGAAGTCTACCACTGCGATCGCTCCCCAGCGACTACCCGTTGGGGAGTCGACAGAGCCAAAATCACCTCTCCTCGCGAAACCACGCTCAGTTATGTGCCATGCCAGCAGATTTGCGGACTGTTGCTAGACTGTCTAGCCCGTTAATACGACGCTTGAAGACACCCAGGTTAAAAGATTCAGGAAATACACTCGCCGGAAGACAGTTCCACACTCTAGCGGTGCGACAAAGAAACGATTTAGAGAACCGATGGGTTCTCAAAAGCCCAATGTCAACAACAAAAGGGTGCTGAGTCTCTCTGCGACGAGTCATGCGGAGATAGGACGGGTGGCAGGGAATAAGGGATGCTAGTTCCACAGAGCAGCGTCCGTGATAGTATCTGTAAAACAGACTAAGCGAACCCACAAATCGTCTGTGACTCAGAGACTCCAGATCATCTGTAAGTTTCGGGTCACCAACAAGACGGATGGCTCGGCGCTGTATCGAGTCCAAGGACGCAAGCAGATAATGCGGACTACCCTCCCAGATATGACTGCAGTACTCCATCACCGGCCTAATCTGTGTTTTGTACAACAGGAATAGTTGTACCGGTGAGAAGAAAAAGTATTCCCAATTTTCTGGATGCAGTTTTGGCCTTAGACTCGATTAGTTGCCGGAAACCCACGTCTTTGGATATAGTGGTGCCCAGGATATACATAACTAGCTTTTGCCCGCGGTTTCGCTCGCATAGCCTATGTCCTGAAGCCATAGCCTATGTAGCTGAAGGTCAAATTTAAATATTGGTAAAATAATTTTTAAAATCGGATGAGTATTTTCGGAGATTACCTCCTACATCCAAACTTACAAACTATACCTATTTATAATATTATTGTCAGATAAAGAAGCGATTTTAAAAACGAAAAAAGAGCAAAAATGTGGTAAAATACATCGAAATAAAAAGTAGAATGTCGTTGGTAAAATACATAAAAAAGAGAAAAGAGAGAAAAAAAAATAAAGACACGACGACGACGTTATCACATCAAGGCGAGACGACGACGAGCCGGAATGAAGATTGCCAATGTTCAATGTTGTTCGCGCAACAAAGTCAGACTAGCTCGATTCAGCTTCAGGGTCGCAGATCAGATACATACGCTCGAAGCAGAATGCGGATGGCCAAGTTCGCGCAACAACAAACACTTTGTCAAAGAAATGATTTGCCTAAGTAATTGATGTAAAAGTAAAAGAGTAAAAAAAAGGAAAAAAAAACTATAAGGGTTCCTTGTTGACTACGGAACCCTAAAAACGTATTTTTTCAAAATAATGAGGCCGTCTTCTGTGCAAGAAGGGACGACGACATATCGCACCATGAAAACCCTATGGTTTTCATGACCCTATGGTCATATGTGCAAATATGAAAGTTCTGAGTTATGAGCGTTATAAGTTAATATTATTTCTTGTAATTCCAGAAATGAAACTATAAGCTTGATATTTATACATAATATGTTGAATTTTAAGTAGTTTAGTATGAATTATGAAGTATGTAAGATTTACTTCAGGAAGTAGGTATTTTAGCAGATATGGCCGTCTGGTTTTAAATAAATTTTAAATTTTTGGCAGATATGGTATTATGACTCCAAATAAACAACATTAGTCCACCTCCAAGCCGGATTGGCACCTCCTCGGCGGTGAAATTGGCTGCGCCTGAGGTTTCGACTTCGGGCAGAGCCACCCAGTTCGGAAGCATTAAAAAAAAAAGATGACATGTTGCCACTTGCCAGGTAGGTACTTAAAAACCATTTAGCCGTAACTGCAAATGTGACCATATGGATCTGTAAAGTGTAAGTCTGTAAAGGCAAGTCTGGAAAAGTATTTTAAAGCCATAGGGTCATAACTGCAGATAGTGCTTGATGGTTCTTAAAGCAATTGATGTTTCTTTAGAAAGCCGTAAGGACTTACATTTCTCACGTCCAATTGAAAGGTCGTAAGCAGATAGTGCCGTATGTATAGCATCAAAAAGCTAATTTTTTTTGCAGTTAGACTGCATTCAAAGGTCATTTCACCAAAAATTTGCAGTTATCACCATATGGTTTTCACGGTGCGATATAGGTAGGTAATAAGTAATAAATAACAATAATTCGTTATACATAATGAAAAATATAACATTATGCATAACCGTAACACACCATATAAAACAATTAATTAGCGGCTTTGAATAATGGTATGTTGTGTGGTGTGGTATGAGAAGATAGGGTGGGTGCCTGGGACCTGGGACACCACCCTGGCCCTGGTGGTGTGTGTGACGATATTCTTTGGTGTGACGTGATGTGATGTGGTATGGTCTCACACAGGGTGTGGTGCATACCTATGTATTGTATGTTTAAATGCATCGATATTATCGATGTTTAAATGTAACTCATTCATTCATGCATGAGACGACGACTGACGGCCCGACTTATTATAATCAGAAAATGCTTAGCAGACATCCAGCGAGGAAACTCCGCCTGATCTTGGTACCGTACCGTGGTGGTGGTATCGATCCCCACAAACTGTTTATAGGGTTCCGTAGGCAGCGCTGCTGGCAGGGACCCTTATCAAATCGTTCACGTGTCTGTCTGTCGCAGCGTGTAGCTTCTAAACCACTTGAGCTATCTTCGTGAAACTTGTAATGTAATTCGGTAATCGGTAGGCAACAACATTTTGGGGCGCGAGACACGGTGCGATCATTGATAGCGTAATCGCTGCTCGCACCATCGATACTTATTGCGAAATTCTTGAAGGCTCGCACTCGCTATGCGTGCAAGAAGAAAATGGCTAGGGAACCCTCTGGTGTGTGAACAACGTTCGGACAGGTTTTTTAGGTCTGTCCACCTAGTCTAGTCGGAGGTCGACCCACCGTCATAGATTTTTTTATGAACTTTTATGGAACTTATAATAATAATACTTAGGTATTGTATAAATATACGAACGAGTATGTACCTATTTATGTAACTATAAAGCACAAGTAAGACTGGTGATGGAATATTGCAGTCATCTTTGGGAGGGGGTTCCCCTGAGTACCTTCTTTCAGCCTTGTATTCTATCAGCGACGAGCCGTTCGCCTCATTGGTGACTCTGTACTCACAAAGGACCTTCAACCTCTAAAGCACAGACGTATCGTTGGGTCATTGAGCCTGTTTTATCGGTACTACTATGGCCGCTGCTCTGACGAACTTGCTTCCCCTATCCCTCCTCCTCCTGTTCGCCTTCGCCAAACCCGCCATACTCTCGCGGAACACCCCTTCGTAGTGGACAGAAGAGTACTTCGAACTGCACGATTCTCTAAATCGTTCTTGTGCCGCACTGCAAAGCTGTGGAACGGGCTTCCGGGGAATATCTTTCCCCACTCCCACAATCCACGGATCTTCAAATCGCGGGTAAATAGCCTTCCCCCAGCGACATTAGTCCACCTCCAAGCCGGACTGGCATCTCCTCGGGGGTGATATTGGCTGCGCGTGAGGCTTCCAGTGCGGAAGCTATAAAAAAAAATAACTTGTACATATGTGCCCTCACGGTGGCATGGACCTTCCACCGATTCACGCAGCAGGTCATCGTGTTTTTTTTTTATAGACAGCGGGTTTCTGTGCCCAATGCTTCAACGGAAGATCAGACACAGCCTATAACACCATAATTCCAGTAAGGCATGGCCCGTAGGTATGCCGTGTGGGGCTGGTACTTTAAAAGAATAGCCCCACTGCATCTCTGCCCGTGTATGTCGTAAAAGGCGACTAGGGGATATGACTCCCTTATATTACTAGGTGGTAGGGTTTAACCCGCCCGGGTCGGTACCACCGCACTGAATGAAAGGTCGATCCAAACGGCTATGTAAATAGTTCGTGTTTTCCGTCCAGTTCAGTGTAGCCGACATGAAATGAAGGGAAGCACTGACATGGCACCTAGTTCACCCGGTGTTATGGGCTGACATCACGGATGTTGTAGGTGATGTAGCCAACCGTGTCAGTTTCCAAAAAAAAATGCCTTACTTGCCGCTTAATTGTCTTGTCCGTATGTGTGATAGTGGTGTGATATAATAATTTACAAAGAGTTTGTAGGAGGCGCAGCGACCTAATACAAACTCTTTGATAATTTACCAGAGTCCTTGCAGCACAACACCGATTACTCTGCTCACCTCGATTGTCGGGTCGGGATTCGGGATACAGCGTGTAATATGTACGTATGTACCTACCAACTAAGTATTCGTTACATCTTGCCCACAGGTGGATTTGTTCCGTGAGATCACCTTCCGGAATTCCGGACAGGCGTACCGGGGAATTCCGGTGATGGCGAGCAACATGGACACTGTCGGCACATTCGAAATGGCGCAGGAGTTGTCTAAGGTGCCTACTTCATTCATGCGCATTAATTTAATTAGGTACAGTTTAGAAAGAGACAATCGGGTTGTAGAGCGTCGTCCCTGTCCCACATAGACGTGCAAGTTCGTGCGACAGGCACGACGCTTTACAATTGGATTGTCTTACTGAGTCGTTTTTTACTCAAATTTGGTACGTACTAAATAAAGTTACCTCAACCGGTTTAGTTGCGGCAACTAACCACAATTTAGTAAAACCCTCTTTTGGAGCCAGCTACCGAAGTAATAGCTACTATTTACAAAATTAATTGCTCACTGAATTGTTTGGCTACACGTGACCAAACGTGAGCTATTTTGCCTCTACTAGTTCAGCTATACATTACAAATCTATTTAGCTGTTATGCAAAAAACGATTTTCTTTAACAAGCAGTTATGTAGGAAGCAACCAAACTGATTTACTAAACTCGGTTTAATAAATAACGCATAGAGCAACCTCGGCTGGGGTTTCCGGTTCCCCTAGGTAGGTACTTTAAACTTGTTACAAAACCGTCCTACCGCTCGTTAATAATATTTTTTTTATGTAATCCCGTATGGGTGGCTGCGTCGGAGGGGCCAAAGCGCATGCTCCGACCAGCCAATATCACCTCCGATAAGGTAGGTGCCATACCGGAGACTTCCCTGGATTGCTGGCTATACCGAGGGCTATACTGGACTAGAGGACAACACAGCCGAGGCGGCCATCTTACATCCAGTACGGTGGTACCGACCCAGTCGGCTACAATTTGAGCCTACCACCTAGTAAGGGGCAAGGGAGGGGACCTACAGTTTTACACTGGTTCCGAACGGTGAAGCAGCAGGTGTAGGTATGCACGTAATTTTTTTCGTCAGGAAAAACTCATTGGTACACGCCGCCGACCGGATTCGAACCTCGGACACCTCGCATGAGAAGCCGATGCCCAAAACCGCTCGGTCACCCGCCTCTTAGAGTGCCTCTTATATTGTTCTTCAATGCCTTTCTGATATATCGTACTCTGTGTTCTGAAATTATCAAACGCTTGTTCTGCCATACCAGCATGGCCTCTTCACGTGCCTACACAAGTACTACACCCTGGAGCAGTGGCAGACTTTCGCGTCGGAGCATCCGGAGTGTCTTCAACACATGGGTAAGAAGAAGTCACATCTTCATAAGACGCTTCAAGTTTTTGTCTTCACATAAATATTTCACATAATATATTGGAAGAAATCTAAAAGTTGCAGCAATGGCTAAGAGAGCAGAGTTGCCAACGGTACAGACGTCGCGTCGGTCTAGAGCTGCATATCCATTAGAGCAACCTCAGGCCGAGCAGCCTCGGATTGAGGCTGCTCGGCCTGAGGCAAGGCTCGAGGCACAAGCTGAGGCGTGTCGCCTCAGCTTGATCCGGAGCCAGTAACGCGATGACACCAGACGCGCGTAGATTAGCTGCTGCTTTAATAGTAATTTAAATAAAAATGCTTTATAAAAATAGTACTTTTTATTTAACGTATCCCAAAGAACACGATGACTCTCGTATAATTTTATTAATTTAACTGCAGTATCGTTGTCCATTGCGATTGCGACCTGAGGCGACCCGCCCGTCTCCACCAAGTGCACGCCTCGGACTGAGGCTCCTTTGAGCGCGGCAAAAAACCGACAAAATATGGCTCGGCGCGAGGCGACGAATTTGCCTCATGGCGCGGCGGCGTGCCTCAGGTTGAGGGAGCGTCTCCACTTGTGCGGCCTCGGGTCGAGCGGCTGCCTCTCCCCGAGTCTGCCTCTAGTGGATACACAGCTAGGGCGAATTTGCGGCGCTTATGCTTATACTCGAAACAAATATGTGACGCGGTGTACATATTTGGTTTGACCGCAGCCGCCTCGTCCGGAACCGGCCACGAAGACTTCGAGAGGCTCTCGGACATCTTGAAGAACGTGAAAGACCTGAACTTCGTGTGCCTGGACGTGGCCAACGGTTACTCGCAGCATTTCGTCGAGCACGTGAGGAAAGTTCGAGCCGCATTCCCCACTCACACAATCATTGTAAGTTTTCTCTCTACACCTACCTAACCTACATACAGACCATTCCACTAAACTCACCCGGGTGCGATCAGTACCCTATCACGAGATTTAACCTACACCGCGTACTACGCTACGCCGCGCCGCCGTGTTCTCCTGCATCATTTTGTATGGAGAAACGAAATTCGCAAATCTATCACTAGAGACGCTGCTCCGTTTCTCCATACAAAATGATGCGGAGAACACGGCGGCGTACCGTAGTACGCGGTGTAGGTTAAATTTCGTGATATGGGTACAGAACTCGAATGGATGACCGTTCGACAGTTGAGGCCAAAGAATATAATAGTTGAGGCTGAGCGTGGTTCGAAATCGGCGCGAAATCTGTGAGTCCCTTTGCTGACTAGGTTTTTCTTTATGGAAAGCGCGACATGTGCGTTCGTGGCATCGTTTCACCTACGAGTAGGTGTCTAACGATGCCCATGGACATTCGGTGATGCACGGGGATTGGAATGCCATGCCGGCCTTACAGGAGCCTTGTCACGCCCTTTTGTAAAATCCCAGACTGTACTTGAAAGGAAATAGATGGGCAGGGAGTGCGTGCGTTTCACATTTTCCCGGTTATGTGAATAAAAGACCTACAGACTACAGAACCGGTTGGTGCGGATACCACCGTCTCTTTGTATGAAAGGTCGGTCGAAGCGGCTATGTGAATAGTTCGTGTTTTCCGTCCATCAGTTCAGTGTAGCCGGCACGACCAAAGGGAAGCATAGACATGTCACTTAGTTCACCAAGGTGTTATGGGCTAACATCACGGATGTAGTAGGTGATGTAGTCAACCGTGTCAGTTTCCATAAACAAAAATTCAAACATACGTGTATGTCACATAGCAGGGACTTGCTGCCCCCGCACTATTAGGATGAAATAAGTCCAGAGTAAACTCACTCGCTAACTCACAAAAATACCATTGACTTCTGAAAAATACTCGCATATTTCAACCGAATCATTGGTCAACTCAGCCCACAGTTTCTATTCTGTGCCACAGCCAGGTCTTGGTCTTCGTCACTCGCTCAAGGTCGCGTGCTACCGCTCAGTGGGCTGCCGCTATCCAGCCAGAGCGAGCGCGTGGCGCGCGCACGCACCGCGCATCTACTATGTTTTGTTTCGAATTTAGAAATGCCGAAATCACGTCATTATTGTGCAGCATTTTGATGTATTTCTAGTAATTTATTTATTTATATTACTAAGTAATATAATCTTAAAATAATATTATCATATTGCCAATAATATGAGTTAGATAACGCCGAACAGGGTGGTATGTTATGTATGTCGTATAAGGATAGAAATAGAACATTCATTCGTTCTCTGTCTCTCAATGTGGGTTTTATACAATGAAAAACACCAATAAAACAATAGGTAATTGTAGATGATCATTACATTTATTGATAAAAAAAAACTATCACTGGAAGGTTGCATGCTTCCATGTGAAAAACTAATTGTGACGCTAAACGCATGCATGAATTTGTTCGCATGAATTTGCCGTAGCTAAATATCGTATCGTTAGTAGGAAGGTATCATCTTCATTTTATTCCTCACAAAAAGACAGCCCAAGACATAGCCCTTACACGCGCTGAACGACGCGCTTTCGAGATAGAGTTACGCGACAGAAAGAGAAGCGAAATCTAGGTGGTTATCGTGGTTAGGTATGCAGCTCTGTGCGATTCAATTTGTAATTTATCGCGTCGTCGCAGAGTAGCTATTTCTTTGTGAGAGTTTGTACAGAGAAGCTTCTGTACGTATCTATTCTGTGCCACAGCCCACTCAGCCCGCGACGCCTTCTGATTGGTTGAGTGAGATCGTTTGTCATACTCACACTCACATCTGCGAGTTTGTTACGATTCCGCGCCGCCGCCGGCCGCGGCCGCGCCGCGCCGCCGCGCCGGTACAGGGGCTGGCTGTTGTCACTTGTCGTTGCCGCCACGCCATGCCACCGCACATGAAGTTGATTTGTTTTTAAACGGTTTTTTTTTATTGCAGGCCGGCAACGTGGTGACGGGCGAGATGGTGGAAGAGCTCATTCTCTCCGGAGCAGATATCATCAAGGTGACTTCTTTGAAACACGTGTTTTTTTAGGTTTCCGTACCCAGTACGGAAGCCTATTACTAAGCCTACAACGTCCGTCTGTCTGTCTGTCCGTCCGTCCGTCTGTCTGTCCGTCCGTTCCATGGCTGTATCTTTAGAACCGTAATAGTTAGCCGGTTGAAATTTTCACAGAATATGTGTTATTTTGGCGGATATAACAGCAAATAATAATTAAAAAAAATTGGTTGTCTGTAAAGTCGGTTTACGGACGATAGTTTTACGTGATAACGTCATAAAGTGGTAAGACTACGCATGTCGTTTCTGTTACGTTTGTATTTCCGAAAATAATTCTTAGGTGGTTATAAAAAACTAAACACCCTAAAAACATTAAAACACCGTAACATTGCAAAAAAAAACAAAAAAAATTTTGAGGGATTCGAACCCATGGTCAAAAAATACAAATCCTACACTCTTACTACTGAGCCACGAAATCACATAAACGACCAAACGAATATCGGATTCCCTTGGTTCGCTTTCGGCTTGGGCCGATTGTGCCTCTCTATCGCTTGTTACGCGCTCTCGCTTGCACACACAGGCTCAGATGGAACGTGACATTTTTTCGTGCGTGCAGCCGGTGTTCATCAATTTATAAGACGTGACGTTATCACGTCAAAATGAATATTGGCAGCTTTATTATTATTTTAAGCAATATTATTGTTTAAAATAAATTATACTTAAACTGTTTTTCGATTGTGTTGTAGTGAATAATTAGACAAATATTTGATAATTTTTTTTCATTAACAACATCACTAGCAGAAATAAATGCCAAAAACAGACAACCTATGCAATGTCTATTTGCTCTCTGTGATAAAAATTGTAATGTGTATTTTTTACATTTTTTAATTTATTGTGTACAAAATATATATAAAAAACCGGCCCAAGTGCGAGTCGGACACGCGCACCGAGGTTTCCGCAACAAAAAAAAAAAACATTGAAAAAAACATGTTTCTTGTATGGATACCCTCCTTAATTTTTTACTTTTTCTATTTTTTATTATTTCTTTTTATATCCGCCATAATAACACATATTCTGTGAAAATTTCAACGGGCTACCTATTAAGGTTCAAGAGAAACAGCCCTCGGACAGACAGACAGACGGACGGACGGACAGACAGACGACGTACTAGGCTTAGTAATAGGCTTCCGTACGGGATACGGAAACCTAAAAATGATTAAAGCAGACTTTAGTGGGATTACCCGTAAGTAGAGTAGGTGTGTATGTACTCGTAGTACTCGTAGATAGAGTCTGTGGGTAGAGTATAGCTAGTCTTGCCTGCGACACCCGAAAGACATTGGCGGTTCCTTTCGTGAACATTCGGCTCGTAGATTCGTAACAAAAAAAAATACAGTCGAATTGAGAACCTCCTCCTTTTTTTGAAGTCGGTTAAAAACGACATGCGCCGCCTCAACATTAGGTTAGGGTTAATATATATTAACCCTGGTATTTTTTTTTAAACCACCAAATCATTACACTTTCCTTCGAGCCGAAGTCTGCCGAAGTGTGCAGGAAAGGAGCCGGCAATGTCTTTCAGTCATACTCTACCCATACATACACACCTACTCTACTTACGGGTAATCCCACTAAAGTCTGCTTTTTATCATTTTTAGGTTTCCGTACCCCGTACGGAAGCTTACTGAGCCTACGCCGTTTGTCTGTCCGTCCGTCCGTCTGTCTGTCTGTCCGAGGGCTGTATATCTTGAACCTTAATAGGTAGCCCGTTGAAATTTTCACAGAATATGTGTTATTTATTATGGCGGATATAACAACAAAATAATAAAAAATAGGAAAAGTAAGAAATATGTTTTTTTGGCTAGTCTTTACCTTAGTCTTTACCTCTAATGTATTCAAACTCTTTGGGATTATTTACGTGAAAGAAAATTACCTAATCAGCGTAGACGGAAAAAATATTTTCATGATATAAGCTAATAAGTTTGCTGATTATTAATATTATGATGAATATTACAAATTATGCTGCCATGTATTTCAGAGTAGTAAATCAGTCGTTAAAATATATCAGAGTTGATCATTTTGTTATAGCTTAGGTAGATTTGTTTTTATTTCTTTCTTGCTAATTAAATCAACGTGGTGGTCACACTTGACTGACACTGGCACAGTCGTCGAAGCAGTTTGCAAAAAATTAAAAATAAATAAACATTTTGGTTTCCACACATTCGCACAAAGGTGGCACATAGTAACCTAACGATGATGGCCACGCAGACCATAATTTAAAATTTTTGATTGATTGATTTATTATTTATTTATTTATTTATTAAATTGGGATTAGTACAGAGACAGGAATAGAGTTAAGCATAAATTAGTACACAATATGATTTCTGACCTGCCACCGCCATACAATCCTCCAAACAAAGTACGTCATTGCCTCCAAAGCATAATTTGTGAATAAAATTACTAAACTATACAAGTTCCCACCTTATGTTCCACTCTTCCTGAATATGAAATTCGTCACCACTGATAAAGCAGCTACTGAGCCGCCTTCCTGCGTTGTGACATTATAATTTGATTGCAGGTGGGAATAGGGCCCGGGTCCGTCTGCACGACGCGCATCAAGACCGGCGTGGGCTACCCTCAGCTGTCGGCGGTGATCGAGTGCGCCGACGCGGCTCACGGGCTCAAGGGGCACATCATCTCGGTGAGACTGCTCGTCGGCGAACAAAAGTTGTTTTTTTAGGGTTCCGTATGCGGTACGGGACCCTATAACAAAGCCTACGCCGTCTGTCTGTCTGTCCGTTCGTGCGTCCGTCTGTCCGAGGGCTGTATCTCTTGAACCGTAATAGGTAGCCAGTTGAAATTTTTAAAGAATATGTGTTATTAATTATTATGGCCGATATAAAAACAAATTTAAAAAATAAGAAAAAGTAAAAAATTCGCGGGGTTTCCCATAGAAGAAACTAAAAATTGTATGCGCACGCGCCATCTACTGAAAAGATTATGAAGCATTTTAACTAATCATGAATTTTAACTAATATGAAGCATTTCATAAACACGCCACAGATGGCGTGAGTGGCGCGACCATGACATGGCGATACGGAACTCTCGGTGCGCGAGTTCGACTCGTACTTGGCCGGTTTTTTTATGGATAACCGACACGGACGATACAGCCAATAACACCACTCCTCGCGAAACCACTGTTTTTATCATCTGTGGGATGATAAAAACGAGTTCCCCAGAGCGGCGGCCACAGTAGTACCCGTACGTAGATTTGTTGTTTTATTGAAAGCACGACGTGTGGCACCGAGTCACCCATAAGGTGTCTAACAATCCCCATGGACATTCGATCGTATGCGGGGGTTGGGAATTGTGGAACCGGACTCGCTGTAAATGTATCAACGTGATCGGTGTTGTGCTACAAGTCCTTTTGTATATTACAGCCATACTCAAAGTGTGCTCCTCGGAGCCCTAGGGCTCCGAGGAGCCTCTGTGGGGGCTCCGCGAGAATACGAATACACCTCTCCTCTCTGGGTTGATTCAGCTCGGCTGCGTAGACGAACTCAACTCCCTTCCATCAAATCTGATACAACCAATTGATGAAAAATAAGAAACAGTTTCATATGTACCATTAGATATTTAATTATTGTTTTTCTCTTTTATTATAATATTAAGTAAGTAAATGTTACATTGTAATATGATTATTAATGAAGAATGCACAAAAACTATTTATTTTTTTATTTTAGGGCTCCGTGCTCCGTCAAATATTTCGCTTTCCAAAAGGGTTCCGTCACCAAAAAAGTTTGAGAACCGCTGGTATATTACATCACGACACCGACCACCACTTTTAGCAATGTACTAGGGCAAGATAACTGTCACGCATCAAGTAAGGAAAGAAGACTCACCTGCTGCACGTCTCGGTGGAAGGACCGTGCCAAGGCACGACCGAAGGGAGGCACTGACGTGGCACCAAGTTCACCCGGTGTTATAGGCTGACATCACGGACGTTGTAGGTGATGTAGCCAACCGTGTCAATTTCCATAAAAAAAAATAAAAAATACTAGGGCAAGTCAAGCATCAAGTAAGGTCAAAGTCAAGCAAGGTCAGGTCAAGCATCAAGTAAGGTAAGAAGACCCACCTGCTGCATGCCTCGGTGGAAGGACCGTGCCAAGGTGAGAGGTGGCTATCCTGTCGCCCTTTAGCTCGGCATCTTGTCCTTATCCTTTATTTGTTGTCGTATCCGCCATAATAACACATATAAAAAATTTCAACTGGCTGCCTATTATACGGTTGAAAAGATACAGCCCTCGGTCGGACGGACAGACAGACTGACAGACGTTGTAGTGTAGGCTTAGTAACATGTTTCCGTACGGATACGTGAAGAACGGCTGGCGCAGGACGGCGGCTGCACGTGCCCCGGGGACGTGGCGAAGGCGTTCGGCGCGGGCGCAGACTTCGTGATGGCCGGCGGCATGTTCGCGGGGCACAACCAGTGCGGCGGCGAGCTGCTGACCAAGCCGGACGGCAGGAAGGTCAAGCTGTTCTACGGCATGGCATCCAACACCGCCATGGAGAAACACTCCGGTGAGCTATCAACAATTATTATATTTTGATATAATTAACCCCCGACGCAAAGAGTTTTTTTTTATGGAAACTGACACGGTTGGCTACATCACCTACAACATCCGTGATGTCAGCCCATAACACCGGGTGAACTAGATGCCATGTCAGTGCTTCCCTTCATTTCATGTCGGTCATACCCCTTAGTCGCCTTTTACGACATACACGGGGAGAGATTCAGTGGGGTATTCTTTTAGCCCTTAGATGCATACTGTAAAATATATTTTACATATACTTCAAGTGGGCCCCATCACCCAACCAACGGAGTTTGATCGTGTAGATCGGGCTAAAACGTTTCTTCGTGTCCTTGTATATGGTCATTTGACAATAACAATTGTCAAAAATGTCTATTGTGTTGATATGTCACTCTGACATCTCCCCAGCTGGTGTTTTTCAGAAATTGCTGTTTCTATGACATTGTTTGGCATTTTTATAAAAAAAAATAGAGGTAAGCACTTGAAAATTTTTTTTTTCTTGCAGAGTAAATACTATACTTAAGATAGTATAAATATAAAAAAATATATATAAAATAAAAAAAAATATATATTTTATAATATACTATAGTATAAAATATATTTTACATAGGGTTTTTTTGTAAAAATAAAGTCTTAAATATGCATATGATTTTTTTCACTATTTTTCCCATGGAGTTTTTTCCATTGTATTTTTCCCATCATTTAGACCGACTCAACAATAATATATATTTTTTTCATATACAATACAAAAATCATGCATCTAAGGGTTAAAGTACCGGCCCCACACGGTACATTTAAGAAGGGAGTCATACCCCTTAGTCGCCTTTTACGATATACACGGGGAGAGATGCAGTGGGCTATTCTTTTAAAGTAACGGCCCCACACGGTATATACCCGCCGGGACCCACATAAGTTTGGGTGTTATATATAAGTTTGACACCTACGTCTGTCTGTGGCATCGTAGCTCCCAAACGGATGGACCGATTTGCGTGAGGGTTTTTTAGAAGCTTTCACGTTTGGCGCAATATTAGCACAAGATAATTAAAGCGCCAAGTTCCTACCTACAGCACGACTGTGGAAGGACCGTGTCGAGTTGATAGGTGGCTATCCTGTCGACCTTTTTGCGCGGCATATCATTGTCACTGCCATCTCGACCTTTTTGCGCGCCATATCATTGTCACTGCCATCTCATTGTCACTGCCATCGCGACCTTTTTGCGCGGCATATCATTGTCACTGCCATCTCGACCTTTTTGCGCGGCATATCATTGTCACTGCCATCGCGACCTTTTTGCGCGGCATATCATTGTCACTGCCATCTCGACCTTTTTGCGCGGCATATCATTGTCACTGCCATCTCGACCTTTTTGCGCGGCATATCATTGTCACTGCCATCTTATAATAGTTTGTCACTGCGTGTTTCCAGGCGGCGTGGCAGACTACCGCTCGTCCGAGGGCAAGACTGTGGAGGTGGAGTACCGCGGAGACGTCGGCGACACTGTGCGCGACACGCTCGGCGGGCTGCGCTCCGCGTGCACGTACGTCGGCGCCGCGCGCCTGCGCGAGCTGCCGCGCCGCGCCACCTTCGTGCGCTGCTGCCGGCAGGTCAACGACGCCTTCTCCTAACTCTTTAGTAGTAACCGATATGCGGCTCTTAGCGTCGCTGCCGCGCCGGCGCGCTCGAACTTAGCGCCGGCACTACCTCACCCCTATTTAGATAAGGGTGCCTGCGCACTATGTAGCCAAGACGAAGACCAGTGACCGCATCACGTTAGGGTCAATTCACACCGAGACGCGACCCGACATGAAGATGCCAGAAGGTCGAGAGGCCGCGCGCGCGGTGCAGTCGAGTGCGATGCAACAACGTAAGCTGCGTATCCACTAGAGGCAGACTCGGGGCGAGGCAGCCGCTCGACCCGAGGCCGCACAAGTGAAGACGCTGCCTCGACCTGAGGCACGCCGCGCCATGGGGCAAATTCGTCGCCTCGGGCCGAGCCATATTTTGTCGGTTTTTTGCCGCGCTCAAAGGAGCCTCAGTCCGAGTTGGTCCACGCCTCACCTTGATCCGCAACGTGCCTCGAGACTATGCCTCAGAGTGAGCAGCCTCAGTTTGCTTCAAGTCGAGGCTGCTCGGCCTGAGGCTGCTCTCATGGATACGCAGCTTACCACGTACGTATCTAGTTCGCTTTCGCACTCTCACTAAAATTTGTACCTTTTTGTGTAGTAAAATATATCCTTTATTAGCGTATCTTGAAATGTCGCGTCGCGCCGCGTCTCGGTGTGTGAACTGACCGTTACGTACACATAACTAAGGCTGCCAATGTCAGTGGATTGTCCATCGTGTAGTCCAACTCTTCTAATTGTTTCAATTGGCCGCAGTGTGGTCAGTGTGATGTTGGTCTTGTGCTTGTCCTACCAGTGCGCGAACACCCTGCTTAATGCGCGCTTTCATACTCTACCGGTCCGTCTTGCTCGCTCGAGTATATCGTATTATTGAGGAATAGATGTGTCCGTCCTTTTCAACGCATTTCTTCCAGGCAGGTAGGGTAATAACTTGCGCATTGTGACAATTAAGCACTGATATAGACGAGCCTTTGTCGTACAACACTCCCGAAAAAAACATGTTACCAATCAAATCAGCTTAAAAGCTGAGTTCACAATGACTTATGATGCTAGTGTTGTATGGTCCTTATTGTCTTATATAAGGTGTTTCGTTAGTCATGTAAAAAATTTCGGGAGGGTTACATACACACTCAAATAAACACGTTACGCAAAAAAAAATGTTTCTAGCATTACTTTTCGAGAAATTCAACAAAACATGTTTGCTACCTCAACATTAACCTGTGTGTAACAGTAGGTAACTTGCACTGTACGGGGTCAACACGAGACTCGTGGGAGTCAATGACCGTACTATGTTCAAACGCAGAACAGCTGTTTGTTGTAAGTGAGTCACCAGGTCACTATGATTGGTTTTTACAGCTACTTAGTTGATTTTATTTTTTGTTAGGAGAAAAAATGATCCTTTAAATATATGTTTTTTTTTGCGTAAAGTGTTTGTTTGGGTGCATATGTAACCCTCCCGAAATTAATGACATGACTAACGAAACACCATATATAATTATGTCCAAAAATACGGAAGTGAGAAGCGTTAGCGCATTCATAGCATGAGATAGCTTTTAACGCAATCCTTTGAATGTAAACGTGATCACAATTTGTGACATTCAATTTGAATGAGCATGCATTCACTTCGTGTGCACGCACATCAGCAGAGTTGGACTTTTATTGAAAGTCCGAGATGCCTACATGTCACTATAGGGGAGAAATGCCCTCCAAAAATGATACGCAACACAGAGTCGTGACGCGTGCAACGTTGCGTATAGTATAGGCCAAAGATAATAGGCCCTCAACGTTGCACGCAAGTTAGCGCCACATTTTTACATTGCAAGTGAATGCACGTTTACCGACATGTTTCATCGCTCATTGCCTATTCTAGTGTTTAGTTCGGTGTCAATAAAGTCATTCTCCTGATGTGAGGTGGGTGAGTGAGGTAATACGCGCCAAATCCCTAGTTATACTAGGGAGAGGGACAACATGGACCGCGTCATGTAAAAATGTGGCGCCAACTTGCGTACAACGTTGAAGGCCTATACGCAACGTTCCACGCGTCACGACACGAGTCACGACTCTGTGTTGCGTATCATTTTTGGAGGGCATTTCTCCCCTATAGTGACATGTAGGCAACTCGGACTGTCAATAAAAATCCAACTCTGCTGATGTGCGACATCATGGTGCGTTTCTAGCACCCCTTTCCCCTCTCACACCCTCTGAGCACTAAAAATGCATCGGCGAAGAACTGAAGACCGTCCTTTCGATAGGTACGAAAAAGACAAGAGTAGGTAGAGTTACATAGAACTAGGATAAAGTGCGCTCCAAGCGCAGCGCTAGGTAACTCGCTGAAACTCTGTAGAGCTTAAGCGCTGTCTAAGTCGCTAAAAACGCTGCAGTGCTTAAGCGCTATCTACGTCGCTGAAACGCTGCAGTCCTTAAGCGCTATCTACGTCGCTGAAACGCTGCAGTGCTTAAGCGCTATCTACGTCGCTGAAACGCTGCAGTCCTTAAGCGCTATCTAGGTCACTGAAACGCTGCAGTGCTTAAACGCTATGTAAGTAGCTGAAACGCTGCAGTCCTTAAGCGCTATGTAAGTCGCTGAAACGCTGCAGTGCTTAAGCGCTATCTACGTCACTGAAACGCTGAAGTGCTTAAGCGCTATATAAATAGCTGAAACGCTGCAGTGCTTAAGCGGTATGTAAGTCACTGAAACGCTGCAGTGCTTAAGCGTTATGTAAGTCACTGAAACGCTGCAGTGCTTAAGCGGTATGTAAGTCACTGAAACGCTGCAGTGCTTAAGCGCTATCTACGTCGCTGAAACACTGCAGTGCTTAAGTTCTATCTACGTCGCTGAAACGCTGCAGTCCTTAAGCGCTATCTAGGTCACTGAAACGCTGCAGTGCTTAAACGCTATGTAAGTAGCTGAAACGCTGCAGTCCTTAAGCGCTATGTAAGTCGCTGAAACGCTGCAGTGCTTAAGCGCTATCTACGTCACTGAAACGCTGAAGTGCTTAAGCGCTATCTACGTCACTGAAACGCTGAAGTGCTTAAGCGCTATATAAATAGCTGAAACGCTGCAGTGCTTAAGCGTTATGTAGGTAAGTCGCTGAAACGCAGAAGTGCTTAACCGCTATTTAATGTAAGTCGCTGAAACGCTGTAGAACTTAGGTTGGCTGCTGGTTTCCGAAGCTAATTTGACATCAGCAACATTTGGTGGCGAGTGTTGTACTAGACATTGCAATGTTCGCTTTTATGCTTGAAATATAAAATGTGGATCTGAATGATAGCTTGTATGTAAAAAAATATGATTTTATTATATAGGTAATAGGTATATATGATGAATTATTTTGGTTTATAAGTACCTACAGGGAAAACAGGTATCAGTACAGATTTCCCAGTGTAGATTTGTGTAGGAGGGAATTCAGGGGATGTCTGTATAATATGTTTCTTTAATTTGGTTTATCCTTTAACCCTTTCGGACTTGACATCTTTAACCAAATTAAAATAGCAAATACTGTATTATAATCAAAAATATAAATTTAGCATAAAATAAATTTAGGTCCGAAAGTGTTAGCACACATAATTACTACATAGTTACGCATAAAACTGGTGCTTATTTTTGTGGTACCCTCGACTCAGTATTATATTAGGCTGGAAATAGTAGTAAGCGAACGTCCGTCGCGGATGTCCGTCGCGGATGTCCGTCGCTGATATCCGATGGTGATGTCCGTCGCGGATGTCCGTCGCTGATGTCCGTCGCTGATGTCCGTCGCTGATGTCCGATGGTGATGTCCGTCGCGGGTGTCCGTCGCGGATGTCCTTCGCGGATGTCCGTCCTGGATGTCCGCCACGGATGTCCGTCGGTGATGTCCGTCGCTGATGTCCGTCGTGGATGTCCGTCGCGGATGTGAGGGCGCGGACGGGCTACTAAGTAGGCAGCAGAGTACGGCGGATCGTCCGTCAAATAAATTATTTCTGCCCGATTCGAGTCGCCGGCAGTAACTGTACAGTCCCGAATCGGGACTGTACAGTTACTATCTTACAGTCCCGATTCGGGACTGCTACTACCGAATTTAGTAGTCATATTAAATTAATTTCAAGAAATTGTCTCTTTCAATCTTGCTTTCTCCTAGTCTAGGCCATGTCTAGGCACGTACCATTAAGTATTCTGTGGTCTAGGTCATACTTTGTTATAAATTCATTTATAACTGTAATTTAAATGTAAGTAAATAAGAAATGAAATGTTACTTCCATCACATTGGAAAATTGGAGTACCTGGCAGTAAATAATGAACATCGAGCTTTAGAAAGAGACAATGCGGTTGTAGAGCGTCGCGTCCCTGTCGCACTAACTCGCACGTCTATGTACGACAGGGACGACGACAAGCTCGATGTACAGTAGTAGGTATTTACTGGCGGATACTGTACGTACCTATATTTATATAGACATGTAGAGTGTTTTCATTTTACGAAGGCACGAGGGGTACGAGGTAGGAAGTGGTGCCAGAGGCGACCGCGCGGAGCTCAGTAGAGAACGAACTCGGTGCCCGGTCGGTACACACGTTCTGCACGTCGTCTCCGCCATCGCTCCGTCGAACCGAGTCGTTCCCTACTGAGCTCCGCGCGGTCTCACACCACTTCTACCTCTACCCATCGTGCCTTCGTAAAATGAAAACACTCTACCTAGTTTAAACATGAAAAGTGCACTTGCTAGCTAGAGAAACATTGATGTGTGTGGATACCACGCGAGTAGCAGTAATGTACGAATAATTGTCATTGATGTTTTCGGAGTTGCTAGCTATGTAGGTACAGTTCCCGGCAGCAAAGAATGCGTATCGAGCTTTAGAAAGAGACAAACCGGTTGTAGAGCGTCTCTTCCCTGTCGCACAGAGACGTGCGAGTTCGTGCGAGTTCGTGCGTTCTTCCCACACTCCGTTTTCCTGTCCACGGCCGCTGTGCGTAGGACACGGTTACTCCAACCAACGCTCGTCGTATTCTTTCGGGTGACGTGCCCATCCCGCTACCACTCGAGCTTAGTCGCCCGGTGTCCAATATGGACTAATTGGGTGCGTCGGCGGATTGCCTCGTTATGCACCATATCATTTGTCATATCACGATCTATGGCTATCCGTATCCGTGAGTTAAGGCCCAGACTAGATACAGACGTTTTTTTCAACAGTGGAAAAAACAACTGCCACGCCTCTTGTGGACTACATGTCGTGCTGAATAAAAATATTCTACTCTTTCGCCGGCCGCTCTTGGAGTCGGCTGTGCATCAAGCATGGATAACTTGAATTTAGTGACAATCTTATGTTTGGCAGAAACATAAGATTGTCGCAAAGCAAGAAAGAAGAAGAAGTAGAAGAAAATGAGATATTGGGTTCATCCAATGTACGAAACGGGTTAACTGTAGGAGTTTTTCGAAACATGTACCCAGAAATTAGAGAATACCCAGATACATTTTTCGGGTGCTATAGAATGTCCGTCAACCCTTTTGATGAACTAAAATACTTAATAAGGGGCAGGATCCAAAAGCAGACAAAGCTACGAGTACCGATAGGAGTAGTCGAAAAATTCGACTCGCCGAGAGCGCGTGTAGTCGGCGTCATACAACTCCATACGTTCTGTTAACTCAAGTCGACAACTTCGACTCGTGTCCAGTCGAAGAAAACGCAACATGCAGTGGATTTTTTCAACTCAGCACGCTCTCGACTTGCATGAGTTGTGCATGTAGTCGACGGGTCAAAACTCCATACATTTCTATGGAGCGTCGTTTTGGAGGTGTGGCCTATTTCTCTCGACTGTTGACAAAAACGACTCTATCTAGTCCGGGCCTAAACCTAAGATTAGTGAAACCATAGACAATCGTGAATCGCCAGTCATAAGTACAGTTCAAGGCAGCAAATAATCGAGCTTTAGAAAGAGACATAATCCGGTTGTAGAGCGTCGTCCCTGTCGCACAGAGACGTGCGAATTCGTGCGACAGGGACGGAGCTTTACAACCGGACTGTCTCTTTCTAAAGCTCGACACGCATTTATTTGCTGCCAGAATAATATTGAGCATGTAGAAAGAATTCCGTGAATACGGGAGTACTCTTTTCTATTCTGTGATACGGGCAAAGATGGCAGGTAGTATTTGACTGTTGTAGTTGTATTGTAGCTGATTTCGGAATATTTTCGAGCTTTTGGCACATATATTGCAGCCACAAATGTATGTTCAATTAAGTATAGCACAAACTTTTGTTTTAATAGTTATAATTCAAGCATTTAATCCAATCTGGAGATACTTTTTGCCATTTTACTGTTCTCGCAAGAATGTTTCATTCGTAGTGCCAATAAAAATATGTTTTAACTCTTCGTAATTTTAAAACTACTCTATTATTTTAACGACCTAGACACTTGTTGACGAAATATCTAATGTTAATAATGAAAATATAATTAATTTAAAATAGCTTCTGTGTTTAATTGAATTTTCAAACCCCATGTAAAAAAATATAAGTACCTAATGAAAATGACGAAATACTTCTTGAAAGTCACAACTGAAACGACGACGACCATTTTACTTACGACTTTTCAGCCCGTTACTACGATAAACGTATAGGTACCTACTAATCCCGCTCTTCACCTATACATATTCTATTCTGTAGGATGCCTCCAGTGACTCTTTCGAAACTCTTGTTCCTAAAGGAGTTTAGCGTCGATCTTGACAGACTTTAAGAGTCTGTAGAGCGACTTCGCTGGTACCTAGTCATCTTGCTCCGACTTCAACAGCAAATAATGAAGTCTTGTGCCCGTTTCTCACTATCCAGTCTACTAAAGTGTTTTGCCTATGTCCGGTCTATATGCTGATGTAGGTACAGATTTCTGAAGGCATTCGGCAGTGATTCTCATGTGTTCCCAGCACCAGTTGCCAGTAATTAGCGGCCCCAAGATTGCTTGGGGCAACATTCATATCGACACGACAACACTATCATATCGAATTGGGCAGTGGCGGCGCTAGGCGACGACGGCGACGACGTCGGCGACCGCCGACGACAGCCTAGCGTCTGAGGGGGCCTCGCAAAAATTCGTTTACCCTAGCTGACTCCCTTTGGGATCCCGCGATCCCAATAATTGGGTCATTCTTGAGCCCCTCGATTTTCACTGTCCTGAAGCAAAATTGCTACTTATTACAAAAATTTGCACATGAAGTATTTTTTTCCTTGAAATTTTAACTATAAACTAACTGGGCAAATACTGAAATAGCGTAAAATATAAAATTAAATAAGGCAAAAAAATTATCAAACCCCCAAAAATTGATCTCACTGGCGCGTCCACGGCCCAGATTGTTACACAAAACCATCTATATTTATTTTTCTGTGCAATTAACTGATATGATATTATTTACCGTGCAAGGTGATTAGTTGTTAATTTCCTAAAAAAGGTTTTAAAACGCGTATTTTATATATATTTAATTTTATTTAGTTTTAAAATTTTGTCCGAGACCTAACAATGATTTCACTGGCGCATCACAAAATCGCGTGTACAGCACTACCGGAACGGTTAAAAGACGCGTGATCGGCCCCGTGCCGAAAAACGTCAGTCGTGTTTCAAGCTGCGGGGAGTGGTTGTGCGACTCCTCGCTGCGTTCCCAAAATACGAAGGTAAGAAATTGATTCCACTGGCTTGGTTCTGGTTCATCGTTGATTACTCTGGCTGAATTTTATTTATAGTGGCTTGTTCCAAAATCAATTAAATGATCTATATACAATACTCCATGTAGCCATAATCTACTGTGTTAACCTCATTACTCCGATTTTAGTACATTCGCGGTAAATGACAAATTTTCAAAAAAAATGATTCCCTTGGCATTGATTCCACCGATTTTATAGCCTGGGTAATCAATATTTGCTTAGTTTATCCCAGAAAAAAAGTTTTAATTGTGCGGAAAGGCATCTATTACAATTCATTATTATTTTAAAGCAATGTCTATAATCTGACAATTATTTATTTATTTAAATTCTTTATTTTTACACCAATACACGGGACAAAAAGGTCAGCTTAACGCTAAACAGCATTTTATTTTAGCTAACCTATGGGTATGATGAAGGTATTGTAGGTGTACAGTGATAGTGCAATGGGCTTGTATGTACAATACAGTTATATTACGTAAATATAATATGAATATATGAGTACTGTCAGATACACATCAAGAAATCCACTTTTTGCGTCGCATATGCGTGCTTCGTTATTCATGTCAAAAACTTCGGGAGGGCTACACACACACTCAAACAAACACGTTAGGAAAAAAAATTGTTTTTAGCATTACTTTTCAAGAAATTTAACAAAACATGTTTGCTACCTAAACATTAAATAGATCAACCTGTGTGTACTAGTAGGTAACTTACAATGTACGAGGTCAATGACCGTACTATGTTCAAGCGCAAAACAGCTGTTTGTTGTGTTTTTGAATGGGTGAGCGTGTGTCAGTGGGAGTATGTGTGGGTACTCTTCACTTACACTAGTCTAGTAGTTAGGAACTTACATTTTGGTTTTTTTATTTGTTTTATATAGAAAGCGCGACATGTGGCATCGTTTCATTTACGAGTAGGTGACTTACGATGCCCATGGACATTCTGTGATGCACGGGGATTGCGAATGCCATGCCGGCCTGACAGGAGCCTTTTCACACCCCATTTGAAAAACCCCAGGCTGTACTTGGGAGGAAATAGATGAGCTCCCTGCTCATCTATTTAAAAATAAGGAATCTATTAAAAAAAAAAAAGGAATAAAATGAGGAGAAGACAGGTAATTATTGTTTTAATCAACCTACAAGTAGGTAATTATTACTAGTGAGTGAGAACAGCGTTTAAGTGCATCATTGAATATTTGAATTGTGTTTAACATGTTCGAAAAGATTTGTTGGAGGCGATTATTTGCTAAAAATAAAAGCCAAACAATTAAAAATTAACTTTTTTTGATTCCCTTGTCACTCTGTATTGATTCCCCTGGACACGAAATTTTTATGTCAAATATATTTGCATACTTAGGTTAGAATTTGGTGCCTTATCGAAATTTATGTTTCTTATGCATCTAACTTTAATGTTTGATCACAGGTTTTATAAAATTTTAAGATTTAAAAACTGCCAGTGGAATCAACAGAATACGCCCAATCTCAAGAATGACCCAATTCTCATCAAAGTATTGTCGCACACTTTGGGCTATTGCTTTTTGGGTTATTTGTTTTAATTTGTGATTGTTCATGGAATTTTTGTGAACATTTGATTAGCAATAAAACTCGTAAACTCATACATCAGTCTCATTCTATTTATCCTTTTCTTTCTGAAATGAAAGTGGCCTCGCAAAGCTGATGTCGCTGACGTCTACATTTGGTCTAGCACCACCACTGGAATTGGGTCACGTAGTAAGCCATTGAATGTGCAGAGGTGCCTGTGTGGTAGAAATGGTATGTACGAGTACTCATACATATCTGTTCTTATTTTTGGAAAGGTCAGGTTGGCCTCTAGTAGAGGATTCAATTGGAATTGTTCGTTCTCGCTTGGGATAGGACGATATAGATGAGAAAATAAAGACAGTTTTCATCATTGACACAACAGAATTGTGTTTATTCGTAAACAATATTAATTTGCCCGTGGGCAAACGAATATATTCCCTATAAATAAAAAATTAGGATCTAATCGAAGACTTTCGTCAGGTTGCTGAAAATAAAATAAACACGCATTTTAAGTCTATGAACTAAGAATTTCCTACATACATAATATGTAATCAATCATTCAGACTGACATACTTTACTAGGCACCCAGCTAGCCAGCGGTAAGTAGCGCTCGAGGCAGGCTCGGGGTTGTCGCTCCCACTCACTCACTGAAGACAAACTCAAGAGCAGAAGAGCCATTTCAAAGATGGCCCGTTTATGGGTTTTGATCGAATGCTTAGTAAATGCTAGTAAATGTATTACGGTCTGAACTGAACATACGTGTATACTGTGCGCCCTGTGCGTTGTGTCTCATCATGACAGCTGTCAAAGTATCAATCGAACATTTTGATGAATAGTGCATTTCCCATTTGCCCATCTCGCAGCCCACTAAGCGCCACGAACGAACTGGCGAAGACCCGCCTCTGTCTATCAAAATGAAATGGAGAAGGGCATCGATAGAGAAGGGTAGGTCTTCGACGGAGTGTGCTACAAAGCCAATATATAAGGTCTTTCAATAGTAGGTAACGATACGCTAAGGGGTGTATGTGTATCAGATACTTATCACGTTCCCATACCAATTTTTTTACGACATAAAAAACGTACTTATTAAGGTGAAATAAGCGCATTTCACGTATTAAATTTGAGGAGTGAGTAGGATTTTTATATCGTAAAAAAATGGTATGGGAACGTGATCAGTATCTGGTACACATACATCCCTTAGCGTATCGTTACCTACTAATGAAAGACCTTATTTAAGGCAGATCGCTATTATAGAGCGCTGCTGACACTTCTGTACAACTATCAAATGCGACAAGACAACATTCGGACTCCGACTCTAAATCTTCGGGTGATGTGTTAAATGTTTTAGTGTTACCTCACTTCAATCGATTTTGTTAGAGCAAGATGGATGATTAATTTTATCAGTTGGTACCCGAATGTCATCCGAATGTACAGAGCAGGCGTGAGTGACACTGCGCATGATTTTATGAAGTGCGCTACATCTAACATCATTTAAGGATGTTTCTGTAACACTATGCTTACTTTTTAAATACAAGGAAAGAAATACCTACGTTAAATCTTAATCGCAAAGACTTATTCAAACTTATTTACTAGAATGATTGGAAAATTATGGTTAGAATACTAATAAAATGGAAATGCAAATCGCAATATGAAAATACAAACTACAAAATCGGTACAGCAATGCAAAGTGAACTTTGAATTTACAGAATTATGCGTCATCTTTGTTGCCAGCTAACTTTGGTGTGAAGTTAGCCGCTTTGCAAATGATGCAACATCCCCCCCATCTTAAAACTGTGATGTTTGAGGTAGAGAAATTTCACACACGAAAAGTGAACTGGAAACAGTATGTATATAGTAAACTGTGGTATAACACTATAAATTATACTGGTTCTATCAGAGTACCATAAATTTGTTTTATTAAATGCATTACATTGTTTCAGTTTTAGATCCTGGCACCTAACATTCCACCAGTATCTACCAGATTAAACTAAACAGCTATTAGATATTATTTAGAGGTAACGTGCTGGTCCTCAAATGCTTGAGAATTTGATGACTCAAAAGAAAGTATTTAGCCATAAATATCAAAATTTAAGTGACCAAACTATCTACCAGGCTAGCAGAAGCGATAGGATCTTAGAATCTGACAAAGTTAAGTCTGCAGACCTGAAACATTTAATGTACATACACCCACTGATAATGCAAACTTATAATGCAAATCTTTATATTGTAACCTGGCTACCACTGCTGTCCAATAACTACACGAATTGAGAAATAATACCAGTTAAAAAATTTTAGCTACCCCATTAAGCAGACATAGCTTTGCGAGGATATAATCAAGAGAGAGCGAAGAGAGTACGGGTGTAGCCGCTCATAGCTGCGAGACGATCTCTTTCTCGCAGAGCTTGATGGTGCAGAAGACGCTCTTGCCATCAGCGGAGCAGGTGCAGTCGTTGCAGGAGCGCTTGAACTGCTCTCCGGGAGTGCAGCGGAAGCCAGTCTCCGTCTCTGGACCGAATGGGGGCAGTATTGGTATCAGTGGATACAAATCGGCGTGATCAGTTTCCAATTCAATCTTATCCAGGGATCTGTCTGTGTTTCCCGTGGGATTTTTTCTGAAGAACGGTACAGCTATGGGGCCTCGATCTGACATACATGATCACTGTACTCGCAAGAGTGCAGGGATAAACGTCTGGATTTTATAGCCGGAAGGCTGGTATTTCCGGACGTCTATAAACAAAACGTAAGAGAGAAACTAAATATGATAGTAAATCAATCTTGATCCCGGGATCCGTGGAGACAAGGCCATTTTTCTAGACAATGTCCGGGGTTGATTGTGTTATTTTCCAGCTGTTCTAGCACGTATGATATGCATCTGTTTCGGGAAATATATTTTAATGCTTTAGGCATTCCTTCCAAATCCTCTACCTTAAGCAAAACTGTACAAAATATAAATAACTCTAAGGTCGACAGTCTTTAGGGTTATAAAATTGGGGGTAAGTATCGCAAAAAATCAGTGCTCTCAACGACTTTTGGTAATTCAGGGAGGGATAAGAGAAAGCAAAAAAGCTTTAAGGTTTTCGATTCAGGAGAATGGTAAGCGACTAGGCGAGCGAATGAATAAGTACCTTTGTTCTCAGCCGGCTTGGGCAGGTTCTGGCAGTTCTTGAGAGTGCAGGAGGCGTGCTGGCCGTCGTTGGTGCAGCGGCACACGTTGCACTCCTGCGAGAACACGCTGCCCGGCTCGCAGTTGGGCACCTCCTGTTTTCGCACCTCTGTGGATCCCCCGACCAGAAGCAATTGAACATGAACATTTCATAGATCTATCACCCCTAATTATCTTGTTCTGATATGTATGGGTGGCTGAGTCAGAGGGGCATTACTTTTTCACATTTTTTAAATGTAATTCGGACTCGTTGTGAAATGATTGCTGGAAGTTTTTTGCCGTGCTTTCCGGCCGTTTAGTGTTAGCCGACGTGGGCAAGGAGAAGCACGCCTTCACCGCCTGTAATGGTATGTGTGGCTGAGCGAGAGGGGCCATAATCACTCATGCTCCAACCAGCCAGTATCACCTCCGAGAAGGTATGTGTCATACATAACGGAGGATTCCCTTTGGATTGCTGGGTATACAGGACTAGAGGAGAACACAACCGAGGTTGCTATGCGGCCATCTTACATCCAGTACGGTGGTACCAACCCAGTCGGCTACAATTTGAGCCTACCACCTAGTAAGGGGTAAGGGAAGTTTTACACCGGTTCCGAACGGTGAAGCAGCAGGTGTAGGTATGCACGTAAATTTTTTCGCCAGAAAAAACTCATTGGTATACGCCGAACGGATTCGAACCTCGGACCTCTCGCATGATGCCCAAACCACTCGGCCACCCGCCGGTCCCGACGACGTGTTGCGTTGCTGTTGTCGTCCTATCAGTTTCAGGGCCCGCCCAATATCCCCATTGGCCCGAACTACCGGTGGGTCGCGAGCGGATATTGGGAAATGCTAGCGTAGAGTGAATACAAAACAGCAGACCTCTCCGTCTCCGGCGGCGGCGGCTGCTGCTCGCGACGGCTTGCTCGACGGGCGGGTGGCAGTCGTTGCGGGTGCACGCGAACGCCTGCCCGTCCGTGTGGCAGAGGCACGTGTTGCAGTCCACGCGGAACTTCTGCCCGGGCTCGCACGCCTTCACCGCCTGCTACTGGAAGCCAGGTCGTGTTAAGTCGCACATGAGGAGCCATCTACATTATCTAAATTATATAAGTTCTTTTTTTATTAACTGACGAGGCGTAAAAGGGATGTTCTGTATCGGAAATAGATTATATTAAAATTATAAAAAAGGGGGTAACATTTTTATATTTTATTAAATATTAAGAAAAAATACAAACAAACTAGCTTTTACATATTAAACACCTTTTGGTAAGAAACTATCTTTCTATTTCTAATAATTACCGAGATAATAATTATGATAATTTCCGATACAGAACATCCCCTTTACGCCTCGTCAGTTAATAAGACCTTATATAAGAGGATGCCCTAACGAACTTTCTGGATATCTAACTAAGTAAATGTCACAATAAAGGGGGTGCGAATAGTTTATAACAATCGTTATAACAGAAAATAAAAACTTCCAAACTACATAAACAATTTTAAAATTAAAATTTGGATTGGGGTGGGGATAGAGTGGAGTGTTGCTGGGACAGTCGCCGCATAAAGAAATCCTGAAAACTCGAAAAAAAAGGATAAACAAAAACATTCGGGCTAAACCATAGACGTACTCTATGCTATGGGCTAACTGAACACATTATCCGGCAAATAATACGCGTCGGACTTTGGAGAGAGACAGTGGCGGCGCTAGGCATCGGCGACGTCGGCGACCGCCGACGGCCTCGCGCCTGAGGGGGCCTCGCAAAAATTCGTTTACCCTAGCTGACTGAGTCAGCTAGGGTAAACGAATTTTTGCTCCCAAAGGGAGTCAGCCTGACTCCCTTTGGGATCGCGCGATCCCAAAAATTCTCATCAAGGTATGGTCGCACACTTTGGGCTATTGCTTGTTGGGTTAGTTATTTTAATTAGTCATTGTTCATGTAAACGTTTGATCAGCAATAAAACTCTTATAGTGAAGGTACTCATACATCAGTCTCATTCTATTTATCGTTTTCTTTCTGACTGGGTAATGTAATGAATGAAAGAGGCTTCGCAAAGCTGATGTCGCTACGTCTACTGGAGAGAGACAATACGGAATACGGATGTAGAGAGTCTTCTCTGTCGCACTAACTCGCAAGTCTCTGTGCGACAGGGACGACACTCTACAACCCGACTGTCTCGTTCCAAAGCCCGATGCGCATTATTTACCGCCGCGTACTGTGTCAAAAACCGCAGTGCAGTCTGAACATCGAGCTTTAGAAAGAGACAATCCGGCTGTAGAACTTGTAGAGCGTCCTCCCTGTTGCACAGAGACGTGCGAGTTCACGATCACGAGTATCACGATCTATGCTATCCGTATCCGTGAGATAAACCTAAGATTAGTGAAACCATACACAATCGTGAATCTCCAGTCATAAGTATAGTTCTCGGCAGCAAATAATGCGTGTCGAGCTTTAGAATGAGACCATCTGGTTGTAGAGCGTCGTCCCTGTCGCACAGAGACGTGCGAGTTCACGATCACGAGTATCACGATCTATGCTATCCGTATCCGTGAGATAAACCTAAGATTAGTGAAACCATAGACAATCGTGAATCTCCAGTCATAAGTACAGTTCTCGGCAGCAAATAATGCGTGTCGAGCTTTAGAATGAGACAATCTGGTTGTAGAGCGTCGTCCCTGTCGCACAGAGACGTGCGAGTTCACGATCACGAGTATCACGATCTATGCTATCCGTATCCGTGAGATAAACCTAAGATTAGTGAAACCATAGACAATCGTGAATCTCCAGTCATAAGTATAGTTCTCGGCAGCAAATAATGCGTGTCGAGCTTTAGAATGAGACAATCTGGTTGTAGAGCGTCGTCCCTGTCGCACAGAGACGTGCGAGTTCACGATCACGAGTATCACGATCTATGCTATCCGTATCCGTGAGATAGAGCTAAGATTAGTGAAACCATAGACAATCGTGAATCTCCAGTCATAAGTACAGTTCTCGGCAGCAAATAATGCGTGTCGAGCTTTAGAATGAGACAATCTGGTTGTAGAGCGTCGTCCCTGTCGCACAGAGACGTGCGAGTTCACGATCACGAGTATCACGATCTATGCTATCCGTATCCGTGAGATAAACCTAAGATTAGTGAAACCATAGACAATCGTGAATCTCCAGTCATAAGTACAGTTCTCGGCAGCAAATAATGCGTGTCGAGCTTTAGAATGAGACAATCTGGTTGTAGAGCGTCGTTCCTGTCGCACAGAGACGTGCGAGTTAACGATCACAAGTATCACGATCTATGCTATCCGTATCCGTGAGTTATACCTAAGATGAGTGAAACCATAGACAATCGTGAATCTCCAGTCATAAGTACAGTGCCAGGGCAGCAAATAATGCGTGTCGAGCTTTAGAATGAGACAATCTGGTTGTAGAGCGTCGTCCCTGTCGCACAGAGACGTGCGAGTTCACGATCACAAGTATCACGATCTATGCTATCCGTATCCGTGAGTTATACCTAAGATGAGTGAAACCATAGACAATCGTGAATCTCCAGTCATAAGTACAGTGCCAGGCAGCAAATAATGCGTGTCGAGCTTTAGAATGAGACAATCTGGTTGTAGAGCGTCGTCCCTGTCGCACAGAGATGTGCGAGTTCACGATCACGAGTATCACGATCTATGCTATTCGTATCCGTGAGATAAACCTAAGATTAGTGAAACCATAGACAATCGTGAATCTCCAGTCATAAGTACAGTTCTCGGCAGCAAATAATGCGTGTCGAGCTTTAGAATGAGACAATCCGGTTGTAGAGCGTCGTCCCGGTCGCACAGAACCGTGCGAGTTCGTGCGACAAGGACGACGCTCTACAACCGGATTGTCTCTTTCTAAAGCGCGATGTTCCAAGTTTACTGCGCTAGTCATCTGTGGTTAGAAGACACGTTTATGAAAAGGACGACGCGCACCGTAGACTCCATATTACTGGTTATAAAAGGACTCGACTATAGAAAGGGACACGTAGGACTCATATGAATCACGTAGAAGGCAAAATTAGAAGTGTAAATTTTTAGAGCCCCTCACAAAATAGCTCCTGGTTTTAGCGAAAACGTTACCTGTTTAGAATCATCACGTCGCACTCTCCTAGCGGAGTTTGGCGGGGCCTTGGTCGCAGCAGCCCCGGAACTCTGAAAATAAAAAACAAAAAATATATTTCCAGTCAACTTTTTAACCATTGTGAATGCATACCTTTCTTAGTAGTGTTTTTACAAATTATTGGTACGCACACACCTTGGTTTCGAATTTTTCACTTTTCTTCGCGAAAGACCGAAATGAGCGTAAGTGGACTTTATCAAAAGAGTTGAGCGAAGTTCCTTCTTTCTTCGGAGCTGTGAAAATACAACTAGCAACAAAATGTATCAGGCACCCACTTACCTATGAAGAGTTTAAGTGTATAACTATTAAGGACGATGAATAAATTCTAAAGAACCACGACCACCATTGGAAGTACCGAATGAATGAGGTAACCTTGACTTCATAGTCGACAGCGTCCGGGGGCGAGTCGGTTGCGCACGCGCGTCTCGTGCAAGAGAAGGACTTGCCGTCCTCGTTGCAGCGACACATAGCGACACTTTACGCAATGAACTGACGTAAAGATATAAACATAGAAGACAATGCACGTATAGAAGATACCCAAGAAAGATAATTCATGTAAGTTATAGTACCTACCATAATATATAATTATAATTAATAGAAAAGAAGAAGAAATTAAAAGGCCTCCACCAAGCATACAAAAAAGTCTATACTAGAAACCTCAGCAATGTCCGTAGTTTCAACGTCGTCATCGGGAAAGTTGGGGACGCACACTTTCCTCGTGCAGAAGTAGGCAGTGCCGTCCTCGTTGCACCAACATGTTTTGCAATCCTTTTGAAAGGCCTTGTTCGCTTGGCAGACGATTGACTTGTTTGTTGCGGTTTTCCGCTGCTGACATAGTTAAATTCGAGATTTTTTTATAAATAACTGCCACGGATGGCTGTGCCGAATAATCCATCGGAAGTTTAGACACACACACAGCATAGTCAATAATACTCACGAAACTACAATCGGCGGGGCGTCATGCTAGTTAAACTATAAATAAGGCGGACGAAAAGGTCTCCTCGAATTTATTAACACGTCTTGTTGTTAATGAAAATATTTGTATGTAGTTATACCTAAGATTAGTGAAACCATAGACAATCGTGAATCTCCAGTCATAAGTACAGTTCTCGGCAGCAAATAATGCGTGTCGAGCTTTAGAATGAGACAATCCGGTTGTAGAGCGTCGTCCCTGTCGCACAGAGACGTGCGAGTTCACGATCACAAGTATCACGATCTATGCTATCCGTATCCGTGAGATAAACCTAAGATTAGTGAAACCATAGACAATCGTGAATCTCCAGTAATAAGTACAGTTCTCGGCATCAAATAATGCGTGTCGAGCTTTAGAATGAGACAATCCGGTTGTAGAGCGTCGTCCCTGTCGCACAGAGCCGTGCGAGTTCACGATCACAAGTATCACGATCTATGCTATCCGTATCCGTGAGATAAACCTAAGATTAGTGAAACCATAGACAATCGTGAATCTCCAGTCATAAGTACAGTTCTCGGCAGCAAATAATGCGTGTCGAGCTTTAGAATGAGACAATCCGGTTGTAGAGCGTCGTCCCTGTCGCACAGAGCCGTGCGAGTTCGTGCGACAAGGACGACGCTCTACAACCGGATTGTCTCTTTCTAAAGCGCGATGTTCCAAGTTTACTGCGCTAGTCATCTGTGGTTAGAAGACACGTTTAAGAAAAGGACGACGCGCACCGTAGACTCCAGGTGTCGGCCGGCACATTACTGGTTATAAAAGGACTCGACTATAGAAAGGGACTCATATGAATCACGTAGAAGGCAAAATTAAAAGTGTAAATTTTTAGAGCCCCTCACAAAATAGCTCCTGGCTTTAGCGTTACCTGTTTAGAATCATCACGTCGCACTCTCCTAGCGTAGTTTGGCGGGGCCTTGGTCGCAGCAGCCCCGGAACTCTGAAAACAAAAAACAAAAAATATATTTCCAGTCAACTTTTTAACCATTGTGAATGTATACCTTTCTTAGTAGTGTTTTTCAAATTATTGGTACGCACACACCTTGCTTTCGAATTTTTCACTTTTCTTCGCGAAAGACCGAAATGAGCGTAAGTGGACTTTATCAAAAGAGTTGAGCGAAGTTCCTTCTTTCTTCGGAGCTGTGAAAATACAACTAGCAACAAAATGTATCAGGCACCCACTTACCTATGAAGAGTTTAAGTGTATAACTATTAAGGACGATGAATAAATTCTAAAGAACCACGACCACCATTGGAAGTACCGAATGAATGAGGTAACCTTGACTTCATAGTCGACAGCGTCCGGGGGCGAGTCGGTTGCGCACGCGCGTCTCGTGCAAGAGAAGGACTTGCCGTCCTCGTTGCAGCGACACATGTTGCAGTCCAGCTCGAACACTTCGTTGGGGCGGCACTCCTTCTCGATTCTAAGCAGCGTCTGTTCGCGTACATGCCGAATTTAGCACTCCAATTCACAAAAATCCCACCGCCGCAAAATCATTCGCAATATAGAGGTAGCATAGCATCAATCAACATTGTCTGTGAATCAACATAAGAAAGAACACAGAACAGCAGCAGAAAAACGAAATCCACCACCACGAAGATAATATTGTCATCAAAACAGCCAAAAGACGACCGAGAAGAGGGACAAGCGGCTGCTTGCGGGCGGAAGGACGTATGCAATGTAGCATCAGCAAAGCAATCCTTTCTCTAACTTGCTCGCGCCTTGCGTAACCTGGCATATTTATGAAACTAGCGAACTAGTTTCTGCAATTAGCGCATAAATGATCACCGATAAATTAGAAGCAGTAGTTATAACGACGTAAAAACTAAACGAGAAAGAGAAGAAATTAAACAAAACTAATTAAACAGAGCCACGTAACACCCGCCTCGACAATATCGTAGCTTACAAGGCGCACCAAACAAATTAAAACCATCTTCACAATAAAATTGTTATTTCCGTAAACATTGATTCGAAAAGCACTGCTGCCTATGAACTGACGTAAAGATATAAACATAGAAGACAATGCACGTATAGAAGATACCCAAGAAAGATAATTCATGTAAGATATAGTACCTACCATAATATATAATTTTAATTAATAGAAAAGAAGAAGAAATTAAAAGGCCTCCACCAAGCATACAAAAAAGTCTATACTAGAAACCTCAGCAATGTCCGTAGTTTCAACGTCGTCATCGGGAAAGTTGGGGACGCACACTTTCCTCGTGCAGAAGTAGGCAGTGCCGTCCTCGTTGCACCAACATGTGTTGCAATCCTTTTGAAAGGCCTTGTTCGCTTGGCAGACGATCGACTTGTTTGTTGCGCTTTTCCGCTGCTGACATAGTTAAATTCGACATTTTTTTATAAATAACTGGCACGGATGGCTGTGCCGAATAGTCCATCGGAAGTTTAGACACACACACAGCATAGTCAATAATACTCACGAAACTACTATCGGCGGGGCGTCATGCTAGTTAAACTATAAATAAGGCGGACGAAAAGGTCTCCTCGAATTTATTATAATATTTGTATGTAACCTAAACTTGTGACATCGTCTTAGTAATTACTGTTAAAGAAATTAACAATTTTTTTTTAAATAAAAACCAGCATTGGAGGCTGTGTCGCTATGTCAAGGATCCACGATCCAGTCGACAGCCAAATCCACGTCACCTCGAAAAAACACGGTCATTGAGGTACAATACCAGCAAATTTGCAGACTACTAAAGGGCCTTCCAGCCTGTTAATACGAGCTTGAAGACCCCTAGGCTGAAGGCTTTCCGGTATCCACATTTTTTAGATTTTTCAGGATCCATTCACGATTTTGAGAAACGATCGGTTCTCAAATGGGACCCCAATCTAAAAAATAAAAGGGTATATATACAGCCAATCTTGAGCTATTTCTGTCACTATAAAAGTACGATCTATGAAATTGTAAGGATTTTGCACATCATCCACCACATAACTTACTACTACGTACTATGCATAGAATATGCGTTGTAGGGCTGGATACAGCGCTGAATCTAATGAAATATTCACTACATTCATCACCAGTTCTTTTTTATCATCTCTTGATAGTTTAGATGTCTAGACTAGTATTGTACCTAATTTTGAAGTGAAAAATAAATATATATTATTCTTATTGTTATTGTAAATCGTATATGTAAAATATATGTGTACAGATAGCAAATAAAAATAAGTTCCACCTCGAATTGTGATTTTCCGATGCGAGTTCCTTTGCAAACGGTCTTGGTGCAGTCGTAGTCACTGCCGTTGTTGTTGCAGACGCATTTGTTGCAGCCATCGAAAAAGACTCCGTTGGGATCGCACTTTCTTAGTGGCACTATGTGCGTTTCGTCCTATTGGTTCGACAATCTGGTTTAATATAGGTATCGCTAATGTTATCGGAACTTTCTCCTCGTCAGCCATAGTGGATGAAATTTTTTATTTCGCAAACCCAACCCATCTCGAGGCCGTCGAGAGAATTGCTCGATGACTCTAGCGGTGGGTCCACCGGATCGTGGCTGTCTCCCGAGAGGTCTATATTCTTTTTATTTTATAGGATCTTTGTTTGGTTTTAGTTAGTTTATTTTTGTATACAGTTTAATTCCAATTTTAACATATTCTTAGGACTAATGACTAAGGACTAATGTTCCTTCCCCAGCAACATTAGTCCACCTCCAAGCCGGACTGGCACCTCCTCGGGGGTGAAATTGGCTGCGCCTGAGGCTTCGACCTCGGGCAGAGCCACCCAGTTCCGAAGGAATAAAAAAAAAACGAATGGTATCGAATCCATCTGATGGATTACACCACCGTGCATAACTCTAAACACACTCAGTGGGGCGCCTTGTGTGTAGGTTGTGGGGATGTTCGCTTGCAAACTAGTTCAACGTCCTTCCCTTCGACCTCCAGCTGCCTCAGCCAACCTATGTCCTTCCATGAAGGCCACCAGACTGCCAGAGTGGCTACAAACCCTTGGCTTCTCACTTTGTTATTATTATACATTAAATATACCATTGGCATAATTTCCATCAGGTTTGTTGGGTAAGGTGATATAACTGATTGCATCAAAGCTTGCATTCATGCCATTTCGTAATGCGTTGACGTCCACGGGTGTAGCAAGTGACGTAGCCGCAGCCATGTCAGTTCGAAAACTCAGGTACTTATATTATGTTAAGTTAGAGGTGCACCCCGCACAATCAACTTGCACATTTAATGTTATCACAGTAAGTGTTTGGAATTTTAGCATCGATCGGTGCGAACAATTTTGTTATGTTGTGCAGAAAAACAAAAATGTTAAGTCTCCTCAATTGTTTAAATATAGCTAACCTTTCTGTTTCAACGAATGCCAAGATTCAAGCCGAAGTGCGCTAAGTTTTCGAGAGTAACTTCAAAATTTGGATGTTGAGTCTCTTGAACATTTCAACTCTTTCGAAACCGATAGATGGTCTATTAGTCTAAACTTTAAAGTGCTGTAGTACTGTGTATTAATAGTACATTGCTTAGCACGAAGAGAATTTCAATCACATAGAATTAGATACATGCCCCGGTTGACAAGAATCAAGCCGTCAGTGTCCCAAGTGCTCGTCTCATGGCTGAAGGCGAAGTGCCCCATGTTCCTGAAAATGTCTCCAAAACCTTGAGCTTCTTCAACGTCGTCGGAAAGAGAACAAAGTTTAGCCGATAGTCTAACTAACCTTTTAGTTACACTTGTACATGGTTTAGTGTCCAAAGAATTTTAATCATATAAAGTGTTTCATGCTCCGATCGCCAAGAATCAAGCCGAAATTGTCCCAAGTGCTCGTCTCATGTCTGAAGGCGAAGTGCCCCATGTTACCGACAATATCTCCAAAACCTTGAGCTCCTTCAACGTCGTTGTCGAGATCACAGTTTATCCGATAGTCTAGCTAACCTTTCAAAGTGCTACACTGAAAGTACATGGTTTAGTTACCAAAGAATTTTAATCATTTAGTTTCATGCCCCGATCGCCAAGAATCAAGCCGAAAGTGTCCCAAGTGCTCGTCTCATGTCTGAAGACGAAGTGCCTCTCAAATGTTGGAGAATATCTCCAAAATCAGGACCTTGAGCTCCTTGAAGAGTTCAACGTCGTCGGGCAGTGGACACAGCTCGTCCGTGCACCGGTAGTCGGTGCCGTCGTCGCTGCAGACACACGTGTTGCAGTTCACCTGGAACGTACCGCTTGGACGGCACACAGAGTCGCGCTCGATGTGGTCTCTGCCCTGGGTTTGTGTGCAAATTGTTTTGTTTTATACGTGTTAGTTATTTGTTAGAGACTAACAGTAATTGTCGCGTAGTTTACGTGTATCTTATGTTTTATCATTCTTCTAAATTCAAATCTGAGAATAATCTACCTGTGAGCAATATGGTTATTATATTACAATTTCGTCTTTTTGACGATGCGATGGGAAAAAGTGTATAAAATGCTAAACGTTGATGATTCATGAAGCTTTTGCTTCTGACGAACTGTTTACGTACAAACGTAGATAGATCCTGAATCCTGACCTAAAACGTAATCTCAGATTTACTTGGTTGGAGTTCTCAGAGTTGTTCTTGTTGCACAAGGGATAATAGCTTTCAGCAATGATATTATTTTCAGTGTCAAATTATAAAGTGATATTGTGAAAACAATTTTAGATTATTCCCATCCATCCCCTTGAGGCGGTCGTTGGGAAAATATATTCCCATCTGTCCCCTTGGTGGTTTGAAGGGGTGGATGAAAAAAAAATCCCGTCCACCGCCCTGGCTGGTTATTCTGGATGGGAATAATCCCGTTTTATGTTTAAGGGTTAGGTGGCTACTTTCGCCAGTTTCTCTCTCTCTCTCTCTCTCTCTCTCTCTCTCTCTCTCTCTCTCTCTCTCTCTCTCTCTCTCTCTCTCTCTCTCTCTCTCTCTCTCTCTCTCTCTCTCTCTCTCTCTCTCTCTCTCTCTCTCTCTCTCTCTCTCTCGTCACTCTTAACCCCAATACCTCGTCAAACACTAATATATTTTAAAGTGAAAAATTGGTTTCTAGTTTTATTCATGTGCGCCCCCAAGTGAAGCAAGAAATAACCTCATGCTCCATAAACACTTCAACGTCGCCATTCTCGCGGTTCATGCACTCGTTCTGCGTGCACCGATAGGTGGTGCCTTCCGCGTCACATTTGCACTTGTTGCACTCTTCTTCGAACACTTCACCCGGCTTGCACGCCGCGCGTTTCAATCTGTCGTTGTACACTTGCGCCTGTTGATAATTTATCATTCTTTCAGCAACGTCTATTTATAAGTGTGGCTCCGAAAAATTTGCACTCGCTGTCTTGGGACTGTCGAAATGTGGCCCTTACTTTTTGGACTGTGGGAAATGTCGCCCTCACTTTGATAGGACTTTCGGAAATGTGACCCTTACTTTTTGGGGTGTAGGAAATGCCGCCCTCACTTTGACAGGACTGTCGGAAATGTGGCCCTTACTTTTTGGACTGTGGGAAATGTCGCCCTCACTTTTACAGGATTTTTTTATAATGTTTTTGGTTAACACTAAAAACTTGTCCAAAAAATTGTCGAGGTTCTGGTAGTTGAACGCTGAACTTTTAGACAAAATTAAAATAGATTACTGAAAAATGTATTCATAATTATTATTTATTAGTAAGTAACATTACAAAAGAAGTAGTTACATTTCGATGTCAGTTAAAATGTTCTCGATCTATTTAATACGAAATATAACAGGCCCAACCAAATGCTATCCCCAAAACTAAAAAATAGGTAGTCTAAAAAGTGCCCTAAAAAGTAAAAAAAAAAACTGACCTACCACAAAACGTACAAATAGTAAAGCAAAAATATAAAAGTGTAGTGGTGTGCATAGACAACATAATGTACCACGGAGGCAGATCTCGCTTCGTCGTAGCGTTCGTTGTGTAAGCAACCGATCTTGGTACACCAATAGCTAGTACCGTCGTTCGTACAGTGACATATATTGCAGTCCATTTTGAACTTCTTTCCGGGCTCACAAACCTTTGTAGCTGCGTCTCGTTTGTGCAAGCGCCCCCTCTGAAATATTATCGTATTATCATCATGATTTCGCCAAGTCATGTACCGTATTATTACCAATTACCATTTGACATGTGTGCAAATCGAGCATCGTTCGTTTCGTTATGCGAGATATTAGTTTGATCGAGGCAGTTTCTAGATTCCAGGAATCCTATTTGCTCAGTGCTATCTGTATGAGTGTGCAAAATGGGAACCATGAGAACCAACCATCACCGAAAATCAAATTTTTTCTAATGAACACGTCAATAAGCGACTGTGCAGAATGTGTGTGAAATGTGCAAAATCTTTACAATCTCCTTAAAATTATGAAAACCTCCAAATATTTTGCACACCATTAACGGCAACATCAACCGTGGAAACCTTACGTGGTCCCGTATACAACCTTACCACTTATTATGTACCTACCTAGGTATATCAAGAAACATTGCCAACAATGTTGTAATTTATTATTAAGTGCATTGTGTGTAGGTATGTACCGATGATGTGCAAAAGCAAACCCGAGAAACACAGTCACATTGGCAACACGTCCATAAACATTGATTGATGTCACCTCACTTGCAACGCTGTGGCATCTGGTGACAATCAAGTACGCCTGGTGCAAATGTAACATCAGTTCTATCGTCGGCACAGCGCCACGTGTTGCAGTCCCGTTCGATTGTGTCTCCGGGATTGCACTGCACGTGGACCTGTTTCTTTACTGTATTTTCCTTCAACGTTATGTTATTTATTACAAACCGCCATTTGGAACCGAACCGATGTCATGTTATCGTGCAAAATGATGATGTGGAACCAACAACAGCGTTCTTAATGCTTACACTTTTCAGTTTTTCTGCAGCCTACCGATAAAAGCTAATCGATAAAAGCCTCACTGCCAAATCCAAATAAAAACGTCGCATGGCCTTTCATGGTATGTTGTTATGTGCATACTTAGTTGTAGCGATAAGGTGCAAACCCCGTCCATATTTTAACAACTTTCACCTCATGTCCACTCTTGTGATTTTACCTGAAACGCAGCGACACCTGGTGGCAATTTATTAAAACAAGTACGCCTAGTGCAAATATAATCTGTTCCATCGTCAGCACAGCGACACGTGTTGCAGTCCCGTTCGATTGTGTCTCCAGGATTGCACGTGGGCCGTTTCTTTAATATCCTTTGCTGGAACGTAGATATAGTATTGTAAATCTTGTACGTATGACATTTTATTCTCCGCAACATCTTCAACTCATTAAATGATGGAAATGGTGTGTCAAGTCAGTGCACGTTCTGCAGGAAATTTTCAAAATTGCTTCATAGGTGAAATAAAACACCGCTTGAAAGTGTCGCCTGGAACCTTGCGGGAGCCGTATTATTGGGCAAAATGATGATGTGCACCCTACCACCACATTTTCGCATACTGTTTACATTCTTCTGTGTCGGTTTTTCTGCAGCCCTCCTAGCTACAATCGACAAATCGTGCCAAATCCAAATGAAAACGCCGCCTGGACCTTTCTTGTCAATTATTGTGCATAAACGTAACGATAAGGTGCAAACCCCATCCATATTTTGACAACTTTCACCTCATGTCCACTGTTGTGACTTTACCTGAAACGCGGCGACGTCTGGTGGCAATCGGTTGACACAAGTACGCCTAGTGCAAATATAATCCGTTCCATCGTCGGCACAGCGACACGTGTTGCAGTCCCGTGCGATCGTGTCTCCGGGATTGCACGTGGATCGTTTCGTTTCTATGTTTTGCTGTAACGTGTATTATAATTGCATTGATCTTCGGGACTTACCATCGATTTTTTAAAACACATCGAGAATAACTTCAACTAACTCTTCATCCATCTAAAATTGCAGTAAGTAGGTACCTACCAAGTTATGTTTTATTGATTTCTTACCTGAATAGAGAATGACTGAAAATTATTTTTTAATCTCGCCATCGTGCGGCTAAAGTAGGCAGAGCTCATAAGGTGAGCAGAATGACAGAACTGCCGTACCATATAGCAAGCAAGACACACCGCATCTAGTGTGCGTCGATAGGGATCGATACTGCGACACTACAGAGTGCGCGCTTAACATTTTTATTTCAGTTTTCTTTAAATGTCTCATGAAATGCTTTATTGAAAAAGTACTGGATAAAGAATTTAATATATTAAAATCTCCTTTCAATTATTGTAAAAAAATAGTATAGTTCTCTCTCAAAATTCGGAGATTTAGGGAGTGAAAGATTTCTGTCTAAACAGATTTCACGGTTTTTTACTATAAGTATTTCTAAAAGATTTTTGTAAATTATGTTCAATAAAGAATTTACAATGTACCCTTCTCTACCCACTGTATTTTTAATGCTTTATTTCTGGTTACTTCAACTTACGCGATGAAATATTTTGACAGGATTTTGGTTTAAACTTAGGAATATGACCACTTAGGGTGCCTTAAAATCACCGACACATTTATTTAAAATTTACTCACCAAAGTCTCCTTGGACGCGCTTACTTCTCTGTCGTCACTGCTGAAGTTGATTTCTGTAACAAAAAGTTGAGCTTTATATAACATCCCGTCCCGGACATCCCCATCAGTGAAAATTGCATGTGAGTGGGTCTTAACAGTTTACGAATTTATCCATTACATAAAGACAGATGTTGTGATTTACTAATAGAGAGGAGAAGATATTAAATTGTACTGAAATTCTAGAAAATTCTGGTTAAATAGAACTGCACAGCGTGTTATTATTGGTGCTTTCGGCCAAAACTGATTGTGTACATTTGAAACTGACAAAAAGGTTGAATTTAAAGTTAAAGCTCAAAAAATTTCCGCCATTTCGTATAAAGAAAGCAAAAAAGTTATAGGAAAGGTACCGTGTATAAAAAGACCATGCAAGTCAGGCATAATAAGGTAAAAGGTCATGCATGATGCAAGTCAAGTATTATATATAAAGTAAGAGACCGTACAAGTTAGGTATAATAAGGTAAAAGGTCATGCAAGTCAGGTATAATAATATGTTAAAAATTCATGCAAATCATATCTATATTCTTCTCTTCTTCTCTATCACTATCTTCTTCTTCTTCTTCTTCTCTACCTCTATCTTCTCTATCTCTACTCTCTACTCTCTATCTTCTCTATATACTTTTTATAAAAGGGAACGTCTGTCTGTATGTATGTATGTATGTTTGAGGCAAACTCCGGAACCACTTAACAGATTTTGATGCTGTTTGCATCAATGGACAGAGTAGTTCTTGAGGCTCACTATAGGCTATATACATTCATGCTAAATAGCCTTAGGGCTGAGCAGTATCAAAGAAAGTATAGTACGGACGGACGAGAGATAAAGAGAGAATATAAGAGAAGCGATCGTTTATTATAATATTTCGTTTAATGTATTATAAAGTAAGAGACCGTGCAAGTTAGGTATAATAAGATAAAAGGTCATGCAAGTCAGGTATAATAATATGGTAAAAATTCATGCAAATCATATCTATATTCTTCTCTTCTTCTCTATCACTATCTTCTTCTTCTTCTTCTTCTCTACCTCTATCTTCTCTATCTCTACTCTCTACTCTCTATCTTCTCTATATACTTTTTATAAAAGGGAACGTCTGTCTGTATGTATGTATGTATGTTTGAGGCAAACTCCGGAACCACTTAACAGATTTTGATGCTGTTTGCATCAATGGACAGAGTAGTTCTTGAGGCTCACTATAGGCTATATACATTCATGCTAAATAGCCTTAGGGCTGAGCAGTATCAAAGAAAGTATAGTACGGACGGACGAGAGATAAAGAGAGAATATAAGAGAAGCGATCGTTTATTATAATATTTCGTTTAATGTATTATAAAGTAAGAGACCGTGCAAGTTAGGTATAATAAGATAAAAGGTCATGCAAGTCAGGTATAATATGGTAAAAGGTCATGCAGGTCGCGATTAATAAATGATAAAAAGAACCTGGAATCTTGATGGAGATGTCTCCGCATCCTATCCTCGTGCATATCGGAGCTCCGTCGAAATTGCAGAAACACGTGTTACAGTCATCCATCCACCTGCTCTCCGGCTTGCAGCGACGCTCGGGACCTAACAGTTTCAACATTCTATTTTGATACATTTGCAATCCAATACTTTGCTCAATCTTTTCAAAATCGATGAAGAAAAAAAACCGGCCAAGTGCGGGTCTGTTGGTTAGAGTCCGACTCGCGCACGGATGATTGCGTACCATTATGTGTTGACACCGGGTGAACTAGGTGACATGTCAGTGCTTCCCTTCATTTCGCGCCGGCTACACTGAACTGGACGGAAAACACGAACTATTTATATAGCCGTTTCGACCGACGACGTTTCGCTCAGCGCGGTGGTACCAACCCGACCGGGATATACCCTACCACCTAGTAAGGCAAGAAGAGCTTACTTTAGAGTTTGTACTATAACCACACCAAGTTTGACACTCGTATCTATGTATTACCTTTTTTGCAATAGAGAAAAAAAAAAATTTAAAGCATGTAAAAAACCCCACCCCTTCTTTTTTTTCTCTTTGTTTTTGTTTTGTTTGTTTTTTATTATTTTTATGGGAACTAATACGGTTGGCTGCATCAACTACAACATCCGTGATGTCAGCCATGTCAGTGCTTCCCTTCGGTCGTGCCGGCTACACTGAGCTGCAGGTCTATTCTTGTAAATGCTGACAGCGGAATCAGCGCTTTTGTGGCGCTGAGAGCCACCTTGGAAGTGGCTCTCAGCGCCACAACAGCGCTGATTCCGCTGTCAGAATTTACAAGAATAGACCTGCAGGACGGAAAACACGAACTATTTACATAGTCGTTTCAACCGACCTTTCATTGAGGCGGTACCGGTATCGTACCAACCCTTTGAGTAGAATGCGTCGTCTATGCAAGTTCTCTCTTGTCTTGTCATACAGACAGTCCTGGATTTCCCATTAGGCCGTCCGTATAGGCCGCGGCCTAGGGGCGGCAGACTTTAGGGGGCGGCAGATTTCCGAAGGCGCTAAAGAATATAACAAGTAACACTTGCGCTTTGGTACAGTGTAGGCCGTCAAGTTCGTGCGCGATTATGGACGCAATACAGTCACTTGTCGATAGAGTTTTCGATCTATTAAATGCTAAATATCATTTGGTTAAAGGTTTTATTTAAGTACCCATTGCGACTTAGTAATACATACTCCTATACTACCTATGTTATGTATTTATATTTTACGCGGGCGGCGAAAGTCAAGTGGCCTATACTTAAGAACAGTACAAGTCCGGCACTGCATACAGACCAGAGTCATTCGGGCATCCTATCTCCGTGCATCCGGGGTAGCCGCGCGGCGAGCAGAAACAGTGGTTACAGCGGCTGGTCCACGTGGTGCCGACCGCACACTCCCTGCCCTGAGGCAAGCTTCCCTCCTCCGCAGCCTGAGCGGCTTCTGGTGACGTCGGAGAGACTGCCTGCGATGTCGGAAGGGCTGTAGACGATCCCGGCGCGACTGGAGGTTGTGGCCCCGGCGAGGGAGGAGGGAATATCGGCTCTTCATCTAAACAGTTTCACCACATAAAGAGCACAACGTTAGATACATACAATACAGGGTGTCCCAAAACTCAACGTCAAGCGGGAACCAGGGAGTAGGGCAGTTTATGACTACCCGGGGAAAAATAAGAAAAAAAATCGGAGTCATTTGTTTTTTATGATATGTGATAAAACTATGCGCATTTTGGTTTTATTTGGGATACTGATCAATAGCAGAAATATTTAGGCTAAAATAAAAAGAATTTAACAATTATATTTGCAAATTTGTAGTCGTAGTACCTAAAAATGTTGTACGAAACGTTTTTCAAAAAATGCTCATAACATAAAAAACAAATCACTCCGATTTTTTTTTCTTATTTTTCCCCGGGTAGTCATAAACTGGCCTACTCCCTTGTTCTCGCTTGACGTTGAGTTTTGGGACACGGTGTAACTACATACATATCACATACGCTGAATCCCGACAATCGGGGTAAGCAGATTAATCGGTGTTGTGCTGCAAGAACTCTGGTAAATTACAGCACAACACCGACCACCACGTTTTACAAAGTATTCGAACAAGATTAAATCGATCAAGCAGCAAGTAAGGCTCGAAGACCCACCTGCTGTATGACTCGGTGGAAGTACCGTGCCAAGGTGAGAGGTGGCAGCCTGTCGCCCTTTAGCACGGCATCTTGTCCTTATCCCTTAGTCGCCTTTTACGACATGCACGGGGAGAGCTGCAGTGGGGCTATTCTTTTTAAGTACCGAACCCACACGGTACTTACGACATGCACGGTGAGAGATGCAGTGGGGCGCGCGGGGAGAGATGCAGTGAGGACAACGTTAGAGTTTGGTAAATTTCTGGTAGAATGACGAAATCTGGCATATCTCAGGATGATAATCTTTTTTTTTATTGCTTCCGAACTGGGTGACTGTGCCCGAGGTCGAAGCCTCAGGCGCAGCCAATTTCACCGCCGAGGAGGTGCCAGTCAGGCTTGGAGGTGGACTAATGTCGCTGGGGAAAGGCTATTAACCCGCGATTTAAAGATCCGTGGGTTGCAGGAGCAGGGAAAGATATTCCCCGGAAGCCCGTTCCACACCTTTGCAGTGCGGCACAAGAACGATTTTGAGAATCGTGCAGTTCGAAGTACTCTTCTGTCGACTACAAAGGGGTGTTCCGCGAGAGTTGGCGGGTTTGGCGAAGGCGAACAGGAGGAGGAGGGTTAACCAGTAACGTTCAAAAGGGCCCGCGCGGGCCTCGATTTTTTTATACACCTTCGCTTCCATTGGGCCCGCGCGGACACCGAATAAAAAAAAATTCGAGTAAATGTTTTTTTTTTAATTTTTTTTTATTTCTCCTTCTAAAAATTTAAACTCTCTTACATCCTTTACTAGGCACTCAGCATAGTATTATTTATGCAGTCATGATATGCATACAATCCTGAGTGCCTAATAAAGTATTTTAGGTCTATATATTCTATATATATTACAATCACAGAGCAAGGAAATGTGGTGGTGCGGCGCCGGCGGCGGCCGGTTTGGGGAAGACGGCCGCCGAACGCTGTTCTGTGATCAAAATATTTCTATAATTCGGTATTTTCTCGACGTTTCGCGTAAGTTTTACGTTCACTGCTCAGCAACTGCTGCTGACATATCGCAATGAAACTGTTTATATGGACATACGAGTAACTACTTATCTAGAGATAATAGTACTCGTATGTCCGATTTCAACGCAGGGAAAACTGCATGTAAATCGATTCAATATTTTTAGGGTTCCGTATCAGGTACGGGATCCTATTACTAAGCCTATGCCGTCTGTCTATCTGTCTGTCTGTCGGTCAGTCTGTCCGTCCGTCCGTCTGTCCGAGGGCTGTATCCAAACAAGCACCAAATACAAGCAGACATACAGACGTTGCATTTTACAGTCAGTCAGTCAGCGCGTAAGCGTCCACTGCTGGACATACGCCTCTCCAATTTTCCTCCAGTCTTCCCGGCCTTGAGCGGTACGGAACCACTGATTTCCGCCGACGCACCGACAATAGGGTGCCGAGCGCACCAGCCTTGCGGCCTTAGACGGAGGTTACACGCTAGGTGTGGCATCAATTCAGTCCATCAGTCTGGTTAAACCATGGTCCAGAGTCCAGACTGACCGTTTAATCTAAATTGATGGATGGATGGTTTGGACTGATGGACCAGACTGATGGATTTTAAAATATTTTGATACTAGACTGATGGCAGTCTGATAGTGCGAATGCATTTTACGTCTGGCGTCAATCTGGTCGTGACCGAGGTCACGGACTGAACTGATGCCAAACCTAGCGTGTAACCTCCGTCTTAGCCTCATTACCCGCACTGTGTCACAACTTCATCATGGAACAATCATTTGAAAGTCGTTGCACGCAGGGAGGCCAGCTTTCGGGACACCACCAATTTGGCCCCGATGCGGTCCCCGATTAGTTTTTTTATATAAACCAACAAGGGTGGCTGTGTCGAGAGACCAATAGTACAGTCGACAGAGCCAAAAACTCCTCTCCTCGCAAAACCACGCTCAGTGAGGCGCCATGCCATCAGATTTGCGGACTGTTGCTAGGCTGTCTAGCCCGTTGATACGACGTTTGAAGGCACCCAGGTTAAAGGATTCGGGAAACACACTCGCCGGGAGACAGTTCCACACCCTAGCGGTGCGATAAAGAAACGATTTTGAGAACCGATGGGTTCTGAAAAGCCCAATGTCAACAACAAAATGCTCAGTTTAAATACTCATAAAGGCGTTCTGATGCCCCAGGAGTGTACCGACTCCCAACGACGTCAGTCTTGCTTGAGTCTAACTTACCTATGGCAGGTCGGCTGGGGAGCGGTAGGTCGATGCAGCCACGCAGACTGCACAATGCCAGCCCGCTGTCGATGCAAGTGCACGTGTTGCAGCGACGCTTGAAGGTCGTGTGGGGCTTGCAGCGGTTCGGCTCTGCGATCATCGCACAAAGGCATATTTTACAACAGGCAACGTTACAAAATGTGCAGAACATTGACTGGAAAACTCAGACCCTAAATAAAATAGACCTGCACAGGGCCGAAATTAGGATGCGTAGACACCAGGCTGAGCCTGTGGTGTGTGAAATGTTTATGACTAAAAACCTGAATAGAAATATTTTTATGAAATTGTAGAAGGTGTTTTTTCACTATAAGTACTGTGTAAACCCCTCTTTTTCGTCGGGGATTAAAAAGCGGTCAAGCGAGTCGAAATCGCGCGGACAGGTTTCCGTACCATTCAGATTTCCGTGAGAACTTTAAGACTTTAGGTTTTCCTGTAAACTATAAGAGAGATCCTATCCTATATTCCCAATTTTTTCGAAAATTTAGACTCAGTAATTTCGCAGAGGAAATGCTCGATTTTTGTATATTTTCTTTAATATCTTTTTCAACTATGCATTTAAGATTATATTTATATTCCTTACGGCTCGTTTGTTTTTCATTGGCATGTCACTAGATGCACTTAATTGTATTTTGACGTGATAACGTCACGTCTTATAAATTGATGAACACCGGCTGCACGCACGAAAAAGTGTCACGTTCTATCTGAGCCTATGTGTGCAAGCGAGAGCGCGTAACAAGCGATAGAGAGGCACAATCGGCCCAAGCGTCGGCTTGTACACATTTATCTCTCTGGTTCTAAAGTACCAGGGCAGCAGAAATTAAATGGAGGTTACTCGTACCATAATATATTAAGCACATCTGGCCGGTCGGAAAAGATTTCAAATTTAGAATGAATATGTGTCAAACTGCAAATTGCTGAAAAAGTCCACATCACAAAAGTTTTGCTGAAGGTAACCACACAGCATAGTAATTATCCTCCTTTCAATGTCTTCGGCCCTGGTACTTTAGAAGCGTTCCCAGTAGTCTTACCACTTTATGACGTTATCACGTAAAACTATCGTCCGTAAACCGACTTTACAGACAACCAATTTTTTTTTTTTACTTTTTACTTTGTCCCCCAAAATTGACCCCTAAAATCGAAATTCGTTCATTTACACTACCTACGTCCGTGATTGGGTCATCAAACTCTGTATATTCGTAGAAAATAAGCAGTGACAGACGGACAGACAGACAGACAGGCAGACTTCTCCTCTGAGGTACGGAACCCTAAAAATATTAATAGGGATCGCGCCAGAGCTTTGGGGTTTTGGGTCTCCTACTCTCTTTCTTCGCAGTGGCGGTCTTCTTCATTATTAGTCTCATAAACAAAGACATTAAACCCACCCTCTTTTGCTCATAAATCAGGTTTCAGATATGAGTGGATATCGAACAAGATTGCGACTACGACGTAAGCTTGAGCTATAGTATACCTGCAGCAGTCTTTCCCTCAGGGCAAGGCGTCAGCACGCACTCGGCCAGTCCTTGCGGGGAACATTCGCAGTGGTGACAGTTGCTTTCCCAGCTGGTCCCGGCCTGGCATTCTGCTAGCGCTGGAAAAAACAACGATATAATATTTTAGAAACATATTTTTTATCTCGTTAATGGGCGGCGTCGTTGTTGGTGGGTCCCACGTCCAGCACCGATACAATCCCGGGCTCGTCTGCGTCGTTGGTGGCTCCCACGTCCATTGGCGTATATAGAGGGGGGGGGGGGGGGGGGGGGGGGGGGCTCCGTGCCCACCCCAGAAGTGTCTGGTTCCATGTTGTTGGTTAGGTTGCCATGTTGTTCTAGGGTGGGCACTTAAATTATTTCACACAAAACCACTTAAATAATCTACAACTGAGGAATCAACATAAAATTCAATTTCCATCCAGGTAATCAAAATAAACACTTTAAAAAATATATTTTTGTTTAATTTTATTTATGTAAAGAAACTTTCCGAAATCAATGGTCGAAATACGGCTCAACACTTCAAGTTGAAATTACCTACGTTTATTGCGTAGGTACATCGGGTTTCGGCTTCATCGGCCATCGCTTTTCAGGGGCCAGGCCACCCTGGAAAATAACTCTAGATACGCCAATGCCCACGTCCAGCACCGCTACAATTCTGGCTACTTTGCGTTTTGACGATTCGCGTGAAAATTCGTTATTCGTTTTATATTGCTGCCTGATAGTAATCTTGTCTGAATACTTTGCTAAGCGTGGTGGTCGGTGTTGTGCAGTAATTTACCAGAGTACTTGCAGCACAGCACCGATTACTCAGCTTACCCAGATTGTCGGGATACGGCGTGTGGTGTGTAAGTTTTAATTTTGATTTAGAAACATAATATAGTAACTGTATTGGGTATATAGTTACTGTATGTTTTAGTTCCACCGGATTCGCTACAAGTCGTATTTTTCGAGATACACACCATCCATTAAAAGATAAGTTACCGATGTTGGATATGGTTTTGGCGAACCTTTCCTAAACACCTCACCTCACCTCACCATGAAACCTCGATTAGGATGAGGGAAGTGACTTACAGTTTTTCTGAACAACCACCAAAGGTCACCTATCAAAGTTTCGACTGAGCCTGGGTGTGTTTAACTTCGACGAACGAACGTCCATGCATAGCACCACCGAACTAACGAGGTCGACAATGAGTGCTGCTGTAGAAGAAGTACATATTATACAGCCTCGGTAGCTCAGTGGTGCGTTCGGGCGATTTTCGGTCGGCTCATAAGCACAACTGGGCGCGGTCGAGGCTGACCGTGGGTTGGATTCCACGTAAAACTGTAGGTCCCTTCCCGTCTTAGCGTTAGGTGGTAGGTTTAACCCGCCCAGGTTGGTGCCACCGCACTGAATGAAAGGTCAGTTGAAACGGCTATTTAAATAGTTCGTGCTTTCACTCCAGTTCAGTGTAGCCGGCACGACCGAAGGGAAGTATTGACATGGCACCCTAGTTCGTCAAGCTGTTGTGGGCTAACATCACAGTAGTAGGTGATGTAGCCAACCGTGTCAGTTTCCATAAAAAAATAAATGATTGTTACCTTGGCTCAAGGGTACTTGTACGGTGGACTCGCAGCCCCGCTTGGTGCAGAGCGCGTGACCGTTCTCGGAGCAGTGACAAGCGTTGCAGTCGTTGTTCCAGCTGGTGTTGGGAGCGCATTGATCCGCTGTCGCCGCTGTCAAGACAACATCACACTGGGTTATACTATATTATATCTAAGAAAGTTGAGTTTTTGTCAGCCTCGGTAGCTCAGTGGTGCGGTCGGTCGACTGTTATTGCGCAACCCTGGGCGCGGTCAGTACTTGGATGGATGACCGACCGTTGGAGGCTGACCGTGGTTCGGATTCCACGTTAAACTGTAGGTCCCTTCCTTTACCTACCTACTAGGTACTTTACCTTACTAGGTGGTAGGATTTATCCCGCCTGGGTTGGTGGCACTGAACGAAACGTCAGTCGAAACGGCTATGTAAATAGTTCATGTTTTCCGTCCAGTTCGGTGTAGCCGACATGAAATGAAGGGAAGCACTGACATGGCACCTAGTTCGCCCGATGTTATGGGCTGACATCACGGATCTTGTAGGTGCTGTATCCAACCATTTTAGTTTCCATAAAACAATATTATAATATATTTAAACCTTCAAAATCTCGTCATAGGTGCTCATGATAGATTGATCCTGAGCCTTCTAGCCATAAATCGTCCCCACCAGTTCCCATTAAAGAAAATGGGTCTGAGTCATAAAACTAGTTGTTTGTTGTAGTATCGTTTATTGCAGCAAAAACCAGGAAGAAATAATTTTAGTATAGGTATAGTACACGACATTTACGAAACATCATGTAAGAACCAACATCTCCGAGACAACAAGCAATTTCTCCATCAGTCTAGTGATTGGGCTCTTATGGGTTTATCGGGGACCACTCTACACGCTAACTTATTCAAAAACTCGATTTCAAGCAATATCCGTGTCGAGTGCATTCGAATCCCTAACGCTTCTGATTGGTTGAAATGAAGCGAATATTTGCGTCTGTGAGCGTGTGAGTAGTTCCCTGTACCTACAAACGCTGAGCGCTTGTGAATGAGGTTTTAAATCAGCCAAGATTGACGCACCAGCGTCGGAGTCCTTGCAAGGTTTCTGCTGGCAGACGGCTCGTCCCTCCTCAGAGCAAATGCAGTCGCGGCACGGCGACGACCACCGTGAGCCCGCCCGACATTCCACGTACGCTGATGATGCTGCAAATCAAATAGAACATTGCATCACGCCTTTTGTTTTATTAGCAGCTTAGACAGGAAGGGTCAGATCAGAACACATGCTCCAGACAACATCACCAACATCATCAGACTCATCAGTTATCATCATAATCAGCCCCTGTACCGGCGTTACTCACTCGCCGATGTGAGTATGAGAAACGATCTCACTCAACCAATCAGAAGGCATTCGGTGTGGCATCCGGCCCGGCTATTGGTTGAAATATGCGAGTATTTGTGTGAGTTAGCGAGTGAGTTAACGCCGGTAGACCCCTAGGTCTATTAAATGTGCCATACCGGAGGCTTCCCTTTGGATGTTAGTATAATTCTGAACTAGAGAAGAACACAGCCGAGGCTGCTATGGCACAATATTTCATCCAGCACGGTCTGCTACAATTTGGGGATGATTTGGCGAAGGATCAAGGGATCTGAAGCTCTATCATTTAGCAAAGGGAATGGACCTTCAGTTTTGCATGGAATCAGAATTACGGTCAACCTCAAAACGGTCGAAATGTAAAGGTATAGTGTATGCCGTTGCCTTCCTATCATTTCGAAAACATGTCGTCCCTCCCATAAGTGCGAACGAATGTGCGAAAAGGTCACTCTGGGACAATAGTTGTCAAAGTTTTGTGCTAAAATAACCAATGTTACAAATTCGTGACTGTGGCATGGCTAAAATTCAAGAACTTCTAAATTATAATAGAATTATTTCACGAATAATAATCATTTGTGTGTTTGGCACAGTAAAATCGACAAAAAGTCGCATTCGTTATTATTTCACAACAAAATATCTCTGAGTACCGATAATTTAGATATTCGTGACTTTGGCACTGCAAAGATTTGATAAAAATTTATGAAACTACATCAAAAGGTAATTTTCGCCAAAATTGCACATTCGCCGTTTTGGCATGGGAGGGACGATGTTCTAGCGAAGCGGGCGGACTATTGGGAACGCAACGCAGTTCAGGCGGACTATTGGGAACGCAGTCCAGACAGAGAGTCGGCTCCAGCGATTCTTTGCCCTTTGGCCTTCGCAATAATTGCACTCGTATTAATAGCCCGCGAACAATTGACTTGGCTATCGGCTGGCTGCGCGTGTAATAGACTTTGTTCACGTTTTTCTTCTATATTTAGACATTTCGCTATCGCCGATATATTTATAGAAAGGTCCGTTCTAAGATGGGCTCCAAGCGAGATAAGTTGCGTCCATTTATAGACTATTTCCGCTAACCTTTCACATAATAATCAAAGGGAAATACTGGCAAGGCGATTAGTTCTGGCAGGAACAAGGTGTATAGACCGAATTGCAGCGACGTATTCAACCTCTTTGGTATAGTAGCTTTCAGCAGGTGATTTCATATGTAACCAAAAAACAGTAACCAACCATGACAGTTTCCCCATAAACACCATATTAGAAGTAGGTACATACATAAATTCCACACGCTGTATAGCGACAATCGGGGTAGGCATAGAAATCGGTGTTGTACTGCAAGTACTGTTGTAAATTACAGCGCAACACCGACCACCACGCTTATCAATGTATTATATTATAACAGGATAACTAAATCAGCAAGTCAAGCACGAATTTGCACCTGCTGCAAGAATCGGTGGAGGGACCGCGCCAGGGTGGCTATCCTGTCGCCATTTCGCACGGCACCTTGTCGTTATCCGGCCCCACACAGTATTAGGGTTGTAATATTGAGTGCACGTCATTGACATTATAATAAATAGCCCTTGTCCCGATTAGGGTTATATATAATATTGAGTGCACGTCATTGATATTATAATAACCCTTGTCCCGATTAGGGTTATATATAATATTGAGTGCACGTCATTGATATTATAATAACCCTTGTCCCGATTAGGATTATTATATCGAGTGCACGTCTTTGATATTATAATAACCCTTGTCCCGATTAGGGTGATATATAATATTGAGTGCACGTCATTGATATTATAAAAACCTTAGTCCCGACTAGGGGTATAATATTGAGTGCACGTCATTGATATTATAATAACCCTTTCCCGATTAGAGTTATAATATTGAGTGCACGTCATTGATATTATAGGTAATAACCTTAGTCCCGACTAAGGGTATAATATTGAGTGCACGTCGTTGATATTACAATAACCCTAGTCCCGACAAGGGTTATTATAATATCAATGACGTGCACGTGGACTAAAATCGCGCGGAGGTACCTACCACTCGTACGTAGGTAGGTACCAGCAACATGAAAAGATACAATAAACGAAGAAAAAAATCTCCAACGTTACATTTGTAAAAAAAAAACCGTGTACTAAAATAGACATGACACAATAATGATGTTGTGCATAAGAAGATGCGTTTGACGACAACACTCATATCAATTTCGGTATAAATTAATAAACAAAAGATAAGGAAGGAAGAGTGTGTCGTAGAGTTAAACTGCTGGAATTACTGGTATAATTAATTAGCAAACAATGCGGGGAAAAATGTTAGAAAATTAAATATGAGGTAAACATTGTATGCAAGCGGCGGGTGGCCGAGTGGTTTGGGCATCGGCTTCTCATTCGAGAGGTCCGAAGTTCGAATCCGGTCGGCGAGTACCAATGAGTTTTTTTCGACGAAAAATGTTCGTGCATACCTACCTACACCTGCTGCTAAACCGTTCGGAACTGGTGTAAAACTGTAGGTCCCTTCCCTTGCCTCTTACTAGGTGGTAGGCTCAAATTGTAGCCGACTGGGTTGGTACCACCGTACTACATGTAAGATGGACGCATAGCAGCCTCGGTTGTGTTCTCCTCTAGTCCAGTAATAGCCAGCAATCCAGGGAAGTATCCGGTATGGCACCTATGTACCTTCTCTGAGGTATTGGCTGGTCGGAACATGTGCTTTGGCCCCTCCGACTCAGCCACCCACACCGGATTACATACAAAAATCGCAAATCAACGATGAATATTCTATCAGAAGTAGGTAGCAAATCCTAGATACGTAGGTACTATTTAAGGATGCGTTTGAAAATACCAGAAGGGTAAAAACATTTTAATTATATTTTGTTCAAGAAACACATTATTTAAATCAACCCTTGCAAAGAAACCCTACTTACACTTACACTGTAAAAGAGGCCTTACATATAATATAACTGATAAAATAATATATTGAGGTTCTGACTGCATAATTGAATAATTAAGCATTTGACCAGGTACGATTTTACACCTTATTTTACTAACCATTGACAACGTGATACCTACCTCAAGTGTCTTTTATATTTTTATTTTTTGACAAATCATACCATATTGTAGCAAGCATGCGTAGGTAATTTACTAACTTTATTGATTTGATACAGATTTCTAAAGACGTTTATATACAACCATGTCTTTGCAAATCTCGAGTAAACATTTTGACAAAGGTTTGATACAAATTCTTTCCTCTTCAGTCAGAATTCTGAGTAAAATTTGTTAATCTTGCTCTCGAACTGTATTTTCGATAACTGTAAGCGGTATAATAATAATATATGTAACGGTGGATTCGATGGTCACTAAATATTGTAATTTATGATACTTGTAAAATAACATACTACGAAGTCACTTGCCGGCTCTTTTTCGCGGGTGTAATCGAATCGCATGCAAAAATCGGCTAAGTGCGAGTCGAACACACCACATTCAGTATAATTTTTTCAGGAACATTTCGTACAATTTGGGCCATACATATCACGTCAGCCATCGTTGATTTATTCGCTCGTTGATGATACTTTTACTGTGCCGCCCGCCGCGCGCCGCCCGCCCGGCCACAGCAAGGAATGTAAGGTTCGCAATAGGGCTGCCATCCGTCCGGGTTTCCCCGGATTTGTCCTCTTTTTGAAGGCTTCCGGGGGCGTCCGGGGAGATTTTATAAAGTAGTCCGGGTTACACGAAACTCAAAAATCCCGCGCGGTGCATAACTCTATGATAGACGCTAAACGTCGAGCCATAGCTTGGAGACGAACGTGAGTAATGCCGTTAAATATTTTAATAATATATATGAAAATTTTATTTTGTCAAAAAGTTTAAAATAAAATAATTGTCATGTCATAATAAGAAAAAAGCAATGCCCGGGTTTTTATATGAAAATCCGGGGTTTTACTTCTTTTCGTCCTAGTTTAATGATTTTAGAGATGGCAGCCCTAGGCAATATGTCGGTTTTGAACTAAACTTTTCAGAACTTTTCTTTGCTTAGATTTGATGTTGGTGTTTCGGTAGCCAAATGGCAAAAACTGAACCCTTATAATTTCGTCCTGTCTGTCCGTCCGTCCGTATGTCACAGCCATTTTAGTCGGAGACTATTAGCACTATATATATAATATATGTTTGGAAGGAAGGTGTGTTCTATGAACCGCATATAATGGTGGGGTGAAATGAAGAAAAAACATTAGGGCCGGCACACCATACATACATGTATGGTGTGCCGCCCATAATTTTTGAGGGATGAAAAAAGTGACAGTCAGTGCACATAAGTAGATAGACTATCTATCTACCTATCTGATGGTAAAGAAGTTTCAAAACATCACGTTAACCTGTGGCGAAACGCCACTAACCCAGTGTAGTTGGTGAGATTGAGATATACCCAGACCACTTACAACAATCAGACTTACAAGTCCTAAGTCATAAAAAGTGTGTGTTTTCCCGTTTCCGTGAACGTTATTTTCGACTACGAAACACTGTGCGTGGTCCGACGCGCACTTGGCCAATTTTCTTGTATTTTTCATGACATCGATCCAACTCTTCACCTACTCATACTCGTAGGTGGGTGGGTGTGGTTAACGGATAACAATACCCCTTGGACGGTGACGCATGGGAATCGCAAATGCAGTGCTTGCCTGACGGGGGAGGCTTTCATTCGCTGCAAGCACAGCGAGTGGCCAAGTAGGTATTGCTTACGTATTTCAAGAAATCGGAAATTTCGTCAATGAACGCATCCCGCCATATCTGCAGGTCAGACGAGCGCGCGGGGCATCGCTCCATTCATGTTAATTAAAATACTCTATAGATAAAAACAAGGTTTGAACACCCGATATTATGACGCTACACTGACAACACTGACATCACAGAGGACCACACAGGCAGGCGGCACTGTGAACCTTGTCCATGTGTGAACCTAACGATTTGTTAATCATTTAAGTAACTCCTTTTATTTAAAAAAAACTATTTAAAAAAATATAAAAACCGCCTTCAAAAATGTATAAAATAAAAAAAAATTGAACACTAGAGTTGAAGGCGGTGCTAAAGAAGGCTACACAAATCACAAAGCATATCATCCACTCATGTTTTCTTACATGCATCATTTTTGCTTGCTTAGCACCGCCTTCAACTCTAGGGTTCGATTTTTTTTTATTTCATACATTTTTGAAGGCGGTTTTTATATTTTTTTAAATAGTTTTTTATTTCACACTTTTTTCGTAATTTTTTAAGTTAAAACTTCTTTAGCGGCGCTTGGCACTTTTTTAGGTGGGTAAAAAATGTTAGACTCGCGACAGATCTCGAAAAGCGAGATTTATTTTTATTATTTAAAATGCAACCTTAAGGCATTGAATTAAGTGTTAAGTTACGATGGCTCGGGATCAATTCAGTTCGTCTCTCAGTGACAGTGGAAATCCGATATTCGTTTGGTCGATAATCAATTCAAAATAATGTAGGGTTCCGGAACAAATGCATGTCTGTCCGGTCTACTAAATTTTACAATTTTCAACCAAGGTCCTCCGACGGTTATTTTATAATAATAGTAGGGTTCCGTAACACGTTGATGTCTGTCCATTCTACTAAGTTCTGCAAAATGAATGTAGGGTTCCGTAACAAATGCATGTCTGTCCGTTCTACTAAATTTAACCTTTTTTTTAAATATTTTTTTCCATAATTTTTTTTTTTATTTTTTTTTTAGGATGTTTAGTTTTTTTTTATAACCACCTAAGAATTATTTTAAGAATTATTTTCGGAAAAAGTTTTCACTTCTGCCGGCACTCCCGGAGTGCAACTGAGGCTTTTTTTTGGTATTATCGGTATAGCTCGGCCTTCGGCCTCGCGATTCCACCTCGCTTTCCAATCCGATCTTGACCAAATTGAAATGGGACCACACGGGAAGCACCAGCTTTCAAATAAAAAAAGAATCATCAAAATCGGTTCACCCAGTCGAAAGTTCTGAGGTAACATAAAAAAAAATACAGTCGAATTGAGAACCTCCTCCTTTTTTTGAAGTCGGTTAAAAACCGACTTCAACTCCTGAAGTAGGTACCTACATCCTTTCCAACATACGAGTAAAAATAATAATCGAATTATTCGGCCTATTCGAATTAATCGAACTATTACGAGTATTATGTCAGTCAGCCTCGGTAGCTCAGGGGAGCGCGGTCAGTACTTGGATGGGTGACCACTCGACCGTTGGAGGCTGACCGTGGTTCAGATTTCACGTTAAACTGTAGGTCCCTTCCCTTCTTGCCTTACTAGGTGGTAGGGTTTATCCCGGCACGGCAGGGTTGGTACCACCGCACTGAAAGAAGCATCGGTCGAAACGGCTATGTAAAAAGTTCGTGTTTTCGGTTCAGTTCAGTGTAGCCGACACGAAATGAAGGGAAGCACCGACATTGCACCTAGTTCACCCGGTGTTATGGGCTGACTTCGCGGATGTTGTAGATGATGTCAGCCAACCGTGTCAGTCTCCATAAAAATAAAAAAATCGCCCATTTTTAGGTTTTCGCACCTACCCCCGTACGGAAGTCTATCACTAAGCCTACGCCGTCTGTCTGTCTGTATGTCTGTCCTATTGCTGTATCTTTGAAACCGTAATAGCTAGTACCTATTTGAAATTTTCACAGAATACGTGTTATATTATTATTGCGGGTATAACAACAAATAATCAAAAAATTGAAAAGGTAAAAAATTAAAATATACCTACACGAAACATGTTTTTTTTTTGTGATGCAGAAACCTCGGTATGTGAGTTATGTGAGTTCGACTCGCACTTGGCCGGTTTTTAGGTTTCCGTATCAGTACGGAAGCCTACCTACGCCGCCGTCCGTCTGTCTGTCTTAACTTTAAATGGCAGTATTTTTATTTGACCGCCCTTAATTTTTGTTTTTTTTTTTATTATATGCCAAAATAGTAAATTTTCTGTGAAAATTTCAACAGGCCAGATATTACGGTTCCAAAGAAAGATACAGCTATCGGGACGGACTAACGGACGGACGGACGAACGGGACGGACGGACAGACGGACGATAGACAGACAGACAGACAGACGTTGTAGGCTTAGTAATGTAATAGGCTCTGTAATAGGCTTCCCATTAGGCCGTATAGGCCGCGGCCTAGGCTAGTAATACACGATGAACAAAAAACCTGTCGAACACCCGAAGGCAGGAAGTACAGTTTCAGATACTGAATCGGATAGGCTAGTTTTTTTTTTAATTCTAAAGAAAATATGCCCTTTTTCAATATTCCTAAAGTATCAAGATGTATTTAAACAACTAAATTATGTCTGCATGCCATCATAACAGTGAGGTGAAGTTAAACCCTACTACCATATGTCTTAAGCACGTGATAGCAGTTTTCTAGGTACCTACCCAGGTAATATTGTAAAACTTATTAGGTATACAAACCTACTTGTTGCACACTAACTGACCTCAAAGCACTTAGGTACCGACTTCATTTTCAGCACAGAAGACAAAAATAATCCAAATCGGCAAATTATTTTACAAAGAATTTCATTAAAGACATAAAAAAACGCTCTCTGTCTTCACTTCAATGCCGCCTCAAGATAATTTATGACACCGGCGCGGCGGGCGCTTTGTGTTGCGCGCCGCCGCGCCGCCGCCGCCGCCGCCTAGAGTAAAGAATTTTGCATAGAAGTAAAAAGTCGTGATAATAATTAGATTTTTTAATTGAAAAATTTTTTCCGAATTAAAAAAAAACTAGCCTATCCGATTCAGTATCTGAAACTGTACTTCCTGTCTTCGGGTGTTCGATAGGTTTTTTGTTCACCGTGTATATATTCGGTGGCCTAGGGGCGGCAAACTTCAGGGGGCGGCAGATTTTCGAAGGCGCTAAAGAATATTACAAGTAACACTTGCGCTTTGGTACAGTGTAAGCCGTCGAGTTCGTGCGCGATTATGGACGCAATACTCAAGCAAGTCACTTGTGGATAGAGTTTTCCATCTATTAAATGCTAAATATAATTTGGGTAAGTAAATAAAGGTTTTAATTCCCCATTGCGACTTAGTAATACTCCTATCCTATGTTATTTATGTTTTGCGCGGGCGGGCGGGCGGCGCGGCGCGGAGCGGCGGCGAAAGTCAAGGGGCCTATACTTAAGAACAGTACAAGTCCGGCACTGGTACGGGGTACGGAAAGCTAAAAGCGAGGAGCACACCGTGACGTGGTAGGTGTAAAATCGAAACACGTATATTACGTATGTCCTGCCTGCGGCCTGCCTGGCATTGCTTGTTTTGCATGTTAACTGGCTGAGCCGCTACTCGGCGGCCCCGACACCAGCCGCGGCGGCGCGGCGCGGGGCACTCTCGGCACTCCGCAAGCAGCTCTCGTGCGGTACCGTTACATGAACTCTGCGTTTGTTGCCAACAACATCCTCGCCTCGACAACCTACGCATAATTACGTCACGTGTAACTCTATACGAATAAAGAAAACACGGCAGCAGCCATCCATATGAAATTTCTCGCAAATCTGACGCAAAATCGCCTCCACCCACGCTACGGTCAGTCGGTCACCCACCCAAGTGCTACCGCGACCACTGCTGCAGCGCTCGATGATCGAGCACCGATAAGTGTGTAAATAAATATGTAAAGGAACAACTTAATTTAATCAATACCTACTAATAATAAATCTGTAACTTGGGGATGGTCATGGAGTAAGTTACTTTGTTTTATGAGATACTGCGTTTGTAGACTCTATGTATGATACTAAAACTAAATTGACGATTTTTATATATCTTTTCTGTATGTTTGTATGTACCTCCATAACTCTTAAGCCGATCATCCTAATTCAACGAAACTTTTAACACATTTTAGGATAGGCTAAATAAAATTCAGTTCCGGTTACGCTAAAGTGTCGCTCTCATATAAAACAGAATTGTTCCGCGTTCCAAAATAAAGGTACGGTAGCGGGATTACTTACTTTCTTATTTTTAAATAGGAATTTCACGCGAGCAAAGCCGCGCGAAATAAAGGTGGCTTTACTAGTGAAGACCGCACATTACAACGAATAGGTATTTGTGTAGTAAAAACAACACAGTAATTAGCTGTTATCTCGAGAGAACCGGTTTCTCTACGGTTTTCCTCAATTAGCCCGAGATGCATATCTGAGAGGCTTGCCTTATTGATATGTTAGCTAGAATATTCAATAACGAGATTTTGCCCGCGGCTTCGCTCGCTTGAAATTTGTATCTAAAAAGAAGGAAGTAAGTAAGCCAGCTACTGGTACCTTTATTACGGCGCGCGGCGCGGCGCGCGGAACGATTCGGTTTGTATGCGAGCTTCAAGAACTAGAGGCCCTCTTCTAACGTTCTAGGACCTCTTCTAACGTTCTTGGCGATCCACATCTTAAGGGAAGGGTCTCGTGCGAATGTTTTTTACGAAACAAAAACATCGAAACATTGGGGCGTGGCCATCCACATTTGTATGAAAACCATAGAGAAATAATGTTTTTCTTTCATGTTTCTTGTGTAATGTTTCGAAAAAACATGCGCAGGAGACGCGGCTTTATGGTGCTATGTTTGTTATCAAGTAATCAAGTAATAAAACAAATTATTGTTTGTTTGTTGGCCGATTTGTATGCGGTTTTCTTAAAAAAGCTTGAAATAAAAGTTAAATTACTAATTTAAAAAACCCCCGACTCTTAAAAAGTAAAAAAATAATTTCCGTTTACTTACCTACTTAAAGGAGAAACTAAAAACGCAGAAGCGGGAATTTACAAAGTTTTGTATTACCTACATATATTATACAGGCTGTTCGGCGCATGAACCGACAAATTTTTTTTGTAGGTAAGTGGGGTCATTTGCAACGCAACCCATGACACCTTTTGTCAGATCAGATGTCACGTGGTATCGAGATACGATTTTTTTTGTTTATTTTTGAAAATTACCAAAATCCCAGCTGTAAACCCTTGTAACTTTTTTGTTTATGCTGTATCAGCACGAAATGAAATTTCTTGAATTTTACGATATATCCTTGTTCTAGAAAAAATATTATTTGATAAAGTTAATGCCATGAAAAGGTTTTATGACCTCCCAAAGTCCCGAGAACGAGTAAAAATGTGACAGAATCTTAATTTCTTAATTCATTAAAAAAAACTAACAGCAAATAAGTGCTTCATTTTCTTTTAAAAAGTTCGCTAGTTTACGCCCTTTTACGACAACATGGGCACTAATCGGTGGTCGCTTCCCGTATTGAGAGCGTTTTCAAGAGCATTTTCAAATTTAGAACATGTACCGGTCGCGCGGGCACTCTTGCAAATTATCCCTAATTTTGTCGTTCTGTTCTGTCTCTGCGCCTAATTTTGGCCACATAGTGAATGATTTGTATGACATGTGGTATACCATTGGAAAAGGCGTAAACTAGCGAACTTTTTAAAAGAAAATGAAGCACTCAACTGCTGTTAGTTTTTTTTAATGAATTAAGAAATTAAGATTCTGCCACATTTTTACTCGTTCTCGGGAATTTGGGAGGTCGTATTAACTTTATCAAATATAATTTTTTCTAGATCAAGAATATAGTAAATTTATTTCGTGCTGATACAATCATAAACAAAAAAGTTACAAGGGTTTACAGCTGGGATTTTGGTAATTTTCAAAAATAAACAAAAAAAATCGTATCTCGATACCACGTGACATCTGACAAAAGGTGTCATACGCGTCATACGTCAAAACGTTGCAAATGTCCAAATGACCCCACTTACCTACAAACAAATTTTGTCGGTTCATGTGCCGAACAGCCTGTATATAACGGTGTTCTGAATGGTTAGAGAAACTTCAGTTCGGGAGTACCTATAAATATAGTACCTACCTACTATTAAATATATTCTGTGGTTTGGGGGTGATTTACACGTTGAGTAACTTTTATTCATCTCTACTCTCTTCTCTTCTGTACATATACTACCTATCTCTACTTCTTCTTATAAAAGAGAACGTCTGTCTGTATGTACGTTTGAAGTAATTTCCGGAACCACTGAACCGATTTTGATGCGGTTCGCGCCAGTGTGAAGAGTAGTTCTTGAGGGTCACTATAGGCTATATATACCATCACGCTAAATAATCCAGGCTTACCGTGTGGGGTTGGCACTTATAAAAAAAAAATAGCCCCACTGCTTCTTTCCACGTGCGTAAAAGGTGACTAAGGGACAAGGGCCACAGGATAGCCACCTCTCACCTTGGCACGGTCCTTCCACCGAGTCTTGCAGAAGGTGGGTCTTCGTGCCTTACTTGTTATCTTGTTAGAATACTTGTGATAGAAGTGATGGTCGGTGTTGTGCTAATTTAATTGTGTAATTTACCAGTGTCCTAGCGGCACAACACTGATTACTCTGCTTACCGCGATTGTCGGGATACAGCGTGTGGTATGTATGGGCGTGTGCATGCATGGGCAGTGTGAATGGAATATAGTATGGTACCTACACCAGGAATCTTCTGTCGAGGGCTCACATTGACAGATTTTCCCTCCAACATCCAAGCAGCTGCGAGGAATGCTGGCTGTCTTCAATTCAGAGCGATCAGGTCATAGGTTAACATCGACCGGCGTCTGTTAACGCGTCCGCCAATCACAACACGAGCGCGCCGCGACGCGTTCGCCAATCAAATACTGATTGGCCATATCGACGTCAGTTCGGGACGTTCAAACTTGGAACGCATGGCATGGCTGACGCATGGAGATAATGAGTCAAGTCAAGGATGCGGTGCTTTTTGGCGCGAACTGCAGTAGATTATGGAGGACGGCGCGGCGGCGCGGCGGTGTGGCAAGTCGTCATGTGGAAATGGGAGACACGTCATGAGATTGGTGGAGGGAGCCTACTGGTTTTTTGAATGGTCCTAACTCCTGAAATAACTTTGCAAGCAGTGCAGTAGGTACTTATCCTAATAATACATAAAGCGAAGTTTCTACGGGCGACCGGCCGTGTAACGTACGTCGCTGTATGAATATCCTTAAACGTAAGTAGAGAACCGCATATGACCGCATGGGTCCGAACCGATTTACATACGGCTTTCACTGTTACATTCTGTCACTTCTCAAGATGTTTTTCGTAGAAGTTATTCAATCGAAACGCTGCGTCATCAGTCATCACGCACGACGGCCTGAGCTGTGAGCAAAATGTCACGCGAAGCGAAACAGAGCCAGAGCTGGCAAAAGCTTTTAAGATTTTTTTTTTTTTTTTGGTAACTGACACGGTTGGCTACATCACCTACCTAAGATAATAATATTTAGGGTTAGTTAACGTCTTCTCTGTCTGATGAAACAATTTCCTCTTTATTCAATCATAATAAATTATATTCATTATTTTTCCTGTCGGCGCACGTCACTTTGACTTTGATTTTGTTAGCCTACCTACATTGTCCGCTCTGTCTGCGCAATACTCAGTAAGGAATTTTGTCTCGTCCATTCTGTCGGCTAGCTAGCAGGTAATTTGCCATATTTTATTCACAACGGACGCCATACCTAACGTTTTAGTGCAGTGCGTGAGTACAATAGTACGATACGATCAATCATTCATTATAGTAAGTACCTATGTACCTACCTAGCGAAGTTTCTACGCGACCGACGACGCGGACGACCGTGTAAAATTCACTATAAGAATATCCAAGAGAATATTCTTATATCGGCAGGAGGCTGCACGTGACAAAGACGGGTTCGTACTCGTCGAGAGCAGGAAGAAGAGAAGGAAGAGGTGCAATAAGCGCGGATCTGCACCTCCTGAAGAGAGCTGTTTGAAGGCAGCTCCCCGCACGGCTCTCATCTACGTGTCTCGCCTGCGAAAGGACATGAAGATCGAGGACCTCATCCGCCACGTCCAGGATAAGGGTGAGCGAGTTGAGAGTGTCGAGGCTCTTCCTTCTCACTGGGCTGACACGAACTTTTGCGCTTTCAAGCTGTGCATTCCTGCCGAGAAGGTGAAGACATTCCTTCGCAGTGAGTTTTGGCCCTCCGGTGTGGTGTTCCGGCGCTACAATCGCGACCTACATCGTGAGGTCGCGCGCCATAAGTATGCTGAGCCCGCGCCGGAGCTGTCTACAACTGCCGTCCTGCACATTCAGGATACGCACCTCGCGCCGCCGCCGCCGACGACGCCCGCGCCGCTGCCGACGCCCGTTCCGCGGACGCAATCTGCGCCCACTCTACGCGCACCTGATCCACCGCGTCAGCAGACTAATATGACGAATACGGGTCTCTATTGGGACCCGTACAGACACAAGTGGAGAAAAAGTAATTTTAGTTCTTAGGTTAAGACATTTGTATTTTCAATATGGCCCTAGTTGGCTGAAATAAAGAGATAAATAAATAAAATAAATAAATAACTCGAGAAACACTTTATCGATTTACATACGGTTTCACTGTTACACTGTTACATTCTGTCACTTCTCAAGATGGTTTCAGGCATAACGCTACGTCATCGGCGGCCTGAGCTGTGAGCAAAAGCTAGTACCTACATATTAATACGTAGCTACCTACCCGAATATGCTTCAAGGTGAATGTAAAATCACTAAAGATCAAAGGGAAGCACTGACATGGCACCTAGTTCACCAAAGTGCAATGGGCTGACATCACGGGTGTTATAGGTAGATTATGTAACCAACCATGTTAGATTGCATAAAAAATTTAGGAAGTTTTAATTTTATTAACCGACTTCCAAAAAAGGAGGAGGTTCTCAATTCGTCTGTATGTTTTTTTTTTTTTTTTATTTTTTTTTTTTTTTTTTATGTTTGTTACGCGATTTTTCCGTCAATTCAGGGCCGATTTAGAAAATTCTTTTTTTGTTAGTTAGGTCATACTTCCGAGGTGGTCCCATTTCAATTTTATCGAAATTGGTTGAGTGGTTTTCGAAAAATCAGCATAATACTATGGTGTGTGGTTACCTTCAGCAAAACTTGTGATGTGGTCGTATTCGGCAATTTTCAGTTTGATAAATTAGTATGGTGTGTGGTTACCTTCAGCAAAACTTTTGTGATGTGGACTTATTCAGCAATTTGCAGTCTGACACATATGGCGAATAATTCTGTACCACTTCAATCGATTTCGATTATTCGATTTCGATTATTCTTATTTATGTAATATTACTAAAAAGAATGAAATAAAAACTGTTTTAAAAAATATTAAACCGATTTCGAAAAAACAAAAAGAACTAAAAAGTATTAAATACCTAATATTTTGAAATTTTCTCTGTCCTGTTGAAATACATGAATCGATATTTACTAGTGATACATATTCGGACCCTTGTTTCATGAATATTCTAAATTTGAAATTTTTTATCTTTTCCGACCGGCCAGGTGCGCTTAATTTATTATGGTACCTGACCGGTACCTACTGTACCGAGTACCATCGAGCTGGTCTGATGATGGAGACAGAAGGTGGCCATAGGAACTCTTAAACTACACATGATAAACCCATCGTGTTTGGGCTCGTTGCATTTGTCTTCACGAGAAATTTACTTTAGACCTAAGAGATTCTCAATTCGACAGTAAGTTTTCTTTTTTTGGATGTTTGTTACGCGATTACTCCGTCAATTGTGGGCCGATTTTGAAAATTCTTTTTTTTTTTTATTTGAAAGGGGATAACCCTGAGGTTTTTGAAGTGAAAACTTCTTTAGCGGCGCTTGGCACTTTTTTAGGTGGGTAAAAAATGTATAACTCGCGACATCGCGTCAGCGTCATTTTTAAAATGAAACCTTAAGTCATTGCATTAAGGGTTAAGTTAGAGTGGCACGGGATCTGCCGGCACTCCCGGAGTGCAACTGTTAAGTAGGGTTCGGTAACACGTTTATGTCTGTCCATTCTACTAAGTTCTGCAAAATGAATGTAGGGTTCCGTAACAAATGCATGTCTGTCTGTTCTACTAAATTTAACATTTATTTCAAAATGAATGTAGGGTTCCGTAACAAATGCATGTCTATCCGTTCTACTAAATTTTACAATTTTCAACCAAGGTCCTCCGACGGTTATTTTATAATAAAAGTAGGGTTCCGTAACACGTTTATGTCTGTCCATTCTACTAAGTTCTGCAAGATGAATGTAGGGTTCCGTAACAAATGCATGTCTGTCCGTTCTACAAAATTTAACATTTATTTCAAAATGAATGTAGGGTTCCGTAACAAATGTATGTCTGTCCGTTCTACTAAATTTTACAATTTTCAACCAAGGCCCTCCGACGGTTATTTTATAATAAAAGTAGGGTTCCGTAACATGTTTATGTCTGTCCATTCTACTAAGTTCTGCAACATCACCTACAACGTCCGTGATGTCAGCCCATAACACCGGGTAAACTAAGTGCCATGTCAGTACTTCCCCCTTTGATCGTACTGACTACACTGAACTGGTCGGAAAACACAAACTATTTACATAGCCGTTTCGACCGACGTTTAATTCAGTGCGGTGGTACCAACCCGGTCAGGTTAAATCCTACCACCAAGTAAGATTAGGAGGGAAGGGACCTACAGTTTTACGAGGAATCCGAACCTCGGTCAGCCTCCAACGGTCAGCGGTCACCCATCCAAGAACTGACCGCACCCAGCGTTGCTTAACATTCAATAGCGACAGTTGACTGTCTGCACCACTGAGCTATCGAAGCTGACGTGGTCCTATTTTTAATTGGGTCAAGATCGGATTGGAAAGCGAGGCGGAATCGCGAGGCCGAAGGCCGAGCGATTCCGCCGAGTACATTAATAGCAAAAATTACTAAAAAAAACTGTGAAATAAAAAAAAGTTTTAAAAAACATAAAACCGACTTCCTAAAAAAAGGAAAACTAAAAAACTATTTAAAATAAAAATATAAAAACCGCCTTCAAAAATATATGAAATAAAAACCTAAAAAAAAAAACGAACCCTAGAGTTGAAGGCGGTGCTAAAGCAAGCAAAAATGATGCATGAAAGAAAACATGAGTGGATGATAATATCCTTTGTGATTTGTGTAGCCTTTTTAGCACCGCCTTCAACTCTAGGGTTCGTTTTTTTTTTTTAGGTTTTTATTTCATATATTTTTGAAGGCGGTTTTTATATTTTTATTTTAAATAGTTTTTTAGTTTTCCTTTTTTTAGGAAGTCGGTTTTATGTTTTTTAAAACTTTTGAAAATGTTATAATATTTAGAATTTTGTATTTAAAAACTCCTTGATTTCATTACGGAAAACATTGAACACAGAGACAGAATAAATTAATTTACTTATAAATAATGCCATTAATTAAATTAATTAAATTCTTGCTATAAAAACTTAAGAAATATTTTCATTATATTTTTCTTCGAAATCGGTTCACTACCTACTTATATCCCTGAAGATATCGTATGTGACGGACAGACAGACAGACACCAGAGCGATCCCATAAGAGTAGGTATAATAATTTTCGGCAATTTTGCAACGGGACCCTTTTTTTATGGATAATGACACGGTTGGCTACATCACCTACAACATCCGTGATGTCAGCCCATAACACCGGGAGAACTGGGTGCCACGTCAGTGCTTCCCTTCGGTCGTGCCGGCTACACTGAACTGGACGGAAAACACAAACTATTGACATAGCCGGTTCGACCGACCTTTCATTCAGTGTGGTGGTACCAACCCGGGCGGGTTAAACTGGTAGGGTTTAACCCTACCACCTAGTAATATAAGAAGGGAGTCACATCCCTGTCGCCTTTTACGACATACACGGGGAGAGATGCAGTGGGGCTATTCTTTTAAAGTACCGTCCCCACACGGTGCCCTGGTCTGCCTCTGACAAAGGCCCTGTCAGACAGGCAGTCCATAAGGTCCCTTATAGTTTTGTTTTGTTTTTTAAGGAACTCTAAAAAGATAAACCTGTATATTCCCATTCGGATATTCGATAGATATCTATTAGGTAGGTACCTAGGCCCCGTGTGGGGGGCGGGGTGGTTACTTAAAAATAATAGCCCCACTGCATCTTTCCCCTTGCATATCGTAAGAGGCGACTAAGGGATCAGAACATGGTGCCAGGATAACCACCTTCCAACTTGGCACGGCCCTTCCACTGAGTCATGCGGCAGGTGGGTCTTCCTACCTTACTTGCTGCTTGATAGATCTTCTCCTAATACCTACCTACATTGATAAACGCCGCCGGTGTTATGCTGTAATTTACAAGGGTAATAAAATAACACCGATTACTCTTCTGCTTACCCTTATTGTCGGGATACAGCGTGTGGTATGTATTGTAGTGTAGTACAAGCCGTGCCCGCGGCTCCGCCCGCTCTCATATTTGACTTCACTGCTAACCTCATAAGCCATTTAGCGTGATAGTAAGTAGCCTATTTAATAGTTGATGGGAAGAATCAAGCTATCCGTAGATTTTTTTTTATTAAAATCGGTTCAGTGGTTCTCGAGTTATAAGCGGACAGACAGACACTCAGACAGACAGAAAGCAGACGTTGGATTTTATTATAGGTAAGGAAGTATGTCTAGGTCCCAAGTTCCCAACCCATAACCAGCAAAGCTGATTGTGATGATTAGTCATCCATCAGACAAACGCATACACAATCAGGAAGTTAGTTTATGAAGTTAGGTCACCACCGAGCCTCACAGATAGATACACCTAATTGTTTTTCTTTTATGATAACGATTAATATTTCGTTAGTGCATGCTGTTAGCTGTCATCAACACCCGCTTTTTTGGAGAACAATAGTCTCATCCATCAATGATACATCATCTATCATATTTTTATGGACGGAGTGGCGGAGAACGGAGGGCGCGGCTGCACGACCGATTATACCAGTCTTTCTCAAAGTGGGATAAGTGGGATAACGCCCCCTTGTGGGCGCCGCTGGAGGCCTACAGGGGGGCGGTAAATGGCCCAGGGGGGGGGGGGGGGGGGGGGGGGTTGAAGCGGTTTAGGGGGGCGATGGCTGATTTTTAATTTTCTTAAACAAGAAAAATATCGGCAGACGTGAGTTTCTCTATTTTCCTAATTTATCTATCAGTAGTATCCTTCAGCAACGACGACTTGTTGGTTTACTGCCAACATTTGAAGAACCTCCACAGTGATTTCAAAGAACGATTCCGGGACATTTTAAAATTGGAAATACCATACTGGGTGTTGAATTATTTTTCAAATGTCAACACAGCAGTATCTCCCAGCTAGAAGAAGAACTTATAGAATTGACAATGAACGAGGAAATAAAAATGAAATTAAAAAATAGCTACCAAGAATTTTGGCTACAAAAACCAATTCAAAGGTAAAGTTAAAATTTTGGGGGGCGTTAAAAATTATTGATTCTCAAAGCAGTAGACAAAATAAGTTTGAGAAGCTCTGGATTATACCAGCAAACAGTTTAGTTGAGTTTGGCGGATTTCTCTCCAACTCAACTATTTAGTTGTTGATTATTCATTCAAATTAGTCTCCAATTAGCTTATTTGACAAAATAAAAATAATCGAAATATAAAATAATGTAATTTATAATATGCTATATTCAGTTTTCCAAATGGCTTTTTTGGTCATTTTAGGCGTTCTTACATACCCATAGTATGAACACCACTTTAGTGAGGACATTTATTGAGTTAGTATAGGGAATTACTCCACCCAATAACTAATTTTTTTATTAATTTTTTTTTATGGAATCTGACACGTTTGGCTACATCACCTACAGCAGCCATACTCAAAGTGTGCTCCGCGGAGCCCTAGGGCTCCGCGGAGCCTCTGTGGGGGCTCCGCGAGAATGCGAGAAAAAAAAATCAAGATTAGACCTCTCCTCTCTGGCTCGATTCAGCTCGGCTGCGCAGACGTCATTTCTTCTCTTTTTCACTTCTGCTATTGATTTTCTCTTTTATTATAATATTATGTAATTAACTAATACATTGTAATATGATCATTAATAAAGAATGCACAAAAACATTTTTTTTATTTTAGGGCTCCGTCAAATATTTCGCTTTCAAAAAGTGTTCCGTCACCAAAAAAGTTTGAGAACCGCTGACCTACAGCATCCATGAGATGTCAGCCCATAACACCGGGTGAACTAGGTGCCATGTCAGTCATTTTCTTGTCGGCTACACTGAACTGGACGGAAAACACGAACTATTTACATTGCGTTTCGACAGACGTTTCATTCAGTGCGGTGGTACCAACCCGGACGGGATAAACCCTACCACCTAGTAAGGTAAGAAGGTAAGGAAACTACAGTTTTACATGGAATCCGAACCACGGTCAGCCTCCAACGGTCGAGCGGTCACCCATCCAAGTACTGACCGCGCTCAGGGTTGCTTAACAAAAGTCGACCAACCGCACCACTACTGGGCTACCGTGGCTAATAATTAATTAATAGTTTCTAGCAGTACCGATATGCTAGAAACTGAATTATAATCAAATTATACTTTATTGTAGGTACCTATCTACACTTCAAAAGGCAAGCTTACGGCATTCTTTACAAACCAACCTTTACGATATGGAGAAGCGCATCTGGCAAAACCACAGATCTGTGGGCAAAACTCTGTGGGGTAGGTAAGAATAAATTTATATTGCCAACTAAGTTGTTTTTTTTAATGTAAACTGACACGGTTGGCTACATCGCCTACAACATCCGTGATGTCAGCCCATAATACCTTGGTGAATTGGGTGTCATGTCAGCGGTTCCTTTGCCAGCTACAGGAAAACACGAACTATTGGACTTTTTTTCTAAAAAATTGTCAACAGTCCACTTAATAATAAAAAAAACATGGGACAGATGCGAGCGAGGTACCCACACCGCTGTCGAAAGGTCAAGAGCTTTAGATTTTTTGGCGGTATAAACTAAACGGCTATAAATAAAATGTTAACGATCAATTTCAAGCTTCCAAAAATAGCTCTAGTGGTCCAAACAAATGCGTTATAGTGCGAAATTTCACACCTGCTGCGTGCGTACTCTGGCAAGGCATCACCGGTAAGCTAGCGAGCGACCAAGCTTTCGTGTGTACCACAGAACAACCACCTATATTATGTATGATCTGTGATCTAGGTACGTACACATCACGGAATAACTCGAATTGGATAGACAAATAAACATGAAGGCGTCAAATTTGATATCGCACGAGCATAGAATAATTAAACCTAAAGTTTATTTAAGTCAATGCGCAAAAAATGTTTGTTCGTGCTTAATACTTACCTACCTATGCTTTGTGTGAATATTTAAATTCGATACCTAATTATAGGTAGGTATTCTTTGCTTTGGTTACATTAGCATTTTCATTCTGTAGTCACATAAAAAAACCGGCCAAGTGCGAGTCGAACTCGCGCACCGAGGGTTCCTTATCGCCATGTCATGGTTAGCGCCACTCACGCCATCTATGGCGTGTTATGAAATGCTTCATATTAGCTAGATGTCATGATTAGTTAAAATGCTTCACACTCTATTCGGTAGATGGCGCACATACACTTTTTGGTTTCATCTACGGGAACCCCAGTGAATTTTTTACTTTTTCTTATTTTTATTATTTTGTTGTTATATCGGCCATAATAAAATAAATAACACATATTCTGTGAAAATTTCAATGGGCTACCTATTACGGTTCAAGAGATACAGACCTCGGACAGACAGACAGACGGACGGACGGACAGACGAACAAACGACGGCGTAGGTGGCTTAGTAATAGGGTCCCGTACCGGATACGGAACCCTAATAAAAACGAGACGCTATTTTGTCTCTTTCTAGAATTGAATTTTTATATTATTTATAAAATTACACAATTTATTCAGATATTTCGACTGTTATTGTTTCTAGAATTGAACAATGATTTTTTATAACCCACTGCATCTCTCCCCGTGCACGTTGTAAAAGGCGACTAAGGGATAAGGGCAAGATGCAGTGAATAAGGGCGACAGACTAGCCACCTTTCACCTTGGCACGGTCTTCCACTCAGTCATTTAGCACGTGCGGGGTCTTCGTGCCTTACTTTCTGCTTGATAGTTTTCGTGCCCTAATAATTTGCTAAATGTGGTGGTCGGTGTTGTGCTGTAAGTAATTTACAAGAGTAGTTACTTGCACCACAACACCGACCTGCTTATGTCGGGATTTCAGGATACAGGCTATAGCACAGAATATTTAAGTTGGCTATAGTTTTTTATAACTACCTACCTTCTCACTCAACATCATTTATTTAGCCCGCTATTTCCACAAAATATGTTTTTCTAGACAATTATTGTATTGCTGTTAATTATTGTGTATTTTATTCAAAACTCTTTCAAGAACATTTAATAGTTTTACGATTTTGAAATATCATCACTGCGTACTCACTGCGAATTTGTGCAAATCCAACGACAGCTAAGCAAGCCGCTACCGCCAGCCACTTCATGTTGAATTCTTCAGAAATTATCTCTTTATCACTACCAACTAAAGTTTACGTTTTAGTTTGCGTCAAGATTTCGTGGAGAAATCGATGAGAATCGACTCGGTCAGCGCGCATCGCGCGTCCTATGCCCGTGATGGCGCGACCGCGATTGGATTGGACTGACCGCGCTGCGAGACGAGACGAGACGTGTTATCTCGGATTTTATACGTCTGTCTGGCCTGTGCGAACTGAACCCACAGCGCACAGCCCAGCTGAAGCTGTACCATCCATCGCGTAGTGCATCATTCAAGATCCGCTCTTATCTCTTACATATTGAAAGACAGAGACGGCTAATGCAACATGCGAAAAGTATTTAGATGCGATTTTGTTGAGTATGGAACATACCTAGTTCGAAATTTGAAATTCGAAATTGGTTTCCAGTTTCACAGGTCGTACATCAAGATTTACGTCGAGAATACTACCTACATGAATTCGCACGGTTTTTTTTTATTTTAATTTCGCTTACCTTTTCTGGCACGTCTGAAGGTATAAAATTATTACACAGTGTCTACATAGTAATATATTTGTTTAATTTTCACACCTAAAACTAGCTAAGAGCTAAACTATAGAAAGTTGTTGGATGCCGTAGGCCTGTGCGCTAGACCGATAAATTTAATTTTCGAAAACCAATCGAAAGTATTAGTTTTTTTTATAAAATTTAAATATCATTAAAATAATAAGACTGCAGTGGACCGGGTGGTTGGAATCACATCTGCTGCTAGACGGGTCTAAGCATATTTTTTAAATAGTGTGATTGCCTGGCAAAAGGAAATATATTATGCTAAATCTTTCTCCGACCCACCCAACAAATTGTTGGTGAATAGTCCTGGCTATACATAAGCCTGAACATTTTTACAAATAATTATATTTTATGAATTCGTGAAACCTACTTACTTAGTGAATTGTATGGAGGAAATTGTAAGAAATGTCATGCATGAGGTAAAATTGTTTTCCTCTTGTTTTCCTCGCAATTTTTTTTCAACCTACATACCATCACACGTATCCCGACAATCGAGGTAAGCAGAGCAAATGGTGTTGTGCTGCAATAACTGTGAATTACATCAGAACACCGACGTGGACTGTGGAAGGACCGTGCCATGGTGAAAGGTGGCTTTCCTGTGGCCCTTCCTTTAGCAAGTTGACTTCCCCAATCACCTTATGAAGTTTTATTTATCCATTTATGTCCGTGTTTTCTGTCCGATTCCGTCACAAAGCAGCGATAGGGGTTTGTTACTTTTCTGTAGGCCCGTGGTAGCCGGTCACGCACGATGAAAGGGAAGCACTAATATGGCATCTAGTTCAGACCGGAACTAGGCGTCATAGGCTGAAATAACGAACAGATGAAGTAACGAAACTGTATCGGTTTGTATAAAATTTTTGACCTGGGATCACGTCTAACTCATATGGTACAAGATTTAATTCATGTAAAGCCTGACCAGGAATATATGAGAGGCCGCCATATTGCGGAATTTCGTTGGAACTAATTTCTTACACTGGCCACAATTATGTTTGATGCTTGATAATCTGTTGTCAATGTCAAAATTGCTTCTGAACTGACATTTAGGTAAAACGTTATGTCGTTGTAGTGAGATTGTCATGAATTGGCCGCCGTAATGATCAATTAGGTAATTATTTTTTGTTCTATCTAGGTGTATCTCAATCATCTATTTACCGAATAGCAAACAAAAGAGGGACGTAAATATTATTCGTTCTGAACAAAAAACACTTTTTGACTTTAGAGAAATACGAAACGTTCGAATAAAAATAGCTTAGGTTGAGTTTTTCTGAACTAGAATTTTTATTAAAAAGTTTAGTGTTTCAGCAAGATCGATTAATATTTTTTTTTAATAATTTGTACACTTTGCTTCAGCCGATACATGGAAAAAATGTTGTGAACATGTAAATGTCTACGCTAGTTCTTTTTACATTGACATCAAAATATATATAAAAGATGCATTAAATTAAAATACATTTTGTATATTTTATTGTGTATTTCAGTGCAAAAGTACATTTTGTATAAAAACATCGGCCAATTCAATATGTGCGTACTTTACTAAATGTTGCTATATAAATCTAAAAAGTGGCTCCTTCTTGACAGCTCTCATATATTCCTGGTCAGGCTTTAAACTAAAATATGACGTCACCGACACGAAACATGTACCGGGAAAATGTTCAATGATCAGTTTCTAAGTAACGCACATACAAAACACATATATCAGGAAAATGAGAAAGTTGACACAGATACAACAGTAATACATCAAAGTTAGACGATATTTTTCAAAGTTTTTTATTTTTATTTATATGTCTTGGGACAACCAGATTGTTCGTGATTCCACCTTTAAAGAACAGCGGCAGGAGTGCGAAGCGACTCCTACCCCCAGAATGAATAATATTTACAATTGATGAGGTCATAGCCTTTACAAAAAAGGCTTCAAAAACCAATAAATGCCTATAACTCCTAAACTATTGGTTGGATCGAGCTGAAATTTTTTTTCTTCCGTAAAAAAATATCTCTGAAACAATGTTTTTTTCTAAATCGGTTCAACCCTTTCGAAAAAAAAGGAAAAATACTTTGAGAGGGTATATCTCGGAAACTACTGATCCCAGCCTAATCATCCCCATATGAAAAATGATAAGTCTTGACGAGATAAAACTTTTTTTTTAGGGCATATCTCTCAAAATAAGCCCAGACTACTCATCCGCTGGAGGAAATGAAATGATAGGTCTCGACGAGAGGTTTTTTATTAAGTTTTTTTTTTCTTCATGTTTTTATTTTTTTTTTCATCAGGCCATTTGCACTCCATGTACCTACTTACTTGCGCGATTATTAAACTTCTGCCCATGATTCCATGCCTATGTCTACCGGTAGTCCTACGACTACGGACATTTTTTCCTTCACAGACACAGTTGGGTATGCAAAGGAGGTCCTAATGCGGGTTAGGTTCGATGTCATCATAAAGGCCGTACTTCAATATATTTTATTTCATTTATTTTTTACGCACAAACGCCGAGATGGGACCCGCAGAACTGGTTTTAAGTTAACTGTTTCTTTTTCGCGATCTGTATTGCTTGTTGCCATGGATTGTTTCTTTCTGATTTACCTAAAAATGTTGCCCGCCTATCTAACGAGAGAGAGCGAGATATTCCCTTACGCCTTTGCGCAATTATGAATTATGACCAAGCCCATATAACCTCCTTCACATTTCAGACAGTGAAGGAGGATATGTATGCCAAGCCGCAATCGGTACAAATTATTTTTCTTTATTTATTTGTATGTTTGGTCCACGTAATCCGCGTAAACAAATACGAGTACTCACAAAGAAAGAAAGAAATCGTTTATTGTATAAATAAGGAGTTTTTTTACATACAATGCATAGCTGATAGGTTACAGGGTTACTTACTATTGCTTATAATTGTTTGTACGTAGTTTCTAGTGGTGCCCTATTTCCCATTTTAGGATTCCCTGTGCTATGGGAAACAGGGTCCATCGTTCGGTATTAGATAGAGAGAAAACAAATCTTAGAGAAAGACAATAATAGCACCTACATATTGCACACGGGGCGAAGGAGAGACTAAAAATAAAAATTATTTAATAATTTTAGTTGAAGGCGGTACAAAAGCACATCTGAAAATTTATAGATGAAGCCTTTTTGTGCTATTTTACCGCCTTCAACTCAATTGTTTAATAATTTTTATTTTTAGTTCTAAATATTCGTAGTTGTTTAAAGTCGGTAATTTTTTTAAAAATACTTTCTAATATCTCTCTTTTTAGTAATATCACAAAGAAATTAAGAATCACAGAAATCGGGTTGTCGTGGTATAGAATTATTCACCCATTTGACACACTTAACAGTCCATATCTTGAAAATTACTGAACCGATATGTACCGATACCGAACTGTATGGAGAAAGTTAACTTCCGTCTCGTCTTAATAACTCCTTTCTCTTAGGTTTTGAAATTTACTCAGAACTGATCACGCGAATAGATTATATATGTATTAGATATAGATAAGTTATACTAGTAGAATTATCCTTAATCAATCCCGACATGTGGACGCTTACCTTTAGGTGGAACACGTTTTGGCGCTAAGATGGCATACCTGGGCGCGGTCAGAACTTTGATGGGTTCAAGTTCTGTTCGATCGTTGGAGGCTGACGGTGGTGCAGATTACACGTAAAACTGTAGGTCCCTTCCCTTCTTACCTTACTAGGTGTTAGGGTTCAACGCGCCCGGGTTGGTACCACCGCACTGAATGAAAGGTCGGTCGAAACGGCTATGTAAATAGTTTATGTGTCCAGTTCAGTGTAGCCGGCACGACCGAAGGGAAGCACTCACATTAGGGTTCACCAAGGTGTCAAGGCTGACATCACGAAACGTGTCAGTTAAAAAAAAAATTGTATGTAAAACGATTCCTGAAATAGATCGATCACTATACTAACTATTGCATCACTATTAATAGTACTCACTATAGTATTAGCATACTATTTCAAATTCGTCGCCACCTGAAGGATGTTCAGTCCACATGAATATTTCAGTGTCTGCGTTTCAGCCATTTTTCAGAGAAATAATGTTTTAATCATTTAACTCGGTATATTTTAGAACCAAACAAGATTCTACGGCGAGTTTATGTTTAAAAACACTGTGCTGTGGCCTGTGACGAAAAGACGGATGCACGAACAGATGGCCTTAATGTATTTTTTATTAGAAGCTTTTATTTAACTTTGCCTGTTAGTGTGGGTCAAATCTTGCAACTGAATTTTAAACCACTTCTATCTAACTGATTGAGCTGAAATTCCCAGACTTTAGGTGCTGGTGACAATACAATCTCTTACTCAAAATTTGTAAAAAATTAAATTGAAAAAACTAAAAAGAACAAAATAAAAAAAACCGGCCAAGTGCGAGTCGAACTCGACGCGCCGAGGAATCTGCAAAACTAAACAAAATCCTTGAAAAAAACACGTTTCTTGTATGGGGACCCCCTATTTTTTTCTATTTATTATTATTGGTTGTTATATCTCCTGTAATAAATAACATACGTATTGAAAAGTTTAACCGGTTAGCTATAATTACAAATACACAGTCGTAGGACAGACAGACAGACGGCGTATAGGCTTAGTAATAGGCTTCCGTACGGGGTACGGAAACCTAAAAAAGATTTTATCCTTTTTAATCTAGTTACTGTTATTTTATATTTTTATTTTAATGTATTTAATTTGTCTTTTTTGTTCATTCAATCAAGTAAATGAAATTATTGCCACTAATGATTTACATCAGAAAATAATTTATTAAAAAAATTATTGAAAAAAAAAATCTTTTTTACCTGAATACACGATGCTTTCTAACTTTGTGGGTTTTTCCTCCCAATGTTCATCTGAAATCTGAAATAATCTAAATACGACGAGACGAAAATGCGGCGCCAATAGTGTTGAATAATTCAGTATATTTGCAAGATTCTCCAGCCAGACACATTCGATTTAGAAACATTATACGGCCTTCAAAATATATTACAGTCTATATAATATTATCCTGATTCGGACATTTGAGGTAAAAAAAAGTGAGGAAAAAATTCAAAATCTCGCGTGGGCATTTTGTCCTTTCCGATATCACTTTGCGAAAGATATTTTAAAATCTGGTGACATCACCGATAGAACAAGAAAGGAATTGTCTTGTTATTTTTTATTTTTTATATTGTCTTGTCTTATTATTGAAAAGGCCTTCGATCTTAAAAAAAAAGTTTCCGTCTACGCTTACGGCATACAATTTACTTCATCCTCATCCTCAACACAGGTCATAGCTAGCTAGCATAGATAGATAGGGCAAACGCTTCTCCAATTTTCCTCCAATCCCGGCCTACAGCGAAACCACTGCTTTCCGCCGACGACGACGTCACACCCACGATCTAGCCAGATTCCGCTTTCGTCAGAATTTTTAGGCTCTATTCTAGGTCGCCCTTAAAGACTTCCTTTCTTCGATAGAATATAATATCGTTTACTCAATCTATTTATTTCATAAAAATAAAAAAGTAATATTAATAACTAAAGAATTAAACCAACCTAACAAACATTAAAATAACTATCAAAAGGGGCATTTTCAAATGTTCCTAGACCACTTGCTGCATTACCCCGCTGGATGGCAAGGCTTACCCTTTGAATGAAGTAGGCCCTTGATTGCGGGACGCCAGTTGCGTCCACCAGCTGAGGCCCAAGCCTCTTCAAGAAGCTTTTTAATTTTCTTTTTAATTAACTGAAGAACGTTATGGAACAGGAGCTATGATTTAGGAACTTCGAAAGAACTTGGTAAGTATTCTGTGACTTGGTATCCAGTTAGATCTCACTTCTTATAATAGCGAAGCCGTTATCCGAGTGCTTATCTTGCAAGTTTTTTTGTTGCGAAATTGGCAATTTTTTCACATTTATTTTTTGGTGGGATATATATTCTTAGATAAGGATTAAGGACGATAGTACCTTTAAGTATTCTGTGGATTAGGTAGGTACCTATTATATCCTAGCTACTAAAGCGAAAATCTATAAACGTCCCACCGCGCGCCGTCCTCGATACTGCTCAATCTTCATTGGTGCGATCGGTCGACTGTCGTTCGTGCTCATAAACGCACTTGGGCGCGGTCAGAACTTGGATCGGTGACCGTTCGACCGTTGGAAGCTGGCCGTGGTTCGGATTCCACGTAAAATTGTACGTACCTTCCCGTCGATCCAACGGGCTATGTAAATAGTCCGTGTTTTACGTTCAGTTCAGTGTAGCCGACAGTTGTTCAGTGTAAACTCATTTACGCATGTCGGCTGGATTCCAACCTCGGACCTTGAAATCAGGAGTCGAAGCCAAAACTACCCGTCGCTCTAAAGGTTTATCCAGAAGATACCCAAACGTTGCAACTATCCGCCACTCGAGTAGACATATACCTATCTAAATTTTTCAGATTACTGTGGCCGCTCGCGGTCGCGGTCGCGGTAAGAATGTATCGTATCTGTTATCCTTAAATTAGTCGCACGTGTCACACACAACCCGCCGCAAAATTTAAAATCCTCTGTCCTTCGTTTGCATATTCATAGAAGTCAACAACGAGGTGTTGATAGAAATTAATATAACTCAAGAGGCGCACATAGAAATTAAACAGAATCTAGTTTCCTTTGAATTGACGCTTGGAGAAAATTTTAGGTACCTACCTACTTACCACAAAACGGGACTTCCATGAAACGTCACTCTAAATAGACAAGGAAAAGGAGATCCCTCACGTTAAAATTAAATAATGGAATTGTATCACGAAGCACCGTTAGTGGGAAAACATTGATTCGTCAAGTTGCTTCTTCAAATATGGTCAACAGTGGAATGAGTCAGCAAAGTTGTTGACGCAGTTATGCATGATTATACCGTAGTAGGTATATGGCAGAAAGAACCTTGTCATAGCTGAAAGATTGAAGTGTTTATTGGTGCGTACAGAAAGGTGAGTTTGTCCACCCACCGCCGCCGCGCCGCCGCGCCGCCATCACCGAGAACTTGATGACGTCGACGAAGAAGTAGTCCTGCTTCTAAGAAAAAAAATTGTGCACTTCAAAAGATACGGTCTCTTGTAGGCGTTAGTGTAAATCAGCTTTTAAAATATTTACAACGCCTATTTATTTATTTACATTTTTTTTTTTTTTTATGGAAACTGACACGGTTGGCTACATCACCTACAACATCCGTGATGTCAGCCCATAACACCGGGTGAACTTGGTGCCACGTCAGTGCTTCCCTTCGGTCGTGCCGGCTACACTGAACTGGACGGAAAACACAAACTATTTACATAGCCGTTTCGACCGACCTTTCATTCAGTGCGGTGGTTCCAACCCGGGCGGGTTAAACCCTACCACCTAGTGATATAAGAAGGGAGTCATATCCCTTAGTCGCCTTTTACGACATACACGGGGAGAGATGCAGTGGGGCTATTCTTTTAAAGTACCGGCCCCACACGGTACATGATTTTAATTTCATACAATTTAAGTTAAATAGGTCATATACGTGATGAAATAGTCAAGTCAGTCGGCGTGTATGCGTCTACTGCTGGACATACGCCTTCCCAATGTTCCTCCGCCTTTCCAATGTTTCTCCGCCTTTCCAATGTTCCTCCAGTCCTCCCGGCCTTCAGCGATACGGAACCTCTGCATGCCTCTGCATTCCGCCCCACCTGACGGGTGTCTTTCCCACGCCCAGTTTTACTGTCCACGGATGGCCGCCAGTTTAGGACACGGTTACTCCAACGGTCGTAGTCTCTTCGGCTAAAGTGCCAATTGAGCTTAGCCAACCGGTTTCCAATATCGACTACTTTGTTGCGTCGGCGGATTGCCTCGTTACGCATCATATCGCGATATTCCCACCACCGCTCGCTCCATTGCTCGCTTTGCAACCTTTCAAACTTTGGAAAACAAGGACCGTCAAAGTCCATGTTTCACACCCATACACTGGTCATATTTTTAATGAAATAGTAAGACGTATTAGAGACGGATAGATACTTAGGCCCACTTGCACCAACACAAATTTAATATATAAACCAGTTTAACTCGTTAAACTAGCACCCGTTGTATGTGTGAACCGCGTTTAAATCCATAACTCGCTACTTAACTTTAAACTCGTGTTGGTGCAAGACGCGCTTAGTCGGTTAAGGAAAATTGTCCAGCGGCGGCTGTGTTAAGATTATCGTAATTGTTGGTGATGAATAGCGAAATAGCCCGTAATTGCGGGGGAGGAACAATTAAAAACGACTCCAACTTGTTTCCTGTACCTGACGTGCGCGTGGTAACTTTAACATTGGTACAATTATCTATCTAGTGGTAATCTTATAGCATGTCTATCTATTGGTGCAATTATTAACATGTCTTTCTATTGGTACTATCTATCGTACCCACAGACCATAGAGAAATAATATACGGGGGTCTATGCCACAGACGCTGTATTGTACCTAATCAAGTCGGTTATTCTTATTATGGTTTAGTATTTCAGGGGTATAGAAACAAATGTGGTTACGTCCATGAAACCTAAATTTTCAGTAAACAATAAAAACGATTATTTTAATTCTGAGTTATGATTTCAATTAGGAGTATTTTTTTTTAAATATAGAAAAAAATATTTTATTGAATTATAACTTGATTTATACGGTCAATTTAATACATTTGCGTAAAATATTGAATCAAAGACGGACTTAACCAACTTTGTTTCCAATTTATGGACTTACCTTAGTTTGTAAATGAATGGTCGGGACTTTTCTTAATTTGTTACCAACTTGCTGGACAGGGCCGTATTCTGGTAAACGGTACCTCCATTATTTTTTTCTTAAAAGCTCATCATACAAACAATGTACTCGTATGTCTAAACTTAATCTTTGACTAAAAAAAACCTTGAACAAATAATACTATAAAAAAAAACTTAATTTTGTATTTTAAAAATTCCACATTTTATTTTCTTGAATTTTTTTGCAATTAATGAGCTATTATGAAAAAAAAACAAAGAGTGAAGCATTTCGGGTCGGGTCTATATTTTATAAGACGGTATGTCTTATAAATAAACGGTAATAAAGGAACACATTTATAAGAATGTATATGTTTTATTATTTTGCGCAAAAGTTCTATTTAACTAGTAATACAAAAGCTTATACAATTAAAAGATCTGCCTCTCCCTGTGGTTCGCACATTAAAACATCTTCAGGCACATTATCATCAATGTCATCATCATCTTGATTATCCAGATTCTCATAATAATTCAAAATTTGTGAATAAAACGTCAAGTCGATCCCATCTTGGTTCCTCCAATTATTGCCGTAATGTTTTGATAGCAGTGAATTGACATCTCGTAACTTAAGTTTTTTAACAGGAACACCTTTCTGTAAAATGTGGCTGTCAATTGGCAACATACTTATGGTTTTATCTTTTTTGCAAATATTTTCAAATGATCCAGTTTTGGTTTTGTAAAACAATTCACCATTAACCAATACATTGCCCTCACGTTTTGAACGTCTTATATTGAATCGCTTGCATTGGGAAAAATTTATCTTCCACTGTCCAGGTGCTTTTATAATAGTTTCAGCAGCTGTTTTAAAATCGTATATTGGAAATTCTTCACCAACTTTTACAAGAGTTGCTTCTTCTGAAATTATATCAATGTATTGGTTTGGCGAGGTAATCGTATCTATTTTACGAAACCTTTTTTCAGTATTGCCGAATACGCGGTCCGCCGGTAGATAGGAGTGTCCGGTGACTGGAAAAACAAGTTCCACGATTTTGATAGTAGGATGATCTAAAAGCCACTTACAACACATCGCTATCATAGTTTTATTTTTATTTTGGCCTCCACAGCCATCAGATATTAGCCTGATGGTGTGGATGCCGTTGAGATCAGTGTTGTTGAGGCGGTTATACACAGCTGAACTTATTGTATTTGAGTCTTTTGCTAAACTATCCTCAGTCCATATATTAGCAAACACATTGTTCTTTGTTAATGGTGATTTAGATGTGCCCTCTACTATCGTAAAATTAAATAAATACAGCTGTCTACTATAATAGCAAGATTGGTCCGGCAGTTTAGGTAGGGGCATATTTTTTTGACAATCATAACTCAAGATCTTTACGCCGTCTTCTTTTGTTTTCAACAGGGAAAAAAAGCCTTGGCTCTTAGTTTGTGTACCCTCTTTTCAATCATGAGTTGTTTCTTTTTATTATCATCCTTTTCTACTTTAATTTTTTCTGTGAGCTGTAAGCAGGTTGAGCACATATCTGTCTGTGGGCTACCGAAGCCCAAATTGTAATGCGTGTTAAATATTGTTCTGAAGTAAGATTCTTTCGCATATGGCCCTGGAATTGATTCTTTATACATTTTATACAATTTTCGAATATTTAAGTCACTGGACAGATATTTGCGCACCGATGTTTGGCTCCGGCAGTAGTGCGGTTCTGAAGTCTGTAATGTTTCGATGAATGTGTGGACTGTTTGTTGAATAACGGTGTATTTATGGCTTCGATGGTCTCCACCCCTTTTTTCCAAAGGGAATTGTCCAGTTTTAAAGGATTTGGAAATTAGTGATAATATTCTACCTTTTTTTATTCTTAATGCTCCTAAAAAGGTTTTTTGACAGACAGGCAGGTTTTGACGGTTAGCTATGATGTGAAATTTTGTAGTAAACTCTTTAGTTGCCTTAGAGCCAGTACGAGGCCTCTTCCTTTTAACGGGAACAGCTGTACAACATTTTAACAAAATTGCATCTTGATAAATTTTAGTACTGTGTTTGTAGAATGCAGTATGAAATTGGCGCAATGTTTTTCCCGACACACTGTTGCACTTCAAATTTTTGTTTTTATGATTACACCTCGGTGGAAGAGGCAATGACTTTGCAGAATATCTGAAATAAAAAAAAAAAAATTTTTTGTTTTATGGAAATTTATACGGTTGACTACATCACCTACAACATCCGTGATGTCAGAATTATTGTCTTGGTGAACTAGATGCCATGTCTGTGCTTCCCTTTGTCGTACCGGCTACACTGAACTGGACAAACTACAACTTTGGAAAACACAAACTATTTACATAGCCGCTTTGAATGACTTTTCATTCAGTGCGGTAGTACCAACCCGGGCGGATTAAACCTTACCACCTAGTAAGCTGAGAGTGGAAGGGACCTACAGCTTTACGTGGAATCCAAACCACGGTCAGGTGTGCTTATGATCACGAATGACAACGACCGCACCACTGATCCGAGGCTAACAAAATTATGCAGCATGCTACCAATGAAATAGAATACTGAAAACTGGTTAGTTACCATTAGGGTTGGTAATCTTTCATAAAAAGGTATTCTAATAAGGTTTCGTATTAAAGGACCACCCCTGAGATATAACCTACTCATGAAAAAAATAATCATTAAAATCGGTTGACACTTGGCGGAGAAATCGAGTAACATACACACAAAACAAAAAACATACAGACGAATCCTCTTTAGAAGTCAGTTGACAAACAAAGAGCAATCATATCATCATTTCAGTCGAAAGATGTTTACTGATGGACATAAGTAAGACCCCCCAAGGTTTGGCACTGCCATAAAAGAGCAATGAGTAAACAAAGATACGGCACTGGCAAACTGTCAAACTAACCTCTGATTCTTGGCGATGTTCTTCTTCCAAGTTTCGGGTTGTGAAGTTCGTTTCCGCGCTTGGTTTTTATCGACCCTTGTAGGATGGCTCTCCATCTTCCCTTGGCACCATCAATCTTCTTCCAAAACAAAGGTTTTCCTTTTAAAATTGAAATTATTTCCGCAACGTAAACACGAAAAAATGCATGGGCGGCCATTAAAACCGTGAGGCAAAAGGAGGCTTCCTATTGGAGGATATGGACTTTTCGCAATTTGGAATTCAAAGTCGTAGGACTTAACCAGATTTGTTTCTAAGGTCGAATTTTAAATTAAAATCTAAGCGGACATAACCAACTTGGGTACCAAACAATTTTTTGGGGTCAATCCAAAGACAGAAAGGAAAGTGTTGCCATTCAAATCTCATTTTTGGAATATGTTGGACTTTACTAACTTTGTTTCTATACCCCTGATTTACTATTTATGTTCCTCATACTGTACCAACCGACGACAGTAAGGAACCAAGGTAAGGTAAGGTAGGTAAGTTAAGTGGGTAAGTAGGGTATGAGAGCAAAACATTGCGATTTTAGATTAACATCCAAACCGAGATCGAAACAGGTCGTAATGTAGAATTTGAGACACACAAACAACCATAAGAGTAGCTTGATATTACAATAAATTATTCACATTTTTTTATTGCTTCCGAACTCGGTGGCTGATGCGCCCGAGGTCGAAGCTTCAGGTGCAGCCAATTTCACCCCCGTGGAGGTGTCAGTCCGGCTTGAAGGCAGACTAATGTCATAGGAATAGGGAAAGATATTCCCCGGAAGCCCCTTCCACACCTTTGCAGTGCGACACAAGGTTCAGTTCGAAGAACTTCTCTGTCGACTACAAAGAGAACTACCTCGAGAGTATGGCGGGTTTGTCGAAGGCAAACAGGAGGAGGAGGGATGAGGGAAGCAAGTTCGTCAGAGCAGCGACCATAGTAGTAGTACCGGTAAAACAGGAGGAGTGTGTGCTTTACAGGCTGAAGGTCCTACCTGTGTGAGTGAGTACAGAGTTGCCAATGAGACGAATGGCTCGTCGCTGAATAGAATCTAATGTTGAAAGAAGGTACTGGGGGGAACCCTGATGACTGCAATATTAAATTCTATACTTACTAGAAAATAAAACTTGAACAAGTTTTTCCGCTATAAATATTTTAAATTCCCGCCAAAGGAATGGCTAAAATAAACTAAGTTCAGAAAGTATGTTCTGCTGTCCGGCATTTTCCCACAAAAAGACGTGTACAGACCTACCAAGTTATCTGTGAAGTGGCAGATCAGGAACTAACGGAAGTGTCATTCGGCTGTCATATATGTCAAAGCGTGTTCAGTTCGAGTTTTCTGTCTCTATAGAGCATTTTATCATGCCGAAAGCTATTCACAGTGATGCCCGGAATTTAATCCTAAAAGTAAAATAGTTTTAGAAGAGGATCCTCGACAACAAGCGCCGATAATTCCATTTCATCAGATGTACAAAAGAATATAAGCTGCTACAGATTAGTGTTGCCAGTTGTAAACCAAATTTTTCCCACATAACAGATACATTTTAATTTGAAGTTTTGTGATTGATTGAATTTTCAGGTGTAAGTAAAGGGCTCATTTCCAAAATTGTTAAGGAAAAGAACGCTGCAGAAGAAACACATACAAAAGTCACAACAGCTGGTAAAATAAGACAAAGAAAGAAGGTTTTATTCGTGTTGATTCATTTTACCGTGAGGTCATCTGAAGAAAAGTTCATAAATTTTATTCGGTGAGAAAAGAAATACCGACCTACAAATGGCTTCTGGATGTACTAGAAAAACAAGGAAAAACACGAAATAACTGCTTGGAGATCTAGATATTCGCAAGAAAAAAAGGAAAAAGAAAACACCCAAAACAATATGCCTGGGGTGTGGCCTATTGATCACGACTATCATAATACGTGTAAACGTGTACAACTGAAATCACAGCGAAATCAAGTGATCAGATTATACCTTATTGTAAACCAGGATTTGAATAAAAACAATTATTTTTGAGTACATACTCATTTTTCACATTGAAATTGCATCCTCTATTTATTTCACTATATACGAATAAGATATTTGTTTATACCAATATTTGGTTTTTATTTATTGACGTAACAACGTCACGTCTTATAAATTGATGAACACCGGCTGCACGCACGAAAAAGTGTCACGTTCCATCTGAACCTGTGTGTGCAAGCGAGAGCCCGTAAAAAGCGATAGAGAGGCATATATGGAGAGTAGGAAATACAAAATACATTTGTCCGTCTTTTGCGAGCCTCGAACCCGCGGTCCCTGCCACCAATATTGTGTGACCAACCAGACGTCTTAACCACCCGGCTAAATCGATCATGTACTAGCGAAGCGAATTCGTTCAACAGTAGGTGAAGATTTCATGGCGTTCGCAGTTAGGTAGGTGTTGCAACGTTGTAGTATGCACTTTGATATGTAGATGGCGTTATATAGGATTATAAATGTAATACTTCAGCGGTAGTTTACTTGATTCGCAGTTAGGTAGGTGTTGCAACGTTGTAGTATGCGCTTTGATATGTAGATGGCGTTATGTAGGATTATTGATAAAGTAGGTAGATGTGTGTTATCTAGAAATTTACAAACTTAAAGTTTATATTGATAATTAATATTATTAGTTTTTAAAGTACCAACCGTTCCCAGTAGTTTTACCACTTTATGACGTTATCACGTAAAACTATCGTTCGTAAACCGACTTTACAGACAACCAATTTTTTTAGCATAATATACTCACATGCATAGTTTTGATAACAAACAAGTAATAAAATCTATGGGGGAGGCGTATGTTCAGCAGTGCACGTCTTGTGGCCGATAATTGTAGCAAAATAGCTATTCTAAATAGTCAACCACATATTACGTAAAATATCTTGACTTAGGGCCCGGCCACAGTCGCGCCGCGTCGTCACCGCCATGGCGCGGTGCGGCGCCGCACACTGGTTCAAGTTGTATGGGGCTGCGGAAATAATCCAGTAACTTCTAAAATACTTAACATATTTCGATAATTTTTTTTTTGCTGGTTTCGTAATTTTTAAACATATTGATTATCAAAATATAATTTGGCAATTTTAAGAAAAAGTCATAAAAAAAAATTAAGTAACGATTTGCAGGTTTAGTAATTAATTCCGCTCAATATATTTGCAGGAATTGTGATAATAATAAGAACACCAACTCCTTAAATATTATCAAGCGGCCTCAATTGAGGCCTTGTCAAATCAAAAAGTCATAGAAAAGTGTAAAGTAATGCATAAAAAGGAATTTAAATTCAAACAATTAGCTGTTTGGCTTCGTCGCTAATAGGTACAATTTTCTTCTTTGGTTTTGGCCTTAGACTCGTTATTAGAGGATCAGAGGAAAAGAGGATCATGTTCATCACATCTTCATTAGTCGCAATTCTGCTGCACTTCCTGGAATGAAGAAGCCGATAGCGTTTGTAGTTCTGCATACTGAGTTCCACCTTTGATTGAATTGAGACACAAAACGTTTCTGCACTGCACTCACCACTGTTTCAATTTGAGATTCATTTAGAGTTGGGTACGTATTTTGGAAGTAAAGTCGTAGTTTTTGAAAATCACGATCACACTTGATTAGTTCACGCACAAAATAGAGTAGGGGATCGCGACACTATCCATTTCGTGAAGGAGATGTTTACAAGTTGGAAAGTGGTTATTAAATGATTAAAAATTAAGGATAGTAATATAAATTGATCATTACAATAATGAGAAGGGGAAACCCCAAATGAGATTAGCAACATCCATTTTTTTTTTATGGAAACTGACACTGTTGGCTTACAGCACTTACAACACCCATGATGTCAGCCCATAACACCGGGTGAACTTGGTGACACGTCAGTGCCTCCCCTCGGTAGTGCCGGCTACACTGAACTGGACGGAAAACACAAACTATTTACATAGCCGTTTCGACCGACCTTTCATTCAGTGCGGTGGTAGCAACCCGGGCGGGTTAAACCCTACCACCTAGTAATATAAGAAGGGAGTCATATCCCTTAGTCGCCTTTTACGACATACACGGGGAGAGATGCAGTGGGGCTATTTTTTTAAAGTACCGGCCCCACACGGGACATCCATTCATAAAGCGACGTTAATTAGGTACTAATGTGCGCTAATGATTGCGCGCAGTTTCACTAATCACTTACCTGGTGCATTCAAAGTGCGATTACTCCCAAAGTGCAAAAAAGTAGCAGCTGAAACTTGTAGATCTGATCGACGAAGGTATAGAGTATATTTTAATATGCATCCGAGCACGTAGGCAAATGTAGCTAAACTTGTAGCTCTAGGAGTTTGTATTTTATTTCACATTTTTTGGGGATATATTTGAAATTTATTTTGGAAGAGGAGAATTCATGAATACAATTTTTTTTTATATTTTAAGGAAGATAATGCTTAGGCACTCAATAATAAATAATAAAAGTATTTGTGTAATAATTAATAAGATGTAGAAAAAATAAAATTCTTATTGATCATAAATCTTAAATAACGCTGCAAATAAATTGAGCAACTTTGAGCGTTTATCCTGCGATGTGCAAAGAGTTTAAAAATAAAATTAATACTGTTCAGTAAGCACTAGTTATCTGACTATATGAAAATGCTATAGCAGATATCGTGTATTCAATTTTGTAAATTTGAATTATTTCCGCCCATAAACCATAGTGCGCCGCGCCGGCCGTGACAACACCGTACGGTAAACGGTAGTAGCAGTAAAGTTCCGGTGCAATCGTGAATGCCGCCGTTTTATTTGATGTTACACTCTCGAACCGTTCCTCTACTAAGAATATCAATAAATCAGTATCAATATTGTTTGCACAAAGCAACATACCAACTGAACTGTTCGATAATGAAACATCAAATAAAACGGGGACATTCACAACACTGGCAACAATGAAACGATGGCAGCGCACCACTCAGTTCACAGATAACTTGGTCGGTCTGTAACTCAAATATTGTTAACCAAATTTGGTAAATATAGAGACTAAAATCTTTTCAACGCAGCTGTCAAATGGGTACTGTCTTTAGACATCTCTCTTTCCTTCAATACTAACCAGTATGACAAGGACAGATCTTGATAACGTCTTTTGTTACAACAATGACATCTGAAACGTCACGTCAAAAAATCATTTCATTTCCCATGATTTTGTTTGATTTGAATCGTTGCGCTATACTACTAGCTACATTTTCCAAAGAAAACGAGGACAGAAGGTTGGTGGGTGGAGAAGCAACATAGAGTAACTTCAATTAGCAATGGAGGAAGGCAACTCCATAATCTACGGTCTAGAACACCAGGTGATTAAGTTTTGTATTTCGTAGAAAAAACATATAATTTTTATAAATATTTTGTTTCCGATTAAAATAACTATATATATCCCTACGTACCAAATTCTATCGTCTATCTGTTACTTTTAAATGCCTCCTTCGAATCTGCATCATGATATCTGATGCGCTGACCTGTTAAAATATTTAAAACAGAATTTCACGTGAACAACACAGCAAACAAAATAGCTAATTTCACTATCTTCTCTATAACAAACTTGCATCTTTGTTTTTTTTATTGAAAGCGCGACATGTGGCGCCGAGCCACCCATAAGGTGTCTAACGACGCCCATGCTCATTCGGTCGTACGTGGGGGTTGCGAATGCCATGCCGGCCTGACAGGTGCCTGTTCACGCATCTCTCTTGAAGGAACTGAGATTGTACTTGGAGGGAAATATGTGGGCATATCTACGCTCAGTAACGTCAATTTCAATAAACTTGCAAACTAAACATTCTCCAGACGCGAGCGCTGTCACCGCAGTATGGCGAGAGCGACGCTATTCGTTTCCTCATCGGCACGCAAAGCCTGGAGCCCGGCTCTAACCAGATACACGTAGTTGAGCTGGAGGAGGAAACCGGAGCCCTACACACTAAGGTACTCACTCTCCTGCTGTTCAATAGGAATTTTTTTTTTAATGCATACTGACACGGTTGGCTACATCACCTACAACATCCGTGATGTCAGCCCATAACACCGGGTGAACTTGGTGCCACGTCAGTGCTTCCCTTCGGTCGTGCCGGCTACACTGAACTGAACGGAAAACACAAACTATTTACATAGCCGTTTCGACCGACCTTTCATTCAGTGCGGTTGTACCAACCCGGGCGGCTTAAACCCTTCCACCTAGTAATATAAGAAGGGAGTCGTATCCCTTAGTCGCCTTTTACGACATACACGAAATACGCATTGTTTTGTACTTGAGAGCGGGAACGGTGGTTTTCCACGTCCTAGTGATCGCAGACATGAAATGAAGGGAACCACTGACATGGCAACTAGTTTACCCGGCGTTATGGGCTGACATCACGGATGTTGTAGGTGATGTAGCCAACCGTGTCAGTTTCTATAAAAAAAAAAGACTAGCTGACGAGGGCTTGATGCGTTCTGGAGAACTACACAAAGTGGCCGCTCGCTAGTCCCGACCTCGATTGACACCCTCCTCTACTGCCAATTCGCTCGAATATGTTCGGTGAATCCATCGCAAGCTCAGTTCGACACCTTCAAATGTTTGCCTAGTCTGTTTTTGAGTGAATTTGTCAAGTGTGTTAGAATTATAATTTTTTTTTTATGTAAACCAGCATGGGTGGCTGTGCCGAGAGACCAATGGTGCAGTCTACAGAACCAAAATCACCTCTCCTCGCGAAACCACGCTCAGTTAGGTGCCATGCCAGCAGATTTGCGGACTGTTGCCAGGCTGTCTAGCCCGTTAATATGACGATTGAAGACACCCAGGTTAAAATATTTTATCGTCGAAGAATTACATCTTCGGATGTTAACATGCCGGCTCCCACCTCCTCTGTGCGGAGCACCTACTCTTACATCCGCCGGCTCCCGACTCCTCCCCGCATTGTCGTCTAGGGCTATTTCAATGAATTTTTATTAAAAAGAGAGAGCATGTTCGATAGAAGTTTAAACCATGTTTCCATTGAGATCAACCACACTTAAAAACTATTTGGACTTCTTGTAATTTTTTATTTATTTATTTATTTGATGAACGAACAGCCTAAGCTGATGTGTTCATGTCTAAGTTCACTGGTGCTTTGTTACTTTGATGTTAGTTTAGTTTGGAGTTTTTTTTAGGTGTTTGTCGAGCTTGTTTTTAAAGGAATTGGTGGTGGGTGCTTGTACGACATCTTCGGGCAGTTTGTTCCACATTTCCACTGCTCTATTTGACAGGAAGTTTCGTCTTGGATTTGTTGAGCTGACAGTGACATTCAGCTTCAAGCTATGGCCTCGGAGATGAGTATTTGTATTTCTAGTAAAGAGGTTCTCCAGTTCTGGACAATCATAATGCTGATTGAGAATCTTGTATGTTTCTGTGAGGTCACCCCTTTCCCTACGTTGCTCCAATGTTCTCAGGTTGAGGATTTTTAGTCTTTCCTCGTATGGTTTCCTTTTACTTTTTTTTGTTTTTATGGATACTGACACGGTTGGCTACATCACCTACAACGTCTGTGATGTCAGCCCATAACACTGGGTGAACTAGGTGCCATGTCAGTGCTTCCCCCCTTGATCGTACCACTGAAGTTCTTTGGTTTTCTTTATTTATTTGTGAATTAGATTGAAATCCCAAATTTTGAATATGATTGTGACCTCTTAGGGGCAGCATTCCCTACACAAAGATATATAATTTGTGTATTTGAATTGTCGATTTTAGGTGTAGTGTATATGTCGGGTGTGTTTTTTTTCCTGGAGTTAAAAAACTCCATCTGTGCTTCTAAATAAGTGAATCGTCGCTTGTTTTACATAGTTTTGTGGGTAATTTCATTTGTATTACGTGGCAAAAGGTTTGTGTGACCTCGTGGGCGACTTGGCAGTAAAGGGTAATAAAGTGATGGGTTGTCTGCGCGGACGATTTGGGAACGATTTTGGAGCTCAAGAGTTTAATATCGGCCTGTACACTTTTTTATGCATTCTGTTCACTCATTTATGCATGAGATCGGTGAGGTGTGGCACCTGCGCTGCTCGCCGCACGAGGTCGCCGCGTTCGTGACGACGCACAATGCGTACGACGCGGCCGCCTCACAGTGCCTCATGGCCGTCTCCATATTCCGGTCACTGTGCTGTGCATGTGTTCAAGCATGAGATCGGTGAGGTGTGGCACCTGCGCTGCTCGCCGCACGAGGTTGCCGCGTTCGTGACGACGCACAACGCGTACGACGCGGCCGCCTCACAGTGCCTCATGGCCGTCTCCATATTCCGGTCACTGTGCTGTGCAGGTGTTCAAGCATGAGATCGGTGAGGTGTGGCACCTGCGCTGCTCGCCGCACGAGGTCGCCGCGTTCGTGACGACGCACAACGCATACGATGCTGCCGCCTCACAGTGCCTCATGGCCGTCTCCATATTCAGGCTACCCACAACTGACGTACGTATGACGTTTCTGTAGATAAGATTAGGGGGCATCCATTAATCACGTGAGCTAATTTTTTGCATTTTTTCTCGCGCACCGAGGGGTTCCGTATCGCCATGTCATGGTTAGCGCCACTCACACCATCTATGGCGTGTTATGAAATGCTTCATATTATTTAAATGCCATGATTAGTTAAAATGCTTCACGCTCTATTCGGCAGATGGCGCGCGCGCGTGAATTTTTTACTTTTTCTTATTTTTATTATTTGTTGTTATATCGGCCATAATAACACATATTCTGTGAAAATTTCAACGGGCTACCTATTACGGTTCAAGAGATACAGCCCTCGGACAGACAGACATACAGACAGCGTAGGCTTAGTAATAGGGTCCCGTACCGGATACGGAACCCTAAAATGAAAACACCCTGCGAAGTGTTTTGCCTGTTCGAGCGCAGTCTTACTGCCATAAGAATATTCAATAAACAATAAACACCTTGTGGATGGCGCTGCGTCACGTGTCACTGTTTTTATAAAAAAACTTGGCTCTATCCAGGTAATACCAAAGGACATGGAAGATCTGAGCGCGCTGCAGGGCAGACACGCCGAAGATATGGAACCACTTCACACATTCAAACCTGAGGTAGGTCCTAGTCACCAAGAGGTAGTGTTCACGGAGTACCCAGAGGTATATTCATTTTTAAGTTTCCGGATTATCAGTAGTAGGTTTAAAGACTTACATAAGTCGACGTTTCGCCCGCTACGTCACGGGCTTCTTCAGGGACTGCGGGAGTTCCTGGAGCCGACGTCCTGGACAACGGACACCAGATGTCGGCTCCAGGAACTCCCGCAGTCCCTGAAGAAGCCCGTGACGTAGCGGGCGAAACGTCGACTTATGTAAGTCTATGTAGCATTTAATTCTAACCCAAAACTTGGACGGCGGGTGGCCGAGTGGTTTGGGCATCGGCTTCTCATGCGAGAGGTCCGCGGTTCGAATCCGGTCGGCGTGTACCAACGAGTTTATTCTGACGTAAAAAAAAAATTACGTGCATACCTACACCTGCTGCTTCACCGTTCGGAATTTAAGAAGGCCGCATAGCAGCCTCTCAGGTTGTGTTCTGTAGTCTAGTATAGCCAGCAATCCAGGGAAGTCTCCGGTATGGCACCTACCTTCTCGGAGGTGATATTGGCTGGTCGGAGCATGCGCTTAGGCCCCGGCGACTCAGCCACCCATACCGGATTACATAAAAAAAAAACTTCATGCACAACCTTCATGACATCTACTTGCAATTGGTCCAGATGTGTTCAGCGAAGCCATCGAAGACCATCACCGTCATATTTTATGTTTATATGTTAGTACTGATTTTCGATTTGCATTTTTCTAATACATATAAAGCGAGTACCTACGTGCTTAGTACTAACATATAAACATAAAATATTATTAAAAACCTCAAGTCAACTTCTAGTGTCCGATGCCAAATACGACTTTGGTGACGACAGCATAAGGTTCAATGTGGAACCGTGCAAGTTGACTGTTCGCAAAAATTATGCGACATCATCATGAAGGTGCAATAGATCGAAAAGGGGAATGGGCGTTTTGGTCTACCCCTCCTCTAGCTGTGAGTATTATATCAATGGAAAGGTTGATTTATATAGAACATTTTTTAGTATGGCAGCCAACGTCAATTATTAGTACTTTAGGAATTATATCACTTTTAAGTTTTATAAACATAGAACCTTATCATAATAATATGCTTACCCCTGTACGATGATCATCGTTCTAGGAAGGGTAAGTACTTAGAGCGAAACAGTTCCAAAGTGACCGAGCGGTATTGAAACCGTAATGATTAAAATACCATAGTTTTTGTTTCAATACCGCTCATAATTTTGGAACTGTTTCGCTCTAAGTACTTACGCTTCCTAGAACGGTGATCATCGTACAGGAGTTAAACATATTACTATTGTAAGGTTCTATGTTTATAAAACTTAAAAGTGATATAACTCGTAAAGTACTAACAATAGATGTTAGGTATGTTTGGACAAAATGGTTTTCTTGGAAAGAGCTTTCGATTGATATATCATTCATTGTTAGAGGAGGGGTAGACCAACTTCCATACATTTTTGGAGATAATATGTAACGGCCCGGTGGTGTAGTTGGTTACCTTCCGTCACCACAGTTCTCGAATTGAACCGGAACGCACCGGAACGCCGTTCCGGTTCGTGAAATCACCGTTCCGTTTCGTAAAAGTTTTCCTCAGTCTTTCCGGCTCGCAAAGATGATTTTATTTACACAGCTCCCGTTTTTCATAACAAAAAAGCTACAATTTGACCAATATGGGTGGTGCTCTTTGCGATAATATAAAATATCGTCATACATAATTTTATATTATTCGTCACTGCTCTGTCTGTCTTTGATAATTGAGTGTGATGATATTTCGCAAGTGCATCTTGTAGACATTTTTTCATTTATTCATGAAATGTCACGATAATAGAAGCAACGGTTTTAACGTGATACCCAGGCAAACAGACAGACAGACATACAGATAAAAACATTTTGTGAAAAAGGGAATTTTGTACCTACTTAGTTTCATTGAACCAACCACCAGTGAATGAATTTTCCGAAACTTTCGTTATGTATGTATGACAGACGCATTATTTTTTGTTATTAGAGGTGAGGCTGATTGGTCTTATATCAAAGCATAGACCCTAATTTGGCTGACATCATTTTCTTTCAAGATTCTTTACATTTACGTTTGATGAATTACGTATGTTTCAATTTTATTGGGGGATTGGGGGGGACGGGGGGGGGGGGGGGGGGGGGGGACGCGTTCCGGTTCGTGAATAAGTCCAATTCGACCACTGCGTCACCATCATGTTCGTTCTGTCAGAAAGCAGAGGAGGAGGTGAAGTGCGCGGAGTGGCATCCGACCGACGCGGCGCGGCTGGGCGTGGTGAGCGAGACGGCGCTGCGGGTGTACGACGTGCGCACGCAGCAGTGCGTCGCGAGCGCCGCGCCGCACGGCCGTGCACACCTCAAGTTCACCGGCGGCAAGTGGAGTCCGCACCGAACGCAGTGCCAGGTATACGAAGAAAAGAAAAAAAATCTGTTAAGTGCGAGTTTTACTCGCGCACGGAGGTTTCCGTATCTATCCGCTATCAATAATATCCGCCTATCTTTTGTCTTTCAGCAATGCAATGTATAAAAGCCTGTGGCGCCATCTATTATTCAGTAGCGTGACTAATCGATTTTTCGGACGTTTGTTGTATGGGAGCCCCCTTCATTTTTAACATTTTCTTTTTTTTATTATTTGTTGTTATATCCGCCATAGTAACACATATTCTGTGAAAATTTCAACAGGCTACCTATTACGGTTCAAGAGATACAGCCCTCGGACAGACGGACAGACAGACAGCGGAGGCTTAGTAATAAGCGTCCGTACGGGATACGGAAACCTAAAAAATGCATACCTACTGTCCTTTTTGTGCCGCTTGTATGACGAAGGTTGAACGAACGAACAGCGAACATTTGTACCGTGTTGGGCTGATAATTTAAAAGAATAGCCCCACTGCATCTCTCCCGGTGTATGTCGTAAAAGGCGACTAAGGGATATGACTCCCTTCTTATATTACTAGGTGGTAGGGTTTAACCCGCCCGGGTTGGTACCACCACACTGAATGAAACGTCGGTCGAAACGGCTATATAAATAGTTTGTGTTTTCCGTCCAGTTCAGTGTAGCCGGCACGACCGAAGGGAAGCACTGACATGGCACCAAGTTCACCCGGTGTTATGGGCTGACATCACGGATGTTGTAGGTGATGTAAGCCAACCGTGTCAGTTTCCATAAAAATAAAAAAATAAAATTTTTGTACCGCTACGGTGAACGGCCACAACGATGACGACGGAAATGACAGCGCTGATGACCTCGCCCGAAGAGGTTCCAGAACTATACCCTTAGGAGGAGATTCTTTAAAAGTACCGGCCCCACACGGTACAAACATAACTACAATAAACCGATTGTCGTTGATGTGACAGTTTGCTGCTCTGCAAGACACGCACATCAAGTGCTACGACCTGCGCACGGAGGCGAGCGCGCCGGCGTGGAGTGTGGACTCGGCGCACGCGCAGCTCGTGCGCGACCTCGACTTCAACCCCAACAGGCAGTTCCAGCTCGCGAGCGCCGGCGACGACGGCGCGCTGCGCATCTGGGACTTTAGGAACACCAAGGAGGCCATCTTTACAAGGAGCGATCATTCTCATTGGTGTGTTGGATTGTGTAATACTATTACTGTGCGGTGCGAAGAGTGACCTTATTTCAGAATGCAATGCTATTTAAATAGTTCTCGTCTTCTTTCAAAAGGGAAACACTGACATGTCACTAGTTCACGAAGGTGTTATGGGCTGACATCACGGATGTTGTAGTATTGTGATCTCTCAATAGTTCGGACAAGATAACATCAAGCAGCGAGTAAGGCACGCAGACCCACCCGCTGCGTGACTCAGAAGGAATGTGTCAAGGTGAGAGGTGGCTTAGTCCTCAGGTTTGGCTTAGGTTTTTATGGAAACTGACACGGTTGGCTACATCACCTACAACATCCGTGATGTCAGCCCATAACACCGGGTGAACTAGGGTGCCATGTCAGTGCTTCCCTTCATTTCATGTCGGCTACACTGAAATGGACGGAAAACACGAACTATTTACATAGCCGTTTCGACCGACGTTTCATTAAGTGCAGACTTACCAACCCGGGCGGGATAAACCCTACCACCTAGTAAAGTAAGAAGGGAAGAAGGAACCTACGGTTTTACGTGGAATCCGAACCACGGTCAGCCTCCAACGGTCAAGTGGTCGGACACCCATGCAAGTACTGACCGCGCTCAGGGTTGCTTAACAACAGTCGACCGTCCGCACCGCTGAGCTACCGAGGCTGACAAATAATAAAATAATGCACTAACAAGATGGTCACTATCGTCACAGATTACTTAATAGTTACTTCGTAACAGATAAATCACTCCATAGAAAAAGTTCCATACCTTCGGCTTCAATAGCCTACTGTTTTACGTCGCCATGCAATCGCTGCGTGCGAAAATGTACCTAAACGATCGAGTGTAAAGTGATTATTGCTTTGCAGCTGCGCGCAGTTGCGTGGGCGAGCGTGTAGGTATGCTTCGCGCGGCTGACAAATTTCCACTGAATTAGACCGCTGGCGGTCCACTGGGACGGTAGGTAGTTAGCGCGCGCAAGTACATAGAGTGCGTGAGGCCTGCTATCTTGGCTACGATTATGATAGAATTTCAACAAATTATATGTTGTTGTTCTTGTTGTCCAGGGTTTGGGCGGTGCGATACAACACGTACCACGAGCAACTGCTGCTGACGGGCAGTTCGGACGCGCGCGCACTGTTGACGGCCGCCGCCAGCGTCTGCGAAGACCCCATCGAGCTCGACCAACCACCTAAAGAGAGGTGCGTTTGATGCTCGGCTCGGGACTTTCATGTTATGATTCTTACCCGGTGTCTAATGTCGTTTTATGATTGCCAAAGTTAAGAATTGAGTTAAGAACATGCTGTAGGTACACACAGGTTAGATTTTTAATATGACTTATTAGAAGGTGTGGAACTCAGCTTGCGATGGCTTCACCGAACATATCCGGGCCCATCGGCAGTAGAGAAGGGTGTTAATCGAGGTCGGGACTAGCGAGTGGCCACTCTAAATTTCCCGCGCATGCTTCACGTTTCGGCTCGCGTCAAGCCCTCGTCAGCTAGTCTGCGTTGACTAGGACGCGGGGAAACACCAGTCCCGCTTTCGACCTCCCTCTCTCTGCTTATCCATATTCTGTATGATGCTTCCAGTGACGTTTTCGAAGCTCTTTCCATGTATGAGCTTAGCGTCGTTCTTGGCAGCCCTAGATTCTTGAAGAGACTGTAGAGCGACTTTGCTGGTATTCGTACATTTCTTTGTAATAAACGTAAACTAATTGTTTTTTTATTTGACTTGATGTATGAACTATCAAAATTGACGATGGCACTATACACCCAGATATAATATAGTATAGGTAATGTAAATAGGCATAGTGGTCAGATTCTTGAGTATTCATGTTTATGCTATAAATATTAATGTTCTTGTGAGCGGTTGTATGGGTAACTTGCAAAGTTTGTTCGTCAGTTCTTCTTCGCATTGAATCTAGAACTGGCGGAATTTTCGACATATCCAAGCGTAGGTTACCTACCTATGGATGAAATTATACAATAAACAATAAACACCTGGGCTCTCTCAGACGCAAAACCATTTGGCAAAAGTTAAACATTTTATTATTATTAGTTAATGAACTAGCAGCTTAACCCTTAGCTCCTCGCCAGCGCGAATTTCCACGTAACGTTCCGGGTAAACACACAATTCCGCGCGCGAAACATTTTCCGCGCTTTCTCCATTAAAAAATCATAACTATGAAATTTCCTTCAGAACCCTATATAAATTTGCACGTCATTGTAATCTAGATGAAATTATCTTTCATATGACATAGGTTTGAGCTAATTGGTTCGCAATTGTAATGCATAGAAAAATAGGCAAAGTTAGAAATGAATGATTTACGGGAGTCGGAAGGAAAGAATGAAGATTCCTCAAAAAGTAAATCGATAACATATGTTTTTTTTGTTTTAAAATAGAACTAAAATACATTTGCAATAAACCTACATCAAATTTAGTAAATATCTTCTTGATAAATATTTCACCAGAGCCCTCCAACCATGAGCCAACCGGCGCGTAATTTGTACCGGCGGCAGAATTTTGAATGGTACAAAAAAGTGCTGTTATTATCGAAAATGAGCAATAAATACAAAAAGTATGGCCATTGTCGTCTGCCCCCAAGTGTCCTCCATATTGAATAGAAGAAATCATAACATTTTACGTATTAGATTTTTTTTGAAAAATAAAAAACCAACGCAATCCCTTTCTAGTGCGTGAGAAAACTACTTCCCGTTGGAGCGATGTTTTGGCTATAATACAACACTTCGTAAAGGTTATATCCCACTAATAAATTAGTCTATGACATGTTTATCAATATGTCAATGTCATCATATGAGCACTCACTGAACATATTATAATAACACTGGCCTATTGAAATCAAACAAAAAACTGAAGTGGCTCACGCACACATGCACACAATGACGTCAGCCGGCAGCCGTGCGCTAGTATTAGTAAGTCGACGACCTGTTCTCGAAAGATACATAGAGGGTGTTTGCAATATACAGATAACGAAAAATATTTATATTTAGCTACGGTTGGTCAAGCAAGTGTGAACAAATTAGGAATAGCTGTAAAAACACAAATGCTATTGGTCAAGTGTGTACTTTAAAAGAATAGTCCCACTGCATCTCTCCCGTGTGTGTCGTAAAAGGCGACTAAGGGATAAGACTCCCTTCTTATATTACTAGATGGTAGGTTATTCCGCCCGGGTTGGTACCACCGCACTGAATGAAAGGTCGGTCGAAACGGCTATGTAAATAGTTTGTGTTTTCCGTCCAGTTCAATGTAGCCGGCACGACCGAAGTGAAGCACTGACGTGGCACCAAGTTCACCCGGTGCTATGGGCTGACATCACGAATGTACCGTGTGGGGCCGGTACTTTAAAAGAATAGCCCCACTGCATCTCTCCCCGTGTATGTCGTAAAAGGCGGCAAAGGGATATGACTCCCTTCTTATATTACTAGGTAGTAGGGTTTAACCCGCCCGGGTTGCTACCACCACATTTGTGTTTTCCGTGCAGTTCAGTGTAGCCGCACGACCGAAGGGCAGCACTGACGTAGCACCAAGATCACCCGGTGTTATGGGCTGACATCACGAATGAACCGTGTGGGGCCGGTACTTTAAAAAAATAGCCCCACTGCATCTCTCCCCGTGTATGTCGTAAAAGGCGACAAAGGGATATGACTCCCTTCTTATATTACTAGGTGGTAGGGTTTAACCCGCCCGGGTTGCTACCACCACATTAGTGATGTAGCCAACCGTTTCAGTTCCCATAAAAAAAAAATTATAAATAAATTTTGTAGGTGGTGTAGCCAACCGTGTCAGTTTCCATACAAAAATACTAGGTTAGTATAAGGCTTCGTCGCCCAACCTAACCTTTCACTGTAACTGTAACGTAACGTAGCGGGGGTGGGGGGGGGGGGGGGGGGGGTGGTTGTTTTGTTTGATAGTCTGACAGTTTGACAGATTTGACAGTTGTCATGTATGACAAAGTTGGACAGTTTGATCTCTGTCAAAAGTTGACATTGTCAGATTTTGACATTTGACAGTGTAAATCGGAGTGAATTGATGACATCTGGGGGGGGGGGGGGGGGGGGGATTTGGGGAGATAGTTTATTGGGTCTAACTAGTATGGGGTCCGAGTTATAAGCGTAAACGGGGTTGTCAAATGTACATTTTGGGTTCCAGCTTGATAGTTTGACCGATTTGACAGTTGTCATGAAAAACAAAGTTTGAGATTTGGGTATAGGGCACAAGTTGACACTGTCAGATTTTGACATTTGACACTCCTTGACAGATTTTTGGTTGATAACTTTGACAGATTGACAGATTTGACAGTTGTCATGTACTACAAAGTTTGACAGTTCGATCTCTGTCACAAGTTGACATTGTGAGATTTTGACATTTGACAGTTTAAATGGAAGTAAAATTGATGAAATTTTGGTGGAGGGGGAATTTGGGAGTGGGGGGGGATGGGGATTTTTGTTCTCCCCGATATCTATCCGAATATGTAGTTATACCTCTCTACCTAGTCTATTTCAAAAGTAAGTTTTCGTAATTTGAAAATCGACTAAATTGTGTGAGCAACTTGATGTTTAATTCACTACACTATTTTCAGATCTTCGATCCGAAATGTAACTTTGGATTGCGCAGTCCTAGGGAGATGTGTGATGCCTCGTCGGAAGCGTCTCATCGAGTGTAACAACATATTTGAGTTTCATCGAAATCATTTGAGCGGTTTGTGAATTATTGGCGTTTGAAATGTGGGCGTCAAAATGTTTGTAGCTCTATAGCGATCGCATTTTAGGTCCGATCGAGTCAAAACTTGGTGTAGGAGTCTATAATAATGGTCCCGAATGTTTTCTAGAGTTTGACCCCTCCAGCCCCCTCCCCTACGAAAAAGGTTGGGTTAGGTTAGGTTAGGATTGGTTAGTTTGACAACTTTGGATTGCGCAGTTCTAGCGTGATGTGTGATGCCTCGTCGGAAGCGTCTCATCAAGTGTAACAACATATTTGAGTTTCATCGAAATCATTTGAGCGGTTTTTGAATTATTGGCGTTTGAAATGTGGGCGTCAAAATGTTTGTATCTCTATAGCGATAGCATTTTAGGTCCGATCGAGTCAAAACTTGGTGTAGGAGTCTATAATAATGGTCCCGAATGTTTTCTAGAGTTTGAACCCTCCAGCCCCCTCCCCTACGAAAAAGGTTGGGTTAGGTTAGGTTAGGATTGGTTAGTTTGACAATTTTGAATTGCGCAGTCCTAGCGAGATGTGTGATACATCGCCGGAAGCGTCTCATCGAGTGTAACAACATATTTGAGTTTCATCGAAATCATTTGAGCGGTTTTTGAATTATTGGCGTTTGAAATGTGGGCGTGAAAATGTTTGTATCTCTATAGCGATTGCATTTTAGGTCGGATCAAGTCAAAACTTGGTGTAGGAGTCTATAATAATGGTCCCGAACGTTTTCCAGAGTTTGACCCCTCCAGCCCCCTCCCCTACGAAAGAGGTTGGGTTAGGTTAGGTTAGGATTGGTTAGTTTGACAACTTTGGATTTCGCAGTCCTAGCGAGATGTGTAATACATCGCCGGAAGCGTCTCATCGAGTGTAATAACATACTTGAGTTTCATCGAAATCATTTGAGCGGTTTTTGAATTATTGGCGTTTGAAATGTGGGCGTGAAAATGTTTGTATCTCTATAGCGATCGCATTTTAGGTCCGATCGAGTCTAAACTTTGTGTAGGAGTCTACAATAATGGTCCCGAACGTTTTCCAGAGTTTGACCCCTCCAGCCCCCTCCCCTACGAAAAAGGTTGGGTTAGGTTAGGTTAGGATTGGTTAGTTTGACAACTTTGGATTGTAACTGTAACGTAACGCAGCGGGGGGGGAGGGGTGGTTGTTTTGTTTGATAGTCTGACAGTTTGACAGATTTGACAGTTGTCATGTATGACAAAGTTGGACAGTTTGATCTCTGTCAAAAGTTGATATTGTCAGATTTTGACATTTGACAGTGTAAATCGGAGTGAATTGATGACATCTTGGGGATTTGGGGAGATAGTTTATTGCGTCTAACTAGTAAGGGGTCCGAGTTATAAGCGTAAACGGGGTTGTCAAATGTACATTTTGGGTTCCAGCTTGACAGTTTGAACGATTTGACAGTTGTCATGAAAAACAAAGTTTGAGATTTGGGTATAGGGCACAAGTTGACACTGTCAGATTTTGACATTTGACAGTCCTCGACAGATTTTTGGTTGACAACTTTGACAGATTGACAGATTTGACAGTTGTCATGTACTACAAAGTTTGACAGTTCGATCTCTGTCACAAGTTGACATTGTCAGATTTTGACATTTGACAGTTTAAATGGAAGTAAAATTGATGAAATTTTGGTGGAGGGGGAATTTGGGAGTGGGGGGGAGGGGAATTTTTGTTCTCCCCGATATCTATCCGAATATATAGTTATACCTCTCTACCTAGTCTATTTCAAAAGTAAGTTTTCGTAATTTGAAAATCGACTAAATTGTGTGAGCAACTTGATGTTTAATTCACTACACTATTTTCAGATCTTCGATCCGAAATGTAACTTTGGATTGAGCAGTCCTAGGGAGATGTCTGATGCCTCGTCGGAAGCGTCTCATCGAGTGTAACAACATATTTGAGTTTCATCGAAATCATTTGAGCGGTTTTTGAATTATTGGCGTTTGAAATGTGGGCGTCAAAATGTTTGTAGCTCTATAGCGATCGCATTTTAGGTCCGATCGAGTCGAAACTTGGTGTAGGAGTCTATAATAATGGTCCCAAACGTTTTCCAGAGTTTGACCCCCCAGCCCCCTCCCCTACTCAAAAGGTTGGGTTAGGATTGGTTAGTTTGACAACTTTGGACTGCGCAGTCCTAGCGAGATGTGTCATACCTTGTCGGAAGCGTCTCGTCGAGTGTAACAACATATTTGAGTTTCATCGAAATCATTTGAGCGGTTTTTGAATTTTTTATTGTTTCCGAACTAGGCTAGGCTGTGCCCGAGGTCGAATCCTCAGGCGCAGCCAATATCACCCCCAAGGAGGTGTACGTCCGGCTTGGAGGTGGAGTAATGTCGCTGGGGAAAGGCTATTTACCCGCGATTTGAAGATCCGTGGATTGTAGGAGTGGGGAAAGATATTCCCCGGAAGCCCGTTCCACATCTTGCGGCTCAAGAACGATTTAGAGAATCGTGCAGTTTGAAGTACTCTTCTGTCCACTACAAAGGGATGTTCCGCGAGAGTATGGCGGGTTTGGCGAAGGCGAACAGGAGGAGGAGGGATAAGGGAAGCAATTTCGTCAAAGCAGCGGCCATAGTAGTACCGATAAAACAGGCTAAATGATCCAACGATCCGTCTGTGCTTTAGAGGTTGAAGGTCCTTTGTGAGTACAGAATCGCCAATGAGGCGAATGGCTCGTCGTTGAATAGAATCCAAGATGCTAGTTTCGCCTTGGACTCTATGAACGATCGAAATCCAACGTCCCTGGACACCTCCATACCCAGGACGCCCAGACTACCATCATTGGGGACTTGGCTGCCCTGGAAAGTGGCTTGGAGGGGAAACGGATCAGCCTTAGTAGAGAAGGCACAAGCTTGCGTCTTAGCTACGTTGAAGTTGACGATCTGTTGGTGATCTCCTAGCGTACGTCACTCACCTTTGGGGGGAATCGCTTGAAGGTCATGGTGAATCCTTGCCAATTGGCCTGGATATTGCCAAGGCATTTGACCGGGTTTGGCACAAGTCGCTCTTGGGCAAATTGCCGGCTTACGGACTACCTTCTGGCCTCTGTGACTGGGTCGCCGACTTCCTACATGGGCGTAGCATTCAGGTCCTAGTGGACGGTTGCTCGTCGGACGCCATGTCAGTGAACGCCGGCGTACCACAAGGATCTGTGTTGTCACGCACGCAGTTTCTTCTGCACATCAATGATATGCTGTCTCTGGGCAAAATACATTTTTATGCAGATGACAGTACGGCACACGGATCCTACACCAGTCACCCTTCATCCAGTCGGGATGTTGTGGATGAGAAGAGACGAAGACTTGTGTCTGAGCTCGAACATACACTCGGCTCTATTTCCGAATGGGGCCGTAGTAATTTGGTCGGGTTCAACGCTTCCAAGACACAAGTTTGCACGTTCAGTGCGAAGAGAGCGACGTTCACACCGGCTCCTTCATTCCAAGGCACGTCACTCAAATTAAGCGATCACCTCGGGGTCCTCGGAGTCGAACTGTCGCACGACTTGAACTTTCGTCCCCACATCGAGGGGAAGGCCAAGCTTGCTTCTAAAAAGCTGGGCGTACTCAATAAGGTGCGACGGTACTTCAGGGCGGACCAAAAGCTGCTCCTGTATAAATCGCAGATCAGGTTTTTTTTATTTTTTTATTTATGTAATCCGATATGGGTGGCTGAGTCAGAGGGGCGAAAGCACATGTTCTGACTAGCCAATATCATCTCCGAGAAGGTAGGTGCCATACCGGAGACTTCCCTGGAATGTTGGCTATACTGGACTAGAGGAGAACACAACCGAGGTTGCTATGCGGCCATCTTACATCCAGTACGGTGGTACCAACCAAGTCGGCTACAATTTGAGCCTACCACCTAGTAAGGGGCAAGGGAAGGGACCTACAGTTTTACACCGGTTCCGAACGGTGAAGCAGCAGGTGTAGGTATGCACGTAAATTTTTTCGTCAGAAAAAACTCATTGGTACACGCCGACCGGATTCGAACCTCGGACCTCTCGCATGAGAAGCCGATGCTCAAACCACTCGGCCACCTGCCGCGTAAAGGTCTTGCTTGGAGTACTGCTCGAACCTGTGGGATGGCTCCGCCAAATACCAGCTTGCGCCTCTGGACTCGATCCAGCGTCGAGCCGTGCGACTAATGGGTAACCCCGAAGTGTCCCGCGATCTAGAACCACTCGGCGCCATATGTCGAGCTTACAATAAAAAAAAAAATATGAGATCATTTTTTTTTTACTTTTTAACCTGTCAGCTCCCGCGTTATAATATGCCCACAGCGGGTCTAGCTCCCGCATGGGCGTGGCCCGTGGTACGGCGCGCGCGACCTTGCGCGCCGACCTCGACATAAACGCAGATATTTCGGAAACTAATAAAGTCAGATCTATAAACTCTTGTGGCCTAGAAAGCCTAGAAAATTTCCTAAAATCCATGTGAAACAGTGAGGCTTACCTTGTTTAGAAGTACCAGATAATTTAGTTCAAAAAAAATCCCAAAAAAAAAAAATTGAAAAATTCATCTATAAACTACCAGATGGCGCGCGCGTGCCATTTTTTTTTCAAATATTTTTAGAATCTACAAGTCGATCCGGTTCCAGCGATGTATCACTTGCCATATACAAAAACAGTTTTTTGAAAATATCACAAAAATAAATTTCAAATTTCATCAAAATAGTAATTACATGTCAGTTTGTGGGTATCCGCCTGTATAAGATTGGCGCGGTCGGCAGGCAGCTACGTCACGAGCAAAAAACGAGACGATTACACAGACACTACGTCATAACGGTTTTACACCCCATCAAATGTTGCCGGCCGTTCAGCTTTTGAGAGTTTTTTATATATTTGGGCATGAACACTCGTGTGATCATCATGTGACATATCAATTCATATGTGATATAGTTTTGTCTAGTCCATACATACAATGAAATCTGATATATTATCGAAACGTTGATAATAATCACGCTTTTAGCCACACCGACACGATACAATTGGAACACAAAATCACTTGCTCAACTTTGGACAGGTATATTTAATTCAAAACAACTTACCATTGCACACAAACACGTCTAGTAAATAGTAAATTTCACTGCGATTACACCAATACCACACACTCGATGAAAAATTAGAATTATGCTTACAGAAACACGAATTTATTGTCGAAGAGTCGCGCCGCCGTGATTTTTGAAGCGCAATTGTTTACATGTTTGTAAACAATTTTTTTACGGTCAGTCCACAGCTCGCATTCTATGCGAGCATTTTTTGTCACCTTCTGTCACTATTCAACTAATGATTAGAGGAAAAGAAATAGCTCTAAGGTCAAAGCATAAAGAATTAAAAATAAAAAACCAACTCCGGTTGTCAATATTAGGCTTGGCACTTAAGTGCCGTCGGAGGACCCGGTCGTTTTTTCGCGTGGCACCAAAAGGCCGTTTTTGGGATTAAAGGTTAATATGCTGATGTGTTCATGTCTATGGTGATATTTGTTATCTTTCTTCGATTTTTAAATACTTGTCAAACTTTTTTTTTTTTTTTTTTTTTTTTTTTTTTTTTTTTTTTTTTTATGGAACCTGACACGGTTGGCTACATCACCTACAACATCCGTGATGTCAGCCCATAACACAGGGTGAACTAGGTGCCATGTCAGTGCTTCCCTTCATTTCATGTCGGCTACACTAAACTGGACGGAAAACACGAACTATTTACATAGCCGTTTCGACCGACGTTTCGTTCAGTGCGGTGGTACCAACCCGGCCGGGATAAACCCTACCACCTAGTAAGGTAAGAAGGGAAGGGACCTACAGTTTAACGTGGAATCCGAACCACGGTCAGCCTCCAACGGTCAAGCGGTCACCCATCCAAACACTGACCGCGCTCAGCGTTGCTTAATAACAGTTGACTAACCAACCGCGCCACTGAGCTACCGAGGCTGACGAATTTTCTTATCCCTTAGTCGACTTTTACGACATGCGACGGGGAGAGATGCAGTGGGGCTATTCTTTTTAAGTACCGACCCCACACGGTACAAACTTATTTTGAACACAAGCTTGTCAAGCGTGTGTTTATTGTGGGTGCTTCTATAACAATTATATTAGGTTAGTCAAGCAGTGTTTTCTTGCTTCCGTTGATTTAAATTTGTATGAACTTTTGTACTGAAAATCGGTGCATCTGTAGGAAGATTTTAATATTATCCGTTTCCATTGCACAACACCTGCGCGGGTTTTACGCGTCTTACTGCGGTTGCCGCCCACAACACCATGCGGGTCGCGGAATATATGGTCGCACATATTTGTGTGGTAATATTTTCATTAAAATGTCTTATTAAAACGAGTGAGAATTGCGGGTTCTATTCTGCTGATAAAAACCTTTGCCTTTCCTATAGAAAATTTTACACACACACTTTAAAAATATTCACAGGTCAAAAGAAAAAAATATATATTTTGACGGCTGTCAATTTACCTAACGTGATGAGATGACCTACGTCATTTCTGGCAGGATGGTAAACTGGTTTCTAATCTATAATTAGATCTATAATCAGTCGATAATGATTCACATCGAGTAATTGGGCTATTTTAGATTAGAAAAATTCGGAAAAATATGTCCGGCGTGTTTATTTTTTTTTATTATTTTTTACTTTCTAATTTATCCTCAAAATCGAAATTCATTCATTTACGCTATACGACCGTGATTGGGTCATCAAACTCTATATATGTACCAAATTTAATCTCTTTTCGTCCAGTTGATTAAGAGAAAATAAGCTGCGACGGACGGACAGACAGACACGACAGTGATCCTAGAAGGGTTCCGCTTTTTTTCCTCTTTCTCAGGTACTGAACCCCAAAAATGACAATTTGCAGACTGGAGGACGGGGTGCTGCAGTCGTACGAGCAGCACGAGGACTCGGTGTACTGCTGCGAGTGGAGCTCCGCGGAGCCGTGGAGCTTCGCGTCGCTCTCGTACGACGGCCGGCTCGTGCTGTCGCGGGTGCCGCGCCACGCCAAGTACAAGCTGCTGCTGTAGTCACATAGTCACACCGCCGCGCCGCCGCTCTCCCGCTGCGCACAGTCGTACGAGCAGCACGAGGACTCGGTGTACTGCTGCGAGTGGAGCTCCGCGGAGCCGTGGAGCTTCGCGTCGCTCTCGTACGACGGCCAGCTCGTGCTGTCGCGGGTGCCGCGCCACGCCAAGTACAAGCTGCTGCTGTAGTCACACCGCCGCGCCGCCGCTCTCCCGCCGCGCACAGTCGTACGAGCAGCACGAGGACTCGGTGTACTGCTGCGAGTGGAGCTCCGCGGAGCCTTGGAGCTTCGCGTCGCTCTCGTACGACGGCCGGCTCGTGCTGTCGCAGGTGCCGCGCCACGCCAAGTACAAGCTGCTGCTGTAGTCACACCGCCGCGCCGCCGCTGCGTACAGCGGAGACCTCACTCATCTGAGGGATGATGATGATGATTCAAAGTGTCAGAGTTAGGGGCGGGAGCCCTATTGTCACTGTGACCTGGGAGGATCTATTGTGATCTCTCAAAAGTTTATAGCTCGCCCCCAAGTCCGATTTCCACTATCAACTAAGTTATATGTGGCTTAAAATCAAACCTCCAAGAATACGGCTTCTGCTGTTAACACATTTCCGAATCATAGAGTACCGTTCCCGGCAGCAAATAGTGCGTATCGAGCTTTAGAAAGAGACAATCAGGTTGTAGAGCGTTGTCCCTGTCGCACAGAGACGTGCGAGTTTGTGACACGCACTATTTGCTGCCGGGAGCTGTACTCCTAATTTATATATACATACGTACCACACGCTGTATCCCGACAATCAGTGTCATGCTGCAATTACTCTGGTAAATTACAGCATAACACCGACCGCCGCGTTTCACTAATTATTCGAACAATATAACTATCAAGCGGCAAGTAAGGTACGAGACGACCCACCCGCTGCATGACTCGGCGGAAGGACCGCGCCAAGGTGGTAAGTGGCTGCCCTGTCGCCCTTTAGCACGGCATCTCGTCTTTGTCCATGTATGGGGAGAGATGCAGTGGGGCTATTCTTTTTAAGTACCGGCCCCACACTTGTATAACCATACCATAATTAGATTAAATAAGTAATGTTAGAAATAAAAGAGATTTTGAATATAAATACACTTTATTATCCTTAAATCGAGCAAATTCAGAACCGCTCGGCCGATCTCGACGCCACATTCCTCAGATTGCCGTAAACCTTCGACGGCGGCGAACCCATGATCAGATTGCAGATGGCTCTTCTCGCCAGAGCTATATTCTGATAGCTTCCTAGAATATGTATCTTTGAGTCTGCGAGAACTATCCTCGTTTTCGTCACGTTTTCTATTGTGAATTTGGTGCGGCCGGCCTTACCGGCCAAACGGCCGATGGCGCGGCTGAGGTGGTCGCCGCGGAGGGTCTTCACGTCCTTCACTTCGAAGGACTCGACGAAGAGGTCGTCGAGGCGTAGGAGGGCGAGTGCGTCCTCTACTTCGAAGCCGTAGATGAAGGCCTGTCAAACGAAAATTTATTGTTAATTCATAAGAAAAAATATCTAATTAGTCTGTGAAAATCCTTTATTTTTCATTCTATTTATAAAAATATCCCAGATATATGTTTGTATATGTTTTTTTGTATTTTTAACCGACTTCAAAAAAAGGAGGAGGTTCTTAATTCGGCTGTATTTTTTTATGTTTGTTATTTTTTTTTATGGGGAATATATGAGCAGGGAGAGCGGTCCAGAGTTTACCGGTTCTGTACCGGTGCGGAACCGATTGGTACGCTTCCGCGGTAAGTCCAGCATGTAGGGATGCAATCCTTGCGCAGTGCGCGTGGGTCGGAGGTGGAAAGAGGACGGCGGGATCACGTTAAACAGCTCCTCCGAGCACTCCCCATGGAAAAAGCGATAAAATACACTTAGGGAGCCGACATCCCTACGGAGTTGCAGTGGTTCTAGATCGCGAGACACTTCGGGGATGTGTATAAACATCTATAACGGGATCCTGTGGACATTGTGGACCGCTCGACCGTTGGAGGCTGACCGTTTTACACGTAAAAAACTATTATAGGTCCCTTCCCTTCTTACCTTACTAGGTGGTAGCGTTTAACTCGTCCGGATTGATACCACCGCCGCCGCTCTTAATGAAAGGTCGGTCGAAGCGGCTATGTGAAGAGTTCGTGTTTTCCGTCCCGTTTAGTGTAGCTGGCTCGATCAAACTGACATGACACCTAGTTCACCAAGGCGTTATGAACTGACGTCACGGATGTTGTAGGTGATGAAGCCAACCATGTCAGTTTCCATAAAAAAAAAACTCAAAAAATCTGAGTGTGGCTGTGTCGTGGACACGGCCGAGTGCTTTACGTGAATACGTTTACGTAGCGGGTAATATTTTCCTAGAGCGTATTACGTAACAAATTCTTTGATCCTTTAGCTATCGAGTGGTGTAATTAAATTTTGGATGTAAATGATAGATATGAAGCTGCAACACCAAACTGTATCCCCCGATTTTGTTATCATCAGTTTTCTGGATTGGCTCCCACGAAAGCAAATTTAAAGACGTATTCGCGTCAAAAATCACCTTAACAAAATCAGCAGCCTTCTGCAAGTTGGCAACGTCCGGCGTCTCAGGGCCGACGCGTATCTCCACGTTGCGAGTCTTGGTGTTGAAACGCACCTGCAGCATCAGGTGCTCCACGATCGGGGTGAACATCTTCAGCCAGCTCTCTTTCAGCGGCGTGTATCTACATGGGGGTGCGAAAATAAATTTTTTATTTGTTTATTTTTCTATGAAAGAGCGACATGCAGCCCCGAGCTACCCATAAGATGTTGTAATGGCGACCATGGATATTCGGTCGTATGTGGGGGTTGCGAATGCCATGCCGGCCTGACAGGTGCCTATTTATGGCCCTCTTGAAGGACCCGAGACTGTACTTGGGGGGGAATTATATGAGCAGGGAGAGCGTTCCAGAGATTGTAGACCTCTAAAGATAATGGTAAAGGACTCAACATCGGCTCAGAGGGGCGATGTATCGATGTCCTATTGTGAAGTCGCCGCTTGGATGGGTGATCGTTCGACCAGCGAGGCTGACTGTGTTTCGGATACAACTGTAGGTGCCTTCCCTTCTTACCTTAGTCAGTCAGTCAGTCAGCGTGTAAGCGTCCACTGCTGGACATACGCCTCTCCAATTTTCCTCCAGTCCTCCCGGCCTTCAGCGATACGGAACCACTGATTTCCGCCGGCGTACTTAATGTCGTTGTCCCATCTGGCGGGTGGTCCTCCCACACTCCGTTTTCCTGTCCACGGCCGCCAGTGTAGGACACGGTTACTCCAACGGTCATCGTCTCTTCGGCTAACGTGCCCAGCCCACTGCCACTTGAGCTTAGCCACCCGGTGTCCAATATCGACTACTTTGGTGCGTCGGCGGATTGCCTCGTTACGCACCATATCACGTAGCTTCGTAATTCGTACCTTCTTACCTTACTATGGTGTAACTCGTCCAGATTGGTACCACACCACTGCACTGAATAAAAGGTTGGTCGAAGCGATAGAAGAGGAGGCGCAAAGAATGAAGTAATTGAACTAAGCTTGCGATGGCTTCACCGAACATATCCGGGCCCATTAGCAGTAGAGGAGGGTGTCAATCGAGGTCGGGACTAACGAGTAGCCACTTTGTGTAGTGCGTTACGTTTCGGCTCGCGGCAAGCCCTCGTCGGCTAGTTTGCGGTGAATATGAAGTGGAGAACCACCAGTCCCGCTCTGACCTCCCTCTCTCTACCTATCCACACTCTGTCAGATGCCTCCAGTGACACTTTCGAGGGCATGTTGACGCATGCTGAGGGGTTCGTTCTCCGCACCGGCACCATAAACAGTCCACTATACATATAAAGCCGAAGAGACGATGACCGTTGGAGTAACCGTGTCCTACACTGGCGGCCGTGGACAGGTAAAACGGAGTGTGGGAAGATCACCCGGCAGTTGGGACGACGACATCAAGTAGGTCGGCGGAAAGCAGTGGTTCCGTATCGCTGAAGGCCGGGAGGACTGGAGGAAAATTGGAGAGGCGTATGTCCAGCAGTGGACACTTATACGCTGACTGACTGACTGACATACATATAAAACATTGATAATGTATCTTTTCCCACCTGTGCGCGGGTACGGGGACTTTTCTCATCTCGAGCTTGGTCTCGCTGGGCTGCGCGTTGCGGTTGCGTCGTCGCTTGGTGCGCAAGCGCGCCAGCCGTACCTTGGTGCCTTGGGTGCCGCGGTGCTCCTCCGCGTCCACCTCCATGCCTGCGGTCAATGTCGGTGCGTTGTCTTTGTGAAAATAAATATAAAATACATAAATATCCCGTAAATACTATACATAATAGTACATAAATAACTACATACACACATACATTGTACCGTGTGGGGCCGGTACTTTAAAAGAATAGCCCCACTGCATCTCTTCCCGTGTATGTCGTAAAAGGCGACTAAGGGATATGACTCCCTTCTTATATTACTAGGTGGTAGGGTTTAACCCGCCCGGGTTGGTACCACCGCCCTGAATGAAAGGTCGGTCGAAACGGCTATGTAAATAGTTTGTGTTTTCCGTCCAGTTCAGTGTAGCCGGCACGACCGAAGGGAAGCGCTGACGTGGCACCAAGTTCATCCGGTGTTATGGGCTGACATCACGGATGTTGTAGGTGATGTAGCCACCCGTATCAGTTTCCATAAAAAAAAAAAATAAAAAAAAAATACATATCACGCACGCTGAATCCTGACAATCGGGGTAAGCAGAGTAATCCGTGTTGTGCTGCAAGTATTCTGGTAAATTACAGCACAACACCGACCACCAAGTTTAGCAAAGTATTCGGACAAGATAACTCAGATAAAAAAAAAATTTTATAAATATACACGGTGTTAACTTTTTTCGCGACATTTCAATTTTATTACTGAATAATAAACCATTTCGTATACTGATTATTTTTTTTATTTTTTTTTTATTTCTTTATTTCATGAACGAACAGCCTAGGCTGATGTGTTCATGTCTAAGTTCACTGGTGCTTTGTTATTTTGATGTTAGTTTAGTTTGGTGTTTTTTTTTTAGGTGTTTGTCGAGCCTGTTTTTAAAGGAATTGGTGGTGGGTGCTTGTACGACATCTTCGGGCAGTTTGTTCCACATTTCCACTGCTCTATTTGATAGGAAGTTTCGTCTCGGATTTGTTGAGCTGACAGTGACATTCAGCTTCAAGCTATGGCCTCGGAGATACTATTTGTATTTCTAGTAAAGAGGTTCTCCAGTTCTGGACAATCAAGTTTTTGTGGTACTTAAAAATGAAATCTAAAATAGTTTAAAAAAAATTGCATATTTTATTAATAATTTTACCTCAGCGACAATTTCTCTTTGGAATGGTGTAGCGAGCGCCGCCGCGCGCCGCGCGCCTGCGGCCGTGCGTACCCAGCTGACTGACGACGACGTGTCGCGCGCTAGCTGTTGTATCGTGTCGATATGAATGTGAATTTTTTGATTTATTTGAAAAATTACCCAGCTTTCGATTTTTTTGGTAATGCAGTGCGATTCCTATTACGATATACCATGTTTTTATACCAAATATAGAAATTGAAAATTTTAAAACCAAAGCTCAAAAAAAAAAAAATTTCCCCCTTTTTCGGCATCAGTATGTGACCCAGAATAACCCCCTTTCGGGAATGTCGCCTATTTAGGTTAACACCGTGTATACATGCCATACATGTCATGCATCAATGACCTTTTTTCTGCAGAAAAATTATGTGCATACCTTCACCTGCAGGGGGAGGACACGCTTTACACAGCTTGTGATTGCAGTCGATTAAAATACTATCAAATTTTATCCATTGAATAATCTTTTGTGTTAGTTATAATGTGAATTAACTGCTCAAGCACAGCCGTTCCAAAAAGGAGACTAAATTGTAGCGTTCCAATTTTGGGACAGCATCACGGACGACTTCCGTCATTAAAATACACACTCATTGAATGTGGGAATATGTCTCAATTATACTTACTAAAAAAACCAGCCAAGTGCGAGTCGGACTCGCGCACCGAGGTTTCCGCACCACAAAAAAAAAACATGTTTCTTGTATGGGAACCTCCCTTAATTTTTTACTTTTTCTATTTTTTATTATTTGTTGTTATATCCGCCATAATAACACATATTATGTGAAAATTTCAACAGGCTACCTATTACGGTTCAAGAGGTACAGCCCTCGGACAGACAGACGGATGGACAGACAGACAGACAGACAGACAGACGCTCTAGGCTTAGTAATAGGCTTCCGTACGGTATACGGAAACCTAAAAAAGGTGGAGCCCTATTTAATCTGATTCACTATGTAGCCAACCTAGAGAAAAAATTAACTCTTTCGGCACCAGTCGCACATATTTGTGTGCACCTATATTCATTTTGTGAGGCCAGGCGCACACATATGTGATTTCGAAAATTGCTTTCAAAAATAGGTTTAATTGTAGTAGTAGGACGGTGGAAGTTTCGTAAAGCCTTGGCCTGGGCGCATGACTGGGCCCTAGCGGTCCCGGCGACGAAAGGGTTAACAGAATTTTCAGTTGTTTTCGAGTCTTATCGAGGCCATATGCTGCGCCTACTCCCTTTCTATTGTCTTGTATGTTGCTATCTGTTAATGTGTAATAATGTTACACTGTACTTCCATGGAATAAACCACTATTCTATTCGTGGTGTTGCACGCCATGTTCGCGAGCGAATTCGGCGCGCCGCCACCGCAAATAAAAATTATTTTTGCTGTTTTTAGACATTAGTTTGTTGTTTATAAGTTCGAAAGAATACAACATTTCTGAACTAACTGTTATTATTGAAGGTGGTTTTTATCTACGTGTGAGTGCGTAGCGATATATGTGAAGGTGCAATGTTCAACTCACAATTTCGAATCAAAACTAAATCTTCTAGAAAAGATTTAGTTTTGAAGCTAGAAAAAAGCTTCAAACTATATAGAAAAAAGTTAAGTTGGCAGCACCACAGGTAGTCCATACGTTTAAAGGTCTCTGGATACCAGAAAGAAAACAATTTTATTTCAGTTTATTTAATGTCGGCACGCTAACGCGTCGCGCGCCGCACTACTTCCGACTCCGTGAAACGTCAGAGATTATCGCGGCCGCGTTTCGTTACGCAAGGAGAGAGAAAATAGTTTTTCTAAAAAAAAAAAAAATTATAGCAAAAGCATGGTTGTATCTTTACAAAATTTCTTACAAATTTATATACCTTACAGTGCACCACAGATTACCAGAGTTTTATTTTATTTTTTTTATGGAAACTGGCACGGTTGGCTACATCACCCACAACATCCATGATGTAAACCTATACCTTTAAGGCGACAGGTTAAACCTATGCACTACCTACAGTGCTGCCAACTTAACTTTTTCCTAGCTAGATTTAGCTAAACATTTTGTCAATATTATAAAACAATTTTGTAAATTCGAGTATAAAATTATCAATAACAAATACATAACTATTTAAAATCTGTAGGAAACTGACAACACTCCAAACGTCACTTTCCTCCCTCCGTCTTACAAAAGAACAGACTAGGTATATAAATAACAACTCCCTTGTTGTTAAAATATGTCCCTATTTGATGAACATTTAGTAACAACTTTGCTGTAAAACCAATATTTACGAGTTTTTAACAAACGAGACAAAATTGCATTCTATGGAAGGGATGTCGTCTCACCACCGGTGGCGCCTGACTCGGACACTGCACGCCGTTTGACATTCTTCAGCTTGATGGGGTTCTTGGCGGGGAGGAACTCATCCGCGTTGATATTTTCCACCTCCATGAGTCCGACCTGAAAACATTAACCACTTGTAACATGTTACTCTATAAGAGATGACTGCCCGTGAGACACAGGCTCTTAAGGTTTATATCTTTTATATTTTTTTCCTGGAATTGAAAAAATCCGTCTGCACTGCAAAATAGGTTTTTTATAGATAATTTCATTGTCTATAAGCGCAAAGAGAGTTTATTAAAATTTCGAATAGAATTTACCAAAATTTCGCGAATTCCCACGCGTCGAAAATACTACGAAAGTCAATGGTAGCTTTATTTAACTGTTAGAAGTCAACGGATTATAAGAAGCTTGTACCTAAGCATTATTTAACATGTACTTTCTGTGCATATTTTATTTTAGGTTATGTTGTAACAAGGAGCATTATTATCAAGCCCAAACGACAGTGAATTACACTACTTACAGTACTCAGCAGTTAAGAAAATATAGCTTGTACCCTCAAGAAAAGCAGATGAATTTATTTTTAGTGAAGAACAGAAATATACTTTCAAAACACGGGTGCATGTTTATTGGCAGTTGTCAAAAAGGAAGGAAGGCAGGAAGGTTGTTGTTATTGTTTTCGCCATAAATAGGCAGGCAAAGATCATTTGAACATACAGCAAAAAAAAAAAAGAAGGAAGGACTGACAAAGTGACAGTGACAGAACAAAGATTTTTTTTATATTCCTTCGTTCCTTTTCGGGACGCATATTTCCAAAGTCTACTAGGCGAGTTGCTCTCATTAGTCGTTCTCAGTTTTGCGGGAAAATTTAAATTTCGGAAGTATTTTCGAAAATAAAGTGTTTTTAGGTGGTTATAAAAAAATAATAAAATTTTAACATCCTAACATTGCTTCACAAAAAAAACAAAAAAAATTTTGGCAACGGGACTCGAACCCATGGTCGAGTCGAGATCGAAAAAATAAAGCCCTACACTATACCACTGAGCTAACAAATCACATAACCGACCTAACGAATAACGGATACACTAGGTTCGCTGGGAGTGCCGGGGGCATAGCCAGACGAAATTTAAATTTTCCGCCAAACTGGCATCGACCAATCAGCATAATTCGCCTAGTGGACTTTGGATATATGCTTTCGGGACGGGCAAAACTAATTAAAGTATACAGCCTTTTCTGTTGTTTTAGTAACAACTTTGCTGTAAAACCTGTTGTTTTCTTCTCGTATTGCGAGAATCTCAAAAATATATACTTTGCGACGACGCGGCAAACAAACTTGTTCAGCCGACATCTTTACCTATTCCAAAGAAGATACACCTACCCTACCTGACAGTATAGCGCGACAAGGCTTGAAATGAACGTTAATGGCGTTTGTGCGAGGGCGCTGCTGCAGCATGAGGGTTGTCAATTTTGAAAATTTCCTTACACTAGGGGAAAATATCGCTGCAAAAGAAAATGTATGTATAGTACCTACATGATAGGTAGTTACTTACTTATTTTTAATTTTATGTATTGAATTTGAGGAAGACTAGCTCACTAATAAAATAACAGATAGACTTCGATTTCTGCTAACGGCACAGACTAAGAGATACTAACGTACGCGTGAACGGGTGAAACGCGAGACGATCATCTGGCAACACTGTGGCGGCGTTAGTTCCGCTGTCACCCACGTTCATTATTTCAAGCCTTGTCGCCTCCTGTTGTACTGATGAGTTCACAGGGATCCCCTAGGTTAGGGGATCGGGCTTGGGGATCCTTGTGGCCCCACTGCCGGAGTTGGATCAGGGGCCGTACGTAAATCTCACACTTGAAATCATAATGATAATCCAATCATAATCCCCATGCCCCATAATATCCCTGGAGTTTAAAAATAAAAACATTTTCATTATTATTTTTTCATTATTTTATTAATTGTAAATACAATTCTCATGGTACAGTGAGAATTTCTAAACTAGATGTAGGAAATGCAGCGTACAAGTAAATTGACTAAAAATACATGTTATTTCATACTGTTGCGCAGCATCACAACGATGAGGTGAAACTCGGCGTCGGGGGTGACCATTACTTCAGTAGTCTTACTAATCAAACGTACAGCTACCAAACCATTCAGCACGTCCTAAAACAGATTATTTCTATAGAATCTGACATATCGGCTATATAAGTTACTACACCCGTGAAGTCAGGTCATCGCACCTTGGTGAATTAGTTGCCATGGCACTGCCGGGGATGGAAAACATTTTCGAAAAGGGATTTCTCAACGGTGCATGGCACCGCCGAGGTACCGAGGCTGGCGGGTCAGTCAGACAAGTAGTACCTACAGAAAGATTTAGTAGGCAGTTAGGCACACAGGTACAAAATACATTTGTTTACCAGGACCTACATTAATGTTTATTGCTGTGTACATAAAGTTTGGTTTATTATACGACATGAAATGAAGGGAAGCACTGACATGGCACCTAGTTCACCCTGTGTTATGGGCTGACATCACGGATGTTGTAGGTGATGTAGCCAACCGTGTCAGGTTCCATAAAAAAAAAACTATATTTACTATACCAAAACTTTCTAAAACTTACGATTTCTTTGAGAGCGTTGTCTGTATGCATTGAAATGTCGCGCATGTGAGTGGAGTAACTGGCCGCTGACATACTGTCCAAGGTTGTAGTTTCTGGGAAACCTGTTCAGTAAACAAAAAAAAAAAATTATGGGTTTTCTAGGTACAGTCATACATATGTACATGGAACAGTATTATGTTAAAACAAGTATACCTACTTATATATCGTTCTCGAACTAATGGCACGTATTTCTTAATTGAGTATGTAAAGGACAGATTTTTTTTTGCGATCTACAGAGCATTACGTAAACACCTGACGGAAGAGAAAGAGGCTAAGTAGAGATGTTTTGAAAAATCGTTTAGCTATTATGGGGCTGGAATAGTCGCGAGGCGGCTAAAGTCCTATTGAAATAAAGAAAAAAAAAGTAAGTAGGTATTCCTTTTTCACTCAATAGTGATTTCAAGTTCAGCTCACCCTCACGGTTCACAATTACGGTGCCAAGAACAGAGTTGCTTTCATTTATGCGTCGCATTACCCGTTTTGATTGAGGACCCTGAAAAGTAGGAAGCAGTTTTTAATAAATTATAGAAATCAAGAAAGTGCATTACATTTTACAGGTAACTAAATATACTTATTTCTTCCCTTGCACAACGTACACACAATAAAATTATTACCATAAGTCGGTCATGAATCTCCATTTTCTTTTTCTCCTTTTACAATCTTTGTTTTACAATTTGTCAATTGTTTTTATGACATAATCTCTGTTGCTCTCATTATATTTGAAAATCTCCAACGCTTTTCTATTCACTCTAAATTTTCTTTATGGCAAAAAAAACAATTGCTCAGACCAAGAAGGCAAGAAGCTTAGACCACGATGTAGGGTAAAAAAAATGGCAATAGGGGCCACAGATAAATAAAATATGATAGGGGCTACCTAGACGATCAAGCATGCTTGTCATGCCTTACACTCCATTCCTCGTAATAACTTCTGCAGTAACCTTTACGTAATATAGATTTATATTGATCAAACCATGGGACAAGGGCATGCTTGACACATTGACCTATAGGTAACTATGTAATGTTATATGTTATTCGCAGTCATCAGGATTATAGTACATTTATTTTTGAACCAGCAAATTGTAATGCTTTTAAAAAGGTTGGATCTTGTGCATTAACACTGCAGCCATGAATTCGTCTCTCGTAAATTCCCTTCAGGTGAAATGTGTGGACACTCCTTTGTACTTACGGAGACAATATCTGTCAGATAGATACTTACAATGTACAAATTCACGTATTATAAAATCACAATAGCAATGAAAAAAACTAAAACTAAAATTAACACCTATTAAATAAAAAAAATTTCATCCGTCTCCGCCGACTCCCCCACCGTACCCAAAACACTAGCCGCGTTGCCCCTTTGAATCTCCAGCCCTATTCGCTGGAGAAAAAAAGATTTGGCGCGGCGGTCACTTATTTACGGTACTTAATTTCCATACATCCAATCCTTCCGAAACTCCAGCGCCTATCAAGATTTGCTTTCACAAAAAGATATTGGTTAAACTAAACGTCCCCTAGACTTGTTAGAGGTTTTAAAAAAATCTGCTTTGAATTTGCTTTGAATAATTTTAAGTAGTTACCCACAGACCACCAATCGTTCGAAAAGCTTTCCTCTCTTTGAAACTTCGTATAGGTAAATCTTCGATCTACTCCCCTAAAATCGTTCTCAACTTTGGAATCGATAAGAATTCTCCAAAAGACTTGTGGGAGAAGCAACATTGGCATAATTATCAATATATTGATACAATGTTTTTAAGCTCTGCCCGGTTGTAATCTCGATTTATAATCAAAACTGAAACTGTAAGATTAAGAGTCAAAAAAAGGCATCTGTCTATACAGGCGAAGTCAGTGCAGTCTTGGAGGCTTTGAAATATATTCACTTTTCTGAGTCCATGGACAAAAACTTCAAAAATTCTCTCAGAATCACGCAGTTCCCTCCAATCAATTACTTACTTAAAATCCATTAATAACCAAGACTCATAATCCACTTATTTTTTTAAATCAAAGAACTTCTGTTTCAATTTCATTTAGAAAACATTGAATTTGTTCTTGCCTGGATACCTGGGCACTGTTGTATTTCGAGTAATGTGCGTGCTGACGAGTGTGCCAAAGACGCAGTCATTAATAAATAATAGGTAATGGACAAAAAATAAAAAGTATCAAGTACAAGACAGCGACGCATCTTCTATAAATTAACCCTGGTTATTTTTTTTTTTAACCATCAAAACATTCACCCATACCACTTTCCTGTTTTTACATTCATATACACGTTCATTTACCTGCGAATAACACTGTCTCGCCCGCCAAAGTAGGTCTATTCGCGGAAGTGTTTATTCGTAGGTATACCTGCATGCAGGTATACCTACGAATAGCCCTGTCCGATCGGGAATGTCTATTCGTAGGTATACCTACGAATAGCCCTGTCCGATCGGGCAGCATATTTCCATAGTCCACTAGGCGAATTGCTCTGATTGGTCGTTCTCAGTTTTGCGAGAAAATTAAAATTTCGGAAGTATTTTCGAAAATAAAGTTTTTTAGGTGGTTATAAAAAAAATAACCTTAACCTAATTTTAACACCCTAACATTGTTTAAAAAAAACAAAAAGATATTTGTGGGACTCGAACCCATGGTCAAAAAATACAAACCCTACACCATACCACTGAGCCACGAAATCACATAAAAGACCTAACGAATATCGGATTAACTAGGTTCGCTGGGAGTGCCGGAGGCGGAGCCAGACGAAATTTAAATTTTCTGCCAAACTGGCATCGACCAATCAGCATCATTCGCCTAGTGGAATATGGATATATTATGCGATCGGGCATGTCTATTCGTAGGTAAACCTGCTTGCAGGTATGCAAGCTGCACTATGGGAGTTTTCAACGAAACGTAACAAAAACGACATGCGCCGCCTCAACATTAGGTTAGGGTTACGCGACGCATCTTCTGTAATTTAACCCTGGTTATTTTTTTTAAACCAACTCGCATAGTGCAGTTCGTACCTACGAATACCTCATACCTGCGAATAGCACTGTCCCGCGGAGTCCCGCCTATAGTTGCAAAACTTACGAATTATTCGGAATAAATAAGGAATACTTCGAAAATCATGGAATCTTTCCAGGATTTATAGAAGTTTATTCAGTATGAAGAGGAATGCGTAATACCTATTTTGTTAATTTTAGACCGAGCCGGATTTAGTCAGTTTTCATTATGCATATTCGTAGATATATTATATGGAATGCCCCAAGATAATTATTATTTCATAATGACAATACCTACTCATTTAAAAATGATCGAAAATCGCGCGAACGAACGAAACGAATCCATGCAAGCGGCCTACCTACACTCGCACGCAGTCGACTGGCGGCGGCAGAGCGGCGGTGCGCGGCGCGGAGGAGCGCAGCGAGACGGGCGGGCGGCGCGCGACGCGGTAGATAGGTACCTGCTATGCGCTGTGTGGTTGTTATGCGTATAGTTTCGCGTGACGTAGGCAGGGAATACTTCCCAAAAGATCGTAAGCTTTCGTGATCTTTCGTTGAATAGATACGGAACGGACTGATACTGTCTGGCGGCAGCGCTGCGCGCGCGATGAGTCATGCGAGTTGAGGAATATTTAAGAACTATATGGTGGTTGTTTTATTGTTTGTGTGGTAAATTATATTATATAATGGTGGTTGAGGTTTGAATTGTAGATGTTTTTAAACATTGTAATAACAATAAATAGATAGGTAATGTTCCAGTTACAAAATAATTTTGAGCTATTTTTTTTATCTGACCATGTAAATGTTTTTATTTTGTTTAGTTTTGTAGAATTACATAGATACTGTTTATTGTTTATTGTTTATTGTATACCAACTTAAATAGAGATTAAATGAGGGTTAATAAGTAGGTAAATAAATATCTACCTATCATCCGGTTGTTTCTGTTTGTTTAATAGGTACTTAATTCCTAAAAAAACAATGGACAGTAGGTAAGGCCCGTTCGTTTTCATAGAGTCGCTCTTTATAATGCCGACAAAGCACATGCCGACGCCGACAAAAGGTGCCGCTGTGAAAACAAAGGCGGCGCCGCCGTCGCACCAGAGCTGTCGCGCGGACCGCGGACTTGGCCCGCTTCGGTCACGCGAACATACGTACCCGTCAAAATTTTGCGGTGTCGTGTTGGTACTCAAACTTCATGTCTCGGTGAGATCTATCCATTAGCGACATGAACTTTTGTTTTGGTCATAACTCGAGAACCACTGGTGCTAGACCCACCATGTTGGTACTCAAACTTCAGGTCTCGGTGGGATCTATCCATCTGTCACATGAACTTTTGTTTTGGTCATAACTCGAGAACCACTGGTGCTAGACCCATTGTGTTGGTACTCAAACTTCAGAAGCTCGATTCTGCTAATTGCACAATTTTCATTCAAACATACTTCGTGTGTTGTGTTTGAGTCAAACATAACACGAGTAAGTTTGGACGTGGTTTCCACATGATGCTATTCTGCTATTTACAAAACACGTTTAGTTAGTGTCTATGGTAACAGGAGGCGGAGCTTAGGTGAAGGTTTGACATCGCGTCGCCTAACGCGAAAAATTCTGACAATAATGTTGACTAAAGTTTTTTCTTTTAAATACTTACCAATAAAAATAATGAATTATGCGTAATAGGTGCATAAAAATATGCAAGAATTAATTATTGTAACAAACATTCATAATTAAGCGAGTTATACATTTATTTTGTTCAAATTGAGTGCAAATGTTTACTGATTTTCGTCGCTTGGCGACACGCTCATAGATGTGATACCATTTTACAAATCCCTCTTTGTTGGGGATTTATTTGCTAGAAAGAATCATTTTTACAAAATGTTATATAATTATTATTACATAAATATAAAATATAATATGCATAAAAGTAAGTGATATTACAATTAATATAATTTCACTGAAATAATCTGAATAGTAGGTACGTTAACATAATTTATTTAGAAGCCAAAACGGCAAACATGAATAATTAATAATTACCGTTTTTATTAAATTTGTACATTTTATGTATTTTTTATTAGTTTTAGTTTAAATATGTAAAATTAATATAACATTTTAAAAATGTGAAATAAAGGATTTAAATAAATAAATAATAAATAACAAATAACTAACAACCAATAATAAATAATAAATAATAAGTGACAAGTGACAAGTGACAAGTGACAAGTGACAAGTGACAAGTGACAAGTAACAAGTAATAAGTAACAAGTAATAAGTAATAAGTAAAAAATAATAAATCATAAATAATAAAATAGCAAATTCATCGGTACGTCGAGAGGGTTTGACGCGTATCTCCGTTTTCTCTCGGCGATCCCTGTCTCCTCATTCTCATTTCTAGATAGCCTTCTGCCATTTTGGCTGAACTCATCGTGTTGGTACTCAAACTTCAGGTCTCGGTGAGATCTATCCATCTGTCACGTGAACTTTTGTTTTGGGCATAACTCGAGAACCACTGGTGCTAGACCCATCGTGTTGTTACTCAAACTTCAGGTCTCGGTGAGATCTATCCATATGTCACATGAACTTTTGTTTTGGTCATACATAACTCGAGAACCACTGGTTCTAGACTCATCGTGTTGGTACTCAAACTTCAGGTCTCGGTGAGATCTATCCATATGTCACATGAACTTTTGTTTTGGTCATACATAACTCGAGAACCACTGGTTCTAGACTCATCGTGTTGGTACTCAAACTTCAGGTCTCGGTGAGATCTATCCATCTGTCACATGAACTTTTGTGTTGGTCATAACTCGAGACCTGAAGTTTGAGTACCAACACGATGGGTCTAGCACCAGTGGTTCTCGAGTTATGACCAAAACAAAAGTTCATGACGAAGTTTCGTAAAAAAATCCTAAGCCTTCTAGTTCTCACAGAAAACGGGATGGTAAGGAACGCTCTTTACGCGAGCTCGACTCGAACCTGACCACTTTTTTTTATTTTTTTTTTATTTAAATTATGTGACTCCGGGATATACACTACCCCTATACGAAGTTTCGTCAAAATCCGCCCAGCCGTTCAGACGTGAAAGGGGAACAAACAAACAAACAAATATACTTTCGCATTTATGATATTAGTGAGTAACGTAATTTTCATATGAGTGTTGCATGCATTCAGTTTTTGTTGCGAGCTAGTGCGGACACTGCGGTTCCCTTACCCGGCGTACCCGGCTTGCAGGCAATGTCCGCGCGACACTTCTGCGCTGCACGCGCCTTTGTCGGCTTTTGACCGTATCTGAGCGAATGGGCTAAACTTACCTACTCGGTACGGTAGGTGAATTAAAGTACGTAGTGTTAAATCTTGTACGATGATTCGAATCCTTCGTGTGCGAGTTCGACTCGCACTTGGCCGGTTTCTTGTTAAAATTAATTCTCAGAAACCTACAAAACGTGAAAACATCACAGATAGATAAAACTATAGTTAATTCGAAAGATTCCGAAGTATTCGGAAGTTTTAGAATGATTCCGAATGATTCCCTTTGGAAGTATTCGGAAACATTCCTTCTCGCCCCGCCTGGTAGAAAATCAAATAGGAAATCAAATAGGACACTCCCAGTTCTTAGTTAATAATCTCTGTTTGGCATACTACACGAGTGGCTCAGGCCCAATTCTGATTACTCTCGCTCACAGCTGTGACGTCATAGAGCCGAAACCGAATCAACGGAATGCGATATTCGTTTGGTCGTTCAAGTGAGTTCGTAGCTCTGGGGTGAGGGTCTAGGACTAGAGGACTAGACTAGACTGAGGTTTTATGACCATGGGTTCGAATCGAATCCAACCAAATGTTTTTGGTTTTTTTTTTGTTTTTTTTTTAAGCAATATTACGGTGTTTAAATTGTTTTAGGGTGTTTAGTTTTTTTTATAACCACCTAAGAAATTATTTTCGGAAATATAAACTTGTAACAAAAACGACATGCACCGCCTCAACATTAGGTTAGGGCTAATAAAAAGAAGATGCGTCGCTACGCGACGCATCTTCTTTGGTTATTTTTTTTTTTAACCACAATAACAGTTTGTATATTTCCGAATATTTCCGAAAATAAGAAAAAAAAAGTGAGAGTAATCAGAATTGGCCCCGAGCCATTCGTCATTCATTACTACGAGTTCTTAGTTAATAATCTCTGTTTGGCGTACCTACGAATAGGGGGAGGGGCCCCCTATTCGCAAGAAATGAACTATGACACTCCGGAGTCCGCGTTCGACACCTGGAAGACATATCTTGTTCCTTCCTGGCTCCTTTCGGTCCGCTACCTGAAAGACCTGCTCGATCCTGCAACCTTTTTTTTATGGATATCGCGACATGTGGCATCGTTTCATCTACAAGTAGGTGTCTAACGATGCCCATGGAAATTCTGTGATGCACGGGGATTGCGAATGCCATGCCGGCCTGACTGGAGCCTTTTCAGCCCCTTTTGAAGAACCCCAGGCAGTACTTGGGAGGAAATAGATGGGCAGGGAGTGCGTTCCACATTTTCCCGGTTCTGTGAATAAAAGATCTACAGAACCGGTTGGCATCCGTGGTAGATCGATTGAATAGGGGTGCCCAGTACTCGTAGTGCGGTGGTAGAAAGGGGGGGGGGGGGGCGGAATCGCGTTAAACAGCTCCTTCGAACACTCCCCATGAAATAGACGATAGAACACACTTAGGGAGCCGACGTCCCTTGCGGAGTTGCAGTGGTTCTAAGTCGCGGGTCACCGCAGGGTCGCCCACTAGTCGCACGGGACGACGCTGGATTGAGTCTAGCGGCGCAAGCTGGTATTTAGCTGAGCCATCCCACAAGTGCGAGCAGTACTCCAAGCAGGACCTAACCTGTGTTTTATACAACGTCAGTTTTTGTCCCGGCGGCGTGAAGTACCGCCGCACTTTGTTTAGTACGCCTAGCTTTTTTGAGGCCAGCTTGGCCTTGCCCTCAATCTGGCGTCGAAAGTTCACCTTCGACTCGAAGGAGGAATGTGTGGTATGAGTGATGTTGTGTGGTATGTATTAGTGATGTGTTTGGTGGGTTTAAAAAAAAAAAACCAGGGTTAATATAGAGAAGATGCGTGGCTACGCGACGCATCTTCTCTATATTAACCCTAATACCCCAGTGGTTTTTGGTTGAAAAAGGGTTCAAGCTTGCATTAATTCATATTCATAATAGAGTTTTTTTTTCTCAATCGCTAGGGTATCCTTATATAAATTAAATTAAAAAAATCCTCCACATATTTTCCGTACATTTTTTTTAATCAGTTTTTTAATTACTACTTTTCAACGGACGAACGTTCAAGGTTTAATTTTATATCGGCGCGGTGCGCCGCCGGTGCAAATAAAAGAAATGTGCACCGGCGGCGCACCGCGCCGGTTTTGTATGTAAATAATTGATTAATGGTAAAAAAGTAATGTTTTTCTGATCGGAATTAATTCTTTATTTTTTTAATGTGTAGATACAAAAATTAGCAATTTTTGAAAATAAAAAGCAACCTTGAATGTTCGTCCGTTGAGAAGTAGTAATTAAAAAACTGATTTAAAAAAAATTCACGGAAAATATCTGGAGGATTTTTTAAAATTTAATTCATATAAGAATACACTAGCGAATGAGAAAAAAAAACTTTATTATGAATTAATGCTACCCTAAATGCTAAAACCGCTGGGCTCTAATCTAATGTTGAGGCGGCGCATGTCGTTTTTTTACGTTTGTATTTTCGAAAATAAAGCTTTCTTAGGTGGTTTTAAAAAAAAATAACCATAACATAATTTTAACACCCTAACATTGCAAAAAACAAAACAAAACCAATTTTGACAAAAGGGACACGAACCCATGGTCGAGATTACTCGAGATCGAAAAAATATAAATCCTACACTCTTATACAGTACTCTTTTCTATTCTGTGCTTATACTACTGCGCCAACCAATTACATACATAAACGACCAAACGAATATCGGATTCAGTTGGTTCGCTTTCGAGCCGAGTCAACCCGAATGTTTCCGAAAGGAGCGTAGGAGGAGCCAGAGCTGTCAGGTGTCAAACCCGGCTCCTTTGGCTCCTTTCGTGAACACTCGGCTCGAAACGAAACGTAACAAAAACGACATGCACCGCCTCAACATTAGGTTAGGGTTAATAGCTATTAAGGGGCTGGCTATATTATTAACCCTGGTTTTTTTTTTTTAAACCACCAAAACATCACTCATACCACACAACATCACTCATACTCATAAAATACCTACATTCCTTTTTTTTATGTAATCCGGTATGGATGGCTGAGTCAGAGGGGCCAAACACATGCTCTGACTAGCTAGCCAATATCACCTAGGTAGGTGCCATACCGGAGACTTCTCTGGATTGCTGGCTATACTGGACTAGAGGAGAACACAACCGAGGTTGATACGCGGCCATCTTACATCCAGTACATTAGAGCCGAAGTTTGCCGAAAGGATCTAAAGGATCCGTCAGGTTATATTCTCTTTGGGATCCGTAGTAGGAGCCAGTACCTCTTTCGGACCGCCCAAGTCCCATCCCATCCCAGTTCTTAGCTATTAAATATCTGTTTGGCATAGAGAGCGTTTCAACTAAATCTTCCCTTCGCCGTTATGTTACGAGTGGCTCGCGATCAATTCTGATTACTCTCGCTCACAGCTGTGACGTCATAGAGCCGAAACCGAATCAAGGGAATTCGATATTCGTTTGTTCGTGTAAGTGAGTTCGTGGCTCAGTGGTGAGGGTCTAGGACTAGTAGTTTTATGACCATGGGTTCGAATCCCACCAAATATTTTTGGTTTTTGACGTGATGACGTCACGTCTTATAAATTGATGAACACCGGCTGCACGCACGAAGAAGTGTCACGTTCCATCTAAACCTGTGTGTGCAAGCGAGAGCGCGATAGAGACCTGTGTGTGCAAGCGAGAGCGCGATAGAGAGGCATATACAATAGTAGGAAATACAAAATATATTTCTTCGTCTTTTCCGAGCCTCGAACCCGCGGTCCCTGCCACCATCACCGACCAGACGTCTTAACCACGCGGGCTAATCGACCATGTACATACCTATCGCTGCAAATTTTCTCAACAGTATGTGAAGATTTCATGGAGCGACATCTATCGTCCACATCTAGCGTCAATAGTAAATGAAATACTTCAGCGGTATTTACTTCATTTCGCAGTTAGGTAGATGTTGCAACGTTGTACATGTAGATGGCGTTATGTAGGTTTGAGTCCCAACACAATGTTTATATTGATAATTAATATTAATGGCTTTTTAGGTTTTTTAAAAATAAATTAAACAACGTCTGGTGACCGACGCGCCAAGTCTTTCTTTTTTCAGCAAATAGGCCTAGCCATTCAAAGGGGCAACGCAGCCAGCGTATTGGGTACTGTGGCGGAGTCGGAAGAATTGGACGAAGTTTTTTACTTACAGTAATCATAAATGTTAGTATTTAGTATTTTTTTTTTTTTTTATTTATTTATTAGGTTAATTTTGTCAATGTTATACATTGTTAGTTAGGTTTTAATTATTTAGTTATTAGTATTTATTTTTTATATTTGATGAAAATTAAATGGTCAATATACCACATAATAAAAAAAAAAATATTTTACAAAAACTAATAGTCGTTATTTTCTCATATTTTTTGTTAGTTATTATCACATCTTTATCATGTACTTAAATTAATTTTACATGGTAAATATCCGCCGGAACTGAATTGTATCTGACTTCGCACTTTATATACTTTATGACGTCATCACGTAAAACTATCGTCCGTAAACCGACTTTTTTTTTGCTTTTTTTTTTTTTAAGCAATGTTACGGTGTTTAAATTGTTTTAGGGTGTTAAGTTTTTTTTATAACCACCTAAGAATTATTTTCGGAAATACAAACTTCTAACAAAAACGACATGCACCGCCTCAACATTAGGTTAGGGTTAATATAAAGAAGATGCGTCGCTACGCGACTTTATATTAACCCTGGTTATTTTTTTTTTTAACTACCAAAACAGCTTGTATATTTCCGAATATTTCCGAAAATAAAAATTTCTTAGGAGGACAACTGTCAGTGAGAGTAATCAGAATTGATCCCGATCCACTCGTGTTATCATAATATCACGATTCCTACATGATGTTGGATCCACTATTAGTGTCACTGTCAGTGCTTAAATTCGTGTTGCCAGATTGTGACGAATATATTACCTAATAATGTAATCGGTATTATTTTACCGTATAATAAATACGGTAAATACCGATAATTACGGGTAAATCTGTAAACATAGCAACCCTCAAAGCTGTTTTGACAGATAAACAGTGGAGCCAACATAACGGCGAAAGGAACTTTTAGTTTAAAATTGGATAATCTTCAGTAATCTGTGGTTATATTATTTATTTATATATATATTCTCACTCATTGGTCCGTACCACGGGGAGCCAAGTCCAGTCCGGCTGTCGTGGCCTATGTTTTGAATTATATTCTTTGGTTTTGAAGGTCAGTGGCCACATTTCGAGAGGAACAGTTCTACAGAAAATTCATGCAAAATGAAAGAGACAACACTGCACTTCCCCGCCTTTACTGAATTGCCAGTTCCAGGGTTTTATGGGGAAATTTATCAAACTAATTACACGAAGTTAGCACGATTTTAACAGTTATACATCTGTAAAAAAATACGGAACAGTAAAATATAATATTTTCTCCACATAATTGCTTAATCAGTAATTTCAGACAGTGGTAAGAAAGTTTTTTTATTCAATTCACATTGAATTAAGCATTTTTACATTTTTTACCTGGTAACATTATGGATTCCAGCATTTAGGAAATTTTACCCAAAGAAAAGAATCAACTACGTAAAAACACGAGTTATGCCTTTTACTATAATTTTTCGTTCGAAAACGAATGCACCAAGCTTGCAGCAAACAGTAAAAGTATTTGGGTGAAGTGCAGTGTACCTACAGCTTCACGGAGGTAAGAAAAGTGCTTTTGATACTTGTCAATATTTCATATTTTTCCACGATATCTCCTATATTTTCCAAATAACATAATGTTAGAGCATGTTATTTATTGGATGCTTGCCTTTGTCTGTAGTACAGAGTAAGTTATTATATTACCCAAGTAGGGTTGTAGTGAAAATTGTCAAAATAAACATAACCTGAAAATGTGTAGTATCATATCATCCATTAAATTATGTCTGCCGCACGCCTTTGTGTACAGGAAATTGAAATACGCCTCTAGTTCTCTATTACGAGAGAAACACAATGGAAAAAAAAACAATGCTGCTGGTTAATTAGGTAAGGTTTTTATTGACTCAGTCCTATCCGATAAATGTACTGCAGCCTTAGAATATATTTATGACCCCCTCATTCAACTCCTGCAGTAGCAAACCAATTTAGGTTACTGTCTACAACGGCCGACCACAGATCAAAGTATGTAGGTACTAATAATCTTATAAATAAAATCTTGGTGTGTTGTTTCCCAGATAACACCATGGAAGTCCGTAAAATGTGGGGCGTCTTCTGCAAAACACGCGGTCGAAGCAGCACGATCATATCACAGATTTCCTTCACCTAACTTGAACAATTTTGAAAGGTAAGACCAATGGTATGTACAATACTTATGGAAGTCAATCCGAACGGTAAAGAAAATATGTGAGTGAAATTGACAGCATAAGCTATGAGTCACTCAGTTTCTGGGGCTTTACTGGCCTCTCAAGTGCGAGGTTGAGGGTTTGAATCCCAGTCCTTGTAAAAGTCTTTACAATTTGCCCGTCGTCGCTCCGGCGAGTGAAGGAAAACACTGCAAGGAAATCCTTTCCATCCTTACAAGGTGGTAACACTTACCACTGAAAATCAATCAATCAATCCGAAACCAATCAATCAATTTGCTTCTACGCCACGGCATGCCGTCAGCCAGCGGGCTGAACAGTTAATACAAATGCGCACGCAGTCACGGGTAAATGCTAGTATTATATACATACATGCTCATTACTCATAATATGTTACAGGTGAGCTGCCCCTGCAAGCAGTGACAACGGCGAACCTCGTAGAAGATGTGGACCAGCTCTTTGGGCAACAACACAAGCAAGCCATTAAACATTGAAAGTGGTAAGGAGCGAGGGCCATTCCACCTTCCCAAAATGAGTGGATTGCTACAATAGAAGCACTTGAGCGTTTGTTTAAAATGTTACAACGTCTAGACTTTTATTTAGTCTCAATGAACTGTCTAAATCAAGACAATTTAGAAAACATGTTTGGGGGCGTAAGATCGAGCTGTGGAAATAACAACAATCCCACAGTCCAGCAAGAATTGCCTGTGCCAAAACCAAAAACTGTGACGATTAGTGGCATAGTGGCGCACAGTCGTAGTACAAAATGTATCTTACAAGGTCAGTCACATTTAATAAATAATTTAGAAAACTTCATTTGTAAAGCGCCCCAGCTCAAACAGATAAAGACGAATTGTTTTATGAAATGTTCGAGGAAATCGTGCATTTGTAATTATATGTAACGGTAATATTGTAAGTATGTAGTAATATGAGGATGTTCATTATATATAAGCATTGATTTATGAGTTATTATGTACATACTTATTATAAGCCAAGTTGTTGTAGGCGAATTTCACCATATAAAAAATTGTTAAGAGAAAAACAAACAAAAAAAGATCATAAAACAAACTTATTATGTACAGTTTCCTATGTTGTACGGTTTGTGCCAATTATTTGGATGAAATTGCTTATTTACTTTAATATTTACTTGTGTAATAGTTTACTTGTACAAACACTTCATTTCGTAATAAAAGAGCATTTGCTGTGTACTCATGATGTTATTTATTTGGCACATTTAGCTAAACTGTGACCATCTCACATTGATAGTTCTAAAATTGTCAGTTCTGCCTGCTCAGTCAGAGTGGGCTGACAATTTTAGAAATATCAGTGTGAAATGGTCACAGTTTGGCTAAATGTGCAGTACCTACTAAAAATAAATTTAATTCGAAATTCCCGCCAATTCCCGCCAAGTGCTAGTTCTGAAGGACGCCGGTGGCCGCATTTGGCGCCACCAAGGTTAAAACATAGGCAAACAAATTTTGTATGGGCTTGTGCTTCTTCTACAGACCGACCAAGTTATCTGTGAACTGAGTGGTGCGCTGCCATCGTTTCATTGTTGCCAGTGTTGTGAATGTCCCCGTTTTATTTGATGTTTCATTATCGAACAGTTCAGTTGGTATGTTGCTTTGTGCAAACAATATTGATACTGATTTATTGATATTCTTAGTAGAGGAACGGTTCGAGAGTGTAACATCAAATAAAACGGCGGCATTCACGATTGCACCGGAACTTTACTGCTACTACCGTTTACCGTACGGTGTTGTCACGGCCGGCGCGGCGCACTATGGTTTATGGGCGGAAATAATTCAAATTTACAAAATTGAATACACGATATCTGCTATAGCATTTTCATATAGTCAGATAACTAGTGCTTACTGAACAGTATTAATTTTATTTTTAAACTCTTTGCACATCGCAGGATAAACGCTCAAAGTTGCTCAATTTATTTGCAGCGTTATTTAAGATTTATGATCAATAAGAATTTTATTTTTTCTACATCTTATTAATTATTACACAAATACTTTTATTATTTATTATTGAGTGCCTAAGCATTATCTTCCTTAAAATATAAAAAAAAATTGTATTCATGAATTCTCCTCTTCCAAAATAAATTTCAAATATATCCCCAAAAAATGTGAAATAAAATACAAACTCCTAGAGCTACAAGTTTAGCTACATTTGCCTACGTGCTCGGATGCATATTAAAATATACTCTATACCTTCGTCGATCAGATCTACAAGTTTCAGCTGCTACTTTTTTGCACTTTGGGAGTAATCGCACTTTGAATGCACCAGGTAAGTGATTAGTGAAACTGCGCGCAATCATTAGCGCACATTAGTACCTAATTAACGTCGCTTTATGAATGGATGTCCCGTGTGGGGCCGGTACTTTAAAAAAATAGCCCCACTGCATCTCTCCCCGTGTATGTCGTAAAAGGCGACTAAGGGATATGACTCCCTTCTTATATTACTAGGTGGTAGGGTTTAACCCGCCCGGGTTGCTACCACCGCACTGAATGAAAGGTCGGTCGAAACGGCTATGTAAATAGTTTGTGTTTTCCGTCCAGTTCAGTGTAGCCGGCACTACCGAGGGGAGGCACTGACGTGTCACCAAGTTCACCCGGTGTTATGGGCTGACATCATGGGTGTTGTAAGTGCTGTAAGCCAACAGTGTCAGTTTCCATAAAAAAAAAATGGATGTTGCTAATCTCATTTGGGGTTTCCCCTTCTCATTATTGTAATGATCAATTTATATTACTATCCTTAATTTTTAATCATTTAATAACCACTTTCCAACTTGTAAACATCTCCTTCACGAAATGGATAGTGTCGCGATCCCCTACTCTATTTTGTGCGTGAACTAATCAAGTGTGATCGTGATTTTCAAAAACTACGACTTTACTTCCAAAATACGTACCCAACTCTAAATGAATCTCAAATTGAAACAGTGGTGAGTGCAGTGCAGAAACGTTTTGTGTCTCAATTCAATCAAAGGTGGAACTCAGTATGCAGAACTACAAACGCTATCGGCTTCTTCATTCCAGGAAGTGCAGCAGAATTGCGACTAATGAAGATGTGATGAACATGATCCTCTTTTCCTCTGATCCTCTAATAACGAGTCTAAGGCCAAAACCAAAGAAGAAAATTGTACCTATTAGCGACGAAGCCAAACAGCTAATTGTTTGAATTTAAATTCCTTTTTATGCATTACTTTACACTTTTCTATGACTTTTTGATTTGACAAGGCCTCAATTGAGGCCGCTTGATAATATTTAAGGAGTTGGTGTTCTTATTATTATCACAATTCCTGCAAATATATTGAGCGGAATTAATTACTAAACCTGCAAATCGTTACTTAATTTTTTTTTATGACTTTTTCTTAAAATTGCCAAATTATATTTTGATAATCAATATGTTTAAAAATTACGAAACCAGCAAAAAAAAAATTATCGAAATATGTTAAGTATTTTAGAAGTTACTGGATTATTTCCGCAGCCCCATACAACTTGAACCAGTGTGCGGCGCCGCACCGCGCCATGGCGGTGACGACGCGGCGCGACTGTGGCCGGGCCCTAAGTCAAGATATTTTACGTAATATGTGGTTGACTATTTAGAATAGCTATTTTGCTACAATTATCGGCCACAAGACGTGCACTGCTGAACATACGCCTCCCCCATAGATTTTATTACTTGTTTGTTATCAAAACTATGCATGTGAGTATATTATGCTAAAAAAATTGGTTGTCTGTAAAGTCGGTTTACGAACGATAGTTTTACGTGATAACGTCATAAAGTGGTAAAACTACTGGGAACGGTTGGTACTTTAAAAACTAATAATATTAATTATCAATATAAACTTTAAGTTTGTAAATTTCTAGATAACACACATCTACCTACTTTATCAATAATCCTACATAACGCCATCTACATATCAAAGCGCATACTACAACGTTGCAACACCTACCTAACTGCGAATCAAGTAAACTACCGCTGAAGTATTACATTTATAATCCTATATAACGCCATCTACATATCAAAGTGCATACTACAACGTTGCAACACCTACCTAACTGCGAACGCCATGAAATCTTCACCTACTGTTGAACGAATTCGCTTCGCTAGTACATGATCGATTTAGCCGGGTGGTTAAGACGTCTGGTTGGTCACACAATATTGGTGGCAGGGACCGCGGGTTCGAGGCTCGCAAAAGACGGACAAATGTATTTTGTATTTCCTACTCTCCATATATGCCTCTCTATCGCTTTTTACGGGCTCTCGCTTGCACACACAGGTTCAGATGGAACGTGACACTTTTTCGTGCGTGCAGCCGGTGTTCATCAATTTATAAGACGTGACGTTGTTACGTCAATAAATAAAAACCAAATATTGGTATAAACAAATATCTTATTCGTATATAGTGAAATAAATAGAGGATGCAATTTCAATGTGAAAAATGAGTATGTACTCAAAAATAATTGTTTTTATTCAAATCCTGGTTTACAATAAGGTATAATCTGATCACTTGATTTCGCTGTGATTTCAGTTGTACACGTTTACACGTATTATGATAGTCGTGATCAATAGGCCACACCCCAGGCATATTGTTTTGGGTGTTTTCTTTTTCCTTTTTTTCTTGCGAATATCTAGATCTCCAAGCAGTTATTTCGTGTTTTTCCTTGTTTTTCTAGTACATCCAGAAGCCATTTGTAGGTCGGTATTTCTTTTCTCACCGAATAAAATTTATGAACTTTTCTTCAGATGACCTCACGGTAAAATGAATCAACACGAATAAAACCTTCTTTCTTTGTCTTATTTTACCAGCTGTTGTGACTTTTGTATGTGTTTCTTCTGCAGCGTTCTTTTCCTTAACAATTTTGGAAATGAGCCCTTTACTTACACCTGAAAATTCAATCAATCACAAAACTTCAAATTAAAATGTATCTGTTATGTGGGAAAAATTTGGTTTACAACTGGCAACACTAATCTGTAGCAGCTTATATTCTTTTGTACATCTGATGAAATGGAATTATCGGCGCTTGTTGTCGAGGATCCTCTTCTAAAACTATTTTACTTTTAGGATTAAATTCCGGGCATCACTGTGAATAGCTTTCGGCATGATAAAATGCTCTATAGAGACAGAAAACTCGAACTGAACACGCTTTGACATATATGACAGCCGAATGACACTTCCGTTAGTTCCTGATCTGCCACTTCACAGATAACTTGGTAGGTCTGTACGCCCTAGTAGTATTATATTCTTTGGTCCGTACGTTCTGTTCCAAAGAATATAATCCTATTCTGTTCTGTAGTGCGGAGTGCCGCGCAGCCAGTAGTATTATATTCTTTGCGCGCAGCAGTTTTCGAACTACCTGACCTGACCGTCTACCTACTGTGCGTGGTCTACTGCCTGCAATTGAACGTCTCCATCACTATGTCGCAGTTTAGCAGGATGTTGAAGCTGCAAACTGCCGTAGGCTCTGCTTTCTCCAGAGGTCAGTTTTCGACTTTGTACCGCAACGGTATCCCGGAACAAGCAATTTGACAAGTAGTGTGAACTTTGAACCTTTTATTTATATCTATCTTTGCACTTACTCGGTCTATAAAATTCCACATCTGTTGGTTAAATATTTTTGTTATTATAAGTCTTTCACGAAGTTGGCGGCACTGAATAGGTACAAATTGAGTAAGATTGTACCTAGAATTTAGCTAAAGAAATTGTTCACAAATGTCGATAATAATTTTTGTACTATATTTTTGCCTTTTTTTAAATTGGAAACTGACACGGTTGGCTACATCACCTTCAACATCCGTGATGTCAGCCCATAACACCGGGTGAACTTGGTGCCACGTCAGTGCTTCCTTTCGGTCCTTCTCTCTGTTTTCACACACAACTGTGGCAACACAGCGGTCTAACGGCCATTTTCACCATCTTCGGCTACAATAATGTAGCCGAAAGTTAACTCCTGACAAACGTATGAAAAATGTCACTGCAACCGACAAATAACCGTTGGACTAGCCTTAACTGGAGGTGTTGAGAATACATGAATAAACATGATTTTATCTACCTCAGGTGGAGCGACGAGATGCATCAGCGTAGGAGGCGCTCTGCAGGCGAAGAAGTCGGTGAAGGATCGTACCGGCAAGAACGTAGTGCTGGTGGATGGGGTTCGAACACCGTTCCTCGTCTCGTTCACCGACTACGCTCGTATGATGCCTCACGAGCTCGCGAGGCACTCTCTCCTGTGAGTGAAAATCTTATATCGTAGTTGGATGCATCACCTACACTACACCTGTAATGTCGGCCCATCATGTCTGAGTGAACCAGGTGCCATGTCTCCTGTGTAATCCAATATAAGAAAACATCAAGTTGTGGGGAAGACCAAAAGATGTTAACTAATATAATAAGTTTACTCACGTAATGACCTGCACTTGACTTAATTGACTTTAAAGGATTTTTAAGAATTTAAATACTCACAGTAAGTTATTTTAAGAATTAAATACTCACAGTAATTGATGTAAAAAAAACAAAAAATTGCAGTTACAGTCTATTAGCTCAAAGTTTTTTTATTTAATTCAAAACTATTTGAAGACCACGAGAATACCCAACCCATCCTCCTTGGTAAAGGCGTAAGACAGGGGAATGTGATCTCGCCCAAGCTCTTCACAAACGCATTGGAAGATGTGTTCAAGATGCTTGAGTGGGACAACATGGGTATAAACGTGAATGGAGGTCTTCTCAGTCATCTGCGTTTCGCCGATGACATTGTTCTTCTGTCAAATTCCCGAGATCAGCTTCAGATCATGCTGGAAGACCTTTATACAGCGTCGCTGAAGGTTGGTCTGAAGATGAACCGGGACAAAACCAAGGACATGGCGACCGAGGTTATGACGGGAGGACAAATTGTTATTGGCGGAGAAGTGATCGAACAGGTTAAAGAGTACGTATACCTCGGTCAAATTCTGTGGCTTGGTAGACAAGGTCTGCTTAAGGAGGTGGAGAGACGAATTCAACTGGGTTGGGCTGCCTTTGGAAAACTAAAATTAGTCCTGAAGTCTGACCTTCCGCAAAATTTAAAGACCCGCATATATAACCAGTGTGTCCTCCCGGTTATGACGTACGGGTGTGAAACGTGGACTCTGACGTGGACTCCAAAGGTTGAAAGTTGCCCAGCGAGCAATGGAGCGAGCCATGCTGGGAATATCGCTACGTGATATGGTGCGTAACGAGGCAATCCGCCGACGCACCAAAGTAGGCAGTGGGCTGGGCACGTTAGCCGAAGAGACGATGACCGTTGGAGTAACCGTGTCCTACACTGGCGGCCGTGGACAGGAAAACGGAGTGTGGGAAGACCACCCGCCAGGTGGGACGACGACATCAAGTACGCCGGTGGAAATCAGTGGTTCCGTATCGCTGAAGGCCGGGAGGACTGGAGGAAAATTGGAGAATCGTAATCGGAAAAGAGAAATCGTATGTCCAGCTGTGGACGCTTACACGTTGACTGAATGGCTGACTGACATTTTAAGAGCGCAGCTCCGCTCGCGGTAAGGTCGGTGGAAACTCAATGTAAATCGATTGAGTAGTTTTCGAGTAAATTGCATGAAAGCTAAACGATTGGGTAGATTTTTTTCCAGCTACGCTCACTTTGACGCCCACTGCTCACGTTATATGGATAATGGTGTGGTGCCACCGTGACCTTCCCTGCCCTAGGTCCGCATACAAGAAATGTAACCTTCTTTGTATCCCGATTCATTCCAGTTCATTCTATACCCATTCTTTTGCTGTTGAATCAGCTCGTCTCTGGAACCAACTCCCTGCCACTCTCCGTACTTCCGCTTCCCACAACATTTTCAAATCCCGTTTGAGGGAACATATGTTTTCAAACCCATAATGTCTCCATGTGTGTTATCCCTTGTTTAGAAACTGCATTAGGTATGTATGTATGTATGTATGTATTTGTATTTGTTTATATTGCGTATATTATTATTATTATTTTATCCATTTATTTCCACATTTCTTTTCATACAAATTTTACATTTTTTTTTTAATTAAAACCTAAAATTAATATAAAAACAAACGGAGTTTCCACCACCGGCGGCGGGGCGAGCCCAGGCTACCGATGGTCGGGTCCCAAAGAGAGGAACCTCCGGACGATGCGTGCAGTGTCGAGCAGGGCTGCCTTCTGGATCTGGCCCTTGACCCAACCACTCAGCGAGAGCCTCTTAAGGTGGTCATCGAGGCTCTTCGCTATCAGCCCATGCGCTGATACGACTATGGGCACAACGATTATTATTATTATTATTGTTTAGATACACTAGCAGCTTAAAGCTGATGCGTGTACATCGAAGTTGGTAAATATGGTGGTGTACTTGATTGTTTTTTTGTTTTTGTTTTTTGTTTTTTTATTTATTTTTATTTTTTTGTTTTTTTTTTTTTTTTTTTTATTTCCTTCTTCTAAAGTTTGTGGTTTTTTATATGCATGTCCAGTCTGTTTTTGAAGCTGTTCACTGAAGTAGCACTAATCACTTCCACTGGGAGTCTATTCCACGAGTCAACTACCCGGTTGGCAATAAAGTGTTTTCTTGGGTTTGATTTGCTTGAGGTTCGGTTTAGTTTTAATGAGTGTCCACGTAAGTGATTGTTCGTATTCATTGTGTACATTAGTTTGAGATCTGCCACATCATACCGTTCTGATAAAATTTTGTAAGTTTCGATGAGATCACCTCTGTGCCTTCGTTCTTCCAGTGTGGTAAGGCCCAACGCCTCTAGGCGGTTCTCGTATGACACGTTTCTTATAGAGGCCACCATCTTTGTTGCCCGCTTCTGTACTCTCTCTAGTAGGAAAATATCTTTTTGAAAGTAGGGGCTCCAGATTTGGTAGCCGTATTCGAGCAGTGGGCGTACATAAGTTTTATACAACTTGAGGAATAAATGAATAGTGATGTAGGAGAAAGCTTTCCTTATCATGTAGAGGAGAGAGTTTGCCCTTTTCACGATTTCGATTATGTGCGTTTCCCATTTGAGGTTGTTAGTTAAGATAATACCGAGATCCTTTTGTGAGTTCACTGGAGTCACTGGTGTTCCGTCTATGGTGTAATGTAGGTGAGGATTTCTAGGACCCACGTGCAATACGGAGCACTTCCCGGCGTTGAGTGATAAGAGCCAGTCTTTTGTCCATTGGACAATGTGATTGAGGTTATCTTGAATTTTTTGGTGACTGATCGTGGGGTTGGCAAAGAATTTTGTATCATCCGCGAAGAGCATGAAATCAAGGTTGATGATCGCTTTCAAGTCGGTGAGGAAGATCCCGAATGCTGCAGGCCCAAGGACTGATCCTTGAGGAACTCCGCTTAGGACGGGATGGGGTTCCGAGTATATGTATAATATGTATGTACTTTTGAACTTGTATGTATGTATGTCACGAATGTATTTAGTTGTATGTTATTTATTGCTATTATCTATGTTTTATTGTTTATTTTATACTCTTAAAATCTCTCATTTAGTTTTCCGCACTACCTATCTACCATACTCACAATCCCAGGTATGACTGGCAGATAATGCCCTTAGGCTTTAAGTCCGCCTTTTGTCACTTTTTGTGCAATAAAGTATATTTTCATTTAATTTTCATTTCAAGAAACATGTTTTTTTCAATGTTTTTTGGTTTTTGCTTTATCGTAAAAACGGTAATACATTCAAGCGTCAAACTTGGTGTGATTGTAGTGTAAACTCTAATCTAATACCAAAAACCGACCAATTGCGCGGTGGTACGAAAACATCGGCGCGGTGGTACGAAAACATCGGTGCGCTAGTCCGACTCGCACTTGGCCATTTTTTTTTTTCAAATAAATAATTTAATCTCGACAGGGGACTGCTACAAAAGACCGGCATCGCCAAGGAGCTCATAGAGTACATTGTGTACGGGACGGTGATCCAGGAGGTGAAGACATCGAACGTGGGCCGCGAGGCGGCGCTGGCCGCCGGCTTCAGCGACCGGACTCCGGCGCATACGGTGACAATGGCCTGCATCAGCTCCAACCAGGCCATCACTACCGGTATGTACGGTTCAGTGTAGCCGGTACGAACAAAGGGAAGCACCGACATTTATAAATCTAGTTTCACACACCGCCGCAGTTTTAAAACCAACTGCTCAATGACAAAAAAACAATACTGAATATGCATATACAGCCAGTCTACCCAGTGAAGTTGTAAATGCTCTCTCCGTGAATACTTTTAAAAAGAAACTGGACAATCATTAAAGAAAAAGTGTTGTAATATAATATAGTCGCATCCACCAATTAGACAAAAAAAAAACAAAACAAAAACAAACAAACAAAAATACTTAAAAACAATACAAGTGCACTCATAAATAAAAAAACAGAATACACGCACCAGCTGCCAGCTGTCAGTGTTTAAAATAAATAAATAAAAATAAATAAATAATATAATATAATATAATATTTTTTTTTTAATATTAATGCAAATATGTAAATGTGTAAATAAAGAAATAAAATAATTTATTAATAGTATGCATATGGCTCAGTGAAATATTGTTAATTTTGTGTGTGTTCTTTATGGCAAAATAAATATCTAAATCTCAATTCAATTCAAAAATTAACATAGCCTCCTCTGAAACAAAATGCTGCCTGCGCGCGTAGGCCAGCCGCCGCTACTCGTAGCTACAGCGCAGTTGTTGCATGGGAAGCAACATACCGACGGAACACAACATCCAACTTAACAAGTACTTCAACTTAGTAGACCGGATTGTGAGAAACGGATTCAAGACTGATCTCTTCGCTGTGGAAGTCGGAGCAAGAGGACTACCAGCAAACTCGCTCTACAGTCTCGTACAAGAATCTAGGGCTGCCAAGATCGACGCTAAGCTCATACATGGAGAGAGCTTCGAAAACGTCACTGGAAGCATCCTACAGAATATGAATAGGTAGAGAGAGGGTGGTCGAGAGCGGGACTGGTATTTTCCCGCGTCCTAATCAACGCAGACTAGCTGACGAGGGCTTGATGCGAGCCGAAACGTGAAGCATGCGCGGGAAATTTAGAGTGGCCACTCGCTAGTCCCGACCTCGATTAATACCTTCCTCTACTGCCGATGGGCCCGGATATGTTCGGTGAAGCCATCGCAAGCTTAGATCCACACCTTCCTTCCTTCTGCTGCAGGCGTGGGTATGATCGCGGCGGGGGCGTACGACGTGATCGTCGCCGGAGGCGTCGAGTTCATGTCGGACGTGCCGATTCGACACTCGCGCAAGATGCGCTCGCTGCTCCTCCGTCTCAACAAGGCCAAGACTCCCGCGCAGCGGCTCGCGCTGATCGCCTCCTTACGTCCCGACTTTTTCATGCCGGAGGTACGTGCTACACGTTTTGTAGGGTTCCGTGGAAACAGCAGTATAAAGCAGCCTGTTAGCATTTATATTTTCATTGGCGGATAGTAAATTTTCTGAAACCCAAGTAAAATTTGTAAGTACAGTAGAATCCATCCGGTTATCAAATATTTAGTAAAATAATGAAGTCAGATCAATAAACTCTACTCGCACTTATAGCCAATGAAATTAACCACAAAACGATATCGATGGCTCTACCTACCCACATATTTCCCCCCAAGTATAGTCTCAGGTCCTTCAAGAGAGGCGTGAATGGGCACCTGTCAGGCCGGCATGGCATTCGTAGCCACCGCATGCGACCGAATGTCCATGGGCGTCGCTAGACACCTTATGGGTGACTAGGCGCCACATGTCGCGCTTACTATAAAAAAAAACTATGTAAAACAAGTGAGGATTCACTTATTTAGAAGCACACATGGATTTTTTTTACTCCAGGAAAAACAAAACTCGGCAAATATTTTTGTTATGTTATTATTTTAATAAAATAAAAATTGTTATGAAACAACAGCTGCCTGCTGTTGCCGAGTTCTCGAGCGGCGAGACTATGGGCCACTCGGCGGACCGGCTCGCGGCCGCGTTCGGTGCGTCGCGGCAGGAGCAGGACGAGTACTCGCTGCGCTCGCACACCGCCGCGTTCAACGCGCAGGAGAAGGGATACTTCACTGACGTGGTGCCCGTTAAAGGTAAGGCCTGCCGTCGGAGGCACCCAAAGCACACACTCCGACCAGCCGATTCACCTCCAAGAAGGTAGGTGCCACACCGGAGACTTCCCCATTGGATTGCTGGCTATACCGGACTAGAAGAGGATACAACCGAGGCCGCTATGTGTGCGACCATCTTACATCCAACCGAGTCGGCTACAATTTGAGCCTACCACCTAGACCTAGTAAGGTCATAATAAGAACCTTAACAGACCACTGCAGACTAAACAAACACCTACACCGAATGGGTCTTGGCGACACACCCGGTGTGCAGGTTCTGTATGAAAGAGGATGAAACGCCCACATTGGCGTATCTAGGGTTATTTTCCAGGTTGGGCCTGGCCCCTGAAAAGCGATGGCCAATGAAGCCGAAACCCGATGTACCTACGCAATAAACGTAGGTAATTTGAACTGGAAGTGTTGAGCTGTATTTCGACCATTGATTTCAGAAAGTTTCTTTACCTAAATAAAATTAAACAAACATTTTTTTATTTTGATTACCTAGATGGAAATGGAATTTTATGTTGATTCCTCAGCTGTAGAATATTTAAGTGTTTTTGTGTGAAATTATTTAAGTGTCCACCCTAGAATTTTGGGTTGGCAACCCAACATCCTGGGGTGGCCACCGGCACTTCTGGGGTGGGCACGGTCCACCCGGCCCCCCCTCTATATACGCCAATGAACGCCCATACTTTCTGAATGTGAAGTGCTCATTCACAGTAGAAGCCGTATTCTTGGGGGTTATATTTTTAATCCATGCCAAATACAGGCACTCAACCCCAAGAATATAACTAGGTTGAGTTCTAAACTTTTAAGAGATCACAATAGATCTACCTAGGTCGCAGTGACAACAGGGCTAAGGGCCGTAACTCTCACACTTTAAATCATATTCATAATCATACTACCTAGTAAGGTATACTGCAAACTAAGCAGCTTCCCAGCAACCTATCTTAGAGCTTGGAGTCCATTTTATTAAAACCCTTGTCTAGACAGAGGTACAGTCCGCGCGCGAGCTCCGAGGAATCGGTATTTGTGGAAATTAATTTATTATAGAATTTGTATAGAATTTTTATGGAGATTCATATTTTGTGATGATTATACTATACTAGGCGAGTAATATTATACAAATGTATAATATTAAAATTCTACAAAAATTCTATAATAAATTAATTTCCACAAATACCGATTCCTCGGAGCTCGCGCGCGGACTGTAGTAAACTGGAGTTTACTTGCTCCAGTGAATATTCTTGTTCTCTAGCTTGAAATGTTAGACGTGTGGACGATGTGTAGCGAAATCATTTAATCAAACTTAGATATTTTCAATACAACATGTTGCAACTTTGGCGTCTCGGTCCGAACTGTTCTTGTTTACAAATAAAATCGACAAGGTAAAAATTACATTACAGCAATACATTCGAAACAATACATAATTATATTTTGAATTTGAAAATAAACTGTAAAGTGGCTCTATGGCAAAAGTATAGAATCTCGCGCTGGCTAACTGCCAGTGCAGTAAACCTTCAGCAGCGCATTCATAGCACTCAGAGAGGGATGCGAGAGGACGATTCCTTCATCGCAGGAGAGCTTTAACGCAGCTGCTGTGGTAGCAGCCAAACTGCACTATGGCAGTTTAACAAAAACGACATGCACCGCCTCAACATTAGGTTAGGTTAAATAAAATCTTCTGTAATTTAACCCTGGTAATTTTTTTTTAAACCACCTAAACAGGTTAATAATCTCTGTTTGGGGAGAAAACTCGCATAGTGCCGTCCGGCACAGCTGCAGCAAAACTCTCCTGCGATGAAGGACTCGTTGCGGGAGGGGTTGTAAAATTTGTCAAAATGTTCACAGTGGACGGCAAGCAAGGCGTAGTGGACAAAGACAACGGCATCCGCGTCTCGACGCCGGAGCAGCTGGCGAAGCTCAAGCCGGCGTTCGTGAAGCCGTACGGCACGGTGACGGCGGCCAACGCTTCCTTCCTCACGGACGGAGCGTCGGCGGCGCTCATCATGTCCGAGGCGAAGGCCAAGGAGCTGGGGCTGAAGCCCAAGGCGTATCTGCGCGACTTTACGTATGTCGCTCAGGTTGGTATGAGTGCTTGTTGAAGTTAGGCAACCGTTTGAGGCTGACCGTGGTTCGGATTCCACGTAAAACTGTAGGTCTCCTCCCTTCCTACCATTATACATCTGCGATAAGTCTTGGACGGTAATCGGACTTGACATGTGACTGTCTAGGTTTAAATTCAGCGACAACTGGCGCAAGCTAGCTGTCAGACGCTGCGTCTAGTCTATTTTCTTAAAATTATTTATGTACATAATTTGTTATTATTACTACTTATCTATATTTTAAGAATTTTTCGTCAGCCTCGTTAGCTCAGTGGTGCGGTCGGTCGGATCATAAGCACACTGGGTGCAGTCAGTGGATGGATGGGTGACCGCTCGACCGTTGGAGGCTGACCGCGGTTCGGATTCCACGTAAAACTGTAGGTCCCTTCCCTTCTTACCTTATTAGGTGGTAGGGTTCAACCCGTCCGGGTTTATACCATCGCACTGAATGAAAGGTCGGTCGAAACGGCTATGTAAACAGTTTGTGTTTTCCGTCCAGTTCTGTGTAGCCGGCACAACCAAATGGATGCACTGACATTACACCTCACCATTCACCATGGTGTTATGGGCTGACGTCACGGATGTTGTAACTAAGTGATGTAGGCAACCGTGTCAGTTTATACAAACAGAAAACTATAAATACGGTCAATATATGGCGCAACGTGTAACAATAGAATGCGTGCCCAGGACCCGGTGGACCAGCTGCTGCTGGGGCCGACGTACGCCATCCCGCGCGTGCTGCAGAGCTCCGGCCTCGCCGTCGCCGACATCCACACCTGGGAGATACACGAGGCCTTCGCCGTCAGTAATCTTGTCTACCTACACCTCACTCTGCATAAGAACAGTTGGGTGTTTGTGTCGGCGCGCCCGTCTGGCCAAGGGCGAGAAGCGCCATCCGTTGCCTTTCCCCCACGTAAAGCTGCGTATCCACTAGAGACAGACTCGGGGCGAGGCAGCCGCTCGACCCGAGGCCGCACAAGTGGAGACGCTGCCTCAACCTGAAGCACGCCGCGTCATGAGGTAAATTCGTCGCTGCGGGCCAAGCCATATTTTGTCGGTTTTTTGCCGCGCTCAAAGGGGCCTCTGTCCGAGGCGTGCACTTGGTCTGTGCCTCACCTTGATCTGCAACTTGCCTCGAGACTATGCCTCAAGAGTGAGCAGCCTCAGTTTGCTTCAAGTCGAGGCTGCTCTAATGGATACGCAGCTTTACTCGGTCGCACCTCAGTCTGTACGGTGGCACCGACACAAACAATCTGCTGTCTTTGTTCCGCATCAATTGTACTAGTGTTGTGCTTTTACGAATGTTTACTTTGTTTCATAGTTCGTGTTAATGCCTCCTCAAACAAAACTGTATAAAATTGATTAAATGTGTGCAGGGCCAAATCCTGGCAAACCTGAAGGCGATGGACTCGGACTGGTTCGCTCAGCAGTACCTGGGCCGCCAGACTAAGGTGAGGCCTTTTTATTTGTCTTAGCTTATAGAAAAATAACTAATGAAGATATTGGTATACATTTTCTTTTTAATAATATGCAAATATTTGTATTTTAGCATAATGAATAAAACAATTATATTTATATTTTTGTTTATTTACCACAAACGATACAAAATGTAGGTTTTACAAAAAAGACATTGTATGTCGTAGTTTGGGACGCACTGAGTAGCGGCGCTCGAGAGTCGTCCCCTGCCTCTCCCGCGCACCTCTTATAGATGAATTGTATATGTGTGTGTAGCTAAAACACTCAACTTCAGTATACACGAAACGCGGATCACGAACAGTGCTCGTGATTTTAGAAAGAACAGTGCAAAATCTGATGACGAGTCACATTTGTGATCAGCGAGCTAGAGAAAACATAGGTACTATAAACACATTTGCAATAAGTCTTGGATGGTAATCAGACTTGACTTGTCTAGGCTTAAATTCAGCGATAACTGGTGCAAGCTACTTGTCAGACGCTGCGTCTAGTCCATTATCTTAAAATGCTTTATGTGCTTCATTGGTTATTATTAATTACTACTTATCTATATTTTAAGAATGTTTTGTCAGCCTCTGTAGTTCAGTGGTGCAGTCGGTCGACTGTCGGTTGGATCTTAAGCACACCTGGGCGCGGTCAGTGGATGGATGGGCCACCGCTCAACCGTTGGAGGATAACCGTGGTTAAGATTCCACGTTAAACTGTAGTTCCCATCCCTTATTACCGTATTAGGTGGTAGGGTATAACTCGTCCGGCTTGGTACTACGGCACAGAATGAAACGTCGGTCGAGACGGCTATGCTGAATATTTTGTGTTTTCCGTCCAGTTCGGTGTAGCCGACACGACCGAAGGGAAGCACTGACATGGCACCTAGTTCACCAAGGTGTTATGGGCCGACATCACGGATGTAGTAGGTAATGTAGCCAACCGTGTCAGTTTCCATAAAAAAAAATATTAATTATTATCATGTGTTTTTTGCATTGATACAACGCAGGTGGGCACCCCGGACCTCGCGAAGTGGAACGCGTGGGGCGGCTCGCTGTCGATCGGTCACCCGTTCGCGGCGACAGGCGTGCGGCTCGCGATGCACACTGCGAACCGGCTCGTGCGCGAGGACGGACAGTTCGGCATCATATCCGCGTGCGCGGCCGGCGGGCAGGGCGTCGGCATGCTACTCGAGAGGCATCCCGACGCTACAGCCGATTAGATGTGTGTGTGTGTCGGAGATGTGCGGTGGGGTAGAGCGATGCAATGTGTATTCACGGTTTATTACCGGTTGTAAGGCGGGTACTGGTTTGTATGTGGTATCATTTTGACATGCCATCTAAATAACAAAATACAGTTGTGGAACCAACTTTCAGAGGCAGTAATAAGTGTACTTAGTACCAACCAATAAAAAAAAAACTAGATAAATACCTAACAAATAAAACATAATTCTAAAAAAGAGTGCACAAGAACAATAAGTAAATAAATAATAAAAAATTATTCAATATAAATGAAAAAAAGCGACAACTTTCTACCAGATTTAGACATTAGCTGAGGCTGCCAGTTTTAAATAAATAAATTACACAAGATGTTCCCAAAAATGATAAATTTCAATATGTCTTTTTGTTTCCAATTTATTGGAAATTTTAAAGACAAGTTGATAAACTAAACACATAGACAACGTGCATGTCATTCAGGAAAATGTTTTCGATATTTGCGTGACAAATATGTAAAACATACAACAAAAAACCTACAGGCCGACACACTTTACTAGTCACCCTGCAAAACCCGTAGCAAACACGTCACCGTGGAATGTAATTTCATGTTGGCGCGTTTAGTAACGGTTCTTGCTCTCCGTTTGCCTTCAGTGAGCGCGAGCGACAACAACGAATCTGCCGCTAGCGCCACCGCTGGGCGCCAAAGTATGTCGGTCTTATTGTCAGTTGTAGCTGTATGTATGTTCAAACAGGGGCGCCGACTTTTAGAAATCCTCGTGGGTGCTCGTGCAATTTTTTTTTATTGAACAATCATCATCGTCAACGTGTTGCCGTCCACTGCTGGACATATGCTTCTCCAATTTTCCTTAAATTCTCCCGGCACCCGGCAGCATCGATTCGCAAAACGTTCGCACAATGTTTTGCATTTGCCGCATTGACACATTCGCACGATGTACCTACGCTTGTAGTGCTCCTATATTCTATTGCATGGTATAGAATAATATAGGAGTAACTACTATAACGTTCGCTATTCGCCGCGCCACAAGTGCGAATGTGTAAATGTGGCCGCTCAAAGGCTTGTAAGTAAATAAGGCACTTTTATCGTAGCTCAAATCCTATTACTGATCAGTTTTTATATCTATCGTCGTGGGTGCTCCGCACCCACTACTCACCCCTCGTGGGTGCTGGAGCCCCCGAGCACCCACGTAGTCGGCGCCTATGGTTCAAACATAGTTTGTGCAGATGTAATTTTGATATTATTTTCGGCCAATTATATTTGGTGCCTTGCACAGATTTGTATTATGTAAGTGTAACGAAGTTATTTATACAGACATAGATGTAAATAAGGGAAATTAAATGTTGATAATAAACAATTATGTCTGTGTTTGTTTTAGACACCCTAGATACCTCTATACTATTGATGATTCTTTTACTGACACAAGATGCTCTACGGTTCAGACTCTTGTGTCAAACGTATAAATACTTTTAGTCTACCATGGATATTCATATTGTTGGTGTTTGGCTTATCATGGCAAGAATTTGCGGTCACTATGGCCGATATTTTGGACTGGCGCGTGCAGTCCATCTTCAGGGCGAGTGCCTGGCTGCGACCTATGAAGCTGTTTGTCCCTTCCCTTGCTACAACCTATCCCTGGAGGCGTATTTCCCTTGCCGTGTTCAATAGGAGGCAGCCTTGAACCGCGCACGGGTTTCCTAAGCAAACTCACATTGGCACTGCACAACACTGAGCTGAGGCACTACATGAGAATGTTTAGGATCTATGAAATTTTAAATTATGTGCTACAATAGGCACGAGAAAAGACCGTGCAGTCGACAGGACCAAAGTCACGTCACTTGCGAAACTATGCTCAGTGAGGCGCCATGCCAGCGAATTTTCGGGTTTAAAGATTCCCACGCAGGTTAAAGGATTCTTGAAAGAAGAATGAAAAAAGAAAGAAGGTTGTCTAAATTATTGACACATTTTTTGAAGATTCCTAAGGTAACACCACAGAGCATCAAATGCGTGCGCCCCTCCTAGAGGCGCCCTGAGCGCGATTTCTTTACAACGCCGTTGAAGCCTGTGGGCGTGGCCTATGACTTACATATGTGTGTTGTGCGTGTGCATTTGTTTTGTGTGTGTGCCTAACTTGCTCCTCTTTGTGTGTAGTGTCGATACTAGCACACACACACACATACGAAGCGCTAGCAGCACAGCGTGTAGTTTTTGGGTTTCAAATATTATCGCTTAGGGCGTCTCTAGTAGGGGGCGCGCGCGGTAGGTATTTGATGCTCTGTGGGTAACACCAATGCCAGCAGCCCAACCGTGGTAATTTTATTCGATCGACGAGTTCAAGCAAAATGAACGAGTAGGCGATATTGGTACCGTCGTAGCTGTCAAATGTACAAGTGAGTGAGTGCACGAAACGGTCACGTGGTCTACTCGAACTCGAAAGTCAATCTACCACATTTTGACAGATAATGGTACCGTCGTCGTACGAAATGTGAGCTCGAACTTCGACAAATTTTGACTTATACGCTCACCAAAACACTCGATTGATCTTGATCAACTTTTGCGATAGTTTAGTGAATCTCAAAGTTGGTTAAATGTTTAATTAACGATTCCCATTTAGTGGAAAGGTATTTAAATATGTATTGTTTTATTAATAAGTGGTTGATTCCTTTATTTTTTTTATTTTAGTATTTACTCAAATAATATAGATCAAAAATACAAGTGGGTACCTAAGTATCAATAAAATAAAATAAGAATAAAGTCTGTACCTAGGTACATACATACATACACATAATACATATCACACGCTATATCCCGACAATCGGGGTAAGCAGAGTAATCATTGTTGTGCTGCAAGTACTCTTGTAAATTACAACGCAACATCGACCACCACGTTTAGCAAATAATTATTTGGACAAGATAAATAACAACATGTTTATTCAATATGTATCTGCACTGTAAGTTTACCGAAATAAATAAAATAAAAATAAAAAAAAAAAATAAATAAAAATAAAACATCAAGCAGCAAGTAAGGCATGAAGACCCACCTGCTGCATGGCTCGGTGGAAGGACCGTGACAAAGTGAGCGGTGGCTGTCCCGTCGCCGTTTAGCACGGCATCGTGTCCTTATCCCTTAGTCGCCTTTTACGACATGCACGGGGAGAGATGCAGTGGGGCTATTCTTATTAAGTACCGGCCCACACGCTGGGTACCGTAGTAAGTGCGTAATAAAGTCTTGTCTTATAAGTACACATCTCATATCAATTTGTCAGTACCTAATATGTACCTACCTATGTAACTAATTTATAGGTGACCGGTAGTGGAGCTAAAATGTATAACCAAATATGGTAATAATAGGTTGGTACATCACTCACACAGCTGGCTGACCGGCAATCGACCGACCGACTGGGCCAAACCAACATCGTGTGTGTTGCCACGATGTAATTTTTACTAAATAGCTTCTCTTATATATCGGGTGTTAAATTTATACTCGTTTTTAAACGTAGTCAATACTCTTTTTCTGTTTTAAATAACATAAAGATTCTGAAAAATAGTATACATATTGAACGTTTGATAACTAGCAAAATGAGCGCTTTGCATTCTAGGTAGCATAATAAATTTAGTAAAAAAATTTTAATAGTGGCAAGACTGGTAGATCGACACTCGATCGAAAATTCGTCACTTGGTCGACACTCGCATACGTACTCACCTGCACGCCGGTACCAAAATATTTTGCCTCATGCAACCGATCGAGTCGAGCGCAGCTCGAACTCGTCGTGCGAGTAAAATTACCACGGTAGGGGTCCAGCACACAAAAAAAAAACAAATGTAGATGAACAAAGTGGGCAGATAGAAGGGTTAACCATAAATGAAACAATGAGTTACGTAATCAATCTTTATTTGTAATGGTGCGGTAATTCCATTTGTCACATACAACTATTAGCGCTCCAACAACTATACAGCCCCTCTATAATCTTACATGTTCTAAGTGCAGACGGGCAGCTCTTGCACAATTTCACTTTAGTTACATGATTTTTTAGGGTTCCGTATCCGTCGTACGGGACCCTATTACTAAGCCTACGCTGTCTGTCTGTCTGTATGTCCGAGGGCTGTATCTCTTGAACCGTAATAGGTAGTCCGTTGAAATTTTCACAGAATATGTGTTATTATGGCCGATAAATTTAACATAGAATATGAGTCATGAAACGCATAATTTACTCAAATATTATTTTATTTTGGATAATGTGATCTCCAAATATATAAAACACTTTTTGAACAATTTCATCCAACCATGAAATCAAAATAGGTCAAATAATAACAATATAATATAAAAAAAGTTATCCATTGTAGAAAGTGATTTTAAGAAATTCTGCCCGTCTTCGCGAAAATCATCATGATTTATTTATATTTAGACTTTTTTTTTTACAATCGCACAGAAAAATATGCTCTCGGTTACATAAAATAAAGTCAGTATAACCTAACCAACCGTCGTCGATAGACTGATCCCGTCCGCCTACAAACACTCCAACTCTACTTCACACATTATGTACTCCATGCTTATAATGCTGCAAAGTGCAAACATATTATTGAATATTCCTACTCTGTAATTTCATATCGAATAAATTTTTAAAAGATAAAACATGGTTAGATTTCCATGATTCCAGGGCCCGTTGCAAGTACGAGGTTTCAATTAAGCACTGGACTGTAGTCACTGTTTTTTTTTTTTCAATACAGAGGAAAGTGACATTTGGAGTGTTGCCAGTTTCCGAAAAATTTAAAATAGTCATGCGTGCACGCATGTTATCGTAATTTTATCGATTGATTTACTAATGATATGAATTTTCCGTCCAGTTCAGTGTAGCCGAATGAAGGGAAACACTGATATGGCACCTAGTTCACCCGGTGTTATGGGCTGACGTCACGGATGTTCTAGGTGATATAGCCAACCGTGTCAGTTTTCATAGAAAAAAAAGTTGTAATTTCCAATTTACTGATTCACAAAATTTTAAGCTAAATCTAGCTAAAAAAAAAGTTTATGCTGCCGCCAGCACCACAGGTAGCGCATTTGTGAAGGTGTGTGAAATAATGTTAGTTTCACTTTATATTTCATGTCGCATTATAACTAACACTAAAGATTATTCAATCAATAACAGTCAGATAGTATTTTTACCGACAATCACTAGTTATGTGAAGTGTGCAACCCATCAGTCAAACATAACATCATCCGTCTTGCAAAAAAAAAAACAGACTACAGTGAGCGGCCCATCTTTCTCTCTTACATCGCGCTACATGTCTCATTCGGACGTAGGCGAAAAATGGTAAACCACTATGCGATTTTCACCCTTATGAATATAACATTAGGACATCATTTATGTAAATAATTATTTCAATTGCATATTTTAAAAAACCAGTCCCGATGCAATTTATTACTACACATAAAGAAAATCATAAGTAAAACGGAGTTATTTAAAGAAAAATTTACATAGCGAACATAAAAAAAACCCTTTTATGTTCTGTGAGGATTAACCGTTCATGCGTCGCCATTCCAAAATTAGAATGGCACCGAAAGGTGATCGAAACGTCCCATTCCAATTTTGGAACTGAGGAGGGGCCGACATTCGGCATTGAAATATACGCTCTTTGAATATGGGGATGAGGCACATTATACTTCTAAATAAAGGTGAAGTAAATACTTGAGTTGATTGACTTTGGCGCCAACCTAGTGCAAAAAATTAACAGATTTCTCAGCTGATTTCGAATCTTGGTGACGCCATGTTCGCGCGCGATCACCGCCGCCTCAAACAAACTTGGTGTTTTTGTGTTTTTAAACATTAGATTGTTGTGTTTGTGCATAAATTTGAAAAGAATACAACATTTCTGGAGTGAATTTGTTATTATTATTGGATATATTGTTATGCATTAGCATGTGAGAAATGAAAAAAAAAAACTTAACTTATTTGTGAAGAAGAATACAACATTTCTGGAGTGAATTAGTTATTATTGGATATATTGTTATGCATTAGCATGTGAGAAATGAAAAAAAAAAACTTAACTTATTTGTGAAGAAGAATACAACATTTCTGGAGTGAATTTGTTATTATTGGATATATTGTTATGCATTAGCATGTGAGAAATGAAAAAAAAAACTTAACTTATTTGTGAAGAAGAATACAACATTTCTGAAGTGAATTTGTTATTATTGGATATACTGTTATGCATTAGCATGTGAGAAATGAAAAAAAGTACAATGTTCGTGCAATGTTCAACTCACAATTTGGAAACAAAACAAAGGTTAGTGAACTGTAAGGTACAGATATAGGAAATTTTGTAACGATTACAACCATGCCAAAGTTGCTATAGGTGTTCATATGTTGTTTTTTCTGAAAAAAAAAAACATCTTGCCGTTTGACGGAGTCGGAAGTCGTGCGGAGCGCGAACTGTGAGCGGTTAAGCATCACTGCCCACTCTTTCGGTAGGCCATACTCTGTGTAACCGGAACCGGTGTCCCAATGAGTGCGACAAAGCAAGGATGGTTAGGTTAGGTTAATTATTTCAATAATCCCTTCCCGTCTGCTTTGTACACAAGACTGACCGTAGCACTCGCAACGTACAGCTCTTTCGCCAGAGTAACAACTAAAGATGGGCCGTATGTTCGGTCGGAAAGTTCGGAGCGTAAAAGTTATTTAAAAACCGCACAGTGCGTTCACAATGTTTCTACCGTGTCTCTCGACGCGCAATCTCTCACAAGTGCCTAGCGGGTCGTTAGTTGAAGTCGGCGAGGGACTGGCGCCAGGTGGCGTGGAAGGGGATCTTCAGCAGCTTGAGCCTCGTGTTGGGGAGAGACAGCGTCAGCAGCGACTGGAGAGTCGGCAGCGGCAAAATTTCCACCTGACACGGGGGAACACACAATACCATTAGTTACTCAGGCAATGCATAAATTAAAAAGCAGAGGGAGGCCGCAAACAGATTGGTAGACACACTGTAAAACACTTTAAAATATATCTAGGTACACTGTATAGCACTTTACAATCTACCTAGGTGCATTGTAAAGCACTCTACTATCTGCCTAGGTACACTGTAAAGCACTTTACAATCTGCCTAGGTACACTGTAAAGCACTTTAAAAACTGCCTAGGTACACTGTAAAGCACTTTACAATCTGCCTAGGTACACTGTAAAGCACTTTACAATCTGCCTAGGTACACTGTAAAGCACTTTAAAATCTGCCTAGGTACAACTGTAAAGCACTTTACAATCTGCCTAGGTACACTGTAAAGCACTTTACAATCTGCCTAAGTACACTGTAAAGCACTTTACAATCTGCCTAGGTACACTGTAAAGCACTTTACAATCTGTCTAGCTACACTGTAAAGCACTTTACAATCTGTCTAGGTACACTGTAAAGCAATTTACAATCTGCCTAGGTGCACTGTAAATCACTTTACAATCTGCCTAGCTACACTGTAAAGCACTTTACAATCTGTCTAGGGCACACTGTAAAGCTAAAGTAAGCTCGATTGTTAAGTACCTGCGGCGGGCCCGAGTGCCTCTGCTGCGGGTCGCTGAGCGCACTATAGCCCGGCACCGGCTTCAGCACGGGGATGCTGTGCCCGTCGAGCGGGCTGCGCCGGCTGCCGCCCTCGCACTGGTCGATGAACAGCTCCGTCACGCGCAGCAGCTCGATCGTCACGCCCCACATGAGGTGAGTGAGCGTGTCCTTCAGTTGGATCACGCCGCTCAACACCTGACGCACATTTTTGCACGGTCAACATTCAACTGACGTAATGCTGTTTAGAACTTTGTATACAATTTGCTAATATGATATTCCTTCAAATATAGATGATAGGAGACTACATAATGAAAGAGATTTATTCAGACTTGAGTGGAAAGAAGCGGCGGGTGGCCGAGTGGTTTGGGCATCGGCTTCTCATGCGAGAGGTCCGAGGTTCGAATTCGGTCGGCGTGTACCAATGAGTTTTTTCAGACAAACAAATTTACGTGCATACCTACACCAGCTGCTTCACCGTTCGGAACCGGTGTAAAGCTGTAGGTCCCTTCCCTTGCCCCTTACAAGGTGGTAGGCTCAAATTGTAGCCGACTGAGTTGATACCACCGTACTGGATGTAAGATGGCCGCATAGCAGCCTCGGTTGTGTTCTCCCCTAGTCCAGTATAGCCAGCAATCCAGGGTAGTCTCGGGTACGGCACCTACCTTCGCGGAGGTGGTTTTGGCTGGTCGGAGCGTGCGCTTCGGCCCCTCCGACTCAGCCACCCATACCGGATTACATGTTACATCGAATGTCTATGGGCGTCGTTAGACACCTTATTGGTAGGCTCAGCGCCACATGCTTTCTATAATAAAAATAAAAACGTGTGTGAGGTGTCTGTCCGTTCTCTGGCTAGCGCACCGGTGGGGGGTGACAGAGTTAGGTACGCACCTGCCGGTTGGTGGTGGCGGACTGCGAGACGTACGTGGGTATGATGAGGAGACGCTGGATGTTCTGGCACAGGCCGAGCGCGTCGTCAAATCCAGGCTGCAACCAAACATATTGCTAATCTTTCTATAGGCACACAAACATCACACACTGGCAAGAAATATTCTCCTGGGCACACAACCAAAGCAAGCGGCACTGCTTACAAGTACCCGGGCAGAAGCGCACGCGAAAGCACTTCTGGGTATTCGTGTAAATTCATTTCCGAGGTATTAAACCTAAAACGCAACGACATAAGAGTCATAATAATAATGTGGCGCCGAGCCACCCATAAGGTGTCTAACGACGCCCATGGATACTCCGATGCGAGGTTTGCGAATGCCATGACGGCCTGACAGGCACCTATTCACGCCCCTCTTGAAAGAGCTTCGCACAATCCCATCGGTCGCCTCACTTTTATCTTTTATGAAAGCTGACATGGTTGGGTACATCACCTACTACACACTACTACCTCTGCATCTGCAGCCGCCCCGGTCGTCCTGTGGGCTTCATGGAGGACGTAGACTGGCTGGGGCGGCTGGACATCAGGGGCTTTGCACAAGGGTGACTCGACCAAGAGGGACTAGTTTGCAGGCCTAGAGCCAACCCCAAAAACAAACAACATCACCTACTACCTACCTACACCTGATGTTGTTTAACACATTCAGACCGGGAACGATTTTGCCTATGAGAACCTCGTTTTCAACTTTTTCTTAGATTTCTTTTGCTTCTTTTTTTATTTATACTGTTGTATTGTTTCTTATAGTTTGACCAGAAATCTTTACCCAGACTAAGAAAATAGATAATGATCCCCAGGGCGCGGGAGCACAGAACACGAAAGACTAATGTCTGCCGGTAAAGAAATCTCAATACTAGGAACGCGACTGGTGATGGCGTACGCCCCGCCCCATGAACCGCTTACGAGTGCACCGCAGGTGGGACAACTCTAGTGTGAATGTGTTAACTTCGGTGATCAACAGTGATCGGCGTAGGTAGTTAACGTTCCTTAACGTAAGTTACCTAGTCCACCTTAGATTTTGTTTCTGTGAACAGATGTTGTTGATTTTCAAAATCTGCGAGTAAATATTGATGTGTTTTGAATATTTGTTTTGTTCTTATCTTCATTATTTAATCATCTTCATATTTCACAAATTATTATAATAATTTTTTTATGGACACTGACACCGTTGGCTACATCACCTACAACATGCGTGATGTCAGCCCCATAACACCGGGTGAACTAGGTGCCCCGGATCGCGGCATCATCAATCCCGGAATCCCGGGGCATGTGCATATTAACATCATCATTCATGTTCATTTACCCCAAATGGCACTACCTACGCCGATCACTGTCGATCAATGATCATTCACCGATGCGTGTCACCGCTCTGAGCTGAGGAGGTGAGTGCAGGAGATCACCTTGACATCGAAGTTGACCAGCTCGAGCTGCTTGAGGGCTGGGAGGGTGGAGAGTGCGCGCAGGAGCGCGGGCGCGTCGCAGTCTGCGGTGCCGCGCTCGAGCCGCAGCCGCTGCAGCGCCGCCAGCCGCCGCAGCACCAGACCGAACTCCGCGCCGAACGTGCACTCGCCCAGCTCCAGCGACACCAGCCCGCGCAGCGACCCAACCACCACGCCGCACATCGCACCGCCCAACTCTGCACATCACATTTCGGATATATTTAAACAAATAAAACTAAATAAAATTTACCTACAAATATAACTAAGTACCTATCAAATATATATATTTTTATCAGGTATATATTTTTATGTAATACGGTATTGGCGTCTGAGTCAGAGCGGCCAGAGTACATGCTTCGACTAGTCAATATCACCTCCGAGAAGGTCGATTAAGTGGCAGGTGGCAGGTACCAATGAGTTTTTCCTACCTACACCTGCTGCTTTACCGTTCGGTACAGGTGTAAAACTGTAGGTAGCCGACTGGGTTGGTACCACCGTACTGGATGTAAGATGGCCGCATAGACGCCTCGGTTGTGTTCTCTAATCCAATATAGCCAGAGCAATCCAGGGAAGTCTCCGGTATGGCACCTACCTGAGTGGCCCCTCCGACTCAGATGCCCATACCGGATTACATAAAAAAAAAAACCTAAAAATGCGCCGATTTGAACCAATAGTAGTGTCCTAAAACCCAACCTTTGTAATTGGTTGAGATCTAGTGAGCCGTTACCGGTATATAACTTTTTAATGTAATCTGGTATGGGCGTCTGAGTCAGAGGGGCCATACCACAAGCTCTGTCCAGACAGTATCACCTCAGAGAAGGTAGATGCCATATCGGAGACTTCCCTTTGGATTGTTGGCCATACTGGACTAGAGGAGAACACAGCCAGCCCCGAGCCAGCTAATGCAGGCATCGTACATCCAGTACGGCGGTATCAAAACAGTCGGCTACAACTTGAGTCTACCACCTGGGAAGGGGCATGGGAACGCCGCTAGTGAATGATATAATAGGATGCCCTCACCCTTGATGGAGGTGAGGCTGAGATGCTGGAGGTTCTTGAGATTCGCCAGCGGCGTCAGATCACTCGTCAGCGTGAGACCTAAACACAAACACACACACATTGGATTTTAGAAACAAAAGGCTTTATCGTTCAGACACAATTTTAGGGTTCCGTATCCGTCGTACGGGACCCTATTACTAAGGCTACGCCGTCTGTCTGTCCGAGGGCTGTATAGATAGATAGATAGAAAATTACATTAAACAGTAATAAATATATTGGAAAATTTACATATCCGCAAAGGCGGACTTATCCCTTACAGAGATTTCTTACAGTCAACCTTTGATTTATGACCTTTGTATAGCTTGAACCGTAATAGGTAGCCCGTTGAAATTTTCACAGAACATGTGTTATTATGGCCGATATAACAAAAAATAAGAAAAAGTCAAAAATTCACAGGGTCCCCATACAAGAACCTAAAAAGTAGCGCGCGCCATCTACCGAAAAAAGTATGAAGCATTTTATCAACTAATAGATGGCGTGAGTGGCGCTGACCATGACATGGCGATACGGAACCCTCGGTGCGCGAGTTCGACTCGCACTTGGCCTGTTTTTATAGATCGGCTTTTGGTTCATTCTGAAAGTGGGCGCATGTTGTTATCACCCTAATGGTGGCCAACGGTCGTTATGCTGAGGAACCGCTAATATTATAGGCCGCACAATATAAACCCTAGCTAAAGTATCAGTAAGCGGAGTAACAAAACTCTGATCTCGCGGCCGACCGAGCACTGATCCGGCACAAACTTACAACACAGGTAGGTGTATAGAGGGGAGGAAGGTACTGAAAAGATTAACCTTGCGAGGTGAATAACTGAAAAAAATTTTATATAGTTTCACTAAGGGAGGCAAAATACTCCCAACGTGTTTACTCACGTTACATAGAAAATCATGTCTACTCTAAGGTTAAGATACAAGGGATTTTTTTAATGGCAACACCATTGTACCGTGTGGGGCCCATAGATAAAAAGAATAGCCCCACTGCATCTCTCTCCACGTGCATGTCGTAAAAGGCGACTAAGGGATAAGGATGAGGTGCCGTGATATAGGGCACCGATTCACGCGGCAGGTGGGTCTGCGTGCCTTACTCGCTGCTTGATATATATCTCGTCCGAACTATTGAGAGATCACATTAGATCTATCTAGGTCACATTGGGCTCAGGGGCCCTAACTCTCAACTTCAAACCGTGCAACACCAATGTGTTGACAATTGTTGACAATTCCTATCTACTGTGAGTAGTGCAGAATTTCTTGAGGTGCAATATTCTGTTCAGGGCGTCTGAGTCAGAGGGGTCAGAGCACAAGCTCTGTCCATACAATATCACCTCAGAGAAGGTAGATGCCATACCATTCTACCATTGTTTCACTCGCAACAGGTTGGGAATGCCACACACTGTCGATATCCCCCTCACTTAGGACAAATCGATTCTGTAAATCCTTTATTTACAGTATTGCCAACATGTGGAATTCACTCCCACCTGCATCCTTTTCTCCAATGTACAGTCTGGGATCCTTCAAACATTGTGAAGGTGCACCTAGCCGGCCGACATGGTATTCGCAGCCGTTACTCACTCGCCGATGTGAGTATGAGAAACAATCTCACTCAACCAATCAGAACACTATTGGTTGAAATATGCGTGTAGTTAGCGAGTGAGTTAACGCCGGTAGACCCCTGAATGCCCGTGGGCGCCGTCGGACTATATCTCTGCGTTAGTCTGGCTCGCGCCATGTATGTCGTGCTTCCCATAAAATAAAACTTTTATTCTTCACTCGCTGGAACACTTTGCTGCAGCTCACCTGTGTGGATTGGTTCACAACTCACCGGACATGCTCTTGATGCGCAGGTCGAACAGGTGCGTGAGCTGGGCGATGGGGGCGGGGTCGAGGCGCGCGTCGCGCACCGCCAGCGCGCCCAGCTGCTTAAGCCCGCTGAGACCGCGGCACACCGCCTCCACCGCGCTCGCCGGGCAGCGGCACAGCTCCAGCCTACGTTGCGCATTTACTTATTTTAACTTTGCAAATATAGACTAAAGTGGATTTTTCATTCCAGGGAAGTTTCTTGCCAGTTCTTTTTCACTGTAATAGTTGAACCGGCTAAATGTTTAATGTTAAAATATGACAAATCCGAGTACAGTGTACTGTCTATGGATGATGAATAAAGAATAAAGAATTTTGGGTCTATATAGACCGTAATGCTCTCTAGGTGCATAGTAAACAATTACAAACCCTTCGACTTAATCAATTTAATTTTTTATGAGAGACAGTAGAAACATTATGCAGCCACGTTACAAAAAAACAAACTTTACAAAATGTGGTAATTTTTTTTTATGAATACGTGGGGCTTTGCCACAGACATTATCACAGCAAATTGATGGAGAACCTGCACGTGTAGCCGCACTGTGTGTGGCTGTGCTCAAAAGTTCAAAAGAATATACACAGCCAATAACAGCACTCCTCGCGAAACCACACTCAGAGAGGTTCCGTCAGGCCTCACGCACTCTATGTACTTGCGCGCGCTAACTACCTACCGCCCGGCGGGCCGCCGGCGGTCTAATTCAGTAGAAATTCGTCAGCCGCGCGAAACATACCTACACGCTCGCCCACGCAACTGCGCGCAGCTGCAAAGCAATAATGCACTTTACACTCGATCGTTTAGGTACATTTTCGCACGCAGCGATTGGCGACGTGAAACATTAGGCTATTAAAGCCGAAGGTATGGAACTTTTTCTATGGAGTGATTTATCTGTTACAAAGTAACTATTAAGTAATCTGTGGCGCCGTGCCAGCTACGAGGCGGACAAAAAGGTTGTCGCCTAATTTATTAACACGCCTTTTGAAGATCCCCAGGCTATAGTTGGTATCGGAAGACCGTTCCATATTTTTGCCGTACTACACAGGTATGATTTCGAAAAGCGATGCGTTCTCAGTACACTTCACTTTGCGAACCAACGCTCAGCGCGGCACAATCCCAGCAGATTTGCCAACTACTGAAGCGCTATCCAGCTTGTTAATACGACGTTTGAAGACCGTCAGGTTCTTTTTATATCTTTATTTTAGCCATTCCTGGCTATGCCAGCCCCATAGTAACTATATTGATATTTTAATCTACTTCATCACGATTCAACGCCTGTGACTTTACAAAAAAAACTTAGTATCGTGAGACAAGGCGGTCACTGCGAGCGTGTGTCAACGAACCTCTCTAGAGAGTGTACGGTGGAGATGTTCTCCGCGAACTGCTGCCAGAAGTTGTCGTCGTTCTGCGGCAGCAGCATCTTGCGCAGGTCCAGCCGCTTGGTGCCGTGCCGAGACAGCGCCGCACACAGCCCGCGCCAGTCGTTCACCTGCACGCGCGTTCGTTCCATAAGTTTTTCAACATACACACATACATAATTTTTTTAAAACACAACAGCTTTACTCACGGTTCTTCCGAGCTATGTGGCTCGACGTTTCGTGCCAAGCGTATGGCCCATCTCTGCCAACCGTCGCACTAGGCAGAGTGCTCATGAGGATGGGCCATACGCTTGGCCAGAAATATCGAGTCACATAGCTCGGAAGAAACGTGAGTAAAGCTGTTGTGTTTAAAAAAAATAATGTCTTAACAACCACGGTAATTTAAAAACCCATACATACATACATATCACACACGCTGAATCTCGACAATCGGGGTAAGCAGAGTAATCGGTGTTGTGCTGCAAGAACTCTGGTAAATTTCAGCACAACACCGACCACCACGTTTCGCAAAGTGTTCGAACAAGATACAATCAATCAAGCAACAAGTAAGGCACGAAGACCCACCTGCTGCATGACTCGGTGGAAGTACCGTGCCAAGGTGAGAGGCGGCGATCCTGTCGCCCTTTAGCACGGCATCTTGTCCTAATCCCTTAGTAGCCTTTTACGAAATGCATGGGGAGAGATGCAGTGGGGCTATTCTACCGGCCCCACACGGTACTTACTTACTGAATACATCTTTTAGCGCAGGGAGTCATTCCATGAGCAGATTTTCAAGGAAAAATGTATAAATCTGAAGTGAGACTCGAACCCATTACCTTCGGAAAACATGTCCAATGTTCTTCCAACTGAGCTATATGAAGGACGAGGCTTCCAAAATTCAAAATCTTTGTGGGTTCTCTAGACGTAATTTTTTAGATATATGTACACTGATCTTATAAAATATAAGTGGCAATTTTTTATTATAGAAAAAGCTACATGTGGCTCCCCCATAGAGGTGACTAATGACGCCCATGTACATTCGAACACACGCGGGGGCTGCGAATGCCATGTCAGGTGCCTATTCACGCCTCTCTTGAAGGACCCGAGACCGTACATGTGGGGTGAAATATGTGGGCAGGGAGTGCGTTCCAAAGTTCACCAGTTCTGTGGCGGAACAATCTGCAGAACCAATCCGCGGTACGTCCAGCGTGTAGGGATGCAATCCCTGCCCAGTGCGCGTAGTGCGGAGGTGAAAACACGCATTCGACATAACAAAATGTTCTGAAAATTGCCAAAATTCAACCAGCAATTTCTGTGTTTCGCCTCCGACCCACAAAATTAGACCTACAACACTTGTTTGTTTGCTGCCCAGCCTCTTGGGAAGGCGGGTGGGCCATTCTCCGCACTGAGACCTCAAGACGGTCTGTCGTACGTTGACGCTCGGGTGATGCTACTCCAGCCACCCGAGCTCTTTCATGAAGTGGAGCACTCTTCTCGGTCGCTTCCACACTCCATGGGCAGTTTCCACGTTACCAAGAAACTACAGTCGTTCCTCCGCCACCACCGGGCACTCAAGGAGCACATGGGCGGCTGTTTCGTCCTCCGCCATGGAACCTCTGCATAGGGGACTGTCGGTGACACCTATTGTAAACAAGTGCCTGTTGAGTGGGCAGTGACCCGTAAGAAGTCCTACCGCCATACCCCTACCCCTACCTACAACACTTAATAGCGGCAGCATTTTGACAGCGGACAGCGTGCGTACCTGTGAGTTCTTCATGCGGACGTGTCGCCACAGCACGGGCGTGGCGGCGAACGTGCGCCACAGTCGGCAGACCCGCGCACAACGCGCCAGGTCGCGCATGCCCAGGTACTGAAATATCTGCGGGCACCGACAGAACATGCACGTTGCCTCAGTGTTTTTTATCATCTTACGTAGTCGAAATCGTGGTGACTTGCGACTAAAATGTATCTGCCGGCTGACTCTTTGCCAACTGTATGACAAAATGTCACTTCAAATGACTGGAGGATGGTAATGATGGAGGTGGTGCAGTTTTGGCTTAGACAATTTTATTATTACAAAAGTATAATGTTTTTAGTCAAAGCTGCGGGTGGCCGAGTGGTCTGGGCGTCGGAGAGGTCCGAGGTTCGAATCCAACCGGTGTGAACCAATGATTGTTTTATGATTTGAAAAATGTACGTGCACACCTTCACACACTGCTCCATGGTTCGGATTCCATTTAAAAATGTAGGTCCACCGGGTTGACTGGAGGAAATTGCCTAAGTCCGCCCCTGCCACATATTAAGTGGCATAAAGTGTATTATTATAATCTTTTTTATATTTTATTGATTACAATTTATTTTGGGAGACTTGTTCATTATCAAGTTGTTAAGAATGCTATAATATTGTACAACTGATGGGCGGCAGTCATTCTAAAAACATGAGAATAAAAATATGTTTATTATATTTTAGTTTAGTGGCATGGAATAAGCTGCAAGTACGTAATAAACTCATTAAATTATTAATCAATTCAAAGGACAGACTAGTAAACATAAAAATTATAATATCCAAGAAGGCTATATCTAAAATTAAACAGCATTAAACAAAACACAAAATCAAATAAATGCTAAAAACAAAACAATTCAGACTATGATTCTAGATACTGATGTAGATGCAGCAGCCTCAGCAGGTTATGTAACATAAATAAATAAATAGCATTATAGACATTGCATTTCAACAAATTTTAACTGGATTTAGACGTATCAGCCAAGGCTGCCTGTCTAAAATAAATAAATAAATAAATACAAACAATAATAAAATAGCATAAGTAATACTTATTGTTAAATTTTTTTATTGCATTACGTATTTTTTTTTTTAAATATACCATTATTAGCATGCCCTTGCGGTTATAAACTGTGCCAGTAAGCAATATAATTTCTACGCACTATTGGTAGAATCAGCTAAGAAATAAGACTATTTTAATTAGAAAAAATTACATACATAATAGTATATCTCAGTATATCATCTTAGCTACGAAGAGAGACTCAAAGCGCTATAGCTGCCCTCCCTGGAAGCTCGACGCCAGAGAGGGGATCTAATAGAGGTCTACAAAATTCTGTCGTGTAAATACGATTGCCCTGAGCTGATCCAAATGTTCACATTGAACCAAAACGGTCTTCGAGGCCACAGCATGAAACTAAGCCGAACAATCTTTAACAGCAATACTCGCAAACCTTCCAGAGGAAGTAATAAGCGCACTTAGTACCGACCAATCCAAAAATAGACTATATAAATATCTAACAAATAAAACATAATCTCAAAAAGAGTGCTCAAGAACAATAATTAAATAAAAAATAAATAAAAAAATCCAAGATAATGAAAAAAAAAACCAACAAATTTTAACTGGATTTAGACGTATCAGCCTGGGCTGCCTGTCTAAAATAAACAAATAAATAAATATATTTTCTCAAGCGGTTTATTCGCGTACATAAAAGCATCAAGCTTGACTCGGAACCTTCTCAAGACCAACCTGGGTGACCACGTTGTAGTCTCTCTGCTGACTCCTGTTGTAGAACGGCGTGAAGTGGTCGACCGCGTTCGGCGGCCGGCCGCGCTTCTTGCCGCCGCTCGCGTCCCCGTTGGCGGTCGTCGGCGCGCTGCACACACCGCATAGTCATGTCCCCGAGTTCGTGCCCCGCCGCATCTCCCATCATCCGTCTACCATAACCTCGCTCCTCGCTCGAGAGTAACTAACAACTCATCAATTAACATGTTTATATAATTCAATTATGAAAAGATTGGTGACTCGTCTAAGCGGAAAATGGAATAACCCATTTCCACATGTCGTCGAATCTCTCAAAACAGACATACAAATTTCAGTTATACGATCGGTCTCCGTTAGACAAACAATGGGAGGAATTTGCAATTATTCAAAATCGACACAGATAAAAAAAAAATAATTCAATAATAATTTACATTTTATCTTTGTGCTTTATACTGAATAGATTTCCATTCGACATTCTTCATTCGATCTTGACTTTTTAGATCAAATAAAAATAAATGTTTTTTCTTGCCACACAGCTCTCGGTTTCTCAATATAACTTTCATTGTAACTCCACACGTACCCACTCCTCAACGCGCGCATGTCCACAGCATTATTCTTGCTCTCATGCTCCATTTGTCACGCCCAACTCTCACCCCCGTACATCAGTGCAAGGGTCTATACGGTCTAGTTCTGCGGTATCACCTCCGACATTACACAGAGTTTTTAGCAATTCAGATTGTGACTGGAAAACATTCACCCAGAAAACGGGGCGTAGATATTTAAAAAAAAACAAAAACAAAAAATTTGCGTTTCACAATATTTATAGATATTTCACTACCCAGAAGTTGTTTCACATAAATATATGCTGTATAGTAAAACTATATAATTTCTCTTTAGACTGTCCTTGAAGGTAATATCTTATGACAAAAAACATTTAACTATTTTTAACACACATAAATAATAGTTATAATTACCTGAACAAGAGAACCATCCTATGTAGGTCGTTCCGTCCACAATCAATGCGTAAACGCATACACACGCGTCCGCACGAATCCAACATGCGTACACGTATATAAAACATACGCGTAAACGCACAGACGACTCACGTGCGTATGCGTTCAAAACGCCAGGTTCCACGCTTGCGAAGTTTCCTGCTCGCTAACGGACAAAAAATATTGGCAATACGGAAACCTCACAAGTCGTGGAATCGGTTTAACGAAACAAACTCGTTGCGTGTTTTTTGGTTTATTTGATTTGATACATTTATTTACATGTTAGGGTCTCGCGTGTTCTTTTCTACAAGTTAAAAAGTGATGACTTAAAAGTAAAAAGATAAAATAAGAATAAGTATAAAATGTATATGTGCGCCTCCAGCCGTGGCGTATGACGAGGTGCCGTGCCGCGCTCACCTGCGAACAATAACACACGCTGTTTCACTACGCAAAATATAATGTACACGACTGACCGATTCCACGACTCGCTCGGTTATATCAATGTCCGACATAAGGAGATATGAGCCGTTAACATTTTAATACATTTGCCAGTAACAGTATGACAGAAAAAGTATGATCAAACATTTGATTTTCACAAGATATGTAAAGGATAGACTGCCACTGTAAAATTAGTCTAAAAATGTCGCTGTAGTACAAATTAATTAAGGTATTCAATACAATTGAAAGGTTGAAAGTCTATAACAGTGGTTCCCAATTATCACAGAATGAAACGTCGGTTGAAACGGCTATGTAAATAGTTTGTGTTTTCCGACCAGTTCAGTGTAGCCGGCACGATCAAAGGGGGAAGCACTGACATGGCACCTAGTTCACCCGGTGTTATGGGCTGACATCACGGACGTTGTAGGTGATGTAGCCAACTGTGTCAGTTTCAATAAAAAAAAAAACAGTAATCATAATATAATATGAAATAGGCCCCAATCAACCATTCATCAGTGGAGATAATTTTCACTAATGATGAGATAAGTTCTTTTTACTTTGTAGAGGTAAACGTGGCCATTAAGGGCCAATTGCGCCAACACGAATTTAACTATATAAATCAGTTTAACTCGTTAAGCTGGTACCCGTTGACTGTGGGAACCGCGTTTAAATCCATAACTCGCTACTTAACTCTAAATTCGTGTTGGCGCAATTGGGCCTAAGTGTGTCCACTCGTACCCCTTCTCTTGAGCCTGGGTGCCCCGGGGGTACGTGTACCAATATTTGGAAACCACTGGTCTATAGTGTCTAAGTGCCAGTTTACAACTTCAATAAGGTCTATGTGACAATCGTAATAATAACAATTTATATACACAGTGTAGCATTTTAGGTGGTACTTTTTTTGTTTCACCTAAAACGGATTATGTATTTGAAGCTTGTGTGTCACAAGCCTAGTGATATTCGAAATGGTCAAAGCTTATCCACAAAATTTGTCACACACACGGTGCAAGTTGGTGTCGGTATACTCGGTCGTACTCTGAACATCTAAGGCGCGTACTTTTTTGGTTACATACCAGTTTCATAGTTTTGGCCCTTAGACCCAATAGACTTTGAACCCTTTGATTATTAATACTCTAACAGGATGCAGCACACACTACAACTGTTTTGGTTGTAATTTTTTTTTTCCGGTATTGCGCTTTAATACAAACACATGTGCCGCACTCTGATGGCATAATAGCCAAATCATAGTGAATGCTACACAAAGGAACAATTGCTACGCAAACACACATCGGAGTGAACTTATGGCCGTTTCACCACCTCCGGTTTAAGTCTTGTCCAACAGTTATTTGTCGGTTAAAGTCACATTACTCACACATTTGATGGTTGACAATTCACCGAACGTGTTGAAATCGGCTGATAGTCATAACTCAGTTTAAGCCATTAAAAATAAAAGAATATCATGCGAAAAAACAAGATGCCTCAAAATCCCCACTAACTGTGTATAAGCGGCAGCCGCCGGATGTTTCGGCACCAATATAAACTTCCTCCCGTTGATGACGGCCACCGTCTGCGGCAAGCTCGTCGCCTGCGTCATCGGCGCCGAAGCTATCGGCGTGGAAGCGCTCGGTGTCGAAGCGCTCGGCGCCGACGCCGCCTGCGCCGACGGCGTCGAAGCGCCCGGCGTCGGAGCCGGCGCCAAAATAGGCGGCGGCGCCCCCGGCATCGGCTGAACGGCCCACACTCTCTCGCCGCCGCCGCCTTGCGCTTTCATCCTGAGGTAAACTCTAGGCGGGGCCGCGGCGGGGGGAGGCGCCACTATAGGCGGTGTGAAGCGTATGGGTAGTCTGTGCGGGGTGGGCAGCGGCGGCGCGCGTTGCAGCGGCTGCGTTAGTACGCGGCGTACGGGGACGGGGCGCGGGGCGGGGTAGCGTCGCACGGCGACGCCGCGCGGCGGGGGCGGCGCGGCGCGGAGGGAGATGACGGTGGGGGCGGGGGTGAGGGGCGGCGGCGGCGTCGGGGGCGGCGTGATGGAGCCGGACTTGTGTGTGAGCGGAGGCGGGCCCGTTGTCACGCGGCAGTTCTGCACATTTCCAAATAATTCAATGTTAAATTTCACACTTTTGCACTTTGGCGTTGTTGTTGTTGTTGTTTGGTTTGGGGTTGGCTCTAGGCCTGCAAACTAATCCCGCTTGGTTGGGGACCTTCGTGCAAAACCCCGCAGTCTCCAGCTACCCCAGCCAGCCTATGTCTTCCATGAAAGCCACAAGTCAACCGGGGTGTCTGCAGACCGCCGCAACGGAAGATGGGGAACGGAGTATGTCCCTTCGTTGGTTGTCAAGCACACTGCACTCCAACAATGCTCGGCCGTTTCATCCGTTGCCAAGCATCCTCTGCATAGTGGACTATCCGTAATGCCCATCGTGTGTAGATGTTTATTTAGTGAGCAGTGGCCGCTCATCAGACCAACCGCTATTCTTAGCTTAGCCCGGGCCAGGTTGATAAGCTTCCGAGCCAGCCTTCGGTCTGTTTTAGGAAGGGCAGCTCTCGACTGTCTGCACTCTGAGAGGCCCTTCCATCTGTCCCTGTGTTTCCGTGATGTCGACGCGTGCAACCACGTTCCTTGGTTGCATGCACTTTGGCGTTCCTGTTTATTTATTTTTTCACAGGCAACCTAAAAAAAAATAAGATAATGACGAAAAACAACAAATTGTAACAAATTGTAATTGTAGCCTAGGCTGCCTGTCTAAAATAAATAAATGAATAAATAAATAAACCTAAACTGAGTAGCCCCTTAGGCTTCGCAGGCACAGATACTTTTAAACATCAAAGGCACAGACGTATGTGCCCATCGGCGTCGGCATTGAAGATTAAACACATAAGCCTCAATTTTAGTTCTAAAAAGTTTGGTAGATAACACAGCTCGCGACAGAGGTCAAGCAAGGTGTTTAACGCTGCGTTCGTGGCGTCTGTTGGGAATACGAGAAAGCTATATGTATGTATGTGTACCGTGTGGGGCCGGTACTTTAAAAGAATAGCCCCATTGCATCTCTCCCCGTGTATGTCGTAAAAGGCGACTAAGGGATATGACTTCCTTCTTATATTACTAGGTGGTAGGGTTTAACCCGCCCGGGTTGGTACCACCGCACTGAATAAAAGGTCGGTCGAAACGGCTATGTAAATAGTTTGTATTTCCGTCCAGTTCAGTGTAGCCGGCACGACCGAAGGGAAGCACTGACGTGGCACCAAGTTCATCCGGTGTTATGGGCTGACATCACGGATGTTATAGGTGATGTAGCCAACCGTGTCAGTTTCCATAAAAAAAATGTATGTGGGGCATTCGTGTGTGTGTGTTTGTGTGTGTGCAGAGAGGGGAAGGACGCATCTAATCCCCTATCGCTTCTCTCTCGTGATCTCTCTCTCTCGCGTTCCGCGCGGCCACTGCACACGCTGAAGAGTTGTGGTGGTGTCAGGACTCACCTTGCAGAGGAAGTTGGAGGTGCCGGTGTGGCGCGCGCAGGCCGGGTGGTAGAGGCAGAGACAGACGGTGCAGGCGAGCGAGGGCACCTGCCCCGGCGCGGCCCCGCACCGCATCGAGCACGGCTCACCCTGACGCACGCACGCACACTTCATTAGGTATAACCATCTTACCAGGCATACAGTAGAGCCTCGATAATCCGTACTCAGGCTAATACGAACGCCTCTATAATCCCAACAGCGCCAAGTGACCCCCACTCGCTGACGAATGAATCTAGGAATGACGAATCATTTATTTATTGACGATTGTCCTACTCCAAATGTCAAGAAAATATACCCCACTCGCGAGCCGTATCGGCCAGCACTTAACACTTGCTTAGACTGGGCTGACGAGAATGACCTCTCGTTATCCGAAAAGATGATGCTACGTAATTTGAGGGACAAGGCTTTTTATTTGTCAATAAATAGAACCCGCCAGACTAAAATAGATCAGTTTATAACCAAGAACAGTTTTTTGTGTATTTTATGATTCAGAAGGTCACTCAATATATTTTTTTAAAGTATACAGAGCTGTTTTATTGAATTTGTCTATCTAACATACTATAATCCGAACGCTTCGTGAGTCCGCACAGGGGTAGTTTTTTGGTAGTTTGAATTATCAAGGCTCTACTGTATTTATTTTATGGAACTCTGCATGTTCGGAAACTTCACCCTAAGTAATGGCACCGAGTTGTCACCTCATAAGTCAGTGCCATGTGAGTGCAAAAGCATGATATACTATTGGTAACCTCACTATCTGAAATCAGCCCATTATCCCTAATCCTGTTGGAAGTGTTACATGTCACTTAGGTTGTGTCAATTACACTAAACTAAACGGAAAACCACAGACAATTTTTCATAGCTGCTTCACCCACCTTCACCCATTGTGCTTTAGTTTGGGACCGATATGTACCTCGTATGTCGGCAATTTATTGTAAAATTAAAAACACAAAACCTCATATCTTGCTTTAATTGTAATAACATATGTGTGTAAGAAATACCTTTAATGAGTGTGCACGTTAAGGTTTCTTTTGATATTATCCACAACTTTCGGAAGAACAGTTTTCATGTTTTCTAATAAAATTTGGAAATAAATGTTTTTTTTTGCTCTCCTGAAAAATCCCGATTTTTGAGATACGAGTTTTTCGAATCTCAACGACGACATGCCTTTAATTTGCCAACTTGTCTTTACTTTACTTCCATATTACGTAAGGATTAGCACAATGGACAAGTTGGAACAACGTGGAACAGAAGGAAAGGAAGGTGTGGAACTCAGCTTGCGATGGCTTCACCGAACATATCCAGACCCATCGGCAGTAGAGGAGGGTGTTAATCGAGTTCGGGACTAGCGAGTGGCCACTCTAAATTTCCCGCGCATGCTTCACGTTTCGGCTCGCATCAAGCCCTCGTCAGCTAGTCTGTGTTGACTAGGGACGCGGGGAAACACCAGTCCCGCTCTCGACCTACCTATCCATATTCTGTAGGATGCTTCCAGTGACGTTTTCGAAGCTCTCTTCATGTATGAGCTTAGCGTCTATGTAATGCATGTCTAGCGAGCCGAAATTATACAGAAAGATGTATGATAAGTGAATGAATGCTTTTAAAAATTGGTTGGACAAAAACACTAAGGGCCGATTGAACCAGCCTTAGTTAACATTTAACTGTCTGTTAAAGTGACATTCTCACACATTTGACAGGAGATAACCGTATAACTACAGATAACAGAACTTTGAAAAATCGGCCCTAAATAAAATAAGTAAAAAAAAACCCACAAACATATAAATAAAAACGAGAATCAAGTACACTCAACATACAAAGTACACACATCAGCTTGTGGGGCCACCACAAGGGGCAAATTGTGCCTCTCACTCTAACAATGCACGTTTTATTTTATTATGAAGAAATTATACAACTTATAAAAAAAATCCTATGGGAGAAACATGCATGATAAAATTATTAATGCTTTTCAATAAAAATATTTGGTACGTACTCCACATATAATAATAATAAAAAAAAACAAAAACTTAATAAACTTTTAGTTTTATTTTTCAATTATAATTTATGTGGAGTAACAAATTTTTTTATTGAAACACATTAATAATTTTACCATGCATGTTTCTCCCATAGGATTTTTTTATAAGTTGTATAATTTCTTCATATAAAATAAAATGTATGAAAAACAAATGTTAGAAAGAGAGGGTAGATTTAGGAAGGAGCCCCCTTAAAGCTGCTAGTGCATACTACATCAACAATATACAAGAGAGAGAGGGAGTGAGAGAGTGAGTGAGTACACGCACCTGCTGGACGGGCTGCGGCTCCGGCAGGGTCGGCCGACTGAGCAGCGGCGGAGGCGGCGGCACCAGCAGCCTGCCGCACGAGCCGCGCGCGCAACACCGCAAACTTTAAACACTCGTGTCCGCCCGCCGGCCCTCGACGCGACACAACACAGCACACGCCCACCCCACCCGCACCCCGGCGCGACCGCCGCGCAGCGACAACCGTTCCGCGCTCACAACACATTACAACTACTACGTGACGATACTCCATCGTGACGACAGCCGTAGGTAGTAAAGAAAAGGAAGGAAAAAGAGTTTTTTTTTATTGTTAAAATCAAAGTCGAAATCGAAGTAAAAAAATCATGACAGGGGTTTTCAGGTATATTTTGTTTCTTTTAACTTGGATATATTATTTAGTTGTTATTTTAGGAGGGTACTTTTTCCCTGCATAAAAATATTTTTAGACACGCGTTTGGCGCACGTAAAGTTAAGGGGGCTCCTTCCTAAATCTACCCTCTCTTTCTAACATTGGTCGTTTTTCATACATTTTATTTTATTATGAAGAAATTATACAACTTATAAAAATATCCTATGGGAGAAACATGCATGATAAAATTATTAATGTTTTTCAATAAAAAAATTTGGTACTCCACATATAATAATTGAAAAAAATAACAAAGTTTATTAAGTTTTTGTTTTTTAATTATTATATGTGGAGTACCAAAGATTTTTATTGAAAAGCATTAATAATTTTATCATGCATGTTTCTCCAATAGGATTTTTTTATAAGTTGTATAATTTTTACATAATTAAATAAAACGCGCATTAGAGTGAGAGGCACAATTTAGGGAGGTGGCCCCTTAAATATTTCGGAAACTAATGAAGTGAGATCAACAACCTTTATTGGCCCTTGAATCCAATGAAATTCTCCACAAAACGGTATACAACAAGTTAGTGAGATTCACTTATTTAGGAGATATTTTTTAAGCCCCCCTGTACAAACGTGGGGTGCAAAGTGCCATCTCAGTATTCTATCCCGCGCCCCCGGTTAATGTAATAGACATGCACGGCGCAAGAGAGATGGCTCTTCGCACCGTTGTGCAAGGGAGCAGAACACTCAGGGGTCCGGTTTGTCGCCTTGCCTAGGAACATATTTTTATGTGAGATATAGCCGGCACGATCAAAGGGGGAAGCACTGACATGGCACCTAGTTCACCCGGTGTTATGGGCTGACATCACGGACGTTGTAGGTGATGTAGCCAACCGTGTCAGTTTCCATAAAAAAAAAAAAGAAAAAAAAAAGATGTGTGAGGCATTTTTTTATAATTTTTTTTCATTTCTACATTATTTTATATATCTTTCTTTTAAATTTTTTTGTTCTTTTACTCTTGATGTTATTTCAAATGTACTTAATCTAAGAACTAAATAAATAAAAAGAGATGTTTTGTTTGTGATAATTTTTTTGCATAACAGGCAAGATAACGACACAAGAAAACAGAAATGGGAAAGATGGATAACAGGATACAAGAATTGACACAGGAATCAAGGAAAACAGGTGAAATTGAAGAGCGGTATATGGAGTTTTAATATTTCCGAGTAGGGTTTAGTACCCTTAGCAGCATTATCCTCTCATTATCAACGGTTCCACTAATCTTAGAATTTCTCACAGATACAGAAGAAGAGATTATATATTTCTGCGAGATAATCTTAAGAAGAGTGATATCAGAGGAAACTGCTGCTACGTGTAATTGGCCCCGTCCCCTAGACACCTTCGACAACGGAGGTACGCATCCCCACAGGAAGTGAACGTTGAACGGTAGTCGCTGCGCAAGGTAGGGGCATGGAATGACACTTATTAATACACTTACAGAACTAAAAATAAATTCCGACTACAACTAAACGCGAGACCCTTTACAAAATGTATCAAATCAAATTTCTAACTCTTACTACTAAACTAGAGACAACAGTAATGTTACATTAAATATATTATCGGCAGCCGTCAATGCAAAGTATTAAATATTTTCGTGAGAGATTTGCTTCCCAAATTCTGCGAGTAAATAATTAATTTATACACATACATAACAAACCAATTACTAAAACACCAGAAATAATATTTATTTGCAGCGACGTTAAGCAAAAACCGAGCGCGCCTCACTACCTCTCTAAAGGTGCTCGTAAACGAGCAACTAAAATTGTATGCGTTTTTTAATTACCGTGGATGATAAATAATTTGAAAAAAAAATTACGGCTTTATATGGGGTGGTCTGAGTCATGTGGCTAGACGTTCTCTGTCAACTGTCGCGCCGGATGCGCGCTCATGAGCATGGGCCATACGTATGGCCTCAAACGACGAGCCATATAGCTTGGAGACGACCGTGAGTAGTCATAAAATTTTCTAATAACAACTAAAATTAATCAAATCAAGACAATTTAGAGCGATTTTGACATCACTGACACACATAGAAAGTCTAAGGTTTAGGAAATTATTTATAAATTTATAGAACAATTGATGGAGCAAAGCTTGTTTGGGCATGTGGGTCAACATATTTGGCAATAGTTTCTACGCGAGAAGAACTTGGCGACCATATGGGCAGAGAGACAGAGACGCGCGTACGTGTGCGAGTGAAATAAAACCAAAAGATGCCCAGTGTTTTCCAAGCACATGAAACACAAGGCAACGCCGCTCGGCGACACAATTAAGTGGAGAAATGCTGTGCGACACTGCTACTTATTGCGAAAATAATCGCCAATGATTGTTCGATGTTGCTCCACTAGGTTCGGCAACGATCCTAGTATGTCAAGCAATTATTGCTGTAAAAATTGTCCGTTTACGAGCAACATAAGAGAACTGGAAAGTTCTTTTACAAACAAACTTAATCAGATCAAGCAGGCTTTGCTTGATCTGATTAAGTTTGCGGGACTTGGCTTTAGTCAGAGATTGTATATTTCAATGCCGACCATCAGAAGTTATTGGGCTGTCAAGGGTGTGCTTGCCACCAGCGTTTCAGTGCCTTTTCAGGGCGGCAACAATGCCGTTGACATCGACGTTTGAGCGGTGTAAATTCTGTGTAAGCGTAATCAGGTATAATAATTTTTTTTTGCGCGTATTGAACTTGTACTTCGGAAGCATGTATTATTAGAAGCTTCGACATTGACAGCTGCCGCGCAAGAAGCTCGACGGTGAAGCGCTCACCTGGGCTTCTTCCAGGCGCCGCCGGAGCTGTTGTTGTTGGTGGCCGGGGAGGAGGAGGTCTTATCGCCGCCCGTGCTGTTGCGACCGTTGCCGCTCAGCCGCGACCCGAGCGACTTCACCTGAATAGTTAATAGTTTATATTTTAGTTTATTTTAAGGCTCCCATAACACACACAATAAATTCAAAATACATTTTAGATAATACAAATAAATGAAACAATTTATAAATAAGAAAAAGTAAAAAATAAGAAATAAAAAAATAATCCAATTTAAAATTCAGCTCTGGCGTACATAAAATTATTGTCTATGGCCCACTTGCAACAAATCATGTTTAAATTGACTTTTAGGGTGCAACACACTTATTTTCTTAAGTCTAGATTAAACTGATTTAAATCTCTAAATTTGTGTTGACGCAAGTAGGCCTAAGTAACGGTACCGGAATAAAGGAGAACACAGTTGTGGCTGCTATACGGCCATCGTTCGTCCAGTACAGTGGTACCGACACAGTCGATTTATAATTTGAGACTAGCACCTAACAAAAAAATCGAAAGTAGTCATCCTTTACGATATGCACGGGGAGAGATGCAGTGGGGCGTACGAGAGTAATGCGTTGAGCTATTAATGTTATCTTATTCTGTCCAAGTGAAGCGCAATGTACATACCTTCAGTTTGAGAGGTGCGATGGTCGGTTTGGGTTCGGGGCTGGCGCCCTTGGGCGGCTTGGGTTTGGGCGTACGCTTGCCCTCGACGGTCGCGGCGGGCACCGGCGCGGGCGACGACTGCGGCGAGTCTCGCGGCTTCGCGTCACTGCACACACATGTTACATATATAAGGTGTTTTGTTAGTCATGTCAAAAATTTCGGGAGGGTTACATACACATTCAAATAAACACGTTACCCAAAAAAAAAATATGGTTTTAGCATTACTTTTCGAGAAATTTAACAAAACATGTTTGCTACCTAAACATTAACCTGTGTGTAACAGTAGGTAACTTGCATTGTACGGGGTCAATGACCGTACTATGTTCAAACGCAGAACAGCTGTTTGTTGTAAGTAAGTCACAAGGTCACTATGATTGGTTTTTACAGCTACTTATTTCATTTCATTTATTTTTTTGTTAGGAGAAAAAATGTTTTTTTTTTTGCGTAAAGTGTTTTTTTAGGTGCGTATGTAACCCCTCCCGAAGTTAATGACATGACTAACGAAACACCTTATACACATACAATGCTAGTCTACTGATGCGGTGGACAAGGATCGTAATCGACGGCACGACCGTGTGTGAGTCGGACTCGCGCACCGAGAGTTCCGTACCGCCACATTATTGGCTTTATTATTTGATCTTGTACTTTAAAGTTTTCACTATAATCACACCAAGTTTGACGCTTGTATCTATTACCTTTTTTATGATAGAAAAAAAAAACAAAAAAACCAAAAAAAATATTTTAATTTGAACTTTTTTTTTAATTTCTTAGGATATCGGCCATAATAACACATATACTGTGAAAATTTCAACCGGCTAACTATTACGGTTCAAAAGATACAGCCTTCGGACAGACAGACGGCATAGTCTCAGTAATAGTCTTCCATACGGATACGGAACCATAAAAATTGTATTCAACTCACCGTATGATCTCCTTATCGGGATCGTCGAGGCCGAGCGGCTCCTTGAAGAAGGTGAAGTTGTCGAGGGTGAGGCCCGTGCCGCCGAGGTGATCCGACACCTGCCAACACAACACTCTCCATACAACACTATACTTGCAACGGTTCGAAAATTTGAAGAAATACGTCGGCGGCCCAGTAGCGCAATCGGTAACGCGCTGGCAGCTCAAGCCGGAGTTCCAGGTTCGATTCCTGGTCGGGACGTATTTTTTCTCTTCATTTTCGACTTTGTATTTTCTCTAATGAAGAAAAATCCGAAGACATTCAGAGCTTGGTGCACTATATGCCTCGCCCCTTGCAAGTTCTCTGACGAATGCGAACTTATGTATGTTGGGTGTGACCTATTAAACACTAGCAGGGTGGTTGGGGAGTAATGTTAATCGCGTCCGTGACACCTGAATTTCCTCAAGTGACACGTGCCTCTTGGGTGGTGTCAAATGAACAACAAATGTTCTGCAGCCGCCCCGGTCGTCTTGTGGCCTTCTTGGAGGACGTAGACTCGCTGGGGTGACTGGACATCAGGGGCTTTGCACAAGGGTGTCTCGACCAAGAGGAACTAGTTTGCAGGCTTAGACCCAACCCCTACTACCACTACAACAGCATGCACGGGGAGAGATGCAGTAGCGGCGGGTGACCGAGTGGTTTGGGCATCGGCTTCTCATGCGAGAGGTCCGCGGTTCGAATCCCGTTGGCGTGTACCAATGAGTTTAATGTACCAATGTGCATTAGGTATGCACGTAAATTTTTTGCTGCTTCACCGTTCGGAACCGGTGTATAACTGTAGGTCCCTTCCCTTGCCCCTTACTACGTGGTAGGCTCAAATTGTAGCTGACTGGGTTGATACCATCGTACTGGATGTAAGATGGCCGCATAGCAGCCTCGGTTGTGTTCTCCTCTACTCCAGTATAGCCAGCAATCCAGGGAAGTCTCCGGTATGGCACCTACCTTTTCGGAAGTGATATTGAGTGGTTGGAGCATGCGCTTCGGCCCCTCCAACTCAGCCACCCATATCTGATTACTTATTATATTATACTTATTATATAGTACCGTGTGGGGCCGGTACTTAAAAACAATAGCCCCACTGCATCTCTCCCCGTGCATGTTGTAAAAGGCGACTAAGGGATAAGGGTTTTGCACGAAGGTCCCCGACCAAGCGGGATTAGTTTGAAGGCCTAGAGCCAACCCCAAAATACAACAACAACAACATCGGATTACTTAAAAAAAAAAAGCAGGACTATTCTTTCGTAGGAAAGGACACCACACGTTAGACAGACATGCGGAGAACGAAACGATTAGAGAGTAAGAGTATTGACCTCACGGCTCGAGCGCAGCTTCTTGCCGGCGGGCGTGTAGTAGTAGATGTCGGCGTTGCGCCTGGCGTGCGGGTCGAGCGTCGCCGCGCGGTACACCAGCTCCCGCTTCCAGCCGCGCTCCAGTGGAACGCGGAACAGCGGCGACCCGAGCGTCTCCGTCCCCGTTCGCCGAGCGCTCCGCCCGCTCGCCGGTGAACCGGCGCCCAGCTGTGCAGCAACATATTATAATTTACTAGGTGCTCCCGCGGCGTTGCTTAGCGGCTAATAATAATAGTTCGAGGTGTAGGCCACTTCCATCTAGTCAATTGATGATACCAGTATTGGGGATATCAATCCCCAATACTGGTATCATCGTTTGACTCCCATATCGACTGGGATCTGGTATTGGTGGACCATATCCAACAATACCTAGAAGTGCCAACTGTGAAGGAGGAAATCCAGAAGCGGTCAATAAAATACAAGATCCGCCTCCAGCAGCACGTAAATACTCTGGCGGTGGGCTTATTGGACAGAACAAACGTAGTGTCGCGACTAAAGCGGCAAAATGTACCGGCCGAGCAGTTATAATCCTGCTGCACAATTAAAGTTGAAGCTGTAGTTGATGGACAGCAAAAATCCAAAAGGAAAATTACATGCAACGAATCTGATAAAGGCTATAAAGCTGATGATGACAGATGGAGCACGGAGAGGAGAAAAAAAAAAATATCGACTGATCAGTTCCCGGAATTCTAATTAGAATATTGTCATCCAGTGTTCTTTCAGTGAATTTTTCTTATTAGAACGAGAGAAAACAGTTGATAATGGTAAAAAAATCCTTGCCTCCGTCATCAAACACACATTAAAAAACTTCAGCCTTCAAACAGAAAAAAATATATTCTTATGCAACATCGGCGAGTTACGGTGTTGAGTTGATCCCAGTGGTCGCTGGCAGGGGCGTGCATCCCATAAAGGCAGAAAAGCACTGCCTACCCTGAGTTAAGTCCCAATTCCACCTATCCAAACAATCAAATTAAAACAGATAGAACTACTCAAGTTCACCACAAAACGTATGATTTAAATTGGCGCGCGCTCCTCCCTCTTGGCGCGGCCGCTCGCGCGGACGCAACGCCACCGCGCGGCAAAGGCACACAACACGACTACCTGGTGGTCACTCACACTATTACTCAAATCCTGCGTCATTATATGCTGGAATTTTGCGTGTGTATGCGTGTTTCGATGCGCGATTTAGTACGCCAGGGCAGGACTGCCTTTCACTAACACCACAACAATGCCTCGTAACGTAGGTGTAGCTGGTCTAGCATCGTTCCCGCGTGCGCGCCGGCGCGGCGCGGCGGCGGCGGTGCAATTGTCTGGTACAGTTTATAAAGAAGTGTTATAATCTTTTGTTTATGTTTTTACAAATAAGAAAAGTACCGCCCCTCTTCTCTACTTATTTCTATTTCATCTTTTTGTAGTCAATATACGGCACTGCACTGCATACTCTTTATTGAGATTGGTTCTGTTTAAATCACTCAAAAGGCGTTTTTAAAAGTCACCCTTATTATCTGTATTTATGACATTGTGTAGTTAATTAAAATTTATTCATTTTATGGATATCTGAGGAGCATTGAAAAAAAAATAATCTGTGTGGACATGAAGAAGATGTAAGAGATGAAAACCGGGCTGAGGTAAAAATTAAAATGAATTCAACTTGTTTCTAAATTAAGTACTTATTTTGAATCTTAATTGTTGCCTGCCTACCCGGTCTTAAATGTCTGTGCACGCCACTGGTCGCTGGTATATTTTCAAAAGAGCGTGCTTTGGTTTGTGTTCATGCATAATACTGATTTTATTATTATTTTATTTAGATGAACTAGCAGACGAAGCTCATCTGTTCATATAAATTTTCACTAGTGGTAAAATTGTCTTGTTTTATTCTTATCGTAATTATAATTTGATAAGTACAGCATACATGGCCAAGACAGACCCACAGAGACGTCAAACTTATAAAACCCCTCCCCCTTGCGTCGGGGGTTAATAATAATAAGCAGAGAAGATGTTAAAGTATCTGGATCTGCAGCACGAGGTTACCAAATGTGGCCCGTCGATTCGGCGATCGTTGTGCCCATAGTCGTTACGGCGCATGGGCTGATAGCAAAGAGCCTCGACGACCACCTTGAAAGGCTCTCGCTGAGTGGTTGGGTCAAGGGTCAGATCCAGAAGGCAGCCCTGCTGGACACTGCACGCATTGTCCGGAGGTTTCTCTCTTTGGGACTCGACCATCGGTAGCTTGGTTTCGTCCCGCCGCCGGTGGTGGAAACTCCGTTTGCTTTTATATTAATTTTAGGTTTTAATTTAAAAAAAATGTAAAATGTATATAAAAAGAAATGTGTGAATAAATGAATAAGAAAGATTGATCGTCATGCTTACAGGATAGTGAGAGTGGATTTGTTCACAATTCCGACATCTTCGATCGCAAGCCCACAGGCACCTGTGTGATACTGCTCTTCGTCTCTGTTGACCCGTGCGAGATACCATCGCAACGCAATCTGAGCAGTATACGGTGAAATAGTCCGGTTAGTTTTGATTTTGCAATAAATTCTTCTTTTAGTTTTTTATGACTTTGCCGTGGCCCACTCTTATGTCGTGATCGGCCTAATAGCCGGAATGTCACTCATATACCAGAGACAATTTTTTCAAATGTCAAAGTGACATTATGTTAAAAAAACACAATTGTTTTTTTGGTTCGATCTGTGCCTTTTCGGGTTAGGCAAAGGTTATTTATTAACAATACAGCCTCATCTGTTGTAAGTTTTCTCGTCTGTTGTAATTTTTGTTGTAATCGCGAAACGGAAAAATAATGTTTATTTACGGCGCACCGAACATACGCGCTCAGCCATCTATATTATCACGTTGATAGTGACAATTTTAAAAACTTACTCTTTATTTCTTTTGCTAGCGGCAGGTTTGGGGTTGTCGCTCTCACTCACTCACTGAACACACAGAGCTGAAATGCCATTGCACAGATGGCAAGTTTAGATACCATTTTAGCCCAGTGCCGAGTAAAGCATGCCGGTCTGTACCCACAAATAATACGAGCAGCAAAATTAGTTTTTAGCACCGATCTATAATACTAGATGATCCTTTCATAAACATCATTCCTGAAAAAACATGTCGCAGATTAAATCAGTATAAGGTGAGTTCACCCAGGCTCACCTTAAGAGTCTTATGTCCGCAAATACGCGAGTGACAAGCATTAGGACATTAGCACATTAGCATGAGATGAATTTTAATGTGATCTTATGAATTTTTTTTTTTATTGAAAGCGTGACCTGTGACATTACGCATACTCACATCAGAGAAGAACGTGTCGCCGTCTGAACGATGAGAGAGGGAGGACGACGAACGGGATCCTTCTGCAATAAATATATTATTTACAGTGAGAGTTTGCGAGGTTAGAACCATCGATATATAAAGGAGAGGTGCTTCTCATATTAGCGTACCCGAATACATCTAAAAAAAAAAACAAAAAAAAAATGGAAAAAGACGAGAGGTGTCGTGGGACACCCGGTTGGAACGAAGTTCTTTTCGCTATATATATTATGCATTAAATTACAGGCACAATTATTAAATAAATTAAAAATGTTTGAGTAATTAAATTAAAATAAAAAATAATAATTATGCCTATACTGCTGTAGTATACATAGACATACACTTGTAGACACACAAACATACATACTACAGCAAAAGTATCGTGACGGTCAAAGTCTTACACTTTTTTCAGCCTAGCTCTCATTGAGCAAGTGTCTGGAGTGTAAGATGCGATAAGGAACTTAGTTCCAAAAGCAATTATGCTCTTCTTACTGAAGGTAAACTGTAGTGATAAAATTCCTTCACAACTTAAGATCTTAATGGTAAATTCACCATACATCTGCAAAAATTGGACATCGGACACTAACGCACCCACTCTCCCCTACAAAATAAACCTTTTAACGGTCAACAAGGAAGGCTGTACGACTGACCATCTGTGCGCTGCCTCTTGAGGTTGCGCGGCACGGCGACGCGGCGCACCGGCGTCAGCGCGGCCTCCTCCTCCGCCACCTCGGCAGCCATTTTGTCTGCACACAATATTCACACAATTAATACTACGCAGGCCACTAGACTACTCCAGTTGAGACATCATCGCCGTACACAGGTATGGGAGCAGAACCCTCGACGACACTTTCTCGCCAACAGAGTAGTAAAATCTTGGAACAGTCTACCCGCAGTGAAGTTGTAAATGAGTCGTATAGTTCCAGAACCCGCCAAATTCATTTCTCTACAAAAAGTAGTTATAAACTGTTTCGAATAAAGTATTAAATTTGTCACTTATCTGTTAAGACATTATGTTCCTAACACAGTCCAATCCAGAGTGAATTGCAAAGAAAAATTAACATTCATTCCAGCTCTTGTGTAGTTTGAATGGGCGGCTATTTATCGAGGTATAGTTTTTTCGTCTTACTGTAAAATCGTCGTAGACGGAGTTGGCGGGTTCTGGAACTATATGACTCAAATGTTGTCTCAGTAAATACTTTCAAAAACAAACTGGACATCATTCCTATCTCAATCCTCGTCACTATATCATCTCTTTTAGACCACAACTCTCTCGCACAACACTTTTTGCATATAAAATAATAATTAATCAATATTAGCTCACCAAGAACAGAGCATCTCCGTGCTGAATCGTTCAGCGAAGTATCGCCCGCCTCGAAGCCATGGAACTCAACATTGCCGGTGCTGAGCGTACGCGACGCGCGTCTCTTGAGTCCGCGCGGCGATGCTGGCTTCTCGACTGACGTTTCTCCGCCATTTTCTGCAAAAAAAAAACTTTACTTTCGGCAACCTACCTCAGAGTGTGTGGTTTATCGCAGATCTGCCCTTTTCTTTCTCATATCGATACACAGAGACAGATCTTCGCCAGTGCATTTGTTGCGCTGAAGGAGGTTGCTGGAAACGCACTTAAACCGTATGCAGTGCCTAGTCTATGAAATACAATTCTACATCATGGTAGGTTGTAGTGTTTAGCTTCTTACACTATTTTAAATTGTAAAATGGGAAATGGAAAAAAAATTAAACAAAATTGCGACACGGGCTTTGTGTGAGCGAGACCGCACTTGTGCGTGATTCCACACTCGGCCGAGCGAAGCGGTGTGGCGGCGCGGGAGGTGGGACGTTCAAATATATGTTACGATTTTGTCAACCTCGGTAGCTCAGTGGTGCGGTCGGTCGACTGTTGTTAAGCAACGCTGAGCGCGGTCAGTACTTGGACGGGTGGCCGCTCGACCGTTGGAAGCTGACCGTGGTTCGGATTCCACGTTAAACTGTAGGTCCCTTCCCTTCTTACCTTACTAGGTGGTAGGGTTTATCCCGGCCGGGTTTGGTACCACCGCACTGAGCAAAACGTCGGTCGAAACGGCTATGTAAATAGTTCGTGTTTTCCGTTCAGTTTAGCCGACATGAAATGAAGGGAAGCACTGACACGGCACCTAGTTCACCCGGTGTTATGGGCTGACATCACGGATGTAGCCAACCGTGTCAGTTTCCATAAACAAAAAACTTTTGACTGAGAGCAACTATGCTAACAGATTAAAACGCCGTCACATCCTTGCGCCCGGAGGATAGGACGTAAATAAGCACATAGAGTACCAGACACATGAGGAGGGTTATCAACGGATGACTCGACTCACACGACCAACATCACACAGAATATCTACTTGCGGTCACATTCTGATTGCAGAAGTACATACATATATTATGTTCAACGATAACCGAGTGCATCCTGAAGTTCGTCACAGTTACATATACAGGATGTTCCAGGATATGGTTTAGTAACTTCAGAGTTCGAGAGGGGTCCATATTTGAAGACAAAACACTCTGAAACTTTTTCCCAGATTCGGTAATTTTATAGTACTTTCTCGTGAAAAATTTTCATCAAGATTCGGTGGTCATCACCAACTGACAGATACCAGACAGCTTTAGTCAAGGGAACACACTGAAGGGTCTGTAATATATCAGTGTGTGAGTTTGTTTGTCATATGACATTATGCGCTACGGTGGGGGCTGCCACTGCAACTTTTTTTAAATTTTGTTATGAGAAAAAAAAAAATCGTAATTTCCAGTATGAAAATATATTCCTAATAATAAGTACTTTCTATTCCCGAAATTTCTCAAACCTATCCTGAAACAACCTGTATACACTGAGTTGCATTAATAGGTAGCAACCGAAACACCTTTAAAAGAGAAGTTTTTTGCGCCCTTTCTCCATACAAAAATGGAAAATAAATTTAAAATTCTGACATAATTTTTTTGGATAAATAAAAACAATTCCATCTGAAATTAAAAGAGTGCATATCTAATATAGAAAGAGCGATCGTAATACGTACGTTATAATACGCGCATACGTTATAATATCTCTTCTGTGACTGCACGCTTATACTAGTACTATGCAAGCATACACTCTAGGCAACGGCATATGTCGACTGATTGTAGAAACGGGCACATCGACTCTGAAGTGTGAAGCGTAGAGAAATGTATAATATAATACAAACTATCTCTACATAATAATAAAATTCAACATCTGCAGTCTGTGTGTAGTATGTTCGCGTATAACTCAAGAATGACTATACTTTTCTTATGAAAACCAGTATGGGTGGCTGTGCCGAGGGACCAGAAACAGCTAAATTCACATTACCTTGTAATATAAAAACGCTAAGTGAGACGCCATACCAGCAAATTTGCAGACTAAAGAACCGCTATCCAGCTCGTTAATGCGACGTTCGAAGGCCCAAGGTTGAAATAAATTAAGTATCGGGGAAACACACTCGCCGGTAGCCAATTCCACACCCTAGCGGTGCGAAAGAGGAAAAATGATTCTGAGAAACGACGGGTCCTCAAAAGCCCGCAATGTTAACCAAAAAAACGGTGTTTAGTTTCTCTGCGATGAGTGCTACGGTGATAGGTTGGATGAAGTAATGGAAGTTCCTCCGCTGTAGATAACCTACCTATTTAAAAGCTTCATAAATAAAATCCGCAATTGACCGATGCAGTCTGACAGATCTCAGGATAGTCTTACGCTATATGAAGAAAGGTGTCGAACTGAGCCTGCGATGGCTTCACCGAACATATCCGGGCCCACTAGCAGTAGAGGAGGGTGTCAATCGGATGTCGGTCACAATATCTTTAATTCGAGCGGAGAGAGACTCAAAGACTCTTCTCTCTCAAGATTGCCTTGTTACGCACCATATCACGTAGCGATATTCCCAGCACGGTTCGCTCCATTGCTCGCTGGGCAACTTTGAACATTTGGACAACAGCGGCCGTCAAACCACGTTTCACACCCGTACGTCATCACCGGGTGACGTACGGTTGTGAAACACGGTAACCGTCGCTGTTGTCCAGAGGTTGAAAGTTGCCCAGCAGACAATGGTTCGCTTAAAAGTCAAGAATTCATATGGGGTTTTACACAATGATTCTTTAAAGGTATCGTTCTATACAATAATGGAGGAGAATTTGGTATTCAATTTAAAAACATTGCCATTTAGCGGTAAACTAATGCAACGCTTTTTGAAGTAGTATGCTGGGCAACGACTGTGCTGTTGAAGTGAAGGATAACTAAAGTATTACCAGGCCTCACGCACTCTATGTACTTGCGCGCGCTAACTACCTACCGCCTGACGGGCCGCCGGCGGTCTATTTCAGTGGAAATTCGTCAGCCGCACGAAGTATACATAGACGCTCGCCCACGCAACTGCGCGCAGCTGCAAAGCAATAACCACTTTACACTCGATCGTTAAGGTACATATTTGCACGCAGCGATTGGCGACGTGAAACAGTAGGCTATTAAAGCCCGAAGGTAGGAACATTTTCTATGGAGTGATTTATCTGTTACGAGTTAACTATTAAGTAATCTGTGGAATAACCAACAAACGTTCGGCGAACGGTCGTAGGCCCGTTCAGCGATTTGTAAATATTTTGGAAATTACGTGATATACGTACACTTATTTGTAATATGTAACGCCGTCATCCTTGTTTCTCTTCCCGGTACGATTTTTACAGCGTCGCAAGGGACACGTAGGCATTATATTTGTAGAAAACTGCGATCGACGCGCCTGCGCTCGTCAAGCGTGCGAGCGTGCGATCGACAGACCGTCAACTCGTGATCCACCATTTGGCTTATGTCAGTAGGAACCGATCGAGCGTAGGTATTTGATGATATAAGTCAATGGTTTTACATATGTTTTAAGGCACATCTAAGAACAGTTATCAGGGCTCAGCTGTTAAATGACAAAGATAACTCATTGGGCGCTCAGTAAACTTCAATTAAATGTTCCAAAACAAAACATAAGAAATTACATAAATTACCACACCTTTATCGTGGACATCTTCAGATACAGGGACAGGTGCCTCCGCACTCTCCGACGCGATCGCACTCTGTTGCACGGGAGCGTCGACAGCGATGGAATCATTTACCCGCGCTTTGCACTCGGCGTCATCACCGACCGGCGCGGGCTCCTGTGTCGAGCCTTCTCCGCTTTCACCCATAGGCGCGTCTACAGTCTCCGCCGTCGGAGCCGCAACTATAGCGTCCTCCGCACCGACACTCTCCACACTCGCAACGTCTGAACCCTCCATCCTAGGACCCTCAGAGCATCACAGTCCAGCGGCGACACGAACTCGGCTTGTCTTGCAAAGATCGAGCGTGACGTCACGCGGTCGACATCTCTCCTCTCCCGCAACTACGCAACACAATCCGCGGCACTGAATAGCGGCCACTCGTAGCGGGAAGGAGCATCGGTGTATTGTCTATCGTACATAGAGCGATTCCCTCGCGCCGCCACTTCACCAACCAACAAACCCACCATTGATATGCCATAGACAAACGCATCCATCCGCCCGCGCGCCAGACGCCACGCGATTTGTGATGTCTATGGTTCCGCTTTTCGGTTCGTTTTAGTGCAATATCAGACCAAAAAATTGGTTTAAAAAAATGCACGTAGATTTTTATTTTATATTTATCATCGAACTATGACGAGTAACCTCGAGGCGCTTTTTATCACATGATATTTACAATTTCAGAATTTGCGAACAAAAAAAAATCTAAACCGCTGCAGCCAATATCTTGTACAATCAGTTTAGTTATATCTCCCTCCCATTTATATTACAAGAAAAGGACAGAATGTGCAAATATCATAGTGAGATCACGCGCACATAAAATCCCAATGTCGGAACTTCCTGTTGCTGAAAGAACTTTTTCGGCGGGAATAGCTTGTCAAGGTTAATTAATTTCTTGTTATCTCTAGAAAATACCTTGATTGATCAACACAAAAAGTTGGCAAAAGGCGGACTTGCATATTGGCCTATTATATATTCGGTGCCTATGGCAAATGACATTTTGCCTATGCAATGTGATATATTTTCGCCAGGTAGGTTAAGTAAGATATATTATAGCGTCACGCCAATATACTTGAGATGAGCAAGTAGAGGTCGGAAATGAACGCAATCGAAAAAAATCTACGAATTCGGTTAGCTTTCATGTTATTCACTCGAAAACTACTCAACCGATTTACATAGGGGTTTTCACCAATAGCATCTGTACTGTAACGACACGCCAACCGACCAACGCCCTGTCGTCGAATCCACGTTTGCTTGTCGAGAACCATTCAATAAATTCAAATTTTTCACTCACGTTTTCTGATATTTCCACTCCCACTAGTATGACTAACGCATGTGACAGATATTTTGTTGGGAATCTGTCACGTAACATTCCTTCTGACATGCATGACACATTGATATACATACATACCACACGCTATCTGCTTATCTCAACAATCGGGGTAAGCAGAGTAGTCGGTGTTGTGCCGCAAGTTCTCTTGTAAACAAATTACTCTAACACATTCATTGAAGTTGAAATACCCAGGCTTACAATAATGGTTATAGGATATGTGCCACCCATTGACTTTTGTATTACTAACGTAAGGAAAGGACGTGCCCATACGAACTCAATAAAGTGACGGTAAAAAATAATGCTTAAGGCCGTGACAAACGCCAACGACCTTGAGCATTCGGGAATTCTACATAATGTACCATGCGACTGCTAATTTCGCTTCGCACGTTCATGTCACATTTAGCGTAGTTTGTCGCTATCAGCCTAAAGAGTTGATGGTTCGGGGTTCGAATCCCACTTTCGTATGTTTTTTTTTTTTGCTTTTTTATTATTTTAATTATTAAAATGATTGTGGCTTATGTAACTGATGCGTGATTCTAATTTTTTATTTTTTATTATTTTACCTAAATAACATTTTATTGTAATTTCTTCCAAATTATTTTAGTTCATGTACTTACCACTTTTTATAAACCTCTAAATAGACTATCGATGAAAACTAAAATAAAAATAGGTAGGTAGGTAATAGGTAGATAGGCATTTAGGTATGTATGACAAATATTATAGCAACATAGGTACCGGCCGGCGCGCGCGGCGCGCGCGGCGGCAGCATGGCACGGTGCGGTGGGGTGCGGTGCGGTGCGGTAACTCAGTAGCAGCGTGCGGTGCGGAGGCGGCACGGCGGCGGCGGCGGCGGAGGCGGTGGCGGCGGCGCGGTGGAGGCGCGGGAGGCGCCGCGCCGCCGCGTCGTCTCCGCTCCGCGCCACCACAGTGCCGCCGCCGCCGCCGCCCCCGCTCCGCAGCGCGCCGCTGTTGCTAGGCTACTTTTATTTAGGCACGGTTCTATAGTCCTTGCATCTCAAGCGCAGACAGCGTTATACCACAGTACCTATTAGTTATTCTGTGGTTATACCAACGAAAGCCATGCGTATAACGCCCCGTCAAGTTACGTACCGGAGCGTATACTGATAGATACCACAGAAGAGAGATATTACTGATACGGTCGTACTGTATACTGGTACGGAAAATGACACGGTGGCAACATCACCTACAATACAACATCCGAGATGTCAGCTCGTAACAACTGGTGAAGTAGGTGCTATGTCAGTGCTTTTCTTCGGTCGTACCGGCTTCACTGAACTGGACGGAAAAAAAGAAGGGAGTCATATCCCGAAATAGTTTGTATTTTCCGTCCAGTTTAGTGTAGCCGGCACGACCAAAGGGAAGCACTGACATGGCACCTAAGTTCACCCGGTGTTATGGGCTGACATCACGGATATTATAGGTGATATAGCAAACTGTGTCAGTTTACATAAAAAAATTCCTCAGTCGCCTTTTACGACATGCACGGGGAGAGATGCAGTGGGGCTATTATTTTAAATTACCATCCCACACGGTACAAATATACCTAACCTACCTATCTTTTTTCCATTCGATCCAAACACAGAAGACAGAAATGACGACCGACACGCGGGCGCAGCAGGGCAGGAGCGAGCAAGCGAGCCCGGAACTAAAATTGTATCTAGTATTGAAGTGCCTGCTAAATTGACGAAGGCAAAAATTTTACCCTTCCGACTGAAGAATTACGTCAATAATTTCATGTAGGCGTTTTTTGTTTTTTATTTTTATCTCCTTTCGTGGATAAAATAATAAAACAAATTGAATAGAGTTTTCTCAGAGCTTTGTGACCTTTGAATCGGTGGTATTGTAAAATTGTAATAATACACACATACTCAGATTTTCAAAAATTCATGCTTTTTTTATATATTTTTAATTTTATGTTTATTACTTACTTTTACTCATTATTAAAAAAACCAGCAATGCACTTTGTTGGTAAGGAACCAAAATATAGGTTGGTATTTTTTTAATTTTCTGAATGTGTGTCAATTGGTCAGTTTTGGACCTTCTTTGTCGCACTTTTTGCATGTTTTGCGTATTTGGCGTTTGTCACCGCCTTAAGTATAACATCATTCAAACAATCTCCAATTAACTCATTTTCCAAATACAAATATTCGAAATATAATGTGATATTCAACATTATGCAATATTCAGATTCCAAATTAATTTTGATCAATTTAGGCATCCACTTTAGTGATACATTTATTGAGTTCGTATGGGCCCGTCCATGCGCTAGTAATATATAATTCAATGGTGCCACCGCGGCAATAAAACATGAGTTGTATTTTTTTTTATGGAAACTGACATGGTCGGCTACATCACCTACAACATCCGTGATGTCAGCTCATAACACCTTGGTGCCATGTCAGTGCTTCCCTTCATTTCATGTCGGCTACGCTGAACTGGACGGAAAACACGAACTATTTACATAGCTGTTTCGACCGATATTTCGCTCAGTGCGCCGGTACCAAACCGGGCGGGATAAACCCTACAACCTAGTAAGGTAAGAAGGGAAGGGACCTATAGTTTAACGTGAAATCCGAACCGCGGTCAGCCTCCAACGGTGGAGCGGTCATCCATCCAAGTACTGACCGCGCTCAGCTAACTGGTCGGGATGAGATTGTAGGATGTGCGGGTGAACATAGAAAATAGATTTTGAAGTAAAATGGAAATAAAAATCACACTTTTTAAAAATATAGTTTATTTTTCTATCACTTTCAATGCCTTCCACCTCTTCCCCTTCCGCCGCCCCGACCCCCTCTTCCTCCCCCGCCGCCGCGGCCCCCTCTTCCGCCGCCGCCACCGCGACCCCCTCTTCCGCCGCCGCCGCCCCTGCCCCCTCTTCCGCCCCCGTCCCCTCTTCCACCTCGCCCTTCTCTACTACCACCCATTTTACTTCGGCCCTGTCGTTCCCCTCCGCCCCTTCGATCCCCTCCTCCCCTTCGTTCCCCTCCACCCCTTCCTTCCCCTCCGCCTCCGCCCCTCCCCCCTCTTTCGACCCCTCGTCTAGACGCCGCCGGCTTGCCGAAAGTCTTTCCTTTATTCCTATCACCTCCCTTCCCCTTCATTCCACCTTTCGCCCCACTCCTGCCGCCCCTCTTGGTCGCCGCAATTGCCCTGTTCGCTTCGTAACGAAGCCTCTTTGCTCCGGTGCGAGAAACGTCCGTAAGATCTGTGGCAAAGTTGCTCTGCTTTCGTTTGCTTCCGGAAGGTTTGCCCCCTGAAGGGTTGTCCCCGCCGCCGCGTCCTCGGTCCGCTCTGTCGTCGTCATCTACGGCGCGAATGCGTTTCGTTTTCGTCTTGCTCTTGGACATGCGCGATTGTAACAGTGCGATCTGTTGGCGGAAGGAGAAAAAACTATTTTAATTTTATAAAAAAATACATAGACACGCACACACATACACACAACGACGCACCACACCACACAACACACCTTTAGACACCTAAGTTTATGCCCTGCACAAACATTAAGAAAAAAAAAACTAATCAGGGAAACATGTAATTGGCCATACTTTAGGCATAAAAAAATGTGTATCCGCCATTGTGAATGGCTGCATGTTTTCTAATATAAATAAATAAACCAGCACGAGTGGTCCGTCGGGAGAAGACAATCCGTCTCAGCCCATGTTTTCCGTCCAGTTCAGTGTAGCCGGCACGACCGAAGGGAAGCACTGACGTGGCACCAAGTTCACCCGGTGTTATGGGCTGACATCACGGATGTTGTAGGTGATGTAGCCAACCGTGTCAGTTTCGATAAAAAAAATTTTTTTTTATGAAAACTGACACGGTTGGCTACATCACCTACAAAATTTTTTTTTTTTTATGGAATCTGACACGGTTGGCTACATCACCTACAACATCCGTGATTTGTGAGTGGTTTGGGCATCGGCTTCTCATGCGAGAGGTCCGAGGTTCGAAAAAATTTACGTGCATACCTACACCTGCTGCTTCACCGTTCGGAACCGGTGTAAAACTGTAGGTCCCTTCCCTTGCCCCTTACTAGGTGGTAGGCTCAAATTGTAGCCGACTGGGTTGGTGCCACCGTACTGGATGTAAGATGGCCGCATAGCAGCCTCGGTTGTGTTCTCCTCTAGTCCAGTATAGCCAGCAATCCAGGGAAGTCTCCGGTATGGCACCTACCTTCTCGGAGGTGATATTGGCTGGTCGGAGCATGTGCTTTGGCCCCTCCGACTCAGCCAACCATACCGGATTACATAAATAAAAAAAAAAAAACCAAAATGAACCTTTTTTTTTACCTTTTCCATATCAGCGTGCGCTCGCTCCTCCGCCGTGTCGTTGACTTTCCTCTTCTTCTTCTCCGGCGCCGCGCGAGCGTGCCTCCTCTCGTCGCCGCCGAGCTGCATCGGTCCCTCTTCAGAGTTCCGCCGCTTGCGTTTATTGCCCGCTTTTGCGTTTTTGTCTGTCGCACATTCAAATTAGTTACTACATAGCTTGGAATGGACTTAGTAAATATATTATATGTTGTGCAAGTGAAAATATAATTGAAGAATATGGCTATATAGAATTAAGGCTATGTCCAGCAGTTGACGCATACACGCTGACTGACTGACTTCATTGGGGGGGTGGTGGTGGTTTAGGTTAGGTTGGGGGGAGGGGGGGGGGGGGGGGGGGGGGTTTATGGGCCTACCACGTAGTGAGACAAGGGAAGGGAACGAAGAAGACAAGACAAGACCTACAGTTTTACATGGAATCTAAGCTACAGTGCAATTTTTTTTTAATGTAGGTAATCTGGTATTGGTGTCTGAGTCAGACACACACACATGGTTAATGCCATACTGGAGACTCCCTTTTGGATTGCCGGCTATACTGGACTAGAGCAGAACACAGCATAGCGGCCATCTTACATCCTGTAGGGTGGTACCACAGAGCACGAAATACCGCGTGCCGCGCCTCCTAGAGACGCCCTGACCGCGATTTCCCTACAACGGCGTTGAAGCCTGTAGGCGTATGACTTACATATATGTGTTGTGCGTATGCATTTGTTTTGTGCGTGTGCCTAACTTGCTCCTCTTTCTGTGTAGTGTATAAACTCTACTGTACTAACACACACACACACATACGAAGCGCTAGTAGCACTGCGTCCAGTTATTGGGTTTCAAATATTATCGCTTAGGGCGTCTCTAGGAGGGGGCGCGCGCGGGGGGTATTCCGTGCTCTGTGGGTGGTACTAACACAGTCGGCTACAAATTGAGCCTACCTACCACCTGTAAAGGGCAAGCGAAGGGACCTACAATTGAACACCGGACGCAACCAGACCTGTGCGACGTATTAAACGATTGAGAACCCATCGGTTCTCTAAATCGTTTCTTTGTCGCACCGCTAGGGAACGCACGTGTGGAACTGTCTTCCGGCGAGTGTGTTTTCCGAATTCTTTAACCTGGGTGTCTTCAAACGTCGTATTAACAGGCTAGACAGCCTAGCAACAGTCCGCAAATCTGCCGGCATGGCACCTAACTGAGCGTGGTTTCGCGAGGAGAGGTGTTTTTGGCACTGTCGAATGCACCATTGGTCTGTCGGCATAGCTACCCATGTTGGTTTACATAAAAACAAACTGATCAGCCGGATTGTTTGTGTGTGTTGTTGTGTTTTGTGTACTATAACTGTAAAAGTTCTTCTTCTCCTTTTCACTGTTTATGTTAGGGAATATTAGAATATTATTTGTGTTGTGGTTCCGTATCGCTGAAGGCCGGGAGGACTGGAGGAAAATTGGAGAGGCGTATGTCCAGCAGTGGACGCTTACACGCTGACTGACTGACTGACTGTACTTGGGCCCGACTTAAAATCAGCATCCCTCTAACTGGCTCCCGGACTCGGTGGTGAGGCTGTGTTAGGTGCAAATTGTCTTGTCTGTGTTGTGTTTTTATTGTATCTATTGTGTGTGTGTCTATTGTGTGTGTGTATGTATTGGATGAGATAAATAAACTCATTAATTTCATTTCATCAGCCCAAATGAAGTGAGAGGAATAATGGTTTCTCACCAGAACCCGGCAAGGCAGTAAGAGCCAGCCTCTCCTTCTCCTCTCGCTTCTGCTTGCCGGTCTGGAACCAGGACTGCGGCCGCGGCGCCGCCGTCGGCGCCTCGCCCTCCTCGCCGCTGCTCTTCTTCACCTTAAGATAAGATAAGATAATTCTTTATTTCTTAAAATGTAAGCAGGTAGAAGTATTAGTAATAATAGAATGTACAAGCATCTTAAGAAAACGGTCTAGACGCAGCGTCTGGCAGCTAGCTTGCGCCAGTTGTCGCTGAATTTAAGCCTAGCCGGTTCACATAGTTACTTCATTCAGTTCACAAGTGGATAAAACTGACCATACAAAACCAAACCAATACAATAATACAACAATCAAAATAATACAAAATAACCAAAATAACCTTCTTGCCGGCGGAGAGCGCGGCGTCCATGCGCTTCGTCTGCGACTCCATCTTGTTCAGCTGCCGCTCCGCGTATTCCTCGTCGAGGATCGCGGCTGCCATCAAACAGTATACATATCACACACGCTGTCGAATCCCGACAATCGGGGTAAGCAGAGTAATCGGTGTCGTGCTGCAAGAACTCTGGTAAAGTACAGCACAACAACACCGACCGCCACGTCTCGCAAAGCATTCGAACAAGATTCAATAGATCAAGCAGCTAAGTACCAGCATACACTCACGGACATTTTGAGTGATGCTTAAATGATTTGTGCAATTTGGTTTTAGTGAAATTATTTATTTGTCGCGTATTTATTATTTATTGTTTTACCGCGTGTGGTGGCGTGCCTTGGGAGAGGCCTATGTCCAGCAGTGGACCGATACAGGCTGATGATGATGATGATGATGATTTATTTGTCGCTAATAAAATTATACACCAATTACACCATATTGAATTTTACAAAGCAGCAAGTAAGGCACGAAGACCCACCTGCTGCATGACTCGGTGGAAGGACCGTGCCAAGGTGAGAGGTGGCTACCCTGTCGCCCTTTAGCACGGCATCGCGTCCTTATCCCTTAGTCGCCTTTTACAGCAGGCACGGGGACAGAATCAGTTGGGCTACTCTTTTTAAGTACCGGCACCACACGGTGTAGTAAGAAAAAGAGGTTTCAATATAAACGGCATGAAATGAAGGGAAGCACTGGCATGGCACCTAGTTAACCCGGTGTTATGGGCTGACATCACGGATGTTGTAGGTGATGTCTTCTCCTTTCCATACCGAAGTAAATGCAATTTATAATATTAGATACATATCTTTACTCCCCTTCTCTTACTCTCCTCTCATTCAGTTGATTGTGTTGCACAACGGTACCACCGATCTATGTACATATTATGTAAGTTTATTATATATATACATATATATGCTTATTAAAGTATTTATGTAGTATTTGTATGTAGTTTATCATACATATTTCTTTACAGTCTTAACACATTGCCACAAACTATTCTTGTTCGCCTGCATGTACTTCTCCCACATCCCAAAGGTTAGTATCTAACTTTTATAAATTGGTGTTCAATAAAGAATATAAATAAAAATAAATAAATAAATGTAGCCAACCGTGTCAGACCCCATAAAAAAAAAAATTAAACAAAAATATATATATATTAAAAATAAAACATACTAACTTATCTTTCCCTCAATAGCCTCCATCTTCGCCTTGTACTTGGCGACTATATCCGGCGGCACCGCTCTCGACTTGACCGGGTTCCGCGCTCTGCGCACCACCTCGCGCACGACCGCGCGCTCCGCCTCGCCCGCCAGCGAGACGGAGACGCCCGCGCGGCCCGCGCGCGCCGTGCGCCCCACGCGGTGTATGTAGTGCTCGAGCGTCGCCGGCAGCATGAAGTTGATCACAGTCTTCACTCCGGGTATGTCCAGCCCTGCCGAGAAACATTTATTTTTCATTTATTTGTGTGCCGTGTGGGGCCGGTACGTAAAAATAATAGCCTCACTGTATCTCTCCCCATGCATGTCGTAAAAGGCGACGGGCCGCCATCCATATACGGACTGCTTCAAGCTGTCGAGACCGACTGCACGAATGCAGTCGACTGCACAAATGCAGTCGACTGCATTCGACTGCAACTTGCAGTTACATGCAGTTGCGTGCAGTCGAAACTCAACTGCACCTTGCAGTTGGGTTTCGATGTGCAATGTTCCTGCACTCAAGTGGAAGCGCGCCGAGCCGGGCGGGGGAGAGAGGCGAGCGGTCGGAGCGGACAGCTTGAAGCGGTCCGTGTACCGCGCGTCGGGCAGCTTAGAGCTTAGAGCTGTTGACCGCACGGCGAAACTCGACTGCGTGCTACTGAATTTTTTTGAGTGCGACTGCAGGCGAACTGCTCGTGCGGTCCGTGTATTGCGAACATGAATTTTGTATTGAAACTGCAGTTTGCCATGTGGCGGCTGCTTTGAGCAGTCGAAGCCAACAGCTTGAAGCAGTCCGTGTATGGCGGCCCTAAGGGATAAGGACAAGATGCCGTGCTAAAGGGCGACAGGCTCGCCACCTCTCACCTTGGCACGGTACTTCCACCGAGTCATGGAGCAGGTGGGTCTTCGTGCCTTACTTGCAGCTTGATCTATTGAATCTTGTTCGAACACTTTGCGAAACGTGGTGGTCGGTGTTGTGCTGTAATTTACCAGAGTACTTACAGCACAACACCGATTACTCTGCTTACTTGTATGTACTATTACTCACAAGTGATTTCTTCTTCAATGTAGGCTTTTCAAGATTTGCAAGGTTTTCTCATTTGTCGTGGTAAATGTGAGAATCCAAAAAGCCCCAAAGGAAGAAGTCTGGCGCCGTCAGAATTGGCGCTCTGACCGGCAAATAGAATGAAAAGGGTTAAAGATCTTCCCATTGATTCAAAGCGTACCTCTAGCGGCAACATCTGTGGCGACCAGCACATCGACCAACTCTTCGCGGAACCTCTTCAGCGAGTCGAGCCGCTGCACCTGCGTCAGCGCGCCGTGCAGCTCGGCGACCTTCACGCCGAGCAGCCCGAGCGCGAGGTGGAGCCGGTGCGCTTGCTTCTTGGTCTGCACGAACACAACCGCACGGTTGCGGAACGTGCGGCAGACGAGGGCGGCGAGTATCGCCTCGCGGTCGCCTTCGCGGTCACGCCGAATCCTGTACAATTATATACACGGTGTTGCAGTTGCCCCCGTAATATATTTAACTGACATAAGGGGGTTATTCTATATGTGAAACTAAACAACGTCTGTGGCGAAAAAAATATTTTTGAAACAAAAACAAAATTATTTTCTCCATACAAATTTTAAATACCTATTCTCAAAATGTATGTAGAAAAATATTTTTTTTCTTCAAATTAAAAAGTCGTAGAACAAAAGTTGTCCTATTTCACGTACAGAATCACCCCCCTTTCGGGTTTTACGGTTGGGGTTGCAACACTGTGTATAGCAACACATATTTACTGTGTGGGGCCGGTACTTAATAAGAATAGCCCCACTGCATATCTCCCCGTGCATGTCGTAAAAGGCGACTAAGGGATAAGGACAAGATGCCGTGCATAAGGGCGACAGGCTAGCCACCTCTCACCTTGGCATGTTGTTTCCAGCGAGTCTTGCAGCAGGCGGGCCTTCATGCTTTACTTACTGCCTGATCTGAGTTATCTTGTCCGATTACTTTGCTAAACGTGGTGGTCGGTGTTGTGCTGTAATTTTTTTGTTTTTATGGAAACTGACACGGTTGGCCACATCACCTACAACATCCGTGATGTCAGCCCATAACACCGGGTGAACTCGGTGCCACGTCAGTGCTTCCCTTCGGTTGTTTTTACCAGAATACTTGTACCACAATACCGATTACTCTGCTTACCCCGATTGTCGGGATACGGCGTGTGGTGTGTATGTATTTACTAACATTTTTTGTTTTTTGTTTTTATTGAAAGCGGGACATATGGGTCCGGGCCACCCATAAGGTGTCTAACGACGCCCATGGACATTTCGATCGTATGTGGGGGTTGCGAATACCACGCCGGCCTGACAGGTGCCCATTCACGCCCCTCTTGAAGGACCTAAGACTGTACTTGGGGGGAAATATATGAGCAGGGAGTGCGTTTGTTTTATATGATTGTCCAGTTTGTTTTTTAAATTATTCACAGAGACAGCATTTACAACTTCACTGGGTAGACTGTTCCATGATTCTACTACTCTGTTGGTGAGAAAGTGTATATATTCTTTATTGAACACCAATTTATCAAAATTAGGTACAACAGGCGAGCTTAATGCCGCGAGGCATTCTATTCTAACTAACCTTTGGGATGTGGGAGAAGTACATGCAGGCGAACAAGAATAGTTTGTGACAATGTGTTAGATTAAAGAAATATGTATGATAAACTACGTACGAATACTACATAGATACTTTAATAAGCATAATATATATGTATATAATAAACTTACATATTATATGTACATTAATCGGTGGTACCGTTGTGCAACACAATCAACTGAATGACAGGAGAGTAAGAGAAGGGGCGTAAAGATATGTACTTATGTAATATAAATTGCATTTAATTCGGTAAGGAAAGGAGAAGTTTGTTTAAATTTACCTTAAATACATTCATAGACGTAGAGGAGCGTAAATGCACAGGCAGATTATTCCAGAGGCGACCTGTTTGTACTGTGAAAGAGTCCGTGTAGAACGAGCTTGAGTGAGCCGGTATTGCCAAGAGTAAGTTGCCAGCAGATCTTAAAGCCAGGCCGTGAGAAGACAGAAATTCAAATCGTTCACTCAAGTATTTGGGAGCAGCAGGATCATTGTGTCAAGTGTCGTCGGGGGTTCTGTTTAAACCGATTATGATTAAGATTTAAAGTTAGGGCCCCTAAGTCCTGTTGTCACTGCAACCTAGGAAGATTTATTGTGATCTCTCAAAAGTTTATAGCTAACACTCAAGTCTGGAGGCTGACCGTGGTTCGGATTCGACGTTAAACTGTAGGTCCCTTCCCTTCTTACCTACTAGGTGGTAGGGTTTATCCTGGCCGGGTTGATACCACCGCACTGAGCGAAACGGCTATGTAAATAGCTTGTGTTTTCCGCCCCATTCAGTGTAGCCGGCATGAAATGAAGGGAAGCACTGACATGGCACATAGTTCACCCGGTGCTATGGGCTGACATCACGGATGTTGTAGGTGCCAAGTTTCCATAAAAAAAAAATCAGCTGCTGTAAAGCTGTAAAGGTTAGAAGGAAAGGGACCTATAGATTTACGCGGCATCAGAACCACATCCAGTCTGATTTATTCCTTATTCTTTATTCATCATTCGTATGGTAGTACACTACACTTTAATTTGTCCAATTTTATTTTTACAATCCGGTTCGATTACTCCCACAAAGAAGAGCCGGCAAGAAACTTCGCAAGTTTTTTTGCGCAAAGCGCAACTGTGCTCGGTACTCCAAGCCTTAACCAGCAACACCATTTAAAGATCATTTTATTTTTTAGTTTCAGCTATGTTTAATTTTAATTTAATTATAATTTTAATCATATTTAATTATAATTTAATTAACTATAGGTAAAATGTATTACCTGAAATAAAGTTTTATTATTATTATTTTATTTCTTTATTAACACATTATCTTAAAACTAATTTTGTACATATTAAAAACCTAACATTAAAAACATATACAAAATTAACCTTAAAAAAAATGGAGTTTCCACCACCGGCGGCGGGGCGAGCCCGGGCTACCGATGGTCGGGTCCCAAAGAGAGGAACCTCCGGACGATGCGTGCAGTGTCGAGCAGGGCTGCCTTCTGGATCTGGCCCTTGACCCAACCACTCAGCGAGAGCCTCTCAAGGTGGTCGTCGAAGCTCTTCGCTATCAGCCCATGCGCCGAAACGACTATGGGCACAACGATCGTCGAGTCGACGGGCCACATTTTGGTAACCTCGTGCTGCAGATCCAGATATTTTAACATCTTCTCTGCTTCCTTACTGACGAGGTTACCATCGTGCGGCACGGCGATATCGACGAGCGTTGCGCGCCTTGCCTCCCGGTCTACTATCAGGCCTGTTCGCGAGAATAGTCCTGTCTGTGATACTGATAATGGACCGGTCCCAGTAGAGTGTGACATGACCGTTCTCGAGAACTGGCGGTGGAGTGTACTTATAGTAAGGCACCTCGGTACCCACAAGTTTGAACTTTAAGGCAAGTTGCTGGTGGATAATCCTGGCTACTAGGTTGTGTCTATGCAGATACTCGGTGTTGGCAAGCTGCGAACAACCGGAAATCACATGTCTGAGGGACTCGCCAGGTTGGTGGCAGGCGCGGCAGATGTCAATGGTGCCGTCCTTCATTATGTGTTTCCTATAGTTGTTCGTCTTGACAACCTCATCTTGTATTGCAAAGACAAAACCCTCGGTTTCCCCGAAGAGGTCCCCGAAGCGTAGCCAGTGCACGGAAGCAAGTTGGTCTACATCCGGTCCCGTGAGAGACCGGAAATACCTACCGTGCAGCTCCTTGCCTTTCCATACTTCCATGCGGTCCTCGGTGCTCAGTACAACCGGCTTCCGCCAGTCCTCTTTTCCCATGCTCAGCGGGGTAAGGCCTTTATCGCTGGTGACGACATTATTATTATTATTTTTATTTTTTTTTTTATTTTCACGTTTTTTGTACAAGTACATATTTATATTAATTTTATATATTTATAAAATAAAATATCTATACAAAATTAACACAAACAGAGAAAAACAAAAAACGGTATACTCGCCGGCGGCGGGAGGCGGACCTTTTGGAATGCCACCAAGCACTAGAGGTTATCGCCAAACACAACAGAGTCACCCTTCAATGGATAAAAGGACACAGTGGGTGTTTAGGCAACGACGCAGCAGACGAACTGGCAAGGAGAGGAGCAGGGTGGGTGGTCGATGGACCTGAGCCGATAGTGCCCCTCCCGTTTAATCAACTAAGGTCATGGATCAGAGGACACGCAAAAGACCAACACCAACAGCTATCGTCACAAATAAACGACTGCAAGCAGACAAGAGCGGCGGTGCCAACCATCAACAGGAAGCTCACAAAGGGTATACTACAGCTAAACAAAGGTAAAATCAGATTGGGAACCTTAACTGGACACTATCCACTAAATAAGCACTTATTCATTATAGGTAAAACAGATAGCCCTCTGTGCAGGGGTTGCATGGGGGCTGAAGAAACGCTATCCCACGTGCTGCTACAGTGCGAGGGGGTGGCAAATGAGCGGGCAATCATCCTCAAAAACCCGAGGAGACTCCAGGAGGCCTGCAAGGACGTCGGACGCCTGCAGGCCTTCTGGACGGAGCTGGGCCGGATGGAGTAGCGGCCGGGGTGATACGCACAACGGGTCCAAACAGTGAGACCTACATGCGGAAAATGCCCACCAAGAAGAAGAAGAAGAAGAAGAACCGTGTCAGTTTCCATAAAAACAAATTCACATTTCCGCTATGAACGGAGTTATATCAGTGTAGCCGGCACGGCCAAAGGTAAAATCACCAAGGTGTTATGAGTCGACATCACAAATGTTTGTAGGTTATGTAGCCAAAGATGCCAGTTTCCACAAAAAAAAAAATTCAAAAGCAATGACAAACCTGACAAACTCCTGCCGCAGATTAAACGCCACCTCCTTGTTTGAGTGCACGAAGAGCTTGACGGGCTTGCTGAGCGACACGGCCGCGAGCTGCTTCACCTCGTCGCTCATGGTGGCCGAGAACAGCATCGTCTGCCGGCGCGGCGAGCACTGCTTGATAATCTCCTTCATCTGCTCCGCGAAGTATTCGTCCAGCATCCTGTGTAGCGCCAATGTTCCGTTTTTTAACTGACTTCAAAAAAAGTAGGAGGTTATGAATTCGACTGTAATTATTATTTTTTTTTTTTTTTATGTTTGTCTCCTCAGAACTTTCGACTGGGTGAACCGATTTTGATGATTCTTTTTTTATTTGAAAGCTGGTGCTTCCCGTGTGATTCCATTTCAATTTGGTGAAGATCCGATATTAATAGCAAAAAATTACTGAAAAAAACTGTGGAATAAAAAACTACTTAAAAAAATATAAAAACCGCCTTCAAAAACGTATGAAATAAAAAAAAAAACGAACCTTAGAGTTGAAGGCGGCGCTAAAGCAAGCAAAAATAACCGACCGCCTTCAACTCTAGGGTTGGTTGTTTTTTATTTCATACATTTTTTAAGGCAGTTTTTTTAGGGTTCCGTATCCGTTACGGGACCCTATTACTAAGCCTACGCCGTCCGTCTGTCTGTCTGTCTGTCTGTCTGTCTGTCCGTCTGTCTGTCTGTCTGAGGGCTGTATCTCGTGAACCGTAACAGGTAGCCCGTTGAAATTTTCACAGAATATGTGTTATTATGGCCGATATAACAACAAATAATAAAAATAAGGAAAAGTAAAAAATTCATGGGGTTCCCATAGAAGAAACCAAAAAGTGTATGCGCCATCTATCGAATAGACTATGAAGCATTTTAACTAATCATGAATTTTAACTAATATGAAGCATTTCATAACACGCCATAGATGGCGTGAGTGGCGCTGACCATGACATGGCGATACGAAACCGTCGGTGCGCGAGTTCGACTCGCACTTGGCCGGTTTTTCTTCAGATGTAAGATGGCCGCATAGCAGCCTCGGTTGTGTTCTCCTCTAGTCCAGTATAGCCAGCAATCCAGGGAAGTCTCCGGTATGGCACCTACCTTCTCGGAAGTGATATTGGCTGGTTGGAGCATGTGCTTTGGCCCCTCCGACTCAGCCAGCCATACTGGATTACATAAAAGAAAACAGATTCAGTGGCACCAACTAAATAGTTTTTTTTTATTAATAGCGTGACATGCGGCATCGTTTCACCTACAACTAGGTGTCAAACGATGCCCATGGACATTCTGTGATGTACGGGAATTGCGAATGCCATGCCGGCCTGACAGGAGCCTTTTTACGCCCCTTTTGAAAAACCCAAGGCTGTAAAAGAAGTAAGGGATATGACTCCCTTCTTATGTTACTAGGTGGTAGGGTTCAACCCGCCCGGGTTGGTACCACCGCACCGAATGAAAGTTCGGTCGAAACGGCTATGTAAATAGTTTGTGTTTTCCGTCCAGTTCAGTGTAGCCGGCACGACCGAAGGGATGCACTGACGTGGCACCAACTTCACCCGGTGTTATGGGCTGACATCACGGATGTTGTAGGTGATGCAGCCATACGTGTCAGTTTCAATAAAAAAAAAAAAAAGTTTCAACCTGTCCGCCTCATCCAGTATGAGGACCTCGATGGAGTGCAGCGTGAAGGAAGGCGTGTTGCGGATGTGATCGATGAGTCGCCCCGGCGTCGCTATCACCACGTCCGGGTTCTTCCGTAGCATCGTCTCCTGCAAACGCAAAAATTTACTATACACTGTTCGGCGAGTGTTGATAGTGAGTCCTATTCCCAGCAGTGTATAAAAAGTTTATTTTCTCATCAAACAAAATAAATGTTGAGCAGATATGATAACTAACATAAACAATATCATAGCATAAATTATATAAACATAAATAATTGGTGTCTTGGGAGAGGCCTATGTCTAGCAGTGGCCCGGTTCAGGCTGCTAATGTAATATTTTGTGGCTGGGTTCCATACTAAAACTTTTTTTTTTTCAAGCAAAAATAATCCGTTTACCAGAAAAGGCCTATTCCCAGCAGTGTTGACGGTGAGTCATAGCAAATAATGAGCATTTGGATAGAGGACTCGCCAGTCGGGACGACGACATCAAGTACGTCGGCGGAAAGCAGTGCTTCCGTACCGCTGAAGGCCGGGAGGACTGGAGGAAAATTGGAGAGGCTATGCCAGCAGTGGACTGGCATTAGGGCTGCCACCTTTAAAAAATTGCAGACCCGAAGTATTCAGGAAATTCAAAATTTGGGTGAGTATTTGATTAGCGGGAAATAGATCGAACATTGCTGGTATGCTTATTGTGTCGGCCTAGATAAAAGATGAATTATAGTGAAAGAATTGTTTGCCGGAAATGCGTAGTTTCGGAGAAAAAAAAATGGAAAAAAAAAATTTTATACAAATAAAATTTTAGATTTTTTTAAATGCACCAAAAATTTATTTTTAATAGGAATTTATGCAAAAACAACATGCGCCGCCTCAACATTAGGTTAGGTTATAAATCAACCATGTTTATTTTTTTTTACCGACTTCCCAAAAGGAGGAGGTTATCAATTCGAGTGCATGTTTTTTTTTATATGTTTGTTACGCGATTTCTCCGTCAATTGAGGGCCGATTTAGAAAATTCTTTTTTTGTTTCTTTATTTACTTATTCAGCAATTTGCAGTTTGACACATATGGCGAATAATTCTGTACCACTTCAACCGATTTTGTTCAGTTTTCGTATGTGTAGCCTTAAACTTATCCAGTGTACCCTGTGGGTAGAATGAAAATAATCTCCACAGGTTAATTTAAAATATTTGTAATTTTCACTTTTTCGCACAATCATTGTGAGCTACCTTCATTCTCTCTTCTCTCGTTACAACACCATGAGTGCACAAGCTTCTCGATTTTTCTAAAAGATAAAATTTGTCCTACGCAAAGTTTTCTTCACTGGTGCCCTATAAGTGTCTAGCCTGGCGATCTCCACGGCGGGGCCCCCAACCGGCGGAAGGATACAGGTAACGGCGTCCTAGGGCGCCAGTAAGCACCTCCAACTCCACAGCAAGGTAGCCCTTTTTTTTGTTTGATTATTTCTACCAAATTCACATTTTTTCAATACAGTCCACTTTCTCATTTTCGCACATTTTTTTGGCCCTTCGATCCGAATTTAAATTGAAAAGTTACCTGTGGAGATTTTTTCGTGTTTCTCGTTTGCAATATAAATTTTTTCTCGTTTCTCGTAAATATATATTTGCAATATATAGTACATTTTTCTCGTTTTTCGCAACTATATATTTGCAATATATTAAAGCACATTTTTCTCGTTTCTCGTAATTATATATTGGTATAGTACTGTAACGGGTGTAACGGTAGTACCACCCCGGAGGCAGATATAACTTACAGGGATCCACCAGCTCCAAAACCCAAAGAACCTGCTCTAGCATTTGATGCTGATTCACCGACGATGGAAGAGCTGGAATACCACATAAAAAGGAAACCAAATAGTTCCGCCCCGGGACCCGATGGCATACCATACATCATATACAAAAAATGTCCATCAGTGCGGAAACACATGTTGAACATCTACAAAAGAATTTGGACGAACAGAGAAGTGCCAGACTGTCTTGGTAAAGCCGTGTTTGTTCTTCTACCAAAAAAGAAAGAAGTTACTGATCCCAAGGATATTAGACCTATAGCCCTTACGAACACAATTTCGAAAATATTCTTCTCCATTATACAGGCCAGACTACTCAAACACATGTGTACCAACGACTACTTACCGAAGAAGTACCAGAAAGGTTTTCTCCCAAGAGTTGCAGGGTGCCTCGAACATAATTCTTTGCTGACTGAATGTCTTAGAGATGCAAGGAAGAATGAGAGACAATTAACTGCCACGTGGTTAGACTTTGAAAACGCCTTCGGTTCGGTGCGCCATGAGTTACTATTAAAGGCGCTAGAGTGGTATAATGTGCCACCTCTGATCTGTAATATAATAGCCTCCTACTACAAAAAACTTTCCTTTGTAATACAAGTAAAAGGCGAAACGGAGAAGACACCGGAAATTCGTTACGGCATAGGACTTTTCCAGGGTTGCTGCCTCTCTCCTGTCACATTTAACATTGTTATCAACATTCTAATTGATACGCTTGTCGTAAAAGAAAAGAAATGGGGATACAGGTTCAAATATGGAGACACATATATGGCGGCCATCCTGGCATTTGCGGATGATATTACGCTGTTAACCCGCAATCCAAAACAAAATCAGTCGCTTCTTAAGGTGGTGGATGACTATTGTGAATGGACCAAAGGGATGAAGATAAAACCAGCGAAGTGCTACTGTTTGAGCTTAACCAGGAAAGGTTCAAAGTTTACCTCGAGCAATCCAGGTTTGACAGTAGCCGGAAAACCAATCGCAACCGTGGCTGATGAAGCTCCTTTTAAATTCTTGGGCAAAAGGATCACCAGCAGAGGAAAGGAGCATCCTACTGATGATATTGTCCAACTTTTCGAAGAGAGCCTCCGCCAAACTGACAATCTTCCCCTCCTGGGTACACAAAAGGCATGGATTTACGATAACTACCTGACATCAAAACTTTCATGGCCATTTCTCGTCTACGACTTCACAAAGCAAAACCTGACTAAATTAGACTCGTATGTGACCAGATTCCTGAAATCATGGTTTGGACTGGCTCACCCGGCTGACTCGTCAACGCTATACAGATCTCACAATAACTTTGGACTGAACATTAAGAAACCGTCGATATTTTATCAAAAGGCGAGAATAGCCAAACGATGTATACTCAAAGACTCCAATGATAGCGCTATTCAAGCCTTACCCAACACATCACTATCAGATGAACTGGAATCGAGACTCGACTTCTACAAATCATTCCAAGTTGGTACACGCACCAATAGATCTGGATTGGGCATAGAAACAGCAAAGTCTGATAAAGAAATACTGAAAGGTTTTGCTCAGGAGGACATGGAACAAGGCTTCAAACTTCACGCCTTAAACCTAGAAATGCAGAATGATTGGCTAACAGTGGGTGACTTCTGCATCCCTCCTGCATTGAAGTGGAAATCCATAATATACAACTGGTCCCCTGAGCTGCTTAAGTTCTACTTAAATGCATTCCAGCTTACTCTCCCCGACCCGAGTAACCTAGTTAGATGGGGGAAATCTACAAATAAACTATGCCCGTCATGTAAGGAGTTCGTAGGCACGGCCAAACATTTGTTATGCGGATGCAAAATACTACTTGAGCGAGGCCAGTATTCCTACCGTCATGATAAAGTCCTCCAAATCATCAGAGAGGCCATCAACCTGTCAATTGCACGGACCAGGAAAGGGCAAACCAGTAGCGGCTTCCAGAAGGTCAACTTTGTGAAACCTGGAGCCAATAAGCTGCCCAAAGATAGGACTAAACCTTCTTCAATTTTGGGAGCAGCAAAGGATTGGGAATTGTTGATGGACACACATGAGAAGCATTACCAAATGCCTTCGGAAATCTGTACCACAGCATTAAGACCGGATATACTCATATTCTCAAAAGCGACAAAGCATGTAGTACTTGTTGAACTTACAGTTCCATGGGAAAGTAACATACCGAAGGACCACAACATCAAACTTAACAAGTACTGCAACTTAGTAGACCGGATTGTGAGAAACGGATTCAAGACTGATCTCTTCGCTGTGGAAGTCGGAGCAAGAGGACTACCAGCGAAGTCGCTCTACAGTCTCTTCAAGAATCTAGGGCTCCCAAGATCGACGCTAAGCTCATATATGGAGAGAGCTTCGAAAACGTCACTGGAAGCATCCTACAGAATATGGATAGGTAGAGAGAGGGAGGTCGAGAGCGGGACTGGTGGTTTCCCCGCGTCCTAGTCAACGCAGACTAGCTGACGAGGGCTTGACGCGAGCCGAAACGTGAAGCATGCGCGGGAAATTTAGAGTGGCCACTCGCTAGTCCCCGCCTCGATTAACACCCTCCTCTACTGCTGATGGGCACATGAGAAGCATGACCAGATGCCTTCTCTTCTGTACCACAATATTAAGACCGGATATACTCATATTCACAAAAGCGACAAAGCATATGTAGTACTTGTTGAACTTACAGTTCCATGGGAAACCAACATACCGAAGGACCACAACATCAAACCTAACAAGTACTGCAACCTAGTAGACCGGATTGTGAGAAACGGATTGTGAGAAACAGATTCAAGACTGATCTCTTCGCTGTGGAAGTCGGAGCAAGAGGACTACCAGCGAATTCGTCCACAGTCTCTCCAAGAATCTAGGGCTGCCAAGATCGACGCTAAGCTCATACATGGAGAGAGCTTCGTAAACGTCACTGGAAGCATCCTACAGAATATGGATAGGTAGAGAGAGGGAGGTCGAGAGCAGGACTGGTGTTTCCCCGCGTCCTAGTCAACGCAGACTAGCTGACGAGGGCTTGAAGCGAGCCGAAACGTGAAGCATGCGCGGGAAATTTAGAGTGGCCACTCGCTAGTCCCGGCCTCGATTAATACCCTCCTCTACTGCCGATGGGCCCGGATATGTTCGGTGAAGCCATCGTAAGCTTAGATCCACACCTTCCTTCTGTGGGGGCGGTACTTAATAAGAATAGCCCCACTGCATCTCTCCCCGTGCATGTCGTAAAAGGCGACTAAGGGATAAATTGGTAATATATACTTTGTGGACAAATTCCAATCTGTTGTTGGTGCATTATCTAAATAATATATATTTTTTTAAGTTTGTTGGTTTATTATTTTAATTACAAATAACAAATTATTTACATTAATTTTCTTTTCATTTGCACTAATTTTGTGTGCTGATTGGGTGCGGGTGTAAACAAAATAGCCTTTTTCTCTTGCATTGAGGCTGGACCTGGCATCCAAGCCATAAATTAAAAAAAAAAAAAAAAGTTACTTTTGCATGTTTGACAGTTTGCAACAGCTGAATAAATTCAGTGCAGTTTCTCGCATTATTGATAAGATAAGTGAAAAAAAATGGGCAATCCCGAGCAAGGTAAAGCTCAACCGCAGAGTGGCGACAGTGCGAATATGTTTCGTGTGGCGCGGGATTATGCGTTGTTGAGGCTGGAGCATTTGCTAAGCCTATCAAGTGGTGATTCTTTATCTTTCGAAATTGCAACTAATAGCCTCCCTGACATAGAATCCTCGTTTCATGCGGCACAAATACAGGTTCTATCGAGCACGGAAGATATAAACAGGAAGCATGAGCTGCAAGTTACTATCAAATTTGAGCAGTTCCTTATACAGGTAAAAAGACACCTCAATTCCATAACAACTGCAAAATCTCTTACAAAAACAACTCTCACCGCTGCTCCTGCCCCCACGAGTCTAATAAAACTGCCGCGAATAACTCTGAAACCATTCAATGGACAATTGGAGAATTGGCTGCCGTTCATTGAATTATTTAACTCACTTATTCACTGCAAGCAGGAACTGTGTGATGTGGAAAAGTTACATTACCTTATTTCATCATTAGAAGGTAAACCTCTCGATTTAATAAAAGGATTTCCCATCACCAGTGCTAGCTATAAAGATGCCTACGACACACTTTATCGACATTACAATCGTACTCGTCATCTCGCTGCTACAGTGTATGAGAAACTACTATCGTGTGATTCAGCCAAACTGTCGAACGCCTCCGAGCTGCAACGCTTGGACAATACATTCGTAGAAAATTTAGCCATTCTTGATAAATTCCAATTGCCTGACAAAAACTTCATGTTGGTTCATCTCTTCTGGTCAAAACTAGATCGTACGACTCGAGAACTTTTCGAATTGGAACATCAGTCTGACGAAACTCCAAAATTTGAAAATCTGCAAGCATTCGTTCGAAAGCGCTTTCAAGCCCTCAGTTTGGCCAATCCATCTAGTTCTACACCTACAAACACAACCAAAAAGGTTGTAGAAAAGACTGCCAGCGCTACGCCTTCAAACACACACAAAAAAATCGTGCTTCGTCAGTACTGGTCCAACGTGTGTTATTTGTTCGGAATCACACAACATTTGGACGTGTCCCAAGTTCCTAGAAAGGGATCCCAAGTCTCGGTATAATCTCGTCAAAGAGAAAAATCTTTGCATTAATTGCTTATCGTCAACGCATACAGTAAAAAATTGTCGTTCTAAATCTCGATGTTCTAAGTGTAATTTCTCGCACAACACTACATTACACTTCCCTCGCACAACATCTGAGTCGCAGACGAGCAGTTCAGAAACCTCGTCACATCCACCTGTCACGCTCGCTTGCCACAACTTGCAGTCTCCTTCACACGTCCTGCTCTCGACAGCACAGGTCGAAGTGAAGGACAGGATCGGTAACTTTGTCAAAATTAGGGTTTTGGTTGATAGCGCGTCTGAGACCAACTTTCTGTCAGAATCCTGTCGTGTTCGACTCGGTCTTGACATCGTCAAAAATCGTAGGTCAGTCGACGGTATAGGTCGGTCGACAGCAGCGGTGCTCGGTCATCTTTCATGTACAATTAGACCTGTTGCATCTGCACATAGTGACCAAATAATTTTCGATGCACATGTTCTTCCTGTCATTTGTCATGACATGCCGACCACTCAAATCGAAGCGTCGAAATGGGAGCATATACAAAGCATCAAACTAGCTGATCCTGATTTTGCTACACCCGGTCCCATTGATGGACTCCTCGGAGCTGACATATTCTCGTCTTCATTGCGTCCTGGAATAATTCGAGGTGACGCCTCTCAACCTAACGCTATGAATACAATTTTTGGTTGGGTACTGTTGGGAGGCGTACGCTCGGACACTCCGTCATCATCGTTGAGCGCACATCCTGTCACTCTACATGCGTCACTCGACCAATCGCTCAAACGTTTTTGGGAAATAGAAAATATTCCATTCCCAAAGTCAGAATCCTTGGCGCCTGAGGACGCAATGTGTGAAAAATCCTTCATTGAAAATTATTCTCGCAATGAGGAGGGCAGGTACATCGTTCCCTTGCCTTTTCGTAACCCAGATCTAAAGCCAACTTTTTCGGGTTCCAGGGTTTTAGCTCTAAAGCGGTTATTCTCATTAGAAAAACGTCTGGATAAAGATCCAGCGCTTCGCAAAAATTATGTAGATTTCATCGACGATTATGCAGCTAGTCATCACTTAGAAGAAGTTTCACCTTCTCAGATAGATGCCGGTAATTTTTTCTACATCCCGCATCATGGTATTCTGAAGCCAGAGTCTACAAGCACTCCTCTTCGTGTCGTTTTCGATGGAAGTGCAAAAGATATTCTCGGTGTGTCACTCAACAGTTCCCTTCTCGTTGGTCAAAAACTTCAGACGAACATATTCAATCTACTGTTGCGCTTTCGTTGGCATTCAGTAGTATTCACTGCTGACATCAAGCAAATGTATCGTCAAATTCTAGTGGCACCAGAGCATACAGACTATCAGCGTATCCTGTGGAGGACAACACCAAGCGAACCAGTCAAGGATTATCGTTTGTTGACCGTGACTTATGGGGTGACGTCAGCTCCATTTCAAGCTCTACGTGCAGTCGCTCAGCTCGCTAGGGATGGTAGAGCTCAATATCCCGCCGCAGCTTCCATACTGGAACGCGACTTGTACATAGACGACGTGGTCTCCGGATCTAGAAATCTGGATGAAGCCCTCAAGTTAAAGTCTGAACTCAATGGTTTGTTTGCATCTGCAGGATTTCATCTCCGTAAGTGGTCGTCCAATGTAAAAGATTTTTTCACTGATGTGGAAACTTCAGATCTCTACAGCAAAGACTTTCATAGTTTCGATGATGTTGACTTCTCGTTAAAAATATTGGGGCTACAGTGGCAACCCAATATGGACTATTTCACCTTCAAAGTATCCATCCAAGAGAGACCATGCACCAAGCGCACTATTCTCTCTGAAGTTGCAAAAGTGTTTGATCCACTCGGGATCCTCGCTCCTACTACTTTCCTCGCCAAGTACCTACTCCAACTGCTCTGGACTGCGGGTGTCTCATGGGATGATGCTCCTCCGTCTTCTATCGTTCATCAGTGGGAGAGATACTTGTCAGAACTGCCATCTTTATCGTCGCTCTCGCTTCCTCGTAGAATAGTTTCTGACATTGAAGGTTTTCAACTTCACGGCTTCTGTGATGCCTCAGAACGAGGCTATTGTGCCGTTGTCTACTTTCGAGTAAAAAATGACCAAGGTGAATACGCGGTGCGCCTTGTCTGTGCCAAATCCAAGGTTTCGCCGCTCAAAAGCATCACAATTCCTCGTCTGGAATTATGTGCAGCTTTGCTCCTGTCGGATCTCATACAAGCTGTAGTCACCGCTTTAGAACCTCTCTGTCGCATTGAAAATATTAATGCGTGGTCAGATTCCAGCGTCGCTTTGACCTGGATCAAATCATATCCATCAAAATGGAAAACTTTCATCAGCAATCGAGTCAGCCATATTCAGGACCAGGTTCCTCCTCAATGTTGGAGACACGTCAGGTCTAGTGACAACCCAGCGGACTGCGGCTCCCGTGGTCTGCTGCCCGAAGCTCTACTACAACATCACTTGTGGTGGTCGGGTCCCAGTTGGTTGCAACAATCCGAAGAAACCTGGCCTACATCTAATTCTGATCTCGCATCTGATTTCGTAGATGCTGTCGAATGTGAACAAAAAATTTGCACCCTCTTGTCGTCAATGAATGTTGATTTTATTCAACATTTACTCAATAAATTCTCGTCGCTCCGCACTCTCGTTAATGTTCTCGCTTATTGTTTTCGTTTTGTTCACAATGCATCACATGCTGACAGCAAACTCATTGGACCTCTCTCTCTTCATGAGAGAGACAATGCTTTGACATTCCTACTCAAACACACTCAAGAAGTATCTTTCGCAACGGAGATCATCGCAATCTCAAAATCGCAGTTGAATTCACTTCCAAAAATGTTTCGTAAACTCTCGTTGTTTCTCGATGAAGCTGGTCTCCTCAGGGTGGGCGGTCGCCTAACTAGAGCGAATATACACTATGATAGTAAGCATCCTGTACTATTACCTCGACAGCATCGATTGACATTTCTGATCATTCAGGAATATCATGAAAGGCACTGTCATCCAGGATTACAGACGCTGCACCATTTGTTGTGCCAAAACTATTGGATTTTATCGCCCAAGCGCGCCATACGCTCAGTCATCTCACTGTGTCATAAGTGTTTTCGTGCTAATCCAAAACTTGCACCGCCTCCACTCATGGGAGATCTGCCTGCTTATCGTATAAACCAGCTCAAATCTTTCTCGTCTTCGTCGGTCGATTACGCAGGTCCGTTCACAATCTCACTTGGTCGATACAGAGGAGCCAAATCCTACAAAGCATACGTTTGTCTGTTCGTGTGCACAGCCACGAAAGCCGTTCACATTGAATTGGCTTCTGAACTGACTACCGATGCCTTTCTCGCCGCTCTACGACGACTGGTCGCTCGTCGTGGTAGAGTCAGTCTTCTCATTTCAGATCGTGGCACTAACTTCGTGGGTGCTAGCAATACCTTGAAAACGATAATGGCTCAAGCAGCTGAGCAGCAAGATATCAAATTCAAATTCAACCCTCCTGGAAGCCCTCATTTTTCCGGACTTGCCGAAGCTGGAATTAAATCCGTCAAAACGCACTTAGCTAGAGTCATAGGCACACAACGTCTAACGTTTGAGGAAATGTATACGGTTTTAACTCAAATTGAATCAGTATTAAACTCACGTCCTCTAACTCCGGTAAGCTCGGACCCCACAGACTTATCTGCACTGACCCCGGGTCACTTTTTGACTTTAGAGCCTCTGTCGTCTGTACCCGCACCCGATGTTAGTACATGTAACATTAATCGATTGGACCGTTGGTCATTGCTCCAACGGATGCACCAGGATTTCTGGAAAAGGTTTCATGTTGAGTATTTACACTCATTGCAACAGAGAATGAAATGGGGCAAACACCATCCCAACTTGCAAGTGGGAACAATGGTGCTCATCGCCGACGAGCTTAGTCCACCGCTACGGTGGAGAGTTGGTCGCATTCAACAATTACATCCCGGTTCTGACGGGATTTCTCGTGTCGTAACTGTTCGCACAGCTTCAGGCCAGATGCAACGACCTGTCGTGAAGCTGTGCCCACTTCCGTTACAAGATTAACTTCATTCATCAATCATTTTCTCGTTATTCTTATTATCATCAAACTCTACATGTAGACTTTCACTTGTTTTATTTATTATTTCATTTACATTAATTTTTGTGTTTCGTTTGTACTGAACCCTAGTAAAATACCATTTATTTTGGTGGGCGGAATGTTCAGTTTTCGTATGTGTAGCCTTAAACTTATCCAGTGTACCCTGTGGGTAGAATGAAAATAATCTCCACAGGTTAATTTAAAATATTTGTAATTTTCACTTTTTCGCACAATCATTGTGAGCTACCTTCATTCTCTCTTCTCTCGTTACAACACCATGAGTGCACAAGCTTCTCGATTTTTCTAAAAGATAAAATTTGTCCTACGCAAAGTTTTCTTCACTGGTGCCCTATAAGTGTCTAGCCTGGCGATCTCCACGGCGGGGCCCCCAACCGGCGGAAGGATACAGGTAACGGCGTCCTAGGGCGCCAGTAAGCACCTCCAACTCCACAGCAAGGTAGCCCTTTTTTTTGTTTGATTATTTCTACCAAATTCACATTTTTTCAATACAGTCCACTTTCTCATTTTCGCACAGATTTCGATTATTCTTTTTTATGTAATAATACTGATAATTTCACTAAAAATAATGAAATAAAATAAGTTTTAAAAATATAAAACCGAATTCCAAAAAAAAAAAAATTTAAATGAACTAAAAAGTATTAAATACCTAATATTTAGAAATGTTCTCTGTCATTTTATTGTTATACGTGAATCGATATTTTGATACATAGTCGGACCCTTGTTTCATGAATATTCTAAATTTGAAATCTTTTCCGACCGGCCAGGTGCGCTTAATATGTTATGGTATGAGTACCATCGAGCTGGTCTGATGATGGAGACGGAAGTATTGTATGTATATACTCGTACTATGGACATTACTTTAATTTAGAAATAAGAAATTGACGATTGTTTAATATTGAATGTACTGTAATTACTTATGTGTACTAAATATGAAGACAAAATAAATGTTTTGACTTTGACTTTTGACTTTGACTTTGAAGGTGGCCATAGGAACTCCTAAACTACACATGATAAACCCATCGTGTTTGGGCTCGATCCATTTGTCTTCACAAGCAATTTACTTCAGACCTAAGAGATTCTCAATTCGACGGTATGTTTTCTTTTTTTGGATGTTTGTTACACGATTACTCCGTCAAAGGTGGGCCGATTTTAAAAATTCTTTTTTTTGTTTGAAAGGGGATAACCCTGAGGTGGTCCCATTTTAGTTTGGTCAAGATCGGATTGGAAAGCGAGGCGGAATCGCGAGGCCAAAGGCCGAGCGATTCCGCCGAGTACATTAATAGCAAAAAATACATAAAACCGACTTCCAAAAAAAAGTAGAACTGAAAAACTATTTAAAATAAAAATATGAAAACCGCCTTCAAAAATGTAAGAAATAAAAACCTAAAAAAAAAGAACCCTAGAGTTGAAGGCGGTGCTAAAGCAAGCAAAAATGATGCATGAAAGAAAACATGAGTGGATGATATCCTTTGTGATTTGTGTAGCCTTTTTAGCACCGCCTTCAACTCTAGGTTTCGTTTTTTTTTTTAGGTTTTTATTTCTTACATTTTTGAAGGCGGTTTTTATATTTTTATTTTAAATAGTTTTTCAGTGCTACTTTTTTTTGGAAGTCGGTTTTATGTTTTTTAAAACAGTTTTTTAAACCACCAAAACATTCACCCATACCACTTCCCTTGTTTTTACATACATTTAAATTCAAAACCAATGATTTGGTGCTTTAAAAAAAAATCTTTTGTATGAAAAATGAATTTTGTATGGGAATTTTTTTTTTCTCCGAAACTACGCAAAAAACTTAAAATTTTCAGAGGTTTCGTTAATTAATGCATGGCGCGTCCGATTCGTGCGATGACCACCCACTCCGCTCCGATCATTCAGTTCAGTGATTCAGTCAGTCAAGCCGAATTCACCGCTCGGTTCAACTCGAGTGGCGGGCGAAAGCCGGCTTTCATTGACGCTCGCGACGACGACGACGTGCGTGCGTTCCACGCACCGCCCGCCTGGTCTGACTGACCCGGAGAAATACGAGGTTAACCCGTAGCCCGGATATACACCATTCAAACCCGTAGACTCCGGGTCAAACCCGGAGGGGTGGCAGGCCTAACTGGCATAGTGGCAAATTCTCTGAGCCGGTGGCAACAGAATGAACTTTTATTGTCAGAGTTAATCCTTTTGAAAAATATGTATTTTCATGATTTTTTTCTATCAAGCGAAGTTAATCAAATCGTGTTTTCAAAAAGCTATCGATCTGCGCTGATAGATGAAGTTTTACATAAATTAAAACTGAATCTGACACGTGAGTAATATTGGCGGTACACTTCTTTAAATTCGAGTCAGACGCAGTCTTACATCACCTTAACGGGTGAACACAGTATATAAAAAGAATGTTCTGTCAATCTCTTGTCATGGCGTTTTGACTAAATAATTTTCTCAAATATATAATGGAAATTACTACTAGTTTTACTGCTGGAAGACCAGCTTTGGACTAACTAGATAGCACCAGCGAGCTAAAGCTCTTCAATGGCTTTTCGATAGTTTTGTAGAGCGGACACTACACCTGGTACTTGACGTCGAGGCCGCCGACGCTGAGCGCGACGCTGACGCTGGTGAACTGCGCGAGCTGCCTCGCCACCGCGTACACCTGCGCGCCGAGCTCGCGCGTCGGCACCAGCACGAGCACGCGCGTCGCCGGCGACGCGCTCGGCCGGTAGAGCAGCCTCTCCAGTACGGGCAGCATGTACGCCGCCGTTTTACCCGTGCCGGTGGCGGCGCACGCACAGATGTCCTTACCTGTAAGGGGCCGTCCATAAATTACGTCATTTGAAAATAAGGGGGTGGGTCTGGTCTGCAGATGGTGGTAGCGTGACGTAGGAGGGAGGGGGGGCTGGTCTGCAGATGGTGGTGGCGTGACGTAGGAGGGAGGGAGGGGAGGGGGGGTGGGGTCTGATCTGCAGATGGTGGTAGCTTGACGTAGGAGGGAGGGGGGGGGGGGGGGGGTAGGTCTGTCTGGTCTGCAGCTGGTGGTAGCGTGACGTAGGAGGGAGGGGGGGTGGGGGTCTGGTCTGCAGATGGCGGTAGCGTGACGTAGGAGGGAGGGGGGGTAGGGGTCTGGTCTGCAGATGGCGGTAGCGTGACATAGGAGGGAGGGGGGGGTGGGCGTCTGGTCTGCAGATGGTGGTAGCGTAACGTATGAGGGAGGGGGGGGGCGGGGTCTGGTCTGCAGATGGTGGTAGCGTGACGTAGGAGGGAGGGGGGAGGGGGGGGGAGTCTAAGGTCTAATTATCATTAAAGCACGACAGAGAATTTTTGTCACCCCACCTTGCCGCATAAAATCCCAAAAAAAAACTTGAATCTGCAAAACGGATGAAAACAAAAATAATAATAATAATTTTTGTAGCATATGAGGTAAGGAATCGCGTGGCGGTAATATGCGGTGGGTCTGGGACAACCTGTACATAGTTACTAGGTCAGAAACAGAAGTACAAAAATAGACAACTTACCTAGAAGTGCGATGGGTATGCAAGCGGCCTGTATCTCCGTAGGATGGACGTAGTTGAGAGCGCCTACCGCCTTCAGTAGCGGTCGAGACAGGTTCATGACGTAGAAAGACGCGTTCTCGTCGTACGCCGGCGGATCTTCGAAGAAATCCTCGTCGTGCTCTATGTGCGTTCCCTCCTTACCCTCTTCTAGTTCCTGGAAGTGGAGAACGGAATTTTAGCAGACTTTGTACCGTGTGGGGCCCGTACTTTAAAAGAATAGCCCCACTGCATCTCTCCCCGTGTATGTCGTAAAAGGTGACTAAGGGATATGACTCCCTTCTTATATTAATAGGTGGTAGGGTTTAACCCGCCCGGGTTGGTATCACCGCACTGAATTAAAGGTCGGTCGAAACGGCTATGTAAATGGTTTTGTGTTTTCCGTCCAGTTCAGTGTAGCCAGCACGACCGAAGGGATGCACTGACGTGGCACCAAGTTCACCCGGTGTTATGTGCTGACATCACGGATGTTGTAGGTGATGTAGAAGACTTACCTCAAAGAGGGATTTTTCAATATTCCTTTTACTTTTTATGGACAAACGGCACGGCTGAGCACAAAAGTTCAAAAGAAGATTAAACACAACCAATATCATCACAGAGAGGCGCCGTGCCACCTACGAGGCGGACAAAAAGGTTTTTCTTTTTATGGATACTAACACGGTTGGCTACATCACCTACAACGTCCGTGATGTCAGCCCATAACACCGGGTGAACTAGGTGCCATGTCAGTGCTTCTTCCTTTGATCATGCCGGCTACACTGAACTGGACGGAAAACACAAACTATTTACATAGCCGTTTCGACCGACGTTTCATTCAGTGCGGTGGTACCAACCCGGGCTGTTGAACCCTACCACCATGTAAGGTAAGAAGGGAAAGGACCTACAGTTTAACGTGGAATTCGAACCACGGTCAGCCTCCAACGGTCGAGCGGTCACCCATCCAAGTACTGACCGCGCTCAGCGTTGTTTAACCATCAATATCGATAGTCGACTGACTGCCCCACTGAGCTATCGAGGCTGACGTTCAAAAGAAGATAAAACATAGCCAATATCACCACTGCTCGCGAAACCACGCACAGAGAGGTACCGTGCCGGCTACGAGGCAGACAAAAAGGTCGTGTTCTAATATTTTATTAGCATACCTTTTGAAGATTCTCAAGTTATAGGTGGTGGGGAACAAACTCACCGGAAGACCGTTTAAAATTTTCGCCGTACGACACAGGAAGGATTACGAAAAGCGATGCGTTCTCAGAAGTTGTGTGTCAACAACATATGGATGCTTCGAGCGAGTCAGGCGGGTGTGACGGATACAGATCGGGGCAGGAGGGATGAGGGAAGCCAGTTCATGGGTGCATCGGCAATGGCAGTATCTACAAAACAGGCTGAGGGAACAATTCTTCACCTGAGTTGCCATGATTCTAGTCCCTACGAGAGCTTGGGATCACTAATTAGGCAGATGGCGGCGCGGCACTGGATAGTCTGTAGGTCCCTTCCCTTTAGGGTTGCCAGGTGCCCGGTATTTCCGGGATTGTCCCGGGCTAGGCTCAAATGTCCCGGGCGAAGGATCTTTTGTCCCGGGAAGAAAAATATGTTTACACATACGACTTGACGTCGCGCAAAGAAGCCGGCGAACAGATATCCAGATTCTGATCCAGATGCTGATAAATTACTCAAATTCACAAAAAATATGAATAATTAATTGAAAGGAAGATTCTACGTTCATTTTAGTATAGTGTTGCTTACTAAAGTTGTTTGTAAAACACTAAAAGTTCGCCGTAAAAATTATAACAGAAAAATATTGTCTTTCATTTGTGCACCTTATTTGTGTAGGACTGCAGGTAGTATGTAGTTATGTCCCGGGAAGGCTAACATCAGATCTGGCAAGCCTACTTCCCTTGCCCCTTACTAGGTGGTAGCAGGCCTCAGACACTCCTTCATACCTACCGCGATAATCACCTACAGCGCGCGATATTCTGAGAGTACAAAACCCGGCGGGCAGCCCCGCGCTCGCGAGCGCACGCATACAGTCGATCGGCTGGATGGAACGAACTATTCTATTCAGTACCTATGAAGTATTCTGTGCCTATTCTTCGATATAATAATAATGAAGCAATTGGAGCATCGTAATACTAATAATAATTGTTGCGTGTACGGCTGTCTCAATAAACAGAAGAACTCAACGTTGTCTTTTTTTACTTTACCGAAAGATTCTGGAAGGTAGGAAATATTTATATTTTGTTCATTTTACATGTAGTTTTAGGAGTTTCCTAATTAAGTAGGTGTACCTAGTTATAGTAGTTGTTGCCTAGTAAATAGAGTAACTAGTACTAGTAACACGACACGAGTGCGCAGCGTACGCAAAAAATAAATTCACGTCTTTTACGGTCTACTTACTTACCTATTAAAGCCTTACCCAACACATCACTATCAGATGAACTGGAATCGAGACTCGACTTCTACAAATCATTCCAAGTTGGTACACGCACCAATAGATCTGGATTGGGCATAGAAACAGCAAAGTCTGATAAAGAAATACTGAAAGGTTTTGCTCAGGAGGACATGGAACAAGGCTTCAAACTTCACGCCTTAAACCTAGAAATGCAGAATGATTGGCTAACAGTGGGTGACTTCTGCATCCCTCCTGCATTGAAGTGGAAATCCATAATATACAACTGGTCCCCTGAGCTGCTTAAGTTCTACTTAAATGCATTCCAGCTTACTCTCCCCGACCCGAGTAACCTAGTTAGATGGGGGAAATCTACAAATAGACTATGCCCGTCATGTAAGGAGTTCGTAGGCACGGCCAAACATTTGTTATGCGGATGCAAAATACTACTTGAGCGAGGCCAGTATTCCTACCGTCATGATAAAGTCCTCCAAATCATCAGAGAGGCCATCAACCTGTCAATTGCACGGACCAGGAAAGGGCAAACCAGTAGCGGCTTCCAGAAGGTCAAATTTGTGAAACCTGGAGTCAATAAGCTGCCCAAAGATAGGACTAAACCTTCTTAAATTTTGGGAGCAGCAAAGGATTGGGAATTGTTGATGGACACACATGAGAAGCATTACCAAATGCCTTCGGAAATCTGTACCACAGCATTAAGGCCGGATATACTCATATTCTCAAAAGCGACAAAGCATGTAGTACTTGTTGAACTTACAGTTCCATGGGAAAGTAACATACCGAAGGACCACAACATCAAGCTTAACAAGTACTGCAACTTAGTAGACCGGAAGCATCCTACAGAATATGGATAGGTAGAGAGAGGGAGGTCGAGAGCGGGACTGGTGGTTTCCCCGCGTCCTAGTCAACGCAGACTAGCTGACGAGGGCTTGATGCGAGCCGAAACGTGAAGCATGCGCGGGAAATTTAGAGTGGCCACTCGCTAGTCCCGGCCTCGATTGATACCCTCCTCTACTGCCGATGGGCCCGGATATGTTCGGTGAAGCCATCGTAAGCTTAGATCCACACCTTCAATTAGACTGCTGTGAGCCTGTGAAGTCGCGTCGTCGGTACATTGAATCGCACGCGTCCTGTTTCTTTAGCAACAGGGTTCACATTCTCAATTTATTGTTTCTATACCTACTGACTGGCGAAACCCTAACACGATACGAATCGCGCCAAAAGAGATAGAGTTACGCGATAGAAAGAGAAGCGTGGTGTAGGCTATTATTCGAGTTAGGCATGCAGCGCTTTGCGAGCTGAATTGCATTTTATTGCGTCTCAGCAAGAGTAGCTATTCCTTTATGTGGCTTTGTGGAGTGTCGCTTCTGGTACGACAGTACCTATTAGATATTCTGTGGTGGTAGGCTCAAATTGTAGCCAGCTGGGTTCGTACCACCGTACTGAATCTAAGATGGCCGCATAGCAGCATCGGTTGTGTTCTCCTCTAGTTCAGTAAAGCCAGAAATTCAAAGGGAAGTCTCCAGTATGGCACCTACCTTCTCGGAGGTGATATTGACTGGTCGGAGCATGTGCTTTGACCCCTCCGATTCAGCCACACATACCGGATTACATAAAAAAAAAATACAAGGAAGCAAACAAGTAAAGCAGGGATCCTGAAAAAATGAATTAAGGGGCGTTCCCATACAAGAAACCTTTTTTTTCCAATGTTTTTTTTTGCGGTGCGGAAACCTCTGTGTGCGAGTCCGACTCGCACTTGGCCGGGTTTTTTTATAAAATTTCCTGCTTTAAATTCACTTGCGGAAGTCAGATGAGCTTGTCTGTATCCGACCCACTGGCGGCTGGTCCTAAAGTGCGCTCGTGCGCCGCACTACCATACCACGAGAAGTCTTCACTTCACTCAAAATAAATAATATCTTACAATATACCTACATTAAAACCATAAAGATCGTACTCCAAATAAATACGAATGTGAATTCGACCTTATTTTATAGATCACAAGACATTTTTTTGCGAGTAAACACCGCTGGCGCGTGAGACAAAAGATACTTCATAGAAACAGTATGGGCCGAAATGGAGTTCTGCGTGCGGCGCACGAGCGCCAAACAAGGACGCTATATCGTGAATAGCCGCGCGTGCGACGCGTCGCGTCGCGAGCGATTCGTTTTGCACGAGTCCGTCTGTCTAGCTAGAGTCAGCGCGCTGTCATGTGAAGTTACATACCCGTTAGCGCGCGAATATTTAAAATGGGATATGGTTAGGTTTTGTGTTTTCTGTGTGATACTGTGAATTAAGTGGTGCCGATATTTGCCTAAGCGTTGGTTACAGGTAAGGCTTTACAATCAGGTGATCCCGGGTTCAATTCCTACTTTTCAAATGCTTAAATTTTTTTTTATATATTTTTTTTAAGTATTTTTGGGGCATTACTACTGTTTTCTTTTTTAAAGCTGCAGTAGTGTTGTGGTCTATGGATGTGTTCATGAAGGTACTAAAATTAGTTAAAAAAGTTGTTTGGATTTCTTTTCTTGTTTTTTGCAACTCATTGAGTGTCTTGAGAATATTCATACTAGGTACGTACATAATTATTAAACGCAGGCATTTAAAAAAATCGGAAGTCCCGATCTTAAAATAACTTGAGGGGAATGTGTTGGGTAATTTGGTATTTAAGTAGGTAGGTACTTAGCGCACTACCGGTCACTGAAGTCACCAGCCGCCACTGATCCGACCCTTCACTCTGATAAAACTCTAAATGTAACACTCACAAGTTTTAACTTCTGCTTCTTGGTGAGTTTCTTCTCTTTCGTCCTGAGGTCGTCCTTCTTGAGTTCATCGTCCGATATCTCCAGCTCGCTCACATCCTCATCTACAGATATGACAATTTTATTATTCTTATAATCTTTTTAGAGAAAAAATACATCTCTCTACAAACACATATTTAAAAAACATTTTTTAGGTTTCCATTTCCCGTACGGAAGCCTCCGCCGTCCGTCCGTCCATCCGTCCGTCTGTCCGAGGGCTGTATCTCTTGAACCGTAATAGGTAGCCCATTGAAATTTTCACAGAATATGTGTTACTATGGCGGATATAACAAGAAATAAGAAAAATAAGAAAATGTTAAAAATTAAGTCCGAAAAATCGACTAGTCACACTATTGAATAATAGATGGCGCCACAGGCTTTTATACATTGCACTGTTGAAAGACAAAAGATAGGCAGATAATAGCGGATAGATACGGAAACCTCCGTGCGCGAGTAAAACTCGCACTTAACAGATTTTTTTTATGTTTAATGATTTAGGGTGGGTTGCACCATCTAACTTTTACCATAACCAATCAGTCAAATCTCCGGTTAAGCGAAAATTGGGTTGCACCAGTTAACGGCAGTTAAATTTACGTCATAACTTAACCTTAAACCTAAGCGCTCGAGTAGTGACCAGTTAAAGTAATAGTTACTGTCAATTTACGCATATTATAACCTCAAATGCCAAACTATGTCTCTTCTCCTCCGTGAAATACTTTTTGAAAGTAGTTCTTCCGAAGATGAAATGGATTTGTAGTATGCAGTAAATGTGCGTGCTAGAAAACCCAGTAAATGTGCGTGCTAGAAAAGCAAAGGTGTATTTTCCCAGAACGGACAGGTTCACAGGGTGGGATGATAAGTCCTTCTTGGCTAGATTTCGAGTATCGAAAAATCTGGCGAAGGCATTGGACGAATACCTGGAGGAGTAATTACTCGCATATAACTATTTGTGACCTCACATGGCACCATTGCATTTTAGCAGTCGAGTCAATTATTAGGTTAGTATGATAGTGAGTGACCGACTCGTATACCTAGGTACCTATTTTTAACCGACTTCCAAAAAAGGAGGAGGTTCTCAATTCGAGTGTATGTTTTTTTCGTATATAAAATGCACCATAGCATATAATTTGATCATAGAACCATAGGCTTTTATTTTACTATGTTAAAATTTATTCATTGTTTTGAATGCAAATCTCAAAAATATATACTTTTTATTTGCGACGACGCGGTAAACAAACTTATTCGGTCAGCCGCCATCGGCCAACCCACAGAGCATGAAATGCGCGCGCCCGCCCCTACTAGAGGCGCCGTGAGAGCGATTTCTCTACAACGCCGTTGAAGCCTGTGGGCGTGGCCTATGACTTACATATGTATGTTGTGCGTGTGCATTTGTTTGTGCGTGTGCCTAACTTGCTCCTCTTTGTGTGTAGTGTCGATACTAGCACACACACACACATACGAAGCGCTAGCAGCTCAGCGTACGGTTATTGGGTTTCAAATATCATTGCTTAGGGCGCCTCTAGTAGGGGGCGCGGGTGGTAGGCATTTGATGCTCTGTGGGCCAACCGGTTCAACCGTGCCGTGCCGTGCCATAGATATGAGTAATATGCAACAGACAGTGACAGCACAGCTGTTAAATGACGTTAGTTTGAATTGTTGCCATTGAAAAAAACGTTTCCCTCAATAACTTTGGGTCAAATTATGCTTCATTAGGCTAGCAACACTATTAACTTTAACTATAACCAGTAGTTTCGTGGTGCAACCCATATTATAGAATAGTCAAAGTTAACCATCTGGTCATGGTTATAGTTAATTTTAGCTATTACTATAACCAGGCTATTTGGTGCAACCCACCCTTACACTCTTCAGTGCAACGGTTAGCACAGATGGGCTATAAACGTTTGGCCCAAATCATCAGGCAGGTTACGATCTCAGACATTGCAGGTAAAGAATGTCTCAATCGATCACTAGACCTCACAGCACGTTAGCAGCTCCCATTAAGTTCTTGTCAGCTAGTACGAACGACCAAGGTAAGGCTGTTTTCAGAAAATTCTATCATTCTAAAATTAATTCTTACAAAATTCCCCTTTGATTCTTTAATGCAAAGTACATATTTTTAAAATTTGTTCACAGCACCGGGAGCCTCGACGTCTGAATCCTGCGTCTCGCCGTCAACTCGGGCGCGCGCTCGCATCCTTTCAATTTTATCGTCTGTGGTCGTCTTAGCCTTCCGACGAATATACTTGTCCAGGTTGTCCCATGTGCTCTGCAACAATCGCACAATCGTTAATACATGTTCTATGTTAACCCTTTTCCGTCCCAAGAGACCCGATGTGACTTCAGTTTATGACGCTCTCCCAAATTTCTAAGTCAAATATTTCGTAAAATATGATGTCAGATCAATAAACTCTATTTGCATTTATAGCCAATAAAATTATTCACAAATCTAAGTTAAACAAGTGAGGATTAACTTATTTAGAAGCGCAGACGGATTTTGTTTAACTCCAGGAAAAACAAAACAGGTCCCGACATTTTTTCCGAATTTTTTCTACCCTAAAATTGATAATTTCTCTTTACAATCCATATACCAAATTGTAGATGAAGAATGCTGCCACTAAAACGCCGTACGTACAAGGCCGCTGAACACCATCCACAAAAAAATAAAGAAAAACAAACGAAAATAAAGATGTCAGTAGGTATATATTTTTTTTCTATTAGAGAGGGGAATTTTTGTAGATGTGTTTCATATTAATAGAATCAGTTATCTAAAGTGCTCTCTCGTTCTAATAAGAAAAATTCACTGAAACAGTAACAGTACTATAGTCTGTTTTTTTGGAAGACGGAGGAAAGTGACGATTGGAGTGTTGTCAGTTTCTGACAAATTAAATAGGCATGTAGTTTGATCGATACTTTTATCAATAGATTAACTAATGAAATGATGTAAACTCTAATATTTACCTAATTGTGTATTTAATTGACAACATAAAACTAGCTAGAAAAATTTTAAGTTTAAGGCAGCGCCACAGGTAGCTCATAATATGTGTGAAGGTGTGTCGTGTCGTGTAAAAGTCGATACTATTTTCATCGGCTACAATCACTAGTTTTCTGCGTGTGTTTTTTAAATTTTTTTTTTTTTTATTTTTTTTTTATTTATTTTTATATTTTTTTTTATGGTCTGTCCTAATTCTGTTTGGTTTGGGTTCCGCCTCGATAGGCTGCTTCATGGTCATAATAGGTCTATGTAAGAGATGATAACTATAATGTTATCCGTGCTTGGTGTGGCACAGTATGCATAAGGTGAGGTGTCTGCTCTTGTGGTGCTGTTATTATATTTTATATTATGTATTCATTCATAAGCGCTACGTGAATTAAATATATGGTGTGTACGCTTTAAATTAATTAATTTAATTAGTAAACAAAGTATTTGTGAAAAACGTCGCTGGTTACATACCTTGTTTCTACTGTCTCCATAACCTACATATGTATGTAATTGTTTGTTTTTCCTAAATAAATAAATAAAAATAAAAATAAATAGTGGTTCAAAGCGTGCAACACTCTAATGTCAGTCAAACGTCAATTTACTCCGTCTTCCAAAAAAACAGACTATAGACGAAAATGTGCGACCACATAAATGCGCACAAATTCCTGCTTCGCAATGCTCCGCGCGGAGCAGTTGGGAGCCGGCAGGTTAACTGTACCTTATTATACTCCTCGACCGATGACACAAACTCGAACTTGGGATTGAAGTCCGCTTTGGTCTTAATTTTCTGCTTCGACGGTTGGTACTGAAACAACGAAATGAAAAACTGAAAAAACATACATATCACACACGCTGAATCCGGGCAATCGGGGTAAGCTTAGGAATCGGTGTTGTGCTGCAAGAACTCTGGTAAATTACAGCACAACACCGACCACCACGTTTCGCAATGTATTCGGACAAGATTCAATCCATCAAGCAGCAAGTATGGCACGAAGACCTGCTGCATGACTCGGTGGAAGTACTGTACCAAGGTGAGAGCATTAGCACTGCATCTTGCCCTTATCCCTTAGTCGCCTTTTACGACATGCATGGGGAGAGACACAGTGGGGCTATTCTTTTTAAGTACCGGCTCCACAACGAAATGACACTATGATTAAAGCGAACCACATACGGTTCCCGGCAGCTTCTTTTACGACATGCATGGGGAGAGACACAGTGGGGCTATTCTTTTTAAGTACCGGCTCCACAACGAAATGACACTATGATTAAAGCGAACCACATACAGTTCCCGGCAGCTTCTTCTACAGAACCGGTAAACTCTGGAACACTCTCCCTCCCCATATATTTCCCCCCAAGTACAGTCTCCGGTCCTTCAAGAGGGGCGTGAATGGGCACCTGTCAGGCCGGCATGGCATTCGCAACCCCCGCATATGACCGAATGTCCATGGGCGTCGCTAGACACCTTATGGGTGGCTCGGCGCCATATGTCGCACGGTCAATAAAAAAAAAAAAAAGCAAATAATACGTGTAGAGCTTTAGAAAGAGACCATCAGAAACACACAGATTACACAGATTAGGCCGGTGATGGAGTACTGCAGTCACATCTGGGAGGGTAGTCCCCATTATCTGCTAGCATCCTTGGACTCGATACAGCGCCGAGCCATCCATCTTGTTGGTGACCCGAAACTTACAGATGGTCTGGAGTCCCTAAGTCACAGACGATTTGTGGGTTCGCTTAGTCTGTTTTACAGATACTATCACGGACGCTGCTCTGCGGAACTAGCATCCCTTATTCCCTGCCACCCGTCCTATCTCCGCATGACTCGTCGCAGAGAGACTCAGCACCCTTTTGTTGTTGACATTGGGCTTTTGAGAACCCATCGGTTTTCTAAATCGTTTCTTTGTCGCACCGCTAGAGTGTGGAACTGTCTTCCGGCGAGTGTATTTCCTGAATCCTTTAACCTGGGTGTCTTCAAGCGTCGTATTAACGGGCTAGACAGCCTAGCAACAGTCCGCAAATCTGCTGGCATGGCACCTAACTGAGCGTGGTTTCGCGAGAAGAGGTGATTTTGGCTCTGTCGACTGCACCATTGGTCCCTCGGCACAGCCACCCATGCTGGTTTACATAAATAAAAAATAATAATAAATAAAAAAAAATCCGGTTGTAGAGCGCCGTCCCTGTCGCCACGAACATATACGTTTCTGTGCGACAGGGACGACGCTCTATAGCCGGATTCTCTCTTTGTAAAGCTCGATTTCATTATTTGATGGCGGGACCTGTACCTGATATTTCATACCCTTTGAGTCAAAATAATTTAAGAATAAAAGTTGATTATTTTTTTATGGAAACTGACTGATGTCAACCCATAACACCATGGTGAACAGATGTCATATCATTGATTCCCTTTGGTCGTACCAGCTACACTGAACTGGACGGCAAACACAAACTATTTATATAGCCGCTTCGACCAACCTTTCATTCAGTGCGGTGGTATTAACCCGGGCAGTTTAAACCCTACCAGCAATTAAGGTGAGAAGGGAAGGGACCTGTAGAATTTGAACCATGGTCAGCGATCAAAGTTCTGACCGCGTCCCGGTGTGCTTGTGATCACGAGTCGACAGTCGACCGATCGCACCGCTGAGCTACCGTGGCTGACAAAACCCAATTTCTATGTCTATTTCAGATACAAAATCACCCTTCGACGAAACACCAAAACTGCAAAGTTTATTACCGATTTATTTCTACATTTTCGGACGTATTTAGGCTACGAAAGACTTTTGAAGAGACGGACAAACAAATTGAGACCCTAACTAACCTCGACCTCTGGATCTGATTCTTCACTGTAGTCCTCCACGCGTTCGTCATCCTCGATAGTGCGGATGAAGTCCCCGTGTCTGAGCTGATCCACAGTTAGCACTCCGCCCTCCTTTTCGGTCATTATTATGTTTTTCTTGCTTATTCGTGGTGTCAAATTAATTGAGGTTATATATACGAAACCCACATGTCAATCTCTCAGCTGATGTGATGACATTAGTTTTGTTTTTTTTTTTTTATTTAATTCGTCTCCTCCCGAAACAGGCAAAACTCATTAGAGTATACAGCCATTTCTTTTGTAGCTTTAACATCTGTTGTATTTCGGCCCGCGAGAACCACAAAAATATATTTTTTTAATTACAACGACGACGCGACATACTTCCGCCGTCCGCCATCTTTTTTAAATGTACACATTAGTTTTGTTTTAGCATAGCATGGGTAGCCAACCTTTTCAGCAGGCTGGCAAATTTTAGAGATAGTATTGCTCTATTGGCCAGGCCGCATACATATCCAACCAAAGTCCATTAGGCGAATTATGCTGATTGGTCGATTTGGCGTTTGGCGGAAAATTTAAATTTCGTCTGGCTCCGCCTCCGGCACTCCCAGCGAACTTATTGAACCCGATATTCGTTAAGCCGCGTACAGACCTAGCGAGCGAGAGCCAGCGAGGCCGAGCGAATGCCCATCGCCGATGACAAGCGAACCCTCGCTCGCCATCGTTTGCTATCGCTGTTACGGCCACACTGACTGCGCAGCGCACGGCCGAACGGCTGTATCCGGAGCACGACCGAACGCCACCGAACGCAATCGAGTGCGCGCCTTCGCATTCACTTAGCGTCGCTGTACCGTCCAGACCTGTTCGCGCGCTCTCGCTTGTTGGCCTTCGCGCGCTCTCGCTCGCTAGGTCTGTACGCGGTCGTTTGTGTGAGTTGCTGGCTCAATGGTATAGTGTAGGTAGGGCGGCGTAGGGCTTTATTTTTTCGACCTCGACCATGGGTTCGAGTCCCGTTGCCAATTTTTTTTTGGTTTTTTTTTTGTGAACCAATGATAGGGTGTTAAATTTAGGTTAATGCTTTTAGCTAAATATGACCGCAAGTTGATGCCTAGCGGGCCGCCGGTTGTCAACCCATGCATTAAAGGGCCTATGCATCAATGACGATCTGTCTTTGTCTATTGCGCATTGACAGACAGAAACACATCTAAACTAGTATGTATTCGATGGCTGACAGTGACTGCGCCCATTGACGAGCCCCATGCCGAGTGGGTAGATTTGGTGTGAATTTCCGTGGCACTAAATCAGGGTAAATAATACATGTACGTACACCGCAGCATCATCTCAACCTCAACATGGAAAATTAGATTTGTTGTTGGGTGCCATAAAAAAAAGGTAGTACTTTTCTCGAATTCCAGTCAGCCACAAAATATATTTTTCATAAAAAGAAATATATCGTCTCCTGAATAAGTAATAAATAACATAAGCTGTCTAGTAAAGTAACGAACCGAGTTGGTAATTCGGTCCAAACCGATTTGATGTTGAAGCGAGCTGACTCGGTTTGGTAAGCGGCGAAATCGAGTTGACTCGCTGGCTCGCGGTGGCGTGGCGGCGGCGTAGCGGGCGCGGCGACTACCTGCCTCGGACCGACCGAGTGAACTGACTGCCAGCGAGCGAGCGAGCCGACTCGGTTTGGCGAAATCGAATTGGCGAGTTGACGTGGCGACTGCCTGCCGCCTGCTGGCCGGACCGAGTGAACTGACTGCGAGCCAACTCGGTTTGGGCGAGCCGACCGAATCGACTCAATTCGGTTTGAGATCGCCGCGCGCTCGAGTCGAGTCAAGTCGCTGCTCGGCTCGCTACTGCGTCTGCTAACTCGGCTGCCGACCGACCGCCCGCCGCCATTGGAATCGGTTTGGTTTGGTGAAGTTAAGCGTATTCGTTCGTAGAACTGGCTCGCATCGTATTCTTCGATCTGTCTGGTCTGTATTGATTCATGGTTCTGTGTATGTAACGTAACTCGTGTTTTAACAGATTAACTTGTGTTGTGAATTACCTAACTTGTGTTGTGTATTTTATTTTAATCGTACTCATTTATACTAACGACAAAAAGTGTAAAAAAATACTCGTACCGCTCGACTTTATTATAGAGCTGGGCTGGTTAGTTAAGCTACCTACCTACATTGACCCAAATCGGTTTGAATCGGTTTCGAAACCGATTTGGATATTTTTTCAAACCGAGTTAATCGATTTGTAATTTTTAGCGAGTTCCCCATCACTAAAGCTGTCACTGTCATACTCATAGATTATAAATTTCAAACTTCAATCAAAGCTGTCACTGTCAAGCGAAAAAGCAAGCGCAAATCAATCGAAATCGAATCACGAATGTCGTCTTCCTATCTTCTTTTTCTTCAGTGACGAAAAAGCGGGGGTGCTTACTTTCAGCAAGGTGTCCCTGGCAGAGAATGAGTGAGGGAACGGTGTGGTCAGCATGAGCGAAACCGCCGAGTCTTTAGATCCGCGCGTACAGGTCTGTCAGCAATTTACTTCGAGAATCACTGCAGTGGTGTATTTGAAACTGTGTTAGGCCAAGCTCTGAAACGGAGTACATTTGATCAATACGACTTGACTGCGCTATCCTTGGCGTATTGTTGAAGTCATAAATTGACATTTATCAATGTTTCAAATTCCTTTTGATTACATACTCTTGTAACAGTTTTACAGATCCTTGTTTTTACTACAATTTCTGGTTCAGGACAGAACCAGCGGTTCTGTCCTGGTTCTGAACCACTTACGTGCATGCCCTTCACTGGCGTGTACAGTGGCATTTCATAATAATCACTATTTCTTGACAATGAAACGCCAAGCTGTTCTGATACTGCATTTTGTGGGTGAATCAACTTTTTCTTGTTTTTGGTATCTGTCTGAAAACAGGATATTATCTTGACAAATTCACCTTATTTTAATAGTTACAGCAACTCTCAGATAAGTAATTGAAGATTGTATGAAAGAAGCTGCACAAAGAATTCTGAGTAATAAAAAAAAATATATTGGTTACCCTGGGGACAACCCCTTTTTTCCATACAAAACTGGGGACAAAAATGTCCCTTGGGTCACCCCTAAAAATTTGGTTAATGTTTTATTTTAAATAGTTCTCTTCCATTATTTCAATTTCCTATCAACCTAAGTATTTTATACTTATTGATTTTCAATGAAGTAATAAATAAATAGTAATACACTTTTTTTTTATTTGACTTTGCAGCTGGTTTTTACGTTACAAGGAAAAGTTGATTCACCCTTATAAAGGTTCATAGGATGTGGATTTATACTGGAGAGCCTGGCTGAGTTAAAAGATGAATTTTATTGAAAGCATGGTTTGCCAGAAACGCGTAGTTTCAGATAAAAAATAATAAAGAAACAGATTTTCCATACAAAATTAAAACTTTTATAAACCCCAAAATATTGATATTGAATAGTAAGTAATGTACGCAAAAACTACATGGACCGCTTCAACATTATGTTAGGTTAGGTTAGAATCGCTTTGCTTCACATCTTCTATAAATTAACCCTGGCTATTTTTTTTTTGACCCCCGTCCCTCTCTGCTTCTCTATTTTAAGCCACACCCATTATATAATATTTAAAAACCAAAAAATATTCTCCATACAAAATTAATTTTTCCTACAAAAAAAAAACAACTTCTGGCAGAGGGAGGGTGGCGGTAATTCAATACCCGCTCCCGCACTCTGCTCCCCTTCTTGAACCTCGGCTCCCCAGTTTATACTTTTTGGCTTTTTTGTTTATACCTATATAGCCACCCCCGGTTCATATAATATGTGTGCAGTATTTGGGCTCGCGTTCCACCATCTGCGGGTTGAAAGCCACAGAGCTCAGAACGCCTTGTTTAATGTGCAATTTATCTCTTGGCGCAGGTGGAACTGGAGCGGCTGAACTCGTCCACAGACGAGATCAACCGTCGCGAGGTGGAGCTGGACGAGGCGCGGCTCGTGTTCCGCCAGCTGCTGGCCGAGAGACACCTCCGTATACAGCAGCTCACTCGCAATTTATCTCTTCGCGCAGGTGGAACTGGAGCGGCTGAACTCGTCCACAGACGAGATCAACCTGCGCGAGGTGGAGCTGGACGAGGCGCGGCTCGTGTTTCGCCAGCTGTTGGCCGAGAGCCACCTGCGTATACAGCAGCTCACTCGCAATTTATCTCTTGGCTCAGGTGGAACTGGAGCGGCTGAACTCGTCCACAGACGAGATCAACCGGCGCGAGGTGGAGCTGGACGAGGCGCGGCTCGTGTTCCGCCAGCTATTGGCTGAAAGCCACCTGCGTATACAGCAGCTCACTCGCAATTTATCTCTTCGCGCAGGTGGAACTGGAGCGGCTAAACTCGTCCACAGACGAGATCAACCGGCGCAAGGTGGAGCTGGACGAGGCGCGGCTCGTGTTCCGCCAGCTGCTGGCCGAGAGCCACCTGCGTATACAGCAGCTCACTCGCAATTTATCTCTTGGCGCAGGTGGAACTGGAGCGGCTGAACTCGTCCACAGACGAGATCAACCGTCGCGAGGTGGAGCTGGACGAGGCGCGGCTCGTGTTCCGCCAGCTGCTGGCCGAGAGCCACCTCCGTATACAGCAGCTCACTCGCAAGCTCGGCGCCAGCGTCCACAAGGCGAGGCCGTATTACGAAGCGCGATTTCGCGCTAATGCTGTAAGTATTCTCTCCTATGCATTGAGGGGTCATTTGGAACAACATTTGGCGGAACGGACTCCCAGGAAACATCTTTCACCACTCTTATAATCCACGGATCTTCAAATCCCGGGTTAATAACCTTTCCCCAACAACATTAGTCCACCTCCAAGCCAGACTGGCACCTCCTCGGCGGTGAAATTGGCTGCGCCTGAGGCTTCGACCTCGGGCAGAGCCCCCCAGTTTGGAAGCAATAAAAAAAACAACTACTCAATTTTGACAGGGGAGACAAGAAATGTTGATATTATTGAGATATATGGGTGATTCTACGTTAAGACTTCCTTGGTTGTATGGGATGGCGGCACGACAATTTTCTTTTAAAATCTAAGTTATAATAGTATAATTTTATTTAAACAGCTACTTTTTGCATTTCTGTAAGATGGCCAGTAATTTTTTTAATTTTTTCTCGTTTTAGAAGAGACCAGGGGAGATATTTTATACAGGGGAGGGACATGGTGACAGGGTAGGGTACAATATGAACAGGGGAGGGACTTCGTGTGTAGATTTGTAAATGAAGCACTGATAAATTTTATTGGAATCAACTTTAAATTAAAGTTGTTTGTATTAATCATTAATCAGGCTTACATTCCAAACAGTTTTTCCATATTAATAAAATAAGTAGCGCCTTAAACGTAAATTCTTTCTTGCCACAAAAATAAAATAAAAAAAAACACATTTTAATAACTTATTGGCTTTTAAAAACAATTGGCAGAATATTGTCTTAAAAATAAATTTCCGAGCCACCTAGTGTTTTTTTAATTTTGAAAAAGGTGGTAATCCGAGGGGGCTAAATCCGGCGAATAAGGTGCGTGGGGCAATAATTCATAGCCACAATTATGGATTTCAGACATTGATTCAGCCGAAGTGTGAACCCGGCATTATCTTGATGAAACAACACTTTCTTCCGCAGCAACCCCAGCCTTTTTTCTTTGATTTCTTCCCGAAGTTTTCGCAAAAGGTTGCAATAATATTTTGAATTGATAATTTGGCCTTTTGGTAAATAATTCACGAAAATAATCCCCGTCGCATCCCAGAAAACTGAAACCATGTCTTTGTTGGTCGACAAAACGACCTTAGCCTTCTTCGGAGTGGATGAGCCAGATCTTTTCCTCTGCTTCGATTTTTGTTTTGATTCAGGAGTATGGTGGTGAACCCAGCTTTCATCCAAAAAAGGGCACAAAAAATCCTCGGGATCTGCCTCAAAAAGTTCCAAACAATCGCGGGAAATAGTGAAGCGAACTCGTTTTTGTTCAGCTGAAAGCAATCTTGGGACCCAACGAGCAGAAACCTTATGGAACCCCAATTCTTCAGATATAATGTTTTGTACCCGGCCATAACTAATCCCTGTGATCTCAGCTATCTTATTTATGGTCAATCTTCGGTCACTCAGTATCAGATCACATTTTTTATTGATGCTTTCCTTCGTGGTAGACGTCGAAGGCCTTCCGCTCCTAGCGTCATCTTGAATGCTCTCCCGACCCCGCTTAAACTCAGCTACCCACTTTTTGACACTGGAATACGATGGAGCAGACTCCCCCAATGTGTTCACCATATCTTGATGGATATCTTTCAGTGACATGCCTTTTTTATGGAGGTACTTCATCACTGCTCGGTGTTCAATTTTCTCCATTATTGAAAATCTTGTCAGATAGCGTTAAACAATTAATCACGGAAAAAATATAGCTTGCAGTATCGGAACCAAACTTCGCACATTTAATACTGAAGAATTGTACTAACAAATGAGGGTAGATTTTAAAAAATGTCATGGCTCTTTCTATGTTAGGCCACGAACTTGTGGATCTACCCTAGTATATACAGCCAGAAACAGACTGTATGGTCCGTGACCTTTGCCTGCCTACCAAAGGCGAATATAATAACAATAATAACTAACACAGAAGATTAAAAATGAATACACTGTCTCATAACGGTTCTAGTACATGTTGATACCTACTACATATTACTGAGCTCACATATATAATATCTCCCCTGGACACTTTGTCTCTACCCTGGCGTCTTTCGAGGCAGGGGAAATATGGCAGGGGAGAGAAATTTTTGCGATAAAACGCAAATTACCTTTAAAGTATTTATCATTAAGAAACCACAAACAAACATGATAATCTGTGCATACATTACAGTTTATTAACGTATAAAATCATCTATTTACATAAATAATTACAATTTAATGCTCTCCAGTGGAGAGACCGTGTTCACTGTTCACATCCTCACAACACGACAGGCGTGTCCAGAATGGCCGCCAATGAAAACGTGCGGATGGCTTTCGTGATGTTTGCTGCTAACTTCACGTGAAACACTGAGTGTTGACAGCTTTGGGTTCGCAACTACGAAATTATTTTACCCAATGTTGAAGGTATTAAAAATGTCAGGGGAGGAGACACAAAATGCAGGGGACAAGTTTAGTCTTGAATTTTTTTAATGAAAAAGGTAATGTTTTTGTAGTTTTACTAATATACAACATTAATCAGTTATTCTAGTTTATAAAATTAATAATATTAACCTATTTTATCATTTGAGAAGTACTTAAAAGTTACTGATTTACTGAAAATACTGTTGAGGGACAGACCAGGGGAGAGAATTTTTCGAGGTTAATTTGCGATTGTAGTCAAACTAAGCAAATTGAAATGATGAAATTAACTGCCATAAAAGTAGACGCTGTATTTTAAAGAAATATTATGTTCCTGGTGTACATTTTTCGAAAAATTTTGGGTTTTTTGTTGTGGCCGTCGCTAGGAAGTCTTAACGTAGAATCACCCATATATTATTGTACCATGTGGGGCCGGTACTTTAAAAGAATAGCCCCACTGCATCTCTCCCCGTGTATGTCGTAAAAGACGACTAAGGGATATGACTCCCTTCTTATATTACTAGGTGATAGGGTTTAACCTGCCCGGGTTGGTACCACCGCACTGAATGAAAGGTCGGTCGAAACGGCTATGTAAATAGTTTATGTTTTCCGTCCAGTTCAGTGTAGCCGGCACGACCAAAAGGAAGCACTGACGTGGCACAAAGTTCGCTCGGTGTTATGGGCTGACAACACGGATGTTGTAGGTGATGTAGTCAGTAGCGGGCCTCTCATACAAGCCAAAAAGCCCGGCTTGCCCTAGGTCAATCAAACAAAGCTCGAAAGCAAATCGAAAACGAAAACAGTCGATAGTACTTCAATTTCATTTTAAATATCGCGCCACGTGCCATTCGCGTGCGCCCGAGGTCATTGAGTCGACGACGCGCCGCCGCGGAGACTTCGTCGTTCGTAAGTATCATTCGGAATTGCTCGTGAACTCTCGCCTCGATGCGATGGATGAATTAGTCAAATACGAGCGTACATTAGTCATCTCGCTTGTTCCCGCTGTTATTCTAGCATTATTTTATTTCCTTCTCGTTCTCGAGTACCATACAATTTTTAGCCTAAAGACACCCATAGTGGTATAATAATATATGAGTATGTATAGCGATTAGTTTGAGGAAATATGCTAAGACTAATTCGTTCCGTAGTGCGAAAGCGTACTCAGTATTAGTGCTATCTCAGTTTTTCAATAGAAGAACGCCAAAGACGTGTCTACTGATGTCTAATGTAGGCGTAGAAGTTTGAAGTGATGGATCGGACGTTTGCGAGGATGTTTGTTACTAAGAAATAATAATCTTTGGTTAGTTATATTATATCCATGGCGGGTGGCGGCGGCGGGCGGGACGTCGGCTCTCTCTTCGTTCTCTCTCTGGCATGCTATGATATGTATGATATGTGTTGATAAGACACAATAATTCTGTCAACCATAATATGCCTCCAGTGTGCTATTGATAATTAATTATCAACAAGAGTCTTCATAGTAACTGCACTGCACTGCAGTTGGTTTGCATAGATTTTTTAATTACCATTTTCTATAAAATTGTGATACAAGCATGTTTATTTCATTTACTGACTGACAGAACAGTCATATATTAGATTTTGTATGAAATATTTGGCTTCGGCTTGCTCTACGATCTGACCCTAGGCCCGCCACTGGATGTAGTCAACTGTGTCAGTTTCCATAAAAAAAAAGGATTCTCTCCAATGCATTGAGGGGTCATTTAGAAAAACAACTGTACTCAGTTTTGACAGGGGAGACAAGAAACGTTGATACAGGGTGACTCATTCCAGATTTTAAACTTTAAAAAATAATTGAAAAATGTCAGTTTTACTTACAGTAATTTTAATAGTATAAAATGAAAGTGTACATATTGGGATTTTATTTATGAAAAATAACATCATCAAGATGCTTTCCTTCTCGCCGTACACACTCTTCAAGGCGGACGCGTGTATTAGTTATCACAAGCTGCAATAAATCACTTGGGATAGAGTTGACTTCTTCAGTTATTTTTGTCTTCAAGTCTTCAAGATTGGCAAGCTGGTTGGTAAAAACTTTGCTTTTGAGATATCCCCATAAGAAGAAGTTAGCTGGGGTCAAATCTGGCGACTTTGGAGGCCAGGGTGTATCTCCAAATCGGCTGATGATTTTTCTGGGAAATAGTGCTGCGACTGCACTCATTGAGGCCCTGGCAATGTGCGCAGTGGCCCCATCTTTTGGAAACCATACATCAGGATATCTGCCACGACCACGACATGGCGCCCACTAAAAATTCCCCAACGGTCAGTTTACGAATGCTGTACCTCGCACCCCGCTAGTTCCGCTGCCCGCCAATTTATTCGAAATTCAAATTTAAAAAGTTTGCTGAGTCACCCTGTATTATTGAGAAAACTGTGCACTTTTTAAATAAACAAAAAAATGGTCAAGTGCGAGTCGAACTCGCATGGAGGGTTTTGTGCCATTCTGTTTTCCGTGAGAACTTTAAGAAATGTGATTTTCGTTTAGGTTTTCCTGTGAACTATGTATATGAAATTTTAGGCTCAGAATATTCAGAGGTTAGGGGGGAGAATGCTCGATTTTCTTGTATTGCTTGAACCACTGCTTTCCGCGGACGTACTTGATGTCGTCGTCCCACCTGACGGGTGGTCTTCCCACACTCCGTTTTTCTTTCGACGGTCGCTATTTTAGGACACAGTTACTCCAATGGACGTCGTCTCTTCGGCTGACGTGCCCAGCCCATTGCCACTTGGTCCCTGCAGCCCTCCTCGGGAGTAATGTCTCAACTTATGGTTATCTTTAACATATCTACGTCACTGGTGAATGTATTGTAAGCGAACATACTTGCACTGGTGTGTTTGAATACATACTCCGCGTAGGGTTGCCAGGTGCCCGGGATTTCCGGGGTTGTCTCGGGCTAGGCTCCAATGTCCCGTGTCCCGGGCGAAGGATCATTTTGTCCCGGAGAGTGCAATTTGTCCCGGGAAGAAAAATATGTTTGTACATACGACTTGACGTCGCGCAAAGAAGCCGGCGAACAAAAGTCCAGATGCTGATAAATTAGGTACTCAAATTAGCAACTCACAGGAAATATGAATAATTAATGTAAAGGAAGATTCTACTTTCATTTTAGTGTAGTGTTGCTTACTAAAGTTGTTCGCGATAAAAAAAAACGCCGCCGATATCGCCATAAAAATTGTAACAGAAAAAAATTTCTTACATTTCTCCACCTTATTTGTGACGGAATGCAGGTAGTAGATATGTCCCGGGAAGGCTAACATCTGATCTGGCAAGCCTAACTCCGCGGGCGGCCCGGTATCAGGCCGCCAGCGGGAGTACGGGCAGGTGCTGCCGGGCGGTGCGATGTGCTCAGAACGCATATTGTCCAGATCCTGCTTGGTTTGCGAACGCGCCGATTTCGAATCCACGGCCTCTGGCAACAGAGGCTTACCACTTACTTACCCACGAGCCTAGCACAGGGCTTGGATCTGTGCCACATCAATAGAATATAAGGAGCTTCGTTATTTATGTCAAAAATTTTGGGAGGGTTACATACGCACTCAAATAAACACTTTACGTACGAAAAAAACATATGTTTATAGGAGCATTTTTTCTCCTAAAAAAAAATCAAATAAGTAGCTGTAAAAACCAATCATAGTGACCTTGTGACTTACTTACAACAAACAGCTGTTCTGCGTTTGAACATAGTACGGTCATTGATCCCGTACAATGCAAGTTACCTACTGTTACACACAGGTTAATGTTTAGGTAGCAAACATGTTTTGTTAAATTTCTCAAAAAGTTATGCTAAAAACATAATTTTTTTTTGCGTAACGTGTTTATTTGAGTGTCTATGTAACCCTCCCGAAATTTTTTACATAAATAACGAAGCAACTTAAACAAAACAAAAAAATAAAAATTTCAGTTTACATTGTACCTATTGTGAATAAAGTTTGTTTGAATTTTCAGGCTTCACAGGAGTTGCAAGCGGCTGCGCTCACTTTTGAAAAGGCCAACAGTGCACACTCGGCCGCGAGGGAGATGGTGGGTTGTTTTTTTTTTAATGGAAACTGGCACAGTTGTAGACTTGTCCAAAGACCGACCAACCGACCGAACCGATATACCTCACTGAAGTGAACGAACGAGCAAGCTCAGAACAACTGTGGATACAACCAACCTAAAGCCCTGCAAAACAGTTAATTCCGACTGGAATATGTGTTCAGGTCTGACGCGACGAGTGTAGCGGGTGGTGTAGCCAACTATATAATGATATGAGATCAATATGAAAAAGAATAGCCCCACTGCATCTCTCCCCATGCATTTCGTAAAAGGCGACTAAGGGATAAGGACAAGATGCCGTGCTAAAGGGCGACCGGCCCGCCACCTCTCACCTTGGCACGGTACTTTCACCGAGTCATGATCTTGTGCTTGATCGATTGAATCTTGTTCTAATACTTTGCGAAACGTGGTGGTCGGTGTTGTGCTGTAATTTACCAGGGTGCTTGCACAACACCGATTACACTGCTTACCCTGATTGTCAGGATTCAGTGTGTGTGATATGTATGTATGTATGAAACAGTGCTTGTTGACGGCAGGTGTACCTCGCGGAGCAGGGGCTGTGCCGGCTGGCGGCGGCGGAGGGGGAGGGCGCGGGGGTCGTGCTCGACCCCGCCTGGCAGGAGATGCTGAATCATGCTACGGCGCGCGTCAATCAGGTATGTTGTTATTTTGGGTTGTTGTTGGTTGGTTTTTGTTGTTTCATTATAAATCAATTATTATATTATACCAGCTGAGCCCGCGACTTCATCCGCGTGAACTTCTAACGGGGTCAATTTTATTTTCAAACCATCCAGGGACCCGCTCAAATATACACACAAAACTTCATCCAAATCGGTCGAGCCGTTTAGGAGGAGGTAGGTGACGAACACACGTACATAAGAATTATAATCTGTTCGAAGAGTCTGGTGTTAGCTATAAAATCTACTTGGGTTTAACTTGGCGGAGCTATGAAATGTCGTTATTGTTATTTTGTGTACTGATGTGGTTTTTGTTGTTGTTGCTGTTTTTGTTTTCGTGTTGTTATTTATTTATATTTATTAATTTATTTATTTACTTTATTCGGGAAATAGACAGCCTAGCCGAAACAACATTACAAAAAACACAAGTCAAGTATTACGCCTATAAACATATTTCCACTAAAAAATCTAAGATTATAATGTAGAATAATTTACAGAATATTAGGTATTTAGGTTGCATAAAAGTGGTGAGGGCGGGGTGGGGGAAATGGGGAAGGGAGAGGGAGATTATGTGGTTTGTTATGTATATGTGAGGGTGTGTGTGTAAAGTGTGTGTGAGATTGTGTGTGTGCTGTGTGTGTGTGATTGTGTGTGTGCTGGCATCTATCAGTTGGTCACTGTACGTTCATGCAATGCCATGATTTTGTATAATGCTTATTTTCAGGCGGAGGCTGAGCGCGCGGCGGCGACAACGCTGCACAGAACGCGTGCCGCGCAGCACCGCGCCGCCGCTGCCATAGTGCAGCAGCTGCAGTCCTCGCTCAAGCGACACATAGCCAAGTCCAGGTGACCTAACCCACGCACCAACCTCCCACCTGCCATGTCCAGGTGACCTAATCCAAGCACCGACCACCCACCTGCCATTTTCAGGTGACCGAACCCACGCACCGACCTCCTACCTGCCATGTCCACATCACCTAATCCACGCACCGACCTCCCACCTGACATGTCGAGGTGACCTAACCCATGCACCGACCTCCCACCTGCCATGTCCACATCACCTAATCCAAGCACCGACCACCCACCTGCCATGTCCAGGTGACCTAATCCAAGCACTGACCACCCACCTGCCATGTTCAGGTGACCGAACCCACGCACCGACCTCCCACCTGCCATGTCCACATCACCTAATCCACGCACCGACCTCCCACCTGCCATGTCGAGGTGACCTAACCCACGCACCAACCTCCGACCTGCCATGTCGAGGTGACCTAACCCACGCACCGACCTCCCACCTGCCATGTCCAGGTGACCTAATCCAAGCACCGACCACCCACCTGCCTTGTTCAGGTGACCGAACTCACGCACCGACCTCCTACCTGCCATGTCCACATCACCTAATCCACGCACCGACCTCCCACCTGACATGTCGAGGTGACCTAACCTATGCACCAACCTCCCACCTGCCATGTCGAGGTGACCTAACCCATGCACCAACCTCCCACCCGCCATGTCCAGGTGACCTAACCCACGCACCGACCTCCCAATTGCCATGTCCACAACACCTAATCCACGCACCAACCTCCCACCAGCTACGTCCAAGTGACCCATCCAAAACACCAATTTGTCACCAACTATGACGAGTCACACTCTGAATTCCTTTAAATAATGTTCAGGTTTTTTTGTTGCATAATATTGTTGTTACACAGGTACGTTGGTAATTGGCCCGACTGCTGCGGCCTACAGTAGAGAGGTTTCATTTCATAAAATATAATTTCCTAGCTAGTTTTTAATCTTTTATTTAGTTAGGTCTTACGCAGTCGGGTTTTTTTTGTTTTATTTTTAATAATTAACTATGCCACCCTGGAATATATTTTACTATTGCTTTTCATTGTAGAAATAATATAATATTTCCCACTATAACTAAAATTTGTAGAATATTAACCTTCTCGACTCTACCTGAATTTAATCGCTCAGGTCTCGGCGCCATCGCGCTCTAATCTCCATAAGATGTCGCATATGTTCGCTGCTGCGATTCCTGAGCGGTTAAGTTGTAACGTACGCGTACGTAATGAAAGCGTGGAACTTAGATTTGCAATAATATTCCTTCAACTAGAGTCACCTGTTTCAATGTTATTCGTTATTAATATATTTCGATGAACAATTTTTTATTTCTCTGTAAATAAAAAAAAAATCCTAGTTCCACATAACCTGCACTAGTTATCGGTAATCCCTGAGCAATTTTAGTCTCCTGTGACTATAGCGTTTCACTATAATTATTAACCATCTAACCATATGCGATCCAGTCGTTATGAAAATAAATATTAATTGTAACGAAAGTCGCCGGGGACGAAAGCCGGGTCTTACCAATCTTCACAATATTTTTCATTAGATTTTTTATTTAACCCTCTCTCCGCCGCAGACAGTAATAAATACACCTTCAGAATAATTTCAGTTTCTTTATCGATCCAATTGGTAGCACGTTACACTTGGACAGTTAAGAGGATGCTGCGAGACTCGTCTCCCGTACTGACGTAATCGAACTATTGCTTCAAAACGCATAGAGTGAAGTACAAGCTGAAGATCAGCCCTGCAGCTCTCTCATCGCGAGGGAGCTGTTGAACATTAGCATAGCTGGCTCCCTTTTTTCCCTCCTAGTCCTATGTTGTGAAATGTTCTGTATCTTATTACTATATTTAATATATTTGTTTGTTTGTTTGTCATTGTGCGAATGAGGAAATAAACAATGTTCTATTGCATTCTATTCTATTCTAAACATTTTACTTAGAATAGAAACACAGATATTGAGTAAAAAAGACGACACAAAAGTAAAATGTTTTGTTCCCACTTTGAGGGGTGTTTAAGTAATTTTTTTTTAATATCTCAACTTAAAGTCCCCGTGGGGCTGACATAACCGAAAGTGGCTAAAGCCCCAAACTTAAATTAAGAATTAAAAAAAAAGGAAATTGTAATTGTTTACCGTATGCCAAATGGATTTTAAGTGATTAAAAGTGGCAAACTGATTTTAAGTGCTTGATTATGTTAGCAGTACACTCTTAACGATATCAGAAGCTGAGCACTTTTGTTTACATATTTATTCGTTGGTGGCGGCGAAAGGGTTAAATTAATAACTGACTAGCTTTTATATAATGTGTTTCTGCTTTACGGGCTGAACAGACGACATTCTTTTGCACGACATTCTTTTTGCATGTGAAAATGGATAACACTTCAATTATTATACTAAGCATCGCATACGGCGCATAGAAAGAATGATGTTCAAAATTTATGTCCATTTCTTGCGCGTCACTCTGCGCCGGACGTACCGTCTAGTACAGTATATAAGGTGCTTCGTTATTCATGTCTTTGACTGTTTCGGGAGGGTTACATACACACTCAAATAAACATGTTACGCAAAAAAAATTATATGTTTTTAGCATTACTTTTCGAGAAATTTAACAAAACATGTTTGCTACCTAAACATTAACCTGTGTGTAACAGTAGGTAACTTGCATTGTACGGGGTCAATGACCGTACTATGTTCAAACGCAGAACAGCTGTTTGTTGTAAGTAAGTCACAAGGTCACTATGATTGGTTTTTACAGCTACTTATTTGATTTTTTTTTTGTTAGGGGAAAAAATACTCCTATAAACATATGTTTTTTTCTTACGTAAAGTGTTTGTTTGAGTGCGTATGTAACACTCCCGAAGTTATTGACATGAATAACGAAGCACCTTATAGAATGTAACGAACCAAACGTGCTAACGCAGGCGGGCGATCTTTTTTAGTCTGCGACCTCGTCACTACAGTTCAGCGCACAAAATTAATGCAGTTGAATTTAGTAGTGTGAGTACAGTCTGTCAAAAATGTACACATTACGTTCTCGATCGCACGAAAGTAACCTTGTCTGTTCAGCTGCTTAGTCTCTTCTGTTGCACCGTGTTATCGTAGTGTTGTGTCTTTCGCAGGTTATAACCTATTGAGTAGTGATATGCACCGAACGCACACAGGTACTGCTTTCCCTCTCTCACTCCCTCTCTATCTCTCTCTCTGTACTGAATATAACATTTTAATTGAGGAGTGTCTGTTCAAAAGGGACTATTTCCTTTGTAACATAATTTTCAGTAGAGCCAAAAAACTGATAGCTAATTAAACTTGGGATATCTAGTAGGTTTATTTATACAGTACATTATAAAAAGAATATTATGCATAATTTAATGATTTTATATTAGATGTTACAGACAAAATGGAAATAAGCCCTTTCGATTAGGGCGCTTTTCGTAATTTTCTATAGGAAATAGTTCGTTTTGACCATTCAAATTTTACATTTGTATTTGAATACAAAGACTGAGAATCCATCAAAAACGCGCAACTTGTCGAAACGGAAATAGTTCCTTTTGAACAGACGCTTCTCAATTAGTTATCATAAATTTTTTGTATGTATGTACTAAGCATGTATGTTGGTTAAAATTTTTTACCTGATAGATGCAGCATGTTTAGGTTTGCGTACTGCTTACGGAAACCTATTACTAAGCATACGCCGTCTTCTGTCTGTCTGTCTGTCCTACTGCTGTGTCTTTGGGACCATATTAGCTAGCCGGTTCAAATTTTTACAGAATATGTGTTATTATGGCGGACATAACAAAAAATAATAAAAAATAGTAGAAAAAGTAATAAATTAAGGTGGGTACCCATTCAAGTTGGGGCACTGAAACCTCTGCGCGAGTCTGACTCGCACTTGGCCGGGTTTTTTTTATCTCACATGTCAGGCCATAACAACTTTGTGAAATACATATAGCACCTATAATACTTCACGCCGGCTACACTGACTGGACAAAAAACCGGAAACGTTAACATAGCCCCTTCGACCAACCTCTCATTCACGGCAGTGTTACCAATCCTAATTTTTGTAATTTTTTTTTATTGATACGCGAGATTCTTGGCTCCGTCAGCATGGATTGTTGAGCCGACGACGCCCAAAAGCATTCGGTCCAAACCGAATGCAAGGCTGCGAATGCCGTGCCGGCGTGACAGATGCCTTTTTACGCTTCTCTTGAAAGATCCTAAGTCATAACTGAAGGAAACACATCGGGAGGATGTGCATTCCAGAGTTTCGCAGTGCGGAAGATAAAAGAAATACTGGAGCGCTTAGTTGTATGTTATGTTATTTGTTTATGTTAGATATTATTATTTTTTTTGTATAATATGTTGATTGTCATTGTTTGTTTGTTTTTAGTCTTGTCCTTGGTTGGAAAGAGGCGCCACTGAAAATCAGCTTCGCTATCTCGGATAGTGAGTCAGCTGAGTGGGCTCCCATTTCGTCACATGTTATATTATGTTCATTTGTGTTTGTAATTAATTGAGTTGTTGTGTGACGAAAAAAAAAAATAATTTTATTGAATTTTTTAGGTTTCCGTATCCCGTACGGAAGCCTATTACTAAGCCTACGCCGTCTGTCCGTTCGTCTGTCTGTCCGAGGGCTGTATCTCTTGAACGTAATAGGTAGCCTGTTGAAATTTTCACAGAATATGTGTTATTATGGTGGATATAACAACAAATAATAAAAAATAAAAAAATTAAGGGGGGTTCCCATACAAGAAACATGTTTTTTTTTTCAATGTTTTTTTTTGTGGTGCGGAAACCTCGGTGCGCGAGTCCGACTCGCACTTGGCCGTTTTTTTTTTATTTCAATCCGAATAGCTCAAACCGTACCACCTAGCAATGTGAGGGACGGGACCTAATTTTCGGGACTAGGGACCAGGTTCGTCTCCTGTTTGGTGAAAATTTTTTCTTTGTCTTTTCAGCTTTGCAGCTGATAAGCAATATGAATATAATGAGTTATTAGAGATGTTATTCACTTCTGCACTGCATGCAATACCAACCAATGAACTATGAACTTGATTTAGATACATCAGCCAGTCTGTCTAAAATAAATAAATGCTTCAACCTATGTACATTGCTAATTTATTTATTTATCTTAGACACTGACAGCTGACAGCTGGTGCGTGTATTCTGTTTTTTTTTTTAAATTATGAGTGCACTTGTATTGTTTTTAAGTATTTTTATTTTGTCAAATTCGCGTTTTAAAGAATTAATTGAGGGGGCACTGATGGTATCTTGAGATAATTAGTTAATTACTTAACCAACTTCTTTTGAGTTACACAAACCAAATTATATATTTTTTTTAATAAAGACATAATTGTGAATTTCCCCAGATTTTCATCTGACTATTGTAAGTATTGACTTGAAACTGTATTTTTATTTCTTGACGCGTGGGTGGTTAATAAAACGTAGAAATTTTTCAGACTAAATAAGTGTTTACTTGACATTTGTACCGTGCCTAATCTGTTTCTCCGTGCACCAGTGGCGGTTCCCCAGGTGAAGCAAGTGAAGCACCGCCTCACTTAATTATCTTGAAAGTAAAGAAAAAAAAACATTTCAAAATATCAAGAAAGAAAACTTTAAAAAGTCAAGTATATCCGATCCGAAATGATCACAATATTAGCGCGGCGGCGCGGAGGAGGCGGAGGCGGCTGGTGCGACGCGCGCGACGAAATACGTTAAAGATGTGTTAGTGCATCAACACCACCAACACAGCACGCACACACACACAGACGTGACGTGTGACGTGTCACGTACGGCATGGCATATGGTGACTCACCCCGGTCCGGTGCGGCGACGAATCGCTTATTTTGATATCGCTTCACCAAGCGTAAAGACAACAGGTTGACCTTGGAGACTTTGGATGTAGGGAGCAGCTGAGGCTCTGATAAATGGCGCCGGACGAGACATCTATATGCAATTAAAAGAATGCAGAGCGAGATGGAGCGATTCACGTTTTCTATAAGTCGGTTTGTTTTACCTCCGTGATTAATATGATGGCGAAATTCGCACTAGTTACGGTAAGTTTCATAGCTCAATGGTATATGATTCGCTTTTCAATCTAGTGACGTTGGTTCGAATCTCACTTTTGCGAATTCTTTTTTTTTGTTTTTAGGGTTCCGTATCCGGTACGGGACCCTATTACTAAGCCTACGCCGTCTGTCTGTCTGTCTGTCTGTCCGTCCGTCCGTCCGTCTGTCTTTTTTTTTTATGTAATCCGGCTGAGCCGGAGGGGCCAAAGCGCATGCTCCGACCAGCCAATATCACCTCCGAGAAGGTAGGTGCCATACCGGAGACTTCCCTGGATTGCTGGCTATACTAGACTAGAGGAGAACACAGCCGAGGCTGCTATGCGGCAGCAGCAGGTGTAGGTATGCATACACGTAAATTTTTTCGTCAGAAAAAACTCATTGTTACACGCCGACCGGATTCGAACCTCGCACCTCTCGCATTTGAAGCCAATGCCCAAACCACTCGGCCACCCGCCGCTTGTCTGTCCGTCCGTCTGTCCGAGGCCTGTATCTCTTGAACCGTAATTTGGTAGCCCGTTGAAATGTTCACAGAAAATGTGTTATTATGGCCGATATAACAAAAAATAATGAAAATAAGAAAAAGTAAAAAACTCAGGGGTTCCCATAGATGGCGCGCGCGCATACACTTTTTGGTTTCAAAAAGTGTATGCGCGCGCGCCATCTACCAAATAGATGATGAATCATTTTCTAATCGTGACTAACTAATATGAAGTATTTCATAACACGCCATCTAGATGGCGTGGCGTGTTATGAAATTCATCTAGTGGCGCTAGCCGTGACATGGCGATACGGTACCCTCGGTGCGCGATTCGATAGTAGTTTTTGGTTAAGTATTGTTAGGGCCAAAAAAAATTAGGTTTAGGTTTTTCAATTTATCATAAAGTAATAGCAATGTAGGTGGATTTTTTAGTCGCCTCACTAAGATTTATAGGTCAAAGCCGCCACTGCCGTGCACTCCTTTCTCTAATCCGACGGCCCTCACCGACAGGCCGTACTTCGAAGAGAAGGCCCGCATCAACTCGGGGCTCGAGGCGCAGAAGTGCCGCGTGGAGGCACTGGAGCGCAGCGTGGGCGAGGCCAAGCTGAGCTACGCGCAGGCGCTGCGCAGTCTCGAGCGCATCTCGGACGAGATACACAGGCACAGGTCGCAGCAGGGGAGCCTGCGGGCGGGGCACGCGGGCGGTATGTATACTGTGTTTCCGACGGCCCTCACCGACAGGCCGTACTTCGAAGAGAAGGCGCGCATCAACTCGGGTCTCGAGGCGCAGAAGTGTCGCGTGGAGGCGCTGGAGCGCGGCGTGGGCGAGGCCAAGCTGAGCTACGCGCAGGCGCTGCGCAGTCTCGAGCGCATCTCGGACGAGATACACAGGCACAGGTCGCAGCAGGGGAGCCTGCGGGCGGGGCACGCGGGCGGTATGTATACTGTGTTTCCGACGGCCCTCACCGACAGGCCGTACTTCGAAGAGAAGGCGCGCATCAACTCGGGTCTCGAGGCGCAGAAGTGTCGCGTGGAGGCGCTGGAGCGCGGCGTGGGCGAGGCCAAGCTGAGCTACGCGCAGGCGCTGCGCAGTCTCGAGCGCATCTCGGACGAGATACACAGGCACAGGTCGCAGCAGGGGAGCCTGCGGGCGGGGCACGCGGGCGGTATGTATACTGTGTTTCCGACGGCCCTCACCGACAGGCCGTACTTCGAAGAGAAGGCGCGCATCAACTCGGGTCTCGAGGCGCAGAAGTGTCGCGTGGAGGCGCTGGAGCGCGGCGTGGGCGAGGCCAAGCTGAGCTACGCGCAGGCGCTGCGCAGTCTCGAGCGCATCTCGGACGAGATACACAGGCACAGGTCGCAGCAGGGGAGCCTGCGGGCGGGGCACGCGGGCGGTATGTATACTGTGTTTCCGACGGCCCTCACCGACAGGCCGTACTTCGAAGAGAAGGCGCGCATCAACTCGGGTCTCGAGGCGCAGAAGTGTCGCGTGGAGGCGCTGGAGCGCGGCGTGGGCGAGGCCAAGCTGAGCTACGCGCAGGCGCTGCGCAGTCTCGAGCGCATCTCGGACGAGATACACAGGCACAGGTCGCAGCAGGGGAGCCTGCGGGCGGGGCACGCGGGCGGTATGTATACTGTGTTTCCGACGGCCCTCACCGACAGGCCGTACTTCGAAGAGAAGGCGCGCATCAACTCGGGTCTCGAGGCGCAGAAGTGTCGCGTGGAGGCGCTGGAGCGCGGCGTGGGCGAGGCCAAGCTGAGCTACGCGCAGGCGCTGCGCAGTCTCGAGCGCATCTCGGACGAGATACACAGGCACAGGTCGCAGCAGGGCAGTCTGAGGGCGGGGCACGCGGGCGGTATGTGTTTTTTGTTTTTTTTTTATGGAAACTGACACCGTTGGCTACATCACCTACAACGTCCGTGATGTCAGCCCATAACACCGGGTGAACTAGGTGCCATGTCAGTGCTTCCCTTCGATCGTGCCGGCTACACTGAACTGGTCGGAAAACACAAACTATTTACATAGCCGTTTCGACCGACGTTTCATTCAGTGCGGTGGTACCAACCCGGGCGGGTTGAACCCGACCACCAAGTAAGGTAAGTGGGAAGGGACCTACAGTTTAACATGGAATCCGAACCACGGTCAGCCTCCAACTGTCGAGCGGTCAGCCATGCAAGTACTGACCGCGCTCAGCGTTGCTTAACCATCAATAGCGACAGTCGACTGTCTGCACCACTGAGCTATCGAGGCTGACATATTTCATTTCATTTATTCTTAGAGGAGCTTGGAGTGGAGTTTGACAAGTGATAATGATTAATTTCTTTATTTCTTAAAATATAAGAAAGTAGTAATATTAATACATACCACACGCTGTATCCTTACAATCGGGGTAAGCAGAGTAATCGGTGTTGTGGTGCAGGTGCTCTTGTAAATTACAGCAGAACATCAACCACGACGTTTAGCAAAGTATTATGACAAGATAACTATCAAGCAGCAAGTAAGACACAAAGACGAAGCCACCCGCTGCATGACTACGTGGAAGGACTGTTCCAAGGTGAGAGGTGGCTACCCTGCCGCCCTTTAGCACGGCATCTCGTCCTTATCCCTTAGTTCGTTGATGTAAAACATTCACGAAAAACAATGACATTTTAGGAAAGATAGGTTGTCTATATGACATTCAGTGCTCACACATGGCACGTCCTTGAAAAGTTGAGAGGAAGAACTATAAAGTGATGCGCCGACTCGAATAGTCTTATTCCAATTATTAGAATTAGTGCAGAATCTCATTACACACGACGGCATTTTCGATGTGTTAGCGGCTCGTGGTTAGCGGTCCGAACGCGTGCGTAGTTGGTGGGCGACTAACTTCAGACAGGACTGTGGTCTTGTATTTAATGTGCCGCTTGGTTGGGAGCTCAGATAACCTATCTACCTCCTTTTAACTTATAATATCATTGACTAAAAAGTATATTTCTTACAGAGCGAGTACAAAATGGCGACTCCCACGATCCGGCAGACAAAACTCTAATCAAGGAGGACAGTAAGGAGGAGTCTGTCCGCGAGTGGCTACACAACCCTCAAAACCTCGATGCTGAAAGTCCTCTGGATGACTTCGGGAAGCCGCTGAGGCCCAAGAACCTTCCGCAGGACTTTGGGGAGAAATGCCTCGATCTGATGACACCAAGACCGAACGGGCGGACACCGAAGACTCCGAAGACGCCGAGGCAGCAGGGGTCTCCGCACGGACCGGACTCGGACAATTGGACCGAGATTAACCTGGAGTATTCGAGTCCAGAGGAGATCAGCTTTGAGAAATGTTCGAATTTTTCGACATTGGAAAATGGGCGACAGGTTAGTTTGACGTAAAATAAGCGTGTGACCCCACTTGGTGGCACACTAATGTATGAATTGCTTGCTTTGCTGCTACTGTGTAGTTTATGAGGACAGCGACACACCGGTGTGCAGGTTCTGTATAAAAGAGGATGAAACGCCCGTACGCATCCTTTGTGAATGTGAAGTGCTCATTCAAGTGAAGTAGAGGCCGTATTCTTGGAGGTTATATTTTTAACCCATGCCAAATACAGGCCAGTGGCGGCTCTGGCCAATGAATTTTAGTGAGGCACCACCTGCATAATAGCATTTTAATAATGTTGTATTGCAGTTTTCATTTCGAGGACAGGACGTGCCCAAAGTCTAGCAATAAATAAACATCCGTGTTGATTTTTTTTTTCTTTACCTTCAAGATAATTAAGTGAGGCGGTGTGAGGCGGCGCCTCACTTGCTTCACCTGGGGAACCGCCACTGATACAGGCCTGAACCCCAAGGACATAACTCGGTTCATATCGGAAATCGGACTTGGGGGTGAGCTCTAAACTTTTGAGAGATCACAATAGATCTTCCTAGGTCGCAGTGACAACAGGGCTCAGGGACCCTAACTCTCACACTTGAAATCATACACACATCACACGCCGTATCCCGACAATCGGGGTAAGCAGAGTAGTCGGTGTTGTGCTGCAAGTACTCTGGTAAATTATAGCACAACACCGACCACAATGTTTAGCAAAGTATTCGGACAAGATAACTATCAGGCAGCAAGTAAGGCACGAAGGCCCACCTGCTGCATAACTAGGTGGAAAGACCGCGCCAAGGTGTGAGGTGGCTAGCCTGTCGCCCTTATGCACGGCATCTTGTCCTTATCCCTTAGTCGCCTTTTACGACATGCACGGGGGGAGAGATGCAGTGAGACTATTCTTATTAAGTACCGAATAATCACGAGGATAGTGGTACATATAGAACCGCTATCTTTGCCCTGCACTGGGGGTTCCCCACAGAGAAACATGTGATGTCGTTTATGTATAGTGTGAGTACTTGACAGACGTCGTCGCGGACCCTGCCGATCCTGATTGATGCCAAAATATGGCTATAATAATGATAAATAAATAATGATAGACTATATTGTATACCTATTCGACTTGTAATATTTTTTTTATGGAAACTGACACGGTTGGCTACATCACCTACAACATCCGTGATGTCAGCCCATAATGAACACCGGATGAACTTGGTGCCAAGTCATTCCCTTCGGTTGTGCCGATACGCAGGTGCCGTACGAGCGGCTAGCAGGGGAGGGAGGGGGCGCGGGAGACGCCAGCGCGCGCACCACGCCGGACGAGGAGGCCCGCTCGCCGCTCGGCAGCGACGCGAGCGCTCCGTACACGAGCCGAGTGAGCGCTGCGTCTCCGCGGCGCATCATCAAGCCGCGCGCAATGTCCTTCGCTGCGGACACTGCTGTCAGAGCGGAGGTCAACTATTTTTTATTAACAATTTTTTTTTTCTGTTACCTCAATATGTTGGCATATCATCAGCTACACCTGTGATAACCCATTACACCTTGCTTGCTGTATTGGAACCAAGTGTCAAGTCAAGTCTCGTCGCAGAGAGACTCAGCACCCTTTTCTTGTTGGCTTTTGAGAACCTGTCGGTTCTCTAAATAGTTTCTTTGTCGCACCGCTAGGGTGTGGAACTGTCTTCCGGCGAGTGTGTTTCCTGAATCCTTTAACCTGGGTGTTTTCAAATGTCGTATTAACAGGCTAGACAGCCTAGCAACAGTCCGCAAATCTGCTGGCATGGCACCTAACTGAGTGTGGTTTCGCGAGGAGAGGTGTTTTTGGCTCTGTTGAATGCACCATTGGTCTCTCGGCACAGCCACCCATGTTGGTTTACATAAAAAAAAGTGGCTGCGGCCAATTTCCACCATCTACAGTTTAAGTCTCGGTTAACATTTATCTGTCGGCTAAGGTGACATTCTTCATACAGTACGTACGGACAGGAGATGACTGGCTACCACATTTTAACCGAATGCGGTGAAATCGGTCGACAACCATATTGAACAATCGTCATTGCTTGAGCTTGAGGTCTCAGTGCGGAGAATGGCCCACCCGCCTTCCCAAGAGGCTGGGCAGCAAACAAAAACAAAAAAACTTATTAGAAGGTGCTTAATTCTACCGCCTGGTAAAGTAAGTTCTAGTAAGAACAGTTTTAGAGTGTTTTCCTTTTTCCGAAGGCACGAGGGGTACGAGGTAGGAAGTGGTGCGAGAGGCGACCGCGCGGAGCTCAGTAGAGAACGAACTCGGTGCCCGGTCGGTACACACATTCTACACGTCTGCGCGTCGCTCCGTCGAACCGAGTCGTTCCCTACTGAGCTCCGCGCGGTCTCACACCACTTCCTACCTCATACCCCTCGTGCCTTCGTAAAATGAAAACACACACATGAACCGAGCAAAGCAACAGATCTGTCCGTGTGGTTCAGGCGAGGCGCGCGGGCGGGGGCGGCGTGCGCGGGCGGCTGCGCGCGGAGCTCCCCGGGTGGATGCGCCGCGAGGAGCGCAGTCCACCGCGCCGACAGAGCCTAGACGTCATACTGAACGACACCGGCGAACGGGTCAAGGAGATTTTTTCTCAAGGTTAGTTGTGGCGTATTCGCTGCATGTGCAAGCGATCCAGTGAAGTTTGGGCTATTTTGCAGTCTCGCTTGGTTGTGTGTCACCATCATCAATTAACCCAGGGGTCACACATAAGCGCGTCTTCCGTCTAAGTACTTTTATGTGATGAATAAAGAAATGGATAAAAAAGAAAGCGCACCATAACCAACTCATACATTCATTGGCCATCGCTCTCCCGGGGGCTCCCTCTCTGACTCTCCCCTTTTCATTCTGCAAACCCTCGATTTTGGGGCGCAGTTGATTTCACTATTGCAAAGATACTTTGTGGCATCCCTAGGCCAGATAGAAGTGCCTGCCTTGCTATGTTGGCATTACAAATAGCCTTGCAAGCTGCTCCTTGCAAGACTATTCGTAATGCCGTAACCGGGCCAGATTTTTTGTTTTTATTTTCTTCAAGCCAAAAACCTAATATTAAATACATTTTTTTGAGCCCTTGTACTTTTTCTTGTTTGTTTTAAAGGTCTGTTTTTCATATGTATTGTGTTTCTTATAGTGACCCTCGTGTAGTCTGCCCACAAATTCTCCTTTCCTCATAAATAGTCAGTTCTTAGTGGGATGACTGACGGAGCCAGTCTTCTACGCCCTGCTCATGTTAGTCCGGCCTGCCCGTCTGTATTGTGTGCTCCAACATTTTCTTTTTATTCTTTTCAGTCATTCTTATTTATTTGTTTTCGTTTATGAGTTTCCTCATAACAGCCCAAGCAGTTCTTGTAAGCAACCACCTGTTCAAATTCGCAGGTTTCACGCTGTTCAACATGTCATCATTGTCGGAGCGGCGCGGGTCGGAGCCGCGGGGCGCTCCGCCGTCTCCGCCTCGGTCGCCCGCGCCCCCGCCTCCCCCCGCGCCGCCACGCCGCATGCCCTCGCCGCTCGACAAGACCCTCTCCTATCTGAACGTGTACGGGGACTCGGACGATCAGGCATCCGATACGGACAGCCTCGCTAGGTGAGCGTTCATTCTTTATTTATAGTATGTTAAAGTAAGTAAGTTGTACCGTGTGGAGCCGGTACTTTAAAAGAATAGCTCCACTGCATCTCTCCCCGTGTATGTTGTAAAAGGCGACTAAGAGATATGACTCCCTTCTTATATTACTAGGTGGTAGGGTTTTACCTGCCCGGGTTGGTACCACCGCACTGAATGAAAGGTCGGTCGAAACGGCTATGTAAATAGTTTGTGTTTTCCGACCAGTTCAGTGTAGCCGGCACGATCAAAGGGGGAAGCACTGACATGGCACCTAGTTCACCCGGTGTTATGGGCTGACATCACGGACGTTGTAGGTGATGTAGCCAACCGTGTCAGTTTCCATAAAAAAAAAACGCCGCTATTTAGTGCGCCGCGAGCTACGACAGAGCGTGCGCGTCAAATTTTATTTTTTTGTAAAACCTACGTTGTTGTTGTTGTTGTTTTGGTTTGGGGTTGGCTCTAGGCCTGCGAACTAATCCCGCTTGGTTGGGGACCTTCGTGCAAAACCCCGCAGTCTCCAGCTACCCCAGCCAGCCTATGTCTTCCATGAAAGCCACTAGTCGACCGGGGTGTCTGCAGGCCGCTTATCCCTTAGTCGCCTTTTACGACATGCACGGGGAGAGATGCAGTGGGACTATTCTTATTAAGTACCGACCCCACACAGTACCGTAAAACCTACGTTTTCGTATTGCTTGTGGTAAATAAATAAAAATATACAGGGTGTATCAGGATAGGTTTGAGAAACTTCAGGAATGGAAAGTACTCATTATTAGAAGAAAAAAATCCTTATCACTCAAAGCGAAATTCCGTTGTTTTTTTGGTCATACAAAAGTTGGAAATTGTAATAAAAACTCGATGGACAGTGAAACTGGAGAGTGCAGTGAACTAATTCAGTCCTCTTTTTCTTTTGAGGTCATTGAACTTTCAGTGTTTGGAATTTACCTATACGCAGTTCAATTGTACTAGTTATGTATGCAACCTACCCATTTTTATTCATGAGTTAGAATTTATTTTTTATTTAATAGAGGCGGACGTTAACCATCCACCAAATCTTGAAGAATAGATTTTCACCAAAAAGTACTGTAAAATGATCGAATCTAGGAAAAAGTTTCAGAGCTTTTCGTCTTCAAATATGGGCCCCTTTCGAACCCTGAAGTTTCGAAAACCTGTCCTGATACAGCCTGTACATATAATTGTTTTATTCATTATCCTAAAATTCAAAGATTTGTATATTATTTAAAAAAAATCTATACCAATATTTTCATTAGTTATTTTTCTATAAGCTAACCATTAATGCTGCAAATTACCCGCATCCTAAGGAATGCGCCTTATAATACGCCGCTGTTAAAGTGTTAAATTTTGTCGCAGTGTGGAAATGCTGACGGATGAGCAGATCCACTCGCTGATGCTGGACACGCAGCTGGAGGCGGTCTGCTCGCAGCTGCTCGGGGTCGCCGTCTCCGCGCCCGCCGCCCCCGCCACCGCCCCCGCCTCCACTGTCACGTAGACACTAGCTGTGCGAATGCTTCATTTGTGTTTTGTGGACACTGACATATTGTATTGTATTGTTGTATTGTTTATTAATCATTCATATGGCAGTTAGACTGCACTCGAACTTGTCACAATGTGTTCTATCCTGCTCGATTACACCCACGAAGAAGAACCGACAAGAAACTTCGCAGGGTAATCGCATAATGAGTGATATCATCCGCTACATCCATTCAGGCGGCTGACGGTCGATTTTACCACCTTCGGCTGCAGGTTAGCTGCCAGTTACGTAATTCCTGTCAAGTGTATGAGAAATGTCACTTCAACCGACAAATTACTGTTCGACGATATTTACCCGGAGGTGGTGAGAGCGGCCGCAAGGGAAAAGGACAGATGCCGTGCTGATGCGCGACGGGATAGTCACCTGTCACCTTGGCGCTTCCCACCTCCGCACCTTCCACTGAATCGTGCAGCGGGTGGGTCTTCGCGCCTTACTTGCTGATGATAGTATAGATATAGATAGTATAGATAACCTTACTGAAGTTGGTGGTGTGCGTCGCGCGAGTTTTCGCAGCACAACACCGATCCCTCCTCGTTTCTCGGGATGCAGTGTGATGATATGTATTATGTATGTCGCAATGTGGAACCCATTCATTCGGCTCATTACACCACGTCTCTGTTTGAATCTAGGTGCCATGCGGTCACACTCTTAATGCAAGAGGAATTTTAGCCATTCTAAAATAAAACTACAAATATTTTCTTAATATAACCAACATGCCTTTCCATCAACTGTTACAATCTATTACGTAATTTTGCTGTCTAAGATTACGTGCCATGTCAGTGCTCCCAGTTTGTTTGGTCACAATTTTGTGTCTTAATTACAATCCTTACATAGTATAGAGGCTTCTACATGCGTTAAGTAAAGGCTATGCAAAAGTAATATTGAAAGGTTGAATTAGAGTAAGCAATAATAGCTTTAAAGGTCTTTTTTTTTTACTGACGAGCTCTAAAGGGGGATTCTGTATCGAAAATAGATCATATTAAAATATACTTTCACAATTTATTATCTCGGTAATTTTTATTTATTTTTTTATTTTTTATGGGAAAGTCGACATATGGCGCGCGCCACGCAGAGGTGTAGTCCGACGGCGCCCACGGGCATTATTATTTAATTATTAGAAATAGAAACATAGTTTCTTCGCAAAAGTTGTTTGCTATGTTCAGATGAGTTTGTTTGTATTTTTTTTTGTAATATTTAATAAAATACAATAAAAATGTTACCTCCTTTTTTATAATTGTTATATGATCTATTTTCGATATAGAACCTGCCCTTTAAAGCTATTGAATAAAACAAACATATATCATAAAACATATTGAACCTTTTTAAAAGAAAATCATTGATCTCTAGGTAACATAAGACAGTATATTTTTTTTTATTTATGGCGCGACATGTGCCTCCTATCCACCCATAAGGAATCGACATTGTACTTTGGGGGAATATATGGGCAGTGAGAGCTATGTATGTATTCGTTAGCTTGAATTTTTGGTTTAAAAGGATTTTGTGCTCTAGTCTCCACGTATAGAATCGTACAGCTTATGAAATGGTCAATTTTAAACTGTTGCAGGGGAAAACATTTCATAGATAATAATGTACCGGATGTTTGTTTAATGTGGGAACTATTAAGTATTAACTTCATCACTAAAACCTAAAGGGCGCACAATTTTACTGAGACAGCTAATAATAGGCACATTGATAAATGTACATGAATTCACAACTGTGTGGGACATGTCATTTCGTCTTCTCGTACAGGTCCGTTAACCAAAGCTGGCGCGTGCACAGTACTCACAACAATGCAATTGTGCAAGTGCGAGTGAGACAGATCGGGTTTTCGTGATGCGTATGCCCCGATCTGTCTCACACGCACTTGAACAATTGCATTGGTGTGAGTACTGTGCACTCGCCAGCTTTGGTTAACCGACATGTACACCATTCGCACGTGAGTGCGAGTATGCTGAGAGGGATTGTGTGCAGTGTGTTTGCTGGCTTCCCACGGTGCATGATTTAATGGAACAGCACCGACACACCTTGGGAAGCCGATGTCTGTAGCGGAGCAGATGCGTCCGTGTTGTTGCATCGGATCCTCCACACGCAAGTCTGTAAATTCAACGGTGCAGTGTGAGCTCGTGCGTGGCGGTTCAAGGTGATCCGTCTAAGCGCAGAGTATGACTAAATAATATCAAAATAGCTGACGCTTCAGCGATAACTTTACTTTCACTCGGCATGGTGGTGGCGTGGTATCTTACGTAAAGCCGCTCACCGTGGGAAGCCAGCTTAAGAATGTGCAGGGCGCAACGGGCGCGGGCGCGGCAGAGAGAGGGAAGTACGTAGTCTACTCCCTCTCAGTTCTACCTCGGCCCCCGATCGGCACGAACGATGAGTTGAAGCTCCGTCTATCTTTTTTTGGGTTCCGTATCCGGTAAGGGACACTAAGCCTAGACCGTCTGTCTGTCTATCCGTCCGTCCGTCTGTCTGTCCGAGGGATGTATCTTTTGAACCGTAATAGGTAGCCCATTCAATTTTTCACAGAATATGTGTTATTATGGCCGATATAACAACAAATAATAAAAATAAGAAAAAATTAAAAATCACGGGGTTCCCATAGAAGAAACCAAAAAGTGTATTGTATGCGCGCGTCATTTACAGAATAGATTATGAATCATTTTAAATAATCATGACATTTAACTCATAAGAAGCATTTCATAACACGCCACAGATGGCGTGAGTGGCGCTAGCCATGACATGGCGATACGGAACCCTCGGTGCGCGAGTTCGACTCGCACTTGGCTGGTTTTTCTCCTCTTTTTATTCTTTTGTTATTGCTCGACTGTGAACGCACAGAAGGGTCATGCGTTTTGCACTACCGCGCTAAGTTCGAAAGTGCAGAACGAGACTTGCAGAATGCAGACCTGTCAGACTTTTGACAGCCGTCACAGTCTTTTATCTCTATACTCACTGCGAGAGAGAAAGAGAAGGCGAGAGAGAAAGAGAAGGCTAGAGAGCAAGACATATCACGGAGAGAGGTAAAATTTACGTGATTTCTAGTGTATAGGTAAATTTAGACAAGTTCGTCTATGGTATAAGAGACAAGTTGGACCTTATCGTTGTTGGAATAAGGGTGAATTTGCCAATTTTTGCATAGCCACATAAGTTGTTTACAAGGTAATTTAGTTATTCTCTCACTAAAGGAGTGTTAGCTGAGTCTAATAAAACCATAAAGAATGCATAGAATAGAATAGAAACTCTTTATTGCACACAATTTAAAAAGCACAAGGCGGACTTATCACTGCAAGTGATTTCTTCCAGTCAACCTTTGGGTGATGATGAGGAATAAAATTATAGAGAAAGAAAGAAGTATGGTGCATTCTATCTCTTGTTCTACAGTATTGGACTGCACAGTGTACCAGGTGTCTTGCATACCTTGTTACCGTGAACAGGTGGGTAGGTATAAGTTGGAAACTATGAGATCAAATTGTAAGAGTTAGTAAAGGTTTTTGACGTGATAACGTCTTATAAATTGATGAACACGGGCAGCACGTACGAAAGCGTGTCACGTTGATATTCACGTTGATATTCAAAGTTACCATGGAAACGTCCTCGGCCCAAGCGGCAGTGTTGCCAAACGTACGGTAATTCCCGTATCGTACGGTAATCGAGGCTAGAAATCGACAAATGTACGATTGTACAATTCTTATAGCTGTGTTTCTTTATGACCTTATCACGTAAAACTATCGTCCGTAAACCGACTTTACAGACAACCAATTTTTTTTTTCTTATGAACACAATTTTTCTATGCAGCCGTAAACTAAATCTTCTGTCATTTTAGGTATCTATAGCAAAACAATGTTTCGATTAAATTTGGCACCTTGTATAGTTTAGATAGAATGAATTAAGTATTGCATGTAAGGAAACGTACCCATTCAACGTGACCGATTTTTGGGGAGGGAGGGGTTTGTCAAAATACCACGCTAGGTCACAGGAGGGTTGGGGCGTGGGAGAGGAGGGGAGGGTATTCACACTGCCACGTGGTATTTCAAAAGATAATTTTAAAAGACTATTTTGTTGTATTGGGGGGGGGGGGTCCAAAAGTGGCCTAAAATCGGTCACGTAGTATGGGTACATTCCCTTAAATATTGTATCGCTATATTATTAGGAAAAAGTACAATACGGCAGTTACAGAACGCAATAACGCATAATAATTAGGCTATGAATGTTGTAAAGATGTATGTTTAGTGTATTAGTGCATAGTGCTGTGTTTGTTGTTGCCGACAACAAGGGAGTGTCTTCCTAGAATTTTTTTACACTAGAGATTGGAATTTTATTGAATATATATTTTTAATTTAATAAATTGGGAAGTATTTTAGGATGAATCCGTGTATAGTACAATTAGCAAAATTTCTGCCGGTTTATTTTCTACAGGATAAACACTATAATAAAATTGATATAGGTGAAACCAAAAAAAAATTATGTTGGTAAAATTCCAATGTTTAGTTTGGACCCGCACAAAAGACACATTTGTTATTATAATATATTAAGTTTGTATGGGCTGCATTTGTGATGGGCTGATAAGTGTTTGAGCATTCAAGCTTATTCTTAATGCAATTTATAGTGTGCAATCTGACTTGCTTAGACTTGTGGTGTTAAGGGAAACTTTTCTCTGCAATGTTTTTTTTTGGCTCTGCAACATTTTAGGTTTCCATATCGGTACGGAAGCCTATTACTAAGCCTACGTCGTCCGTCCGTCTGTCTGTCCTACTTTAAGGGGTTATAATCGTACCGTAATAATCGGTAGAAATTTTCACAAAATATGTGTAACAAAAAAAAAAAAGAAAAAGTACAAATTAAGTGGGTCCCCATGTAAGAAATGTGTTTTTTCAAGTTTTTTTTTTTTGTTTTTGCTCGGTCAAAAAAACAGTTATACATACAAGCGTCAAACTTGGTGGTGTGATTATAGTGAAAACTCTAAAGTACAACAATACGGTTTATTTAAAAAAAAACGGACCAATTATGTATTTTTTTTTTATTACAAGTGCGACATGTGGCGCCGTGCCACCCATAAGATGTCGACGCCCATGGCCATTTGGACGTTTTGCGGGGTATGCGAATGCCGTGGCGGTACGGAAACCTCGTTGCGCGCGAGCGGATTTGCACTTGGCCGTTTTTTTTTGTCCCACACATCAAGTCTATGGTTTGTAGCGCGGCATAGATTCGATGTGGGAGACAGACAAGTTGTATAGACAAACATTGTCCGTGACTAACAACCTAAAATTCTTAATTTTAAAATGAATAGACGAGGAAGCTCACAGTGTGTTCATGAATGCAGCAGTGCGGGTGCTTATGCCGCCGTAGTGACTCCATATTGTAGTGGCTTAGGACATGTGAGAACTGATAGCGATATTATTTATGCTTAAAATAAGTAGTAATAATGATATTATTGTTCAATATTTCACCCACCAGAAGCTTGCCTAGATATTATGGTTTTATATGAAATGTATTTTTTTTAAGAGAAGTTAATATTTTAAACACTGCATCACAATGCATACACAACGGTTGTAAATGTTTTCTTGCCGATATAACAAGATAGAAATGTAAAAGTTGACGCGTTAATGTTTGATTCGTCAGGTTTGAGTGACTCAACTCAAAAGTTTCACATTTTAATGTACTACAAAACACTTTACACACTATAAGATTTGTTTACAAAATAAAATACATTAACCCTTCGCTATAATAATACTGGTTCGCGTTCCATCCACTCCACCCTTGGATTATATTCAGATGACAGATATTCAGGAAACGAACCAGCAAGTACGGTTGAAGCTTGCATGAATTTCTCGTTCGCTAGTGTATCCTTATATGAATTAGATTTTCAGAGATCTTACAGAACATAAGTGCATTTCTTTTTTTTTTAAGTACTCCTTCTCAATGGAAGATTTTTGTTTCAAAATGTTGTTTCTTAATATTTGTGTCTATGCTGTAACTTGAATTAAGTATTTCCGATAGAAACAACATTACTTTTTTCGTATACTACAACGCCAGTTGCGTTATTGATTATTGCCTTAAGTCTAAAAGTCATGTTTTTCTCATCGGAAATGATTAATTATTTTTTTTACACCATCCATACACATTAACAACATTTTTAAACAAAAATCTTTCTCTAATATTCATTCGTTCAGAAGAAGTAGTGATATTAAAAAATGTACTGAAAAGTTCTGTTACATCTCTGAAAATCTAAATAATTTAAGAATACACTAACAAATGAGAAAAATTAAATGTTATTACTAATTAATGAAAGCCCAAAGCCTAGATCTACTGGGCTAAATGGGTATCAATCAGTCAGCTTTTATGCGTCCACTGCTGGTCATACGCCTCTCTACTGTACTGTACTGTAATAAATAATAATAAAATAATACTCAATAAATGGGCACTAAAATCTGTAGTTGCATACTTTACAAACTCAGTGAGTACACGTCGAACGCGACATACAGAATCTCATTTGGTGATATTAATAATTAACGATAGTGTAGAAATAACAATTTTTTTTTTCGAAGCATCTCATAGATGTAATTGATAAATATATAAAAATAGATAGATCTACATATATTGTGAATTGTCTATGGCTAATTCTTTATTCTTTAGTTGGCATACATAGGGTGCAGCACTCCTGAATTTGTAACAATTTTTTTCTTTAGAATTTTAATAATCGCAAAAATAAAACTGGAGCGGGGAGGTAAGGGCAGCGGGAGGGGCGGGGCGCATAGGAATATGGCGCGAACCAATCACAGCAGGCTTGTGCGACTTAGGAATTCGGAAAGAGCCAAACACAACACGCGGACGCTTTTGAATGTTCGAGCTGACGTTGCTTTGCAGTAAAGTTTGTACTCTAATAGTACTCTGTTAGTCTGTTCCAAATAAGCCTGGATAAAAAGTCATTGACCTTTGAGTGCTAGCTCCCTTGCACAAACGTGAAACGCTAAGCGCCGTCTCTTTCTTGTGCCACGACACCGGCGCATGAGAGAACGTTTGTGCAAGGGAGATAGCACTCAAAGGTCAATGACTTTTTATCCAGGCTTATTTGGAACAGACCATAGCGCGTTATTACTTCTATATAAATAAAATGCTACATGTTCATAACATTTTAATGTGTTTGAGTACTGCAGCGAAAAAATACATTCCAACCAGGTTCGAATTCTGGTTGGGACATATTTTCTCTCTTAATTTTCTGCTTTGCATTATATCTAATGAAGAAATATAAAAAGCGAGTACACGTTTAGTACACCTACTAACATATAAAAAAATATAATATTACAAAACATGTTAATATCTGTCGTATTGGTCCACAATTTTGGGCATATAGTTTGACAGCTCATCGCAGCTGTCACTTCAAGTGAGTGCCATAGATAATTCACCAATGATAGAGAGCGTTCCAACTAAATCTTCCCTTCGCCGTTATGTTGGCTCCACTGCCAGTGTCACTGTCAGTGCTTAAATTCCTGTTGCCAGATTGTGAAGATTATATTACCTAATAGTGTAATAGGTATTTACCGTATAATAAATACGGTAAATACTGATAATTACGGGTAAATCTGTACACATAGCAACCCTCAACGCTGTTTTGACAGATAGGCAGTGGAGCCAACATAACGGCGAAGGGAAGATTTATATGGGACGCTCTCCAATAGAAGTTTGCCCATAAAGTAAGTTCAAACTCTGCCATGACGAATAGTATTTATTAGGTCCGGAAAGACATTAAGTTTAATAGATTTTATTGAATGGATGAACATTTCTATACTTAATTTATTAGTGCAATCTGAATGAGTTTATAAGCGCATGCGTCTTAGTTGTATATTGCAATAACTGTATTAAATTTAATATTATATAATTGTGTTGTCTATTTTATTTGGCTGATAAATCTAAAAAAAAAAGTTTGTATGTCCAATATTTATCAAAGTGGTTAATGTCAACCACTACGCACTCGCGTCCGTGGCGAGCGCTAGGAATGAGAGCATGGTGAGTTCTGTATGTGTTTGAATGTGCCGGGCGCACGGGCGCGGAGGCAGAAATACGCAGCTCACTACTACCTCAGCCCCCGATCGGCACGGACGCGTGCGCGAAGTGTAGGTACCTGCGACCGTTTCATATCACTACAGCCGTGATATAGAAATGTACAGAAAATATTGCTTGTCGAGCTTTAGAAAGAGACAATCCGGTTGTAGAGCGTCGTCCCTGTCGCACAGAGACGTGCGAGCTCTTGCGACAGGGACGACGCTCTACAACCGTATTGTCTCTTTCTAAGGCAGTGCGCAGACGACCGACTGTCCAACGACTTTATTATTAATTGAGTCGGGCATAGTCGTTGAGGACGGACGATTATCCACGATTATTCTCTCTCTCACTCTGCAGGTAGTGCACGCTCAGGAACAAAGGAGAAGAAAAAGTCGGCGGCGAATTGAGTTGAGTCGGCCAGAGTTGGCTTCCCGTGCCAAAGTTGGGGGGCGTGGTCCCAGCTTAAAAATCCGATCGGCTCCGTGTACCCTCTCTGTAGTTTGGACCGACCGCCGACTTCTTCGCGTAAAGCGGTCGGTTTTAGTTGGCCAACTCGTTTTCTTCTCCTTTGTTCCTGACTGCGCCGCTACCTGCAGAGTGAGAGAAAGAATAATCGTTCGTGTGCGCATCTCAGTGACCGTTCCAACCCGATCCAACTCAATTAAATAATCAAGTCGGTGGACAGTCGGTCGTCTGCGGTAGCCCTAAAGCTCGACACGCATTATTTGCTGCTGCGAACTGTACAATATGTGAATACTGAGCATTGATTTTATAACAATGAATTTTCATAGAATATAATTGTTTAGTTTTTCGTCTAAAGAGACATCATGACATGATATAGTGTTCCCAATTATGTAAATTGTATAGGTACATACATAGATAAATTAAGAAATGAATCAATTTTGTTATGATATGACTTTTTGTAGAATTATCGGCCAGCTTGTATTAGATGAAGTTAAAAAGTGCTACAATTTCATATTGTTAAGGCGCTTCCGTTTATCTAATATCGATATGAAGTGCTTGTCATTATGTGGTTCGTTGTACACACATGTCATGTTGTGGTTGTTGGTTTGGGTTTACATCGGTATGGTTGTTGAATGACATCGGAGTTCATTGTATTTTGAACAAATGTTTCTGAACACCGAATGTTGAAAACAAAATGTGTGCCGAATGTTAATAACATTTGTCTCCAAAATGTTCACGTAACTTGTTGAAAACATTTTGCAAAAATTTTGTTCTTTCGAATTTTTAAATGTTATTTATTCGGTAGGTAACATGTTAATAGCTTTGTCATCAAAGTTCTTACATCCAGTACCGTGGTACCAACCCAGTCGGCTACAATTAGAGCCTACTACAGTTTCGTTTTCCTACAGTTTTACACCGGTGAAGCAGGTGTGTAGGTAGGTATGTACATAAATTTTTCCAAAACTCATTGGTGCATGTGGACCGGAATCGAACCTTGGACCATGAGATCACAAGAGTCCAAGCCAAGGCCGTGCCAACCAGCCGCCCCTAATAACTTTGTCATTAAGATTGTTAACAACAAAGTTATCAACATTTTGTTATTTTAGTAAATAATATTTGGGTTTAACTTCCACCTAATACAAGCTAATTTTAAAAGCGCGTACACTCGAGTTTGAGTTAACGCCGCTGTGATATATTGTACAAAGCTTTCGTTAGCTCTCCACGTGCGAACACTGTACCCTTAACAATATGTAACTTGCCTTTAAATTAATAAAATGAGACTAGTTTAAAAAGTCTAATTGCTTTTTATTTCCACACCTCATATAGTATTTAGGATAATGAGAATGACAGCTGTCAAAGTGGCACAAGTAAAGCGAACTAAAAATAGATCTCTAGTTATTTCTTCTGTTTTATTTTATTGACTTATATTCCCGTTATTAATTATTACATTAGCTGCATTTGCAAAACACTCCATCAACAACACAATAATTTCAATTTGGTCAAATGAAATGAGCACTATTTGAGCACCATTGAGGCACTCCGGCAGCTGTCATTTTAATCATCTTAACACAGACTATAACTTCTCTACCATGCATGAAAACATGTATGGATTAAAGAGATTTAAATATTAGGCTATAGATAATAAATTGGGAACATTTTAATACAAAAACTTTGATCTCGAACGCCAATAACACGACCTATAACCTCACATACAGGCGTGTCAAACTCATGTCTCACTAACGTCAAACTCATGACTTTAGGTTAACATTTATACAATTTTGTTCTTGTTGTCCGGTCTAGTACATAATTTGAATATCTTTGCATGAGATTTAACAAAATAATAAATGAGTTAGCCCATACCATCAACTAAACTTTAGTAATCGGAAAGAAATAGAATAAAAATGTGCTTTATTTCCTCCTATAACATTTGTGTAGCACAAGCAGCAACGAAAAATATAAAGGGACCAACTCAGCATTTTGCTGCAGGAAACACTGGCAGGAAATTAATAAAAGTCGTTAATGTTCTATGTGACTTCGAGGAATAAATAAGTCAATTGACCCAAATTGTCCCAGATTGACCGCATAATATTCCACCACGCAATTCGAGTTCTTAGATTGTATTACAGAGCGCTCTAGTACTCCCACCCCAACCCAAAAAATCCCCAAAAACTTGAAAACTATAAGGCGAAATAAAAAAATAATCAGGACCAATTTTGTAGCTTATGACCTGAGGAACCGCGAGGTGGTTAGATGCGGTCGATCTGTACATAATGATGCGCCGACCTATGCGGTGTCACCGTTCTATGTTCGTTTTAAAGTCGAAAACCACATATTCATTTCACGTGGGTTTCCACCACAGATCAGAGAAGTTTTCCACCCACGTATTCAGGCACATCTAATTCATCATCATCTAAGGTCATTATATTTTTTGGTTGCAAAGAGAAGCTGTCGGAGCAGCTAGTTATTATTATATTAACAAAATGTCCACTAATTCATATAATCTGTGTCTAAAGGTTGGTGGTGCTGCTGATGAGCTTACTCACAGGCCACTACCAACTTAACAAGGACATGTACACAATTGGGATCACAGACAGTCCCCTCTGCAGGGCCTGCTTGGAGTCAGAGGAGACACCGGCACATGTAGTCAGGGCATGTAGACATCTGGAGACATTTAGCTTGGGGATTTTCAGTTCTGATAGGGCGACCCGCAAGTGTGGAAGGATCCCAAAGGGCTGCGTTTTGTGGAAGAACTCGGCTGGCTACACTGAGCCCATAGCGCCCATAATCGGCCATGCCCATAGCACAACGGCCTCAATTCAAATGTGTTCAAAGCGTCGGCAGCTCAGCGTCCACAACAACAACAACATATTCTAGCTAGAGGGTCAAATAATAAAAAAACAAGTGTTAAAAATTTATCATTTTATTTATATGTTGAACAATACTTGGGTGTGTCGACAAACACTAATACCTACACACAACTCAACATCCCCTTCCCGCTATACTCAGTTTTCAATTTTACATAGTACCTACTAACAATAAATGACAGCGAAGCTATTGTCTATTACACCTTGTACACCGTAACAACAACTGCGAAACAGCAAACATGGGCTACACAGTTTAATAAATTAGAACAAAGGAGACATACTTTTTGACAGCTGTCTTACTGACTGTTCGCAATGATGACTATTAGAGAGCGTTTCAACTAAAAGTTACCTTCGCCGTTATGTTGGCTCCACTGTCAGTGCTTAAATTCGTGTGGCCAGATTGTGAAGGTTATATTACCTAATAATGTAATCGGTATTTACCGTATAATAAATACGGTGAATACCGATAATTACGGGTAAATCTGTACACATAGCAACCCTCAACACTGTTTTGACAGATAGACAGTGGCGCCAACATAACGGCGAAGGGAACTTTTAGTTGAAACGCTCTCTAGCTGACCAAATCTTTTGGACGGCGGCATGTGTGTGATAGTCATCAACGCAGGCAAGCAAGGAATTGATTCGCTTAATAATCTCCTTGATCAGTCCATGCGACGCACTAATACGGCAGCCGGCACACTCGGTACGTATTATCAGTTCAAGCAATATAGTACACTAAGCACTACGAACGCAACGGTGAAGTCATAATATCTCTGGTAGAGCGGTCTCCAAGCTCTACGGCAGGACGCTTCTGAAGGTGCTATTATTCAAACAAGTATATCGTCATAGACAAACAGAAATATTGATACATTATTTATATTTTCAAGACAATAAGCTCAGGTGGGACATTTTGGCGTACGCAGTAGTCTCATTATTTACAAAAATACTATTTTATAATTTGGCGAACATATTCCATCTACTACGGAAACTAATCTAAACGCCGTATATATAAATTTATATACTATTTAAATAAAAAACAAAAAAAAAATGTGACTATTTGAGCGTAAGGACCAGTGGCGGCTGGTGACTTCAGTGACCGGTAGTGCGCTAAGAAGTACCTACCTACTTAAATACCAAATTTCCCAACAAATTCCCGTCATGTTATTTTAAGATCGGGACTTCCGAAATTTTTAAACGCCTGCGTTTTATTATGTACGTACCTAGTATGAATATTCTCAAGACACTCAATGAACTGCAAAAAACAAGAAAAAAATAAACCTACAAGTTTTTTAACTCATTTTTAGTACCTACCTTTATGAACACACCCATAGACCACACACAACACTACTGCAGCTTTCAAAAAGAAAAAGTAGTAATATCCCAAAAATAATTCAAAAATATATATAAAAATTAAAGAATTTGAAAAGTAGGAATTGAACCCGGGATCACCTAATTGTAAAGCCTTACCTTTAACCAACTCTTAGGCAAATATCGCCACCATTTAATTCACAGTATCACGTGACAGAAAGCACAAAATCTAACCATATCCCATTTTAAATATTCGTGCGCTAACGGGTATGTGACAGACATCACATGACAGCGCGCTGACTCTAGCTAGCTGCTGGCGCGTGCACAGTACTCACACCACGATGTACTCACACCAATGCAATTGTGCAAGTGCGAGTGAGACAGATCGGGCGTATGCAGTGCGACGTCACCCGTGCGCTTACACACAGACACTACGCGATAGTGTTAGTACGTAGACGGACTCGTGCAAAACGAATCGCTCGCGACGTGTCGCACGCGCGGCTATTCACGATATAGCGTCCTTGTTTGGCGCTCGTGCGCCGCACGCAGAACTCCATTTCGGTCCATACTATTTCTACGAAGTATCTTTTGTCTCACGCGCCAGCGGTGTTTTGCCGATCCCCATACATTGAGTATGGGAGACCCGCGTGCGTGTTTCGATTCCGCGCGGGGCACGCGTTTACTCGCAAAAAAGTGCCTTGTGATCTATAAAATAAGGTGGAATTCACATTCTTATTTATTTGGAGTACGATCTTTATGGTTTTAATGTAGGCATGTTGTAAGATATTATTATTTATTTTGAGTGAAGTGAAGACTTCTCGTGGTACGGTAGTGCGTAGCACGAGCGCACTTTAGGACCAGCCGCCAGTGGTAAGGACACAAATACTTCGTTCAATACCACAATAGAATAGGGTGTTACCCGGATCGTTGGAAGGAAATTCTAAATATCCTTTACTTTTGCTTAATGCTCTGGTGCACCTAGACACTGGGCGTTTGGAAATGCGCGTTTCCTTCGTGTAATGCATGCACGTAGGTGCACCCGCGCGCTTTTTACCGCAATTTTTTTTTTTCAATCAATTAATAAAGTAATTATGAAGTAATAAAAAAATAGGTCTCACATCCAAATGGATGATTTTTTTTTTAAAAAGCCGACCCTTTTTTTTATATAATCCGGTATGGTTGGCTGAGTCACAGGGGCCAAAGCACATGCTCTGACTAGCCAATATCACCTCCGAGAAGGTAGGTGCCATACCGGAGAATTCCCTGGATTGCTGGTTACACTGGACTAGAGGAGAACACAGCCGAGGCTGCTATGCGGCCATCTTACATCCAGTACGGTGTTACCAACCCGGTCGGCTACAATTTGAGCCTACCACCTACTAAGGTGCAAGGGAAGGGATCTACAGTTTTACACTGGTTCCGAACAGTGAAGCAGCGGGTGTAGGTATGCACGTAAATTTTTTCGTCAGAAAAAACTCATTGGCACACGGCGACCGGATTCGAACCTCGGACCTCCCGCATGAGATGCCCAAACCACTCGGCCACCCGCCCCTTGTTTGTCAAACACACGTATCCAGAATTTTTACACTACATAGGTATGCTCCGACAGGCGCTGCACATACGAGCGATCGCCGCGCTGGAGTACCACGCGCGTATTGGCGCGGGGACAGCTGCGCCGCGGCACGACAACCGGCTTGTTGTGTTGGATGACTCGGCAGTTCATTGTCCAAGTGTGTACGCTACGTTGTTGGTGCGCTCAGCGCAATGTAAGAAGGGCGCCAAATGTTTTTTTTATGGAAACTGACACGGTAGGCTACCTAACCTACTACATCTGACATCGCAGATGTAGTAGGTGAGCCCATAACACCTTGGTGAACTAGCTGCCATGTCGGTGCTTCCCTTCAGTCGTGCCGGCTGAACTGAACTGGACGGAAAACACGAACTATTTAAATAACCGTTTCAACCGACCTTTCATTCAGTGAGGTGGGACCAACCCGGGTGTGTTAAACCCTACCTACCTAGTAAGGTAAGAAGGGAAGGGGCCTACAGTTTTACGTGGAATCCGAACCACGGTCAGCCTCCAAACTGTCGAAAGGTCACCCATTCATCCATGGACCGCGACCAGGTGTGCTTATGATCTGACCGACAGTCGACTTACCGCACCACTGAGCTACCGAGGCTGACAAAACTCTTACTCTTTCATTCATGCTTAGTATTAGTAAATAATTTTGCTTGCTATTAGTACATCATTGGTGGGTTTTCACTACTATGTTATAAATACTTTAATATTAATTTACTTCTAAGACAATTTTGGCATGTAAATATATTATTATTATTATATTATGTTTTAGGAAATATTAAAATCATTTGGTTTGTCCATTCCTTCATACATTACAGAAGCATTCACACATACTAAACATTAATTATTACAATTTACATCACTACAGCTGGACGACGCACTGTAATTGTATTAACACAGCTATCATTTATTATTCTCATTTTGTCTCACATTATAAAGGGGATCCGCCAAGTTTCACACATTTTGTCTCACATTATAAAGGAGATCCGCCAAGTTTCACACATTTTCTCTCACATTATAAAGGAGATCCGCAAAGTTTCACACATTCTGTCTCACATTATAAAGGAGATACGCCAAGTTTCACATATTTTGTCTCACATTATAAAGGAGATCCGCCAAGTTTCACAAATTTTCGGGCTTTTTTTTGGTCGTCTAGTAAAAGTAACCAATATATTTTAATAATATAACTCGCCTGTGTGTTCCTTTTTATGGTTTACAATAAAGTATATTTTGATTTTTTATTTTTTTATTTTGATATTTTTGGTAGGGCATGATATAAGAATTTTGAAGAAAAAAATTTCTTTCATAGAGCTAAAATACTATTCAGAGGAATCGTTATAAACTTATTTAATGGTTAAATTTTCTTTATGTAGATGTATGTAGGTAGGTAGACACTCTAGCAATATGTAGGAAAATGCATAAAAAAAATTTTATGTCCCTAGAATATGATTTTTCAAACCCAAACCATAACTTAGGGAATAGGATTGGCGGTTTCGTCCCACAGTAACAAATAACATACTCTTCCCAGAATATGAGGGTTATTTTTGCTGGACGGCTGAATAAAAAAGACCCAAAATGGGTGATGTCCTTTACTAAATCCATATATTGAATATACCTAGTGCCTAAATTCAGACATATTATTTTGTCAAAGCTATTTTACAGATTTCAAATGTTAATTGTACAAAAATATATTAAAGTTCTCTCAAAAAAATCTATATAAATAAATTCATAGAAATAAAACTTAAACATAACATTATCATTAAGAACATAAACAAAATTCCAAAAAATCCATTATTATTATTACTATCTTTTGCTACTACCTACTTATATCTCACAACATACGACTCTCAAACATCCGAAGGTTGACTGGGAGAAATCCCTGTAAGGGATAAGTCCGCCTTTGCCCCTCATGTAAATTACTTATTGTTTGTTACTGTTAAATGTTTTGGAGCAATAAAGTTAAATGTTTTGGCCGCGATGCGCGTGCGCCCTGCACCACCAGTCTTACCCACTATTCGACTACTGCGACGGTGGCGGCGGGGAATATCAACCGACAATACTGTGTCATTGATTTAAGATGCCAGCTGTCAAACCGTTTCCATCAATTGTAAAAAGAAATGGAATTTCCATTTCTTTTTACAATCACCCAAAATGGGCTAAACTTATCTACTGTTAAAACTAGAATAAAAAAATAAATAATGTTTCTACACAACAATAATAATTTCTTTACATTGTGGTATTTGTAACTAATAATGCTTTCAGATTATGTACGCAATGTCTTAAATAAAACAATACTAAAAAAAAAATTATTAGTCTGAAGAAGATGCACGGCAAACTCGTCCTTCGGCCGCCCAGTGACAAAACTAAATACGGAAAATTTTTATTAATTGTATTTTATTTTTTATGGGGAGTGAAAAAAATATTTGGTAATAATTAAACATTCCCGTAAGTGCGCCAGCCAACAAGGGGGCCCCCTGGAACCACACACACACAGAGAGAGAGTAGTAATCGTGAGTGTTTTCCTTCACTGTCTTCTGTAACAAATGTAAGCGTAAGCAGGAGCCTGTATCGGTTCTCAAATATTGTGAATGAAACTCATACTATAATTAATTATACATACATCAATTTGGTGAAACTCCTTACCCTTTTATCTTTAACTTAACGGTTCATCTTAACCTTTAAGTATTGGTCTAAAATACTGGTCTCGTCGGGGACCAAAAATGGGTCTTTATTCTTTTATATTTCAACTAATACAATTTAATACTCAAAACTATGTTGACACAATTCACGAACAATTTTTATATACTTACAACTTTAATATTAAGCAAATGGAGCTATTTATAAAATTTTTAGATATTTAATCTTTACTTTATACTTTCTAAATATTTACTTTCGTTACAACACAATGTGTGGCAGTCAACCTTTAAGCTATTATGCAACAGTTATCCCAGTCCATGTTATACCATTGGTGACGATCGTTTCAGACCATGCTATACCATTCGTGACAATCGTTCCAGACCATGTTATAATATTTGTGACAATCGTTCCAGACCATGTTATACTATTTATGACAATCGTTTCAGACCATGTCCTACCATTTGTGACAATCGTTCCAGACCATGTTATACCATTTATGGCAATCATTTCAGAACCTTTTGCAACTAGTAATCCATATAAAGTTATACAATGGGTGACTGTTATCCCAGACCCTTGTTAAAATTGTGACAGTAATCTCAGTTTCTATTATACATGGTGACATTAATCCCAGACCATGTTATACCATTTGTGACAATCGTTTAAGACCATGTTACAACATTTGTCACAAAGGATCCAGGACTATGTTATACCATTTGTGACAATCGTTCCAGACCACGTTATACCATTTGTGACAATCATTTCAGAATCTTTTACAACTTGTAATCCATACAAAGTTATACAATTAGTGACTGTTATCCCAGGCCCTTGTTAAAATTGTGACAGTAATATCAGCTTCTAATTTACATGGTGACAGTAATCCCAGACCAATCGTTTAAGACCATGTTACAACATTTGTCACAAACGATTCAGGACTATGTTATACCATTTGTGACAATCGTTCCAGACCATGTTATACCATTTGTGAAAATCATTTCAGAACCTTATACAACCAACCCATACAAAGTTATACAATAAGTGTCTGTTATCCCAGACCCTTGTTAAAATTGTGACAGTAATCTCAGCTTCTATTATACATGGTGACAGTAATCCCAGACCATACGATACAGTTTGCGACAGTAATCCCAGGCCACGATATACAGTTTGCGACAGTATTTGCGTATGGGCAACAACAGACAGCCCCCTGTGCAGGGGTTGCATGGGGGCTGAAGAAACGCCATCGCACGTGCTGCTACAGTGCGAGGGGGTGGCAAACATCCTCAAAAACCCGAGGACACTCCAAGAGGCCTGCAAGGACGTCGGCCGCCTGCAGGACTTCTGGAAGGAGCTGGACTGGATGGAGTAGCAGCCGGGGTGATACGCACAACGGGTCCAAGATGAGTGACCTACATGCGGAAAATGCCCATCAAGAAGAAGAAGTATTTGCGTATCGGAGTTCACAACGGCAGCGGCAAGTACAATCTGCGACAGTGTTACTGCGCGCGCTGCACGGGTAGCGTGAGTATGTGTCAGGCGCGCGCGCCGGGCTGCGAGGCGCACGTGCCGCACGCCGCCATGCCCGGCTCGTAGCGCTCCACCTGCAGCGTGGCCGAGTCCGCTCCGTGGCGCCGCGCCACTCCCACGCACGCACGCAGCACTGTCTCGCATTCCGCGTACTCATCTTTAACAAGAAATAATATGTAATGTTAGTACTAACTAGAACTTTGACTCCCTTCTTATATTACTAGGTGGTAGGGTTTAACCCGCCCGGGTTGGTACCACCGCACTGAATGAAAGATCGGTCGAAACGGCTATGTAAATATTTTGTGTTTTCCGTCCAGTTCAGTGTAGCTGGCACCACCGAAGGGAAGCACTGACGTGGCACCAAGTTCACCCGGTGTTATGGGCTGACATCACGGATGTTGTAGGTGATGTAAGCCAACCATGTCAGTTTCCATTAAAAAAAAAAAGAACTAAGTATCAAAATTACGATGGCACTATACACCAGATATAGGTAATGTAAATAGACGGAGTGGTCAGATTCTTGAGTATTCATGTTTATGCTGTAAGTATTAATGCTCTTGTGTATTATAGTATGGGTTGATTATTTGTAAGTTACTTTAATATAATACTTATAAGGTACTAACAAAAAATTGTGACTTGCGAAGTTTGTTTATCAGTTCTTCTTCGCATTTGAATTTAGAACTGGCGGAATTTTCGACATGTCCAAGCGTAGGTTACCTACCTATGGAAGAAATTATAAAATAAACAATGACCGTGTACCTGCTTTATATTTTTTCATTAGATATATGCAGTCGAAAATGAAGAGGAAAAAAATAAGTCCCAACCAGGGTTCGAACCTGGAACTTCAGCTTGAGTCGCCACTGGGACCTATTCTAAATTTCGAACAGTTGCATCTTCTGTAGTAGATATGATCTCACGAGTTCAGTTAACTCCATCCATTCAGATTCAACCAGGATCCTATAGTTCGTAAAATATAGCTTGATACGCGTGACAGATGTCATCGAGAACAACTCGCATGAAGTCCCGTATTTTTTTAAAAAATTTTATTTTTGTAAAATGCACGCAATACAGTAAAATTACAGTAAAATAACGTCATACTTTGATGAAATGTCCCTCTGACGTCTGTCACGCATACAAAGAAATGTCACTCTGACATCTGTCACGCGTATCAAGCTATATTTTACGAACTAGTATAGTCGGGACATATTTTTATCTTATTCTTAGCTTTTCATCTAATACACAAATATTATGGTTTTATTTTGTTTACTATAGCAGTTTTACGATCATGTACGTACTGTGTTGAGTGCACATACTTCTCATTTTTGTATTTTAATTTTCTCATGTGTTTAACCACAAGGGTGTTTTAATAATTTTGAATAAAAAAAAAATTTTTAATGCAATGTAAGGTATACATACATATATTTGTAGGAAATTTTGTAACAATTACAGTCATTCTAAATTTGCTATAGCTGTTCATATATGTTTTTTTTTTTCGAAAAAAAATTTTTTTCTCCTCGCCTAACTAATCGCGGCCGCGAATATTTGCAAAATCTTACGGAGATTAGTGCACAGGCGCACTGGCGCCCGACACCTGACCAGTTAATATGAAAACTTACCAATGACAATGTGGCCCGTCAAGACGGTGTGATGAGTGGACAGACCCCATGCGTGCAGAGAGTGCACCGATCTCACCCCGCTGACACCTTGCAGAGCCCACAGGCACTCTTTGTACCTGCAATTAGTTCACACGATTGTAAAACACGTCTCTTGCTAAACTACAGACATTTTTATGTTCCTTTGCTATCACAAGCTGCCTCTAGTTATTGTTATTACTTTAAGCTCATGCATCTACTTTGTATGCGTGCTTTTTCATAAAATGTTTTCTAATTATTATTATTTTATTATTTATTTACAATAAGTTTACATATATCCCTAATATAAAAATACAAAATACTTATACAGTAGTACAATTTTCACCATTTTCAAAGTGTGGGAGTCAAAGGGTTAAAAAGTATTACAAAACAAATGGAGTTTCCACAAAAAGCGGCGGTGCGAACCCAGGCTACCGATGGTATACCAGAGAGAGGAACATCCGGACGACGCGCGCAGTGTTTTGAGCAGGGCTGCCTTCTGGATCTTGCCTTGGACCCAAACACTCCGCGAGAGCCTCTCAAGGTGGTCATCAGCCCATGCGCCATTTATTATTTAATTTATCATTTATCATCAGTGGCGGCTGGTGACCTATGGGACTGGGTGTGCGCTAGCTACTTAGTACTATACCCAAACGTGAATCTAATGGATACCGCGGTCTTGACTTATTTGCAAAAATTATGTACCCACCCAGCGTCCTAATTGCTCGAAGAACCAAAGCGACACTTCACTGCGCGCGCAGTGGCCACGAGCGAGCCGCGCCTGGCGCGCACCCGCGCGCGAGGCGTGCCCGGCGCGGCGCGCGCGCCCGCGCCCGCCCGGCCAGACAGCGTGCGGTACTGATATTAATGTTTGTGTCGCGTCGGTGTCGCGTCCTTGCCGCGCCGGGCAATGAAGAAAACTTCACAATGTACATGTTAACTGACGAAAAGTCGTTCAAACTGCTAAAAAACGGATTTGCAAAACATCCCGGCGCGACGGCGCCGGCGCGGCGATTGTCGGTCGACCGACGCGTCAACGGGTCTCGCCCCGAACTGAGAAGGCGCGGCGCGCCAAACAACGCCTGCCTAGCTCTTTGGGTGATTCCATTTTTTGACTTTAACTAAAATAGCGAAATATTTTCGTAACGCATTAATGTTTGTCGTAACATTCGAATATTTTATAAAGTACCATTCGAATATGTATCAAATCGATATTCGAATAATTCAAATATTCAATTGCAAACTCGATCTGTTATATATAAGAAACAACCCATATTCCAAAAATGGACTCGCCTGTCGAGTCGTGCAACAGCGTACATACATGTAGGTACTTAGCGCTTGTGTGTATCTTCGACCCAGAGTTTGGATCGCCCCCGCCGCGCCCGCGCGCTCCCGCCCGCACGTGCCCGCGGTCGGGTTCACGATTTTGGCTTACTTCGGCTCATCGTCGGCTGGCTCGGTCGCGACGTGTCGCACGCGCGTCTATCCACAATATACTGTCCTTCTTTTTCCGTCGTGTGTCACACGCAGAACGCAACCTTGTTCCACACATAATCGTATGAAGAGTGTTTTGTTTCACGCGGCGGGGCAGCGGCGTTAGACATTTTCTCATAGTATCAATACAAGAGACGTTCGCGGTGTTTTCTAATGCACTCGGCGGCGGCGAGCTCAGCGGCGATACGTAGTATGTAGTACGTATTACGTACAGCAAAATCGTGCCTTGTTGTCTAGGAAATAGGAACGAATTCAGTTTGATATTTTTACTTCGATCGGTGATATTCATGGAAATGTTTAATATTTTAATTTGTTTATTTCTTTCGGGTGAATGCGCTGTTTTGTGGTAGTGCGGCGCACGAGTGCACTTAAGGGCCAGCCGCCACTGTTTATCATTATTCATGTAGTTATACACTGGCAGCTTTAGGCTGATGAGAGTACTTTTTATGTTGCACAAGTGCACTTAAATCTGTGTGTATTTATATGCGATACCTTTATTTATTTATTTAAAAAAACTTGTCGGTAACACCACATTACAAGGCATGACGATCCATTACAACCAATTCTAAATAAAATGACATAATCTAAATTCTAAATACTTAATTAATAACAAATCTTAAAACATAATAACCTAAATTATAATAAAATAAAATGTGTAAACAGCCAAATTCAATAAAAGATACATTAGAACATAATAAAACCTTTAAAAACGCAATATACTATGAACAATTACTAGGTATGTAATAAAAATAAATATATAAAAAATACTATGAAACTTATCATTATTGTCGTGGAAGAAACACATGCAAGAGGCACTCAATAAAAAATTAAATACTATCTCACTATTCACATTCAGTGAAAAATTCATCAAGTGCAATGGCCATTCTAGTAGGAATTTTCTGAGTTCATTTTTAAATTTACTTTTTGATTTAGAATTCTTTATGTAATTTGGTAATTCATAAAGATTAGTATGGACATATGAATTATATAAATAATTAATAATGAATAATTTATTAATTAGGGCCCGACCATCGGTAGCTTGGGTTCGCCGCGCGCCGGTGGTGGAAACTCCATTTTCTTAAGATTAATTTTGTATATGTTTGTAATGTTAGGTTTTTAATATGTAGAGAGTCTAGTACCACCACATATCGCTCGTAGCTTGCCTCACGTCGTCTCGGAGAGCTCCGTAGCCACGGCCTGCACCCGCCGGCGCGCTTGGAGGCTTGCCTCCCGGCGCCGGCGGAAATTACCGTTTTTATTTTGATTTTGTATTAATTTTGTGTATTTTTATTACTTTTTGTAAAATGTATGTAAAATTAATATAAAAGTCTAAAAACGTGAATAAAGAAAAATAAATAATTAATAAATAATTAATTAAAGTTGAATAGTTCAAAAAGCGCATGCACTCACTGGAAGTGCGACGGGACGGCCTGCATGAGCACGGCGAGCGCGTCGCGCACGACGCGCGCCGTCGTCGCCAGCACGATCACGCTGAACACGAACGTGCATATCGGATCCACCACCTTCCACGACGGCTGCACACAAACAATTTGTCATCATTACAAGCAATGATATTATAAGTTAAAAGGAGGTAGATAGGTTATCTGAGCTCCCAAGTGGCACATTAAATACAAGACCAGTCCTGTCTGAAGTTAGTCGCCCACCAACTACGCACGCGTTCGGACCGCTAACCACGAGCCGCTAACACATCGAAAATGCCGTCGTGTGTAATGAGATTCTGCACTAATTCTAATAATGGGGAGGAAATGCGCGGATTGCTCCCGCTAGGTGGCGCATCGTATTTGGTACTCAGCCATATAATATCACAGACAACAGAATAATAATGTTGTCTGTTGCTCAGTTCAGTTCAATTAGAAGTTGTTATCTGTGCAAACGAAAAGGGTACCAACTACTGTGGCGCCATCTGCGATTAGCTTTGCCTCCGCCTCCCAATTGGAATAAGACTATTCGAGTCGGCGCAACACTTTATAATTCTTCCTCTCCACTTTTCAAGGACGTGCCATGTGTGAACACTGAATGTCATATAGACAACCTATCTTTCCTAAAATATCATTGATTACAAGCAAAACTGTAGGTGCGTTCATTTACCTTATTAGATGATTAGTAGTTCTGTGTGCGGCTCTGAAACTAGAGAGCGTTCCAACTAAAAGTTCCCTTCGCCATTATGTTGGCTCCACTGTCTATCAGTCAAAACAGCGTTGAGGGTTGCTATGTGTATAGATCTACCCGTAATTACCAGTATTTACCGTATTTTTTGTACGGTAAATACCGATTACATTATTAGGTAATTAATCTTCACGAATTTAAGCAATGACAGTGACACTGACAGTGGAGCCAACATAACGGCGAAGGGAACTTTTAGTTGGAACACTCTATACTTAACCCCTCAAGCATCGGGCGCGCCACATGCTGTTGTGGCCGATATGTTGCAACTTCTTACATCAACGTAAGTAGTAAGTTTTTTTTTTAAATGGAAACTGACACGGTAGGCTACATCACCTACAACATCCGTGCTGTCAGCCCATAACACCGGGTGAACTAGGTGTCATGTCAGTGCTTCCCTTCATGTCGACTACACTGAACTGGACGGAACATTATAACAAACAGAGTGGTGGACGACTGGAACCAACTTCCAGAGGAAGTAATAAGCGCACTTACTACCAACCAATTCAAAAATAGACTAGATAAATATCTAACAAATAAAACATAATCTCAAAAAGAGAGCTCAAGAACGAAAAAAAAAATAAATTTAACAAAAAAAATCTAAGATAATGACGAAAAACAACAAATTTTAACTGGATTTAGACGTATCAGCCTAGGCTGCCTGTCTAAAATAAATAAATAAATAAAAAATTAATAAAAACACACTAACTATTCATATAGGTGTTTCGACCGACGATTCGTTCAGTGCGGTGGTACCAGCACACTGCGAGATGTTTAAGTGATTCTCAACTTAAAAGTCACCATGGGGCTGACATAACCTACAGCTAAAGTCCCAAACTTAAATTTTGTGAGAAACGGATTCAAGACTAATCTCTTCGCTGTGGAAGTCGGAGTAAGAGGACTACCAGCGAAGTCTCTCTGCAGTCTCTTCAAGAATCTAGGGCTGCCAAAATCGACGCTAAGCTCATACATGGAGAGAGCTTCGAAAACGTCACTGGAAGTAGATAAGATAAGATAAGATAAGATAAACGTTTATTTTGCATAATAACTAACTTAACCTATTTACATTTTATATACAATTCTTAATTTATGCAAAATTGGCCAATCGGCTCAGCGTGTGCCAGGGCAGGACAGTCCTTTCCTGGTGCTGTTTTTCAGCCGTTGCCATGTGTGTGTGTGTGTGTGTGTGTGTGTGTGTGTGTGTGTGTGTGTGTGTGTCTTTACGGCTAGAGTAAAAAGCGGACCTAAACTTGACCAGAATACTGAAAGTGAGGACCGACCTCATTGTGCGGACGTCCGCACAATATTATATGCCTACTTTCAAATATACAGTTAGAATCGTCGCCATCTGATTGGTCGACTGGTGACGTCACCTAAAATTTGAAAGGACGACCGCACTGTCCGTATTTTTGTCGCAAAAATTTGACACCCGCAAAATTTTAGTTCATGTGTGTTACCACAAGTGGCGCCACCAGTCCAAAGTGTGTATTATTTAGTATACATTTATTGTGTTAAGCGGACGTCCGCTTTTTACAAGTAAATATTGTAATAAGTGTGTTACTGTAAGTGTGTTCAGAACTTCGGATGTGGGTGTACATAGTCTAATACGAGGACGTCCGCCTTTCAATCAAACGTTGTAACAAGTGTGATATTAGTAAATGTGTTAAAATTTTAGTATACATAGTCTAATATTATGAGGACGTCCGAGTGCCTTCGAACAAGATTATAAAAGTATTGCGATTTGAATAGGTACTATTCCTAAAGAGTGTAAGTACGTCCGCATTTTACAAAATTGCACGGTCTGAGTAACCAATATAGATATTCCAACAGCTATATGAATTTATAAATTTACTAGCTTTTGCCCGCGGCTTCGCTCGCGTGAAATTCGTATTTCAAAGGAAGAAAGTAAGTAACTAAGGGCGAGCTGGGTTCAGGTAAACGATAAACCGTCTCGAAGAAAGTGAGTAACTTTTTGAGGCCGAAGGCGAAGTTGCGTTCAGGGAGACGATAAACCTTCTCGAAGATAGTAAGTAACAGGAAGAGGATAAACCATCTTTAAGAAAGTTAGTAACAAAGGGCGAGGCCGAAGGCCGAGCTGCGTTCAGGAAGAGGATAACCTTTTCGAAGAAAGTAAGTAACTATGGGCGAGGCCGAAGGCCGAGCTGCGTCCAGGATGAGGGTAAACTTTTCGAAGAAAGTAAGTAACAGAGGCCGAGGCTGATGGCCAAGCTGCGTTCAGAAAAACGATAAACCTTCTCGAATACAGTAAGTAACTATGGGCGAGGCCGAAGGCCGAGCTGCGTTCAGGAAGAGGATAACCTTTTCGAAGAATGTAAGTAACAGAGGGCGAGGCCGAAGGCTGAGCTGCGTTCAGGAAGACGATAAACCTTTTCGAAGACAGTAAGTAACTATGGGCGAGGCCGAAGGCCGAGCTGCGTTCAGCATGAGGGTAAACTTTTCGAAGAAAGTAAGTAATAGAGGGTGAGGCCGAAGGCCGAGCTGCGTTCAGGAAAACGATAAACCTTCTCGAAGACAGTAAGTAACTATGGGCGAGGCCGAAGGCCGAGCTGCGTTCAGGAAGAGGATGACCTTTTCGAAGAAAGTAAGTAACAGAGGGCGAGGCCGAAGGCCGAGCTGCGTTCAGGAAGAGGACAACCTTTTCAAAGAAAGTAAGGAACTATGGGCGAGGCCGAAGGCCGAGCTGCGTTCAGGATGAGGGTAAACTTTTCGAAGAAAGTAAGTAACAGAGGCCGAAGCTGATGGCCAAGCTGCGTTCAGAAAAACGATAAACCTTCTCGAATACAGTAAGTAACTATGGGCGAGGCCGAAGGCCGAGCTGCGTTCAGGAAGAGGATAACCTTTTCGAAGAAAGTAAGTAACAGAGGGCGAGGCCGAAGGCTGAGCTGCGTTCAGGAAGACGATAAACCTTTTCGAAGACAGTAAGTAACTATGGGCGTGGCCGAAGGCCGAGCTGCGTTCAGCATGAGGGTAAACTTTTCGAAGAAAGTAAGTAATAGAGGGTGAGGCCGAAGGCCGAGCTGCGTTCAGGAAAACGATAAACCTTCTCGAAGACAGTAAGTAACTATGGGCGAGGCCGAAGGCCGAGCTGCGTTCAGGAAGAGGATGACCTTTTCGAAGAAAGTAAGTAACAGAGGGCGAGGCCGAAGGCCGAGCTGCCTTCAGGAAGACGATAAACCTTTTCGAATACAGTAAGTAACTATAGGCGAGGCCGAAGGCCGAGCTGCATTCACGAAGACGATACATTCTCGAAGACAGTAAGTAACTATGGGCAAGGCCGAAGGCCGAGATGTGTTCAGGAAGAGGATAAACCTTTTCGAAGAAAGTAAGTAACAAAGAAGTTACTTTCTTCGAGAAGGTTTATGGTCTTCCTGAACGCAGCTCGGCCTTCGGACTCGACCTCTGTTACTTACATTCTTCGAAAAGGTTATCCTCTTCCTGAACGCAGCTCGGCCTTCGGCCTCGCCCTCTGTTACTTACTTTCTTAAAGACTAGCTTTTGCCGGTCGATTATTTTATTTTCTCACCCATCCTCAAGCGTGTCTTCCTAAAATCCTGAAAAATATACGCATCTCTTGGTGTCTTCGGTCTTACACCGTAAATATTCGAATGCCCGTGGGCGCCGTCGGACTACGCCTCTGCGTTAGTCTGGCACGCGCCATATGTCGAGCTTCCCATAAAAAAATGGTGCTGCAAGTTCAAGTTCTCTTTTACCCTAGTACTTTTGGTTTACCTTGTATCCATTTCTCGGCACAGCGTTTTGGTCAGAAAAAAATTCCATGACCGAGAAATGGCCGAGAATTAATTAATAACCTACCTATTTTCGGCGACTTTTCTAAATTATAAAAGTAGAAAATCGTTCTATATTTCGGCCAAGACCGTAGTAGGTACATAGACCGACAACAAGCATATTATTTACCCATCCTTCGGCCACGTGGCCCATAAACGGCAATGAAGGGTCTAGTTTTCGACCAAGACCGTAGACCAGTCATATCTGACACTAAAAATCGCTAAAATCGCAAACTAACGGCTAGTTCTGATTTTTATTAAACGGTTTTATTTAGCTTGACTCCGTATATTTGTTTGCTTCTATCTTTGTTTCAAATCTTGCGACAACTTTTTCAACTACTTCTACTGAACCGATTTTTATGAAACTTTGCACACACATTGAGTTCTCGTGACAATACAATACTATGATAATTTCAACTTGGTAACGTGGGTCTGATGATGGAGTCAGGAGGTGGACAGTGGAACTCTTCAACCGTTACTAGTAGCCCCCTCGAGTTTGGGCTCATTTGGTTAGTTTGGACGAGTGTCCCATACTTCTACCAATACACTTGGTGACGAGGGTCTGATGATGGAGTCAGAAGGTGTACAGTGGAACTCTTCAATCGTTACTAGTAACCCCCTCGAGTTTGAGGTCATTTGGTTGGTTTGGATGAGTGTCCCATACTTCTACCAATACACTTGGTGACGAGGGTCTGATGATGGAGTCAGGAGGTGTACAGTGGAACTCTTCAACCGTTACTAGTAACCCCCTCGAGTTTAGGCTCATTTGGTTGGTTTGGACATGTGTCCCATACTTCTACCAATACACTTGGTGACGAGTGTCTGATGATGGAGTCAGGAGGTGTACAGTGGAATTCTTCAACCGTTACTAGTAACCCCCTCGAGTTTGGGCTCATTTGGTTTGTTTGGACGAGTGTCCCATACTTCTACCAATACACTTGGTGACGAGGGTCTAATGATGGAGTCAGGAGGTGGACAGTGGAACTCTTCAACTGTTACTAGTAACCCCCTCGAGTTTGGGCTCATTTGGTTGGTTTGGATGAGTGTCCCATACTTCTACCAATACACTTGGTGACGAGGGTGACGACATGGAATGATAAAAAATCATAGTTTAGAAAAAGATAGATAAATGTTTGAATGTTCCCTAAAGTAATTTGAAAGAAATCTGTGTTTAAAAAGACGTTTGTGCGAGACTTATGATAATGTGCGCGCCGTTGTTGTTGGGTGCGGATTTGTCCTTGTACCGAGATGTTGTGTTTGTGTATAATAATAATTAATAAGTATAAAGTTCTTATGATAAAGTGCGGACTCTACAGCGATACGAAATGAGACGTGGTGTTTTGTATAAGACGGTCGTGTGTGAAGATATACATAACCGTAAACAGCGGGCGGCGTGTGTTAATGAGGGATTTCACTGTAAAGTGCGGGCGTGTGTTAGAATTTACGAATTCACGATATTCTGCGGACATGTGTGTAAAAGCACATTCACTTCAAAGTGCGGTCGTTGTGTATATTAAGTAAAATATTACTATAATATGCGGTCCGACCGCACTTTCTCGGAGGTCCGCACGAGCCGCATTTTTGTCACGTTTTTTGAATTAGCATAGCTCTGTCGCACGCGATTGTACTGAAAATGCGTATAGAGTGGTGAGTGTGTAAAAGACAGCACTAGAAATAATTACCTGTTACACTCCTCTAACTCTTCGGGAAGACCGAGACCGCACAATCCGCAAATTTGTACAGGTCGGCACTTTCGGTAATTCGTAAACAAGGGTGTGTGTGTGTGTGTGTGTGTGTGTATTAAGAGGGTGTGTGTGTGTGTGTTAGGGTGCGTGTGCGAGTATCCTACAGAATATGGATAGGTAGAGAGAGGGAGGTCGAGAGCGGGACTGGTGCTCCCCGCTTCCTAGTCAACGCAGACTAGCTGACGAGTGAAGCATGCGCGGGAAATTTAGAGTGGCCACTCGCTAGTCCCGACCTCGATTAACACCCTCCTCTACTGCCGATGGGCCCGGATATGTTCGGTGAAGCCATCGCAAGCTTAGTTCCACACCTTCCCAAGAATTAAAAAATAATTATATCTATGTTGTATTGATTGGAATTGAAGCGGCCAGTAAGTGTACTCACGTAGAACTTGATGATGAGGGACGCGAGGAACACCCCGCAGCTCTGTATGAGGTCGCCCACCACGTGTATGAGCGCCGCCCGCAGGTTGATGTTCCTGCCGGCCGGTTGTACCGACACCGCGTCCGCCGCGCACTCCGCGCTCTCACCTCCTGCCGATGATCAAGCGGGTTGTATTATTATTATTAAAAATCTCACGCTTTACTCACGATCGTTCTCTGAATTCAAAGACATCAAAATTATTAAAATCGGTTCAGTACTGTTTATATCATAAGGACGGCCTCCGTATTTACGTCAAAAAATTTTGCCGATTTACGACCCCCTCCCCCGCCCCACCCCCGCCCCCCCCCCCCCCCCCAAACAATCATCCCATCGTCATTATCCTAATGACCCCACCCCCCTCTCGCAAAACTGGTGGCAATGGGTTCCTTACAAGTTTTTTTTTAGATAGGTGGTAAAACTATGCATCTATGCATAGTGCACGCGAACGAAGTCGCAAGCACAGCTAGTTATGTAATATTTTGCAGTCATCCTTATTTGCAATAATGACATAAATTTTGGCAAGACCCCCCCCAATTTCAAATGACGTAATATATGAACGGCCCCTAACCCTTCCTTTGGGGTTCATCGTAGTCGTATAAAAAATGGAACTACCCCAACAAGATGGCCGCCGCACTCACCAGCGCTTACATCCTTCATCGTATACTCTCCGTTGAGCAACGAGCCGTTGCCGTGCGAGTGGCTCTTTCGTCCGTTCCTGTAGAACTTGATTTGGCGCTCCGCTGTGCCGGCGTCCTCGGTGTGGCCGTGCGTGTGTCCGTGCGAGTGCTGCAGACAATCGTACGTGTCAACGCTGCGAGAGCGGACAGGCGAACAGAGCGCGGGAAGACCAACCACGGGAGGTGGGGCGACGACATCGAGTATGTCGGCGGAAAGCAGTGGTTTCGTACCCGGTGAAGGGTCTATGTAATTGGAGTAACGGACAGTCCACTGTGCAGAGCATGCCTGCAGGCGGACGAGACACCCGGCCACGTGCTGTTGGAGTGTGAGGAGCTGGCAGACATAAGGGCGAAGGAGCTGGGAGGCCTTACTACACTTCGAGAGGCGTGCCAAGACCCAAAGAGAGTGTGCCGCCTCCTGGAAGAACTCGGTTGGTTGGAGTAAGGACGTAGAACGCGCAAAAGGCCTGCATTGGAGCGGGCTTAAGCATGGAGAACGAGTCCGAACAACAACAACAACCCGGTGAAGGTTGGGAGGACTGAAGGAAGATTGGAGAGGCGTATGTCCAGTAGCAGCAGATATGTCAAGGCACACCTGCGACACGGGTGAATGTATTGTGAAATTTTTATTTTTATTTTTATGTAATCTGGTATGGGTGGCTCAGTCGGAGAGGACAAAGCGCATGCTCCGACCAGCCAATATCACCTCCGAGAAGGTAGGTGCTATACCGGAGACTTCCCTGGATTGCTGGCTATACTGGAATAGAGGAGAACACAGCCGAGGCTGCTATGCGGCCATTTTACATCCAGTGCGGTGGTATCAACCCAGTCGGCTAAAATTTGAGCCTACCACCTAGTAAGGGGCAAGGGAAGGGACCTACAGTTTTATACGGGTTCCGAACGGTGAAGCAGCAGGTGTAGGTATATGCACGTAAAAGTTTTTCGTCAGAAAAAACTCATTGGTACACGCCGACCGGATTCGAACCTCAGACCTCTCTCATGAGAAGCCAATGCCCAAATCACTCGGCCACCCGACGCGTAAGTGACTGCACTTGCGGGTATGTGTGAGTATGGATATGCGATAGCCCTATGTCTGTTTCTATGGTAAAAGTTCAGGTTATATGCATAATACTAATAAATAAAGCCTGTTCTGTCCGCGCATTCCTGTATTTCTTGTTTCTTGTCATGCACCGTTCTTCTTTCAATTGTGTGCAAAAATTTTTTTTCTATTCTATTCTATTGTACATACCTGAGCGGCGCACTCCCCGCCGTGCGTGTGATGGTGCGCGATGCTCGTGCAGCAGCCGTGCAGAACGAGCGCCATCACTACGTTGATGAGCACCCCCGCCCCGGACACGGCCATCATGCTGTCCGGCTCGATGTCGTAGTCGCCCGTGTAGAGACGCACGCACGCCATGTACACGAACACCCCAGTCAGCAGCCAGATGAGCAGCACCGACGCCATCGCTCCCAGCACCTCTGTCAATAAACACTCATCAGCACGTTGATGAGCACCCCCGCCCCGGACACGGCCATCATGCTGTCCGGCTCGATGTCGTAGTCGCCCGTGTAGAGGCGCACGCACGCCATGTACACGAACACGCCAGTCAGCAGCCAGATGAGCAGCACCGACGCCATCGCTCCCAGCACCTCTGTCAATAAACACTCATCAGCACGTTGATGAGCACCCCCGCCCCGGACACGGCCATCATGCTGTCCGGCTCGATGTCGTAGTCGCCCGTGTAGAGGTGCACGCACGCCATGTACACGAACACGCCAGTCAGCAGCCAGATGAGCAGCACCGACGCCATCGCTCCCAGCACCTCTGTCAATAAACACTCATCAGCACGTTGATGAGCACTCCCGCCCCGGACACGGCCATCATGCTGTCCGGCTCGATGTCGTAGTCGCCCGTGTAGAGGCACACGCACGCCATGTACACGAACACCCCAGTCAGCAGCCAGATGAGCAGCACCGACGCCATCGCTCCGAGCACCTCTGTCAATAAACACTCATCAGCACGTTGATGAGCACCCCCGCCCCGGACACGGCCATCATGCTGTCCGGCTCGATGTCGTAGTCGCCCGTGTAGAGACGCACGCTCCAAGCACCTCTGTCAATAAATATAGGAAATCTGTCATAAAATCTGCTGGCATGCAGGATTGGAACTCCAACGAGGATCACTCAAGAAGTTTTGGAGAAATCCATCTTCAAAATTTTAATTAAAAGACAAATTATAAACTCTTCTTAAACACGCTAGGTTATCATCACCAAGGCGGAGGAAATGTTGATAATGTGATTTACTTTTATTTTTTGGCTTTACTCCACCATATTAGAAGCTACAACTTGCCTATGAAAAATTTTTATTTATTTATTTATTTTTTAATGAACAAGCAGCTCTAGCTCTCTGTGTTCATATCAGTCTTTTTTTTTTTTATAATGAATGATTATTTTTATTTAGTTTTTTTTTTTTTAGTTTTCGTACTTGGGCCGTAATTCTAATTCTGGGAATTTTCTCGGGATTCTAATAAGTAATTCCGGGAATTTTCGCAAACACAGTAGGCATGGTATCCGTGGTATATAGCAAAGTATGAAATATTTCTACCTTTTTAATACCTTATCGAACATCGATCCTCTCGAGCCAAAACTCAGCAACTAACAAAAACCTAATACTGAGATATTAAAGGTTTTAAGTTTTTAAACTTTTTTTAACTTTTATAATTAAAAAACTAAAAGAGGTAATGAAGTCATTTCACTTTTGTTGTATTCGTAATTTTGTATGCAAAAACTAACCACGTACGTGAGTTTTTCCTTAACAGAAATTACGATAAGTACATTGCAACTTGGTTAGTTTTAATTTTTTTATTTCTCACTGAAAACATTGGTGATTTTTTCTTAGACAGAGCTAAAAATTTGAAGTTTGCCAGTACAAAAAACTTAATTTTGATAAAAACTGCATTTGGTGAGTTTTGGCTCGAGGGTGTCGATATTTTCTTGAAAAACGTGATATTTACAAGAGTACTTGCAGCATAACACCGACTACTCAGCTTACCCCGATTGTCGGAATACAGGGTGTGCGGTATGTATGTCAGCCTCGGTAGCTCAATGTTGCGGTCGGTAGACTGTTGTTAAGCAACACTGACCGCGGTCACAGATCGCTTAATAGTTACATCCTAATAGATAAATCACTCCATAGAAAAAGTTCCATATCTTCGGCTTTAATAGCCTACTGTTTCACGTCGACAATCGCTGCGTGCGAAAATGTACCTTAACGATCGAGTGTATAAAGTGATTATTGCTTTGCAGCTGCGCGCAGTTGCGTGGGCGAGCTTGTAGATATGCTTCGCGCAGCTGACAAATTTCCACTGAATTAGACCGCCAGCGGTCCACCGGTAGGTAGTTAGCGCGCAAGTACATAGAGTGCGTGAGGCCTGGCGCGGTCAGTACTTGGATAGGTGACCGCTCGACCGTTGGAGGCTGACCGTGGTTCGGATTCCACGTTAAACTGTAGGTCCCTTCCCTTCTTACCTTACTAGGTGGTAGGGTTTATCCGGCCGGGTTGGTACCACCGCACTGAGCGAAACGTCGGTCAAAACGGCTATGTAAATAGTTCATGTTTTCCGTCCAGTTCAGTGTAGCCGACATGAAATGAAGGGAAGGACTGACATGGCACCTAGTTCACCCGGTGTTATGGGCTGACATCACGGATGTTTTTGGTGATGTAGCCAACAGTGTCAGTTTAAAAAATTTATGCATTTACGATTCAAAGTAACACCGACCTGCCCGCCTATAGCCGTAGGACATGCGCGTATCTGTCGGCCGCTCGGCGAGATAGAACGCGAGCAGGGCGAGACCGAAGCCCCCGCAGTCGCTGAGGAGGTGCGCCGCGTCGCACATTATCGCAAGACTTCCAGCCATGTAGCCCCCGGCCAGCTCGCAAACCTAGAAACAGCACAGACAACGTGGATATCTCACACAGGCTCTTGACCCTTTTTTTTATTATTATTTATATAGGGTTTTTAACAATGATTTGTTAAGATTACACCTTGTTTTGTCGGATCCATGTGCCGTGTCCGATGTTCCCTCTCATTGTACATATAGTAAGGAGCTAACTGACCATAAAGAATGCGCACAGCGCGACGGCGGCTATGAGCTGAGGCACAGCGCTGGGCGGCTCGGACACGCGCCGCCAGTGACAGTGCGCGGCCCACTCTCCCGCCCCGCCCGCGCCGCCCCCCGGCGCGCCGCCCGCGCACACCGGGATCTCCGTGTAGGCCTCCTGTTACACATTCATTTCATACTCGTAGTTACACACACACATACATACTCGTAGTTTCAGAAAAAAACGTTAAAAAAACAAAATTTTGCATACATAAAACTTTTTTTTTCAAACCACCAAAACATTTATTGTGAATAGAAATGTATGCAAAAACGACATGGGCTGCCTCGACATGATCCCTATTAGGTTAGGGTTAATTTATCCCCTGTTTAGCATGTTCTCTCCCACTCCTCACCTCCCCTCTTCAAAGCCACCCCCCAATGGGAGATAGAATAACGTGACAGGCGACTATACAGAAGCTAGGCATATGAGTGAAAAGCTCGAATCCATCTGAAAAACAGAATCAAAAGTAACTTACGTCTCCAAGCAACGGTGCGTTGTCGAGTGCATCTGCTGATGAGTATAGCGCGCGCGATTCGTACCGCGCTCTCGTGCCGCCTTCCCGCCAACCGTCTTCAGACATTATTCAGTAACTCACTTTATACACTTGCAGAAAAACTACACTAAAACACTGCTTGACATTATGCCTTATCTGTTACACGAAGCTCGAGATAGAGACCAAGTCAAATCTGGTAAAGGTATGGAAGCAAGGAATACGAAGGTCAGCAAGAAAAGTAGCAGATACGCAGGGGAAGCGAATAAATTTTTGCTTAGTTTCAGCACATTGTTAAATTTTCGCAAGACGGCAAAAAATATTCAGAAACCGAAGAAAGCCAAGCAGCAGGATATTGAATATCAGTAATCAATGGTAATCTCATAGACTAATATTGTATGGGGTAATCTGTGACAATGTTATATCCTCTTTGGTGACAATCTGTGATCTGTCCGTAGTGGTTATATATATTCTCTTTGCTACGGCAACTAAAGTGACTGACATGCATGACAGATCTTGGACCACAGAGCATGAAATGCGCGCGCCCGCCCCTACTAGAGGCGCCGTGAGCGCGATTTCTCTACAACGCCGTTGAAGCCTGTGGGCGTGGCCTATGACTTACATATGTGTGTTGTGCGTGTGCATTTGTTTTGTGCGTGTGCCTAACTTGCTCCTCTTTGTGTGTAGTGTCGATACTAGCACACACACACACATACGAAGCGCTAGCAGCTCAGCGTACGGTTATTGGGTTTCAAATATCATCGCTTAGGGCGCCTCTAGTAGGGGGCACGGGCGGTAGGTATCTGATGCTCTGTGTCTTGGACGCCCTAGTAGTATTATATTCTTTGTCTTGGACTGATCTGTCCAACTAAATCTTCCCTTCGCCGATAAGTTGGATTCACTGTCAGTCAGTCAGTGCTTAAATTCGTGTTGCCAGATTGTGAAGATTATATTACCTAATAATGTAATCGGTATTATTTACCATATAATAAATACGGTACATACCGATAATTACGGGTTAATCTGTACACATAGCAACCCTCAACGCTGTTTTGACAGATAGACAGAGCAGCCAACATAACGGCGAAGGGAAGATTTAGTTGGAACCAAAGAGTAATTCCGTCCAACGAAAGAAGTCCCGCGGCAATAAGTGGAAGTGTAGAGTCCGTCTCACTTCCACTTATTGCCGCGGGACTTCGCTACGGTCATACATACACTTCGTAGTGATGACCGTAGCGCCGCGTCTGCGGGACTTCTTTCGTGAGACGGACTTTTTAAGGCACCAGTCAAGCGATCGAGCAACCGAACCGACCGACGACAGCGGTCTGGCCAAAGAATAGGTCTGGCACACGACAGAATAAAGGAATAGGATTGACTCTTGCGCTATAGATCAAATGTTTTCACATGTACGAAAGAAACTTTCGAGAGTATGAGAGTATGAGAGAGAGTACTCTTTGAAGAGTATGAGTGATGTTTTGGTGGTAAAGCCTGACCAGGAATATATGAGGGGCCGCCATATTGCGGAATTTCGTTGGAACTAATTTCTTACACTGGCCACAATTATGTTTGATGCTTGATAATCTGTTGTCAATGTCAAAATGCTTCTGAACTGACATTTAGGTGAAACGTTATGTCATTGTAGTGAGATTGTCATGAATTGGCCGCCGTAATGTACAATTAGGTAATTATTTTTTGTTCTATCTAGGTGTATCTCAACTCAAGCATCTATTTACCGAATAGCAAACAAAAGAGGGACGTAAATATTATTCGTTCTGAACAAAAAACACTTTTTGACTTTACAGAAATACGAAACGTTCGAATAAAAATAGCTTAGGTTAAATTTTTCTGAACTAGAATTTTTATTAAAAAGTTTCAGCAAGGTCGATTAATAATTTTTTTAATAATTTATACACTTTGCTTCAGGACATATCTGCAGATACATGCAAAAAATGGTGTGAACATGTAAATGTCAAGGCTAGTTCTTTTTACATTGACATCAAAATATATACAAAAGATGCATTAAATTAAAATACATTTTGTATATCTTATTGTGTATTTCAGTGCAAAAGTACATTTTGAATAAAAAGATCGGCCAATTCAATATGTGCGTACTATACTGAATGTTGCTATATAAATCTAAAAAGTGGCTCCATTTTGACAGCTCTCATATATTCCTGGTCAGGCTTTACCATACAAAAAGATTTCACTTCTGCCGGCACTCCCGGAGTGCAACTGAGGCTCTTTTTTCTTTATTTTTCAAAATTACCAAAATCCCAGTTATAAAACCTTGTAACTTTTTTGTTTATGATTGTATCAGCACGAAATAAAATTTATAGAATTTTACGATGCATCCTTTTTCTAGAAAAAATATTATTTGATGAAGATACCATGGAAAGGTTTTAAAACCTCCCAAAGTCCCGAGAACGAGTAAAAATGTGACAGAATCTTAATTTCTCTAAAACTGACAGAAATTTATAGCTTTATTTTCTTATAAAAAGTTCGCTAGTTTACGCCATAGACTAAGGCCCACTTGCACCAACACAAATTTAATATATAAACCAGTTTAACTCGTTAAACTAGCACCCGTTGTATGTGTGAACCGCGTTTAAATCCATAACTCGCTACTTAACTTTAAACTCGTGTTGGTGCAAGACGCGCTAATAGTTTACGCCCTTTCCAACAGTATACTAGGTACATGTCATACAAATAGTTCACTATGTGGCCAAAATTATGCACAGAGACAGAACAGAACGACAAAATTAGGGATAATTTGCAAGAGAGCCCGCGCGACCGGTACATGTTCTAAATTTGAAAATGCTCCCGAAAACGCTCTCAATACGGGAAGCGACCACCGATTAGTTCCCGTGTTGTCGTTCTGTTCTGTTCCTGTGCCTAATTTTAAGCCACATACCTAATGAATTATTTGTATGACATGTACTACAAGCTGTGCCCGCGGCTCCGCCCGCTCTCATATTTCACATCACTGCTAACCTCATCAGCTATTTAGCGTGATAGTAAGTAGTTTATAGTTGATGGGAAGAATCAAGCTATCCGTAGAATTTTGTTTTATTAAAATCGGTTCAGTGGTTCTCGAGTTATAAGCGGACAGACAGACACTCAGACAGACAGAAAGCAGACGTTGGATTTTATTATAGGTAAAGGATACTGTTGTAAAGAGCGTAAACTAGCGAACTTTTTAAAAGAAAATGAAGCACTCAATTGCCCAGCCCAACAATCCCAGGCATGACTGACAGATAATTTTCTTTAGGCTTTAAGTCCGCCTTTTGTCACTTTTTGTGCAATAAAGTATATTTTCATTTCTGCGGAGTCAAGCTCGGCAAATTCCTACAATTCACCCTCTCATTTTTAATTAGGACACCGAACTGTACAAATATACTAAATTAGATCTTTCCTTGACCCTTTAGTAAGTCAGAACTCGCTCTATGTATTTTACATTCATTCATATGCATTTTAATTTGATGTGTAAAAGTGTGTGTGTGTCTGAGAGGTTGTATGTTTGCGCTGTTTTAATATTTTAATGAATTACTTTGCCATTTGAGCATTCCAGAAAATGTACTTACTTTAATTTACTTACTTTAGTTAAAACATTCGTTCACAAGTCTGTCTTGCCAGATTTAAAATGCTATGCACTTACTCAATAAATGTTTGTAAATGTACTACTGGAGTTCATTATTTAAACTGAATACTTATGTTTAATCTAAAGAAAACTAAACCAATCTCAATGGGACACATTGTACTTATTTCCTTCCAATTAAAACATAACAATTGATTGGTTACTACCCTCGTCACGTCGGTACATCACACCTCGGTGAACTAGGCGCCATGGCAGTCATGACCGTGCTTCCTGAACTGCATCGAAAATACTATTTTTAATAACCGCTTCGACCGACCTTTCATTCAGTGCGGTGGTAACAACCCGGGCGGGTTAAACCCTACTCCCACCTAGTACTGTAAGGTAAGGGGCCTACAGCTTTACGTGGAATCCGAACCACAGCCAGCCTTAACGGTCGAAGAGGTCACCCATTCAAAGTCCGACCGCGCCCGACATTGCTCACCGACTTGCAGGCCATCGGACGCCGAGGCATCACCCCACTGAGCTACCGGGGCTGACGGAACGTATGGAAAATAACCGACTGCGTTCACTTCCGATCCCACTGCTCGGCCCATATTAATAATGGCGTGATGCTATAGGGGGGTTTGACTATAGAGTCAAAATTATGGAAACCTTTCAATTTCTGCTGCCCTGGTACTTTAGAACCGTTCCCAGTAGTCTTTCGGGTTTCCACTATAATTACGGTCACAGAATACTTAATATGTTGGCCACTCGCTAGTCCCGGCCTCGATTAATACCCTCCTCTGCTGCCGATGGGCCCGGATATGTTCGGTGAAGCCATCGCAAGCTTAGATCCACACCTTCGGTGACTGTATTTTGACCATTTGAAATTCTGACGAATTGCAAATCTGATCATTGAAAATCTGACCAAATGAAAAGAAAGGATATTTTCGTTTATAGTATAGCACACTGACAAGTTTGTTCATATTTTTTTTTTGTTTAAAGTGATTCGGCTGTAGGTTTAGTACCATTTAGTTTGATATATCATCATAATTCAACAAAACTATTTTCGTATTAAAATACATATGATAATATCTTACCTGTGACATGGTTCCATCCATCCATCCTAATCTTATTTTGTCGAAAATTTAGATTACCTACCTTTATACAAACATTTATTAACAATATATTTCTTATCTCACTGTACTTGACTCCGTCGAAAGCGTGGTGCCTAAAGTGAAACTAAAAGCGGGGCCTATGGCAGTGCCTCAAGTGACAGTGCCCCTTATGAAACCTAATCTGGCGGAGATATGTCACATCAAGACATCACATAGGAAAAAACTGTAAGCCATTCTTCAGATTATAAGCCGACATACATACATACCGTGTGGGGTCGGTAGTTCAAAAGAATAGCCCCGCTGCATCTCTCCCAAACTCCCCATGCCGGTCGTAAAAGCGGGGCCTATGGCAGTGCCTCAAGTGACAGTGCCCCTTATGAAACCTAATCTGGCGGAGATATGTCACATCAAGACATCACATAGGAAAAAACTGTAAGCCATTCTTCAGATTATAAGCCGACATACATACATACCGTGTGGGGTCGGTAGTTCAAAAGAATAGCCCCGCTGCATCCCTCCCAAACTCCCCATGCCGGTCGTAAAAGCGGGGCCTATGGCAGTGCCTCAAGTGACAGTGCCCCTTATGAAACCTAATCTGGCGGAGATATGTCACATCACATAGGAAAAAACTGTAAGCCATTCTTCAGATTATAAGCCGACATACATACATACCGTGTGGGGTCGGTAGTTCAAAAGAATAGCCCCGCTGCATCCCTCCCAAACTCCCCATGCCGGTCGTAAAAGCGGGGCCTATGGCAGTGCCTCAAGTGACAGTGCCCCTTATGAAACCTAATCTGGCGGAGATATGTCACATCAAGACATCACATAGGAAAAAACTGTAAGCCATTCTTCAGATTATAAGCCGACATACATACATACCGTGTGGGGTCGGTAGTTCAAAAGAATAGCCCTGCTGCATCTCTCCCAAACTCCCCATGCCGGTCGTAAAAGCGGGGCCTATGGCAGTGCCTCAAGTGACAGTGCCCCTTATGAAACCTAATCTGGCGGAGATATGTCACATCAAGACATCACATAGGAAAAAACTGTAAGCCATTCTTCAGATTATAAGCCGACATACATACATACCGTGTGGGGTCGGTAGTTCAAAAGAATAGCCCCGCTGCATCCCTCCCAAACTCCCCATGCCGGTCGTAAAAGCGGGGCCTATGGCAGTGCCTCAAGTGACAGTGCCCCTTATGAAACCTAATCTGGCGGAGATATGTCACATCAAGACATCACATAGGAAAAAACTGTAAGCCATTCTTCAGATTATAAGCCGACATACATACATACCGTGTGGGGTCGGTAGTTCAAAAGAATAGCCCCGCTGCATCCCTCCCAAACTCCCCATGCCGGTCGTAAAAGCGGGGCCTATGGCAGTGCCTCAAGTGACAGTGCCCCTTATGAAACCTAATCTGGCGGAGATATGTCACATCACATAGGAAAAAACTGTAAGCCATTCTTCAGATTATAAGCCGACATACATACATACCGTGTGGGGTCGGTAGTTCAAAAGAATAGCCCCGCTGCATCTCTCCCAAACTCCCCATGCCGGTCGTAAAAGCGGGGCCTATGGCAGTGCCTCAAGTGACAGTGCCCCTTATGAAACCTAATCTGGCGGAGATATGTCACATCACATAGGAAAAAACTGTAAGCCATTCTTCAGATTATAAGCCGACATACATACATACCGTGTGGGGTCGGTAGTTCAAAAGAATAGCCCCGCTGCATCCCTCCCAAACTCCCCATGCCGGTCGTAAAAGCGGGGCCTATGGCAGTGCCTCAAGTGACAGTGCCCCTTATGAAACCTAATCTGGCGGAGATATGTCACATCACATAGGAAAAAACTGTAAGCCATTCTTCAGATTATAAGCCGACATACATACATACCGTGTGGGGTCGGTAGTTCAAAAGAATAGCCCCGCTGCATCCCTCCCAAACTCCCCATGCCGGTCGTAAAAGCGGGGCCTATGGCAGTGCCTCAAGTGACAGTGCCCCTTATGAAACCTAATCTGGCGGAGATATGTCACATCACATAGGAAAAAACTGTAAGCCATTCTTCAGATTATAAGCCGACATACATACATACCGTGTGGGGTCGGTAGTTCAAAAGAATAGCCCCGCTGCATCCCTCCCAAACTCCCCATGCCGGTCGTAAAAGCGGGGCCTATGGCAGTGCCTCAAGTGACAGTGCCCCTTATGAAACCTAATCTGGCGGAGATATGTCACATCACATAGGAAAAAACTGTAAGCCATTCTTCAGATTATAAGCCGACATACATACATACCGTGTGGGGTCGGTAGTTCAAAAGAATAGCCCCGCTGCATCCCTCCCAAACTCCCCATGCCGGTCGTAAAAGCGGGGCCTATGGCAGTGCCTCAAGTGACAGTGCCCCTTATGAAACCTAATCTGGCGGAGATATGTCACATCAAGACATCACATAGGAAAAAACTGTAAGCCATTCTTCAGATTATAAGCCGACATACATACATACCGTGTGGGGTCGGTAGTTCAAAAGAATAGCCCCGCTGCATCCCTCCCAAACTCCCCATGCCGGTCGTAAAAGCGGGGCCTATGGCAGTGCCTCAAGTGAGAGTGCCCCTTATGAAACCTAATCTGGCGGAGATATGTCACATCACATAGGAAAAAACTGTAAGCCATTCTTCAGATTATAAGCCGACATACATACATACCGTGTGGGGTCGGTAGTTCAAAAGAATAGCCCCGCTGCATCCCTCCCAAACTCCCCATGCCGGTCGTAAAAGCGGGGCCTATGGCAGTGCCTCAAGTGACAGTGCCCCTTATGAAACCTAATCTGGCGGAGATATGTCACATCAAGACATCACATAGGAAAAAACTGTAAGCCATTCTTCAGATTATAAGCCGACATACATACATACCGTGTGGGGTCGGTAGTTCAAAAGAATAGCCCTGCTGCATCTCTCCCAAACTCCCCATGCCGGTCGTAAAAGCGGGGCCTATGGCAGTGCCTCAAGTGACAGTGCCCCTTATGAAACCTAATCTGGCGGAGATATGTCACATCAAGACATCACATAGGAAAAAACTGTAAGCCATCCTTCAGATTATAAGCCGACATACATACATACCGTGTGGGGTCGGTAGTTCAAAAGAATAGCCCCGCTGCATCCCTCCCAAACTCCCCATGCCGGTCGTAAAAGCGGGGCCTATGGCAGTGCCTCAAGTGAGAGTGCCCCTTATGAAACCTAATCTGGCGGAGATATGTCACATCAAGACATCACATAGGAAAAAACTGTAAGCCATTCTTCAGATTATAAGCCGACATACATACATACCGTGTGGGGTCGGTAGTTCAAAAGAATAGCCCTGCTGCATCTCTCCCAAACTCCCCATGCCGGTCGTAAAAGCGGGGCCTATGGCAGTGCCTCAAGTGACAGTGCCCCTTATGAAACCTAATCTGGCGGAGATATGTCACATCAAGACATCACATAGGAAAAAACTGTAAGCCATTCTTCAGATTATAAGCCGACATACATACATACCGTGTGGGGTCGGTAGTTCAAAAGAATAGCCCCGCTGCATCTCTCCCAAACTCCCCATGCCGGTCGTAAAAGGCGACTAAGGCATAAGGACAAGATGCCGTGCTTGAAGGCGACAGGCTAGCCACCTTGGCGCGGTCCTTCCACCGACTCGTGCAGCAGGTGGGTCTCCGTGCCTTACTTGCTGCTTGATTATCTTGTCCTAAAACTTTGCTAAATGTTTTGGTCGGTGTTGTGCTCCAATTTACAAAAGTACTTGCAGCACAACATTGACAACTCTGCTTACCCCGATTGTCGGGATACAGCGTGTGTTATGTATGAATGGTGTGGTGCTCATGAACGGGTGCTGTTTGTGGAGACTTGCCTGCTTCATGTGGCAGTGTGGTGGGTAGGTATATAACTTTATACAATTTCATAGCAAAAATGTTTTCACTTTGTCATGAATTGCTGCATCTGTCATAAATCAGCACAGATGCGTCTCTAGGCAGTGGCAAACATCTTTGTAAAGTAGACTAAGTGTACATTGAAAAAAATTCCAGTAAAGTTTCTTGTCAGGTCTTCTTCGCTGTGATAATCGAACTGGCGGAATTTTACAATGTAAATATGACAAATCTGAGCGCAGTGTACTGCCAATAGATGCTAAATAAACAATAAACAACAATGTACATTATATTATGTAGGAATATGGGATAGTTTCAGTTAGGAAACGTGAAAGTTTCAATAAAACACAAAATGTACTTACATATAACAATAACTTTAATGGCAATAATAAAAAACAAATGAACCAGACCGTCCGACGGCTTTCCTACCGTACGACATAATCCCTTCACTTGTGGAATGCACCTTTCTATCTACCACCCCTAACAGCCGCAGTTACATGGAGATATTTGATATATTAATGCATTTTCTTGTAAGTAACCTACTCGTAAGAGGAACGAAGCAACAAGTCAAACTTTCCATAAAAAAAATAATAATAATGAAATGTGTACTGTACATTAAAGGCAGTAAATAATGAATACCGAACTTTAGAAAGAGACAATCTGGTTGTAGAGCGTCTTCCCTGTCGCACACGTGCGAGTTAGTGCGATGAGGACGACACTCTACAACCGAATTGTCTCTTTCTAAGGCTTGTGTTCGGGACAGCCTTGTCACCCGCCTGATAGGTGCTCAAAACTGAGGGTTCCGGCGTCTTCTCTGTTGGGCCCTTATCGTCTTCGCCTCCATTCCGGTGAGGGTCCACTTTTCGAAAACATACTTAATTCATTCAATAGCCCAGCGACCTATGTGGGAAAATCGCTATGTGATATGGTGCCTAACGAGGCAAATTCAGTTTGTACTAAGTAGTCAATATTGGACACCGGGTGGCTAAGCTCAAGTGGCAGTGGGCTGGGCACGTTAGCCGAAGAGACGATGACTGTTGGAGTAACCGTGTCCTACACTGGCGGCCGTGGACAGGAAACCGGAGTGTGGGAAGACCACCCGTCAGGTGGGACGACGACATCAAGTACGTCGGCGGAAAGCAGTGGTTCCGTATCGCTGAAGGCCGGGAGGACTGGAGGAAATTTGGAGAGGCGTATGTCCAGCAGTGGACGCTTACACGCTGACTGACTGACTGACTTAATTTGGCCGCTATGCTTAGCTTAGGCTCCCCTGAAAATGACCGTAAAGGGAGCCGCTTCTCAATGGTAGTTCCAAACCCAAATTTAGAATATCTTCTTAGCGGCCAGCTCAATTTAAATAAAAGTCACCGCTCCATCTGCGCGTTCCCGCTGTTCGAAATTTTTAATATAATTTTCCGCAGGAGCGGAGGATTTATTCAGCAACAGTTTTACAGCATTCAATCTTTAAATATAGAGTGGGCGCCAACAGCTTCACGTTCATCATTTACTGCCGGCTACTATAAATGGAAATGGAATGATGTTCCATTTTGTATAACAAAGTATATTATTAAAAAGGCTTTACTCACAGTGATTCTCTGAGCTAAAAAAATGGATGTTCCATTTTGTATAACAAAGTATATTATTAAAAAGGCATTACTCACAGTGATTTTCTGAGCTATGCGGTTCGACGTTACAGTCCCAAACGTACGGCCATTCCTCGTGAGCATTCTGCCGGCGCGACAGTTGACAGTGTCTATTAACTTCCTGACTTCCTGAAGGGCCGGCTGGATTTTTTTTTAAATAATATAATGTTCTTGTGAGCGGTAGTATGGGTTAATTATTTGTAAGTTACCATAATATAATATAAAATTTATAAGATACTAAAAAAAAACATTGTGACTTGCGAAGTTTGTTCTAGTTCTTCTTCGCATTGAATTAGAATTGGCGGAATTTTCGACAAGTGCAAGCGTAGGTTACCTACCTACGGGTGAAATTATACATAGGCTGTTCCGAAAATTGTTAGTGAAATGAAAAATAGTTAGAATATGAAAAAAAAATATTTACAGCTTTTCGAAATATTTCCCTCCAATCCCTATGCACTTATTATGCATTCGGGTGAACCAGGTTTCAAAACATTTAAAAAACGTATCATGCGGGAGGTCGAAAAATAACCGCCGAAATTCTTCGACGGCCTCGTCTGCAGTGTTGAATTTTCGCCCGCGAAGCATTTTTTTTACCATGGGAAATAAAAAAAAATCGCATGGAGCTAAATCTGGGCTGTACGGAGGATGGGATAACCTTTGTACCCCCGAAGTTGTCAAATAGTCCATGTTTCTACCGGTGTGTGAGCGGGCGCGTTATCTTGGTGAAAAAGAATGCCACGGACGCCGCTCCTTGGGCGCTCGCTATTCAACTCCCCGAAAGCTTGAGGCAGACAAACTTCGCAATACCAATCTTCAGTTCAGCCTGAATCTCCCGATGTGTAATGTGTCTATTCTCCCGCAATAGCCACTCTACCCTGATGACGTTTTCATGAGTGACTGCAGTTGATGGTCGGCCGGGTCTGGGGTCATCGTTTAGGTTCTCTCGACCACGTTTAAATTCACGAAACCAATAAGTAACTGTTGCTAACGCAGGAGCAGACTCCCCAAAAGCAGCTTGCAAATTTTCGTGAGATTCATAGAATAGAAAATCATAACACGAAAAGCTTCTCGCGAGACGTCCATTGTTGCAAATAAAATATGAGTGACGAATAACTGTTAAAAATATTTAAAAAAAGAACTACACATAGGTGGCCAATAATTTTCATCAAGGAGATTTGTATTTAAATTAACCGTCAAATCAAAATAGTTTCAGGGAAAAAGAAATTGTATTTATTCTGTGGCTAACAATTTTCGGAACAGCCCACGTACAATAAACCATGAATGTCAATAATAATTTATTTTTATATGTAATAATAAAAAAAAAAATCTTAGGTTAAATGGGGACGGTGTTAATAACTTTTTCAAAGATGGCACTCCACGTAACCAGGCTTTACCAACACATTACAATAATTTTTTTAAATTAGTATATTAAAATTATTATTATAATTATTATTCAACAGATTTATTTACAAGCGAAATATTACTACAACCTCAGCATTAAAAGAACAAATACAAAACATTGCATACTTAGAAGTTATTTTTAATCATTTATATCTGCATGGATTAGATTAGTAATATCTGAAATAGTTAGTACAAACTTTGGCTTGTAATGTCGTACACACAGGTTCACGATTGTATCTCTGTCCTTGCATATTTCATATTGAAAGACAGAGATGGGTCTACATAAATAAATATGTACAGTAACCGGCAGTATATCATGTACGTATGCGTCCATCCGGTTGTACGTTCTGCTTCCGTTGTACGTCACTGGAAGCATCCTACAGAATATGGATAGGTAGAGAGAGGGAGGTCGAGAGCGGGACTGGTGGTTTCCCCGCGTCCTAGTCAACGCAGACTAGCTGACGAGGGCTTGAAGCGAGCCGAAACGTGAAGCATGCGCGGAAAATTTAGAGTGGCCACTCGCTAGTCCCGACCTCGATTAACACCCTCCTCTACTGCCGATGGGCCCGGATATGCTCGGTGAAGCCATCGCAAGCTTAGTTCAACACCTTCCTTCCTGGCGTCTCTGTCGCACAGAGACGTGGCAGTTCGTGCGACAGAGACGAAGCCCTACAACCAGATTGTCTGTTTCTAAATCTCGATGTACATTATTTACTGCCGGGTACTGTGTATCACACACAATCAATGGCGTTCCATTTTCAAATCCTTCCCTTGCCCCTTACTACGTGGTAGGCTCAAATTGTAGCCGACTGGGTTGATACCACCGTACTGGATGTAAGATGGCCGCATAGCAGCCTCGGCTGTTTTCTCCTCTAGTCCAGTATAGCCAGCAATCCAGGGAAGTCTCCGGTATGGCAGCTATCTTCTCGGAGGTGATATTGGCTGGTCGGAGCATGCGCTTTGGCCCTTCCGACTCAGCCACGCATACCGGATAACATAAAAAAAAAAAAAATTTGCCTCATACTCAACATACTCAAGCAATAAATTTTTTATAACGGAATGTTTGCAGACAAAGCGCTGAAACTGCCTGCTAACAATATATTTTTTTAAGCTTGCACTTGGCCTCATTATCTTCGGCACATTGGTGCCAGTGTCGAGTCTTGAAAGATCCGCGATATGTTTGCAGGCAAACCTAATTGTTTACATCACACTAAATCCAGCAATTCTTGACTGCCAACCACCAAGCAATTAAGTAATCATTACCTGCCAGCCTTAATTGCTACCAGTAGACGTGGGTAACATAAAGTTCTGTCCTTTGAAACACACACTCGACTGTAGAACACTCTACAGAGGCATTTTAATTTGAAAAAAACAAAATAATACGACAACGCTTGATGTTATTTTACAGATAGACCTACACGTGCCTACACACACACAAACACACACACAATTTGCGTGTTTTCCGTCCAGTTCAGTGTAGCCGGCACGACCATAGAGGAGCGCCGACAGGTGATACGGGCTGACATCACGGATGTTGACATCAATGATGACATCAATATGTTGACATCAACATCATGATGTGACATCACGGAAAATTTAGAGTGGCCACTCGCTAGTCCCGACCTCGATTAATACCCTCCTCTACTGCCGATGGGCCCGGATATGTTCGGTGAAGCCATCGCAAGCTTAGATCCACACCTCCTTCCTAGGTGATGTAGCCAAGGTGTCAGTTACCATAAAAATAAAAAACGATGATAAAAGACTTTCTAGTTTATAATGTTGTACGTATATACACATTAAAATGTCTACATGCAGCGTATACACAAAATCGATACAGCAACCAGTCGCCGCACGGCCGGCGTACAAATAATATATACACAGTAAAAATAATACAAGTAATAAATACATGTAGCTATTTTACATTATGTACAGACGCATGGTGGTCAGTGTTGTGCTGTAATATACCAAAGTCCTACAGCACAACGCCGATTACCATGTTTACCCCGATCGACGGGATACAGCGTGTGGCATGTATTGTATGTACAGGCACAATGGAATTCGAAAAATATCATCAAGAAATTACACGGCAACACAATATATTACATTAAAATGCATGCACACACATTATTGTAGTATACAAAAACTATATATAAGGTATTTCGTTAGTCATGTCAATAACTTCGGGAGGGTTACATACACACTCAAATAAACAGGTTACGCAAAATAAATTAAATGTTTTTAGCATTACTTTTCGAGAAATTTAACAAAACATGTTTGCTACCTAAACGTTAACCTGTGTGTAACAGTAGGTAACATGCATTGTACGGGATCAATGACCGTACTATGTTCAAACGCAGAACAGCTGTTTGTTGTAAGTGAGTCAAGGTCACTATGATTGGTTTTTACAGCTACTTATTTGATTTAATTTTTTTGTTAGGAGAAAAAATGCTCCTATAAACATATGTTTTTTTTTTGCGTAAAGTCATTGTTTGAGTGCGTATGTAACCCTCCCGAAGTTATTGACATGACTAACGAAACACCTTATATAGGCGAAAATATGTCGCAATCATTCAACGAAAATGTGCAGATTTAAACCTTCATAGAAAATGATAAAAAAAACACCTTCACATATAACCTGCCTCCATACAATATTTAAATAAAATAAAATATAGGCAGTTAATTTTTATTTTCATGCTAAAAAGATGTGGACGGCGTTACCCCAATGTGGAAGCGCAGAGTTGAGAATTTTTACTAGGATTTAGAAAAATGTTCCGTGCGAGGGTGCATTTAAAATAATTATTGGGAGTACGGCGTTGCCTCTGCAACAAGTTCGAGACCCGGCACTGCCGTACAACCCTTTAATTTATTGGAATAATCACTTGTAGAATGATATTTTATATTATTTTAAATTATTTGGAACTGTCACATTTTCATGTTAATTGCCAGATAGGGGCAAGCTCGTCTTAATTCGCGCGAAGAGTGACAAGTTTACAAAAGAGTGCAATAAAAAAAAATATAATACAAATATTTTCAAAATTTATAATATTGGTACCATAAAATCGCATAGGTAACCACTTTAACCGCTGAAACATTAATGCGACACGCGAGTGTTCCGCATATAAAAATGCTCAGCGCTGACGAAACATAAGTAGTTTAGGAGTCAGCGGCATTGAAATATCCGGTAACTACCACACAGGTGAAGATGACTAGGTGAAGAGAAAATAATGAAGTATTTTCACTTTCCCTTTAACCACTCAGACGTCGGACGCCACACTACCTCCGGTCAGTAAAGTTAAACAGATCGAGTAGGGCTCTTCACATTTATTATTTAGAAGTGTAATGAGCCTTATTCCAATATTCAAAGAGCTTGTATTTCAATGCCGAAAGTCGGCCGCTCCGACGTTTCAAAATTGGAACGTCGGTCGCTCCGACGTTCCAAAATTGGAACGCAACGTTTCTGTCACTTTTCGGCGGCATTCCAATTTCGAAACGGCGACGCGTGAGCGGTTTATACATTAATTTGCTCACATTTGGCGTTTATTAAACGGCGAGCTTGCCCCTATGTACGCTAGGACAAACACAAACTGTCACAACTGACAGAAGAGAGTGACACATTGGAAAAGGTTAACTAGGTCACAAGCGGGCGAGGCGCGTGTCTACACGTGGAGCACTAGCGCCGAGCGCCGGCGGAGGTTCGGAGACATCATAACCCCTGCGGCGAGGGCGGCGCGCCGCGCGCGCCCGCCAGCCCGCCCCCGTCCAGCCGCGGCCAGTCCACGAACTCCTTGCCGTGCCTGTCGCACGCCACAACCATGCATCAGTCTAATATACTTCTTCTACAAATATAGCAAAATACATAATATTGTAATAAAGGGACTATATAAGGTCTTTCAAGAGTAGGTAACGATACGCTAAGGGCTGATCAGATACTGATCACGTTCCCATACCAATTTTTTTTTTACGATATAAATAACATACTTATTAAGGTGAAATACGCGCACTTCACGTATTAAATTTGAGGAGTGAGTAGGTTTTTTATATCGTAAAAAAAAAATTGGTATGGGAACATGATCAGTATCTGATACACATACATCCCTTAGTGTATCGTTACCTACTAATGAAAGACCTTATATATTTGAATATACGAGGGCGGGTCAATAAGTCCGTGACTTTTTGAATTTCCCGCCTCTTATCTGAAAGGGCAACACTGCTCCTGTCAGCAGGCATCTGTCAATTGACTCCTGGCAAACTTTGAACAAGCTGCGTCATTTAGTTTGTGTTTGACAGCCATTGATAGCAGACTACTGTGCGATTTGAGGAGAAAATGGAAAAAAGTGAATTTCGTGTGCACATTAAGCATTATTTTTTGCGGAAAAAAACCATCACTCAAACCAAGGCTAAGCTTGATAAATACTACGGGAACTCTGCACCATCAATTTCAATGGTAAAAAAGTGGTTTACTGAATTTCGTTGTGGCCGTACAAGCACGGAAGATGCCGAACGTTCTGGACGCCCAGTTGAGGTCTCTACACCCGAAACAATTGAAAAAATTCACGATATGGTGTTGGCCGATCGGATATTGAAAGTGCGAGAGATTGTGGAAGTTATAGGCATCTCACATGGCTCAGTGGTTTCAATTTTGAATGATCACTTGGGTATGAGAAAGCTTTCCGCAAGATGGGTGCCGCATTTGCTCACAATCGACCACAATGCAAGGGTGCACACATGTGCAGTTTCCATTGCAAAAATCCATGAATTAGGCTACGAATTGCTCCCTCATCTGCCCTTTTCTCCGGATTTAGCCCCGAGTGACTATTTCTTGTTTCAAAACCTGAATAAATGGCTCGGCGGAAAGAAATTTGACTCCAACGATGAAATCATCTCACAAAAAAACACCTATTTTGATGACCTCGACAAATCTTATTTTTTGGAAGGGATAAAAAAATTGGAGAAACGTTGGACAAAGTGTATAGAGCTCAAAGGAGACTATGTAGAAAAATAAAATGATATTTTATCCAAAAACCTGTGTTTCATTCAAAAAGTCACGGACTTATTGACCCACCCTCGTATGTATTTATCAATTTATTAATAATAGTTCAGAGTCGTTTTGTAGTATAAATAGTACAATAATTGGTAGATCTCATAGCTTATTAGATAGCTCGCAGCTCATAGCAAGTAATGCCAACCTAGCGGGCAGATACAATGTCATAATATGTCAGATAGATAAAATAACTGTGAACAGCGTGCACCTTCGCAGCGGAAAACATCGGACACAACAAAAAGATAGTGGTTGCTCACTTGAATATGAAGGAGAGCGTCGCGCCGAACATGGCGCCCCAGAACATGAGGTAGAGCAGAACCTCGCTCGAGTACTCGGCCGGCATCACCGCCGACGCGCAGAACATCGACATCGCAACCAGCAGCACCGACGGGAACTGCACAGTGCATCGTTTCCATTTTAATACACTCACTTATACAATTGCGGAGCTCGCTTTCATTGTAATAACCTTCACTCATACCCTCACGGAACTTGTTTTCATTATAATACACTCACTGAAAGAACTTTGGCGGGAAATATAGATTTAGGAAGTCAGTACTTTCGAAAATAAAGTAATAAACATAACATATTTTTAAAACCCTAACAAATAACAATGCTTAACAAAACAAAGAAAAATGTAAAACAAAACAACATTTGCAAAAGGGGCTCGAACCCACGACCGAAATCGAAAAATTTACATTCTGTAGCCACTGAGCCCTCCCTTATTTTCCCTAGTCCGTGGAGCCACCATAGGAATTAATATGGACGACCAAAGGATTTATTGGCTTACATTTACTTCAACTTAGGGAACAGTCCGCAGTCGACATTGCTAAGAAAATAAGTGAGCTGAAGTGGCAGTGGGCTGGGCACATCTGTCGCAGACCCGACAACCGATGGGGTAGACGGGTGATCGAATGGAGGCCACGTACAAGCAAACGTAGCGTGGGACGCCCCCCGGCTAGGTGGACAGATGACCTAAAAAAGGTAGCCGGGAGTGGATGGATGAGAAGAGCGGAAGACCGCGTGTGGTGGCGTGCCTTGGGAGAGGCCTATGTCCAGCAGTGGACCGATACAGTACATACAATACACTCACTCATACTCTAACAGAGCTTGTTTTCATTATAATACACTCACTCATACTCTAAGAGAGCTTGTTTTCATTATAATACACTCACTCATACTCTAACAGAGCTTGTTTTCATTATAATACACTCACTCATACTCTAACAGAGCTTGTTTCCATTATTATACACTCACTCATACTCTAACAGAGCTTGTTTTCATTATTATACACTCACTCATACTCTAACAGAGCTTGTTTCCATTATTATACACTCACTCATACTCTAACAGAGCTTGTTTTCATTATAATACACTCACTCATACTCTAACAGAGCTTGTTTTCATTATAATACACTCACTCATACTCTAACAGAGCTTGTTTTCATTATAATACACTCACTCATACTCTAACAGAGCTTGTTTCCATTATTATACACTCACTCATACTCTAACAGAGCTTGTTTTCATTATAATACACTCACTCATACTCTAACAGAGCTTGTTTCCATTATTATACACTCACTCATACTCTAACAGAGCTTGTTTTCATTATAATACACTCACTCATACTCTAACAGAGCTTGTTTCCATTATTATACACTCACTCATACTCTAACAGAGCTTGTTTTCATTATAATACACTCACTCATACTCTAACAGAGCTTGTTTTCATTATTATACACTCACTCATACTCTAACAGAGCTTGTTTCCATTATTATACACTCACTCATACTCTAACAGAGCTTGTTTTCATTATAATACACTCACTCATACTCTAACAGAGCTTGTTTTCATTATAATACACTCACTCATACTCTAACAGAGCTTGTTTTCATTATAATACACTCACTCATACTCTAACAGAGCTTGTTTCCATTATTATGCACTCACTCATACTCTAACAGAGCTTGTTTTCATTATAATACACTCACTCATACTCTGAGCTTGTTTTCATTATAATACACTCACTCATACTCTAACAGAGCTTGTTTTCATTATAATACACTCACTCATACTCTAACAGAGCTTGTTTTCATTATAATACACTCACTCATACTCTAACAGAGCTTGTTTTCATTATAATACACTCACTCATACTCTAACAGAGCTTGTTTTCATTATAATACACTCACTCATACTCTAACAGAGCTTGTTTCCATTATTATACACTCACTCATACTCTAACAGAGCTTGTTTTCATTATAATACACTCACTCATACTCTAACAGAGCTTGTTTCCATTATTATACACTCACTCATACTCTAACAGAGCTTGTTTTCATTATAATACACTCACTCATACTCTAACAGAGCTTGTTTTCATTATAATACACTCACTCATACTCTAACAGAGCTTGTTTTCATTAAGAGAGCTTGTTTTCATTATAATACACTCACTCATACTCTGAGCTTGTTTTCATTATAATACACTCACTCATACTCTAACAGAGCTTGTTTTCATTATAATACACTCACTCATACTCTAACAGAGCTTGTTTTCATTATTATACACTCACTCATACTCTAACAGAGCTTGTTTTCATTATAATACACTCACTCATACTCTAACAGAGCTTGTTTTCATTATTATACACTCACTCATACTCTAAGAGAGCTTGTTTTCATTATAATACACTCACTCATACTCTGAGCTTGTTTTCATTATAATACACTCACTCATACTCTAACAGAGCTTGTTTTCATTATAATACACTCACTCATACTCTGAGCTTGTTTTCATTATAATACACTCACTCATACTCTAACAGAGCTTGTTTTCATTATTATACACTCACTCATACTCTAACAGAGCTTGTTTTCATTATAATACACTCACTCATACTCTGAGCTTGTTTTCATTATAATACACTCACTCATACTCTAAGAGAGCTTGTTTTCATTATAATACACTCACTCATACTCTAAGAGAGCTTGTTTTCATTATAATACACTCACTCATACTCTAACAGAGCTTGTTTTCATTATAATACACTCACTCATACTCTGAGCTTGTTTTCATTATAATACACTCACTCATACTCTAAGAGAGCTTGTTTGTAGACTACTGGTATAATGAGAGATACAGTTCAAGTGCCAGTATTATAATGGGCGTTATGCCGAAAACTCACCGTCACATACTTCCAGTCTCTCTCCTGTCGGAGGGGACAGGGTATGGAGACTCCCTCGCCTTCCATCACTATATACTTGCCTAGGAGCAGGTCTATCGAGTCCTGTGAACATACCACATTATGATTGAAAACGAACGACAGGCGACAGGTTTGCCACCTCTCACCGTGGCATGATGCTTCCCACCGAGTCGTGCAGCAGGAGGGTCTTTGTGCCTTACTTGATGCTTGATAGTTATCTTGTCCGAATACTTTGCTAAACGTGGTGGTCGATGTTGTGTTCCAGAGTTCTTGCAACACAACAACGATTACTCTGCTTACCCTTATTGTCGGTATACAGTGTGTGTTGTATGTATGTATATATAAAACAATAAAGTATATTAAATAAAATAAATAAATAATGTTCCGACAGACTATTCAGCGCAGCCACCGCCGCCGCCGCCAGTAGGCAATAGTAGAACGCGAACGCCCACCTGCCTCCAGCCGTCGCAGAAGTTGTTCTTGTAGTATCTGGTGAGTGAGTTGATGCCGTCCCTCAGCAGTCCGAGCTTGGTGCGCTTGCCGGTGCGCGTGAAGTCAGTCTTCAGCGCGCCCGTGCCCGAGTACTGCACAGATATCATGTCCGCGTGGTCCGCCCACACCTACACACAATATCTAGCTATCAAACGATGGCGAAAGTAAATTATTTTAGAAAATTAATGAACCTGTGATGGAGAATTAATTTGATTAATAGATAATTATCATAAATAAGAATAGTTTGTAAAAAAACGCATTCAAAAAAATAGGCTCGACAGGTATTTTAAAATTGAAGAAAGATAACAAATTGGAACAGCAGTGATCATCATAGACATGAAAACATCAGCATATAAAGCTGCTAGTTATATACAGGGTGTTGTAACGGCCACTACATTAAATTTAGGAAATGATTATTGTGGTCAATAGTAACAAAAAAGTCACGTAACTTTTTTCTGAATTCCCTTTAAATAAAAAGTTACAGTTTTCATACAAACTAATTGATTTATTTAGTGTAAAAGGATTAACGTTCCGCACGAACGTGGGAATGATAGACGCGAGGTGAGTGAGCGAGCAGGGACGAGTGCGTGGAGAGAGGGGATGTGCGGCGGCGGCGCGGTGCGAGTTTTTCGATCCCGACCGTTCCCGCGTCAGCACCCTCCCCTCGCGCGCGTTAAATTACTCTATACTCCGTTCATCCTAGCAACTAATGCCGAGCGGTTTCTCTTTCTCTGTACTTCTCACTCTCGCAAAGGGTGATTGAAGTGACTGTGAACTGAGGTTATGAATAAAGTTTAATTTAAAAAATTTATTGAAATATTGTTTATTTATTTGATGAATGAAAATTTTGCAATAAACCTGTTTATTTTTATTTTTTGCTTGAAATCAAGTTAAATATATATATTTTCACTGTAAATTATTTAATATTAAAATTATATATTATTTAAATTTTGTGCCTAATCTACTTACTACAGCTGTTCGTTCTATTGTAGGTGGATACGTTTACCCACCAACACAAATAATATACATAACTTCAAAATAACACGTGAAAAATATGCAAAACAATTTAATACGTTATTATTATGACGCGTAGGAAAGGCTACTGATTGTAATGCGTCGACTGACCGGCCGACTGCACCTGGCTACCTGAAACCTTCTCAGAATAAAAACGCAACACTAACTCAAGGCGCAGCGGCGCGGCGCACGCGCCGTTATGGTTGTGAGATGACTTTCGCATACACTTATGTTATGATATGACTCACAAACACAACGTTGTGTCCTGTGTAAAGAAGAGTAATAACCGTTGCGAGAGCGAGAAACCGCTCGGCATTAGTTCCTAGGATGAACGGAGTATAGACGGAAACATAAATTTCAAAAATAAATATCTCCAAAACTAGACACTTTAGAAAAAAACTATTTACTTTTTTGTCTCGGAAAAACATGAGGATTGCGCTGGCGAAATTAATGTACTCACCGTTACAACATCCTGTATATTATATTATTATTAATAGGCTAACAGCTATTAGGTGATGCGCCTATATCACAACACTTATTTAGTTATTTAGGCCGACAGCTGCCGCCGCGCGAGCATGCTCTGCACCACGTTCGTGCGGTCTAGATCCGTGTTCCACAGTACAACTCACGTTCTTGAATAGATACTCGAAGGTTGTGTGCTGCTGCAGCTCCTCGCGGCCCAGCACGCCGAGCACCCGCAGCGCGGCCGACAGCTGCCGGCGAGCGAGCATGCTCTGCACCACGTTCGTGCGGTCTAGACAGTCGACGCAGTTCGTGCGGAACACGCCGCCCTGCCGCGACAGCGTTGAACCGCCGCGTGACAGCAGGTAGCCGAATTCATCCTGCCCATAGACAAATATGAATTTTTTTTATGGTAACTGACACGGTTGGGTAATACCCAACCAAGTGTCTTGGCATTAATAAAAAAGTTATTGAAAACTTTTTTTACAGATTTTTATTCCTCAGAGACATGATAGGGCAGGTCTCGCAGGGCAAATAAAATGGTGAAAACCTGGCAGTCAATGTGTCAAACACATCTCTGAAATATAAGATCTAAGTATGTCAATATCGCAAACAAGCTCACCTGCTCGTGAGCGATCCTATCGACGAGAACGTTGAGCCGCTCGTAGCGCATGCCGCGGCACTCCGCGTGGAAGTCGAACGGCTCGTAGCGGACCGAGGGCAGCGCGGCCGCCGCCACCGTCGAGTGGAACCCGACCGCCAGCGACTCCTCCGCGCCGCGCTGGTCAATCTGCACACAACACAACAGACATGTCTCTTTTGATTCTGGCATATTGATTATTCACTCAATATGCCGGAATTTAAAATTAATGATGATGATGGAATTCGCGTAGAATAAGGGAAAAGGACAAGATGCCGTGCTAAAAGGATAGCCACTTCGCACCTTGACGTGGTCCTTCCACCAAATCATGCAGCAGATGGGTCTTCGTGCCCTACTTGCTGCTTGATAGTTTTTCCTGTCCGCATACGAGTCCTTCCCATTGCTTTCCTCTGACGTACCGGGTGTAGTCGTCCCACCTGGCACTTCCGCTCCATCGTATATACAAGACAGGATGCTGCTAGATGTGGGTACGCACCAGGTTGACCAGCACCTGGCCGCCGTAGCGCGAGAGCTGGTCCGTGAGGTGCCGCGTGCAGGCGGGCACGTGTTCCTCCGCGCTCAGCTTCATGGCCGGCTTGTAGCGCAGGTTCGGTAGCTGCTGCCAGTACAGCGGGATGGAGCCGCGCGTCTGCACGAACGACGACCTCTCACCGCCACGCTCCACTATCTGCTCCGTCTCGACGAAGTTCGCGACGTGACCCTGCCAGAAAGTTTGCTTGTTTAGTTTCATAGATAAAGCCTGACCAGGAATATATGAGGGGCCGCCATATTGCGGAATTTCGTTGGAACTAATTTCTTACACTGGCCACAATGATGTTTGATGCTTGATAATCTGTTGTCAATGTCAAAATTGCTTCTGAACTGACATTTAGGTGAAACGTTATGTCATTGTAGTGAGATTGTCATGAATTGGCCGCCGTAATGTAAAATTAGGTAATATTTTTTTGTTCTATCTAGGTGTATCTCAAGCATCTATTTACCGAATAGCAAACAAAATAGGGACGTAAATATTATTCGTTCTGAACAAAAAACACTTTTTGACTTTACAGAAATACGAAACGTTCGAATAAAAATAGCTTAGGTTAAGTTTTTCTGAACTAGAATTTTTATTAAAAAGTTTAGTGTTTCAGCAAGGTCGATTAATATTTTTTTAATAATTTGTACACTTTGCTTCAGGACATATCTGCAGATACATGGAAAAAATGTTTTGAACAAAAAAAAAAACAAAACAAAAAACAAACAAACAAAAATACTTAAAAACAATACAAGTGCACTCATAAATTAATAAACAGAATACACGCACCAGCTGTTAGCTGTCAGTGTTTAAAATAAATAAATAAATAAATAAAATAAAATGTAAATGTCAAGGCTAGTTCTTTTTACATTGACATCAAAATATATATAAAAGATGCATTATATTAAAATACATTTTGTATATCTTATTGTGTATTTCAGTGCAAAAGTACATTTTGAATAAAAACATCGGCCAATTCAAAATGTGCGTACTATACTGAATGTTGCTATATAAATCTAAAAAGTGGCTCCATCTTGACAGCTCTCATATATTCCTGGTCAGGCTTTACATACATACATAGCGTTACGCCTGTTTCCCAGTGTGGTAGGCAGAGACTACAGATCTCCACGTGCCACGAACCTGACACGCCTCTGCCGCCTCTTCCACTCTCATAATGCTCTTCACACATGGCCCGGCCATCTACTCCATTTTTACAATCCGGTACGGGTGGCTCCAACCAGTCAATATCGCCTATCAGAAGGTGGCCATACTGTGAAATTTCATTCGGGAATGTCATTTGCGCTTTTTTGTTATGTTTTTCCTCAAAATTGTTGTGTTGTGTTTAGGTAAAAAAGTTAAAGTTTATTTTATGTAAAAAAATTTTAATGACCTTTACTTTTGAAAATGAATGGGAGATAGAGTAATAAATTAAACGGTTGAATTGATCGAACTTACTGCAAAATCGAAGATCACAGTAAGATTAGTATTAAAATGTTCTGGAAAAGTAAATTGTATTATATGAAGAAAAAACCGGACGCTTTCGGTGTCCGGTTTATCATTATTTTGGAGACCGGACACAAGCCTCAAAAACCGGACTATCCGGTGCAAAACCGGACATCTGGCAACCCTGACCATGACGTATATAAATAAAAAATAAACTAGCACAATTTGAAATTAATTAAATTTAAAATTAAGAACACTAAAGAGCACTTATATAAACCAGGATATTAGTGATATTACTCTAAAATTTTAATTACATATACTCGTAATGTACTATACGTGCATTCTAAATATTGGTCAAACAATTTTTGAAATTGAATGAGAATTTTCGGAGATTACATCCTACATTCAACCAAACTTACAAACCTCTTTATAATATTAGTGAAGAAAAGCATAAACACAGCTGAACCACGATGTTGTCATTGTCGTACATATGTCAGTTAAGCCATAGCTTGGCCAGATTGTTAGCTTGCGCATAGCTCACCTGAGCATCCACGCCGCGCATGAAGAGACGCGTGCCGGCGCGCTCGACGCAGCGCCGCGACACCAGCGTCCACGTGAACTGGTGTCCGTTCATGGATACGTGGTTCACCGACACGACTGTCGTATCGTCAAGGAAAAGTTACGTGTAATGCCACTGGTTTTTTTTTAATTGACAGCGCGACATATGGCGCCGAGCCACCCATAAGGTGTCTAACGATGCCCATGGACATTCGGTTGTATGCGGGGGTTGCGAATGCCATGCCGGCCTGACAGGTGCCCAATCACGCCCCTCTTGAAGGACCCGAGACTGCACTTGTGGGGAAATATATGGGCAGGGAGAGCGTTTCAGAGTTTACCGGTACCGTAGAGGAATGATCTGTAGAATCGATTGGTACGCATCTGCGGTAAGTCCAGCTTGTAGGGATTCTTTATTTAGTTTTTTTTTTTAGTTAATTTATCTCTTTTCGAGATAGGCAAAGGTGGAACACCATACAGCCTTGTCTGTTGTTATTCTTTATATTATTTATATATCGCCTTTGTTAGTGCTCTCAGCCAACAATTGGCTATGCCATGCCAGTTCCACAGAACCAACATCGGCTGCACGAACGTCATATAAAAAAGAAATACATTATTTTTTTTTAGAAAGCGCAACTTATTGCGCCAAGCCACACATGAGGTGTCTAAAGACGTTCACGGACATTCGGCCGTATGCGGAGGTTGCGAATGCCATGCAGGCCTGACAGGTGCCCATGCCCATTCACAAAAAACAAACAAACAAAAATACTTAAAAACAATACAAGTGCACTCATAAATTAAAAAAACAGAATACACGCACCAGCTGTCAGTGTTTAAAATAAATAAATAAGGAAAAAAAAATATGTTCAACAACAACACTTTCTAAATTAGGATTATGGAACTTTTTACTGCCGCTTATTAAATTTTGTAGAGCATAATGTTGCATTTTTTCGCGTACCACCTCGAAGCATTCCGCATACCACTGCTGGTACGCGTACCATAGATTGAGAACCGCTTGTGTAAAGGATACATCCTTGTATGATCGGCAGAGTGAAGCGCGAGTATTGAAGGTCTTTGAACGATCGCAGTGCGTGCCCGTTCCACACGAACCTTGCGTCCGCTCGGTTCAACAGCGTCAACTGTCGACATGTTAAGAGAACGTGCATTAGCGACAAGTGAAAGCAATTTTAACCATTCTCACACAGCAAACATTTCTAGAAGTTTTCCGTAAAAGTTTCAGGTAACCAACAAGGCGAACAGCTATCGCAAAGGTGACTATGCCCAAGAGTAGCAAGAAATACTCTCCTGGGCACACAACCAAAGCAAGCAGCACTGCTCACAACTGCCCGGGTAGCATTGGCGTATCTAGGGTTATTTTACAGGGTGGGCCTGGCCCCTGAAAAGCGATGGCCGATGAAGCCGAAACATCACATTGCATTGTGGTGCGGAATTCAAATACCTATACTCTTGCATGTCGTTATAATATTTGCGGATTTATTAATTTTGGGACTTCATAAGTAGCCAAATTGAATTTAAGTTAATTCCTCAGCTGTAGATTATTTATTTCAAAGTGTTTTTGTGTGAAATTATTTAAGTGTCCACCCTGGAATTTAGCGTTGGCATCCCAACATCCTGGGGTGGGCACGAGACACTTCTGGGGTGGGAACGGCCCACCCGGCCCCCCTCTATATACGCCAATGCCGGGAAGAAGCACGCGAAGGCACTACTTTCTGGGTACTCGCGTAAATTCACTTCCGTGGTATTAAACCTAAACCGGAACGGCATAATATATAATAGAGTCCTAATAAGGACCTTAACAGGAAACTGCACACTAAACAAACACCTACTACTAATGGGCCTTAGAGACACACCGGTGTGCAGGTTCTGTATAAAAGAGGATGAAACGCACATACACATCCTCTGTGAATGTGAAGTGCTCATTCACAGTAGAATCCGTATTCTTGGGGGTTATTTATTTTTTAACCCGTGCCAAATACAGGCGCTCCACCCCAAGGATATAACTCTGTTCATAGCAGAAATCTGACTTGCAGGTGAACTTTGAATTTTCCCAGATCAGAATATATCTTACTAGGTCGTACGGCTCAGGGGCCCTAACTCTCACACTATACATTATAATCATCACAATCATGCCCAAGATTAGATCAGACACTCAGACACAGCCAATAACACCACTCCTCGTGAAACCACACCCAGTGTGGTGTCAAGACGGACAGCCTCGTTAGCTCAGTGGTGCGGTCAGTCGACTGTTGTTAAGCAACCCTGAGCGTGGTCAGTACTTGGATGGGTGACAGCTCGACCGTTGGAGGCTGACCGTGGTTCGGAGTCCACGTAAAACCCCCTTCCCTTCTCACCTTACTAGGTGGTAGAGTTTATCCCGACCGGGTTGATACCACCGCACTGAGCGAAACGTCGGTCGAAACGGCTATGTAAATAGTTCATGTTTTGCGTCCAGTTCAGTGTTGCCGACATGAAATGAAGGGAAGCACTGACATATCACCTAGTTCACCAGGTGTTATGGGCTGACATCACAAATGTTGTAGGTGATGTAGCCAACCGTGTCAGTTTCCATAAAAAAAAAAAAAACAAAAAAGGACATCATCTGGAGTAATGGCCCAACCACATTACGGTGTGCTTGACAATTTTTCATAGCCTCGTCGACCTCTCTTCACGGTGGTGCATCATTCAATACCTGGTGGAATTCCGGAGCGGCGGAGGCGAGTCGCTGGAGGCTGTGCGTCAGGTCGTAGGAGTAGGAGAAGTAGAGCCCGGGCGCCTCCAGCGCCGCGCGCAGCAGAGACTCGTACCACGTGTTCATTTCTATCTGCGCAGTTCCACAAATTTTTATTTTCATTTTGTCTTCGATGTCGTGCTCGATTGCAACCTGCAATGGGCCCGGGATGTTTTCAATGAAGGTGTCTATAGTCTGTTTTTTTGGAAGACGGAGTAAATTTACGTTTGACTGACATTAGAGTGTTGCACGCTTTGCACCACTAGTGATTGTAGTCGATGAAAATAGTATCGACTTTTACACGACACGAACACGACACGACACACATTCACACATATTATGCGCTACCTGTGGCGCTGCCTTAAACTTAACATTTTTCTAGCTAGATTTAGCTTAATATGTTGTCAATTAAATCCACAATTTGGTAAATATTAGAGTTTACAGCATTTCATTAGTTAATCAATCGATAAAAGTATCGATAGCAACTACATGCCTATTTAAAATTTGCCAGAAACTGGCAACACTCTAAACGTCAGTTTCCTCCGTCTTCCAAAAAAACAGACTAAAGAGGTTTCTTCTTAATTGCTCACATGCCGGCGCCGTGAGCCAGCTATCTATCTGCGCACGGCGACGGGAGTTTCAACGTCGCCGAATGCGTAAAAGCTACGAAAACTAGTAATTTTTTGAAAAATATGTATGAACACTGACAACAAATTTACCATGCAAGTAATCTTGACAAAATTTCCAACAAAGTTATCTATAAATTATAGTACACTGACCTATGTTTTGATACCAAATTGCGAGTTGAACATTGTACTTGTACATTGTACATATCTATCAAATCATTATATCTCACTTGACTGAAGACGCCACCGACATCGGGGCGAAATATTTCATTAATAAATGTGCTTTTTTATTATTATTAATAAAATATGTGTTTTACATAAAAACTTCACAAATATAATGAGATAAAATTTTTTTTTTCAATTTCACAAACACGCGTATGTATAAAAACCTCCAATAATAACACATTCACTTCAGAAATGTTGTATTCTTTCGAATTTTATACACAAACACAACAAACTAATGACTAAAACATGAAAAATATTTTTTATTTGAGGCAGCGTCGCGACTCGCGCATAAAACCGCGCGTGATGCAAAACTTCTCTAAGAAAACTTGCATGTTCATAAATGTTGTTTACGGTCAGCTACCAATCAGATCAAGTAAGGCATATCTTAAGTTTTTCTCAGAAGTGCCTTACCTACTTTAAGGTAGAAAGTTGGTCGCGTAATCGTTATTTGTGTATACCGCTTGCTGTTGCTTGCCGCTATGGGTTTAATTAGCAAAATAGTATGTGAAAAAGTAGTTTTCTCTGTTCCCTTCGATTACCTGTCTCTGTGTGAGGTGCGTCTGCGTGCGCGCGTAGGGAATGATCTCCGCGCCCGCCAGTTGAAACACATCGTGTCCGTTTATCTTGCCAACCTAAAACATATTTAACAAAAATATGATCACACAAAAATAATTTTTTTTTTATTTAATTGAATACCAATAAATAAATAAAATATTATGATGCAGTTTTGCGAAGATTTTAGGAAGTGGTATTAAAAAAAAAATTGTCTCTTTGAAAAACTCCAATATTGTCTAAAAGTTCGACTAGAACAAATATCTTCCAGTGATAAGTCTGTTTGTAAGCTACTTTTCTTTAGTTTCAGTTTGGGGTTACATAGTGTTGTTTTATGTACTTGCCTTGCATCTATACAATGTATCGGCGACATGGGTGAATGTATTATGTAAGCGACCCGAATTGCGAGCATATGTGTAAGACTCCGCAGGCGCACTACTTTCTGGGTACTCGCGTAAATTCACTTCCGAGCTATCAAACCTAAACCGCAACGACATAAGCGTCCTAACAAACACCTTAACAGGACACTGCGGACTAAACAAACACCTACACCGAATGGGTCTTAGCGACACACCGGTGTGCAGGTTCTGTATAAAAGAGGATGAAACCCCCATTCACATCCTTTGCGATTAAAGTGCTCATTCACAGCCTCTTTGTGCGATTTTGTCAGCCTCGATAGCTCAGTGGTGCAGACAGTCAACTGTCGCTATTGAATGTTAAGCAACGCTGGGTGCGGTCAGTACTTGGATGGGTGACCGCTGACCGTTGGAGGCTGACCGAGGTTCGGATTCCTCGTAAAACTGTAGGTCCCTTCCCTCCTAATCTTACTTGGTGGTAGGGTTTAACCCGCCCGGGTTGGTACCACCGCACTGAATGAAACGTCGGTCTAAATGGCTATGTAAATAGTTTGTGTTTTCCGACCAGTTCAGTGTAGCCGGCACGATCAAAGGGGGAAGCACTGATATGGCACCTAGTTCACCCGGTGTTATGGGCTGACATCACGGACGTTGTAGGTGATGTAGCCAACCGTGTCAGTTTCCATAAAAAAAAAAAACAGTAGAAGCCGTATTCTTGGGGGTTACATTTTTAACTATCGCCAAATACAGGCACTCAACCCCAAGAATATAACATGGTTCATAGCGGAAAATGGACTTGGGAGTGAGATATCAACTTTTGAGAGATCACAATAGATCTTCCTAGATTGCAGTGACAACAGGCCTCAGGGGCACTAACTTTGACACTTTAAATCATCATAATCGCTTTTTTTTTATTTTTATGGAATTTGACACGGTTGGCTACATCACCTACAACATCCGTGACGTCAGCCCATAACACCGGTTGAACTTGGTGCCACGTCAGTGTTTCCCTTCGGTCGTGCCGGCTACACTGAACTGGACGGAAAACACAAACTATTTACATAGCCATTTCGACCGACCTTTCATTCAGTGCGGTGATATCAACCCGGGCGGGATAAACCCTACCACCTAGTAATATAAGAAGGGAGTCATACCCCTTAGTCGCCTTTTACGACATACACAGGAAGAGATGCAGCGGGGCTATTCTTTTAAAGTACCGGCCCCACACGGTACAAGTACCGGCCCCACACGGTACGGTAAACGGTACGCTTACCAGTATGCGGTAGTTGGCCACTATGAGGTAGTCTCCTGAGAGCAGACGCACTGAGCCGAGGAACCCGCAGACCGGCCGGTACGCAGACGCTGGGATCGGAATCTCTACGGACGCGCGCGCTGCAACATGCACGCCCAAAAGACTCTAATTCTGGGAAAATTATTGTGCATAATTTATCTTTTATTCTGGTGAGTGCGTCTGATGAAGCCGAACCTGACTGCGAGATTGACTGAATGAAATTACATTCAGTAATAAGTTTGTTTTATGCACCGGCAAAAAGTACAGAATGGAACGGTTTGGGAAAGTAGCTAGGTCATAGGTCCGGAATGAGAAATTTGATTAATTTTGCACACATTACCGTGTGGGGCCGGTACTTAAAAATAACAGCCCCACTGCATCTCTCCCCATGCATGTCGTAAAAGGCGACTAAGGGATAAGAACAAGATTCAGTGTTAAAGGGCGACAGGGTCGCCACCTCTCACCTTGGCACGGTACTTCCACCGACATAGCAGTTGGGTCTTCTTGCCTTACCTGCTGCTTGCTCGATTGAATCTTGTTGGAATACTTTGCGAAACGTGGTGGTCGGTGTTGTGCTGTAATTTACCAGGGTACTTGCAGCACAACACCGATTACTTTACTTACCCCGATTGTCGGGATTCAGCGTGTGTGATATGTATGTATGTACATTACAATGTTTTTTTGCACACATTACAATGTTTGATGGGTAACCTGGAAGAATTTATGAACATTAGCAGGTTGAGCTGATGTCAACTTTTGTGTTTTTTGTATTTTATAATTTTTGCATTAACAGCTAGTCCGGATGGCTGCGCCCAAAAGTCCAATGGAGGATCAGATACAGCCAATAACTCCACTCCTTAGGTGGACAAAATGGCCATGGTTTAATTCATTGACACACATGTGAACTTCGTGCCACGTCAGTGCTTCCCTTCGGTTGTGCCGGCTACACAGAACTGGACGGAAAACACAAACTATTGACATATCCGTTTTGACCGACCTTTAATTTAGTGCGGTGGTACCAACCCGGGCAGGTTAAACCGTACCACCTAGTATATAGTAGTAGTATAATAGTATATAAGAACGGAGTAATATCCCTTAGTCGCCTTTTACGACATACACGGGGAGAAATGCAGTGGGGATATTCTTTTAAAGTACTGGCCCCACACGGTACACAGGTATCCGGGAGTGGATGGATGAGAAGAGCGGAGGACCGCGGAAAACCGCGTGCGGTGGTGTGCCTTGGGGGAGGCACATGCGCAGCAGTGGAGCGATACTGGCTAATACTGACGATGCTTCACCAGACAGCTTCTAACACGAACATTCGAAAGCACTAACAAATCAAGTGGTGAACGCCTGGAATAAACTCCCACAGGATCTGATTGACTCCCCAAACACAAACACCTTCAAAAACCGATTAGATAAATACATAAAAAGTACATCAACAAACAAATAGCAACAGTGCACCAGAACGAAAACCAAAAACAAAAAAAAAAACAAAAAAAAAAAAACATTACAATCATTCATTATCTGAAAAAAAAACGGATATGAACACATCAGCTAGAGCAGCTTGTTCATTAAAAAAAAAAAATAAAAAAAAAATGCTGACATATGCACAATGATGATCCCAGCGTGGACAACGGGTCGGCAGAAGAATACAACTTACGTTTGACGACGGCCTGCGAGGTGAGTCGCTCGATGACCAGGATCTCCCGAGGCTTCAGCGTCGGCTCCAGGTAGAACCGCTCCGCTGTCGTGTACCTGCAAGGAAACAAGTCGTGAGCATAGCGCGGCTGAGAACTGCCCATGGTGTGTGGAAGCGACCGAACGGGGTGCTCCGCTTCATGATCGCCCATGAAACAAAAGAATAGCCCAACTGCATCTCTCCCCGTTTATGTCGTAAAAGGCGACTAAGGGATATGACTCCCTTCTTATATTTACTAGGTGGTAGGGTTCAACCCGCCCGGGTTGGTACCACCGCACTGAATGAAAGGTCGGTCGAAACGGCTAGAGGTAAATAGTTTGTGTTTTTCGTCCAGTTCTTTGTAGCAGGCACGACCGAAGGGAAGCACTGACGTGGCACCAAGTTCACCCCGTGTTATGGGCTAACATTACGGATGTTGTAGATGATGCAGCAATCCGTGTCAGTTTCCATAAAAAAAAAATATTTTAAATTTGTTTTTACTTTGAGAAAAATCAAAATCAGGGTGGGTAGAAGTCGGGCTACTACCACTATTTCTTTCATTTCGAACAATTAGGTGTGCCGCGAGCTCGTCGACACGGACGGGCCCATATTGCCCCCTCTGTCGGTGTTAGCACTTGTCAACTGTGTATTTTCTGTCGTCCATTGGTACCGGCATTCGAGTCGATCGGAAGCTTCTGGGCCAAGGCTGTGAAGTTGAAGGCGCTGAACATCTTGGTCAAGCTGATTCGAGTTGGTTCGATTTGCTTGGGATTCTTTTTTTTTTAAATGGTAGAGGAGATGCCTCTCCCCTAGAGTGAGTTTGGTCTCAAATGGGATTCTGCCTTCTTATTTTGATGTGTTTTGTCTCTGCATTTTGTTTCCCAATTGTCGCTACAAATTTGGTTTATATTGCAACTTGAATTTTTTTCATATAAAAATATCTGCAATCTATGAAATGCAGTTTAATTTGTCTCAAATGGATAAGTAGTTTGATCGCTTGCGTGCGTCTTAGTGTACGGCAATTTTCGGACCAATCTTCTGGAGGGTATGACGTCATTGATTATTAAATTATAAGTATTATTTTTCTATCTGCTATAGTTTAGCCGTGCGAAGACGACGAAAGTACATAATTATCGTCACATGATTTTTCGAACAACCCCCCCGGACAAAACGTCAGACGTTCATCGAATTCACGTCAAAAAACAGACCTAACGAGGCTCACGGTTGTAGTGCGACTAAAACGATAAACAATAAAATTACAGAGGAAAACATACTCCGAACATAAATTTATCAAATTATTTAGAAGACAGCTGTGACTTCTATTGCATGCAATGCAGAAGTGATGCTGTATCAACTTACAATTTGATGTCATCGTAAACACTGCCTTGGTCTGCCATTATGGTCCTTCCTCAACCTTCCTTTCTTTGACCAGTTTTCCAGCTCTACAGACTAGAAATTTCAGGAAAAAAGAAAATGCAATATTTCCCAAAACCCCAACCAGTGAGACGAACGAACGATCGGTCATCCGTCGGATGACAGCCATCAAATCAACGGTTTAGTGCTGCCAGGATATAATTTTAAAATGGCTAAAATTTTATAATGCGCTGACAGTTGCCTGCAAAGTAAACCAATATTATATATATATATATATATTATAATATAATATAATATATAAATATTATAACAAATTCTCTTATTACATTAATAAAAGTAGTAAATAGTAATTTAATGTAACATAATAAAAGCAGCGATAAACATTGCAATCATTCTAGAAACTTGCAAGAAAATTTGCGCATAAAATGAAGTATATCATTGTAACTTGGTAACATTGCAATAGTGACGGCATCCATTTGACAGCATGCATCACAGAGCAAAATCATTTGTTTGTCTGATGATCACGAATAATCACGATGTAGATAGTAGACTGATAGCTCCTCTACACGCAGCTTTTGGTTTTTTTTATGGAAACTGACACGGTTGGCTACATCACCTACAACATCCGTGATGTCAGCCCATATCACTGGGTGAACTTGGTGCCACGTCAGTGCTTCCCTTCGGTCGTGCCGGCTACACTGAACTGGACGCAAAACGCAAACTATAGCCGTTTCGACCGACCTTTCATTCAGTGCGGTGGTATCATCCCGAGCGGGTCAACCCTACACTAGTTGGTACAACTAAAAAAGTTGTACTGGCCAACGTTTTAAAATCGGCTTTCGATTCTTTAGTCAACAGCCAACCTACGCTTCACTAGAGCGAACGGAAACGATCGTCCGTGTCCCCACCTCAACGACTAAACAGTTGGGCTGGTTGGAGAGAAATCGGCCGACATGCCCAACTCTACCTGTTTAGTTGGTTTTACGTCGTGTAGCCGCGCCCTAATACTAGCTAGCTAGCATGTCATAGTGACAGATGACAACTGACAGTCCAGTTCAGTCAGAGGAGAGGAGGCAGATTCAGATTGACTCAGTTTACGAGGAATTATATTTTTGAAAATATGGTAAGTAGAACGACTGAAACATTCAAGTGGCGCTAGAATTCATTGAAATGAGTTGTACCGCCTGTGTACATGTTATGGACTGTTACAGGCGACCGAGATTGAAGACACCCTGAAGAGAATTCACGCGCATAAGGGCGTAATGGGTACCATCATCGTCAACCATGAAGGTTTGATCAATATTAGTTTCTGCATACTTTTCAGCAAATGACAACGACCCCTAACGATTGGTGTTAGAGCCCATTATCGTCTGCCTTTTTAACGTCACTAGCTTTGCTTCAGTTCCGATTCACTAGTGTACCTATTGACAAAACTTTGTAATCGCGTTTGTTGAATCTGTGCTGTTCCCCCTAAAGGTCGGCGTCGAAAATATCACATGTGAATCAGCAGGTGTAGGTATGCATGTAAATTTTTTCATCAGAAAAAACTCATTGGTACACGCCAACCGGATTTGAACCTTCAGACCTCTCGTATGAGAAGCCAACGCCCATACTACTCGGCCACCCGCCGCTTATACTTTTCTCCCTCCATCCTCTTTTATCTATCGTGCAACATCACACAATACCTACAAACAAATAAATTGTATGCAGTGGACCAGTGACTATATATATATATATATATATATATATATATATAATCTAACCTGACGTTTTTTCTGAGTTTACTTACGTATTTTTTTACATTTGAAGGACCACAACATCAAACTTAACAAGTACTGCAACTTAGTAGACCGGATTTAAGACTGAGCTCTTTGCTGTGGAAGTCGGAGCAAGAGGACTACCAGCGAAGTTGCTCTACAGTCTCTTCAAGAATCTAGGGCTGCCAAGATCGACGCTAAGCTCATACATGCAGAGAGCTTCGAAACTGTCGTCACTGGAAGCATCCTACAGAATATGGATAGGTAGAGAGGGAGGTCGAGAGCGGGACTGGTGGTTTCCCGCGTCCTAGTCAACGCAGACTAGCTGACGAGGGCTTGATGCGAGTCGAAACATGAAACATGCGCAGGAAATTTAGAGTGGCCACTCGCTAGTCCCGACATTGATTAACACCCTCCTCTACTGCCGATGGGCCCGGATCTGTTCGGTGAAGTCATCACAAGCTTAGTTCCACACCTTCTACATCTTCATAATACGCCTAAAGTATAACTTAAAAAAAATCACATTCTGCAATAATTCTTCTGGACTGCATCATACAGAAATTCTATGCATTTATTGATATTCGCAAAATTGCAACATGCAGGTATCCCCATCAAGAGCACGCTGGACAATGCGTCGTCGGTGCTGTACGCGGGCCTCATCGGGCAGCTCGTGGAGAAAGCGCGTAGCGTCGTCAGAGATCTTGTGAGTTGCTGCTATATTTAGGGTCTCATACCAATATTATACAAAATGTGGGGCTAACATTCAGGCAAATAATATCTCAGTCGCCTAAAAATATCACCGGCTTTATCCCGACAATCGGGGTAGGCAGAGTAATGAACTCTGTTAAATTATAGCACAACTCCGACTACCACATTTAGAAGTATTCGGACAAAATAACAATAAAAAAATATATATATAAACAATAAAGCAGCAAGTAAGGCACAAAGACCCATCTGCTGCATAATTCAGTCCAAGGACCGTGCCACAGTGAGAGGTGGCTAACCTGTCGCCCTTTAATACGGTACCAATCCGGCATTCAAGCTAACTGATGTCTCCAAAGAAAAATAAACTGCTAAATATACCTACACCTGCTGCTTCACCGTTAAGAACTGGTGTAAAACTGTAGATCCCTTCCTTTGCTGCCTTACTAGGTGGTAGGCTCAAATTGTAGCCGACTGGGTTGGTGACACCGTACGGGATGTAAGATGGCCGCATAGCAGCGTTGGCTGTGTTCTCCTCTAGTTCAGTATAGCCAGCAATCTAAAGCGAAGTTTCTCGTACGGCACCTTCTCTGAAGTGATATTGGCTGGTCGGAGCATGTGCTTTGGCCCCTCCGACTCAGCCGCCCATACCGGATTACATAAAAAATGTTTTTTAATATTGTGCTGATGCTAATGTATATCTTATCAATTCAGTATAAAATTAGTTTTCAAAATAGAATTTGAGTGCAGACAGCACTTCTATAAAGGAAAACATCATCAGGAAACTTCAGAATACCTCTGGCCGTCACAAATTTATGAAACTGCTCACAAAAATGCATCCTGAAACATATTTATTTCTCCACTGATTTTGTTAATCTGGATAAATTTATTCATTTGTGCCAGCAAATTAACAATGTGACATGAACATAGTCTCCAACTCTTGACTGCCGTCTCTCGTTGCAGGATTCATCAAACGACATGACGTTCATGCGCGTACGGAGTCGACGTCACGAAATACTCATAGCGCCGGACCGAGAGTTTATCCTCATCGTCATACAGAACCCCTCTGACTAAATCTGTAGTTCTATGGCAGTGCACAATATCAGTGGACTCCTACTTTGCTATATGCATTATTTTCATATGGATATGTTCGTCGTATAGTTCCAGAACCCTCCAATTTAGTTTTAGGACGAGTTTACAGTACGACGAAAAAACTATACCTCGATAAATTGCCCAATCAATGGAAGAGGGAGCTGGAGGTTATTGGAGTGAATGTAAATTTTTCTTTGCGATTCTCTCTGGATTTGGGGGTGTTAGAAACATAATGTCTTAATAGAAAAGTGAAAAATTCAATACTTTATTCGAAACAGTTAACACATGTTTTAGAGAAATGGATTTGGCGGGTTCTGGAACTAAACGACTCATGCGGTTCATTCATTACTGCGAAAAGGTTATCATTCAGGTGGCAGCTGTCACTGACTAAGGCCGTTTTTAGTGTTGCGCTGGTGGTCGCCGGTCGCACGCGCGCGTGTTGCCAAACTTAAATTTTGTAGGTACATTTTAGAGTGACGCGTGTACCAGCGCGCTGGTAGGCCCACGCGGCGCGTAGCAAGATCGCACGCTCGCGCCTCGCCGGCGCCGGCGCGCGCGAGCGCTACACAAGCCAATGCGTGCTTTTACTGTTGCGCTGGTGACACGCGTCGCAGGTACATTAATGATGTCTCTAGTTTAGCATGTAGTTCATCGAACGATGCCACGGACATCCTAAAGTAATTGAAGAATTTTACACCATCGTCTCTGAACACTGAGAACGTAATTATGAATGCTCCATTGAGTATATGATTGCCACTAAAGGGTGTACATGCATTCTTTTACTTTTACGTCGTCTCTTTAATAAAAAGTAGCACAGGAGAATCGTTAGCAATAAAATTTATTTCGCCTATTGTATCAACGCAAGCGCGTCAACCGTCAGCCTCACTAAAAACAACCAGCGACCGGCGGCCACCAGCGCAACACTAAAAACGGCCTAAGTTTCATGAAGCTCCCAAGATTTTAGTCCTTTTGCTGACACCATTTTGATAAATGTGGCCATCAAAATGCTATCATAATTTTTTGTTTTCATTGAAACGGACATGTTTAGCTACCATAGCCTGAATGGCCTATTGAAGCTTGTCCCTACAGGAATTAGCCCATGTCAGTGTTTCCGTTTGATCAATTTGCTGTTCATTATAAAATTTGATAAGAATGGATAATAACAATAATGGATGTAATCGTGGAATTAGCCTGCACGCACATGCTGATTTGTTCACCGACTAACATTGTGGAGTCTTATAAGTACTCATTTAAAATCACTAACACAATATGTAGACACAATATATTTTGTCTTCTTAGATTTAAGTTTAAATGCAATTATTTTATTTATATTAAAAATAAATATATTAAAACTATTAAGTTATTTTTTTATTTTGTGTAGGTATATTCAAATGGAGATTTGAACACTTTGAGCTCGTTGGAACAGATTGCTACTAGCGATGAATTGCTAAAGAGTCCTGCCAAAGAAGTTTTAACATTTTCAAATTTTCTTGCCACCTAATATTTTTTACGCCAGGGATGGGCAAACTACGGCTCGCGATCATCGACCCAGAAGTAGATTTTATTATACGTTAGTGTACTTGGTATAAATTAATAAATCTTTGTTCCTATTTTTGTAGATTATAATATGCAATAAATATAAATTTCCCTATTTAATAGTGGACCAGGGTACACTACCTGATTCGAATATCTATATTCATATAATTTACTTTTGTATAAATACGAGAACTTTTAATGTTGGTGAAACCTATGAGTCAATAAATAACGTTATTTCGGAAAATACAAATATTTTTATTTCAATAAAGAATTATATTATAGCCAAAAATTAAAAAACCTGGCCCCCCATAGATTATATTTGAAAAATATTGGGCCCGCATAGAAAAAAGTTTGCCCATCCCTGGTCTACGCCAACAGCCCCTCATACGAACTCTGGTCACAGTCCATATTACTAATACTTGCACCATGTTTTGCCCTGAGGTCATTCAATCAAATGTGGGGAAGCAATAAAACAAACATTTTAAGAATTATTTTATTTATTCTTCTTCAAATCTCTCCGAGCAGCTGATCTGAAAATCTGGTAAAATTATCTTGCAAAAATGTAAATGGAGTTAATTTTACCGATATGCGGCAGATTTTTAGAATTTGTCAAAATTTGAATATTCTCAGGTGTTTTTTTTAAATCACTTTTATAATGTGGTACTGCAATTTTCGTTTTTCAAGCATTCTCATTTTGTAATTTTAGATTGAACTATTTCCAAGATATAAAATACTTTAGAATGCTTTTGTTTTGGTTCATTGTGCACTTTTTATTGCATAGCTGCATTGTTGTTGACAGTAGTTGCTGCATTATTGGCATTTAAGTTTTTAAAGCAGTTTTACATGGCACCATCGCAGTTTACTTTTTTTAAAGTTATTTTATATAACACATTGCATTCAGCCTTTTGCTAAAAATTTTCTCCACTCATGTTAACATAGTTCTACTTCCAGTTTATTTATTTCAGTATATTTACCTTTTGGAAGTGTTTTGTGCTCAATATTAAAAATGAAAGTGGTCCTCGGAGTTATTTTTGAGTGATAGTGGTTTACGAAGATAAATTAAAAATCATCTGGTAGGTTTTTTTACATATTTATTTAGGAAATACAATGACGATTGTTTTTATATTTTTATAATGCGTACAGTTAACCACTCTCACCCTTTATATGCATAAAGGAGCGACATAATCGTTGTCTCTTTTTTCGTGATTTGAATGTAGATATATACGAACAAAAGAGGTAACACTTTTCTCTCTTCCATGTGTACAAAATAGAGAGTGTCTCAACTGTACTTCCTACGATATGACATATGAAAATTTTCAAAACGTGTTGCCCTCGAAGGTAACATCTTTAAACATTAATTGATTTTAATTTTAAAAATATATATAAATACAGAAACTCAGGACGTTTTTAAAAGAAGTTTTGACCATTCTTAGTAAATTTTTTTTATCAATACTGCGCTAGAATAAATGCTTGTTATTGTGTAAAAAATTAATACAGTTTTTTATTCCACAACGTTTTAAGACGGTTAACCCAAAGTAATATATGTTTTTCAGTCATCCTGCACCAAATTTCTGTATTTTAACGTCCAACCTAACCTAGAATAGTTCTTTACAGAATATAATATTTAGGAAATTCCTTTTTTCTTCAGAGCGATAGATAATATAAATTTAACAGAGGACCATCTGATCTTTTGTTCGAAGACAACAATTATTGCTAAAGTTGTTGATAGTGTTTAAAAGTTTTTATATAGTTTTTTCACATTTTTTGAATCCTCGTTTAAAATCTCAGGTGAACCTTAACAACTAAAAAAGAGTTGATATAAAGTAAAGTTACAGTAGGCTGATGTACTTTTCGCTGGCTCTGCATGTCAATATTTTTGTATTGGAGTGGACCTAGAATAATAATTTTTTTACAGTTAACTTTTATTATGTTTCCATTTCTATTTACTTTTTCTCACATCTAATTTTAATAACTTTAAATGTAAATTAATAAAATGTATTAAACAATTTATTGTTCCTCATACACATGGTGTTAAATTTATTAGTTTAATGTTTTGTTTGTCAAAGAAAATGTACGTTTCGCCACAGATAAAATGTTTACTTCGTCTTCGTCATAGAAAAACCTACAGTGAAGATACATAAAAAAAAACTTTCAGGACAACAAAGAGAAACATCCCTTAACTGAACTCCAGATCTGTGTGGCAAGGGAAAATTTCAAAAAGGTATTCATTGAGAAGAAGTTTGCACATTTCCTCCTGTGAAAGTCTTTTTAAATAGGTAACCTTATACGGTTGGCTATGTCTCCTCCTACATCCGTGATCGTAATTAGTGAACTAGGTGCCATGTCAGCGCTTCCCTTTGATCTCCCTGGCTACACTGAACTGGACCGAAAACACGAACTATTTACATAGCCGCTTCGAACGACCTGTTGTTGTTGCTGATTTGGTTTGGGGTTGGCTTTAGGCCTGCAAACTAGTCCCGCTTGGTTGGGGACCTTCGTGCAAAACCCCGCAATCTCCAGCTACCCCAGCCAGCCTGTCCTCCATGAAGGCCACAAGTCGACCGGGGTGTCTGCAGACCGCTGCAACGGAAGATGGAGAACGGAGTATGTCCCTTCGTTGGTCGACTGACCTTTCACTCAATGCAGTGGTATCAATCTGGACGGGTTAAACCCTACATTACATTACATACATTACACACAAACTATCACCTACTAAACTAAGGGAGGGAAGACAAGGAAACATACACAACATGAAAATGATTTTCAACTTAACAGTGAAAAATTAAAAATTATTTTAGCGGCTTACCGGCGCGATTTTGGCGAGCCACATCACTGTGCAGTTGCTGTTGAGCTGCACAGGAGTGTTACTCATCACCAATCGCACCGGCAAGCGGCTAAAATAATTTTAAAATTATAATTATAAGTGTGGGAATATGCACTAAACATTGCAAATGTCACACCTGAATGAAAAACGATTTAAAAAATATATATAAAAACCGCCTTCAAAAATGTATGAAATATAAAAAAATGGAACCCTAGAGTTGAAGGCGGTGCGGTGCTAAAGCAAGCAAAAATGATGCATGAAAGAAAGCCTTCTTTAGCACCGCCTTCAACTCCAGGGTTAGATTTTTTTTTATTTCATACATTTTTGAAGGTGGTTTTTATATTTTTTTAAATTATTTTTTATTTCACAGTTTCTTTTAGTAATTTTTTGTTATTAATGTTCTCGGCGGAATCGCTCGTCCTTCGGCCTCGCGATTCCGCCTCGCTTTCAAATCCGATCTTGACCAAATTAAAATGGGACCCCACGGGAAGCACCCGCTTACAAATAAAATAAGAATTTTCAAAATCGGTTCCCCCAGTCGAAAGTTCTGAGGTAACAAACATTAAAAAAAATAAAATAAATACAGTAGAGCCTCGATAATGCGTACTCAGGCTAATCCGAACGCCTCTATAATCCCAACAGCGCCAAGTGACCCCCTCTCCTCCACTGGGAGACCGCGGTGAACTTAGGTAGTTACGAACGAGCTAATGCGACGTGTACTCTGCGCTTCACTCGCGCGCCGTTTTTTGGTTATTTCGACGTGTTCACTGTAGTGTCCGACCGAAAGTGTACTTTCACTTTCGGCCGAAAGCCGTAGCCGAATTTCGGCAGAAAGCCGAAAGCCGAAACCCGTAGCCGAAAGTATGTATGGTATTTAAGTATTAAGGCAGTGTGTGCCTGCGCGCCGGCCGCCAAATCCGCCAATCGCGTAATCGCGTCGCAGCGTTCGCGTCGCGTGCGCGCGGTCGGTCAGTTTGTCTGTCTAACAACTTTCGGTTGGGCCGAAAGTGACCACTACTTTCGGCCGAAACCGTAAGTTTGCCGAATGTTGCAAATATTGGCCGAAAGCCGAAACCGAATATTCGGTCGGACACTAGTTCACTGTCCACGTTACTGTGTGCTGTACTCGCGCGCCCGTGTTGTTATTGTTGGTTATAAATTCATACACCCCGCCAGACTAGAATAAATCAATTTATATCGAAATAACTGTTTTATGTGTATTTTATGATTCAGAAGGTCACTTAATATATTTTTTTAAAGTATACAGAGCTGTTTTATTGAATTTGTCTATCTAACATACTATAATCCGAACGCTTCGTGAGTCCGAACAGGGGTAGTTGTTTGGTAGTTCGGATTATCAAGGCTCTACTGTAAAAAAAAAAAATACAGTCGAATTGAGAACCTCCTCCTTTTTTGAAGTTGGTTAAAAAGAGAAAAATGTCTCAAAATACATGTGTTTTGTGTGCGTGTGTGTGTGCGTATTTGTGAAGCGTCTACTCACCATTGGACCTACAGGTGGCTACCCCAAAGTAAACCTAGAAGAAAAAAAAATTATTTCAATAGACATTTTTTGCTTTAGTTCATCTTGCACCTGAAAGTGGAGAAATTAATTTTTTACACATATTACATAAACAATATAACAGTGAAATTTTTTTTATCCCTTGATATTGTTCCGTCTGTATGTATGTATATATGTATGTATGTACAGTTCCCGGCAGCAAATAGTGCGCGTCGAGCTATAGATAGAGACAATCCGGTTGTAGAGCATTGTCCCTGTCGCACAGACGTGCAAGTTTGATCGTCTCATATTTCACGGGGAGTGTTCGGAGGAGCTGTTTAATGCGATTCCATCGACCCCATTCCACCTCCGCACTACGCGTGCTGGGCAGGGGATGCACCCCTATACAATCGACCTACCGAGGAAAGACCTACAGAACCAACCGGTTTTGTAGGTCTTTCATTCACAGAACCGGGAAAATGTGGAACTCCCTGCTCATATATTTCCTCCCAAGTACACCCTGGGGTTTTTCAAAGGGGGCGTGAAAAGGCTCCTGTCACATCGGCATGGCATTCGCAATCCCCGTGCATCACAGAATGTCCATGGGCATCGTAAGTCACCTACTCGTAAGTGAAACGGTGCCACATGTCGGGACTTCTATAAAAAAAAAATAATAAAAAAAAATGTATCAGAATATAAGTGATTTTGTTGTTGTTTGTTGTTGTTTTGGTTTGGGGTTGGCTCTAGGCCTGCAAACTAATCCCGCTTGGTTGGGGACCTTCGTGCAAAACCCCGCAGTCTCCAGCTACCCCAGCCAGTCTATGTCTTTCATGGAAGCCACAAGTCGACCGGGGTGTCTGCAGGCCGCTTATCCCTTAGTCGCCTTTTACGACATGTACGGGGAGAGATGCAGTGGGACTATTCTTATTAAGTACCGACCCCACACAGTACTACCGAATATAGTGATTTTGAAGCTCTTAATGTACGACTGTTTTTTTATATGGAAACTGACACGGTTGGTTACATCACTTCAAACATCTGTAATGAAAGCCCATAACAACTTGGTCAAGTAGGTGCCATGTCAGTGCTTCCCTTCGATCGTGCCGGCTACACTGAATTGGACAGAAAATACGAACTATTTACATAGCCGTTTCGAGTGACTTTTCATTAAGGTAAGAAGGGAAGGGACCTACAGTTTTACGTGGAACCCGAACCACGGTCAGTCTGCAACAGTCGAGTGGTCACCCATCCAAGTACTGACCGCACCCAGGTGTTCTTATGATCATGACCGACAGTCGAATGACCGCACCACTGAGCTACTGAGGCTGACAAAGTGCCAGTTCTTATCACTATAACAATGAGTTCTTCAAATAAAAAATGCAGCAATCGCAACTCAGAATATTGTACTCATATTTTTCAAACCCCGCAATTCCTGAGAATTTTTCAGAATTCCCGAAAGAAGTGGTTTAGACCAGGGGTTCTCAAACTTTTTTTTTCAGGTACCACTAAAACCAATATGATTGCCGGGCGTACCACCTTTACCTACAAGAAGCTAATAATAATATTTATATTCTATATCTATTTCAACTTCACCCGGTGTTATTGGCTGACATCACGGATATTGTAGGTGATGTAGCCAACCGTGTCAGTTACCATAAAAAAAAACATTCTTAAATTATCTTGGAGGTTAGCATCACACCAAAGTTCAATTAATGATTTTCTTTCCTCGAATGTAAGTGATCTCGGAAACGAATCTAAAAATTTATTTCTTATCGAATTTAGTTCTGAAAAGTCTTGTTTCAAATATTCCTCGGAACTCACTATGAGGATTTGACAGTGAGTTTTTATATCGCTAAGAACATCAGAATTCAAATTATATTTTATGTTCATCAACAAAACTTTCTAAATTAGGATTGTGGCACTTTTTATTGATGCTTATTAAATGGTGTAGAGCATAATGTTTAATTTTTTTGCGTACCACCTCGAAGCATTCTGCGTACCACTGGTGGTACGCGTACCATAGATTGAGAACCGCTGGTTTAGACCACTCCATGTTGTCATCTGCCAACATTCGGTATTTATAATCTACGTATTTCTGGAGGAAAATTGGACAGGCGTATGTCCGGACGCTTACACGCTGATTGACTGTATTCCGATCTATGGTCATCAAGCGGCGGATGGCCTAGTGGTTTGGGCATCGGCCTCTCATGCGAGAGGTCCGAGGTTCGAATCCGGTCGACGTGTATCAATGAGTTTTTTCTGGCGAAAAAAATTACGTGCATACCTAAACCTGCTGCATCACCGTTCCGAACCAGTGTAAAACTGTAGGTCCCTTGTGGTTCTGTAGGCCCTGTGTAGGCTCAAATTGTAGCCGACTGGGTTGGTACCACCGTACTGGATGTAAGATGGCCGCATAGCAACCTCGGTTGTGTTCTCCTCTAGTCCAGTATAGCCAGCAATCCAGGGATGTCTCCGGTATGGCACCTACCTTCTCGGAGGTGATATTGGCTGGTCGGAGCATGTGCTTTGGCCCCTCCGACGCAGTCACGGGTCATACCGGAAAATATAAAAAAAAAATAAAAAAAAATCATATCAGTCCGTTAGTAAGGCGTAGTGATGAAGAACTGGAACACTCACCACTTCAGTGCTGCTGCTTCCCAGCGCGCGCGTACGGCGCGTCGCGCGTGTTGTACCTTGCGGTGGCGCCGGCGCCGCGCCGCGTGCCGACGTCGCGCGAGTTCGTCTTGTACTCGCGTGGCTCAGGCTTGTAGTAGGACTCCTCCTCGTAGCCGCCGTAGTGGCGCTCCTGCGGCCGCTCGTAGCCGTAGTAGTCGACGGGCGGGGCGCGCGCCGCTCGCTGCGATGTGTGTGCAATAAATATACACGGTGTTGCAGTTGCCCCCGTAATATTTTTAACTGACATAAGGGGGTTATTCTATATGTGAAACTAAACAACTTCGTGTAGAAAATGTTTTTTTTAAACCAAAAAAAAATTTTTTTTTTCATACAAATTTTAAATACCTATTCTCAAAATGTATGGAGAAAAAAAATTTTTTTTTCTTTAAATTAAAAAGTCGTAGAACAAAAGTTGTTCTATTTCACGTACAGAACCCCCTTTCGGGTTTTACGGTTGGGGTTGCAAGACCGTATATAATTTCAGACATTTAACTAGACTACAATTACGTGGTTTTACCACCAAAAATATAGTCTAAACATGTTGTGGTTTATCTATAGCTAGGTAGTAGGTAATAATAATATACCGGGTTTAAAAAGATACTAGTTTTTGCCCGCGGCTTCGCTCGCGTTAAATTCGTATTTAAAATCTGCATGCAAAACAATTTAGTTTGTATGAGAGCTAAATATTGGCGTAACCGGAACTGAATTTTGTTAAGCCTATCCTGTGTCACGTATATGTAGTTAAATCTTCTAGTACTAAGTTTCGTCGAATTCGAATTATCGGTTTAAGAGTTATGGAGGAACATACATACATACATACAGAAAATATTTCTAAAAATCGCCAATTTAGTTTCCGTATCATACATAGAGTTTACAACCGCATAAAACAAAGTAACTTACTCAACGACCATCCCTTACAGATAGATTTTTATATGTGTGACTTTTTTTTTTCATGCTGTACATGTCAAAAATACACAAAAAATGTTTCATGAAAATGCCATTGATAATATTTTTTCAATAATTATTGGCATTTTCTTCTCCAAATAGGCTATGGAGCATGCTGGTGAAAGATTTACGGTACGTTCTGTATACATCCTGTATTAACTCGTATAAAGTGTTGTCTTACGGGTGGTTCGGGGCGAGCATAGGGATCTTCGTAGGCGTACGGGTCCTCCATGGCGGCACGCGCGCGGTCCAGGATGCTCATCACCTTAGCCTTCGGCGGAGGGGCGGGGCGGTGCGAGGGCATCGGCGGCGGGCGCATGGGCGGCCCTGTCAAGGTGATCACGTCGTCGGTTAAAGGTGGTGCCGTGTGTATCGATCGTGATGATTTGAGAGAGTACTGGCAGTTTCATGTTTGTTTCTTTATTTAGCACTAGCTGTGCCTGCGGCTCCGCCCGCTCCCATATTTGACTTCTCTGCTAACCTCATAAGCCATTTAGCGTGATAGTAAGTAGCCTATAGTTGATGGGAAGAATGAAGCTATCTGTAGATTTTTTTTTGGATTAAAATCGGTTCAGTGGTTCTCGAGTTATAAGCGGACAGACAGACAGACAAAAAGCAGACGTTGGATTTTATTAAAGGTAAAGATAGGGCTTCACTCACCTTGTGACTAGGTTAGGTTAGGTAAGGGATAAAAAATTTCATCCAGTAGATTCGGAGAAAATATTATGGTGTGACGGACATACAGAGAGTATACTTATAAAGGTTACGTTTTTTTCCTCTTTTTAGGTAGGAAACCCTAAAAATACCCACATACACACATACCACACGCTGTATCCCGACAAACGGGGTAAGCAGAGTAATCAGTGCTGTGATCCAAGGACTCTCGTAAATTACAGCACAAAACAAGACCACCACGTTTCGCAAAGTATTCGGACAAGATAATTTATCAAGCCACTAACACCTAAGTATTTATCTAAGGGTAAGAGATTGCTCGTATGCAATACCCCTTGCCTTTTGAGTAAGCACCGTTACACCAGTCAGCAACAACATAAATCATGTAAATAAATGTACTAAGTAAGACTAAGTATTACTGCTCTGTATGCAAATGTTTATCATACTTAATAAAAGGTTTTTTATTTTTTATTTATTTTTTATTAACACCCGCTGCACGACTCGGTGGAAGGACCGCACCAAATACCCACCTCTCTCCATCATAGGGTGCATCGGTCCCTGACGTCCGTCCATCTGATCGGGGATGAGATGCTTGCGCACCTCGGCGAGCGCGTAGGCGATGCGCGCGTGCGCCTCGGCGGGCGGACCGAGCGCAGAGATCTCCACGTGCAGCTCGTCCGAGAGATGCGCGTACTTGGGGTCCAGCGAGGTGCGAAGCTCCTCCTCCTTCTGCCTGCGACCGTCCGGAACAAACTCACATACATACAGCGTTTGCTTGTTTACTGCCCAGCCTCTTGGGAAGGCCTCGATAGCTCAGTGGTGCAGACAGTCAACTGTCGCTATTGAATGTTAAGCAACGCTGGGTGCGGTCGGTACTTGGATGGGTGACCGCTGACTGTTGGAGGCTGACCGAGGTTCGGATTCCTCGTAAAACTGTAGGTCCCTTCCCTCCTAATCTTACTTGGTGGTAGAGTTTAACCCGCTCGGGTTGGTACCACCGCACTGAATGAAACGTTGGTCGAAACGGCTATGTAAATAGTTTGTGTTTTCCGACCAGTTCAGTGTAGCCGGCACGATCAAAGTATTGGCGCCCGGGCGTACATACAGCGTACGCTACATATAAAACCTGTCTCTTTTTGTTATGAAATCCAACATGGTTGACCAAATCCACAGAAAATAAAAACAAGCTAAATATTAGAAGCGGCACAGCATAATAAAACTTGTTACCTGTCGGTAAACAAATGCTATTGTCATCGTTAAGTCTTTCAAATGATCGCATTACAAGCCATCTCATGATCTGACTGAATGCACTAACGCACCTTCCTCGCGTATTTGCGCACTTAAGACGATAATGTGAGTAATATAACACGAGCATCAGTCATTATGAAAGCAGCTTTATAAGCTCCTTTGGTCGATGACATGTTTCTTAACCCTTTCGCTTCCTAACTTAAACTTATCTATTGTCTTCTATTGGTTTGGGTCATCCGCGCGGATGACCAGGAAGGTAACAGGTTAAAATTTGCACGAAAACAGCCGAAGAAAAGAGCAAGCATAATTTTATGTCTATCTATGTATACAGGGTGTTTCAGGATAGGGTTTCGTAACTTCAGGGTTCGAAAGGGGTCCATATTTGAAAACTAAAAGCTCTGCAACTTTTTCCCAGATTCGGTCATTTTATAGTACTTTTTGGTGAAATCGTTTCATTGAAATGTAGTAGACAGTTAACATCCACCTTTATTAAATAAAAAAAAAATTACTAACTTGCAATTTTTAACTAGTAGAATTGAACTGCATGTAGGTAAATTCCAAATACTTAAATTTTAATGACATCAAAAGAAAAGGGGGACTGGACTAGGTCATTGCACTCCCTAGACCTGGACAGCACCTCTCCATACTAACTGTCCATCAAGTTTTATTACAATTTTTGTAAAAAAAAATACGGAATTTCGGTTTGAGTGATAAGGATTTTTTCTTCTAATAACCCCTCGCGTGCGAACCGCCCCGCGGGGGCGGTGTCATTTGCTGTGTCGGTAGTGCGACCTGCCCCCGCGGGGCGGCTCGGACGACTTCATACAAATAATTTATTGTAACGTGCAACATCCTTCTTAACTCTTCTAACGAATGTCTAGTAATTGATGAAAGAGTAGGCTACCTAAAAATACACACTTCTATGTGCTTGTCCTGTCAAATAATTATTGACAAGCGATCTTCAGTCGGTTTCTTCGCGTTCGCGGACGGTGACGTGTGCGCCTCGTGTTTTTAGTCGGTTTTTGTGGATTTTGTGGTGTTTTCTTTGTGAAAAACGATGGAAGGGTAAGTAATCTTCATTTACAATAGTTTCTCGGCGCTGAGGAACGATTTATTCGTAAAGTATCGTAATTTTGGTAACCCCCTAGGCAAAAACCGTTCCGAAAATTCTTGATTTTTTTAAACCAGTTTAATAATGATAGTGTTAAACACATTACCAATGAAATTATAGAAAATTTTATGTACATTTGGAAAATAAAACCTTTTCATATACGTTTAAAAGAAAAAAGTCTAGAAATATCGCCAAAAACGCAGAGCGCACCCGATTTTGACCAAAATTTATTTTGGCCAAAATGGCGCCGCACTCAAGGGCTGACAGCTAATCGGGTCCGCTCGCACTCGAGGGGTTAATGAGTACATACTTTCTATTCCTGAAGTTTCTGAAGCCTACCCTGAAACATCCTGTATAGATAGATTATTCACAATGGCATTTGCTGACTGATTTGTTTGAACAGCTCAACAAATTAAATGCGATTTCGACGGGAAGTAATGAGGACATTTTGACATCGCCGGATAAAATGAGTTTTCACTGATAAATTATTTCACTGATATACAGCGTACATTCCGTACGAAGTTGCCAATATTCTCAGTTCTTAGTTCAATAGTTCTTAGTTCTAAATTTCATATGCTTTGTGTATGAACATAAATGTGGTGAGCTGTAAAATTTTCGTAGATGAAAAAGTGTGCCAGTTAATAAAAATGGTTGAAAAAGTCTGACCTAGTACTAACCCTTCAATTGCCCGAGACCGTTCAGCGGTTCCGACCTTGGACTGCCATGGTTGCCCCGAACCGTTGAGCGGTCTCTCTAAACTAGTCACTTTAAATAATTTATTTAACCTTTTGCCGTTGGAGCGGCCGATATCGGTCGCTTTATAGATTATACCTTTACGAATGGAGCGGCCGATATCGGCCGCTTTCTTTTTTTTCCGTGTTTCGTTGGGAGGCCCCAACAAAATTATTTTATTCTTGTATCTCACTTAGCCGTGAGATACTGGCAGTAATTAATTCAAATAGTAGAATCCTTTAGCCTTTAGGCGACAAACATTCTCCCATAGAGAAATGTCAGATTTACCGCCCTGTCAGTGTCATCAAGACAGCGGTTATATTAGGAGGGCGTTGTACGTTGCTCTTCTGTTTTCGGGTTTGCTGAGTGTTTTTTTGTGCAGATGAACCCATAAGTGATGTTTTTCTGAATTTTTCGTAAAAATACTAAGAAAATGCCTCCTTTTCGGTACCAATTTCGGCTGTTTTTAGAGGCTTGTTTCTCGATATAAATCTGTTTTCTGGATAAAGTGAGGTGATAGAAGTGTCATTTAGTTCCTGTAGTTGAAATAATATATGCCGTATAGTGTTTGTATGCAGTACATTTACGAGAAATAAGCAATTTTTGTGACCTAGTTTTCTCCATACAAATAATACAAACCATACAAATTTCCACATACAAATTTTATTGTGAACGACACGGGGGGCTGCTGATACACAAGTAAGGTATGATTAGGTCCGTTATTTATTAGTGTTTATAATAAAAATACTATATGACCGATTCGCGGTCTAATAAATTTATAAAAAAAAAAAACCTGAGAGAGGTCGCGATTTTCACATAGAACAACTTTACAAAATAATTTTGTCACCTAGAATACGTAATGTAAATAAAAAAATTCCATTTATAGCTAGAATATTTATCTGTAAATACAATCCATATGTTAGTTCATGAAGTTTTATGGAAAAATCTTCCAAAATGATTTTTTTTCGAGAGTAATGCGCCGGCGCCGATCGCGGCCGCCACCTGGTGTAGGCGAAGGAAGATTTATAAATAATGCTTCCAGAGCCAAAGGGTTAAATGTCATACATCCTACTAATCTCTTCTAACTTACGTACAGTCATTCATGAAAGAATAGGCTAGCTAAAAATGCACACTTCCATATGCTTGCCACTTCAAAATATTAATGGGAAGCGATCGGAAATTCAGTTCTGTTGTGTTCGCGGACACAGAATAGCGTGCCATTGAAATTGTGTTTTGGAGTGATTTTTTGCCGTATTTTTGCTGTTTTTTGTTGAAAAACAATGGAAGGGTATGTAATCTACATGTTACAATAGTTTTTCGGACTTGAGGAATGATTTATTCGTCAATAATTTTGATGTTTCCGACCCACTACGAAAAACCGTTACGAAAATTTTTAATGGTAGGTTACTTTGATCGATCGAAATTCTATAGATTTTCGCCAAAACAAGTGAAAGTTTATTGAAATAGTTTATTTATTTCATTGTAAATGTTTTAAGAACATTATATCTGCCCTAAAGTGGCCTAGTAATTAAATTTTTCGAAAAATAAAGGCACGGTCGCTTCGGAAACCGTTCAACGGTTCGGGGCACTATCGGCGTGAGGTCACGTGACCGTGTCGCTGAGCGACCGCTCCACCTATATGGATAGCGGCTTCAATACATTTTAATAAAATTTAATTTTTTTAGTGTGCTTGTTTTGAGTGATATTTTCATTAGAAGGAAGGTGTGGATCTAAGCTTACGATGGCATCACCGAACAAATCCGGGCCCATCGGCAGTAGAGGAGGGTATTAATCGAGGTCGGGACTAGCGAGTGGCCACTCTAAATTTCCCGCGCATGCTTCACGTTTCGGCTCGCTTCAAGCCCTCGTCAGCTAGTCTGCGTTGACTAGGACGCGGGGAAACCACCAGTCCCGCTCTCGACCTCCCTCTCTCTACCTATCCATATTCTGTAGGATGCTTCCAGTGACGTTTTCGAAGCTCTCTCCATATATGAGCTTAGCGTCGATCTTGGGAGCCCTAGATTCTTGAAGAGACTGTAGAGCGACTTCGCTGGTAGTCCTCTCGCTCCGACTTCCACAGCGAAGAGATCAGTCTTGAATCCGTTTCTCACAATCCGGTCTACTAAGTTGCAGTACTTGTTAAGTTTGATGTTGTGGTCCTTCGGTATGTTACTTTCCCATGGAACTGTAAGTTCAACAAGTGCTACATGCTTTGTCGCTTTTGAGAATATGAGTATATCCGGTCTTAATGCTGTGGTACAGATTTCCGAAGGCATTTGGTAATGCTTCTCATGTGTGTCCATCAACAATTCCCAATCCTTTGCTGCTCCCAAAATTGAAGAAGGTTTAGTCCTATCTTTGGGCAGCTTATTGGCTCCAGGTTTCACAAAGTTGACCTTCTGGAAGCCGCTACTGGTTTGCCCTTTCCTGGTCCGTGCAATTGACAGGTTGATGGCCTCTCTGATGATTTGGAGGACTTTATCATGACGGTAGGAATACTGGCCTCGCTCAAGTAGTATTTTGCATCCGCATAACAAATGTTTGGCCGTGCCTACGAACTCCTTACATGACGGGCATAGTCTATTTGTAGATTTCCCCCATCTAACTAGGTTACTCGGGTCGGGGAGAGTAAGCTGGAATGCATTTAACCTGTACGCTCCCGCGTTATAATATGTCTACAGCCCCCAGACTCCCGCATGGGCGTGGCCCGCGGACGGCGCGCGCGCACATGAGCGCCGACCTCGACATAAACGCAGATATTTCGGAAACTAATAAAGTTAGATCTATAAACTCTTCTGTCCTAGAAAGCCTAGAAAATTTCCTAAAATCCATGTGAAACAGTGAGGCTTACCTTGTTTAGAAGTACCAGATATTTAAGGTAGAAAAAAAAATCCCAATTTTTTTTTGAAAAATTCATTATAAAATAAATTCAAAACATACCTTTACAATATTTATATCAGAATACTCGTAAAGAAACATACTTTTAGAAATAGTAAAGTATAATATACGTTTTCTTTACAGAAATCAGCGAAATCGGATGTTCAACATGAACATCCTGGGACATTCCGTAAACTCCGAGATGGCACGCGCGTGATATTTTTTCCCAATTTTATAAATATATTATTTGAACTAAACCTTCTTTTATTTTGCAACTGATCGTATGTTTGTATAATAATGCGAAGAAAATTGGAAAAATAAGCTATATTTCCATGAAAAATATGCCCCCAAAGTTATTGTTTACACATTTCATACAAAAATAAACAAACATTTTTGAGCGACGAAAAATATGACTTTTGTCGCTACCCGAACTCGTAATGCATCTTCTATTGGTAGAATAACTAATAAATAACACTATTTACTAACCTTTAGCTCATAGATGCACTTGAATACACTTATAATAAATAATTTCGCAGAAGTGCGTCACCGCGAAACTCGTGAGAATTATGAGAACAAAGAAACTGTCAGCTGACAGCTAGCGTTCGTTTTATTATTCATAATTGGTCTTTGGAGACAAGAAAAATGGTTAGTTCATAATTGCCGGTGTCACTTATAGCCCCCATCAACGATTGAAAGAGCAATAGACCAATTCGTGCGACCGTAATTTGAGAATAAAGATGGGTTCCGTTTCGGGCCCAAGATAATTGGCGGAAAAAATATATGGGCTCCGTTTCGGGTCCATTGGAGCTGCCAGGTTAAGTAGAACTTAACCCTTTGAGTCCCTTTGACTCAAAATAGTCCTACTCCCCTTGGCTCCCAGGCCCTTTTGGCGGCGCTCAAAAACGCAAAATTTTGGCGCGCGCGCTCCCACACAAATTCGAATATCCCGCCTCAATCGATCGATCCATCAATACTCGTTATTCTGTCTTGTTTGTACTGAAATTACGCGTTCAGTGATACCAAACTCTTCAGGATTCACTTATTTAGAAGCACAGACCGATTTTTTGAACTCCAGGCAAAAAAAAAACACACTCGAATTTTTTTTTGAATTTTTCTGACCAAAACTGTACAATTTCGTCTTACATATGGTATACCGAAATAAGCGCATTGAAACGAACTATCAAATACCGAAATACGTTTACGGGTACAATCTTTGTCTATTCCAGGGTCAGTGGAAATGTCAGCTGCCAAAAGTGACATTTTATTTTCTGTCAACTTCATTATTTTTTTTCTGTGTGAAGGTTATTGTGTGCCCAGTCGTGTCTGAGAATAGTTATTAGTAAGTTTTAACCAAGAAATGATACCAGTATTGAGTGTTTTGTTAGAAAATTGGTAGAATTAGATACTGAATTAAAACTAGCGGCGCGCAATAAGTGGAGCGCGCGCTCCACTTGGGAGCCAAGGGTAGGCGACGAAAACGGGAGCGCGCGCTCCACTTGAGACTCGAAGGGTTAAGCAGCTCAGGGGACCAGTTGTATATTATGGATTTCCACTTCAATGCAGGAGGGATGCAGAAGTCACCCACTGTTAGCCAATCATTCTGCATTTCTAGGTTTAAGGCGTGAAGTTTGAAGCCTTGTTCCATGTCCTCCTGAGCAAAACCTTTCAGTATTTCTTTATCAGACTTTGCTGTTTCTATGCCCAATCCAGATCTATTGGTGCGTGTACCAACTTGGAATGATTTGTAGAAGTCGAGTCTCGATTCCAGTTCATCTGATAGTGATGTGTTGGGTAAGGCTTGAATAGCGCTATCATTGGAGTCTTTGAGTATACATCGTTTGGCTATTCTCGCCTTTTGATAAAATATCGACGGTTTCTTAATGTTCAGTCCAAAGTTATTGTGAGATCTGTATAGCGTTGACGAGTCAGCCGGGTGAGCCAGTCCAAACCATGATTTCAGGAATCTGGTCACATACGAGTCTAATTTAGCCAGGTTTTGCTTTGTGAAGTCGTAGACGAGAAATGGCCATGAAAGTTTTGATGTCAGGTAGTTATCGTAAATCCATGCCTATTGTGTACCCAGGAGGGGAAGATTGTCAGTTTGGCGGAGGCTCTCTTCGAAAAGTTGGACAATATCATCAGTAGGATGCTCCTTTCCTCTGCTGGTGATCCTTTTGCCCAAGAATTTAAAAGGAGCTTCATCAGCCACGGTTGCGATTGGTTTTCCGGCTACTGTCAGACCTGGATTGCTCGAGGTAAACTTTGAACCTTTCCTGGTTAAGCTCAAACAGTAGCACTTCGCTGGTTTTATCTTCATCCCTTTGGTCCATTCACAATAGTCATCCACCACCTTAAGAAGCGCCTGATTTTGTTTTGGATTGCGGGTTAACAGCGTAATATCATCCGCAAATGCCAGGATGGCCGCCATATATGTCTCCATATTTGAACCTGTATCCCCATTTGTTTTCTTTTACGACAAGCGTATCAATTAGAATGTTGATAACAATGTTAAATGTGACAGGAGAGAGGCAGCAACCCTGGAAAAGTCCTATGCCGTAACGAATTTCTGGTGTCTTCTCCGTTTCGCCTTTTACTTGTATTACAAAGGAAAGTTTTTTGTAGTAGGAGGCTATTATATTACAGATCAGAGGTGGCACATTATACCACTCTAGCGCCTTTAATAGTAACTCATGGCGCACCGAACCGAAGGCGTTTTCAAAGTCTAACCACTATGACTATTAATGAAATTTATTTTGGCCGTAAATTTAATGGCGTACTTTTAATTTTGTGCATGGATTTTTGCGTTTCATTTATTTCATATGTATTTGCATAACGTTTTTAAAGAAGTATAACTTCAAAAAGATTTCAGCATTAAGTCCGCCTTCTGGAGCATTTATCTGTAACCATTTCAAATACGGTATTAGATACCTTAAGATATGTTGCAAAAAATTTGCTATCATTTCCCGAAAGCCTCCTCCATATTAAGTTATCCTTACTACTTACTAAATTTTGGTTTTTTTATTTTTATTTCTGTAAATTTCACTGATTTTTTTTTCAATATTTTTGTACGGTAGTATAATTTTTTTTTCACTGAATCTAAGAGCAAATTTAATAAACTATTCTTTAGTGTCCTTTTATTTTAATTCAGTCAGTAGTATTTGCTTCTAGAGCAGTTTTTGCTATGTAGGTCATTTTGACCATTGTTCCATTTGGCCTCGTATTGTTTAGAAACAAAACATCCGACACATGTAATTATTTTATTCTGAGTACTTGAAGAGCCCAGGCTTGTGTAAACACTTACATCATACCGCTGGAGTGGATCATTCAGCCGAAATTAATTTGTAAACATACTTGACATTTACGACCTCGAGTGAAGTTAATGGTGATAATAATAAACACAATTAGACGTGATACCAAGGCAATGCCTAGTAAATTTAATGAAGATTTAGAAAATATAGGTTTTTCATATATGCTTCATAGAAAAAAGTCTAGAAATAAGGTCTAGAACGCAGTAGGGTGGAGCGCGCTCGACTCTGCCAAAATGGCGGGGCAATCACGATTTTGGCATGATTTTGAGCCGGGCAATCGAAGGGCTAATAGATCAGTGGCGGTTCCCACGAGCGTAAATGAAAAAATTTACAAACCTGTCCCTCATTGACCCGCGTCCCAGGACGGCCATCTTGCACATGGTCTCCTCCTGTAGCTGCTTCATGGTGTTACCCTTTGGTCCGAGCAGCTTGCCCACGAAGTTGAACTGTGAACCAACACCGTCGTTGAATAAAATACATTTATTTCCTTGCAAGTTGAACTGTGAACCATCACCGTCGTTGAATAAAATACATTTATTTCCTTGCAAGTTGAACTGTGAACCATTACCGTCGTTGAATAAAATACATTTATTTCCTTGCAAGTTGAACAGTGAACCATCACCGTCGTTGAATAAAATACATTTATTTCCTTGCAAGTTGAACTGTGAACCATCACCGTCGTTGAATAAAATACATTTATTTCCTTGCAAGTTGAACTGTGAACCATCACCGTCGTTGAATAAAATACATTTATTTCCTTGCAAGTTGAACTGTGAACCATCACGGTCGTTGAAAATACATTTATTTCCTTGCAAGTTGAACTGTGAACCATCACCATCGTTGAATAAAGTACATTTATTTCCTTGCAAGTTTTCGGTTATGACGCTTTCTATTCCTGCAGGCTCCAGAAGTAGACTGGATTTGCCTTTGTTTTTATAGAAAGTGCGCGATATGTGGCAGCGAGCCCCCCATAACGTGTCTAACTACGCCCATGGACATTTGGTCGCATGCGGGGGTTGCGAATGCCATGCGGGCCTAACAGGTGCATATTCATGCCTGCCTTGAAGTAAGCGAGACTGTACGTGGGGGAAATATAAGGGCAGGGAGAGTGTTCTAGAGTTTACCAGTTCAGTAAAGATCTGCTAGACCGATTGGTAAGTGTCGGCGGTAAGTCCAGCGTTTAGGGATGCAATACCTGCCAAGTCCGCGTTGTGCGGAGGCGGAAAGGGGGTGGCAGGATCGTGTCAAAACAGCTCATCCGAACTCTCCCCATGGAATAAGTGACAGAACACATTCAGGCTGCCGACATCACTAGGAAGCTGCATTGGTTCTAGATTGCGGTGCATGCCTCACCTTGGGGTGCTCCTTAGAAGGTACCAGCACCTTGGCGACAACCTTGATTTGCTTCTCCCTATAGACATCAACGAAGCGGTCTGGCGGGCGCGCGCGTCCCTCCGTCTTCACGCGGTCCACCTCTGTAACAAAACACATTTTTCACGCTCAATATTTCATTCACATGAGGTTTTCAATATTGGGAGGCTGGGTGGGCCTGTGAAAACAGGTTTGACCCAGTTCAACCATCTTTATACCGGTAAGATGTGAGCAACTTTTTTTTATGACGCGTCGCGTCGATCGGGTTCGATGAACCGCGCATAGAATTCACCTAGGATCCATGTAAAATTAGACGCGGTGTACCTTGATCTAAGAGACGCGCTGCGAGCGGCAGGGCACCCTGACTCAGCTTTATCTTCTCCGCCAAAAGAGTACGCAGGTACGCGCCGGCTGATTCACTCAGGCCACCGGGACCGCCAGGTCCGCCGCCACCATCCGCGTTTTCTCCGCCGCCATCGGGGTTCCGCTTGAAATCTCCACCGTAACCGTTATCGTACGCCTCACTCATTGTGTTATTTTATGCACTATCAAATCAAAGAAATAACTTGCTATAAGAAAAATATCGTGCAGTCAATAGCGACACGCGCGCGAGCGAACACAACGTGAAATAAAATGGCCGCCGCCGCCGCTTCGGTTTCGCATGGGGAATTTTTTTTAAATAAATTTTTGGCTTGGATGCCAGGTCCTTCTGCCATTTGCCGGACTAGGGTTGCCAGATATATTTGTAAGTATTTTCTCCAAACGTAATAATTTTTTCATTTATTATTTTGATTTGATAGCATTTTACAAAAAAACTCGCCAAAGTAAAGGAAGCACAAATTAAAATCTATATAAATTGTCAAATTTTCCAGTTTGAACATGTTTACAATTTATTTAATACTTTATTTCAAATAAAATAAATCTAGACCTAAAAATAACTAAGTCGTATTTTTAATCAGACGAAGTAAACTGACAGTAGCTAATGTCACTTTGCAAAATAATGTTGCCTTATTTAATGTAATAGTGATGTGCTACGATAAAATCTAAACTTTTTTTATGGTTTGGCCATCTGCGATCATAAACAATACTTTTAGTATATTTTTTTGTTTTCTGGGTTTGGCATTAAGAGGCTGAAGTCCAGTGAATCCGGTTCTACATTTTAATGCATTGGACTGTTCATTTCGAGAGGTTGCGCCTCATTCCATTCTTACCTTACTAGGTGGTAGGGTTTTTCCCGGCCGGATTTCTACCACCGCACTGAATGATACGTTGTTGGTCGAAACGGCTATGTAAATAGCTCGTGTTTTCCGTCCAGTTCAGTGTAGCCGACATGAAATGAGGAGAAGCACTGACATGGCACCTAGTTCACCCGGTGTTATGGGCTGACATCAGATTCAGGGATCGGAATTAGGTAGTGTGATTTGGTACCAAAGTAGGTAAAGTTTGCGAGAGGATATAATATGGAGTTGTTAAATAAAACCACCACTTTGTTTGGGAATTCTGAACATTTCCTGGGAAATTTCAGGGACTGGATTTTTCTTCGGGATCGTATTTATTGACTAAATACAAGCTTCTTTTGTTCTTAGGTGATTTTCTCTAGAGTGGCCGGTTATGGAGATATAATTTTTTTCAGAAATTTTTATTTCTACTCAATTTACAGGAAAACCGGGGAAGATGTGATAAAATAATCTAAGAGTGTATCGAACTGCTTGAAAAACAAGACCTAATTTGTTGTCGTACCATCATTGCGTCGCCCTAGTTCTTGTTTTGGGCATACGCCATTTATCAAATTTTACAGGAAACGGTTTTTTCTGTTTTAAAAATAAAACATTAATCCTTTTTGTATCAAAATTTTACAGTATGTAGAAGAAAGTCCCCTATAGTGGATAGCACTCTTTTTTTATTTATATACACTTAAACAAATTAATTAAAATTACTAACATTGGGATATGCCACAAAGTTGCAAAAAGTCCGTTAACTTTGATGGATATGCCCCAAGACAACGTGGATATGGCATTTCATGAGTAGCATTCTCTCAGTTCTTGTTTTTGGCACGTCCCAGTTTACACACACAGTATGTTTTAGTTTTTTTTTTTTTTTAAAAAACTTACTTAGGTATTTAATTTTTTAAACTTTAGATTTTTATTATTCAAAAATTTAGTATACATCTTATAAGAGTAATAAATTAAAATTATTAAATAAACTGTTTTAGTTTTTATTACGCCTAAAGAATTTTTTACAAATTGTCTGAGTGAGATTGGTAGTATTCATGCATCGATCATGAAAGATTCAATAACATTATGTAGGCATGTACTACTTCTTACACGTATTCAAATTAACGTATTCATAAACTTTAAACATAGGTATATAAACTTACATATTATTTTTAAATGTAATATGATATTGAAGCTACACCGTGCAAAGTAGGTATATAATATTATTATTTTTTTTAATGTAATCTGATATGGAAGCTATACCGCGCATTCAATTTGAATTTGATACACATCCTGACGACGAAAAAACGCAGCCTGTATAACAGCCAGCTGTTTTAGGTTAGTTTAATAAATTGTAGAAAAATCTTATTTACGTCGCGTATCTTCTTCAAAGTGGGTTCCAGGAGTCAACTTCGATGTCCATGATGTCGATTTTCAGACGAAAATCAGCAAAAACCTTTGCAAACTATTCAAAAAAACGAATGAAAAACGGTTCGCGTTGTAAATTCCACTGACAATGATAGACAATATGGCGTCTACTGAGATGACGTAAGCAAAATCCCTGCGCTCTGATTGGCGGGAACATGGATATGCCCAAATTAAGAATTCAATAAATATTAATTCGGTAAATTTTTGGATATGCCAAACTTAAGAACTAAACGTTTTCTTCACATGTTGGATATGGATTCTGAAAAAAGTACTTTACTGTTTACAAAATAAGATCTTTTTTTGTCTATCGGATGCGTAATTTTTTTTTAAATGTTTCTACATTCATAACTCAATTTCGTCAAAAATGGTCTATGCCCAAAACAAGAACTAGAGCGACGATTGGTTCTCGATTTATACCTCGCCGCGATTCTGAATTATGCAGGACGGCATTTGTATGGAAAGCTCCGCCCCCTTTCCTGATTTAATTTCTCCAATGTTGATATTTTTTCGCCTGAATCTTATTTCTAGAGGAAATATAAGACACTTTTATTCTTACACGTTTTTCACTTGTCGATATTTCCGGAGAAAAAAATACAACAACCTATTTTTTCATATTTTCTCGAATGTTGACGTTTTTTCGCCTGAATCTTATTTCTAGACCAAATACGAATCTGTAGTGAACATTTAAAAAAAGTGGCCGACATTTTGAACTTTTTAGTTATTGGACCGATTGCTTTCAAAATCGATATCTGGGTGTCTGTGTGGGCTCTGAATACGAATCTGTAGTCAAAATTTAAAACAAGTGGCCGCCATTTTGAACTTTTTAGTTACTTGACAGATTGCTTTCAAAATCGATATCTGGGTGTATGTGTGGGCCCTGAATACGAATCTGTTGTCAAAATTAAAAAATGTGGCCGCCTTTTTGAACTTTATAGTTACTGGACCGATTGCTTTCAAAATCAATTCAAAATGTCACTTTGCAAAATAATGTTGCTCCTGTTATTGACAGGAGATGCCAGATGCTATTTTTCCAATTTCCCCAGGTTGAAAAATTATTTCCCCAAAATTATACTAGAAAAACAGTGTTTCTGATAAAAAATATAACACAATTAATAGTTATCTATTCATAAACATTATATAAATAACTTATCTGTCATTGAGAAGAGTTGCCAGATGCTATTTTTAAAATTTCCCCAGGTTGATAAAATAATTTTCCAAAAATTATACTAGAAAAACAGTGATTCTGGTAAAAATTTTGTTGTTTTCTAATTGTCGTGAGTTCAAGTTCCGATTTAGCAATTTAATTCAACATTCTTAGGGTGTAACATTTTTCTGTTAATAAAAAGCTTTTCGAAATCCTTAGCATGACTTTAATTTCTATTTTACACATCTATTAGATCCTGAAAACCCCTATCGCTTTTTTATGATTTATTTTATATTTTATAGCTATTTTATATTAATTATTGAGTGAGTGATTATTATCGATAGTTTGCGTCACAACACTATTTATTTTTTCTCAAAACCTGGCATCCCAGCAAACGTCACTTTACTTCGTCTGATCTCATCTCATCTTCTCACTAATATCATAAATGTGAAAGTATGTTTGTTTGTTTGTTTGTTTGTTTGTTTGTTTGTTCCTCTTTCACGCCTGAACGGCTGGACGGATTTGGACGAAACTTCGTATATGGGTAGTGTATATCCCGGAGTAACATAATTAAAAAAAAAGTGGTCAAGTTCGAGCCGAGCTCGCGTACAGAGGGTTCCGTACCATCGCGTTTTCTGTGAGAACTAGAAGGATTGGGATTTTCGTTTACGTTTTCCTGTAAATTAAGTGTATATCCCATGGTAACAATTTTTTTTTAAAAGTGGTCAAGTTCGAGTCGAACTCGCGTAAAGAGGGTTCCGTACCATCGCGTTTTCTGTGAGAACTAGAAGGATTGGGATTTTCGTTTACGTTTTCCTGTAAATTAAGTGTATATCCCATGGTAACAATTTTTTATTAAAAGTGGTCAAGTTCGACTCGAACTCGCGTAAAGAAGGTTCCGTACCATCGCGTTTTCTGTGAGAACTAGAAGGAATGGGATTTTCGTTTACGTTTTCCTGTAAATTAAGTGTATATTTCAGTAAAGGGAGCGGGGGAGGGAAGGGGGGAGGGGGGAAGGGGGATGGGAAGGGGGAGGGAGAGGGAGAGGGACCGTGTGGGGCCGGTACTTTAAAATAATAGCCCCACTGCATCTCTCCCCGTGTATGTCGTAAAAGGCGACTAAGGGATATGACTCCCTTCTTATATCACTAGGTGGTAGGGTTTAACCCGCCCGGGTTGGTACCACCGCACTGAATGAAAGGTCGGCCGAAACGGCTATGTAAATAGTTTGTGTTTTCCGTCCAGTTCAGTGTAGCCGGCACGACCGAAGGGAAACACTGACGTGGCACCAAGTTCACCCGGTGTTATGGGCTGACATCACGGATGTTGTAGGTGATGTAGCCAACCGTGTCAGTTTCCATAAAAAAAAAAAGGGAGATGGAGAGGGAGAGGGAGAGGCAGAGGCAGAGGGAGAGGGAGAGGGAGAAGAAATTCGTATTTCAAAAGAAGAAAGTAAGTAACTGAGGCGAGGCCGAAGGTCGAGCTGCGTTCAGGAAGTCCTTCTCGAAGAAAGTAAGTAACTAAGGGCGTGGCCGAAGGCCGAGCTGTATCCTGGAAGACGCTAAGCCTTCTCGATGACAGTAGGTAACTATGGGCGATAGTTACTTACTTTCTTCAAGATGGTTTATAGTCTTCCTGAACGCAGCTCGGCCTTCGGCCTCGCCCTCAATTACTTAATTTCTTCGAAAAGGTTTATAGTCTTCCTGAACGCAGCTCGGCCTTCGGCCTCGCCGTTAGTTACTTACTTTCATCGAGAAGGTTTTTGGTCTTCCTGAACGCAGCTCGGCCTTCGGCCTCGCTCTCTGTTACTTACTTTCTCCGAAAAGGTCATCGTCTTCCTGATCGCAGCTCGGCCTTCGGCCTCGCCCTCAGTTACGTACTTTCATCAAGAAGGTTTATAGTCTTCCTGAACGCAGCTCGGCCTTCGGCCTCGCCCTCAATTACTTAATTTCTTCGAAAAGGTTTATAGTCTTCCTGAACGCAGCTCGGCCTTCGGCCTCGCCCTTAGTTACTTACTTTCATCGAGAAGGTTTATGGTCTTCCTGAACGCAGCTCGGCCTTCGGCCTCGCCCTCTGTTACTTACTTTCTTCGAAAAGGTCATCGTCTTCCTAAACGCAGCTCGGCCTTCGGCCTCGCCCTCAGTTACTTACTTTCTTCAAGAAGGTTTATAGTTTTCCTGTACGCAGCTCGGCCTTCGGCCTCGCCCTCAATTACTTAATTTCTTCGAAAAGGTTTATAGTCTTCCTGAACGCAGCTCGGCCTTCGGCCTCGCCTTCATAGAGAAGGTTTATGGTCTTCCTGAACGCAGCTCGGCCCTCGGCCTCGCCCTCTGTTACTTACTTTCTCCGAAAAGGTCATCGTCTTCCTGATCGCAGCTCGGCCTTCGGCCTCGCCCTCAGTTACGTACTTTCATCAAGAAGGTTTATAGTCTTCCTGAACGCAGCTCGGCCTTCGGCCTCGCCCTCAATACTTAATTTCTTCGAAAAGGTTTATAGTCTTCCTGAACGCAGCTCGGCCTTCGGCCTCGCCCTTAGTTACTTACTTTCATCGAGAAGGTTTATGGTCTTCCTGAACGCAGCTCGGCCTTAGGCCTCGCCCTCTGTTACTTACTTTCTTCGAAAAGGTCATCGTCTTCCTACACGCAGCTCGGCCTTCGGCCTCGCCCTCAGTTACTTACTTTCTTCAAGAAGGTTTATAGTTTTCCTGTACGCAGCTCGGCCTTCGGCCTCGCTCTCAATTACTTACTTTCTTTGAGTAGGTTTATCGTCTTCTTGAACGCAGCTCGGCCTTCGGCCTCGCCCTTAGTTACTTACTTTAGTTGAGAAGGTTTATCGTTTACCTTAACGCAGATCGGCCTTAGTTACTTACTTTCTTCCTTTGAAATACGAATTTCACGCGAGCGAAGCCGCGGGCTAAAGCTAGTGTATATTAATTGTGAAATAATTCTAATATAATTTAGAAGTTATTTCATTTTTGCCATGCCATAATCACAAATTTGTAACAATGAAAATAAAAGGCAAAATATGTCTCAAAATGACCTTTTTGCACATTCGTCGTTTTGGCATGGGAGGGACGATGTGTTTAAAAATTAAATCTGGTTGGAGTGGACATTTTCTTGCGGCCCTTCGGATTGCGTGACTATTAAAAAGTCAATATATCCTATGTCAAATTGTAGGTCACGCCGTATGGGTAACATGCATGCGCTTATTATGGGTAACAATAAATCGTATGTCGTGACATACGATAAATTGTAGAACCAAATCTCAGTCAAAATTGTCGTATCCTGGCTCAATGCAATTGCCAAATGCAACCGGACATTGTACTCACCTTTTGACGTGATAACGTCACGTCTAATAAATTGATGAACACCGGCTGCACGCACGAAAGTGTCACGTTCCATCTGAGCCTGTGTGTGTGCAAGCGAGAGCGCGTAACAAGCGATAGAGAGGCACAATGGGCTCACTTTATGACGTTATCACGTAAAACTATCGTCCGTAAACCGACTTTACAGACAACCAATTTTTTATATTTCCTAGAAAGTTGGCTATATTTCGTAAATCATTGTTTGCTGGCTTCTTAGTAGTAAAGAAATTAATTTGAAAATTATCTAGATTGAGAACAAATGCGGCAGAGGCTAATGATGTGCTGGAGAATTGTTTAAGAGCGTGTCGTGCAAAATGACAGGCGACGGTGCTGCCACTCAAGTAAATAATATTATATCGTCGCTGTATACGCATTAAGACTTATGATTATGACGAATGTAAAAAGAGCAACTTTACAGGAGGGACAAAAAACTGTTTATTAATTGTTGTGTTAATGCAATTTGATTTGTGTGTATCACATTTTATATCAAAATCGGGCATTAAATTATTACCTAGATAATAGAGGTCATTGACCTTTTAGTTTTTGAGAAATGTTGACATAGGATGTATTTCATCTTTAGGAAGGATCATTTAGATGACATAGGTGAAATTTACCTGCAGATTAAAATGTAATGTGTGGGGCTGGTACTTAAAAGTACTGTGTGGGGCTGGTACTTAAAAAGAATAGCCCCACTGCATCTCTCTCATCATCTGCATGTCGTAAAAGGCGACTAAGGGATAAGGACAAGATACCGTGCTAAAGAGCGACAGGGTCGCCACCTCTCACTTTGGCACGGTACTTCCACCAAGTCATGCAGCAGGTGGTTCTTCGTGCCTTACTTGCTGCTTGATCGATCGATGTCTTGTTCGAATACTTTGAGAAACGTGGTGGTCGGTGTTGTGCTGTAATTTAGCAGAGTTCTTGCAGCACAACAACGATTGCTCTGCTTACCCCGATTGTCGGGATTCAGCGTGTGTGATATGTATTAAAATGTAGAATATTGTAATCAATGAAAGTTGTTAGAACTTAGGTTTTTTTACACTATAAAACTTATTTATATAAAGTAAGGTTTCATAGAATAAATGATAATCTTGCAATGTATTCATTGCTAAAAACGTTACAATTTGTCAAATGCAATAGGTCCTATGTCATAAATTCATCCAACAATGATTGTTGCAAAATGTCCTTTGTCAACAGAAGTGTACAAAAGGTTAAGCCAGTCAAGTGACTAAAATAAGTAAAATATAAACATATAATTGTATTGGCATAAGTAACTTCTAAACCACAATAATGAAAGTAAAAAAATCCCCAATATTAAAAAGTGTTGGAAGAGCATTGAAACTTTTGCTAAATCACGGAACACATGTTAATTTATTTACTAATTATGAAGTTAAGATAATTATGAAAAAAGTATCTGGAAAACTTCATTGAATGTTGTGTACAACATTCAATGAAGTTTTACACAAATTCAGCTGTTTATAGAACAAATACTTCTCGCAAACAATGACATACGACCACTTGCGGGAACCAAAACAAGGACGGCTCTGATTGGTCATATTGCAACTCAATTCAAATGCTCGCTTCTGATTGGATATTAGACATAGGAGTCTTTGCAATCGACGCAGGACCACTTTTTGGTTACCTAAATGCAAAAAAAACAAAAGATTTTTTTGACATTCGACTTATTGCATGTACAGCGACGATATATCTCTTATACAAAGCCATAACTGGAAAAAACAACACATGAAACTGTAGTTGATTTTGATTATGTATGATATTCTAAGATACTGGAAACAGTTTTGTATTGCTCAGTTTATGCACAATCATTAGAACGGATTACGGTGGCCACCGAAATCCGTTATAATGATTGTGCATAAACTGAGCAATATAAAACTGTTTTCAGTATCTTAGAATATCATAATCAAAATAAATTACAGCTTCATGGCTTGTTTTTTCCAGTTATGGCTTTGTTTAAGAGATATATATTAATTACTTGAGTCGCAGGACCGTCGCCTGTCATTTTGCACGACACGCTCTAGGAACTATGGGGCGGGCATCTAGGCGGGTAAAGTCCTATTCAAATACAGATAAAAAATGTCCTTATGAAACAAAACCAATCTGAATTTGATCAGTCAGTCAGTGTTTAATTAAGTGTCCACTGCTGGATATAAGGCTCTCAACATTTTCTCTAGTGCTCCCGGCCTTCAGTGGCGTAGGCCCACTGATTGCCTCCGACGTACTTATTGTCGTCGTCCCACCAACGGATGGTCTTCCTACCCTTCATTTACCTGTCCACAGCCACCAGTGTAGGACCCGTTCACTCAAACCATCAAACAACAGATAGGCAATTGTAAAATAGACACAATATAATCATATTAAAAATATTATATTACTTTCCATCACCAAATCACACCGCATAGCATTTTGTTTTTATTAATACCTAGCCCGACCATAGGAAAACAGGAATTCATTGCATGTAAAATCAACCTACTAAAACCAAACTGTGTATATTCTGTGTACATAACATCCTTATAAATAACTGTAAAAAGTCGTACCTTATACCTTTTTTTTCATGATTGGGTTAGCTTTGCTTTGGAATGATGCATTAATTTTTTAATTTCATATTAGAACATTTCTAGTTATATAGTTCATTCGTTTCATGCTTGATTGCAACCAAGTCATGATAAATAACTTAATGTATAATAAAATGCTTATAAAAAAACGTGATAAGTGCAAACATTTGTTCACACATAGAGGGTTCCGTAGCCATGTCCTTCTTGCACGTGTAGCGAGTGTGCGTGTGAGACCGATCGCACCAGCCCGTCCAGTCCGCAAGAATGCCATTTGGACTATACAGGGTGTAAAAACGGCGAGTACATTAAATTTAGGAAATGATTATTGGGATCAAAAGTAACAAAAAAGTCAAACAACTTTTTTCTGAATTCCCTTTAAAGAAAAAGTTACAGTTTTCATACAAACTAATTGATTATTTTAGTGTAAAAATGATCTAATGATAACTGGGCGGCGCGGAGGGCGGAAGAGCGGGTGAGATGTGAGCGCCTCGGACGGAGGTGTTGGCGGGAGGGGCGGGGGTTAGCTTCGTGAGTGGAGGACTGGAGGTCGGCAGGCTGAGGGTGCGGAGCGGCAACAACGCGTTAAATTACACTAGACAAAAACATACATTTAAAAAATTCATATCTCGAAAACTAGATACTGTAGAGAAAAACTTTATTTGCTTTTTTGTGTAGGAAAAACATGAGGATTGCGCTGGCAAAATTAATGTGCTCGCCGTTTTAACAGCCTGTATTTTTAATGTTTTTTTTTAAATATTTATTGAGCTTTCCGTTCAGGAGTAATCACCTCGGACATCGCGTGTGACAGACGAACAGACTGACAAGACATATGACCAATTTTATAAGGGTCCCTGTCAGCATCGCTCGCTACCTACGGAACCCTAAAAAGAGAACATTTACACGAAAAATTACGATGTCCACATGTAGAAATAAATATCTTGCCAGTGAGCAAGATACTGCAGTATCGGATTGCAGACGAACGACATCACTGGAATGTTTCTCGCCGCACATTTCAACGCTCTCGTAATTGCGTCCTCCGAATATCGGTTGTACATCGGACTCCGCAGCAGATAGAGGACCAGTGCCAATTTCCTGCGGCTAATTTCCAATTTCTGTTCCGTCGTCAGCGACGTAAACTGCTTTGAGTACATTTTCATGCTGACCATGTCGACGGCCAGAGATACGAGCCATTGCTTCCAAGATTTATCACCGAAACAACCGATTGAGGCTAAATGCAGGAGAGGTTTGACAATGTGCAACGTTTCCGCGATAACAAGGTCTTTGGACTCGACGCTTCGGCTTGTTTCGGCGGCGGCGGTGTGAACCGGTTGCCAGTCGCGAAAAGCAATCGGAGTGGAACCTTCGACGCGCCTAAGCACGCGGCCGGATCGTTTTAAAGTGAAGTAGGGGTTGAAGTTTTCATCCATACTTTTTAACTCCATAAACTTTTTCCTCTGCAACGGCGGGATCGGAGGGTGCAATATTGGCATTTCTCTGTATTTATACAGCAACGCTAGCCCGGAAGCGCATTTTATGAGCTGAAGAACGGTAGCCGCCGTCCACTTTCCCCTGTTACCCCATTTTCTTCTCAGCAGAAGTTCGATGAACACCTCAGAGTAGTGAAGAATGGAAAGCCAGAGTTTCAGTTTCTCCCTGACGCTGGACGCGGGAGATGAACGGTTCCCGTACGCTCGTTGGATCAGTCGGTCGTTGTAGAGGGAGAGAAGTTTGGACACGGCGTACACGAGCTCGGAAACAACTGGTGACTTGTTGATCTTTCCGGCTATAAAGTATGAGGACCAGGTGGCGACAGTCTCCACGTCGGTAACAACGTTCGGATTATTGCACACCCATAGCTTGTACGAATCGAACAAGTTGTTGAACGACGGCGTCTTGTCCATTGTTACTGTAATGCAAATGTTGATTTAAATCAAGTGAGTTGAGGTTGGAATTAGAAAATAACTTAGTAAATAAATAACAGAGATAGTTATTGAATATGCTGGCAATGTATTACTTACATCTGGAAGCACTAGAATCATGCCACGGTTAAAACGATAAAACACGGAAAATCGAAAGTTCGATCGGACATTGACCAACAAGTTACTTCTCGTCTCAGTGTATTATTCATTTTCCATTTTTTTTCGCTTCGCTCTCGCACGCAGCGCGCCAAAGAATATAATATACCGACGAGCGATGGATGAGTGATGGGGTTTGACACCTGACAGCTCTAGTGGCTCCTGCGGCTCTGCGGCTCATGCGGCTCCTCTCCTTTCAGACGAACCAACCCAACCCAATATTCGTTTGGTCGTTTATGTAATTTGTTGGCTCAGTGGTATAAGCGGTACGGCACCTGAAAGCCTTTTTCGTGCCTGTGGTGCCTTCGAACCTGCGAACCTGGCTCCTTTCGGAAACACTCGGGTTGACTCGGCTCGGAAGCGAACCAAGTGTGAAGCCGATATTCGTCTGGTCGTTTATCTGATTTGGTGGCTCAGTGGTAACAGTGTAGGGTTGGTTTATTTTTTCGATATCGACCATGGGTTCGAACCTCAAAATTTGTTTTGTTTTGTTTTTTTTTAAGCAATGTTATATAATATTATGTTACCTACCACATAAGAAAGCTTTATTTTCGGAAATACAAACGTAACAAAAACGACATGCACCGCCTCAACATTTTTTTTTTAAACCACCAAAACATCATTTGTTTATCACTTGCCGAAGAACAAAACGAAGGTTTGCAGGAGGTTTCGAGGGATTGGATAAAGTCTTTCAGGTGGCGCACCACTTATATAATGCGCGGGACGGATCTCGGCGTGTCGTCGCCGCAGCGGGCGACCCGCCACGCGAATACATATACAAGTACGGTGCGGGTGCGAGGGAGAACACTGACGAACCGCTGCGGCGGCGACACGCCAAGATCCGCCGCGCAGTATACCATACCATACCACACCACACCACACATTGAAGGAGCCGCAGGAGCCGCCAAGGTTTTCAGGTTGTCTACCGATGAGTGATGATGAGATCGGGGCGCCTCCTGAAAGACTTTCCAGGCTCCTTTGGCTCCTTTCGGCAGACTTCGGCTCGAAGGAAAGTGCGGTATATGAGTGATGTTTTAAAGGTTTAAAAAAAAATAACCAGGGTTATTAGAAAGAACAATGTCGTTTTTGTTAGGCTTCGTTTCGAGCCGAGTGTTCACGAATGGAGCCGAAATGTCTTTCAGGTACGCGTGATGGAAGAAAGACGTGTCTTTTTGTTTTTTTTTCTATGGAAAGGCAAAGATAGCTTGACCGTATAGCCACAACCACAAAACACTGCTATTAGACTGCCGGCGGAAATCAAAACTGGGGCCAAAAATAAAAAAATAAAACTTCACGAAAAGAATTTATTTTCAATAGCGACTTAGGATTGCCTCTTCTCCGGCGCTGCGGGAAGTGCGACCCCGCCGTCCTTGCGTAACACCGCGCAGGCACCCGTGTGAGCCGGAGCGGCTGAGGCTGGTCGCCGCAGGCGACCAAAAAGCCGAAGCTGCGGAGGCGAGCGAGTGTTACGGCGGACGGGGGCTGCACTCCCTACGCGCCTCCGGCTTATAAAAACACTCTAGGGAATAGCCACACTAACAGGTTATGTCGGGGCGGTGGATTTAGTTTACCTCCATTGCCCTTTCAAATGTTGTCAACACACACCTTATCTATACACCATTCTGTACGATGAACGACGAAATTGCTTCGCTTCTCGACTTCGTTATAAGCGTTGTGCGTGGCAAGGCAAGCGCGTGCGTAGTATGGTCATTTTTGTTCCAGCTCCAGAAGCGTCAGCCAAAGTTTGCTGGTATACACATTGGGTATACATACAGGCATTACAGCTAAAGTTTGCTCCACAGAGCATGAAATACTACTGCGGGCGGTAGTAATGCGCGCGCAGTTCAATGCTCTGTGGTTTGCTTGCTCAAACAAGTTAATAATCTGTGTAAAAAAAGAGACTCGTGCGTGCGCGAAGTGAAGCAAAGAATATTGTGTTTCCAGCGCAACGATTGGTCGGATTTGGTTGGCAATCGTCAATCGTGCCCAAAGAATATAACGACGATCGAGCCATTCTATCCATCTCATCCATCATCTCCCTCCATCTTCTCGTTTGTTTATCGATTTTCCACCGAAGACGCTTTAGGAATTACATAGGTTGAAATTATATTGAAAAGAGCACGCGACAACAGTGCTAAAACGACAATGAGCGACTCGTACGAAAAGAACGGCTACGGAGGTGATTTCAAGCGGAATGCGCCGACTGGCGGTGGTTCTGGTGATCAACCTGAAATCTCAGAGAAGGCCGGCGAATATCTGCGTGAGCTTCTCTCTGAGAAAATAAAGATCGAGCAGTCAGAACTGCCAATAACTTCTCGTCTCATCTGCGATGGTAAGCTCTAGTTATTTCCAATCTCTTCAAATCAAATCATGTTTGGGTGTGTACAAAATACACCAAACATGGAACACAAAGGGCGGGTTTAATGCTGCAAACCCGTGAAGCGCATGGGGGGGGGGGGGGGGGGGGGGGGGGCGACGACGACGACGACGATGCAGTCAAAAGTAAAATAAACTTTATGACTAAAGTATTAGGAAATATAAAATTAGTGGACGTAAACATATCATGAAGCTGTGACGAACACGAGCACTCCATGGTTCCACTGAACACGTCTGGGCCCATTGCAGGTAGAAAAGGTTTCAATTTAGCACCAGGCCAACGTGTAGCCATTACCAATCACTTACAGAGCGCTATACTCAAATCAAAACAAACATGCAGTTCGCATAATAAAGTTTTATGGCTTGGTAAAGGGAATCTCCGTACACTAAGCCATAAAATTTTGTTGTGCGAGCTGCACGTTTGTTTTGATAATAGTATAGATGTTTTGGCTCACGTCAAGCCCTCTTCGACTAGTCTGCGTTGACTAGAACGTGGAGCAGAACAGATGTATCGTATTTTTTTTTTGTTTTTTTTGGAAACTGACACAGTTGGCTACATCACCTACAACATCCGTGATGAGACCGGGTGAACTAGGTTACTGTAGAAGGTGTGGATCTAAGCTTGCGATGGCTTCACCGAACATATCCGGGCCCATCACCAGTAGAGGAGGGTGTTAATCGAGGCCGGGACTAGCGAGTGGCCACTCTAAATTTCCCGCACATGCTTCACGTTTTGGCTCGCTTCAAGCCCTCGTCAGCTAGTCTGCGTTGACTAGGACGCGGGGAAACTACCAGTCCCGCTCTCGACCTCCCTCTCTCTACCTATCCATATTCTGTAGGATGCTTCCAAGAAATATGTATGATAAACTACGTACAAATACTACATAAATACTTTAATAAGCATATATATATTATAATTATATATTATGTACATTAATCGGTGGTACCGTTGTGCAACACAATCAACTGAATGACAAGAGAGTAAGAGAAGGGGAGTAAAGATACGTACTTATGTATGTGTGTATGTGTGTGTATGTACTTATGTCGTGCTTTCCATGAAAAAAAAAAGTGCCTATTAACGTTCAAGTGCTATGTCTCTTTCAGAGGTAGGTCGCGTGCAGTCGCTGGGGCGCGTACCGCAGCGCGACGCGCGCTACGTCGACATCTACAGGGAGAAACCGGTCAAAGTCACCGCTAAGGTTCTTGTGCCCATCAATGAACATCCCAAGGTGAGCATTCTACATTTTCAATGATCTAGCGATTTTGATTGAAAAATATCACATTTTTCTTATTAGAACGAGTGAGAATGCTCAACGTACAACGGACCGTCTTGAGGTCTCAGTGCGGAGAATGGCCCACCCGCCTTCCCAAGAGGCTGGGCAGCAAACAACAACAACGAGTGAGAATGCTGGGGTGTACGGATAAAAACCTTTTTGCCTTTCCTATTGAACACACTGGGGAACCTATATATCCAATATTCTAAGCAAGTCCCGTGTCGTAATTGGGCTCTGATTGAGTCGAATATTTTGAGTAGATATTTCGAATTATAAATTGTTACGAGTTCAAGTGCAATTTGTATTGCCCACAAATGATTTTCGAACAAATAACAAAAATAACAAATAACTTCATTAGCTGTCAAGTGCCCTGAGGTAAGAGGTAACTGATCTGACTTCATTACTTTACGAAATATTTAAGATTACATGCAGGCATGCCAAATTTCGCGAATACTGGCGACTAAATTGGCCCGAAAGCCAAGGGGTATACGCATATTATTGTAAAGTAATTTAATTATTTAGTTAAAATGCATAAGTTTAGTGCATAGTGCTATAAGTTGCATAGTTTTAGTTAAAATGCTTAAAAAAAATGTACCAACATAGCATAATGATTTCATACAATAAACGGTTATTTATTATATTCCTTTATTACACATTTGCTTAAAACTAATTTTGTACACATTAAAAACCTAACTACATATTAAAAACCTAACATTACAAACATATACAAAATTAATCTTAAGAAAATGGAGTTTCCACTACCGGCGGCGCCGCGGACCCAAGCTACCGATGGTCGGGTCCCAAAGAGAGGAACCTCCGGACGAATTATTAAGTTGAATAGAGGGATGAAAAATGATAGATGTAAATTTGTTTTAGTTCAACTTCGTGGGCAAACTGCTCGGGCCTAAGGGCAGCTCCATGAAGCAGCTACAGGAGGAGACCATGTGCAAGATGGCCGTCCTGGGACGCGGATCCATGAAGGACAGGTTGCTATTATAATGTATGCATTTTGAGCGCTGCAAGCACGGCTGTGAAAGCACCCATCCATCCACTGACATAGTATCCAGGTAGGCTTATGATCCGACCGACCGCACCACTGAGCTACCGAGGCTGACAAAAAATGTGTAAAAATTAGCTGTCCTAAGCCGATGTTTCTTATTTTAGTGAAAGTACTGTAAGTATGAAAGACAAGTGTGGGAAGACCACCCGCCAGGTGGGACGACGACATCAAGTATGTCATCAGAAAGCAACGGAACCGTACAACTGAAGGCCGGGAGGAATGGAGGAAAATTGGAGAGGTGTGGATGCTTACACGCTGACTTATCGACTAACTGACATGCACTTAATTGCTAAGTCTTTTCAGTAAAATTGTTAACCAATCCCTAACCTATGGACACCACAGTTGACACCTTAAATATATTGTAGGTATTGTACCGTGTGGGGCCGGTACTTTAAAAGAATAGCCCCACTGCGTCTCTCCCTGTGTATGTCGTAAAAGGCGACTAAGGGATATGACTCCCTTCTTATATTACTAGGTGGTAGGTTAAACCCGCCCGGGTTGGTACCACTGCACTGAATGAAAGGTCGGTCGAAACGGCTATGTAAATAGTTTGTGTTTTCCGTCCAGTTCAGTGTAGCCGGCGCGACCGAAGGGAAGCACTGACGTGGCACCAAGTTCACCCGGTGTTATGGGCTGACAACACGGATGTTGTACGTGATGTACCCAACCGTGTCAGTTTCAATAAACAAAAAATACAAAACAATACAACTTAGAACACACATGGAATGAGTAAAGAGAAAAAATATACTAAAATGTTGTGGTCGCAGGGACAAGGAGGAGGAGCTTCGCACCTCGCTGGACCCCAAGTACGCGCATCTCTCGGACGACCTGCACGTGGAGATCTCTGCGCTCGGGCCGCCCGCCGAGGCGCACGCGCGCATCGCCTACGCGCTCGCCGAGGTCCGCAAGTACCTCATACCGGACGCCAACGACAACATACGCCAGGCGCAACTGAGGCAGATGATGGATAGAGGCCAGTCCATTATTTACAACAAATTAGCAGCAGTTTTTTTTTTATTGACAGCGCGACATATGGCACCGAGCCACGCATAAGGTGTCTAACGACGCCCATGGACATTCGGTCGTATGCGGGGGTTGCGAATGCCATGCCGGCCTCACAGGTGCCCATTCACGCCCCTCTTGAAGGACCCGAGACTGTACTTGGGGGAAAATATATGGGCAGGGAGAGCGTTCCAGAGTTTACCGGTTCTGTAGAGGAATGATCTGCAGAATCGATTGGTACGCATCGCAGTAAGTCCAGCCTGTAGGGATGCAATCCCTGCCCAGTGCGCGTGGTGCGAAGGTGGAAAGGGGACGCCGGGATCGCAATAAACAGCTCCTCCGAGCACTCCCCATGGAATAAGCTTTAGAAAACACTTAGGGAGCCGACATCCCTACGGTGTTGCAGTGGTTCAAGATCGCAGGACACTTCGGGGTCACCCACTAGTCGCACGGCTCGACGCTGGATTGAGTCCAGGTGCGCAAGCTGGTATTTGGCAGAGCCATCCGAGTGCGAGCAGTACTCCAAGCAGGACCTGATCTGCGATTTATACAGAAGCAGCTTTTGGTCCGGCGTGAAGTACCGTCGCACCTTATTGAGTACCTACGCCCAGTTTTTTAGAAGTTACCTGTATTTCTTACTTTTTATTAGTCACTCCCAACTAGCTGGCAAAACCTGTAATGACTAATGAACAGTGATCGGCGTAGGTGGATCGGGGATTTGGTGACCATTATCTTACCGGGATCATCAATCTCGGAATCCCGAGTATGTCCATATAAACATCATCATTCATGTTCATTGACCCCAAATGGCACTACCTACGCCGATCACTGGTAATGAATGATTTTGAATGAATGAATGAAGGTTGAAAATTAAAATCTGCATCCAGAAGATGTTTAAATCAATTAACTCGTCAGCCACGGTAGCTCAGTGGTGCGATCGGTCGACTGTCGATCGTATTCATAAGCACATCTGGGCGCGATCAGTACTTGGATGGGTGACCGCTCGACCGTTGGAGGCTGACCGTTGTTCGGACTCCACGTAAAACTGTAGGTCCCTTCCCTTCTTTACCTTACTAGGTAGTAGGGTTTAACCCGCCCGGGTTGGTACCACCGCACTGGAAAGTCGGTCGAAACGGCAAAATAAATAGTGTTTTCCATCCAATGAAGCACTGACATGCCACCTACTTCACCAAGGTGTTATGGGCTGACATCGCAGATGTTGTAGGTGATGCAACCAACCATTTCAGTTTCCATAAAAATAGGAGAAAATTACTATGGTCAAATGCATTAATGGACAGATACCTACAGATTGTAAGAAAGCAATTTAAAAACGAAAGAAAAAACAACCACTTTTCCCCATCCCTTCAGTATTGTAATCAGTATGCCTCTATTCATCAGTAGCTGAGTATTAGAAATTGGCTACGTAGGCTCCAATGTAATCTTCTCTCAGATCCCAAAGTGATCTTCTTTTCAGTCTGGTGAAAACTAGACTTGGCAAATATGCACTGGAACAGATAAATCGCATCAGTGCGGCTATGTTAGTGCGCGAAATGCCTACAGCTTCAATGAAGTAGCTGTTACAATCTGTACTCAGTTAGTAGATATAGACATGCAACAATGAGCTCTATGTCTTTCGTACAAGGTTAGTTTTTGCATTTACTGACGCAACCATACTATATAGCCCTGCGCTGCCCGTAGTCAATTTTGTCATTCAAAAATTAGCTTCACTACTTCGTCACTGGGTTGAATTTTGCACGGTGCGAAATGCGCACTGAATGAAAACCCTTTTACCGCACTGCCTGCTGCTAGATATTGACATGCAAAAACGAGCTCTACGTATGGGCAGCTGGGTTGATTTTTGTAGGCGCGGGAATAGGACTGACAGAATGTACCGAATTATTGCATGTTTCCGATACTGATTTGTCTGCAGTCCAGTGCGACGAATCCGTCAGTCTTTCAATCATTGCAGCGCATGCATTCAGTAGGCAGTGCAATGCACTGACTTCAATGATGTACTGCGAACTTCAAGTTTCGTGGGCGCGTGCCTGTGTGCAAGCGTGCGAGTGATTTATTCGTACGTTTTTTGTGGAATAACTACATATGTATTTAGATTTAGTGTTTTTAGTGCCTACCTAAGTATTGTTCTGACATTACAAATGTTTTTAAAGTTTCGTGAAAATAGACACTTCACCTTTAATTTAACATGTAAATAGGCACCTAGGTGAACTAGGTGATATGTCAGTGCTTCCCTTCGGTCGTGCCGGCTATACTGAACTACCGCGAAGTTTCTTGTCGATTCTTCTTCATGGGTGTAATCGAACCGGATAGAACAAATTGTGGCAAGTTCGAGTGCAGTCTATGCGGTATGCCATATGATATGAATGATCAATAAACGATACAATACAATTTACAGAGCCGTTTCAGACCGACCTTTCATTCAGTGTGGTGGCATCAACCGATCGGGAGGTAAGAAGGGAAGGGAGCTACAGTTTAACGTGGAATCCGAACCACAGTCCGCCTCCAACGGTCGAACGGTCACTCGTCCAAGTACTGACCGCGCCCAGGTGTGCTTATGATCACGACCGACAGGCGACCGATCGCACCACTGAGCTACCGAGGCTGACATTTTATTCTTCCAAGAATATCTATGTTGGTTGAATAACATTTCCAAAATATCTTATCTCATTGTGTTCACTGCACAGTGCACACCTGACTGCCATAAAACAAATTACTTACTGCCCATTTTTATGATTCATTGGAAAAACAGAATGAAATTTTATTCTTTTGTTTGAAGAATGTAGTAAAAGCAACAAGGTACAGAGTGGTCAGCTCAGAATAGTCATTGTTATTTAACAGCTTATCTTACTCTTTTGTTGTTGCAAGTTGCAAATTACTGTTAACTATAAAACTCAGGATTTTCTCTTCAATATTCGCACTGATACCCACTGGACTGGTTATTGCAGACCTTTGTCAGTGTGTATGACGTATTATGTTTTCACTCTTAGAGGGTCACTGATTCAGTACTTTGTAACAGATATTTGTAATCAGTATTTTCGTGTACTGACACTGATACTGATCAGTGCGGACTTTGGTCAGTATTTCCCAACTCTACTTACGGTATACGGAACCGTATTCCGTACGGGATACGGAAACCTAAAAATAATAATAAAAAATGTTGTGACACGCAGGGCCCGGTATGCAGCAGCGGTATGCGGCGCCGCAGCGCTCGGCGCCTCCGCCGCCGCCCGTGCCGCGTCCCGTCATGCCGGCCAAGACTAAGATCATGAGCATCCTGGACCGCGCGCGCGCCGCCATGGAGGACACATACTCCTACGACGATCCCTACTCGCACCCGGAACCTCCGGTGAGATTTGTTGTTTGCTTTTGTTGGAGGGAGATGTACTCTCCCCGCCCGTCCAGTAATGAAAATAGTTTCATTCAATCATCGATGAGCTTTTCCGGTTGTGAGTCGAGTTGTGCAAGGATATTATTATTTTATTTATTATATTATGTTATTATTAATAGGCTAACAGCTTTATTAACACTTATTTAATTATTATAATAATTTTTGTTTATTTTTGGTTTTTTTATATGACTGTCCAGTTTATTTTTGGAAGTATTTTTTTTTATTGATAGCGCGACAAATGGCGCCGTGCCACCCATAAGGTGTCTAACAACGACCATGGACATTCGGTCATGGGTTGCTAATGCCATGCCGGCCTGACAGGTGCCCATTCACGCCCCTCTTGAAGGATCCGAGACTGTACTTGGGGGGGGATATATGAGCAGGGAGAGCGTTCCAGAGTTGACCGGTTCTGTAGAGGAAAGATCTGCAGAATCGATTGGTACGTATCCGCGGTAAGTCCAGCGTATAGGGATGCAATCCCTGCCCAGTGCGTGTGGTGCGGAGGTGGAAAGGGGACGGCGGGATTGCGTTAAACAGCTCCTCCGAGCACTCCCCATGGAATAAGCGGTAGAACACACTTAGGGACCCGACATCACTACGGTGTTGCAGTGGTTCTAGATCGCGGGACACTTCAGGGTCACCAACTAGTCGCACGGCTCGACGCTGGATCGAGTCCAAAGGCGCAAGCTGGTATTTGGCAGAGACGTCCCACAGGTGCGAGTGAGTATTCACGGAGACAGTATTTACAACTTCACTGGGTAGACTATTCCAAGATTCTACAACTCTGTTGACGAGAAAGTGTCTTTATGAATGATTCTTGGTGTTTCAGCGGGCTGCGCGCGCCCCGCCGGCCGACTACTACGGCTACGAGCGCGCGCCGGAGCGCCACTACGGCTACGACGATGATTCCTACTACAAGCAGGAGCCGCGCGAGTACAAGACGGCCTCGCGCGACGTCGGCTCGCGGCGCGGCGCCGGCGCCACCGCGAGGTACAACACGCGCGACGCGCCGTACGCGCGCGCGGGGAAGCAGCAGCACTGAAGTCGTGAGTATCCCGTCCTTCAGCAGTCGTACTACATGCTATGTTTGAATGTGTTTCGGCCTTAAAAATGCTTCACCACCTTTCCAGAGTTCATTGTTTACATACAAAAGTTATCTCATCATCATCAGCCTGTATCGGTCCACTGCTGGACATAGGCCTCTCCCAAGTCAAGCCACCACACGCGGTCTTCTGCTCTTCTAGTCCATCCACTGCCGGCTACCTTTTTTAGGTCATCTGTCCACCTAGCCGGGGGGCGTCCCACGCTACGTTTGCTTGTACGTGGCCTCCATTCGAGCACCCGTCTACCCCATCGGTTGTCGGGTCTACGACAGATGTGCCCAGCCCACTGCCACTTCAGCTTGCTTATTTTCTTACAAAAGTTAAGTACAATATAATAATAGTATGCGAGTTTTGGAGAAAAATTCGAAAGGCCTATGTCCAGCAGTGGACACATAAGCGCTGAACGAATTATTGACTGACTGATGTGCGACAATTTTGTAGAACAATTTAGAAAATTTCATGCCTTTTGGACTTAGAAATGCGGCAGCACTTTTTCAGAGATCATTTTTAAAAAGGTGATAGTTTCATAATTTATTTTCAGAAGGATCCCAACGTCAGTACAAGAGGAGGGCAACCAGTCGGAGTAGCCACCTCTAGTGAGTATTACCCACACCATCTCACGGCAGTTTCATACATGTGTGCACACCAAGGACATCATAACAGTTAGTATTCCTCTTCAATTATAGCAACATAGAAGCGTAAGAGATGCTATACAAATTGGAGTTACTGTGTCTACATTTCAATAATCTTCACCATAGTTTCTCAAATTGGTCAGAAAGAATTTAAACAGAACAAACTTGTGGTTCGTCGGCTCTCGTGGCATGTAGGAGGCTTTAAAAATAAAAAAAAATCAAAATTGTATTCGTTAAAAAAAACCACACAATCTAAGTTATTTATCACTTTGCAATACATAATTGGGCCCTAATTATTAGGGCTTGCGGGGTTTATTTTTTGGGTTAGTGAGCACATGTTGTGACTCTAAATGTTGAGAAACGATGATCGAAAATTTGTTCTGTGAAAATAGAAAATGCAATATTAGAAAAACTCGCCGATTCCTTCTTCATTAAGCCGTAATAATCTACTTTATAATAGATACGTTTAAGATTAAATTAATGTAATTTAATTAATTTATTGTGACTTTGAGCACTGAATATTTTTAAGGTCCCGTCGCAAAATGCGAAAAAAGGGAACCTTATGCGATCGCTCTGGTTTATTAGCATTATAAGGCCCCACTGAAGGAAGGAGGTTTATCCTCTGGTACTATGGCTCCACTAATCGTAGGATTATCACACAGATACAGAACAGAAGATATGATTATGAAAGTCGGTGATATAATCTTCAGTGGAATCGGAGGTTAATCCTCCGTCCCACAATAGGGCCCACAATTATAGGGTGTGGCTGAGATGTAGTGGAGCATCGATAATAGAATATTTACACCTCTATTATAATCCGAAGTACCTTTTATCCTGGTATGTGTGTATGAGTTATAGCATTAATTATAAATGATAATGCTGTGTTTTAAAGTATTTCAGGGAGTCATGGGGAGGTGAAGCAAACAATTTGTGGATTAAATTAAGTAAAATATTGTGTTGAAAATCTTAAATTAAATAATTAAATTATTTACTATATAAAATAATGCAAATTGAAGAAAATCCTGTATTGGAGCAAACATAAAATTACGCATCTGTATTTCGTTTGAAATATCAAAATGTGTGTGAATTTTTATTACATGATAATTTACTTCCGTCAAATTGCATCAAAATTATAGTTGATTCCAGTACGTTTTAAATCTATAAATTAATTCATTTAGATGAAAATGTTGTCGTAGTGTAATGTGGTAGAATAGTCATAGATTAGCGTGCCAGTTAAAATGTAATATTTAAATATTATATCATAAATAATTTAATATAAATGAACACATGCCGTGTTTGACTAGCGATTGTAAAACCAGCAGTGTACCTATACAACATGTTTTAAACCTAAAAATCAATGAGTTAATAAACTTACGAATAAAACATAAAATAAAGATCGTACTAGAGGAAATATTTAAAAAAAGTGTTGACAAGACGCTTCGTAAATGTGTTAAAAACATGTTGGAAAATTACCACCTGCAAGAATTAAAATTTGTAATAGTATGTGTGACTAAAATAAAGTGATTAGAAATAAATTGAACGCATTTTAATATTTTGCAACAGGGAGACCAATTTTTAACTGCCAGTATTTGGACATATCTACTTCTAAAATTCTCAAAAAATGGACAAAGTGAAAAAGTATGTGTCAATTTATAAAATGTTATCTCCACCCAACCAAACGAAGTGATCGTACTAAAAATTGTACAGGTCGTAATTAAATTTAAAAACGACAAATTTTAACTTTAACATTATACATACATAGTGGAGTACAAAACACATACATAAATGCTTATACAAGTAATATTGAAATCAAATTAAGCATTCAAATATTTAACAAGTTTTTTTGAAAAATATTTATCGTGGACAATGGAACCACAAACTGCATTCATCTCAGCGATTGAATGAAACGTGAAATGTTTTACGCAAAGGGGTAAGGTGAATTCTACATTGAATAATGTTTGATTATATATTTTGAAAAGAAATAAATGATTTATGGAATGTTGTAATTTCATTTACGTACTGCATGGAATGACAACTGTTGGATGATTGTTTTTTATGGAAACTGACACGATTGGCTACATCACCTACAATATCCGCGATGTCAGCCCATAACACCGGGCGAACTAGGTGCCATGTCAGTAGTGCTTCCCTTCATTTCATGTCGGCCACACCGAATTGGACGGAAAACACGAACTATTTACATAGCCGTTTCGACCAACGTTTCAATCAATGCGGTGTTATCAACCCGGGCGGGATAAACCCTCCCAACTAGTAATGTAAAAGGGAAGGGACCTACAGTTTTACGTGGAATCCGAACCACGGTCAGCCTACAACGGTCAAGCGATCACTCATACAAGGTACTGACCGCGCCCAGGTGTGCTTAACAACAGTCGACCGACTGCACCACTGAGCTACCGAGGCTTACAAAATGATCCGAGCGTACATTGCAATATTGTCTTAGTTTATGTTAAAATATCATGAGCAATTGACGAACTGAAGCCATCAAGCAATACCTAATTACATACTGTTACACACACATACGGCTGGACAGACACATGCACGCACACATACGACATCACACCGACACGGCACTTGAGAGCACAGGCGGGCAGGAGAGGAGGAGCGGTGGGCCGACACATTCTGCGCTGGGGGGACACAACCGACACTCTACCAGCTACCTACGTGCATACTTAATCCAGTTATTTCTTTTGTACTGAGAAGACCTTAATTAAAAATGTGTAATACAACCAGTAATCGGCGCAGGTAGTGCTATTCCCGGGATTTGATGACCGTTATCTTAACATGGATATTCCTTAAGTTACCCAGTCCACCTTAGATTTTGTTCCTGTGAACAAATGTTGATTTTCAATATCTGCAAATAAATATTGCTGTGTTTTGAATATTTGTTTTGTTCTATCTTCATTATTTAATCATCTCCATATTTCACAAATTATTATAGGTAATAAAAAAGTTTTTTTTTTTTTGGAAACTGACACGGTTGGCTACATCACCTACCTACAATATCCGTGATGTCAGCCCATAACACCGGGTGAACTACGTGCCCCGGATCGCGGGATCATCAATCCCGGAATTCCGGGAAGTGTCCATATAAACATCATCATTCATGTTCATTGACCCCAAATGGCAATACCTACGGCGATCACTGCACTGGTAATAACTATCGATACGGACTATTATTTGGCCTCCTGTAACATCACATACATACCGCACACTGCATCCCGACAATCGGGATCAAGCGGAGTAATCGGTGTTGTGCTGTGCAAGGACACAAGTACATTTCAGCACAACACCGACCACCACGTTTTACAAAGTATTCGGACAAGATAACTATCAAGCAGCAAGTAAGGCACGAAGACCCACCTGCTACATGACTCGGTGGAAGGACCGTGCCAAGATGAGAGGTGGCTACCCTGTCGCCCTTTAGCACGGCATCTTGTCCTTATGCCTTAGTCATATTTTACAACATGCACGGTGAGAGATGCAGTGGGGCTATTCTTTTTAAGTACTGGTCTCACACTGCACCAAGTAATCTGTGATTGCACTCACTATCTAACCACAGGTAATACCAAATTCTACGGTGGCAATGTTCTATCATGGTCTCTTCCTATTATCTATGGACAACCATAGATATCATAATGGGGGTTGCTATGACAACCGGAAGTACTGTTACTCTGTAAAAATATGGAACCCAATAAAGATGATTTGATAAACGCAAACTTCGTTTATTGTACAAAATGTTTTCAATTTGCAAACAATCATTTGAAACAAATTGACGAGATTATGTAGACTAAATAGATAGATAGATAGAAAATGCTATATTGTTCCAACAAACAGTAATAAGTACATTAGAACATTTACATAAGGTGCAAACCAAAGAGATTAAGGGTGAGTTTAATGTCTTTGGTGCAAACGGACTTATGCCTTACAGAGGTTTCTTACAGTCAACCTTTGGATGTTTGAGATTCGATTAATATAGTGGAATGTCGTGAGAGTTGATGAAATAATAAGAAGAATACTTATACCTTATACATAACAGACGCTGTATCCCGACAATGAGGGTAAGGAGAGTAATCGGTGTTGTTCTATAAGGACTCTGGGTAAATTACAGAACAACACCGACCACCACGTTTATTTTTATTTTTTTTATGGATTTTTACGTTTAGCACAGTATACGGACAAGACAACTATCAAGCAGCAAGTAAGGCACGAAGAACCCACCTGCTGCATGACTAGGTGGAAGGACTGCGCAAAGGTGAGAAGTGGCTACCCTGTCGCCCTTTAGCGCAGTATCTTGTCCTTATGCCTTAGTCGCATTTTACAACATGCACGGTGGGAGATGCAGTGGGGCTATTCTTTTTAAGTACTGGTCTCACACGGCACTCACTATCTAACCACGGGTAATACCAAATTCTACGGTAAATGTTTTCAATTTGTAAACAATCATTTGAAACAAATTGACGAGAATAAGTAGACTAAATAGATGGATAGATAGAAAATGCTTCATTGCTCCAATAAACATTAAACAGTAATAAGTACATTAGCACATTTACATAAGGTGCAAAGGCGGACTTATCCCTTACAGAGGTTTCTTACAGTCAACCTTTGGATGTTTCAGATTTGATTAGTGGATTATATTGGAATGTATGTAAGTAGGTATTAGCGTGAGAATTTAAGATATAAGTACATATAAATACATATAAGTACATGCTAATTAAATACAAGCCATACATGTGTTAATGGGTTTGATAGAAACACAATTTGTTTTTATTTTTTCTTAAAAATTTAATTTTAAAATTGGCTCTACCATAGAATATTTTTTGACATCCATCCACTTCTGCTGGCAAGCTGACAGCTGTAGTTCATAAAATAGCGGTTGCTCAATGTTAGATTTGTTTTTTTTTTTATGGAAACTTACACCGTTGGCTACATCACCTACAACATCCGTGATGTCAGCCCATAACACCGGGTGAACTTGGTGCCACGTCAGTGCTTCCCTTCGGTCGTGCCGGCTACACTGAACTGGACGGAAAACACAAACTATTTACATAGCCGTTTCGACCGACCTTTCATTCAGTGCGGTGGTACCAACCCGGGCGGGTTAAACCCTACCACCTAGTAATATAAGAAGGGAGTCATATCCCTTAGTCGCCTTTTACGACATAAACGGGGAGAGATGCAGTGGGGCTATGCTTTTAAAGTAGTGGCCCCACACGGTACATACCCAAACCACTGATGACCACGACAGACTGTTTTAGGTCGACTGACCGTGTGGCGGGCAATCGAAAGTAGGTACACGTCCCGGCCTATGGTCGCCAGAACAATACCCGTTTACTTCAACTGTCGTCATCTCTGTGGCAGTTCATTGCAATTTGAGCTTTGCCAATGATGGAACAATGAATCGTCTCTTTAAAATGAAAACAGGCAAATAAATATGTTCAAGTAAATCATTTTAATCTTACAATTATTGTAATATCAATAATATCACTACTGCCACATTCATCTTATCGATCACTATAAAATACCTTTAAATATTTTTATTAAATATCTGCATAATATTTTCAATCTTTCTTAACATTGTCACCTTACTAAAACTTCATTGCAAGTCTTGTTAACCCTGTTTGATACCACCGGCTATGTAGGAGACGGCGGAACAGATTGAATACCCTGAGCGGCTGCCAGTGCATCTAGTTTCGCCATCACCTTTTTCAATGTCGTCCCGAGATAATCAATTTCATTATGCATACAATCTAACTTCTTGTTTATATCCTTAATCGGCGAATGTGTGGCGTGAGCGATATCGTTAATCTTTTCCTTAGTTTCAGACAGTTCACTGCTGACGTTACCTATGAGGTTGACTATTTCGTCGTGTCGCATTTGATGTTTTCTACGAGTATCCTCTATTCTCGGCCTAACTTCGGGAATTTCGCTGGGTCCTGGTGGAGGTTGACGTTTCACTGTAGCCTCGTGGATTTCATCGATCAGCTTGGAGAAGTTCTTCAAAGCTAGCGCTTCATCGTTGATCATCTTCTGTTTGGTCGCTTTCATGAAAATTGCATCTTTGATTTTAGTCGGTATGAATTTGTCGTGCTTCCACCGAGGTCTTCCGGGATATATGATCAGTTTGTTGGCGACGTTACGCTTGCCTCTTATGCTCGTGTTGAGTCTTCTCGGAAGGACCTTGCTGAAGAATCGATTGTATACCAGAACGTCGAGTGTGCCGAGAAATTCGACTTGCTTGGCCAGTCTTTGTATGTTCCCTAATATTTCCAAGTCATTGATATCGCTAACGGCCACACCGACCATTAAATTCATCAGGACAATGGCTGCAAGGATAAGAAAAGCAACGAACACGATTCTGCCAACCAGAAGGGATGTGTCTAGATCTTTCGTGTGTTCATCGTCGAAGAGTGCTACGTAGTCGAATTCTGAGGTCATCATGACTATTGTCTTGACGAGGGAGGCCCAGGGTCCGTCGAACGGGATCTGCGACCGGAACTGGATCATGAAGCTGAGGGAGAAGCCGATCACCAGGAATGCGAACGTTAGAAGAATCTGTGAAGTGGAAGATTTCATTGTTTTCTATGATTGGTTTTGAAGAGTTAAACATTTTTTTATGAAGATTTTGTTGTGCTGGTTGGAAACATTGGGAAGGTAGGATATATTTCTGATATTTTCTGTCCAGCTGATGTTTTAGGGCAAGAAAAGATGTGGAACATTGACCACATTGAACAGGGTATGACAGAACGAAAGCCGTCTTCAATCTCGCTCGCTTTCACAGCCGCAAAAGTAGAGGGAAATGCCAGAACCAAAGCTGCGCTGCAATAGCGCAGTGCATAGTGTAATAGTAGAGGGCTATGACAGAAATTTGTAAGTAGGTAGGTATAATATCTGACCCGATCAAAAGGAATTGGATCAAGAGGTGATTTGTTTGTAGTTTGGGGGACGATTCTGGAACCATTCCCATTTTATGATGATAGCACCCATACCTTGATAACATTTTCAGCGACCTTCGCAAACATAAGCACATAATACCCCCAGTTAGGGAAGCGAGACAGCAAGAACATGAGTTCCGTCCACGCTAGCAGGACGGCAAGAGTGGCGATGTGTCGAGGCCACTCTTGCGTGTCGGTATATGCGCGGATGAAGGGCAGTGTAGCCGACAGCGAAATGGAACCGAATTTGACCCAGGTTTCGAGCTTCAGGAGGTATCTGCCGGTATTTTGACGGAGGTAAAGCAGTTCCTGGAAAGAACATTATAAGATTAGATTTCCATCAACTTGCTAATGGTTAATTAACTGCATTAGGTATGTTTTTCGTTGGAACAACATTATTTGTAAGTTAACCACTCGATTAAAGCCCCTATTCAAGAGATGGGACTAATGCGTCGACATAGTCATGAACAATTACCTGAAGAAATATGATGACAATAGAGAACATCATGACGTAAGACCACACCACCACGTCCAGTACTGGCGGCGCCGTCACTTTTGTGTCTTCGTAATAGAAGATGGAGACCACCAAACAGGTCAGGGCCGCTACGAACACGGCGTAGCAAGCCAGGATGCCGTAGAAAAATGGAGACAACGCCTTCCATTTCAGATACAGAAAGCTTTCAATCAACGGATGGAGTAGTAACCTCTTCTGGTCGTATCGGTTTCCAGTCTTTAACAGCGCAACGATCACCTTCATCTGTTCCATCTCACAGTTCTTCGGCATCAGCACTGAGTAGTCCACGTGAACCTCACAGTTGGAGTCTTCGAGGCTTAGTCCGTTGACAGAAATATATGAGTCGAACAGGTCCTCCAAGTAATCTGCGGGCCGTGTCATGTTGTTCACGAGCATGTCGATGGCTGTGCGCTTTGCCTTTTTAGGTCCATCCATTCCAGTGGCCGAGGACAGATCTGAGCCAGCTTGTAGGAGTAGAGGAATCGTTTCTCTACTTCCGTGATGCGCCGCTGTATGAATTGGTAACTTCCCGTAGCCGTCTACTTCGTGGATAGTATACTTATCGAATGCTAGAATAACTTCGGCGACCGACGTGTGCCCAAGCATCGAAGCGATGTGCAGTGCTGTTAGCTCTCCGTGAGGTCTAGGTGTCGTCCTAAGACGAACGTTGGCACCATTAGACAAGAGAAGCTTTACACAGTTCGCTTGACCGTTGTATGCGGCGTAGTGTATAGCACCGAATCCCTGCTGCTTCTCATCACTGAGAAGGTTAATGGTAGATCCATCCGGGTTTTTCTTGTCGGCGACGAGCAGTTCGTACAGGATTTCTGGGAAACCGAATTCAGCCGCTCTATGTATCGCGGTGACTCCACCCTGCATCATCTTTGTGACGGATGCACCCTCGCTCATGAGAGCGCGGACGCATTCCACCTGTCCCGTGGCGATCGCCTTGAAGAGAGCCGTTTCCCCAGAAGCGTTAGAACAGTCGATCGCTTCCTTGCGCTTGGCAACACTCAATATTTCTAATAGTAAGTCTAAGTTGCCAAGCGCTGCAGCGGCGTGTATAGCAGTTTCTCCGTCGTTGGATTGGGCCGCTACGTCTGCCCCCGCTTCAAGAGTTGCAGAAACGCCAGGTATCCACTCCTCAGTGACGGCTGTCTGCAATGCTGTATAGCCTCGCTTATTCTTGAGGTCAGCCGTTTGTGGGAAGGGGTCTACATGCGTGGACCAGGTGTTAACGAGGATTTGAAGAGGTTCAACTAGTCGCCGTCGCACGCAGGTGTGGAGAGGTGTATCTCCGGTGTCGTCGAAGACACCGGGGAAAGCTCCAGCTGCGAGTAGTTCTCGGACCGCGTCAGAGCTGTCCAGTTCAATAGCCGTGTGGAGGGGTGTAGCCGGATCCCCTTCGCCACCAGGTCGCATCGTTTGGTGCGATGCTCCGGCCTTTGTGAGCATTCGTAACACCTCCAGGAACCTGAAAATAAATAGTTATACATCAATTCATTTTCAAGCAATACTTGTTTAAGCAGTAAAAGCCTGTGCCTGGATAATAACACCAGAGCAGTAGGTATTGTAACGTTTGTCGTCAACTTAGCTTAGCATAGTTTCATAATTCTTAATGTGATCAATCTTCACGCGTCACTGAACGCACCAGCCGTGCGGGCATAACACCCGCACTGTGTTACGACTTCATCATGGAAGTATAATTTGAAAATCGTTGAACTTAGGGAGACCAGCTGTCGGGATACCACCAATTTGGCGCCGATGACACGCATTGACTGCGGTGCGGTCGAGCCCACCCTTTAAGCGACTCATAAAGGTGTTCTGAGCTCCCTTGGAGTACCTACACCTTAATTAAGTCTTAATGTTGGTCAATCAGTCTACTCACTCTGATGTCTGCACCTCGTCTGGATAGTGATAGTGTGCAACGCCGAGCACATCGAGCGGTGTTCTCGAGCGCTCGTCGAGCGCGTGAACGTTCGCTCCGGCTAGAAGCAGCAAGCGTGTGCTGTGGGGTCGCGCGCGCGCGGCTGCGACGTGGAGCGGCGTCCAACCCACGCTCATCAGCGGTATCTGAACAAACGTTGGTCGTTGAGAACACTAGCAAACCGTTTAACAAAGTGAAGCGCTGCAACAGAGGTGCTGCCATAGTTCTGACAGGAAAAAGCTGTGATGCGGAAAAAGTGTGCGATGGCACCAACCCGTGCGGTTTAAACCCTACCAGCTAGTAAGGTAAGAAGGGAAGGAACCTACAATTTTACGTGGAATCCGGACCACGGTCAGCCTGCAACGGTCGAGCGATCATTTATTCCATAGGTTCCAAAATAAACTGATAAGTGATTCTGTCGTTCTGTTCAAACTGGTGGGCTGCTAAGTTGAGTACCTACCTATGTATGGAGCATGCTTTTTATACTAAAACTTTTAGGAAACCTAGTTTTACGCCAATGAATTCTGGGTTTCGCCACCTAAGTGAACTTAAAATCGTGTTTCCATCCCAAGTTGGTTGGTCACTATCACAATGGAAGTAGGTACACCTATTATAACAAGTGGTCATCATTATGTTGATGAAGAAGTGGGCACATATTATGGGTAAGATAGATATGGTATGGCCCTCACCGTATCTTTGATATCTTTACAGTCGTGATCGAACGAGTCCTTCCATTCCTTAGGCAGCTGAAGCTTCCCTTCCACCTTCTTGCACTGTACGTTGACAACATTCTCTTGTATGTCCTTGCAGAATGTCCTTAGTTCGTTCTCGATTTTGTCCAGCGATCCGTCGACCTGCTCTTGCAGTTCGTGCGGGAGGTTGAGGAGTATGGCGACACACTTTCTGTGACCGCACCATGCGGCCATGTGGAGAGGGGTGCGTCCCATCCGATCGACACGTGTCCTGTCAGCACCTATTCAGAGTTGTCTGCATTGTTAATTGGTTCGTTGGGCTTCATTTAGGTTGGAGTAACAGACTTTCAGACATTTCATCCTACAGGTGGTTTAGGTACGGTTTTTTATTGCTTCCGAACTGGTCTGTGCCCGAGGTCGAAGCCTCGGGCGCAGCCAATTTCACCCCCCGAGGAGGTGCCAGTCCTGTTTGAAGGCGGACTAATATCGCTGGGGAAAGGCTATTAATCCGCGATTTGAAGATTCGTGGATTGTGGGACAGGGGAAAGATATTCCCCAGAAGGAAGCCCGTTCCACACCTTTGAAATCCGACACAAGAACGTTTAGAGAATCGTGCAGTTAGAAGAACTATTCAGTCGCTAATTTTCGGGACGCTAGTTTCGCCTTGGGCTCTATGAACTATAGAAATCCAACGTCCCTGGACATCTCCACATCCAGGACGCCCAGACTGCCATCGGCTTGAAGGTGGACTAAAGTGTATATCGCGTCGCTGCTATTAGCTCGTACTCGTACGATAGTAGCTCGTTTGCCAATCGCACAGAGTTTTGATTTTCGTGCGCCGCCACTGTCCACTGACTGGCACGTGGTGTGATGGGGTGGGATTGGTGAGGAACGCGCAGCGTGGTACGAGAGGATGCGAGTATCTAGCATGCCGGCTATCTACTAACCAAAAGGATGCTTTTAGACTGCCAGAAGTGTCTGCGGTGCGGCTCAACGACGCCCATGGACATTTGGTCGTGTGCGGGGGGATTGTGAATGCCATGCCGGCCTGACAGATGCCGTACTTAGGTACGTTCCTCTCGTACACGGACCACTGAATGACAGGAGACTCATCATGATCATCATCAGCCCGTATCGGTCCACTGCTGGACATGGGCCTCTCCCAGGGCACGCCACCACACGCGGTCTTCCGCTCTTCTCATCCATCTACCTTTTTTATGTCTTCTGTTCACCTAGCCGAGGGGCGTCCCACGTTATACGTTTGCTTCTACCCCAGCCGGTACCTACGCTACGAGACTGTACATAATTGGGTGGAAATGAAATCAAATGAAATAGGTACTTCCCCGCAGCAAATAATGCCTGTCGAGCTTTAGAAAGAGAACCGGTTGTAGAGCCTCGTCCACGAACTCGCACGTCTCTGTGCGACAGGGACGACGCTCTACAACCGGATTATCTCTTTCTAAAGCTCGACACGCGTTATATGCTGCCGGGAACTGCAGTTTAATAGGCCGGGTTTTAAGAAATACTTAAACTATAACATTTGCCTATAAATCAGATTGTAGAAATGGATCGATGCATTACCTCTCTCAATCAGCATGGCCAGTATTTCATCAGAGCCTGTCACGGCTGCTATGTGGCAAGCCGTCACGTAGTCCAGCCTGCAAGTCGCATTTGGACTCGCTCCATTGTTGAGAGACCTGCGTCATACAAATGTGTTTCCATTAAATGCTTTGAAAATTGATGGATGATAATTGTTTTTGTTAAACCTCCTGTGGTTGTCTAACACGATACACACACAGGCGATTTAAGCCCATAACACCTTGGTTAACTAGGTGCCGTGTCAGTAGCTTCCCCCTTTGGTCGTGCCGGCTTTGGTCGACCTTTCATTCAGTGCGGTGGTATCAATCCAGGCAGGTTTAACCTTACCACCTGGTAAGGTAAGAGTGGAAGAAATCTACAGTTTAAATTAGGTGCAGTGCCAGTGTTCCTGTTTCTTTGGCAGTGCCGGATACTCTGAACTGGACAAAAGAGTTTTCAGAGCCGTCTCGACTCTCGACCGATGATTCAGTGCAGTGATATAAATCCAGACGAACTTACTACCTACACACCAACGAGAATGAAGTCCTTCTATTCTCGATGCCCTACCACCTCCTAGCAATATATTATACTGCACCGAGCCTTGCGGATGATTCCTAAGCTTGATTCTTTAACTCTTAAATAGTAATAATAATACTTTATGCCACTTAATGCGTTGCAAGGGTGGGCTTATTGCCCTAGGCAATTTCCTCCAGTCAACCCGGTGGACCTAAATTTTTTCATGGAATCCGAACAATGTAGCAGTGGGTGAAGGTATGCACGTACATTTTTTCAAATCAGAATAAACTCATTGGTACATGCCGGTTGGATTCGAACCTCGGTCGGACCTCGCGTATCGTAAGAGAATCGCTACTTAAAAGTATAAAACTTGAACTGGTACACTTCTTTAAGTAAGCAAAGATCACCGCATAATCAGAAGGATACCACTCAAAAAATAACACAATAACACACATTAAACAGAACAAAAGCTGCAAGTAAGTTCTAAGAATATTTGGAGAGAAATAGCACTGCACAATTTGAAGACTGATGGGCCGAGAAAACACACACATCAGCCCGTGAAAGGGCTTTGGCAGTAGCAACAGGGCAGTAGCTCTGGAAAAATGTATCTATGAAAACTTACTTCTCGGCCCATTTGAAGTTCTTGATCTCGACCGCATCCAGCAGCTCCGTGTTGAGCCGCCGCAGTCTTCTGTCGCTGCGTCTCCACCTGCATACGGGGCCCACGATGTTCATGTTCGGAAGCGGAGAAGGCGTTGACCCCGGCGTCGACCCCGCAGAAACCTTGTCGAATAAAACACTAATGAATGACTGACTTGACAGGCATCGCATAGCCTAAACCTGTGGGTCTAGAAACGTGAAATTTTGCATAGAAGTTGCTTATGTAACGTAAGTGAGCATTAGGAAAGGATTTTTGAAAGTACACCCCCTAAGAAGGTTGGCTAGGGGATTAAAGTTTGTATTGTATTTGTATAACTTATGTTTAGGCTTCTCTTTACAAATAAAAGTCGGTTGTATTAGCGTTTTTGGAGATTCATGGGGATGAATCTGCAAAAACGCTGGGAAAAAGAGGGTGGGACGGACAGGAGGGAGTGAGAGGATGAGGAGAACACACACCTACAATCCTGCGAGCGCATCCTAAAGCTAGTCATTCAATAATTTGGTAATGATGTTGTTTAGTACCCACAGTACTTAGTACAGAACTACAGTGTTTGTAGCGCTGACATGGCGCCTAGTTCATCGAGGTTTGATGGACTGACATTACGGGTGTATAGGTAATGCAGGCCAACCTTGTCTGGTACTATAAAAAAACCTACAGCTGTTCCTTGCTTCTGATTTCATGAAAGAACATGTAGGTCCCTTCTCATATCGCACTAGGCGGTGGTTTGTACGGCCCTAAAAAAAAGATCTCCCTTGCACAGTCGTGGCGCGCGAAACGCCATCTATCCCTTGCGCCGCCGCCGGTGTTGGCAGCAGTCGCGGCTCAAGCGAGATAGACATGGCACTGTGCGCGTCACGATTGTACAAGGGGGATAGACATACGCTCCACATCCTTTTTTCGCCTGCTCTGGAAACAGTGTATTCTTTGTCCAGGCTTTCAACTCCGACCAACTAAACTGACCAACTAAACTGACCAATTGTGCAGAATGGAACTCGATGAAGGCATCTATTCCGATCAAACCAACTAGTTGATCAGATATTTAATTTGGTAAAATTTTATTCCCAACAGATCAACTGGATAAACGGGTATTCCGACCAACTGAATCGACCAAGGCTTTCCACTCCGACCAACTAAACTGACCGTACAACGCAGTTGTACCACGGTTCCCGGGTGGGGATTTTATAACTTCGCTAGATAGAAAAAAAATCATGATCATGCCTGTTAATTTAGTTACAAAAGGCAAAAAAAAAACTTAGCTAGATAGAAAAAAAAAATCATGAAAATGCCTCTGAATTTAGTTATAAAATGCCTCTGAATTTAGTTATATTTAAGGCAAAAAAAAAAACAAAATTGTTGATCCGTTTCAATTGGTCAGATGGGAACAAATTTAAATTAATAAAATATTCTTATCTGACCAACCAAAAAGTTGTTTCGTTGGGAAAGAAAAATAGTTGATCCGTTTCAATTGGTCAGTTTTAGTTGGTCGGAGGTGAAAGCCTGTCTTTGTCCTATACCTACCTTCTGATCGGGAATGGTTAGGTTGAAGGCGTTGGAAGAATCGTAACCCTCCGGAATGCTGAGATTGAACACGTTGTATTCTGCGGGCTCCCCGGAGGACAGCGTGTTGAGACCGCTCGAGTACGAGGGGATTCGTATCTTGGGGATCTTTCTGTCAGCTTCATTTCTGTAAATTAATCAGCGCTTGGACACTAAGTAGGTGGTCAAGTGGCACGTGGGTTGGACACTTTGGTCGAGGGCTTTAGGCACTTATGCGGGGTCGGTAGGCGGCCGCGTGAGCGTCGCTCCGAGAAGGTAGCGGTGCCGGATTCTCTCGCGCCGACTGAAGTTTGCTCACCTGGCTATCTGCTCGGCGATGGCGGCTAGGCTGGTCGCGCTAGGCAGGTCGGTAGGCGGCCGCGTGAGCGTCGCTCCGAGAAGTTGCGCAGTAGCGGTGCCGGGTTTTCTCGCGTCGACTGAAGTTTGCTCACCTGGCTATCTGCTCGGCGATGGCGGCGGCTAGGCTGGTCGCACTAGGCGGGGTCGCTCCGAGAAGTTGCGCAGTAGCAGTACGGGGTTCTCTCGCGCCGACTGAAGTTTGCTCACCTGGCTATCTGCTCGGCGATGGCGGCTAGGCTGGTCGCACTAGGCGGGGTCACTCCGAGAAGTTGCGCAGTAGCGGTGCCGGGTTTTCTCGCGTCGACTGAAGTTTGCTCACCTGGCTATCTGCTCGGCGATGGAGGCTAGGCTGGTCGCACTAAGCGGGGTCGCTCCGAGAAGTTGCGCAGTACCAGTACCGGGTTCTCTCGCGCCGACCGAAGTTTGCTCACCTGGCTATTTGCTCGGCGATGGCGGCTAGGCTGGTCGCGCTAGGCGAGGTTGGTAGGCGGCCGCGCGAGCGTCGCTCCGAGCTGTTACGCATCAGCGGTTCCAGGTTTTCCTTTTCTCCGCATTCGCGCAAGTCGATGCCCATCTCGGAATCTGTAAGTAGCACAACGCCGCCGTATTGTCTGCATTAGCAAGTTTAGAAATAAACATAGTTCGGCAACGATTATTTAAACGAAAACATTTTATAAGGTAGGCACCTATACTTAAGATAAAACTACTTTCAGTTGTATGTATTACACGTTTCTGGGGCTTAGAAGGCGGGCTTATGATGACAGAATATTATCGAAATTTTAAATTGCACAACCTTAAACTTAAGCTTTGTTAAAATATTGTCGTTGGACCGGAGTGTCAAATAATAGGTACAAACCACAGAGCAAGAAACACCTGGGGACGGGTGGCTGAGGGCAAGCGGCCGCCCATCGCTGTTCTGTGGTACCTGCGGTGGTGCCTTAGAATATGGGAGGTACTTACAAACTAGTTCAGAATTCGATAAATTTTCTCTCATAGTACTCTCAGTTTGGACTCGCGAACAGTCTATACTAAAAACAAATTGAGTCTGTCCACTCGATTACGCCGAAGCCAAAAGGATGGTTGTAATTTTTATAAGGATAGGAGAGGAGTGTAAATCAGTCCTAGATTACTAACCATCTTGTCCGCTTTCAACATTGTCCCTGTCTTCCATCGCGAAATCTGTTTATCTATCCAATTTTCCAGCTCATTGAACACATTTCTCACTACTTGCTCAAGCGTACTTTCAACTGAATGTTTCCCACCAAGAGCAATATTTCATAACATAATTACAATCTCATCAAATAGCTGAAATTACTGTTCAATTTCTATCAAAGACACCAAAACAAACTGGCTGTGTGTGTAAAGCCATTCGGTTTCTTGAAGGCTGAAATTTAACCTATTCCAAGTCGCGAAAGAGCGACGGATTCAAACCTGATATCTTTGTTATCCTTCCATGATTCATTTTACTTATTGCACCTAGATATTACCATAGAGTTAGTGATCGTAAGAGCAGCCATTTTCATTCTTAGAAGATTACTTACACACTTGAGATACATTTCGAATGCTATTAGCGGGTTTCCAAAAGCATTCTATTCAAATTTGTATAGACAATTTCCCAGAATAATACGATTTTCGGTAAGTTTTTTTTCTATCTTATTTGAGGAATTTACCTATTTAAACACTACTTCTTTACACACTTTATACTCTAATATATTTTTCAAAAGGATTCATTCCCTGCCAAGGGAGCCAAGTGGACGGTGGGACTCTGCTATGTCCATTTTGTTCGGAGCGGTTCAGGAAATTATCTCAATGTAAACGCTCATTATTTGCGATGAGTCACTCTCTCAACACTGTGCTGTGCTATAATTTACAAGAGAACTTGCAGCACAACAGCAACTACTTAAAAAAAAAAAATTGGAATCAAACAGTGCATAAGAACTAAAAACAAAACACATTATGAGTATACGAATTAAACCAGTGAAGATTCCCTTCACAAATTAGAAGAAAGAGAGATTTTAACAAATAAACAAGGTAAATATAAATTTTAACTAAGCATACAATATAGTATAGCTTTGCTTTTAACTCTGCTTAATCAGATTGTCAGGATACATACAGCGTGTGGTATGTATGTATATCGTACTTACTGTATTCTCCGATTTCCTGCCAGTTAATTCGCCTGGTATTGCCGTGTCTAGTAGAGTAAGCAGTCGCTCTGTGTTGATGGCTTCGCGTGCGCTATCGCTAGATAAGACGTCTAGAAATCTAGATAATTCATATGTTCGATAGTCCGCCGCGCGCCTCCGTCTCGCCGCCGCCATCCGTATGGATTTTTGTATGTACATGATCCAATATGGGTGGCTGAGTCAGAGGGGCCAAAGCACATGCTCCAGTTAGCCAATTTCACCTCCGAGAAGGTAGGTGCCATACCGGAGACTTCCCTTTGAATTACTGGCTATACTGGACTAGACGAGAACACAGCCGAGGCTGCTATGCGGCCATCTTACGTCCAGCAGGTCTATTCTTGTAAATTCTGACAGCGGAATCAGCGCTGTTGTGGCGCTGAGAGCCACTTTGGTAAGTGGCTCTCAGCGCCACAACAGTGCTGATTCCGCTGTCAGAATTTACAAGAATAGACCTGCTGGACGGTGATAGATATCAACCCAGTCGGCTACAATTTGAGCTAACCACCTAGTAAGGGCACCATTGTTCAATGTTTTCAGTTCATGTAACACTGCAGGTAGGGGACCTCCCTAACTTTATTTTTTATTTTTTATTTTTATGGAAACTGACACGGTTTGGCTACATCACCTGCAACATCCGCGATGTCAAGCCCATAACACCCGGTGAATTAGGCGCCATGTCAGTACTTCCCTTCATTTCATGTCGGCTACACTGAGCTGCGGACGGAAAACACGAACTACTTATTTGCATAGCCGTTTCGACCGACGACGTTTCATTCAGTGCGTAACCCGGGCTAAACATCGGGATAAACGTACTCTTTTAAAATAAAATAAAATAAGATACGATACCGTACTTTTGAAACGGGCTTCATTAATTTGGTCATTCAATCGATCGTCAAAATTGTGGGACAGCGCCTCAGGTCGTGACCTAGCGGTCGCAATGTTGCCCTTATGTGGTAATTAGACTTGGGTTCAACTCCCGATTAGGTGCACGTGCACCGCTTTCGTTTTGATAAGTGCATTTGGTCACGAAAACAATTTGGCGGCATGCTTCAGAATTTGATTTAACTGTTGACACAAACGCAAAACGTTTTAAACGCTTTATAGCTCCAATAAACATTCAACAGTACCTAATAAATAATACATACATACATATCACACACGCTGAATCCCGACAATCGGGGTAAGCAGAGTAATCGGGGTTGTGCTGCAAGAACTCTGGTAAATTACAGGACAACACCGACCACCACGTTTCGCAAAGTATTCTACCAAGATTCAGTCGATCAAGCAGCAAGTAAGGCACGAAGACCCACCTGCTGCATGACTCGATGGAAGTGCCGTGCCAAGGTGAGAGGTGGCGACCCTGTCGCCCTTTAGCACGGCATCTTGTCCCTATCCCTTAGTCGCCTTTTACGACACGCATGGGGAGAGATGCAGTGGGGCTATTCTTTTTAAGTACCGGCCCCAAACGATATAAGTAAATTAGAATATTCACATAAGGTGCAAAGGCGGGCTTATCCCTTACAGATACTTCTTACAGTCAACCTTTGGATGTTTGAAATTCTATTAATATAGTGAAATGTAAGTAGGTAGTAGCAAAAGAGTTTAGCGTGAGAATTAAGATAAAATAATAATAATAAATTTATTAAATAAGCTAGTATGTGTTGTTTTAGTAAATTATTCATTTATTTTATAGATTATTATAATTATACATTGTTTATTTTAGCCAGATTAATTAATTTTAGATTTAATAACAGTTTTAATGTTATTTTATTCTATGCAAGTAAATTTAATTTTCTCTACATTGAAACAGCGAGTACGTATGAATACATACATACCACACGCGGTATCCCGAAAATCAAGGCAAGCAGAGTAATCGGTGTTGTGCTGCAAGTACGTGTTTTCCGTTCAGCAGGTCTATTCTTGTAAATTCTGATAGCGGAATCAGCGCTGTTGTGGCGCTGAGAGCCACCTTGGAAGTGGCTCTCAGCGCCACAACAGCGCTGATTCCGCTGTCAGAATTTACAAGAATAGACCTGCAGTTCAGTGTAGCCGGCATGAAATTTAATGAAGGGAAGCACTGACATGAAACCTAGTTCACCCGGTGTTATGGGTTGACATCACGGATGTTGTAGGACCTTCAACACAGCTTCAGTGTCAGCTTCCATAAAAATAAGTAGGTAGGTACTCTGGTAAATTACATCAAGTAAGTAAGGCACGAAGCTGCATGACTCGGTGGAAGGACCGTGCCAAGGCGAGGGGTGGCCACCCTGTCGCCCTTTAGCACAGCATCGTGTCCTTATCCCTTAGTCAGACATGCACGGGGAGACATGCAGTGGGGGTATTATTTTTAAGTACCGGCCCCAAACGGTTGGTACTGCAGTGAGTGGGGCTAAGTAGTACCTAGTAGACTGTTAGATAAATCGCACGAACGTATCAGCGATTTATCTAACCTACAACCGTAGAATTCTTAGGCTTAGCAATAGGCTTCCGTACTCGCTTCCGTACGGGATACGGAAACCTAAAAAACGTAAAAAATCTCTATACCTGCTTATATTATATAGACGCACTTTTAGAAAAATAGAACTTTTTGGTAGTTTCCTACTTTATTAATGAAACTTAAAAAAATATTTTTTTTTCTCACAACAAAAATGATCATGCATTACGCTTAGTTGTCAACGTTATACTAATAGATAACAAAATAAATAAACAATATCTAATAATTTCCACACTTAAATTAAGCACTAATCGTGTTTTGTTAGGTAAAAGCAAGTTTCTCAGTTTGTTTGTGTTTAAACCTTAATTACTTCGATTTGCTGGTGTGGTCAGTTCTATACACGCTCGCATTAAGTATTGGAATAGGCACCACAACATTAACGTAGCCATGTATATGAACAAACTTTGATCATATATTCTTATAAATATGTTTTTATTTCAGGTTTTTTACAACCGTTTTTAGGTTTCCGTACCCCGCACGGAGGACGACATCAAGTACATCGGCGGCGGAAAGCAGTGGTTCTGTACCGCTGAAGGCCGGGAAGACTCGAGGAAAATTGGAGAGCCGTATGCCCAGCAGTGAACGCATACACGCTGACTGACTGACTGACTGACCCCGTACGGAAATTACCAAGCCTACGCCGTCTACTCTACTAATCGATTCTTAATACGTTTCTTGTATGGTTACCCTTAATTGTTTCCTTTTTCCTTTTAGGCTTCCGTATCCATACGGAGCTTATTACTACGCCTACGCCGTCTGTCTGTCTGTCTGTCCGTCCGTCCGAGGGCTGTATCTTTTAAACAGTATTAGCTAGCCGGTTGAACTTTTCACAGAATGTGTGTTGTTATGGCGGATATCCTAACAAATAATAAAAATAAAAAAACAAACATGTCCGCATAATCCACTCGTTGTCACGTTCGTGTTGTGTTGTGACAGCTCGGCTTTGTGTCGAACGCTAATCTTTCGGTCGTTTATAGTCTGGTTAGCTGAACGTCGCACGGCGCGGCGGCACTGCGCTTTTAACTTCAGATGCTACTAGAAGAGATATTGCATCACCTAGCTCTGACAGGGACCAGGAGGAATGGGCCACGACTGTAGATGGCTATGCATCCAACTATGTTATTTTTTTAATGTAATCCTGTATGAGTGGCTGAGTCGGAGGGGCCAAAGCACATGCTCCAACCAGCGAATATCACCTCCGAGAAGGTAGGTGCCAAACCGGAGACTTCCCTGGATTGCTGGCTATACTGGACTAGAGGAGAACACAACTCAGGCTGCTATGCGGCCATCTTATATCCAGTAATGTGGTATCAATCCAGTCAGCTACAATTTGAGCCTACCACCTAGTAAGGGGCAAGGGAAGGGACCTACAGTTTTTCAGCGGTTCCGAACCGAACGGCGAAGTAGCAGGTGTAGGTATGCACGTACTTTTTTCGTCAGAAAAAACTCGTTGGTACCATCGATGTATGTCGATGGTTGGTACACGCCGACCGGATTCGAACCTCGGACCTCTCGCATGAGAAACCGATGCCTGAAACCACTCGGCCACTCGCCGCTATCGACTTCGCATTAAGAACACACCCTTTCATAGATGAAATAGTAGATAGAATCAAATCTGTATTTTTTGATAGCCACTGGTCTCGAAACACACATGACAAATTAAAAAAATATTTAGTTTTATTTATTGAAAAAGGTTTACAAAGTAATGTTGTTGAAGTGTAAAAATAATATGTTTCTATCAGGAATGTTGCGGATGTTCAAATCCGCATCCGCAAATGCGGAGAACTCATGTGGATGCGGAGGTGAGGTTTTCTTACAAAAAAATAGTTTTCATTAAATACAATAGCCCAATCTTAAAATTTTCTTAATAAAATTGATTGATCAATCATAGATATTAAAAGCATAATCTCTTTTATTCAAGTACTTAAACTCTTCAAGCAATCTTGTTGACATCTGCATCCGCATCCGCGGATGTCGAAAAAATCGCATCCGCAACATCCCTGGTTTCTATAATAATTATGATTGATTATAAATAAAGGATTTCATTTGATCACAGCGTACAACATCAACAATATCTCGAGGAAAGGATTTTATAAAAATGTATACTTTCAAAAACTGTTTCAAACAAGTCAATCGGTCTTCAAACGTGTCCTTTGTGTAGCCGAAAAGATCCTCTTCATCTCTTCTATGTCCTCGAGTATGTTATCCAGTTTCCTGCTCATGCCGCCTATTGGAGTTCTCGTTTCATGTGTGTACTCCGACAGTTTTAACTGTGCCTCCGACGCTGTGTTATTGAGAGAACCTATCAAGTTATCCAATTCTTCGTACAGTCTGTGGTGATTCGTTCGTCCATCTCTGCCACCTCTTGGAGGTCTCGAAGCGACGAAAGTTTTCCCAAAATGCTTGACAGTAGCGTCGTGTATTTCATCGATCTGCTTAGAGAATTTCTTCATAGCTAGAGCTTCATCGTTGATCATCTTCTGCTTGGTCGCCTTTAAGAATATTGCGTCTTTTATTTTCTTAGGGATCGACTTCTTGTTGTACCAACGTGCTCTTCCAGGGTATATCTTGAGTTGGTTATCGACGTTGCGATTCTCGCGGATGCGAGCGCTGATCCTTTTCGGAAGTATCGTGCTGAAGATTCTATTGTAGACGAAGACGTCCAGAGTGCCGAGGAACTCTACCTGCTTGGAGAGTCGCTCGATGTGGCCGAGGGTTTCCAAGTCGTTGATGTCATTGACCGCCACGCCGACGAGTAGATTCATCAGGACGATCGATGCGAGAATAAGAAACGTGATGAAGATCAAACGGACGATGACAAGAGAGAAGGAGGCGATGTGGGTGAACTCCTCGTCAAACTGAGCTTCGTACTCGAACTCGGACGTCATCATCACGACCGTCTTGATGAGCGAGGATATTGGGCCGTCGAACGGAACGGTCGAGTGGAACTGGATCATGAAGGCCAGGGAGAAACCGACCACGAGAAAGCCGAACGTTAGCAGGATCTGAAATACAACTTATTGTTATTTTAGTCGAAACAAACGTTGCATTTTTAGCCATGGAAACTATGTACCTAAGTCATTGTTATGTATCACTATGTATCACTGTCTAAAGTAAATACTTAATCAAGGAGTAGTAGTAAATCGCGCGTTCCTTTTAGTTCAGTGTATTCGACAAAACCAAAGGAGGCATAATGCCTCCTGGTTGTTTCAACAACAACAATGCAAATCGGCAATGATTGTCATAATTTATCTAGTTCCGTCAGGATTTAAGCACAAGGTACTATGGCCAGACATAAGGGGTAGGTACAGCAGAAGTTATAGCTAAACAACCACCTTAGCTTCCACACAATAAACAAACACCATGACATTAAACCTGAACTTTTTTAACTGGAAAGCGCCAAGTGTGGCATCGTAATATCGTTTTACACCTACTAGTAGGTATCTAACGATGCCCATGGACATTCTGTGATGCACGGGAATTGTCATGCCATTATGACAGGAGCCTTTGTACGCCCCTTTTGAAAAATCCTCGGCTGTACTTGGGGGGATATAAATGTGCGGGGAGTGCATTTCATATTTTTCTGGTTCTGTGAATAAATAACCTACAGAACTGGTTGGTGCGCGGTACCCCGAACACTCCGCATGAAATAGGCGATAGAACTCACTTGGAGAGCCGACGTCCGGTTCCTATAGTCTTGCGGTGTTCGATTTTAACTTGTTGAGTTAACCTCAGCAATTTGATAATTAAAAGTCTCACCTTCATAACAGTACTTGCGACCCTCGAGAACATGAGTACGTAGTACCCCCATTTGGGAAATCTTGACAGCAGAAACATGAGGTGTGTCCAGGCGAGGAGAACCGCGAATGTAGCGATGTGACGAGGCCACTCTTTGTACTGGTGGATGAAGGGCAGACTGGCTGCGAACACCACGGAGCCGGTCGTCACCCAACTCTCAACACGCATGACGTGTCCGAGTGGGTTGTTGAAGAAGTAAAGCAGCTTCTGTGGAGGGGTATATATCCTTGAGCTTATTAAAGAAAATTAAAAACGATCCTGTAGTAATCCTTAGTCATCAGCGAACGGAATAAGTATAGGCCTGTCTAAGCTGAATAATTTGGAAATCAAGTCTACAAGATTATTAGTTGAAGAGACCTTCAACTTCCTACTAGCTCTTACCTGCGTGTTGCTAGATCCTTTGAATTTGAATTTCCGCTACGTTGAAACTTTTAAATGTAACGTGATTTAAGAATAAGAAACCGACGACCAACGGAAGCGTACCTTCAATAAAATGATGCATATTGTCGACAGCAAGATGTAAGACCACAAGTCGACGTCCAGCCACTCTGGCGGCTCGTGCTCCGTGTCCTCGTAATAGAAGATGGCCGTAACTAGCACAGTCAGCGCCGCCGTGAACGCACAGTACATCACCAGGATTGCATAGAAGAAAGGCGAAAGCGCCCGCCACTTTAGATACAGAAAACTTTCAACCAAAGGATGCAACAGCAGTCTTCTCTGGCCGTAACGGTTTCCTGTCTTTATCAAGGCCACGATCACTTGCATTTGCTCGATCTCGCAGTTCTTAGGCATCAGCACCGAGTAGTCGACTTCTATCTCGCAGTTGGAGTCTTGAATTCCGAGCCCATTGACGGAGATGTAAGAATCGAAGAGTTCCTCCAAGTATTCTGTGGGACGCGTCAGATTATTAATCATGACGTCGATGGCGGTTCGATTGCTGCTCGTCAGGCTGTCGGTGACGGCAGAGATGTCGGCGCCGGCCTGGAGCAGACACGGGATGGTATCTCTGCTGCCGTGATGAGCCGCCGTATGTATTGGCAGCCAGCCGTGACCGTCCACTTCGTGTATTGTTGTTTTATCGAATGTTAAAATGGCGACAACTACTGACGTGTGACCCAACATAGCGGCGACGTGGAGGGCTGTCAGCTCCGCGTGGGGTGAAGCCGTGGTTCTTAGGCGGACATCGGCACCGTTCTCTAAAAGAATCTTCATGCATTCAGCTCGGTCGTTGAGCGCAGCGTAGTGAATAGCAGCGAAGCCTTGTCGTTTCTCGTCGCACAGCGCATTTATCATGGAGTAGCCGGTATTCTTTTTATCGGTCAAGATTAGCTCCTTCAGAATATCGGCGAATCCAAACTCGGTCGCACGTTGTATAACTGTCACACCTCCTGGCATGGTTTTGTTAAGGGAAGCACCCTCGTTTATAAGAGTTCGGACGCACTCGATGTTGTTATTCGCGATGGCCTTGAAAAGAGCCGTTTCTCCTAATGCGTTTGGGATATCGATGGTGTCCTTTGTTCTGGCGACGCTTAGAACTTCCTGTAGCAACTCCGCGTTTCCGAGAGCAGCGGCAGCATGAATTGCCGTATCTCCATCGTAGGCCTGCACTCCAACGTCGGAGCCGGCTTCCAACGCCGCACACACTCCAGGTATCCATTCGTCGATGACTGCCGCCTGTAGCGCGGTGTATCCGCGTGCGTTCTTTACGTCTACGTTTTGTTGAAATGGTTCCTCGTCGGCCGACAGGGTGTTGACCAAAACCAGGAGTGATTCTTCGAACTGTCGCCTCACGCACGTGTGGAGCGGCGTATCACCGTCGTCGTTGAAGACTCCCGCGTAAGCTCCAGAGTTTAGAAGCTCTTTTATGGCGTCCGTGCAGTCTAGCTCGACGGCTGTGTGGAGAGGACTCGCCGGCTCGCCGACGCCGCCGTATCGCATGGTGTTTTGAGATGCTCCAGCCTCAAGTAGCATCCTCAGCACTGCCAGAAAACTGCACATGCAAACATTATTTTATCTTGCATTCTAAATTTACATTCATAGTACGGTTACAATTTTGTTTTTAACTTGAAGTTTAAAATCTAGAATCCTTTCACGTAATGGTACGAGGGCAAAGTAGCGAGATAGTGTGTCTGGTCTGGATCGTTGTAATATGAGGCTCCCAGGGCATCTGGCGCAGTCCTGCCGCGCTGGTCGAGCGCCGCCGCAAGCACGTCGGCCCAGGCCAGAAGCACCAGGCGCGTGCTGTCGGGGCGAGTGCTGGCCGCCGCCACGTGCAGTGACATCCAACCCTCTCCTGTCAGATGTGTGAACTGTGTGATGGCATATTGTTAAAAAAATAGCGTGACTACGACACTCACTCGTCAGCGGTAACCTGGTCTGGATAGTTGTAATACGCGGCTCCCAAGACGTCGAGCGGGGTCCTGCCGCGCTGGTCGAGCGCCAGCACGTCGGCCCCGGCCAATAGTAGCAGGCGTGTGCTGTCAGGGCGAGTGCTGGCCGCCGCCACGTGCAGCGGCGTCCAACCCTCTCCTATCAGCGGGAACTGTGTGATATCATAGTGGAGGATATAAATGACAGAATCAGAAAATAGTTTGCATAATGGCGTTAATACTAGAGGGTAGCTAGAAATTTGCGTGTGATATGATCGATGCGTTCTGCCAGTAATGACGTACTGAGCAGATACGTGGACCCTGACGATGGGTCTGGTTCACAAATTTATTGTCGCTCACCGAGCTACGGTAAGAGCAATGCTAGGGATTTCTTTCTTCGATAAAATCCATAATGACGAAATACGACGACGAACCAAATTGATAACACATTGCTAAAACATTATCAAATTGAAGTGGCAGTGGACTGGGCACATCTGTCAGAGACCTTTTAATCGCTGGGGTAGACGGGTGCTCGAATGGAGGCTACGTACAAGCAAACGTGATGTGGGACGCCCCCCCCCCCCCCCCCCCGGCTACGTGATCAGACGAACTAAAATAGAAAGCCGGGAGTGGATTGATGAGAAGAGCGGAAAAAATCGCATGGTGGTGTGCCTTGGGAGAGGCATTGTCCAGCGGTAAACCGATATGGGCTGATGATTGTGATGATGATCAATGCTGTCGTATGACATCGCGATTGCAAAAATGACGGCAGCCAGTTTACTACTCACGAACCTTAACCTGGTTTTTCAGGAGTTACATTACTCCAACACTTCCAAGAAATCTTCAAAAGGAGCGTTTTAATCTGAGCGAGGTACTTGAAAAGTTTCTCTCCTGGTGGTAATTTCTTGAGTTTTGATTTCTGCAACCCTGTCTGTCAAAAGTGGGTCGAACTCATTAAAACACTCCACACAGGAAAAGGACATATTTTAATTACACGTTGGATATTTAAGATTACGGTAGCCAAGCATAATAAAAAAAACTCACCACATCCTTGATTTCCCTGCACTCATGATCGAAAGAGTCTTTCCACTCCTTCGGCAGCGGACTCTTGACTTCCATAGTGACGCACTGCACATTGACCAGGTCGTTTCTCAGTTGACTGCAGCAGTAGCGCACGTCAGTTTCGGTCTGTTCTGTGATCTCGCCATCCAGGCGGCTACGCAGGCTCTCGGGGAAGTGCAGAAGGATCGCCACACATTTGTTGTGGCCGCCCCATGCCGCTAGGTGGAGAGGCGTTCGACCGAGGCGATCCATTCGCGTTCGTTCGGCACCTTTGGAAGGTATACTGTTTTGTAGTATTCAGCATCTTTACGTGGTTGACTACATCACCTTGAACACCCGTGATGAACACCTTGGTGAACTAGGTGCCATGTCAGAGCTTTCCTTTAGTCGTGCCGGCTATACTGGACTGAACAGAAGCTGACCACTATCATCGCAAGGTATTAATTCACCGTCAACTTGAGAGGCACGCGGACGTAACTGCTTACTACGTCTTTAGATATCTTCTCAGTTCTCTTACTAAGTGACAAGTGTGGTGTAGGAGCAGACACGTAATGAAACGCCTAGTGCCCGAAAGCAACTGAAATATATTTCATGGTAAACCACATAGGTATACAACGTGCGTGCGTACGCTGGAGTATGTATATGACTAAGGACATCGCCGTAAGTAGTATAGTTAAACCTTAGAGCATTGAGAATGTTAAACCCGCTCGCTTTGGTACCACTACCGTGCTGGATGAAGGTTGGCCGAAACGGCGGCTATGGAATAAAATCCTGTTTTCGTCCATTAAAAAAAAAACCGACACAACTAAAGAGAAGCACTAACACGGCGCCTACGTAGTTCCGACAGAAACAGGTATTAGGACTAATATGATGGGTAAAGCAGTTGGTAATAGCCAACCATGGCAGATTCCATAAAAACTTATCATTAAATTACTAAAAGAATGTACACCGTTTGCTTTAACAGTTCAGAAGGACCAAATTGATCAATTGACCAATTTGTTGTTGACTTTACAGGACATGGGTCATTTGTTTCTCAAATTCGTTCGTCTATCGCACTCGCTAGGGTGTCGAATTTTCAAACATCGTAGCATCAACTTGGACAGCGCTTTGATAGTCCGCAAATCTGCTGGTATTTTCTGGTTTCACGAGGCTAGATGATTTGGCTGTTTCGAGTAAGTACTCCTGGTTCCTCGGCACAGCCACCCAAACTGGTTTTAATAAAAAGAAATCAACAGCGCTATATACCTACCTCTGTTGATGAGCATGGCGAGGATCTCATCTGAACCGGTAGCGGCGGCGAGGTGGCACGCTGAGACAAGATCCAACCGGCAAGTGGCATTTGGATTGGCACCACTGTCCAAGGACCTGGAAATATAGAATGTTTTACATGGTTGGCTACATTCCTGCCATCATCATGACTCATGACATCAGCCAATTACATCATGTTCTTGACGCACCTACGCCCCAATACCCTCGGCCTCGACGCAGCGTCGAGCCATTCGTCTTGTTCGAATTTTTTTTTATGTAATCCAGTACATGCTGCCTTGGAGGGGCCAAAGCGCATGCTCTGACCAGCCAGTATCATCTCCGAGAAGGTAGGTGCCATACCGGGGACTTTCCGGGATTACTGGCTATACTGGACTAGAGGAGAACACATAGCCGAGCCTGCTATGCATGGGCCATCTTACATCCAGTATGGTGGTACGACCCCAGTCAGCTACAATTTGAGCCTACCACCTAGTAAGGGGCAGAGAAAGGGACTTACAGTTTTACACCTGTTCCGAACGGTGGAGCAGCAGGTGTAGGTATGCACGTAAATTTTTTCGTCGGAAAAACTCATTGGTACACGCCGACCGGATTCGAAATTTCGAACCTCGGACATCTCCCATGAGAACCCTATGTACAAACCACTCGGCCACCCGCCGCTCGGACAACCCCCACTCGCCGGAACTGTCTTCCGGCGAGTGTATTTGAATGTGTGCTGTATTTACCTGGACCTGCTCTTGCAAGCGTAATTGTCGGGATTCGTAATGTGAACAATACTTACTTCTCAGCCCACTCCAAGTCATGGCCGTCTATAGCTTCCAACAGCTCTGTGTTCAATCTCCTCAATCGTCTGTCGCTGCGTCTCCTGGAGAAGGGGCCAGCTGAGGTCCTGAAGGGCGATGGGGTCGGGGTTGACTCAGGACTGGAGGCCGGGGAGTCCTGGTGAGGGGAGACAGCCAGGTTGAGGGGCTCCACCCGGCTGGTCGCTCCGGGGCCGCCATTTCTAGGAAATAGATTAGTTAGTCTTTTGAAGCTTGTTTGGATTCTTCAATTCAAGCTGGATAGCGCTTCAATAATCCATAAATCTGGTATGGTGTCTCGCTCAGAGTGGTTTCGGGAGGTGAGATGTATTTGCCTGTTTCCGGACCTATGGTCCCTCGGCACAGCGAACCATAATGGTTTACATAAAAAAATTAAACCCCGAAGCATGGAGCTTACTTATTTACGTTATTACTTAGGAATCTCGTTTACCGTAGGCCACGATGGTTGGTTTTGGCTACATCACCTCATATGTACACCCGCGGTCAACGTGTTTCCGCGACTGCCTTAGGCGAACATGTGATTGCTTTCCCTGCGCTGGCTACACTGGACGGAAAAAAAGAACTATTAGCCGTTTCGAACGACCTTCGTTCTGTGCGGTGTTTACCAATCCGGTCAGGCTTACTGAGCACGACAAGGGAAAGCCACTTTGATGTATCGACATCCCTCAGAATAATGAATCAACGCGAAAAACGGAATTTTACAGAAAAGAGAAAAAATATTATTCTAGACGAATAAAACACTAGATTTTTGTAAAAGTAATAAACTTAAAACAAAATATAGGTACTAAAATTTGCAGGAAAAAAAAGTTTGCTTCGTTTAATTTTCGTTCATGTATGTGCTGTATAAAATGTGTTCTATAAGAAAAACTATTCCACTATAATTTCAGTTCGCTCTTCGTGGAAAAACTAAACATATTTGTCGAATTATAACTTTTTACTGCCTTCTACATGAAAACAATCATAGATGCGAACCCCAAAGAATAAACAAAATATTATAAAGGATTTATTTCATAGTTACGACTTACGGAATCTTGTCCTTATCCCTTAGTCACCTTTTACGACATGCATGGGGAGAGATGCAGTGGGGCTATTCTGGATATTCTGGCGAACCCCACACGGGCTCGCCACCTCTCAACTTGGCACGGTACTTCCACCGAGTCATGCAGCAGGTGGGTCTTCGTGCCTTACTTGCTGCTTGATTGAATCTTGTTCGAATACTTCGCGAAACGTGGTGGTCGGTGTTGTGCTGTAATTTACCAGAGCACACAACACCGATTACTCTGCTTACCCCGATTGTCGGGATTCAGCGTGTGTGATATGTATGTATGTATTACGGCTTACCTGACTTGCAACGGCGACGGCGTGGCCGGCGAGGCGGCAGTTCCGCGCGAGCGCCCTCTCTCGGCGGAGTTGCGCAGCAGTAGACGCAGCTCTACGTCGTCTCCTGCTCTGCCACCTCCTCCATCACCGCTAGCCGCTTCCACGTCCGCGGCTGCAATTAAAGCATCTTATTCACCATCCATCTTGCTGTAAGTCCCGTCAAGGTCGCCGTGCTGGACGTAGCATACACACCACCGTGCGCGCATCCAGCGTGCTAGTTGCAGTCGAACGAGTGAAAGAGATAGCACGTCTGTTGTTTTGTTGTCTATAAAACGTCAAAAATGGGAATTTGCTGTACAGCAAGCCTACACACGATTCAGCACGCACGATGCACGACCGTCCTGCCTGACGTAGGTGCGTCCGGGATATTCATTATCCATCGGCGACGTACGTCACGCTTAGACTAGACAGTGGTGGGGGGACCGTTGCTGGATGAAAAATGCGTCCAGCGGGTCCAGGAAGCAATTAATAATAATTACCGACGTACGTCGAGCCTATTCATTGTCGTTTTTCATCGTGCATCGTGCCTGGCCTTGGCAGGACGTACAGCAGGCTGGATGGGCAGGAAGCAACGCGCAACACGAAGTACAGGGGGCTTATTCCGAATGCTAACGCCTAATCGATCTCGCTTAGGCGAGAGCGAATATCGCTTAGCTCCTCTTTTGTATGACAATTCGTATTTCGTACGCACGCAAACTAATACGCAACGACATGAGAGTGTCGAGATATCGTCCGTGACGAGAGACGTCTGGCGGGAGGGTCTTGGCTGCCGCCGAGTCGGTATCGACTCTCGCTCTCTCGGCGATCGACGATACGTCATAGTGGCGTTCTTTTCATACGAAAGAGGAGCTAAGCGATATTCGCTCTCGCCTCGCCTAAGCGAGATCGATTAGGCGTTAGAATTCGGAATAAGGCCCCAGGTGCTGTCACGAGTTTAGAGCGCTCGGCGAAAGTGGTGCGCGAAAGCGCAGAAGTCACTTTTATTGATTAATTATATATGATATACACGGTCTACGGTATATCGAAAACACAGCTTGAGAGCAAGATTAACTATTTTACTCAGAATTCTGACTACAAAAGTTGTAAAGATCCTATGTCAAATTTTGATACATAATTTGTATCAACTCAATAATGTTAGTACATTACGCATGCTAAGGGAAGGGACCTACAGTTTTACGTGGAATCTGAACCACGCCGCGCCCGATGACGTCGCATACCTTCGACGATTTCTCATCGGTACATAGCACCTATCGCGACCCACCGAGTCTGATGTCGGTACACTGATTCGATTCTGAGCAAAATAATATTTACTTACCATTTCGCATCTTTGCTCCAACACACTCCTTTATTTCTTAAGTACACCTATCTAAATACTCTCTCACGCTTCATCAAACCTTTCAACTTAATACACAGGACGCTTTAAAAATGTCTTTGTTTTCGTATAATTTGTTTCTACGTCTTTGCTTGTGTAAGGTAAGGACGAACGACGCAGCCGAAGTATTTAGTCTGAGTGAGTGGACGCGTCTTATCAGTATCGATGTATAAGATTATTTACTTACAGCTAAAACGTTTGAGGCGAAATCTAGACACATGCTGAGCTGTGAATCTATTGAAGGTGGCACACGTTTCGGAAATGTACCTACGTCTACTTTTTAGGCGGCCGAGGAGCAGGGTTGCCAGATGTCCGGTTTTGGACCGGACAGTCCGGTTTTTGAGGCTTGTGTCCGGTCTCCCAAATAATGAAAAACCGGACACCAAAACGTCCGGTTTCTTCTTCATATAACGCAAATATTTACTTTTACAGAACATTTTAATACTAATATTACTGTGTTCTTCGATTTTTCAGTAAGTTCGATCGATTCAACCCTTTTATTTATTACTCTATCTCCCATCTATTTTTGAACGTAAAGGTCATGAAATATTTGGTGCATAAAATCAACTTTAATTTTGTACTTACCTGAAAAATCAAAGGCCCTTTGATGAAAAATGTCCGGTTTTTTCAACTGAGCCATCTGGCAACCCTGCCGAGGAGTCTGTGCGTCGGTTGGCTTCTCTTGCGAGAGGTCCGAGTTGTTTCTGGGGCCAAATCACATGCTTCGACCAGTAAATATCACCTCCGTGAAGGTAGGTGACATGTCGGAACCTTCCATTAGGATCGCTTGCTATACTAGACTAGAGGAGAACACAGCCGAGGCTGGTATGCGGCCATCTTACATCCAGTACGGTGGTATCAACCCAGTAGGCCAAAATTGGAGCGTACCACCTAGTAAGAGTCATGGGAAGGGACCTACAGTTTTGCACCTGTTCCGAAAGGTGAAGCAGCAGGTGTAGGTATACACGTAAATTTTTTCGTCAAAAAAAAACCGAACGGATTCGAACCTCGGACCTCTCGCATGAGAAGCCGATGCCCAAACCACTCGGCCACCCGTCGCTTACATAAAAAAACACAGCCACACACTTTAATAAAAACCACAGTCAGATTACATTAAAAAAATAGTTTCTAAAAATCGTTCCTCTGTCGCATCGCACCGATATGGGATTGCCTACCGGTGAGTGTTTCCCGATACTTTCAACCTGGGATTCTTCAAATCTTCGTATTAACAAGCTGGATAGCGCTTCTATAGTCCGCAAATCTAGACTTCTGCGCTAGCTGAGAGGAACCTCACAGTATAGAATAGAAAATGCTTCATTGCTGCAAGAAATTCAACAGTAACAAGCACATTAGAACATTTACTTCAAGAGTACTTGCCTCGCTAATGTATAAATTGGATACCTCAAAATATTAGGTATTTATTGTGATAATAACTGACAACTGACAAGATATCCCGGATCTAAGTGAAACACTTATTGTGATAATTACTGACAACTGTCAAGATATCCCGGATCTAGGTGAAACACTTATTGTGATAATAACTGACAACTGACAAGATATCCCGGATCTAGTTGAAACACTTATTGTGATAATAACTGACAACTGATAAGATATCCCGGATCTAGGTGAAACACTTATTGTGATAATAACTGACAACTGGCAAGATATCCCGGATGTCGGTGAAACACTTATTGTTATAATAACTGAAAACTGACAAGATATCCCAGATGAAGGTGAAACACTTTATTGTGATAATAACTGACAACTGACAAGATATCCCGGATCTAGGTGAAACACTTATTGTGATAATAACTGACAACTGACAAGATATCCCGGATCTAAGTGAAACACTTATTGTGATAATAACTGGCCACTGACAAGATATCCCGGATCTAAGTGAAACACTTATTGTGATAATAACTGACAACTGCCAAGATATCCCGGATCTGAGTGAAACACTTATTGTGATAATAACTGACAACTGACAAGATATCCCGGATCTAGGTGAAAAACTTATTGTGATAATAACTGACAACTCATAAGATATCCCGGATCTAAGTGAAACACTTATTGTGATAATAACTGGCCACTGACAAGATATCCCGGATGAAGGTGAAACACTTATTGTGATAATAACTGACAACTGACAAGATATCCCGGATCTAAGTGAAACACTTATTGTGATAATAACTGGCCACTGACAAGATATCCCGGATGAAGGTGAAACACTTATTGTGATAATAACTGACAACTGACAAGATATCCCGGATCTAAGTGAAACACTTATTGTGATAATAACTGACCACTGACAAGATATCCCGGATGAAGGTGAAACACTTATTGTGATAATAATTAACAACTGAAAACTGACTCCCGGGTCTAGTTGAGAGGGTGAATGCGCGTTTACATAGCTCAGTCTTTATTTGGAAGTCACTCGACACGGACGCATGCGTTTGTTTTTGCCGTCGCGAGCGCATCGCAATAAAATTGTTACCACAAAATAAGAACATTGTTACCAGTTAGTGCATAATAAATAATAATAACACATTATGTTTCATCCTAATTTGTATAGAAAGTTTCCCTGAATAATACCAATCTCATTTCTTTTTTCATCTTATTTGAGGAATTCGTACCGTGTGGGGCCGGTACTTTAAAAGAATAGCCCCACTGCATCTCTCCCCGTGTATGTCGTAAAAGGCGACTAAGGGGATATGACTCCCTTCTTATATTACTAGGTGGTAGGGTTTAACCCCGAGTTGGTGCCACCGCACTGAATGAAAGGTCGGTCGAAACGGCTATGTAAGTAGTTTGTGTTTTCCGTTCAGTTGAGTGTAGCCGGCACGACCGAAGGGAAGCACTGACGTGGCACCAAGTTCACCCGATGTTATGGGCTGACATCACGGGATGTTGTAGGTGATGCAGCCAACCGTGTCAGTTTCCATAAAAAAAAAATCAAATTTTTCCACATATTGACAATCTTTATTAACTCTGATAACAAAGTGCACTCTGATCGGAATAGTTCAGATAATTCGCATCTATGTAAACGCTCATTATTTGCAATGAGTCACTGTCAACACTGGCGGAACAGAGTATACTGCTGAAAATGGAGCACCATCAAAATAATCGCTTGTACAATATTGCCAGTTCTGGTCGCGCACAAGGCGAGGCTGGTCTGAGTGAACGGAAAAATCAACTGATAAGATCGCCCTTGATAAATTTTAGTGAGCTCTTTGCCATACTCGGAAATATGTCTGAGTAATATTAAAATTTACTAAACGCTACTAGCACATACATACTGGGTACATTCGATTTAAGATAAGCTAAGGTCGAGTTTTAGTATTATTTTTAGTACTGCGTGGGGCCAGTACCACAGATTACTTCCAGTACTTAAAAGGTATAGCCCTACTGCATCGCTCCCCGTGCATGTCGTGCGAGGCTACTAAGAAATAAGGAAGAGGTGCCGTGCTAAGGGTCGACAGGATAGCCACCTCTCACCTTGGCATGGTCCTTCCACCGAGTTATGCAGAAGGTGGGTATTCATGCCTTACTTGCTGCTTGATAGATATCTTATCCCAATACTTTGCTAAATGTTATGCCAGTGTTATGCTGTAATTTACAAGAGTACTTGCAGCACAACACCGACTATTCTGCTTACCCCGATTGTCGGGAATCCCGACTCGGGATGCAGCGTGTGGTATTTTTCATTAATATTATCGGAAACTCGACGCGTCATTTTATTTTTAACCGACTTCAAAAAAAGGAGGAGGTTCTCAATTCGATTATATATTTTTTTATTTAATAAAGGCGGACGTTAACCGTTTACAAATTCTATGAAACTATTTTCACCAAAAAGGTCTATAAAATGACTGAATGTGGAAAAAAGTTTCAGAGCTTTTTGTCTTTAAATATTGACACTTTTCCAACCCTGAAATTTCGAAACCCTATCCTGAAACACCTTCTATACCACACGCTGTATCCCGACAATCGGGGCAAGTAGAGTAATTAGTGCTGTGCTGCAAGGACTCTGGTAACAGCACAACACCTAAATCGGAACGACGACATAAGAATCTTAACAAGGACCTTAACAGGACACTGCAGACTAAACAAACACCTACATCGAATGGGCATTAGCGACACACCGGTGTGCAGGTTCTGTATAAAAGAGGATGAAACGCCCATACACATCCTTTGTGAATGTGAAGTGTTCATTCACAGTAGAAGCCGTATTCTTGGGGGTTATATTTAAAACTCATGCCAAATACAGGCACCCAACCTCGAGCGAGAATATATTATAATAACTCAGTTCACAGCGGAAATCAGGTTTGGGGGTGTGAACTCTAAACTTTTCAGAGATGACAATAGATCTTGATCTTCCTAGGTCGCAGTGGCAACAGGGGCCCCAACTCTCAAATTTTTTATTTATTTTATTTATTGAAACTGACACCGTTGGCTACATCACCTACAACATCCGTGATGTCAGCCCATAACACCGGGTCAGTGCTTCCCTTCATTTCATGTCGGCTACACTGAACTGGACGGAAAACACGAACTATTTACATAGCCGTTTCGACTGAAGTTTCCTTCAGTGCGGTGGTACCAACCCGGGCGGGTTGAACCCTACAATCTAGTAAGGTAAGAAGGGAAGAAGAACACTTTTGAATCATAATCATGTATGTATTTACGGGTGCATATATTATTATTTTCATTGAACTAACGTTAAGGGGTAGTACAAACAAGCTATGTGACTGCGGTATTGCGGTTAAATGCTCCGGCTTTTAACAAATCTGAGGTCCGTCTGTCGACCGCAGATCCGCCATCTTTTAACTGTCAAACTTTAGCATAAAGGGGTCAAGTTGTGGTAACCAGACTGTACTGACTGTATCTAAGTAACCACAGGAGGTTCTATAGGACTTATGAACTTTAGAACGCTATGTGGCCTTTAGCGCCGGATAGGGGCAAGCTAGTTCGAGTAGGATGAATGTAAAACTAGAAATTAATTTATAGATACACTAGCTTTTGCCCGCGGTTACTAATCGCATGTTAGAGTTTTACATTTTTGCTCACAGCTCAGGCCGCTGATGACGTAGCGTCATACTTTATACTCTAAAATCATCTTGAGAAGTGACAGAATGTAATAGTGAAAATCGTACGTAAATCGATACAGTGGATCTCGAGTTATAAGGATTCACATATTGACGTACTTACATTACACGGCCGGCCGTAGAAAATTCGCTTTATTTATTAAGTAAGTAAAGTAAGTAAAAAAGTTTTTATTAGTTAATTCTAAAACAAATAGAAATCACATTATTCTCACAGTTTTTTTTACATTAGGTATTGCATGTTTTAGATATACATATATGATCAATTGATCACTCCCACCTAAACTGGCCATTAATGGCTGTATGTATTATAGGTGGTTGATCAATAAATTGTACAGTTCTATCTACCTAGTAACAAGAACATCTCAGCACACATCTACCCGCAAACTCATTTATTAGGATGCATATATTATTATAATCATGCTGAATCCCGAATCCCGACAACCGCTGTAAGCAAAGTAAGCAGGTGTTGTGCTGTATAAGTACTCGGGTGAATTGCGGATTTTGAGAACCCACCTATTCTCAAAATCGTTTTTTGTCGCACCGCTAGGGTGTGGAACTAGGGTGTTTTCCGGCGTGCGTGTTTCCCGAATCATTTAACCTGGGTGTCTTCAAACATAATAGATCCTTCTTATTCTTGGTGTCTCCAAACGTATTAGCAGGCCGGACAGCCTAGCAACAGTCCGCAAATCTGCCGGCATGGCACCTATCTGACCTAGGTTTCGCGAAGAAAGGTGTATGTTTTATTAGAATACTATACTAGCTTTTGCCCGCGGCTTCGCTCGCGCGAAATTCGTATTTAAAAAGAATTAAGTGAGTAAGCCCGCCACCCGTACTTTTATTTCGGCGCGCGGAACAATTAGCTTTGTATCTTTGTATGAGCGCCACGTCTTAGCGTAACCGCAATTATATTGAATTTTATTGGGTCTCGTATAGGTAAATTTGTTTGTACGAAGTTTCATCGAATTGAGATGATCGGTTTAAGAGTTATGGAGGAACATACATACATACCTACAGAAAAGATTTATTAAAATCGTCAATTTAGTTTTAGTATCATACATAGAGTCTACAAACGCAGTATCTCATAAAACAAAGTAACTTACTCCATGACCATCCCTTGCAGATTTATTATTAGTAGTATTAATTATATTGTATACTAGCTGAGCCCGCGGCTCCGCTCGCGTGAAATTCGTATTCCAAAGAAGAATGTAAGTAACTAAGGGCGAGGCCGAAGGCCGAGCTGCGTTCAGGTAATCGATAAACCTTCTTAAAGAAAGTAACTAACTAAGGGCGAGGCCGAAGGCCGAGCTGCTTTCAGGTAAACGATAAACCTTTCTCAAATAAAGGAAGTAAGGGCGAGGCCGAAGGCCGAGCTGCGTTCAGGAAGACGACAAACCTTCTGGAAGAAAGGAAGGAACTAAGTGCGAGGCCGAAGGCCGAGCTGCGTTCAGGTAAACCAAAAATCCTCTTCCGCCTTCGGGCCTCGCCCTTAAAGACTTCCTTTCTTCGATAGAATATAATATCGTTTACTCAATCTATTTATTTCATATAAATAAAAAAGTAATATTAATAACTAAATAATTAAACCTACCTAACAAACATTAAAATAACTATACAAACGGGCATTTTCAAATGTTCTTAGAGCACTTGCGGCATTACCCCGCTGGATGGCAAGGCTTACCCTTTGAATGAAGTACATAAGCCCTTGATGACGGGACACCAGTTGCGTCAACCAGCTCAAGCCTCTTTTGGCTTCACTGCTCCACAGACCGAGGGTTTCAACCGCAAACGCAACAAATTCGAAATCTTGAATTATATTTCTATATTTGCTGCGCTGGAGGCTCTCCGCCCCAGCCTCGGCCGCCCCAGCCGCTCTTGAAGATGTCCTAACGTGACTTGGAGCCAATGTGAGAACAAAAGTGGCGTCCCACATCACAGAACTACCCTTAGTCCATGGCACTAAGGTCTCCAGCATCGGGCCTTTTGCCATCCAGCTGGGAATAACCGCGAGGTTCTAGGATGCACGGTATATTTGCCGTTAGAAGCGTGGACTTTATAATAAAATTTAAATTAAATTAACTCAATCTTAATATTAATTAACTTTATTCGAGATGGTTTAGCTTCTTCCTGAACGCAGCTCGGCCTTCGGCCTCGCCCTTAGTTACTTGCTTTCTTCTAGATGGTTTATCATTTGTCAGAACGTAGCTCGGCCTTCGGCCTCGCCTTAGTTGCTTACTTTCTTCATGATGGTTTAGCTTCTTCCTGAACGCAGCTCGGGCTTCGGCCTCGCCCTTAGTTACTTGCTTTCTTCGAGATGGTTTTTCAATTATCCGAACGTAGCTCGTCCTTCGGCCTCGCCTTAGTTACTTACTTTCTTCAAGATGGTTTGGCTTCTTCCTGAACGCAGCTCGGCCTGCGGCCTCGCCCATAGTTACTTACTTTCTTCGAGAAGGTTTATGGTCTTCCAGAATAGAGCTTGGCCTTCGGCCTCGCCCTTAGTTACTTATTTTCGTCAAGAATGTTTTTCTTCTTCCTGAAATTAGCTCCGCCTTTCGCCTCGCCCTTAGTTACTTTCATCGAGAAAGAATATCGTTTACGTGAGCGCAGATCCGCCTTCGGGCCCGTCTTTATTTACTTACTTTCTTTTTTTTAAATACGAATTTCACGCGAGCGAAGCCGCGGGCAACAGATATATAAATTTTATTGCACCAATGACAGCGACATAACTTCGACTTTCAATTATTATTTTTATATAATGAAACAATTTGTCACCGGCCAGCTCACGTCGAGATGACAGTTCTCCGTTGTCAACATGACATTTAAAATTGTTTTTACCTTTACTTTGGACTACGTGATTTTAAACGCGCAATAATGTTTATAATTGTTAATTTTTTTTTATTTTTGTTAATTTTTTTTGCGTATTATGTTAACCCGGCATATAAACTGCCACTATACAAAGTTTCGTCTAATTCCGTTCAGTGGTTTTTGCGTGATGCGCGTACAGACAAACAAAAAAACAAACAAAAATTTTAAAAACTGTTCTAACATGTTCAGTATCTCATTTTAAGCCACCCTGGTTAGTTTTTTTCCGAATACATTCAATGTACAGACTTTCTTACCTCTACGATTTTATTATATGTATAGATACTTTTTTGACGTGATGATGTCACGTCTTATAAATTGATGAACACCGGCTGCACGCACGAAGAAGTGTAACGTTCCATCTAAACCTGTGTGTGCAAGCGAGAGCGCGATAGAGACCTGTGTGTGCAAGCGAGAGCGCGATAGAGAGGCATATACAATAGTAGGAAATACAAAATATTTTTCTCCGTCTTTTGCGAGCCTCGAACCCGCGGTCCCTGCCACCATCACTGACCAGACGTGTTATACACGCGGGCTATCGACCGTCTACTTATCGCTGCAAATTTTCTCAACAGTATGTGACAACAGTATGTGAATTTCATGGAGCGACATCTAGCGTCCACATCTAGCGTCAATATTAAATTAAATACTTCAGCCAGCGGTATGTTTGATTTAGCAGTTAGGTAATTGTTGCAACGTTGAACATGTAGATGGCGTTATGTAGGTTTTTTAAATTTAATTAATAGTCGTTATTTTCTCATATTATTATTTTTTTTTTATTTTTTTTTATGCAAACTTCACACGGTTGGCTACATCACCTACAACATCCGTGATGTCAGCCCATAACACCGGGTGAACTAGGTGCCATGTCAGTGCTTCTCTTCATTTCGCGCCAGCTACACTGAACTGGACGCAAAACACGAACTATTTACATAGCCGTTTCGACCGACGTTTCGCTCAGTGCGGTGGTACCAACCCGGCCGGGATAAACCCTACCACCTAGTAAGGTAAGAAGGGAAGGGACCTACAGTTTAACGTGGTATCCGAACCACGGTCAGCCTCCAACAGTCGGGCGGTCATCCATCCAATAACTGACCGCACCATTAAGCTGCCGAGGCTGACGATCCCTTAGTCGACTTTTACGACATGCGACGGGGAGAGATGCATAAAAAAAAACATTTCCATTTTTTTTTTATTCTATAATTATATTTCATTTTTTTATTAGTTATTATCACATCTTTATCATGTACTTAAATTAATTTTACATGGTAAATATCCGCCGGAACTGATTTACTTTATGACATCATCACGTAAAACTATCGTCCGTAAACCAACTTTACAGACAACCAATTTTTTTATTTATTTTTATATGTATTCATATAATTATAGTTTTTACTTAACTAGAGTGTATTCTTATTATGAACTAGCTGAGCCCGCGGCTCCGCTCGCGTGAAATTCGTATTCCAAAGAAGAATGTAAGTAACTAAGGGTGAGGCCGAAGGCCGAGCTGCGTTCAGGTAATCGATAAACCTTCTTAAAGAAAGTAACTAACTAAGGGCGAGGCCGAAGGCCGAGCTGCTTTCAGGTAAACGATAAATCTTTCTCAAATAAAGGAAGTAAGTAAGGGCGAGGCCGAAGGCCGAGCTGCGTTCAGGAAGACGTTAAACCTTCTGGAAGAAAGGAAGGAACTAAGTGCGAGGCCGAAGGCCGAGCTCCGTTCAGGTAAACCAAAAACCCTCTTCCGCCTTCGGGCCTCGCCCTTAAAGACTTCCTTTCTTCGATAGAATATAATATCGTTTACTCAATCTATTTATTTCATAAAAATACAAAAGTAATATTAATAACTAAAGAATTAAACCTACCTAACAAACATTAAAATAACTATCAAAACGGGCATTTTCAAATGTTCTTAGAGCACTTGCGGCATTACCCCGCTGGATGGCAAGGCTTACCCTTTGAATCAAGTACATAAGCCCTTGATGACGGGACACCAGTTGCGTCAACCAGCTCAAGCCTCTTTTGGCTTCACTGCTCCACGGACCGAGGGTTTCAACCGCAAACGCAACAGATTCGAAATCTTGAATTATATTTCTATATTTGCTGCGTTTGAGGCTCTCCGCCCCAGCCTCGGCCGCGCCAGCCGCTCTTGAAGATGTCCTAACGTGACTTGGAGCCAATGAGAACAAAAGTGGCGTCCCACATCAAAGAACTACCCTTAGTCCATGGCACTAAGGTGATAGCATCGGGCCTCTTTCCATCCAGCCGGGAATAACCGCGAGGTTCTAGGATGCACGGTATATTTGCCGTTAGAAGCGTGGACTTTATAATAAAATTTAAATTAAATTAACTCAATTTTAATATTAATTAACTTTATTCGAGATGGTTTAGCTTCTTCCTGAACGCAGCTCGGCCTTCGGCCTCGCCCTTAGTTGCTTGCTTTCTTCGAGATGGTTTATCATTTGTCAGAACGTAGCTCGGCCTTCGGCCTCGCCTTAGTTACTTACTTTCTTCAAGATGGTTTAGCTTCTTCCTGAACGCAGCTCGGCCTGCGGCCTCGCCCATAGTTACTTACTTTCTTCGAGAAGGTTTATGGTCTTCCAGAATAGAGCTCGGCCTTCGGCCTCGCCCTTAGTTACTTACTTTCTTCAAAAATGTTTTTCTTCTTCCTGAACTCAGCTCCGCCTTCCGCCTCGCCCTTAGTTACTTTCATCGAGAAAGAATATCGTTTACGTGAGCGCAGATCCGCCTTCGGGCCCGCCTTTAGTTACTTACTTTCTTTTTTTTTAATACGAATATCACGCGAGCGAAGCCGCGGGCAACAGATATATACATTTTATTGCACCAATGACAGCGACATAACTTCGACTTTCAATTATTATTTTTATTTATCAAACAATTTGTCACCGGCCAGCTCACGTCGAGATGACAGTTCTCCGTTGTCAACATGACATTTAAAATAGTTTTTTACCTTTACTTTGGATTACGTGATTTTTATTATATTTTTTAATTATTATGTTCATCCGGGATATACACTGTCACTATAAAAAGTTTCGTCAAATTCCGTTCAGTGGTTTTTGCGAGATGCGCTTACAAATAGACATTTTTGCATTTACGATTTTATGATATGTATAGAAAGAATAGATATGTATAGACTATTGTGTTCAAGTTATAAAAAAGAAGAACTGTCATTTTCGTTGTATCTACTTATTTTTAAATTTCGAATGAATATTTTATTCAAATTGTATTTGCTGACAGTTCTCAAGATATAATTATGCACTTTGGACTACGTGATTTTAAACGCGCAATAATGTTTATAATTGTAAATTTTTTTTTTATTTTTGTTATTTTTTTTTACGTATTATGTTAACCCGGCATATAAACTGCCACTATACAAAGTTTCGTCTAATTCCGTTCAGTGGTTTTTGCGTGATGCGCGTACAGACAAACAAACAAACAAACAAAAATTTTAAAAACTGTTCTAACATGTTCAGTATCTCATTTTAAGCCACCCTGGTTAGTTTTTTTCCGAATACATTCAATGTACAGACTTTCTTACCTCTACGATTTTATTATATGTATAGATTTTATTTTCAATTGTCTCAGTCGAGTCTTTGTAAATTGTTCTTGTGCTTGTTTGTTTCTGTTGTATATTTTTCGAGAAAATAAAGTATTTTCTATCTATCTGACTATTACATGTACGTATCTAACAATGAATAGTATTTATGAAAATTTTCGACTGTCCCACAAGATCCAATCTGTATGGTCATCGTATAGCGTCGATAAGCATTGAGAAAGATCTTAATTCAACTTCAACCGAAGTAGACTGTATGCGGGCGGACCACAGAACAACTAAACACACAATACCGGAAGTGACCGTGTGGGCCCGGTTTTTTTTTTTTTTTTTTTTTTTTTTTATGGAACCTGTTTAATGTCAGCCCATAACACCGGGTGAACTTGGTGCCACGTCAGTGCTTCCCTTCGGTCGTGCCGGCTACACTGAACTGGACGGAAAACACAAACTATTTACATAGCCGTTTGGACCGACCTTTCATTCAGTGCGGTGGTACCAACCCGGGCGGGTTAAACCCTACTACCTAGTAATATAAGAAGGGGGTCATATCCCTTAGTCGCCTTTTAAGACATACACGGGGAGAGATGCAGTGGGGATATTCTTTTAAAGTACCGTAATATGGATGAAGAAGAAATTGCGAGCATGAACAATGAAAACAGGGAGAAAAAATAGATGATTTTATAATAAATTAATATCGATAGCGTAATATCGACTAAATCACTGCACTAGGTCATCACGTCAACATTCCTTAAACTTCCTCGGAGCTCGCGCGCGGTCTGTAGTGCCAATAGTCTCCGAGTAAAATGACTGTGACATACGGACGGATTGACATGATGAAATTATAAGGGTTCCGTTTTTGTTCTGGTTCCGTTGGCTACGGAACCATAAAAATATATAGTACAGTACAGAAATGCATATGAGACTTCGTTGAAACGTTCTCTCTCCCTTAGGGACTTTGAGCCATAAGTAGTAGAGCAGATGAGTCTATGGCGTTGATATTACCGAATGATTGTTTTAAAAGCCCTAAAAATGGTCTGAATACAGTTACCGCTGAAATTGTTGTCATATTAATGTGCCCCTTCCATATCACATAATTATTAATTATTAATCTATGTTCCATGGTGCCTACCACCCAAACTTCTCTCAAAGTTCAACCGATCGTTTGTTGATGATAGATAACATTCAGCGTAGGTAGATATATACTTAGGGCAAGAAATATTAGCTGGCTACTTAAATAGTAGGTATTTAGGTAGTACCGTGACCGATGACCGGACAAAACCAATATCAAGAACAAAAAAAAAAAACCCCCCGACCCTCAAAAAGTCTAAAATAATTCCCGTTTCTGAGTTGCCAGAGTCAGGCATATATTTTATTTCCTTAGCGGTCCTCCGACTCCTTTAAGTATTAAGTAAACGGATTTTTTTAAATGTGTAATCTAACTTTTATTTCATTAAAAAAAAACACATGCAAATCGGTCCACTTTTTAAGATAATAAATTTTTTGATTACTTAAAACCATCCCGATTAAACCAGCTTTCTAATAAAAAAAACCGCATCCAAATCGGTCCATCCGTTTGGGAGCACAAAGAAGGTCCCGTTTTTCGGTTTTTCGCATATATCTCGAAAACGGTGCATCATATGAAAAAAACTGTTCAATTACGGAATAAGAGGTGATAAAATTCTCTACAACTTTGATATATACACTTTTTACCAATTCTCAATCGTTGTCGAGCGAGATATAAGGTCCGAAAAGAGGCCGATTTTATTTGCAAATAAAAGCAAAAATCTGTTTTTATCATACATTGCTATACATATAGGCCAGGAAACGAATGTCCTGGCCTATATGTCGTACTTCCCATAAAAAACGGGGTATGGCTGTGTCGTGGGCACGGCCGTGTGTTTTACGTAAATACGTGTACGTAGCGGGTAATATTTTCCTAGAGCGTATTACGTACCGAATTCTTTGATCTTTTAGCTATCGAGTGGTGTAATTAAATTTTGGATGTAAATGATAGATATGAAGCTACAATACATACAACACCAAACTGTATCCCCCGATTTTGTTATCATCAGTTTTCTGGATTGGCTCCCACTATGGAAGCAAATTCAGCAAAGCAAAGCAAAGACGTATTCACGTCAAAAAAGTAACATCCCTATTTTTGCGTCCGGGATTAAAAATAAAAGTCACGGAATAACACAATAATTCATAACGTATATAGGTACAGGCCAGTTTGTAATTTTCAATAATATGCATAGTCATCTAGGATGCAGCATCTCGGACCGGTTCGGCTACGTGCTAAGGTTCCGTATTTCAGTATTTAAATGGTCGTAAGTGATCGAGCGCTCAAAACAATATTTACGATTCGCTTTTGCGACTTGAGTTTATCTCACTTCTGAATTCACGATTATCTTTCAAGACTTTTATGTGTATTAGTAATGACATCAGATACCATCTCTATAGTATTGTATTGTATGTACCTCTAGCACGTAGGAGGGGAGCACATTGCGCATTCTTGGAGGACATAAAATTGCGGCATTCCCAATGGCTCTAGCCTCTAGCTGGGTGGCCGATAGAACATAAATATGTGCGGTGCTACTCTGTGCGCTGCAACGACAAAATTCCCCTGAATTCGATGTCGATAGGAATTTTTCGGTATTTCAACTCCCACATGGCGAATCTGTCAACGTTTTTTCGTTCTGACACTAAGGTGGAAGTTTTTATACCACACACGCTGTATTCATTGACTTGTAATTATGTAAATAGTAGGTAGTATATATAGTAGGTATATTTAGTCTATCTTTACTTATGGTATATATCTGGTATGGTACATAGGTATAATATTTACATAATGTGTAACTATTAATATTTAAGTTTATATTATCTTTTGTATTTCAGTAACTCTGTCATCATACATAACATATACAGCAAAGATTTAAATCGATAGATAGAGCATAGTCTAACATGGCGCACTAAAGACAATGTCACCAGTGAAAGGGCCGCATGCGGCTACTTCGCATCAGTCTTAGCGCCACGCGCGTGCTGAGAGGTCGTTCCACGGAACGGAACGGAACGCGCCGATTAGCGAGTGCAGAGCGTTAGCGTTTTGTTAACAAAAGCGTTTTGTCTCTCTCTCTCTCTCGACTTGCGTTTACTTACTTAAAGGAGTCGGGGGACCGCTAAGTAAATAAAATATAAAAATTCAGAGCTGCGCAGGAATTTACTTAGTGGTCCCCCGACTCCTTTAAGTAAGTAAACGCAAATTATTTTAGACTTTTTAAGGGTCGGGGGTTTTTAAATTTAAAATTTTATTTGAGTGAAATAAATAAAGTATTACTAGCGTCAGGGCGTGTCCATAAGAACTTAATAAATGCCTTCACTAAAAGTGGTGGACAAACGCGAAGTGCCCACCACTTTCTTGTTAAGGCGGTGACAAACGCCAAATACGCAAAACATGCAAAAAGTGCGACAAAGAAGGTCCAAAACTGACCAATTGACACACATTCAGAAAATTAAAAAAATACCAACCTATATTTTGGTTCCTTACCAACAAAGTGCATTGCTGGTTTTTTTTAATAATGAGTAAAAGTAAGTAATAAACATAAAATTAAAAATATATAAAAAAAGGATGAATTTTTGAAAATCTGAGTATGTGTGTATTATTACAATTTTACAATACCACCGATTCAAAGGTCACAAAGCTCTGAGAAAACTCTATTCAATTTGTTTTATTATTTTATCCACGAAAGGAGATAAAAATAAAAAACAAAAAACGCCTACATGAAATTATTGACGTAATTCTTGAGTCGGAAGGGTAAAATTTTTGCCTTCGTCAATTTAGCAGGCACTTCAATACTAGATACAATTTTAGTTCCGGGCTCGCTTGCTCGCTCCTGCCCTGCTGCGCCCGCGTGTCGGTCGTCATTTCTGTCTTCTGTGTTTGGATCGTATGGAAAAAAGATAGGTAGGTTAGGTATATTTGTACCGTGTGGGATGGTAATTTAAAATAATAGCCCCACTGCATCTCTCCCCGTGCATGTCGTAAAAGGCGACTGAGGGATTTTTTTATGTAAACTGACACAGTTTGCTATATCACCTATAACATCCGTGATGTCAGCCCATAACACCGGGTGAACTTAGGTGCCATGTCAGTGCTTCCCTTTGGTCGTGCCGGCTACACTAAACTGGACGGAAAATACAAACTATTTCGGGATATGACTCCCTTCTTTTTTTCCGTCCAGTTCAGTGAAGCCGGTACGACCGAAGAAAAGCACTGACATAGCACCTACTTCACCAGTTGTTACGAGCTGACATCTCGGATGTTGTATTGTAGGTGATGTTGCCACCTTGTCATTTTCCGTACCAGTATACAGTACGACCGTATCAGTAATATCTCTCTTCTGTGGTATCTATCAGTATACGCTCCGGTACGTAACTTGACGGGGCGTTATACGCATGGCTTTCGTTGGTATAACCACAGAATAACTAATAGGTACTGTGGTATAACGCTGTCTGCGCTTGAGATGCAAGGACTATAGAACCGTGCCTAAATAAAAGTGCCTAGCAACAGCGGCGCGGAGCCTCCCGCGCCTCCACCGCGCCGCCGCCGCCGCCTCCGCTGCCGCCGCCGCCGTGCCGCCTCCGCACCGCACGCTGCTACTGAGTTACCGCACCGCACCGCACCCCACCGCACCGTGCCATGCTGCCGCCGCGCGCGCCGCGCGCGCCGGCCGGTACCTATGTTGCTATGATATTTGCCATACATACCTAAATGCCTATCTACCTATTACCTACCTACCTATTTTTATTTTAGTTTTCATCGATAGTCTATTTAGAGGTTTATAAAAAGTGGTAAGTACATGAACTAAAATAATTTGGAAGAAATTACAATAAAATGTTATTTAGGTAAAATAATAAAAAATAAAAAATTAGAATCACGCATCAGTTACATAAGCCACAATCATTTTAATAATTAAAATAATAAAAAAGCAAAAAAAAAAAACATACGAAAGTGGGATTCGAACCCCGAACCATCAACTCTTTAGGCTGATAGCGACAAACTACGCTAAATGTGACTTGAACGTGCGAAGCGAAATTAGCAGTCGCATGGTACAATAAGTAGAATTCCCGAATGCTCAAGGTCGTTGGCGTTTGTCACGGCCTTAAGGCCGTGGCGCGCGCGGCGGCAGCATGGCACGGTGCGGTGGGGTGCGGTGCGGTGCGGTAACTCAGTAGCAGCGTGCCACTCACGCATGCAAGCAAGCAATAACAAGGCGCTCCTCCGCGCCGCGCCGCCGCTCCTCCGCGCCGCGCCGCGCCGCCGCGTCGTCACCGCTCCGCGCCACCACAGTGCCGCCGCCGCCGCCGCCCCCGCTCCGCAGCGCGCCGCTGTTGCTAGGCTACTTTTATTTAGGCACGGTTCTATAGTCCTTGCATCTCAAGCGCAGACAGCGTTATACCACACCCGTGACACTAGTCACATTTTCTATGAAGCGGCCGAAAATGTGTACCTACTGCTCACGTACGCGGGCGCCTTTGCGTGTATTGGTGCGACCTCGATAACTTGGGTACAGGGTTGGCACTCTTTATGAGAAGTTTGTAGTGGACAATATTATAAATTATATTTGATGTAATTTAAAAGGAAACATTTTTAATTATGACTATCTATGTATATGTACCTCTTAACATTATTGGAGGGCAAGAAAAAAAGAAAAACATCAACTTATATGCACATGTTTTATTTTTACTCGCTAACTAAACGACAATTTTGCAGTGAAAGTTTCACTAAATTTTGGAAACTTTGCAATAGGTATTCCATTTTTATTATTTTTAAGCCGAATCGTATGTGAAGCTAAAGTGAAATTTTCAATGTATACTTGCCGCCATTTTGAACTTTTTAGTTACTGGACCGATTGCTTTCAAAATTGATATCTGGGTGTCTGTGTAGGCTCTGAATACGAATCTGTAATCAAAATTAAAAAAAAGTGGCCGCCATTTTGAACTTTTTAGTTACTGGACCGATTGCTTTCAAAATTGATATCTGGGTGTCTGTGTAGGCTCTGAATACGAATCTGTAATCAAAATAAAAAAAAGTGGCCGCCATTTTGAACTTTTCAGTTACTGGACCGATTGCTTTCAAAATTGATATCTGGGTGTCTGTGTAGGCTCTGAATACGAATCTGTAATCAAAATAAAAAAAAGTGGCCGCCATTTTGAACTTTTCAGTTACTGGACCGATTGCTTTCAAAATTGATATCTGGGTGGCTGTGTAGGCTCTGAATACGAATCTGTAATCAAAATAAAAAAAAGTGGCCGCCATGTTGAACTTTTTAGTTACTGGACCGATTGCTTTCAAAATTGATATCTGGGTGTCTGTGTAGGCTCTGAATACGAATCTGTAATCAAAATAAAAAAAGTGGCCGCCATTTTAAACTTTTCAGTTACTGGACCGATTGCTTTCAAAATCGATATCTGGGTGTCTGTGTGGGCTCGGAATACGAATCTGTAGTCAAAATTAAAAAAAAGTGGCCGCCATTTTGAACTTTTTAGTTACTGGACCGATTGATTTCAAAATTGATATCTGGGTGTCTGTGTAGGCTCTGAATACGAATCTGTAGTCAAAATTTAAAAAAAGTGGCCGCCATTTTGAACTTTTCAGTTACTGGACCAATGGCTTTCAAAATCGATGTCTGGGTGTCTGTGTGTGCTCTGAATACGAATCTGTAGTCAAAATTAAGTGGCCGCCATTTTAAACTTTTTAGTTACTGGACCGATTGATTTCAAAATTGATATCTGGGTGTCTGTGTAGGCTCTGAATACGAATCTGTAGTCAAAATTTAAAAAAAGTGGCCGCCATTTTGAACTTTTCAGTTACTGGACCAATTGCTTTCAAAATCGATGTCTGGGTGTCTGTGTATGCTCTGAATACGAATCTGTAGTCAAAATTAAGTGGCCGCCATTTTAAACTTTTTAGTTACTGGACCCATTGCTTTCAAAATAGATATCTGCGTGTCTGTGTGGGCTCTAAATATGAATCTGTAGTCAAAACTAAAAAGTGCAAGATGGCGGCAACTATTTTTAAATTTTGAAAACGGATTCGTATTCAGAGCCCATACAGATACCCAGATATCAATTTTGAAAGCAATCGGTCCAGTAACTAAAAAGTTCAAAATGGCGGCCACTTTTTTTTAATGTTCACTACAGATTCGTATTCAGAGCCCACGCAGACACCCAGATATCGATTTTGAAAGCAATCGGTCCAGTAACTAAAAAGTTCAAAATGGAGGCCGTTTTTTTTTTATTTTGACAACGGATTCGTATTCAGAGCCCACACAGACACCCAGATATTGATTTTGAAAGCAATCGGTCGAATAACTAAAAAGGTCAAAATGGCGGCAACTTTTTTTAAATATTCACTACATATTTGTATTCAGAGTCCACACAAACACCCAGATATCGATTTTGAAATCAATCGGTCCAGTAATTAAAAAGTTCAAAATGGCGGCAACTTTTTTTAAATGTTCACTACAGATTCGTATTCAGAGCCCACACAGACACCCAGATATCGATTTTGAAAGCAATCGGTCCAGTAACTAAAAAGTTCAAAATGGCAGCCGCTTTTTTTAAATTTTGACAACGGATTCGTATTCAGAGTCCACACAGACACCCAGATATCGACTTTGAAAGCAATCGGTCCAGTAACTAAAAAGTTCAAAATGGCGGCCACTTTTTTTAAATTTTGACAACGGATTCGTATTCAGAGTCCACACAGACACCCAGATATCGACTTTGAAAGCAATCGGTCCAGTAACTAAAAAGTTCAAAATGGCGGCCACTTTTTTTAAATTTTGACAACGGATTCGTATTCAGAGCCCACACAGACACCCAGATATTGATTTTGAAAGCAATCGGTCGAATAACTAAAAAGGTCAAAATGGCGGCAACTTTTTTTAAATATTCACTACATATTTGTATTCAGAGTCCACACAAACACCCAGATATCGATTTTGAAATCAATCGGTCCAGTAATTAAAAAGTTCAAAATGGCGGCAACTTTTTTTAAATGTTCACTACAGATTCGTATTCAGAGCCCACACAGACACCCAGATATCGATTTTGAAAGCAATCGGTCCAGTAACTAAGAAGTTCAAAATGGCAGCCGCTTTTTTTAAATTTTGACAACGGATTCGTATTCAGAGTCCACACAGACACCCAGATATCGACTTTGAAAGCAATCGGTCCAGTAACTAAAAAGTTCAAAATGGCGGCCACTTTTTTAAATTTTGACAACGGATTCGTATTCAGAGTCCACACAGACACCCAGATATCGACTTTGAAAGCAATCGGTCCAGTAACTAAAAAGTTCAAAATGGCGGCCACTTTTTTTAAATTTTGACAACGGATTCGTATTCAGAGTCCACACAGACACCCAGATATCGACTTTGAAAGCAATCGGTCCAGTAACTAAAAAGTTCAAAATGGCGGCCACTTTTTTTAAATTTTGACAACGGATTCGTATTCAGAGTCCACACAGACACCCAGATATCGACTTTGAAAGCAATCGGTCCAGTAACTAAAAAGTTCAAAATGGCGGCCACTTTTTTAAATTTTGACAACGGATTCGTATTCAGAGTCCACACAGACACCCAGATATCGACTTTGAAAGCAATCGGTCCAGTAACTAAAAAGTTCAAAATGGCGGCCACTTTTTTTAAATTTTGACAACGGATTCGTATTCAGAGCCCACACAGACACCCAGATATCGACTTTGAAAGCAATCGGTCCAGTAACTAAAAAGTTCAAAATGGCGGCCACTTTTTTTAAATTTTGACAACGGATTCGTATTCAGAGCCCACACAGACACCCAGATATCGACTTTGAAAGCAATCGGTCCAGTAACTAAAAAGTTCAAAATGGCAGCCGCTTTTTTTAAATTTTGACAACGGATTCGTATTCAGAGTCCACACAGACACCCAGATATCGACTTTGAAAGCAATCGGTCCAGTAACTAAAAAGTTCAAAATGGCGGCCACTTTTTTTAAATTTTGACAACGGATTCGTATTCAGAGTCCACACAGACACCCAGATATCGACTTTGAAAGCAATCGGTCCAGTAACTAAAAAGTTCAAAATGGCGGCCACTTTTTTTAAATTTTGACAACGGATTCGTATTCAGAGCCCACACAGACACCCAGATATTGATTTTGAAAGCAATCGGTCAAATAACTAAAAAGGTCAAAATGGCGGCAACTTTTTTTAAATATTCACTACATATTTGTATTCAGAGTCCACACAAACACCCAGATATCGATTTTGAAATCAATCGGTCCAGTAATTAAAAAGTTCAAAATGGCGGCAACTTTTTTTAAATGTTCACTACAGATTCGTATTCAGAGCCCACACAGACACCCAGATATCGATTTTGAAAGCAATCGGTCCAGTAACTAAGAAGTTCAAAATGGCAGCCGCTTTTTTTAAATTTTGACAACGGATTCGTATTCAGAGTCCACACAGACACCCAGATATCGACTTTGAAAGCAATCGGTCCAGTAACTAAAAAGTTCAAAATGGCGGCCACTTTTTTAAATTTTGACAACGGATTCGTATTCAGAGTCCACACAGACACCCAGATATCGACTTTGAAAGCAATCGGTCCAGTAACTAAAAAGTTCAAAATGGCGGCCACTTTTTTTAAATTTTGACAACGGATTCGTATTCAGAGTCCACACAGACACCCAGATATCGACTTTGAAAGCAATCGGTCCAGTAACTAAAAAGTTCAAAATGGCGGCCACTTTTTTTAAATTTTGACAACGGATTCGTATTCAGAGTCCACACAGACACCCAGATATCGACTTTGAAAGCAATCGGTCCAGTAACTAAAAAGTTCAAAATGGCGGCCACTTTTTTAAATTTTGACAACGGATTCGTATTCAGAGTCCACACAGACACCCAGATATCGACTTTGAAAGCAATCGGTCCAGTAACTAAAAAGTTCAAAATGGCGGCCACTTTTTTTAAATTTTGACAACGGATTCGTATTCAGAGCCCACACAGACACCCAGATATCGACTTTGAAAGCAATCGGTCCAGTAACTAAAAAGTTCAAAATGGCGGCCACTTTTTTTAAATTTTGACAACGGATTCGTATTCAGAGCCCACACAGACACCCAGATATCGACTTTGAAAGCAATCGGTCCAGTAACTAAAAAGTTCAAAATGGCAGCCGCTTTTTTTAAATTTTGACAACGGATTCGTATTCAGAGCCCACACAGACACCCAGATATCGACTTTGAAAGCAATCGGTCCAGTAACTAAAAAGTTCAAAATGGCGGCCACTTTTTTTAAATTTTGACAACGGATTCGTATTCAGAGCCCACACAGACACCCAGATATCGACTTTGAAAGCAATCGGTCCAGTAACTAAAAAGTTCAAAATGGCAGCCGCTTTTTTTAAATTTTGACAACGGATTCGTATTCAGAGCCCACACAGACACCCAGATATCGACTTTGAAAGCAATCGGTCCAGTAACTAAAAAGTTCAAAATGGCGGCCACTTTTTTTAAATTTTGACAACGGATTCGTATTCAGAGCCCACACAGACACCCAGATATCGACTTTGAAAGCAATCGGTCCAGTAACTAAAAAGTTCAAAATGGCAGCCGGTTTTTTTAAATTTTGACCACGGATTCGTATTCAGAGCCCACACAGACACCCAGATATCGACTTTGAAAGCAATCGGTCCAGTAACTAATAAGTTCAAAATGGCAGCCGCTTTTTTTAAATTTTGACAACGGATTCGTATTCAGAGCCCACACAGACACCCAGATATCGACTTTGAAAGCAATCGGTCCAGTAACTAAAAAGTTCAAAATGGCGGCCACTTTTTTTAAATTTTGACAACGGATTCGTATTCAGAGCCCACACAGACACCCAGATATCGACTTTGAAAGCAATCGGTCCAGTAACTAAAAAGTTCAAAATGGCGGCCACTTTTTTTAAATTTTGACAACGGATTCGTATTCAGAGCCCACACAGACACCCAGATATCGACTTTGAAAGCAATCGGTCCAGTAACTAAAAAGTTCAAAATGGCAGCCGCTTTTTTTAAATTTTGACAACGGATTCGTATTCAGAGCCCACACAGACACCCAGATATCGACTTTGAAAGCAATCGGTCCAGTAACTAAAAAGTTCAAAATGGCGGCCACTTTTTTTAAATTTTGACAACGGATTCGTATTCAGAGCCCACACAGACACCCAGATATCGACTTTGAAAGCAATCGGTCCAGTAACTAAAAAGTTCAAAATGGCAGCCGCTTTTTTTAAATTTTGACAACGGATTCGTATTCAGAGCCCACACAGACACCCAGATATCGACTTTGAAAGCAATCGGTCCAGTAACTAAAAAGTTCAAAATGGCGGCCACTTTTTTTAAATTTTGACAACGGATTCGTATTCAGAGCCCACACAGACACCCAGATATCGACTTTGAAAGCAATCGGTCCAGTAACTAAAAAGTTCAAAATGGCAGCCGGTTTTTTTAAATTTTGACCACGGATTCGTATTCAGAGCCCACACAGACACCCAGATATCGACTTTGAAAGCAATCGGTCCAGTAACTAATAAGTTCAAAATGGCAGCCGCTTTTTTTAAATTTTGACAACGGATTCGTATTCAGAGCCCACACAGACACCCAGATATCGACTTTGAAAGCAATCGGTCCAGTAACTAAAAAGTTCAAAATGGCGGCCACTTTTTTTAAATTTTGACAACGGATTCGTATTCAGAGCCCACACAGACACCCAGATATCGACTTTGAAAGCAATCGGTCCAGTAACTAAAAAGTTCAAAATGGCGGCCACTTTTTTTAAATGTTCATATGATTAAGATTCGCTCCGGTGAAGGAAAACACCGTGAGGAAACCTGTGCACAGCAGTACATATAAAATTGTTGTGGACACCGCTTCCAATCCAGCTTGTCACGTGGAAATGTATAACAATTCCCTTCCATGTTCATGGGAAAGGCTTGCGCTCAGTAGTAGGACATTAAAATTGACTCAAGAAGAAGAATAAGAAACCAAATTGATATCTGATTTGTGTAACATAAATTTCATTATTTCACATAAGAATGAAAATTTCACAGTAATTTTGCAGAAAGTGCAAAATTTCACTGCAAAATTTCAAGTGAAATTTTTGTGCAAAATTGCGCCTTGCATCTCTAAGTAAGTGCGAACAAGGAGGTTTGAAGTCCACCGCGCGCGCGGGCGCGGCCGGCCCGATCGTTGTTCTGTGCTGTGAGTGCGAAAGAACCGCGCGCGTACGTGTAAGTAGCTACTACTCCCTCTCGAAGGTGCGCTCGCTCTCCTCTTGACAGTCGGTGCCAGCCTGACTAGCCGTCCGCCAGAAGTCGACCAGACAGCGCTCGCGGGCTGCGGGGCGCGGGGGGAAGCAAACTCGCTTCGAGGCGGAGCGTCGCTTCTATACGCCAGTATTATAAGTATTCTATGGTTATACCACAGTACCTATTAGTTATTCTGTGGTTATACCAACGAAAGCCATGCATATAACGCCCCGTCAAGTTACGTACCGGAGCGTATACTGATAGATACCACAGAAGAGAGATATTACTGATACGGTCGTACTGTATACTGGTACGGAAAATGACACGGTGGCAACATCACCTACAATACAACATCCGAGATGTCAGCTCGTAACAACTGGTGAAGTAGGTGCTATGTCAGTGCTTTTCTTCGGTCGTACCGGCTTCACTGAACTGGACGGAAAAAAAGAAGGGAGTCATATCCCGAAATAGTTTGTATTTTCCGTCCAGTTTAGTGTAGCCGGCACGACCAAAGGGAAGCACTGACATGGCACCTAAGTTCACCCGGTGTTATGGGCTGACATCACGGATGTTATAGGTGATATAGCAAACTGTGTCAGTTTACATAAAAAAATCCCTCAGTCGCCTTTTACGACATGCACGGGGAGAGATGCAGTGGGGCTATTATTTTAAATTACCATCCCACACGGTACAAATATACCTAACCACCTATCTTTTTTCCATTCGATCCAAACACAGAAGACAGAAATGACGACCGACACGCGGGCGCAGCAGGGCAGGAGCGAGCAAGCGAGCCCGGAACTAAAATTGTATCTAGTATTGAAGTGCCTGCTAAATTGACGAAGGCAAAAATTTTACCCTTCCGACTGAAGAATTACGTCAATAATTTCATGTAGGCGTTTTTTGTTTTTTATTTTTATCTCCTTTCGTGGATAAAATAATAAAAAAAATTGAATAGAGTTTTCTCAGAGCTTTGTGACCTTTGAATCGGTGGTATTGTAAAATTGTAATAATACACACATACTCAGATTTTCAAAAATTCATGCTTTTTTATATATTTTTAATTTTATGTTTATTACTTACTTTTACTCATTATTAAAAAAACCAGCAATGCACTTTGTTGGTAAGGAACCAAAATATAGGTTGGTATTTTTTTAATTTTCTGAATGTGTGTCAATTGGTCAGTTTTGGACCTTCTTTGTCGCACTTTTTGCATGTTTTGCGTATTTGGCGTTTGTCACCGCCTTGACGTGAATTTGATGAAACGTCTTTGGGCTCGGGTAAAGGGGTGCGACTAAAAAAAATTAAGACTTTTTTGTACATTGCGACGCTTAGTACTCAGCAACCAGACTATGTACAACCATTCTAAATATGTCGAATGAAAGTTCCATCTGACGACTTCAAATAGGTAATACATTTTTATTTTGTCATTCCATCCCTTCTGGCCCAAATCAACCCTTCAAGTTGGCATGTTTTGAAAAAATGCGAAAACACGCAAACTTCAAAAACCTCTCGCGCTTTAGTCGTTAACGCTGCATAATCGAGATAAACTCTAACGAACAAAGAAAAGGTTTTAACTTTATTCGATACTTCAAACAAAACCTTGTATGAAGCCTAGGTGGTTACGAAAAAATTGTTTCAATCTGCGCAAACATCAAATTCAAGAACTAAGTTTGACGGCTGCATGTGTACATGCAGACTCCCTAGATTTTTTATCGGCCCCGCATAGAGAGAGATAATTTGTATGAAAGGCCACATTCTCACTATTGCATTTATCCCGGCAAGCAGGGTAAGGGTGTTGTGCTCAGGTAAATTGCAGCACAACACCGACCGCCACTTTGACTTCGCACCGTCTGAAGGCTGAAGGCGATTGTCGTTATGCCTCACAGAATCAGCTCGCATAACTCCACGTCGCGTCGTCGCTTCGTCGTCGGGCATGAAATGGCTCATCTGAACCTTTTTAATACTGCCAGTAACGTTTCAATTGATTCGTAGGAAACGCTGCTCGGGAGCCGTCTATCGTTTTGGATCGGGGCTTTGCTGTTCTGAAGAAAAATTTAGGGCTAAAAAGGTATCTCTGGTTGTTAATACCGCGAAAGTGAGAGTGCAGAGGCGCTTGGTGTAAATCAGCGCTTTTCAATTATATTTTCATGGGATTCCCCTTAGCAAACTTTTTGAGACCAAAGTTGTACCCTGAGTAAAATTTGTAAATAAAACTATGTTCATATTTATTTTTATTTTTTTATGTAAACCAACATGGGTAGCTGTGCCGAGAGACCAATGGTGCATTCTACAGAGCCAAAAACACCTCTCCTCGCGAAACCACGCTCAGTTAGGTGCCATGGCAGCAGATTTGCGTTCATATAATGGTTATAATTTTTATTTTCACGTCTAACCATAGTAGGTATCCATTAATTCGATATTAGCACGGGATATAGGTTCATCTACTTAGAAAGTAATATGAAATGTGTTATTTTTAAATGAAATGAAATGTTAAACATTCATAAAATTACTACTTACTCTCTGGTCCAGTCTAGCAGCACAAATAAGAAACCGCGTCGCTCATGGGTTGGGAGTGCGCGGCTGCCGATCGCCGTTCTGTGGGTGGCAGTAAAGCGAAGGTATTTTTATGTCTTTATCGAGCGCCTTGTGAAAGGAATGCGACGCAATCTTCTGTTCGTGTGTGGGGTGAGAGCGCCGCCGTGTTTGTGGTCTAGCTCTATCCTTATTACGTGGTCTAGATATATAAGGTCTTTCAAAATTAGTTAATAGTACGCTAAGGGGGGGTTCTGTATCATATAGGGAGTAAAACCTATATACATTTTTTTGGACCTTGGGCTTTTTTATGTAAAATAAATATTTTTTTATGTAGGTATTTAAATAAAAAAATAGGTGGTTGATTTTTATAGCCTAATCGATTCAGTTTAATAAAAGTAACAAAAAAGTTTTCATAACCATTATGATATAACACAAATCAAATTCACTTCAAGTAACACAAAAAAAAAATCAAATTCTTTCTATTCCATACTAATAAAACTAAAATTGTGGTTTTTCACAATTTCTGAAAGAAAGAGATCTATGTGTTTGAAGACTTTTTTGTTCCTGGCATGAAACTGAAGCGATTAAGAAAATTTTATTTTAGACATTTCACATTAAAAAAATTTTTTTTTGTAAAAAAACTTAATTCCTTGTCCTTCAAAAGTGATCTATTTCCGATACAGAACCTCCCCTTAGCGTACTATGAACTAATTTTGAAAGACCTATAGATGAAATGAGTGTTTGTTGAAAGAGCTGCATGTTTCATTAATAAAAAATAAATACATTAGATATATAAATAGAGCCTGGTGGACATAATATAAGATATTTGTAAATAATTCGTCGCTGTGCACTTTCCTTTAACACATTAAATTAAATTTAAATTTATCTAAATTTAGATTTTAATTACATTTTTAGGTTTCCGTATCCTGTACGGAAGCCTATTACTAAGCCGTCTGTCTGTTTGTCTGTCTGTCTGTCTGTCCGTTCGTCCGACTGTCCGAGGGCTGTATCTCTTGAACCGTAACAGGTAGCCCGTTGAAATTATCACAGAATATGTGTTATTTGTGGCGGATATAACAACAAATAAGAAAAAGTAAAATATTAAGGGGGATTCCCATACAAGAAACGTGTTTTTTTCAATGTTTTTTTTTGTGATGCGGAAACCTCGGTGCGCGAGTCCGACTCGCACTTGTTTATAATTGTTTTTATTATTATTTCTTTTCTGTGGTCGACCATGGTTGAAACGTCCTATTACACCCGTAATGACAACCCATCACACCTTGGTGAGCTGGGTGCCACGGCAGTGCTTCCCTTTGGTCGGGCCGGCTACACTGAACTGGACGGAAAACACGAATTGTTCACATTTCATTCAGTACGGTGATATCCGCCCGGGTGGGCGGTCCGGAAAGGTTATAGAAACACCTAGTAAGGTAAGAAATGAAGGGACCTACAGGTTTAAGGTGGAATCCGAACCGCGCCTAGCCGCAACGGTCGAACGGTCACCCATCAGTAATTCTGTTATATATCCATACTGTGACCATATTGTTCTGAACGCAAAACGCCCCAGGCCTCCTCATAATATTTTTTACAAACCTGTGTAAAAAATTTATGATATATTTTCAGTCAGCGTGTATGCGTCAACTGCTGGATATACGCCTCTCCAATTTTCCTCCAGTCCTCCCGACCTTCAGCGGTACGGAGCAACTGCTGCTTTCCGCCAACGTACTTGATGTCGTCGTCCCGCCTGGCGGATGATCTTCCCTCACTCCGTTTTCCTGTCCACGGCCGCCAGTGTACACTATAAACATTTTGAAATATTTTCAATTTGCGTGAAAGAGCAGGTTTTTCATAACACTCTTCGTGAAAAATTCAGTTTTCAATATAGTTGAATACACCCCGCGACCATTTTAACTAAATATTTCTCGGGTGTGGCGCCGCCATTGGCTTGGAAGCATACGCTGGTGACTCTGGCAGTCGACAGGCGTTTAGGGGTGTTCATTTTTTAGGTTTCCGTATCCCGTACGGAAGCCTATTACTAAGCCTACGCGCCGCCGTCTGTCTGTCTTTCTGCCTGTCTATCTTTTTGTCTGTCTCTCTGTCTGTCTGTCTGTCCTACGCTGCTGTATCTCTGGAACCGTAACACGTAGCCAGTTGAAATTTTCACAGAATATGTGTTATTATGGCGGATATAACAACAAATAATAAAATATTGACTGAATCTAGTTCGGTGGGGTATCACTACCTTTTTTGTGGAAACTGGCACGGTTGGCTACGTCACCTAAAGCATTCGTGATATCAGCACGTATCACCTTGGTGAACTAGGTGCCATGTCATTGCTTCCCTTTGGTCGTGACGGGTACACTGAACTGGACAGAAAACGTGAACTACTTACCTAAATAGCCGCTTAGACCGACCTTATACACAGTGCGGTGATATCAACCCGGGCGGGTTAAACCTTACCACCTAGTAAGGTAAGAAGGGAAAGGACAGATATACGTAGTTTGGCAGTTAAGTCCCGGGAATTTGGATGTAACTCGGGAATTGGCAACACTGCGTCGTTCATGGATGGAAAGAGGGGACCTTCTTTTCGTTCCATTCGAAATTTGAAATTAATGGCGCGCTTCCTTTCTTTTTTATGTGTTTTTCTAAAGTAACTTTTTTAGTGGCGTCGTGAAAATGAATGTACTCACCGTGAACGAACACCTGGATCTTGCACCACGACAACGCGCCGGCCCATTCCTAGTTCATTGTGCAAGACTTTTTGGCGAAAAAAGGCATTCCAACGTTGCCGCACCTACCCTATAGCCCCGATATCGCCCCCTGCGACTTTTTCTTATTCCCCAAGATGAAGTTGTACCTCAAGGGAACTTATCATGGCGGCGGCGTACAGGAGGTCAAGGAAGCTGTAACCGCGGTGCTGAACGAGTTAACTTCGGAAGATTACCAAGGTTGCTTGCAATCGTGGGAGCGAAGTTGGAATCGTTGTGTAGAGTTAGAGGGAGACTAATTGTGAAGGTCGATAATAAAATTTTGTTCGTAACTTAATTTGTGCGTTTATTGAAAAAAATCCCGGAACTTAATTTATGTCGAATGCGAACCACGGTCAGCCTCGAACGGTCGAACGGTCACCCATTCAAGTTGTGCCCGCTCTCAGGTGTGCTTGCGATAACAAACGACAGTCGACAGATCGCACCGCTGAGCTACCGAGGCTGACCTGTGTATCAGATTCGTTCTCATGTGTATCACTTGACGCACGTACGATTAGATACAGAATTGATCGCAAGTGCCCCGCCGGTATCCCCCACTCACTCATGGCAGGTAGCGGCAATACATTATGCTCTTACTGAATATTTTACAAAGCGCGCAGACTTTCACATGGCTCCAGTAGTTTTTGGTCGGCTGATTCTCTTCCTCCTTCCATTTTTCCTTTCTCATTCTATTGAAATATTTTTAAAAGTTTTTAATTTTATAAGTGTTTAGTTAATCATTTATATATGGCCCTATGCACTGGTAAACTCTGGAACGCTCTCCTTGACCATACCTCCATCATCGTACATCTAGTAGCCACCCAGTAGATATCACCGTATGCAATTTGAGCCTACCACCTAGTGAGGAGTAAAGGTATGGTCAAGGAGAGCGTTCCAGAGTTTACCAGTTACCGGTACTGCGATGGCCTCGCATAGCAGCCTCGGTTGTGTTCTCCTCTAGTCAAGTATAGCCAGCAATCCAGGGAAGTCTCCGATATGGCACCTACCTTCTCGGATGTGATGCCGGCCGGTCGGGGCATGCGCTCTGGCCCTTTGACTCAGCCACCCAGACCAGATTACATAAAAAAAATGAAACAAAACTGAATATTGTTTGTTCGCTTTCGTATTTTTTAGTATTGCAACAAGTTTAAAAAACTTAGTTATTTTCTTCAATTGAGCCGTGTCCAAGAGCCAGCCCGTACTTACTTGATGAACGTCGGGCGAGGTCGGCGGTAAGAAATAGTTTTTGCACGCGAATCTCGCCTTTTTGCAACATTGATGGGGCGCCGCCGCAAAGAGTGTAGTGAAACCGACGAGTTGGAAAAAAGTCTGAAAGGGCATATTTTTTCTATTTCGATTGAGGCGGTGATAAATGGTTCAGGCTTGTAGACATAAATACAGTGTGGCCATCGTTACTTGGTGTAAATATGGCAACCCTCATTTTGAAATGGCAACATAGTTAGTTGATCAATAAAGTCCGTAACTACGTTTTTATTATTTTTAACCGACTTCTTTTTGTAACTTTATTTACGTAAAAGGTACACATCTGAACAATTTTTACAACATACCTACCAAAGATATTTTACGCACTAGATCAATCACTCGGCTAGCTCACATGTTCCACCTAGTTGCGGTTCACGATCATCAAGTCTCTTATTCGAGCGCGAGAGGCCGCAGCCACAGATTACGACGGCGAATCTGGAGATGAAGTGTTAGAATGAAAAGACAATAAGAATAAGAATAAGAATAAGAATAAGAAATATTTATTTTTCACTTCAAATACATAAGTACAAAACCAATACTAGATAACAATAGCTATGAATAAGAGAAAAAAAGGACTGGACACAGCCTGTGCTGAATCTATTGAAGATTCAGCGCTGTATTTAAGTCCAGCCCTACCGTGAATATGCACACCGACGCACGAGTGCGATCGTTCTCCCTACCCCTTGCCTCTCTCCCGCACGCTTCCCGCCCCGCGCGAGCCCCCCACACCGGCCGCCAGACCGTCTCCCACGCGCTTCCCGCCCCGCGCGCGCTCCCCTCTGCCGCTCGACTCTGCGCTCCGCCTCCCCGCTACCTTACCCCATACCTCAGCCGCTCGAACACCGCTTCTCTGTATATTTCTTCGAGAACTCTATATTATATTTCCTCAAAGATACCTACTAACTTTTGCCCGCGGCTTTGCTCGCGGTAGACTAGTAGAAATCCGATTTAAACGCAAATTATATAACAAACGATCGCTTCTTTTATATTCTCTCTCTCGCTCCCTAAGTCCGTCCCTCCCTCCCTCCCTCCTTCTCTCCCTCGTCTACTCCGCTCCCACGCCCTCCCCTCCGTCCTTCTCTCCCATCTCCATACCCACTTCACTGCCATTCGACACTAAATTCAAGTCCGGCTACTGAGAGAATCCTCCCTGAACTCTGCCTTATAGTGTAATCTTTAAACTAAAGCCCGACCAGGAATATTGAGGGGCCGCCATATTGCGGAATTTCGTTGGAACTAATTTATTACACTGGCCACAATGATGTTTGATGCTTCATAATCTGTTGTCAATGTCAAAATTTCATAATCTCTTGATATTATGTTTTTGCGTTAAACTATAAAATAACACTATAAAATGCCAAAAACTAGTCATAGTAGGGAGCGGAATACTGTGTACAATGTTTTCAAGTGTTTGCAAGACAAAAAACTTGCAGGATGTGAAAGCATTCCTCTAAATGATGTCGTAAAGATGGCTTCTGAACTGACATTTAGGTAAAACGTTATGTCATCGTAGTGAGATTGTCATGAATTGGCCGCCGTAATGTACAATTAGGTAATTATTTTTTGTTCTATCTAGGTGTATCTCAAGCCTTGATCTCAAGCATCTATTTACCGAATAGCAAACAAAAGAGGGACGTAAATATTATTCGTTCTGAACAAAAAACACTTTTTGACTTTACAGAAATACGAAACGTCCCAATAAAAATAGCTAAGATTTTCTGAACTAGAATTTTTATTTAGAAGTTTAGTGTTTCAGCAAGGTCGATTTATATTTTTCTAATAATTTGTACACTTTGCTTCAGGACATATCTGCAGATACATGGAAAAAATTTTGTGAACGTGTAAATGTCAAGGCTAGTTCTTTTTACATTGACATCAAAATAATATAAAAGATGCATTATATTAAAATACATTTTGTATATTTTATTGTGTATTTCAGTGCAAAAGTACATTTTGAATAAAAACATCGGCCAATTCAATATGTGCGTAGTATACTGAATGTTGCTATATAAATCTAAAAAGTGGCTCCATCTTGACAGCTCTCATATATTCCTGGTCAGGCTTTACCTACATTTACAGCTATTTCTTAGAGTGGTCATACTTCTTCAGTAGATTGATGCAAAACCGAAAATGAAGATAAAAAATACGTCCCGACCAGGTTTCGAACCCGAAACTCCGGCTTGCCGCCAGCGCGTTACCCATTCCGCCATCAGGTCGACGACACTTTTCATATAGTTTTTGCCAGATTCTAGCCGGATTGAGTGACTGAATGCATGAATGCACAAAATCTCCAATCTGGCAGCCTCACTGAATACACTAGCGTGTAGGCGCACCTCCAATCTGGCGGCTTGCAACATGCATTACTCAATCACGTGTACTGCAGCCGACCTAGCACCACCGGTACCGCTCGCGGCATTGTCGGATTCGGGAGAATGTTTCTGAATAGTGCTTAGGATTTTCTCTAACTTTTATACATAGTTTGGGGGCTGACCGTGGTTCGGATTCCACGTTAAACTGTAGGCCCCTTCCCTTCTTACCTTACTAGGTGGTAGGCTTTATCCCGCCCGGGTTGGCACCATCGCGCTGAGCGAAACGTCGTCGGTCGAAACGGCTATGTAAATTTATTTATTTATTTATTTTAGACAGGCAGCCTAGGCTGATACGTCTAAATCCAGTTAAACTTTGTTGTTTTTCGTCATTATCTTAGATTTTTTTTGTTTAATTTTTTTTTTTTTCGTTCTTGAGCACTCTTTTTGAGATTATGTTTTATTTGTTAGATATTTATCTAGTCTATTTTTGAATTGGTTGGTAGTAAGTGCGCTTATTACTTCCTCTGGAAGTTGGTTCCAGTCGTCCACCACTCTGTTTGTTATAAAATGTTTGCGAGTATTGCTGTTAAAGATTGTTCGACTTAGTTTCATGCTGTGGCCTCGAAGATGAACGTTTTGGTTCAATGTGAACATTTGGATCAGCTCAGGGCAATCGTATTTACACGTCAGAATTTAAATAGTTCGTGTTTTCCGTCCAGTTCAGTGCAGCCGGCACGAAATGAAGGGAAGCACTGATATGGCACCTCGTTCACCCGGTGTTATGGGCTGACATCACGGATGTTGTATGTGATGTAGCCAACCGTGTCAGTTTAAAAAAAAAATATATACATAGTAGTCACACCAATAAAAATAATTTATTCAATGATATTATAATTTTTTTACATCTCGTCAGAATTTAAAAACAGCGTATGAAATCAAAACGACATTTATCATATATTCCCCTTACCACGTGGTAGGCTTAAATTGTAGCCGACCGGGTTTGTACCGCCGCGCCGTACTGAATGTAAGATGGCCGCATAGCAGCCTCGGCAGTATCTTCCTCTAGTCCAGTATAGCCATCAATCCAAAGGGAAGTCTCCGGTATGGCACCTACCTTCTTGAAAATCCATTCATACCGTATTACATAAAAAAGAAATTGTAATTACATTGTAAATATATACAAATTTATTGCTGTTCGTTAAATTCCAAGGTGAGAGGTGGCTATCCTGTCGCCCTTTAGCACGGCATCTTGTCCTTATCCCTTAGTCACCTTTTAATACATGCACGCTTGCATGGGCTATTCTTTTTATTATGTACCGGGCCACACACAGTAAATTAGTAGGCCGAATTCGTGTATAATTTATTTATTTGTATGTGCTATTTTTTTCAAAATTTACATATTGTAGCCTATTAGCAGGCCTCACGCACTCTATGTACTTGCGCGCGCTAACTACCTACCGCCCGACGGGCCGCCGGCAGTCTTTTTCAGTACAAATTCGTCTGCCGCGCGAAGTATACATAGACGCTCGCCCACGCAACTGCGCGCAGATGCAAAGCATTTAAGGCGGTGACAAACGCCAAATACGCAAAACATGCAAAAAGTGCGACAAAGAAGGTCCAAAACTGACCAATTGACACACATTCAGAAAATTAAAAAAATACCAACCTATATTTTGGTTCCTTACCAACAAAGTGCATTGCTGGTTTTTTTAATAATGAGTAAAAGTAAGTAATAAACATAAAATTAAAAATATATAAAAAAAGCATTAATTTTTGAAAATCTGAGTATGTGTGTATTATTACAATTTTACAATACCACCGATTCAAAGGTCACAAAGCTCTGAGAAAACTCTATTCAATTTGTTTTATTATTTTATCCACGAAAGGAGATAAAAATAAAAAACAAAAAACGCCTACATGAAATTATTGACGTAATTCTTCAGTCGGAAGGGTAAAATTTTTGCCTTCGTCAATTTAGCAGGCACTTCAATACTAGATACAATTTTAGTTCCGGGCTCGCTTGCTCGCTCCTGCCCTGCTGCGCCCGCGTGTCGGTCGTCATTTCTGTCTTCTGTGTTTGGATCGAATGGAAAAAAGATAGGTAGGTTAGGTATATTTGTACAGTGTGGGATGGTAATTTAAAATAATAGCCCCACTGCATCTCTCCCCGTGCATGTCGTAAAAGGCGACTGAGGGATTTTTTTATGTAAACTGACACAGTTTGCTATATCACCTATAACATCCGTGATGTCAGCCCATAACACCGGGTGAACTTAGGTGCCATGTCAGTGCTTCCCTTTGGTCGTGCCGGCTACACTAAACTGGACGGAAAATACAAACTATTTCGGGATATGACTCCCTTCTTTTTTTCCGTCCAGTTCAGTGAAGCCGGTACGACCGAAGAAAAGCACTGACATAGCACCTACTTCACCAGTTGTTACGAGCTGACATCTCGGATGTTGTATTGTAGGTGATGTTGCCACCGTGTCATTTTCCGTACCAGTATACAGTACGACCGTATCAGTAATATCTCTCTTCTGTGGTATCTATCAGTATACGCTCCGGTACGTAACTTGACGGGGCGTTATACGCATGGCTTTCGTTGGTATAACCACAGAATAACTAATAGGTACTGTGGTATAACGCTGTCTGCGCCTCCCGCGCCTCCACCGCGCCGCCGCCTCCGCCGCCGCCGCCGCCGTGCCGCCTCCGCACCGCACGCTGCTACTGAGTTACCGCACCGCACCGCACCCCACCGCACCGTGCCATGCTGCCGCCGCGCGCGCCGCGCGCGCCGGCCGGTACCTATGTTGCTATGATATTTGCCATACATACCTAAATGCCTATCTACCTATTACCTACCTACCTATTTTTATTTTAGTTTTCATCGATAGTCTATTTAGAGGTTTATAAAAAGTGGTAAGTACATGAACTAAAATAATTTGGAAGAAATTACAATAAAATGTTATTTAGGTAAAATAATAAAAAATAAAAAATTAGAATCACGCATCAGTTACATAAGCCACAATCATTTTAATAATTAAAATAATAAAAAAGCAAAAAAAAAAAACATACGAAAGTGGGATTCGAACCCCGAACCATCAACTCTTTAGGCTGATAGCGACAAACTACGCTAAATGTGACTTGAACGTGCGAAACGAAATTAGCAGTCGCATGGTACATTATGTAGAATTCCCGAATGCTCAAGGTCGTTGGCGTTTGTCACGGCCTTAAACACTTTACACACGATCGTTACGGTACATTTTCGCACGCAGCGATTGGCTTTGTGAAACAGTAGGCTATTAAAGCCCGAAGGTAGGAACATTTTCTATGGAGTGATTTATCTGTTACGAAGTAACTATTAAGTAATCTGTGCTATTAGCCAGTGCAGCCTGCACTGATTGCGTACACACTACGCTGCGTAGGTAAGCTGATTTACTCGTGTGAGGCTTTTCTTCACTCTTCGATCCCTTATAAGAGAAATATCGTGATGTTAGATTGCAACCATTTTTTTGTACCGTGTGGGGCCGGTACTTTCAAAGAATAGCCCCACTGCATCTCTCCCCGTGTATGTCGTAAAAGGCGACTAAGGGATATGACTCCCTTCTTATATTACTAGGTGGTAGGGTTTAACCCGCCCGGGTTGGTACCACCGCACTGAATGAAACGTCGTTTGAAACGGCTATGTAAATAGTTTGTGTTTTCCGACCAGTTCAGTGTAGCCGGCACGATCAAAGAGGGTAGCACTGACATGGCACCTAGTTCACCTGGTGTTATGGGCTGACATCACGGACGTTGTAGGTGATGTAGCCAACCGTGTCAGTTTCTATAAAAAAAAAAAAACCATACGTATGTAGATATTCCAAATTCCGCGTTTTTGACATGGAATCCATATGTAATGTCTTACCCGTGCCATTTGCAAAAATCGACAGTCATTCTAATGTACTTTCGGCATACCACTATCTCACGAACCGCTCAACCAATCCCAGCAAACCAGGTGTATGGTGATAGAGTCACTCGGACCCCTTCCACCACACCACACATGAATATTATTAACAAGTGATGACGTCATAGCATTTACAAAAAAGGCTTCGAAAATCAATAAATGCCTATAACTCCTAAACTGTCGGTTGGATCGACTTAAAATTTGTTTCCGTTCGTAAAAAACATTCTCTTTCTGAAATAATGATTTTTTTTCAACATCGGTTCAACCGTTTCGAAAAAAAAAGTAAAACGACCTTGAGAGGGCATATCTCGGAAACTACTGATCCCAGCCTACTCATTCCCATATGGAAAATGATAAGTCTCGACGAGATAAAGCTTTTTTTCAAGGGCATATCTCTGAAACTACTGATCCCAGACTACTCATCCGCAGGAGGAAATGGTAGGTCTCGACGAGAGATTTTTTAAAAAAATTATTGTTTTATTTTTTATTATATTTATTTTTTTATTATTTTTTTTTAGTCTTTTTAAAATAATTAAACTAGAAAACTAACTTAACTCAACGTAACTTAGAAAATGGCAACCATATTGACGAATTTGACGAAACCCCCCCCAGCGCAGCGCCACGTCAGCGTCACGTTACGCCATTTGCACTCTATGTACTTGCGCGATTATCATATGCCTGCCCATGATTCCACGTCTATGTCTACCGGTAGTCCTACGACTACCAGGGCATTTTTTTTAGATTAACTGTTACCGACAGACACACTTTATCTTTTATAATAGTAGAGGTATTGCTGAATATGTTTGCAGTAAAAGCTGGGAAAGTTCAGCGTGTGGGCGGCACGCGAAAACGTGAAAAAATCGAAATAGGGGTTCCTTATAAAAGGTGTCCTACGGATGCAAATTGTAGAAAAAATGTTCTAGCGATAATGTAGCGTATTTATTCTATCTCAACTGATCTGCATTCCTATAGTACTTATTTTAAAAAAAAATTTAGACTCAGTAGTTTCGGAGATAAGATTTGAAGAAGGAATGCTCGATTTTGAAAGAAAAAAAAAATAATTTGAATATGAAACGAATTAAACTAATGTTAATTGAAAATAGTTATTAATAAAGAATAGCCCCACTGCATCTCTCCCTGTGTATGTCGTAAAAGGCGACTAAGGGATATGACTCTCATCTTATATTACTAGGGCGGGCGGGTTAAACCCTACCAGGGTTTAACCCGCCCGGGTCGGTACCACCGCACTGAATGAAACGTCGGTCGAAACGACTATGTAAATAGTTTGTGTGTCCCGTCCAGTTCAGTGTAGACCGCACGACCGAAGGGAAGCACTGACATGGCACCAAGTTCACCCGGTGTTATGGGCTGACATCACGGATGTTGTAGGTGATGTAGCCAACCTTGTCAGCTTCCATATGAAAAACAAAAAATTGTATGTACCCATTTATTATGTATAAAAGGCGACTAAGGGATAAGACTCCCTTCTTATATTACTAGGTGGTAGGGTTTAACCCGCCCGGATTGGTACCACCGCACTGAATGAAAGGTCGGTCGAAATGATCTCGGAAGGTGTCGACCCATTCTGAGGACCCATTTAAAAAAAAATTATGGTTTGGCCATTTCAGTGTAGCCGGCACGACCGAAGGGAAGCACTGACGTGGCACCAAGTTCCACCAGGTGTTATGGGCTGACATCACGGATTTTGTAGGTGATGTAGCCAACCGAGTCAGTATCCATAAAAAAAAAATCACAGATTTCGTGCCTTACACGACTATCGAGCACATTAAGCTCATCGTGTTTGGGCTCGTTGGATTTGTCTTCGCAAGTACTCTAGTCATATGTTATTTCCAGGCTCCTGATGATGGAGCCGGAAGGAAGCCATAGGAACTCCTAAACTACACATGATAAATCCACCATATTTGGGCTCCTAGGATATAGAAATTTAATAGGAATATAGGTTAGAATATAAGATGCGTCGCTAATTTCGTGGAATTACCTTTTGAATGAAATATAATAATTATATTTCATTCAAAGGGTAATTCCACGAAATTAGCGACGCATCTTCTGGTTGGGTTAGGTTAGGTTGGTTTCAAATTAAGAAGCCACCCACAATTATTGTGGGTGGCTTCTTAATTTGAAACCAATATGGCATATAAATTACTATGAAGGTAAATTTGAGGTTATCCTAAATAACATAGGTAATTTGCCTCGCCATTACTTTTGACTTTATTTAATTGAACAGTTCTTCACATAGTTATTATATATTAACGAAACAATGCTGCAGCAGCAATATAACGATACTTTTTCTTAATGTTCGATAATAGGTTAGGGGTCCCGAATTTAGATTTTTTTAGATGGGTCCCAGACAACTTTGGGAACCACTGCTGCATTTTCTAACCTAACCTAAGCCAAACTAACCTAACCTATTTCTAACCTAACCTAACCTAACCTATTTCTAACCTAACCCAACCTAACCTAACCTAGCCTATTTCTAACCTGACCTAACCTAACCCAACCTAACCTAACCGAACCTATTTCTAACCTAACCTAACCTAACCTAACCTAACCTAACCTAACCTAACCTAACCTAACCTAACCTAACCTAACCTAACCTAACCTAACCTAACCTAACCTAACCATGTGGCGATGGAGGTGCCGCCAGCCGTACACAGCCGTCTTATAGAGGCGGGAACAATGAGCCTGGGGCTGGGCCCGGTCAGAGTGTTTGACCAGAGCCCGCTGGTACAGTGCGGCAAGTGTCTGTCCTTTGGGCACTCGTCCAGGAGCTGCAGGGGTGAGGCTCAGCTGTGTGCTCACTGTGGTGGAAACCACAGAATCATGGCATGTGAGCACCGAGGCACGGGGGCCGAGAGACGTTGCAGCAACTGCGCGAGTGCCAAAAGGACAGACACTGACCATTCGGCATTCAGCCCGGACTGTCCAGAAAGGACCAAGTGGGACAGAATAGCTAGGTCCAAGACTATGTACTGCTAAGGGCACGGCAAGCACAGACAACGTTCACAAATTAAGGATAGTGCAAGCCAACCTCCAGAGAGGACGGGTGGTTGCGGAGGACTTCCTATTGTCGGCAGCCCAGGGGGGCTTCTCCCTCGCCCTGGTTCAGGAACCTTATATAGGCAACCTGGGAGAGATGAGGCCCCGTCAGGGCATGCGCGTAGTCCAGAGGACGGCACAACGCTCGACACCTGTGAAGGCAGCTATTCTGTCCCTGGACAGCAGCTTAGCTATCGACGAAAACGCTAGCTATCAGACGGAGAACATCGCGGTTGCTATACTCCCCCTAGGGGAGTTACGCATCGGGGTGATCTCCGTCTACTTTGAGGGTGACCAGGACCTGGAGCCCTATCTTGCTCACCTTAAAATAGTGCTGGCCGACATGAAGGTCCACGGGGTGATAGTGGGGGGGGACCTCAATGCGAAGAGCGAATGGTGGGGTTGCACCACCGGCGACCGGAGGGGGCAGGTCATGGCGGAATTTTTCGCCGAAAACGACCTGCACGTTCTGAATGAGGGCGCAACTCCAACCTTCTCGGTCTTCAGAGAGGGAAGACCCCACACGAGCATTGTGGACGTGACCGCCTGCTCCTCCTCCATACTCGACAGATGTGTGGACTGGAGAGTGGACCCGGATCTGACGGTGTCTGACCACCATGCCATTACTCTCAACATAAACCTTAGTAGGGCCATTGTACCCAGACCATCCTCGTCTACCAGACGATTCAACACGCGGAAAGCGAACTGGGGCAAATTCTTAAAGGTTCTGGGGACATCCCTTAAAAGCAGGGGTCTGACAACAGAGAGGATAATGGCAGCCGACGATAGAGCAGCGATAGACGAGGTCGTATGTGAGTACACCAGCTCCATTGAGGAGGCTTGTATTGCAAGCATACCACTCGCAACGACATCCAAGAAACGCAAAAATCCGTGGTGGACAGAACAACTGAAGGAAAAGAGGCAGGCTATGGTCCGTAAAAGGAGAAGGATCAGATGCGCCCACGACACAAGGAGATCGTTCGTGGTGGAGGAGTATCTTGTGGCCCTGGAGGAGTACAAGCAGGCAATCCAGGAAGCGCAGACAGCTAGCTGGAAGGAGTTCTGCTCCACACAAGAGCGCGAGAGCATGTGGGACGGAATTTACCGAGTGCTCCGGTCCACCTCGAAGAGGCAGGAGGACCAGCTGCTGTCGGACGAATATGACAAGTCTCTCAGCCCGGAACAGTCGGCTCACACCCTGTTGGAAACCTTCTTCCCCGACGATCAGGAAGAGGGAGAAAACGAAAGCCAGACACGTCTGAGAGACAAGATCTCGAAACACCCATCCTTGGACACTGCCTGCGATCCACTCTTCACACAAAACGAGCTGGTCACAATTTTAAAAGCCCTAAACCCGAGGAAAGCCCCAGGACCTGATGGGCTGACCTCGGATATATGTGATGCGGCAATAAATAGTGACATAGATACATTTCTGGCAATAGCCAACCTGTGTCTCCGACATGGTTACTTCCCCAGGATCTGGAAGGAGGCCTATATCTGTGTGATAAGGAAACCTGGCAAAACAGACTACTCGAAGCCTAGGTCCTATCGCCCGATAGGCCTTCTCCCGATCCTGGGCAAGGTACTGGAGAAGCTGTTCTCCACGAGGATACTGTGGGGGTTGATGGCTGATGGACACCTCAGGGATCGCCAGTACGGGTTCATGCCGCAGAGAGGGACTGACGACGCCTTGTACGATTTCTTGGCTCAAATCAGGGGGCAGCTATCATGCAAGCGCATCGCCGTGGTCGTCTCCCTAGACATAGAAGGTGCATTCGACAACGCGTGGTGGCCCTCTGTTTTGAGCCAACTGATCGACAAGCGCTGCGCAAAAAACCTTTATGAACTTGTGCTCAGTTATCTTAACGAGCGCAGAGTCAAACTGCGGTATGCTGGCTGTGAAGTCTCGAAAACCACGAGCAAGGGCTGTATCCAGGGATCCACGTGCGGACCTCTAATGTGGAACCTAGTCATCGACTCCCTGCTCGTGGAGCTCGAATATCACGGAGGGACTGACACGGAGGTATATTTCCAAGCCTTCGCCGACGATGTGGTGCTCGTCGTGTCCGGAGACAAAATGGGACCGATCGAATTAAAGGTAAACGAAATCCTGAATGCGGTGAACACCTGGGGGCTAAACGCGAAACTGAAATTCGCCCCACACAAGACCCTGGCAATGATAGTCACTAGGAAGCTGAACCTCGACCAACCTCGCCTTGCCATGGGACACACTGAAATAAGGCAGGTGCAAGAGATCAAACTCTTAGGTCTCATTGTGGACAATAAACTAACCTTCAAGCGTCTGCTACTCTGCTGGCTCGCCTACTCCCGCTTGACCTCCGCCTGAAGGAGAGCAAGGAGCTCTACGAGATCAAGCGCGGCAGACTTCTGCACGAGGCCGCCGACAGGGAGCTCGAGGCCAAGGTGTCCTTCACCCGACTGCCCCATCCGGCGTGTAGAGCCGGTCTCACGTATGAGAGGCTGGAGAGCCCGGACAGTGACGGGGCATCAACTTTGGACGACGGGGACGGCGTCATCTCCATTTTCACCGACGGCAGCAAGATTGGGGGAAAGGTTGGAGCAGCGTTGACCTGCTGGGAGAGGGACCTGGAGATTGGCCATCGGACCTTCCGTCTCGAAAACTTCTGCACAGTATTCCAGTCGGAAATGATGGCCATATTGAAAGCCACAGACTGGACACTGAAGCGCGCAGACACGAAGCCGGTTAGGATCCTGAGCGACTCCCGGTCCTCCCTCGACCTGATCACCAATCCCCGAACCTGCCACCCCCTGGCGCTTGCTGTCAGGTCAAACCTAGACAGCATCGTCAAGAGGGGTGGCAGTGTTCAACTGTTCTGGCTACGAGCGCATGTCGGGACAGCTGGAAACGAAAGGGCCGACTTTCTGGCCAAAGAAGCCGCGCTTAAGAAAAAGTCCGCCGCCGCATACTCTAGCTTCCCAATATCGTTCGCCAAAAAGTGCATACGGGAACGGACATTAACAGAGTGGCAGCGGCGATACAGTGAGAGCACAACAGGCGCTGTAACAAAGCTATTCTTTCCGGACGTGCGAAGAGCATACCGAGCCCTTCTGACCGTCCCTGCTAACTACTACAGGTCGCAGGCGTGGACTGGGCACGGGGGGCTTGCCCAGTATCTCCACAGATTCAAACTGAGGGACTCGCCGGAATGTTGTTTCTGCGGGGAGCCGGACCAGACGGTGGCCCATCTGCTGAACGTCTGCTCTAGATTTGCTGCTCGCAGATCCGACGCTGAGTTAGAGTTCAAAATGAAGCTTGAAACCGAGAACTGGGCAGTCCTCCTGTCCGGCAAAGAATCGGCGAAACGGTTCGCAGAGTACTGCGTGTATGTCATGGCTTGGACGGCCAAGGGAAATAAAAATGCCTAGGATGAAGGATAAGACGAAGCAAGTAGAGTAGAGTAAAAGAGCGTTTGTGTTAATTAGGGGTTACCAAATTGTGTAAAGTTTGTAAACTATTGTAAGCTAGTGCAAATATCGTTTGTAAATATGTTAATTATGTGTATAGACTGTTCTACTGTGTGAATAGATGTGTAATTATAATAACCACGCAGTGTAGAGGGTGTTAATGTGTAAATTATGTATATTAACTGTTTTGCTGTTAACAGATGTGAATAGCTATGTAAATTTGTAAACGTGTAAAGTAAGGTGTTGATGTGAAAAATAAAGAAGGATAGATGACTGAGAAGGAACCTGTACTTCTGATGGAATCAGAGTGCAGGGGGGTGTATGAAGGTGCGATGTAGCAAAAGGAATTTGTGCAAGAACTCGGCAAAGACAGCTGAGGAGAATTTCATTGGAATCCAAAAAAAAAAAAAAAAAAAAAAAAAAAAAAACCTAACCTAACCTAACCTAACCTAACCTAACCTAACCTAACCTAACCTAACCTAACCTAACCTAACCTAACCTAACCTAACCTAACCTAACCTAACCTAACCTAACCTAACCTAACCTAACCTAACCTAACCTAACCTAACCTAACCTAACCTAACCTAACCTAACCTAACCTAACCTAACCTAACCTAACCTAACCTAACCTAACCTAACCTAACCTAACCTAACCTAACCACCTTTATGAACTTGTGCTCAGTTATCTTAACGAGCGCAGAGTCAAACTGCGGTATGCTGGCTGTGAAGTCTCGAAAACCACGAGCAAGGGCTGTATCCAGGGATCCACGTGCGGACCTCTAATGTGGAACCTAGTCATCGACTCCCTGCTCGTGGAGCTCGAATATCACGGAGGGACTGACACGGAGGTATATTTCCAAGCCTTCGCCGACGATGTGGTGCTCGTCGTGTCCGGAGACAAAATGGGACCGATCGAATTAAAGGTAAACGAAATCCTGAATGCGGTGAACACCTGGGGGCTAAACGCGAAACTGAAATTCGCCCCACACAAGACCCTGGCAATGATAGTCACTAGGAAGCTGAACCTCGACCAACCTCGCCTTGCCATGGGACACACTGAAATAAGGCAGGTGCAAGAGATCAAACTCTTAGGTCTCATTGTGGACAATAAACTAACCTTCAAGCCGCATCTGCAAGCCACTATCTCTAAGGCAGTAGGTATCTATAAAAGATTGTGCAGTGCGGCAAAAGCCTCCTGGGGGCTTAATCCGGAAGTTATTAGGACGATGTACATTTCGGTCATAGAGCCCATACTGCTGTATGGTGCATGTGCCTGGGGTGAGGCAGGGGAGAAGCAGTACGTCAGGAAGCGCCTGGAAGCCGTTCAGCGCATGTTCGCCATCAAAATCAGCAAGGCTTACAGAACGGTGTCCCTGGTGTCTGCTACTCTGCTGGCTCGCTTACTCCCGCTTGACCTCCGCCTGAAGGAGAGCAAGGAGCTCTACGAGATCAAGCGCGGCAGACTTCTGCACGAGGCCGCCGACAGGGAGCTCGAGGCCAAGGTGTCCTTCACCCGACTGCCCCATCCGGCGTGTAGAGCCGGTCTCACGTATGAGAGGCTGGAGAGCCCGGACAGTGACGGGGCATCAACTTTGGACGACGGGGACGGCGTCATCTCCATTTTCACCGACGGCAGCAAGATTGGGGGAAAGGTTGGAGCAGCGTTGACCTGCTGGGAGAGGGACCTGGAGATTGGCCATCGGACCTTCCGTCTCGAAAACTTCTGCACAGTATTCCAGTCGGAAATGATGGCCATATTGAAAGCCACAGACTGGACACTGAAGCGCGCAGACACGAAGCCGGTTAGGATCCTGAGCGACTCCCGGTCCTCCCTCGACCTGATCACCAATCCCCGAACCTGCCACCCCCTGGCGCTTGCTGTCAGGTCAAACCTAGACAGCATCGTCAAGAGGGGTGGCAGTGTTCAACTGTTCTGGCTACGAGCGCATGTCGGGACAGCTGGAAACGAAAGGGCCGACTTTCTGGCCAAAGAAGCCGCGCTTAAGAAAAAGTCCGCCGCCGCATACTCTAGCTTCCCAATATCGTTCGCCAAAAAGTGCATACGGGAACGGACATTAACAGAGTGGCAGCGGCGATACAGTGAGAGCACAACAGGCGCTGTAACAAAGCTATTCTTTCCGGACGTGCGAAGAGCATACCGAGCCCTTCTGACCGTCCCTGCTAACTACTACAGGTCGCAGGCGTGGACTGGGCACGGGGGGCTTGCCCAGTATCTCCACAGATTCAAACTGAGGGACTCGCCGGAATGTTGTTTCTGCGGGGAGCCGGACCAGACGGTGGCCCATCTGCTGAACGTCTGCTCTAGATTTGCTGCTCGCAGATCCGACGCTGAGTTTGAGTTCAAAATGAAGCTTGAAACCGAGAACTGGGCAGTCCTCCTGTCCGGCAAAGAATCGGCGAAACGGTTCGCAGAGTACTGCGTGTATGTCATGGCTTGGACGGCCAAGGGAAATAAAAATGCCTAGGATGAAGGATAAGACGAAGCAAGTAGAGTAGAGTAAAAGAGCGTTTGTGTTAATTAGGGGTTACCAAATTGTGTAAAGTTTGTAAACTATTGTAAGCTAGTGCAAATATCGTTTGTAAATATGTTAATTAAGTGTATAGACTGTTCTACTGTGTGAATAGATGTGTAATTATAATAACCACGCAGTGTAGAGGGTGTTAATGTGTAAATTATGTATATTAACTGTTTTGCTGTTAACAGATGTGAATAGCTATGTAAATTTGTAAACGTGTAAAGTAAGGTGTTGATGTGAAAAATAAAGAAGGATAGATGACTGAGAAGGAACCTGTACTTCTGATGGAATCAGAGTGCAGGGGGGTGTATGAAGGTGCGATGTAGCAAAAGGAATTTGTGCAAGAACTCGGCAAAGACAGCTGAGGAGAATTTCATTGGAACACAAAAAAAAAAAAAAAAAAAAAAAACCTAACCTAACCTAACCCAGAAAGAAAGAAACCCCACAGCATAACAGTAACAGTATCAGCAAACCTTGTAGCGTGTATTCTAAATAAGAAGTAATAATATGTTAACCTATGCAGAAAAGAGCATGGACTCTGTGTCTATGGAAAATAAAGCTATTCATAATAAAAAAAAAAAAAAACCTAACCCAGTTCCAAGCCAATGCTTGTATAGGAAGCAACTGCAATAAGTACTTCCACGCTAAAAATTTCAAAATAAGTGATTTGAACCAAACAAAGTGTGAACCGTGTTTGGCAGTGTCCGGGATTCTGTGTGATTGTTGGTGGCCCGATTCGAAGAAGGCTCTGGCAGGGAGAAGCCGTTTTCTGTGTGCACCAGCCGCCCCATACATTTGGCGCGGGTTTGCTGAAGTGGCTCTCTCCCGCGTCGAGGACTGCTGTGGCGCATACGAGGCTGACCGCCGTGCTGGCGCGAGTCTCGGGACTTCACGTACACCGTGGTCGCGTGTTCCGGGGAGCAGTAAGCCCTCAAAAACCGTGTATTGTGCCATCTTGCTTGCCGGGGTCCCCTACCCGTCTCGCTCACACCTAAGGGCGAGCGCGCAGCCCGAGCTGGTGGTCTACCGGGTGCTCCGACAGCAACCGCACCGGCACCAGCCGACGCGGGAGCCTCTGCCGACTCCAGCGACACCCTCACCGTCTCCGTAGACCTCCAGGGAGCGGAACTGCACCAGCTTAAATTTCCGGCGGGTACCAGGGCGGCAGCCGAGCCAAAGAGGTCTTCTTGTCGACCGAGGAAGAGAGAAGGAAGAAACCTGGTATAGGTGTGTCTCGCTCACAATCTGCCCAGCCGGCCATCTTGCTGAGGACGATTGAGTAGCGGCCACCTTGGCCCCGCCCCTCCTTCTAGAAGGTTCTAGAAAGATCTCGAACCCACGTAGCCCCGCCCACCTTCGAGAAGGTTCTCGAACACTCTCGAAGCTTTTAGGCCCCGCCCCCCTTCGAGAAGGTGAGGGAGACGGCGGGTGACTGTAGATCGCATGCCCTCTCGCTCCCACAGTTTCACTCGCGGGTGGCCAACAACCCCCCGTGGGGTACCCCCCCGACCCCCCTCCCCCTCCCCCCACTTTCATGAGGCGCAATTCCCCCCCCCCCAACTTTTTGCCTCACCCCCCTCTGGGAAATTTTTTTCGGGTGGCCATAATTTCCAAACCAGGAGACTTAGGACTCTGGGAGAACTAGCCCCTAGCACCATTTTTCCAGGGCTTTCCAATGGTGCCATTGCCTCATCGCTAGCAACCGTGTAAAGGGTTGAACCCCACCAGGGAAATCCCTGGAGACAACTTTTGCCCGTCAAAAATATTTGTGTAAAAGCCCCAAGGATGATGTTATTTTATGGCCTCACTAGCTTGTAAAAAGATATAACACCTTAGGAGGAAAAAATTATCAAAAATTACACATTGTATGAAAAGAGCTAATTTTACATTATAAGGAAAAACTATATAAATTCGATGCGTATAAACTTAAACGTGTCCCGTAACTTAGAATAGTCTGTGTTGCCCACTGTATACTTTGTATTTATGTTTGTACCTTGGGTAAAGGGAGTCCTGTACTTTGGAAATTGTTCGTTGTTCTTAAACTTTTTATCTAAGTAGTTGTACGAGGTAATATTGTAATATATTCTCTTTATTGTTTTATTGTATTCTCTTCATCGCTTTTTACTGTTTATTTGTATCTGTAGTACGTGCATGGGTGAGCGACACTGGCCGTGTGTTTAAGGCTTGTGTCATTAATCCCGGCACCGTTATATGTTGTAGGCTTTGTATCATTATAACCGTTGTCTGCTTTATCTGCTGTTGGTCGGCATCTGCTTGCTTGCTTGTGTTACCTCTTTATTTATCTGTATATAGCAACACGATCTTATTCAATAAAACCGTTCGATAATACTTGCTTTGGAAATGAGCGCACCGTGCGGAGCCAGTGGCAGCGACCCGGGGGACGGCCTGAAGAGGAAATCCCAATGTCCGGGCCCCAGGGTCCGCACCGGGCGAACACCAGCTACCAGGCCATCGGGTAGCATGACGACTGCCCGTCCGCAAAAGACCCAGTCCAGCACGCAGTCGGACTCAGGGGGGCGTGGTCGGGGACTCAGGGTCAGGGTCCTGAAGAAACAGGCGAGCCTGCAGGACGTGGCCGACACTGCGTCCGTGACAATCGACCCGACCGGTCCTGCCGGCTCGCCTGTCTTGGCTCCTACTCCTCCCGCTCGCCGGGAGGTGTCAGGCGCTGCAGCAGCGGTGGCAGCGGCGAGCTTGCTGCAACAAAATCCCGATGCTCCGGGAACGGAGTGGACGCCGACCGAACCCGAGTGGGAGCCATTAAACCCGGTCGCGGGAAACTCCTCGGAGTCCCGACTGGACATCGACCGTGAGCTCCGGGAGCTCGGGGTCGAGATCCAGTCGGACGAGGAGTGGTCGTCGGTGGGTTCGCTCTCGCGCGACCCCTCACCTGCCTCCTCATCCCGTATGAGCTTGCTACCGGCGACGCTGGGTGCGGGGGTCAGAATGGACCAGGCAAACGCCCGTGCGAACGAACTTCTCCAGCGAGGCGAGGCGGCCCTGGAACAGGCGGGCAACATGAGGAGGGAGTGCAAGATGACGGCACACGAGTGCATCCAAGGGTTGTACGAAGTTGCCCTAGCACTCTCCGACTCTCGGGCCCGCAGGCTAGCTGAGCTGGAGGCCTCGAAGGCGCGACACGCAAAGGAGCTGGTCCGCGTGAGACCTGGCCTAAGTGCGTGAATTGCACGAGGGCCGGCAATGCAGTATGCGACCACCCGGCTTATGCGGAGGCATGTCCGGTCAGAGCCAGGTGGGAGGCAATTGCCCGGGCCAGGGTGAGCTACCTTTGCTGAGGGCGAAGAGGTTATAAAAGTAGTCCAAATAAATCTGCGCAGATCCCGGGCGGCATTACAGGAGATGCTGCAGACCGCACACTCGGCGGGATATCAGATAGCCCTGGTGCAGGAACCCTACGTGGGCAGCACGGGCAGACTGAGTGTTCCCGCCGGGTTCCGTGCTATGCAAGCAAATCCCGGTCCGGATAGGATAAAGGCGGCAGTGGTTATCCTGGACCCGGAGATAGCCGCTCGGGGTCGACCGGATCTCTCCGATGAGACAGCACAGCTGTGGTCACGCTGGCCACTGCTGGAGGCCCTGTGGCGATCGTCTCGATGTATGTTGAACCGAACTGTGGTGCGGATGAACTCGGTGTTGTCTTGTCAGGATTGGAGAATTCTATGGACAGTTTTGGAGGTGGTCGGGCTGTGATCGGGGGTGACTTCAATTCCAAGTCACCGTGGTGGGGTGGGACCGATGCTGACAAAAAGGGAGATCTGTTGACGGATTTCTTTGCACAACACGATCTCCAAATATTCAACGTCGGCAGCATACCCACCTTCGAGGTCGTCAGAGCTGGCAGAACCTACGCCAGCTTCGTTGATGTAACAGTTAGTGGTCCGGAGGTGGCCAAATACATCCGAGGCTGGCGGGTTCAGCGCGACCTCATCACCTTGTCCGATCATAACGCGATCACCTTCGAGATTGTGGGTGCCGATGTGCTGACAACACTGAGGCAGACTACACGGAGGTTCAACACATCGAAGGCAAACTGGGAGCGTTTCACGGGGGATCTGCGAGAAAGTTTTAATAGCCAGGCTCTTAGCTCGTATACTGTAGACCAGCTCACAGGAGATGACCTGGAACGATTGGAGGACATTTTTGTTAATTACACGAATGCAGTGGCCGAAGCCGCGGCCGTGTCAATGCCCCCTCCAAGGGTTCGGAGGACGAAGGGCTATGTATGGTGGAACGAGGATGTGTCTGAGGCCCGGGCCGAGGCGTTGAGATGCAGGCGACGTATAAGGGTGGCCTCGGCGGCTCGCAGACCGACCGTCGCTGCCAAATATGTTGCCGCGCTAGAGGTCTATAAACAGGCCATCTCGATAGCCCAGACGGAAAGCTGGAAGGCTTTCTGTGGAAAGCAGGACGGCGAAAGCGTCTGGGACGGTGTTTACCGAGTCCTCAGGTATAGCGGTAAGTCGAGGGAAGAGGTCCTGCTGAAGGACGCAAATGGCATGTTCCTTGACCCTGAGGGCTCGGCTCGATTGCTGTCCGAGACGTTTTATCCGCAGGACTCCAGCTTGGGCGAGACCTCGGCCCAGAGCCGTACCAGACAATTCGTCGACACATGTAGCCCCGTAGCCCCGTGTCCTCCGAACAGGAGCCGCCCTTCACGTGGGTGGAGCTGGACACGGTCCTCAGGGGCCTGAATCCGAAGAAGGCCCCGGGATCGGACGGGCTCACGTCAGACATTTGCAACAGGGCGATCAACGCCGACAGGGACTTATTTCTGTCACTTGCAAATGTCTGTCTTAGGGCTCAGTTCTTCCCCGGGGTCTGGAAGGCTGCGGTGATCCGTGTAATCCCGAAACCCGGCAAGGACGACTATTCCGTCCCCAATTCCTACAGGCCGATTGGGCTGCTGCCGGTGCTTGGCAAGATAGTGGAGAAGATGTTTGCCACGCGTCTTCTGTGGAAACTGGGTACAGAGGGCCGCTTGAACATGACCCAATTCGGCTTCATGCCCCAACGTTCCACGGAGGACGCGTTGCACATCGCTTTGCTGAAGATCAGGGAGGGCCTGGCCAGGAAACACTTGGTTGCACTTGTCTCTCTGGACATCGAGGGAGCCTTCGACAACGCCTGGTGGCCAGCTATCAGGGCGCAACTTCTGCGGAAGAGATGTCCGGACAATCTATACGGCCTCATCTCCAGCTACCTCAGTGACCGCAAGGTCACGGTACAGTATGCTGGAGCTGAGGCATCCAGAGCAATGAATAAAGGGTGCATACAGGGCTCTACATGTGGGCCGTTGCTCTGGAATATTGTCCTGGACTCTCTTCTGGACTTGATAGCTGGCTTGGGAATTTACATACAGGCGTTTGCCGACGACAATATCCTGATCGCAAGCGATCAGGACTTCCGACCGCTAGAGGGGCAGGTCAACAGGGCCTTCTCGGAGATCTCCGGGTGGGGGGTCGCCAACAAGCTAAGGTTCGCGCCTCACAAGACCCATGCATTCTTGGTGACCCGAAGGCTCAAATATGAAAAGCCCCTGTTTTTGATGGACGGCATACAAGTCGAAATAAAGCCGTCCATCAAGCTGCTGGGGCTGATCATTGATGAGAAGCTCACCTGGAGTCAGCATGTCTCCGCGCTCTGTGCCAAGGCCACTGGCATATTCAATAGCGTCAGCCGAGCCGAAAGGTCCACTTGGGGGCTAAATAGTGCCATCGTAAGGCTCATTTACATCTCTGTAATTGAGCCTATAATGCTGTATGCCAGTAGCGTATGGGTAGACGCCACCGACAAGGCCTGCATCGTTCGAAAGCTCGACACGGTGCAGCGGAGTTTCGGCATAAGAGTGGCCAGGGCCCACCGCACCACCTCGCTGACATCCGTGCTGATTCTGGCCCGACTGCTGCCACTGCGCCTGCGTATCAGGGAGGCAGCATCCCTATAGGTCGTTAGGAAAGAAGGGGATACGGAGTTATTACCTGGCAGGCAACTTGAAGCCAGGTGTAGCCCCTTCGATCTTGAACATCCAGCCCTCAGGCAGGTGATAAGTTTCACCTGCCTGGAAAAAGAGGAGGAAGCGCAGTGGGACCCCAGCGAGGATGTCAGGATCTACACGGATGGAAGCAAGATTGGTGGCCTGGTCGGTGGCGCCTATACCTGTTGGGTCGGCGAAGCCGAAATAAAAAAGGCATGTTTCAAACTCTCGGATTACTGCACCGTCTTTCAAGCCGAAATGTTCGCCATCAAAAAAGCTTGCGAATTCCCGAAGGGCGAGTCGAGGCGGTGCAGTATTCTGAGTGACTCGATGTCCTCTCTCCAGCTTTTGACCGACGCGGGCAGCACGCACCCCCTTGCTGTTGAGATTCGCCGGCTAATGGCGGAGATCTCCAGCAGGGGGGGCTCACTCAAACTATTTTGGGTGAGAGCACACGTCGGCACGGCTGGCAACGAGAGGGCGGACGAGCTGGCGAAGCATGCCGCCCAACACGCAAAAACCGCCCCCGCTTATGACAGGTTTCCCGTGTCGTACGTTAGGTACCACACGAGAAGGCTGTCAGTAGGGAGCTGGCAGCAGCAATACGATGGGTCCAACACGGGAGGGATTACACGAATCTTCTTCCCGACCGTCACTGCTTCATACAAGTACCTGGCCGGTGTCTGCCTCACGAGCACGAGGAGTCAGATCTGGAGCGGGCATGGAGGTATAGCAGCCTACCTGCACCGCTTCAAGCTCAGGGACTCTCCCTCGTGCTCGTGTGACGGCACCTCTCCCCAAACGGTTGTGCACATCCTGTCAGAGTGCCCGAGATTCTCTGCCAAGCGCTACAATCTCGAGCACTTTGCCAGGATGGATATAAAGCCGGAAAACTACCCTTCACTTTTAATCGACGACGAGAAAGTGGGAGAGGCCTTTGTCAATTATTGCGAGGACATAATGGCGGTCGTGTCTAGCGAAAATAGCACATAACACCTATTATTTTAGTCATGTGCTAAATAATTTAAATATTATTAAATTGTTATTAAATAAAAATGTTCATAAAATTGTAATTAAACATTTGAATATTGTTAATTTAAGGAATGGCAAACTTATGTGTTACATGTTCGGCTTAATTGTAAATCTCGTTACTTGCGAACGTGTTATAATATTGTAATTTGAGTGTGTTTAAGCATACTCGTATGCAGTGTACTTATAAGCATTAACTAGGACAAGCTTTAATATATATAAAAATAATAATAATAAATAAAAATGTAAGAAAGAGAAGGAACTTGCACTCCTGCTGGAACCAGGGTGCAAGGGGGTGCTTGATGGTGGGATTGAGTGACAGGACGAAAACAAGAACTCGGCATGTATAGCTGAGGTGTTATTTATTTGGAACTAATTAAAAAAAAAAAACCTAACCTAACCTAACCTAACCTAACCTAACCTAACCTAACCTAACCTAACCTAACCTAACCTAACCTAACCTAACCTAACCTAACCTAACCTAATCTAACCTAACCTAACCTAACCTAACCTAACCTAACCTAACCTAACCTAACCTTATCCTGGCTTGGATATTTACATCCAGGCGTTTGCCGACGACATTATCCTGATCGCAAGCGATCAGGACTCCCGACGGCTAGAGGGGCAGGTCAATAGGGCCCTCTCGGAGATCTCCGGGTGGGGGGTCGCCAACAAGCTGAGGTTCGCGCCCCATAAAACCCATGCATTGTTGGTGACCCGAAGGCTCAAATATGAAAAGCCCCGGTTTTTGATGGACGGCGTACAAGTCGAAATAAGGCCGTCCATCAGGCTGCTGGGGCTGATCATTGATGAGAAGCTCACCTGGAGTCAGCATGTCTCCGCGCTCTGTGCCAAGGCCACTGGCATATTCAATAGCGTCAGCCGAGCCGCAAGGTCCACTTGGGGGCTGAATAGTGCCATCGTAAGGCTCATTTACATTTCTGTAATTGAGCCTATAATGCTGTATGCCAGTAGCGTATGGGTGGACGCCACCGACAAGGCCTACATCGTCCGAAAGCTCGACGCGGTGCAGCGGAGCTTCGGCATAAGAGTGGCCAGGGCTCACCGCACCACTTCACTGACATCCGTGCTGATTCTGGCCCGACTGCTGCCACTGCGCCTGCGTATAAGGGAGGCAGCATCCCTATACGTCGTCAGGAAAGAAGGGGCTACGGATTTACTACCTGGCAGGCAACTTGAAGCCAGGTGTAGCCCCTTCGATCTTGAGCATCCTGCTCTTAGGCAGGTGATAACTTTCACCTGCCTGGAAAAGGAGGAGGAAGCGCAGTGGGACCCCAGCGAGGATGTCAGAATCTACACGGATGGAATTAAGATTGGCGGCCATGTCGGTGGCGCCTATACCTGTTGAGTCGGCGAAGCCGAAATAAAAAAGGCATGTTTCAAACTCTCGGACTACTGCACCGTCTTCCAAGCCGAAATGTTCACCATCAAAAAGGCGTGCGAATTCGCAAAAGGCGAGTCGAGGCGGTGCGGTATTCTGAGCGACTCTATGTCCTCTCTCCAGCTGTTGACCGACGCGGGCAGCACGCACCCTCTTGCTGTTGAGATTCGCCGGCTAATGGCGGAGATCTCCAGCAGGGGGGGGCTCACTCAAATTATTTTGGGTTAGAGCACACGTCGGCACGGCTGGCAACGAGAGGGCGGACGAGCTGGCGAAGCATGTCGCCCAACACGCTAAAACCGCCCCCGCTTATGACAGGTTTCCCGTGTCGTACGTTAGGTACCACACGAGAAGGCTGTCAGTGGGGAGCTGGCAGCAGCAGTACGATGAGTCCAAGACGGGTGGGGTTACACGGATCTTCTTCCCCAACGTCGCTGCCTCCTTTAAATACCTGGCCGGTGTCCGTCTAACGAGCACGAGGAGTCAGATCTGGAGCGGGCATGGAGGTATAGCAGCCTACCTGCACCGCTTCAAGCTCAGGGACTCTCCCTCGTGCTCGTGCGACGGGACGTCCCCGCAGAGTATTGTGCACATCTTGTCAGAGTGCCCGAGATTTTCCGCCAAGCGTTGCAGTCTCGAGCACTTTGCCAAGATGGATATAAAACCAGACAATTTCTCGGCTCTGCTAACTGGCGATGAGAACGTGGGGGAGGCGTTCAAACTGTTTTGCGAAGAAATAATGGCAATAATTACCAGGGAGAACAGTACGTAGAATGTATAAAGATGTAAGTTGTATATAGTCAATTGTAGTAATAAGTTTGTGCATTGTTAAATGGAATTTAATTAAGTTTAATGTTTTAAGTAAGATGTCTATAAATAAGTGTATAAATAGTATGTGTTAATGCTGCTGTTATATAAAATTTATGTAAGTCTATTGTTTTAAGTAGTGTATTAATGTAGTTGTTAGTTTTAATTAATATTAATAATTTGATGTACGAAATATATAAATAATAAATAGATGGAGTGAACTGCTTGTGTCCCCCGTGACCCTGGAGTTCGGTCCGTCGGGTTGACACTGAACCCGACAATGAGGAATGAAAGGTGCGACTGAATGACCATGCCTCGGCATTTATAGCCGAGATCTTTTATTGGAACTATAAAAAAAAAAAAAAAAAACCTAACCTAACCTAACCTAACCTAACCTAACCTAACCTAACCTAACCTAACCTAACACACGGAACTGGAGGTCATGCGGGCCTCGGCTGAGTCTGCGGCCCCGCGTTCGTATGCCGACGTGGTGTCTGCTGTCCGGTCTGAGCCTGCGGCCAGGCGGCCTGGTGCCGGTGGCCACGCCCTCATCGTGTCCTCGGAGGACGTCGCCGACACCGCGGAGGCCGTTATTGGGAGGATCGCTGCGGCGGTGAAGGTTGACGAGCTGGGCGTCGGGGTGAACCTCCTCCGCAAGGCCCGAGACAGGAAGGTGGTACTTGGTCTTGACACTTCGGAAACCAGGGCCAAGGTGCGTGATATTCTTGTCTCGGCGAAGTTGAATGTGGAGGAGGCCCGAACGAGGAACCCTCTCGTCGTACTCACTGGCGTGCAGAAAGACCTGACTGACGCGGAGGTGATCGGACACCTCGTCTCGCAGAATAAATTTCTGCTGAGCGAGGCGGACGGACGCGAAATGAAAGTGAAGTATAGAAGGCCAGCCCGAAACATACACCACTGCCATATTGTAATGGAGGTATCACCTCCATTACATAAAAAAAATTGTGGAGTATGGCTGGCTCTATCTTCATTTTCGGGTCGTGTCCGTCTACGACCAGTCACCCCTCGTTCAGTGCGGTAAGTGCCTGGGTTACGGCCACACTACACGAGTGTGCAAAGCCGAGGCCCAAGCCTGCACGTACTGCGGCGGTCCTCACAAAAACGCGGCTTGCGAGGTGAGACTAAACGGTGGACAGCCTTCTTGCGTAAACTGCAAGAAGAGCCCCAAGTCTCACTCCGCGGATCAGGTGTGCCACTCCGCGTATAGCCGCGACTGCCCGGAGAGAGCCCTCTGGGACAGGTTGGCAAGAGGCAGGCTGTGCTATATCTAATTTATTAGCAAAAGTAGTTAAATAATGTATATAATGTAATTATTTCAATGAATCAAGAAGTGTAATTTCAACAAATTGTTAGTAGTAGGTACAGTGTGTGTAAAAATTACAGTGTAAACTCTAATTCTAAAATTCTTAATCCAAGGTCCTAGCGAGATAGTCAATAGATACTGGCCATACTTATTAGTAACAGTACGGTAATGTAATGATAAGTTTAAGTATATATTTTATTTGTATTAGTAGTAGGTAACGATCATAAACAGAATGGACACAGCACCAAAGAAAAATAACTTCTCGTGTAACGACGGATAACACTATTCAAAGTACATTTAAATTCTTTTCATTGTATGTATCTCTTATAAGATGCATGATAAATTTTAAATATGTAAATGTATAAAATAATGGAAAACATGTATAATAATTGTAAATGTGTAAATGAAAATACGTATATTAAATTGAATAAAAAAGAATGAAAGAGAAGGAACCTGCACCACTGCTGGAACCAGTGTGCAGGGGGGCGTATGATGGTGGGAAGTAGCGTAAGGACTGTAAAAGGACTCGGCATATATAGCCGAGGTGTCATTTATTGGAATATTAAAAAAAAAAAAAAACCTAACCTAACCTAACCTAACCCAACCTATCCTGACCTAACCTATTTCTAACCTAACCTATTTCTAACCTAACCTAACCTATTTCTAACCTAACCTGACCTAAACTATTTCTAACCTAACCTAACCTAACCTATTTCTAACCGGCCTACCCTAACCTATTTCTAACCTAACCTAACCTATTTCTAACCTAACCTATTTCTAACCTAACCTATTTCTAACCTAACCTATTTCTAACCTAACCTATTTCTAACCTAACCTAACATATTTCTAACCTAACCTAACCTATTTCTAACCTAACTTTTAGGGTATGATCACTGCTAGGTGAGTGGTGGAAAGAAAATAAAAAAGCAAGCAAGTGTAGACAATATGGTTATCCTTTTGAGTGTAAACACAATTCTGCAGTCGACAGTCTCTCTGTTTAATTCATCATCATCAACCGTATCGGTTCACTCCCTCCCCGATCTCTCCCTCCACTCGTCTCCCCCGATGCACGCCACCGCCACATCCTATATTCCTATATCCAACGAGCCCAAATATGGTGGATTTATCATGTGTAGTTTAGGAGTTCCTATGACTTCCTTCCGGCTCCATCATCAGGACCCTGGAAATAACATACATATGACTAGAGTACTTGCGAAGACAAATCCAACGAGCCCAAACAGGATGGGCTTATCATGTGTAGTTTAGGAGTTCCTATGGCTGCCTTCCGGCTCCATCATCAGACCCCAACTAACCTTTTCCTTATCCCGACTTTCTCGTGCCGCTCAGCGACAATATTTTTTCGAATTCCGTAGATTCATTTCTAATGTGCTCGATAGTCGTGTGAGGCACGAAATCTGTGAATTTATTTTTTCAAAAAGGTTGAGCTACTGGGCAAACCCTTAACCCGATCGTCTTTGTTTTAGGCTCAAATTGTAGCTGACTAAATTGCCCAGAGGAGTTTTTCTCAAAATTATCGAGCGCCAAAATCACAAATTCGGAAAAAAAAATTTTTTTTTTTCACTATTTCGGTCATAACCTTTTTCGTTTTTTACTTTCTCGAATAATTATTTTTGCACCTTACAGCTCTCATGAATACGCGTCTTTTGGGTCTTTTTTGAATATCATATCTTCAAAACTCTCAGAGATATAAGGGGATCGCACTTTTTCGTGAAATCGGGGCCTATACGGGAACGAACCAACAGACATTTTCAATGTAAAAAAAAAATAATTATGTTACTCTATGCTTCCGTGATTGGATATCGTCAAAGTCTAGCCAAGCAACGAGATAAATGAAAAATTTCTCTTCACGATACAGCAGCTCTTTAGTGTCCTCGCAAAATTAACCAATCTTAGTTGGCCTGGTGGCGACAGCTTATTTTTATGCCGGTGTTTCATAAAATGCTCCCAGAAAAAAGAAAAAAAAAACCTAAGAATTTTCATCACACTGCACTTAAAATGTTAAAAGGCAGCTCGTGGGAAATTAGTCGCGCGCGTGGGAAAATTATGTTTGTCGTGGGAACCCACCGCCGCCGCCGCCACCAGTCGCCGCTCGTCGCCGCGGGCTATTTCATGTTCAAGAGTAGGTGCTTTTAGTAAAAGCTGTATAATTAATTTAGCCGGGAAATAGGAAGATAGGTTTTTGTCAGCCTCGGTAGCTCGGTGGATCGACGTCCGATCGTGGAAATAAACACACACGGGCGCGGTCAAAATTTGGATGGGTGACCGACGACCGTTCGACCGTTGCGCCTGTCCGGATTTCGCGTAAAACTGTACGTTCTTTCCTACCGTAAGCCATATTATGCGGTACCACCGCACTGAATGAAATGTCGTTCGAAGCTAGCCGCTAGCCGTTAATAGTTCGTGTTTTCGGTCCAGTTCATTGTAGCCGGTACCACCAAAGCGGTGCACTGCCACGGCAGCTAGTTCACTAAGGTGTTATTGACTGACATCACGCGATTGTGGTAAGTGTTGTAGCCAACGGTGTCAGTTTCCATTAATGAAAAAAATTATAATAGTACACGTACGTAGTTACTTACGTGTATTACGTGCTAGTTAAATAAAAGCAATACTTTTATGCCGTGCTTTTATGTATGGAAACTGCTTCAAGCGAGCTTACCAACTGTTTCTACTGTCTGAACAGAGACAGCTGTAGCTTACCTTGGGTGCCTTGTACATTTGCATTACCTAGTAAATTTTTTTTTTATTTAATTTAGTTTAGTCAGTTTAATTTATTTTAATAGAAAGCGCGACTTGTGGCGCCGAGCCACCCATAAGGCGTCGAACGACGCCCATGGTCCCCCCCAGTCGGCTACAATTTGAGCCTACCACCTAGTAAGGGGCAAGGGAAGAAGGGGCAAAGGGACCTGCAGTTTTACACCGGTTCCGAACGGTGAAGCAGCAGGTGTAGGTATGCACGTAAATTTTTTCGTCAGAAAAAACTCATTGGTACACGCCGACCGGATTCGAAACTCGGACCTCTCGCATGAGAGGCCGATATAATGGTGTACAATAAAGTATATTTTAATTTAATTTCAAATTATGCGCCGTATGCTCTTAAGTCGTGTACTTGCTGGTTACATTAATACGACACGGAATATGCATTAGTAATATTCCTTGTAGCAACGTTTATGTACAAAATACATACATACATACATATCACACACGCTGAATCCCGACAATCGGGGTAAGCAGAGCAATCGGTGTTGTGCTGCAAGAACTCTGCTAAATTACAGCACAACACCGACCACCACGTTTCGCGAAGTATTCGAACAAGACATCGATCGATCAAGCAGCAAGTAAGGCACGAAGAACCACCTGCTGCATGACTTGGTGGAAGTACCGTGCCAAAGTGAGAGGTGGCGAGCCTGTCGCCCTTTAGCACGGTATCTTGTCCTTATCCCTTAGTCGCCTTTTACGACATGCACGGGGAGAGATGCAGTGGGGCTATTATTTTTAAGTACCAGCCCCACACAGTACAAAATGTAAATTGTAATTTCACTAGTTGACAGATTTATATTATAGGTACTACGTGTCCCATGCAGAACGTTCTGTTATGTCTTCGATTAAGAAAATACATACCGGGTGTATAAATAATCTTGTATTTATATATACTTGTACGTACCTACATACACCGTGTCCAAAAACTCAAAGTCAAACGGGAACCAGGGAGCAGGACAGTTTATGACTGACTACCCAGGGAAAAATAAGAAAAAAAAATCTAAGTTATTTATTTTTTTAGAAATAAATATTTAAAAAGAACACATGTTTTTTATTTTATTTTATATATTTCGGCGAACGCCGTCTTCAGTAATTAAACGAAATATATAAAATATTAGGTGAGCCCCTTACGGAAAAATGCAGAGTGCTCACTACATTTTTTCAAGCATCTCTAGGCCTCAGAGGCTAGAGATTGTTTAGCAGTTACGATGGGGCTGGCATAGTCGACAGTCGGCTAAAGCCCTATTTTATAAAGTAGAAAAAAAAAAAAAAATAAATAAAAAACATGTGTTCTTTTTAAATAAATATTACGAAGCACTAAAAAGTGATATATATATATTCTTTAATATAAAAATATTATAATAAATTCATTTTAGAAATAAATTTAACTTAAATATTTTTTTTGGTAAAACTACAGGCATTCTGGTTTTGTTTGGGATACTGATCAATAGCAGAGTTATTTAGGCTACCAATAAATGGTTTTTAACAATTACCTAAAAATTTCAATTTTAAATGGTTCTCAAAAATGCTCATACCATAAAAAACAAATTACTCCCTGGTTCCCGCATGACGTAGAGTTTTGGGACATCCTGTATATATATTATAATTTGTTTCTCGGATACTTTTCTAAGGATTTGGATGACATTTTGTATTTAGAGAATGTAATTTTTTTTTTCAAGTTTATCTAGATAGGTGTAAATTAAAAGAATACTTATATTCAAATTCAAGTTCAAAATTATTTATTTTTCAATTCCCTTAATTAAAAATATATTACAATCTTTATACAATATACACATGTCGTGGATTGAAAAAAAGGTGTAGGCGCAGCATGTGGCACTAGCATTTCAGTGCCGCTGGTTTTAAGCCTAACCTTGTAGGTACCACTCTAAAAACCAAAAAGTGACAAAGAAAGAAAAGATAGGCGAATAAGATGAATGAATAGTGTTGAATAATGCTGTGTTCTGTGAAGGTGTGAGTATTTATTGAATTTGATAATACAATTATTAGATTTAGTGGTTGATGGTCTTCTGTAATTGTAATATAAGTACATACTTACTAGTAAAATAATGGCTATATATTTTAATTACTTGAAATTATTTTTGGTATTATAACTAGACCAATGGTTTTGGGCGTCGTCGGCTCAAACGGCGGCGGCGTCATGTGTCTCGTGTATCCATAATAATAGGCTTCCGTACGGGATACGGAAACCTAAAAAAAGACGTTTAGTTGATTAGGACCCCTCGACATTTCCACGAAAATCCACGCGACTTATGGCCGTCTCACTACCTCTGGTTAAGTCTAGTCCGACAGTTCTCCTTCTGCTTATTTTATTTGTGGCAACTAAACGAATATTAACTTCATTTATTACTGCCAGTATCCAGTGACGGCGCTGCACGGTATAAATCACAGATAAATGTATAATTATTAATTACTTACAATAAAACAAAATAATTTTGAAAAGAACGAAACATTGTAAACGACTAGTTTGCATGAACAAATTCTGGTAGATACAATGTTATAAATAAAAAGATGAAACTAAATAAAACAAATAATTACATTCACAGTCTTACTTAAATTAAATGTAAAATTTATAAATTTTTTATAAAATTTTATACATATTTCATAACATGGAAATTGTTAGTACATTATTATGGTTTGTATTTTAGTAAGGAGTGGAATTTAACAATTTAAAGTGCAATATAGGAGGGGATAATTGGACAACCGAAGAGGATTATGGCGGGTTCTACGTCCAGTTGGTCCGCACTCGCAAATTGATGGATGAGTCAACGTCCAACAGATTTTAGGGTTTCGTATCCGTCGTACGGGACTCTATTACTAAGCCTACGCCGTCTGTCTGTCTGTCTGTCTGTCTGTCTTTCTGTCCGTCTGTCTGTCCGAGGACTGTATCTCTTGAACCGTAATAGGCAGAATGATTTTTTCACAGAATATGTATTATTATGGCCGATATAACAACAAATAATAAATATAAGAAAAAGTAACAAAAAAAAAATCATGGGGTCCCCATACAAGAAACTAAAAAGTTTATGCGCGCCATCTACCGAAAAAAATATGAAGCATTTGAACTAATATGAAGAATTTCATAAAACACGCCATAGATGGCGTGAGTGCCGCTGACCATGACATGGCTGTAAGGAACCATCGGTGCGCGAGTTCGACTCGCACTTGGCCGGTTTTTTTTTCTTACATTTGACAGTAGTTTACTTTACTTTAGCAAAAGGTGGTGAAACTGACTGCCGTTCCATCTGTTGATTAATTTCTGACATTACATTGAGAAGCCTTTGTCGCGGAGCAGTCGAAATGGAAAGTCATCCGAAATTATTGAAAAGCAATGAAAGGATCCGACGCAGCGCGTGGGTAGACGCGCTAATCGCAGCCTTTCACGGATATTCCGTGTTTTAGGGTTGCCACAACTGTTACAATAAAATAAAGAATGAAAAGGTTGAAAACTAAAAAAAAAATAAGGGCGATTCTGGTGCAGCATTCACGCGGCCGCACTCGCATGTATCTCACGTTTGGCACAGGTTATTAGGGTTCCGTATCCGTCGTACGGGACCCTATTACTAAGCCTGCGCCGTCTGTCCGTCTGTCTGTCCGTCCGTCTGTCCGAGGGCTGTATCTCTTGATGCGTAATAGGTAGCATAAAGAATAGCCCCACTGCATCTCTCTCCGTGTATGTCGTAAAAGGCGACTAAGGGATATGACTCCCTTCTTATATTACTAGGTGGTAGGGTTTAACCCGCCCGGGTTGATACCACAGCACTGAATGAATGGTCGGTCGAAACGGCTATGTAAATAGTTTGTGTTTTCCGTCCAGTTCAGTGTAGCCGGCACGACCAAAGGGAGGCACTGACGTGGCACCAAGTTCACCTGGTGTTGTGGGCTGACATCACGGATGTTGTAGGTGATGTAGACAAACGTGTGAGTTTCCACAAAAAAAAATATATTTGATTTATTTATTTATTTATTTTAGACAGGCAGCCTAGGCTGATACGTCTAAATATAGTTAAAATAGGCTTCCGTATGTATACGGAACAGTAAAAGCCAAGTAAAACTGAAAAGGATTTCCTCTATCCGGCCTCTTAGACTTGAGAGCTCACGGTAGCCCTACCGCGAGCAATTATCCATGAAAGTAGGTAGTCGTCTGCTGAATAATGGATTGCGCCTGTAATTAATTTAAATGGTTTTATTAATCCGCGACGCCTCCCCTACCCGCGCGCCGCCGCCTCCGCCGCGTCCTTGTCGCCTTGTCGACGAATCTACCTGTCGCTGTGTGTATAACCAATTGAGTTGTGTTTAAGTAAAAGCAAGCGAGAAATAATATAACTATGGAATGGGCAAGTAATAAAATAATTTTATTTATTTATTTTTAACCGACTTCAAGAAAAGAGGAGGTTCTCAATTCGTCGCAAGATTTTTTTTTTATGTGTGTTTAGTGATAATTCCTTACCACGTAGACCGATTTCGATGATTCTTTTTTATTATAAATCGGGTACCTTACAGTTGGTCCCATATATATTTTGTTTTATTGAAACTGACACGGTTGGCTACATCACCAACAACATCCGTGATACCTAGTAATATAAGAAGGGAGTTATATCCCTTAGTCGCCTTTTACGACATACACGGGGAAAGATGCAGTGGGGGTATTCTTTTTATGTACCGGCCCCACAATTAGGTCTAGTTTAATTATAGGATCCACGAGAATGATCAATCTCTTTTTGCATATAAGCATGTGCGTGTATGACAAATGGGCAAATAATTCTATGCCACGCCCACTGATTTCGCTGAATCTTTTTATGTTGGAACGGGCGGAGGGAGGTACTTCAGTTGTTAAATTCGGTTTTTCCCTAAAAATAGTTATTTGTTTCATTATTCCAACAATCTGTCCTTCAGTAGGACATTCAGCTATTTTTAACCCCGGACTAAAAAAGAGGGGTGTTATAAGTTTAACATGTGTGTGTATGTGTATGGGTGTGTCTGTCTGTGGCGTCGTAACTCCCAAACGGATGGACCGATTTGCATGCGGGTATTTTTATTGGAAACCTGGTTTAATCGGAATGGTTGTTAGCTATGTGTGTAATCAAATAATCAAGTAATTATGTTATAAAAAAAATTATTATCTTAAAAAATGGACCGATTTGCATGCGGTTTTTTTTTAAAAGCTTGAAATAAAAGTTAAATTAAAAATTCAAAAAACCCCCGACCCTTAAAAGTCAAAAATAATTTGCATTTACTTAAAGGATTCGGGGGACCGCTAATTAAATAAAATATAATACAAACTAAGAGCTGCGCGGGAATTTAAAGAAAATTATTTTTGACTTTTTAAGGGTCGGGGGTTTTTTGAATTTTTACTTTTCCCTTTTAAGTTACGGAACCATAAAAAAGAGGAGGTTCTAAATTCGTCGAAATCTTTTGATCTAGGACTTCTTATTATTTTGAAGTTTTTTTTTCACTTTCATCACAAAAAAGTGCCACCTTTTCATGTGATTTAATAAATAAAAACATAAAGTTACATGGTAAAAATTGTTCAGGTTCACATACGTGTCACATGTCGTTAACAGTTCGTGTTTTCGTTCAGTTCAGTGCAGCCGGCACGACCAAAAGGAAGCACTGACATGGTAACTAGTTCACCAATGTGATATGGGCTGACATCACCGGGTGTCGAAGGTGATGTAGCCAACCGTGTCAGTTTCCATAAAAAAAAACTTACGGAATTAGTCCGTTCCACTTATATGTTTTGTGGGGATGTTTTTAAATATTTTTTTCTAGTCCCAGCCAGGTATCAAGTCTTCTAGATCGAATTTGTCTAGTCTACTTTCGGCGTAGAAATAAAAAATGTTTTAATATTCTTTCTGAAATATTTTTATTGGTAATAAAATATTGAATATTGAAGAATTTTTAATCGCCTTTGTCGTCGGATTATGTATCGCGATATTTTTTGAAATATAATATTCACTGAAACATTTTTAAATCAACATTTATTTGGCTTTCCAAATTAATCTAGGCATATTTTGTATTTATAAGCTTTTCGTTACGCAATAATTAATCTAGAATCCAGATAAGTATTTATGTCAAAAATATATTTTCTTCCAAGTCCAACTTAAACGGTCAACCGTTGACGGTTGACCGTTAAAACGGTCAACCGTTTAAGTTCCGTTAGTACCAACTCTAAAACAGTTAACCGCTCCAAGTTCCGTTAGTACCAAGTCTAAAATGTTTAACCGCAGTTCGAATGCAAACTCGAGAATGCACGAAAAACATTTAATTTCAATTCATCCGCACTCAACTTCACCAAAAGCACCGCTTCTCTAAATCATCCCTACTTATATCGTAATGCGAAAATATGGAACGGTCTTCCGGTGAATGTTTTTCCTGACTCCTACAACCTGGGTGTCTTCAAAAGACGTGTGAACCTTTTTTTGCCTCATAGGCTGGCGTGGCGCCACACGCCATACGAGGCTTCGCGAGGAGAGGTGTTATGGCCGTGTCTGACTGACATAATTTGAATGACTGTTGGTCGCAGCCACGAATGGTAGTTCTTTGTACAAACAATATGAGTGGTGGAAATAGAGACCTGTCAGGCCGGCATGGCATTCGCAACCCCCGCATGCGTCCGAATGTCCATGGGCGTCGTTAAGAAACCTTATGGGTGGCTAGATGCCACATGCCGCGCTTTAAAAAAAATTCTTGAGTGTGAGAATGGAAAATAAAATAATTAATATTGAGGATACTTTACAAGCTTTATCACCAGCTGAGGATGCATCGCCCTCGAATACATCAGTCGACAACTTCGAGCCAGAATGCCAATACACAATCTGCTTATGTAACGACTAACACGTCTCTCACATCTCAGGATACTGTCAACGCTAATGAACCTCTACACGAACGATTAATTCATCTCAAGAAGAATGTGAGATTGCTGCGAAGGATTCCTAAAGGGGCAAGGGCCGCTGTAGCAGATAAGCTATCTGGAGTAATTGAAACCTGCGTTTCTGAAAATAGCGTGTCGTCGTGGGAAGCCCTAATATTGTTTCCATTTACGGCCTTGAGAATCCCCGATGTAAAGATTAAGGGTGTGTCGCTTACTCAAAATGTTAAAAATAATCTGGATATTTCCATTCCTACGCAATTCAGAGATATTGACGTCAGACCGAGTTCAATTTCCGCTCGAGTTACTGCCAAAGTTGGCGAGGGTGATATTCGTGGTGCGATTAGACTCATATCATCCAATGAAGCTTTAGCACCGACCAGTATGGATGTACTCAACTGCCTGCAAAGTAAACACCCGCCGCCCAGTCATCCCGTTATCCTTCCAGAAGCTCCTGTCGTAGACTCAGAAAGATTAGTAATAACAGCAGAAGAGGTTTTTGTGGGGATCAACAGTTTTCCATGTGGCTCTGCTGGAGGAGCCGACGGCCTCCGTCCGCAACATTTGAAAGATTTGACATGCCATTCAGTCGGTGTAGCACGCATTCGATTGTTGAAATCGTTAACTTCACTGTGTAACCTAATGTTGGCAGGCAGTGTAGTTAACGACATATGCCCTTACCTCTAAGGTGCATCACTTTGTGCACTACACAAAAAAGATGGCGGCCTACGCCCAATAGCTGTTGGTAATGTATTTCGGCGATTAACCGCAAAAATAGCTGTGGCCTCAATTAAAATGGAAATTGGTAACTATTTTCGTCCAAGGCAATTGGGATTCGGGACCAGACTTGGTTGTGAGGCCTCTGTCCATGCTGCACGTTGCTACACCGACACTTACAGCTCAACAAATAAAATTTTGTTAAAAATAGATATTAAGAATGCATTCAATTCCTTGCAGAGAGACGTCATACTTTCTGCAGTAAAAAATAAGACTCCTAAATTATTTCCGTTTCTTTGGCAATGTTACGCATCTCCTTCATACTTACTATTTGGTGACAACATTATAAATTCTGAAACAGGTGTTCAACAGGGTGACCCTCTGGGCCCAATGGCATCAATCTGGCAATTCATCCAATTATTCAAAATTTGCAGTCAGAATTTAACATTTGGTACTTGGATGATGGTACATTGGCTGGTGACGCAGACACAGTTCTAGAAGACTATAAATTATTAGTGTCACAATTTAGTCCTCTGGGGCTCGAATTTAATTCCTCCAAATGTGAATTGTACTTTTGCTCATCTTTTGATTCAGATATATTTGAAAAATTCGAAAAATTAGCTCCGGGAATCAGAAATGTTGGTACAGATCTATGTCTGCTCGGAGCACCAATTTCTATGGAGTCTGTTAATGGCCTACTTACTAAAAAGTTCATCCAAATTAAGAATCTTTTTGACAGACTGTCTGATTTGAACTCTCACATCGGTTATTTCATTTTTAAAAATTGCTTCTGGATCCCAAAATTGACTTACCTGATTCGGACGACGCCTCTTTGGAAATTTGAAAATTTTATAACAATCTTTGATTCATCCACTCGCTCTACTCTAGAAAAAATTCTAAATATAAATTTTAACGACAAAATGTGGCTGATGGCTTCTTTACCAATCAAAAAGTTTGGTGGATTGGGTACTCGCCGATTAGCTGACATAGCTCTCCCCGCTTTCATTTCCTCCACTCATGCTGTCTTTGGCCTTGTCTCCAACATGTTACCCTTTACAGTTGACAGGTCAGAGTTCAGTCATGTAGCGGATGCTGATATGAGGTGGGAGGCGCTATGTCCAGGCACGGATCCGCCAGAAACTCCCTTTCGTCAAAAAGATTGGGATCAAATCAACATCAAAAGAATTGTTTCAGCCCTTAATTTCGAAAGCCTTGTAGACGAGGCACGCCACAAAGCTTCTTGCGAAAAAGAATCAAGTGCCTGGCTAAATGCGCTACCTTCTAAAAATCTTGGCACGCTTTTGGATGACAACACCATGAGGATCGCTGTCGCTCTTAGATTAGGCTGTAACCTTGTGCAGCCCCACAAGTGTGTTTGCGGGGCACAAGTGCAGTCTAATGGTCTCCATGGGCTTCGGTGCAAAAAGAGCGCCGGCAGACACTCTAGGCATCACGCTCTAAACGAAATTCTAAATCGCGCATTTAGCTCAGCCAATGTGCCATTATTGTTGGAGCCCTGCGGTCTCAGCAGAGATGACGGTAAGCGCCCAGACGGGATGACCTTGGTGCCTTGGTCGCGCGGCCAGGCTCTTGTCTGGGACGCCACTTGCGTCGACACGCTAGCTGATAGCTACGTTGTGTCAACAGCAAGAAAAGCTGGTGCCGCTGCTGAGGCTGCAGCGCTAGCGAAGCATAATCATTATATTGTAATAGCACAAAATTATGAAATGATTGCTTTCGCTGTGGAAACATTAGGTCCCTGGTCAGCTGAAGCAAAGTCTCTCTGCAAGGATTTAGGCAGTCGACTAATAGAAGTGTCCGGGGAGGCCCGAGCTGGGGCCTACCTCTCTCAGCGCATTAGTCTGGCCATACAGAGGGCTAATGCGCTGTGTGTCTTGGGAACTTTCCCTGGATCGGTCGGTATGGATGAGATTTTTTATTTATCAACCTGATTTACAGATCTCATTCATATCACTGGTCCGGGGTTGCTCTTTTTTCTTTTATATGTACAGTATAGAAATCACTCTGTATACTTCTATAACCATATTACTTTACAAGGACACTTGTAAATGAAGTATGAAATAAAAACTCTCAAGCAGTACGTAGCTGACTGCCTCACTCGGTGGAAGGAACGTGCCAAGGTGAGAGGTGGCTATCCGGTCTCCCTTTGGCGCGGCATCTCGTCTTATCCTTTAACCCGGCGCATGCCTGGTGAAAATACTTACACCGTATGCCTACGTGGGTATTCTTATCACTACATAATGAAGAATAAAGAAAAAAATGTATAAAATTATATTGCGTTCAGATTAATTAACTGATATTATTTTCATTTATACCAAAATAAAAGACTACAAGTAGAAAATAATAAGTTTATTAAGTTTTATATTCTGTAAGACGTAACATTTTGGAATTTCGGCACGTTTCAAATCATTCTTCGAAAATTTTAATTATAATACATATTAGAGAAGAAAATCAAATATTTCTTGGAACTAGATTATAGGCACTATAAAAATAAGCACTAATACATTGAAATGTCCTTGTGCATATATGTCAAAATTATCTATAATAAACATCCGCACAATCTTGACATATTATTTCGTGTATCGTGTCTTTTATGGTGGCTGATATGATGGTTCTCCGCGGTGATCTTTCAGCGAGGTGATCGCTTTCGTCCTCGTCCTCTGAATCGGACTTTGTGTCTGTCGGAACAGAATCAAACAGTTCACGCAGTCGTTTCTGTTGTTCTTCCTCGGCCATTGTGCTGATAAAACTTGAATCAATCAAGATTATAGAAAAAAACGTATAATATAAAACAATATGTTTACCGAAAAAGGTGACGCCGCATGCCTACGTGGGTATCTCATACCCACGCGCAACTTTGTCTCCACGTCTACTCACCCCGAGCCACCAGAGGACACCGATTTGTGCATGCGTGCAGGCGACGAAGAAATTCCCACTCTCCAGCTACCGAGAACGCGGACTGGCCACATCGATTTTTTCTGTGTAAATTTAAAAAAATAAAACACCTTGGGTATAAGATGCCCACGCATCACGGCATGCGCCGGGTTAATCGCCTTTTAATATTCTTCCGTTGATTTTTAACGCCCGACGCAAGGGAGGGAGGGAGGGGGGGGGGGGGGGGGGTGTTCAAAGTTTGACGCCTCCGTCTGTCTGTGTGTCCGTCTGTGGCATCTTAGCTCTAAGCGGCTGGTGGCCGAGTGGGTCTGAGGCAGCGGCGACTCCTGGTCCGGAATATTGGGTTGGCTCTGGCTAAGGATTTTTTTTTTCATAATTTCATAACTTAGGTACCTACGCGTTAATTTATTTCTACCACAATGAGTTCAAAAACTGAAAGACGATTACGATATAGATAGTTTATAATATTTAGTTTAAATGATTTATTTTGCTCACTTACGATTTATTTGTCTGTAGATAGGTAGGTACCTACTGGTTATGTCAAAGCTGTCGAGTTGCAGCCGACAACAGCGACGTCTCCCTCCTCTGGCACGACGACGACGAGACAGGCATACAAGCTTGAATTGTTACATTTTATTTGTACTTGAAGTCCACTCTTCGTTCCACAGACAAGAAATTTTCGATGACTCGATCGTGAAAATCTTCTTTCTTCCTCAATTTTGTTAGCAACTCCTTTTCCACAGATATGTAAGAGTGCCAAATTACTGAGTCTCTCTTGTCCTTGAGTGCTCCGTAGATAGATCGGTAGGAGTTTGCCATTATAATTACCAATAAATCACTTTAAATTTAACAACACTGAACAGGATTCATCCATACAAAGTCCATACCTACATAACGGAATATAATTATGCAGCTATCAACTCGCGAGCCAATGCGCACACACACGCGCATACAACACACCTAGCCTAGCTCGCTAGTCGCATCGCATCGCACTTCACAGCACAAGAATACTCGTCGTGTGGACGCAGCGCGCACACACCCACACACGCAACACACACACACCTAGCTCGCTCGCTAGCTCTACTCGCTACCGCGTCACTAAATGCACTTCCCGCTGCGCCAACTCGAAAGGCTGATCAGCGGGTCCGCGCGGCACGGGGGGGACATCGGTCGCTTCCGCCTTGTATGGAATACGATGGCGCTTCAAAATGTAGCCAACCGGCCAATGAATGCCTTGATGTGTCGTCATTCGTCGTCGCCCGCGTTTGACGCGCGCGAAATTTCAAATTATGTAACGGGTACGGGATTGACGTTTTATCTTATTAATCGTGGATTATATGACTTAAATAATATAACTCCGAAATTTTTTCACATTTATTTTAGCCTGATACTTCTGTATTAATGGTGTCATTCATTTTATTCGGTTTGGCGGCGCCAACCTCGCCAACTGAGAGGAGTCGCCGCTGGTCTGAGGCTCGAATCCGGTCGGCGTGTACCAAGGAGTTTTTTCTGACGAAAAATTTTACGTGCATATCTACACCTGCTGCTTCACCGTTCGTAACCGGTGTAAAACTGTAGTTCCTTCCCTTGTCCCTACTAGGTGGTAGGCTCAAATTGTAGCCGACTGGGTTCGTACCACTGTACTGGATGTAAGATGGCCGCATAACCATTTTACCGTGTGGGGCCGGTACTTTAAAAGAATAGCCCCACTGCATCTCTCCCCGTGCATGTCGTAAAAGACCACTAAAGGATATGATTCCCTTCTTATATTACTAGGTGGTACGGTTTAACCCGCCCGGGTTAGTACCACCGCACTGAATGAAAGGTAGGTCGAAACGGCTATGTAAATAGTTCGTGCTTTATGTCCAGTTCAGTGTAGCCGGCACGACCGAAGGGAAACACTGACATGGCACCTTGTTCACAAAGGTGTTATAGTCTGATGTAGCTAACCATGTCTGATATTATAATTTTTTAAAACATTCGCCAGATATTGTTTACTAGGTTCTAGAATATGGGGAAATATTCATAGGAATGCAATTAAAACGAGGTATCTTTGGAATTTGTTATTTTTAATTTTATTTTATCTCTGAGTCAAGTGTGCACACATTTCCAAACAGATTTCTCACTATAGATACATTTATTTTGTAATAATATTATATTGAGGTTGATTGATTTAGTTTAAATTTGGCCAATAACTGAATCATACAAATAACGCACATACACGTAATTAAAGGTAACTATATGCTAACAAAAATTTAAATTTTATTTGCTACACACATAATATTAATAAATAAATTCACCATGACGCAAAATATGAAGATTTTAATTCATAATTTTTCTTTTATATAATTTTTTATTCAATAAATTACATTTTAAGGATAAAAAATGTACATACTCTTTTTAAATCCACCTCAATATAATATGTAAATATTCAATACTTTATTTAATTATTTATTTATTCAATATTTTATAATAATTTTTTTTTCTAGTTTAGCACTGATTTACTTTCGCATTTATGCTGCCGATTTTTCTTAAACTTTATTAAAGTTTACATAAATACATACATCACTAAAATATATTATAAGTATCTTTATGTGATCATATATTGTAATTATACCGTACTTATTAATTTATAAATGTTAAAACAATTCATAATAATTGTTGGAGTTATTTGTTTACATCATAATTTTTTAATAATTTCTAAATAAAAAACATTGTAAAATTTTAATTAAAAGTTACGCGTGATATTAAGCTTTTTGGAAATAAAACAAAATGGTTTAAATGGATATGTTGTGCGTAGAATATATTTATTTCTGGAAAATTTTAACAGTGTCATATATGTGTTGTGTTTTAATTAATATTATTTTAAAAGCAAAAACCAACATCAAAGCTTACACCTAGTTAGGCCTAATTTTATTATGATTATTATTCAATTATTAAAATAAGGAATTTAATTTAAATTTGAAAATTTACTACTTAATGTGCTTAGTTGAGTTTGGTGCTATTATAATTTTTTAAATTAATTTTTATTTCCTATGCCTCTTGAGCTGGGATTAATTTATATTAATTAGATATTTTAAAGTTCTAGATAATTTTGGCTCGTTGGAAATGACGATTTATTAATACTATCAAGTCTTGCAAGACATCTGCCATCCGCACAGAAGGCAAAATACTTTATTGTTCGTTCGCCTAGTGGTCCATTAATCTTTTAGCCTAGGTCATAGCAAACGAATGATCACTTGGTTCTATATTTTTTCCATATATTTAAAAATAATTGTAATTTGTTGAATTTAGAGGATTGCTTATTCAAATCAAATAAACAGTAAACAAAAAAATAAATTTGAGGAATTAATGTTTTTAAGTTTACTCTGTTATTTTAATTATACTATTTTTTTTTAAGTTTCCGGATTAACAGTAGGACTTATGTAAGTATTTAGTACACCTACTGTTAATCCGGAAACTTAAAAAAATTTGTATAATTTGATGAAATTTTTTTTAAGGAAAACTCAAATTATTTTTCGGACCGATAATTAAATATACATACCTATACTAATGTCTCTATATTTATTAAAGAATGTAGTTTATTATACATAAACCTGAAATAAATTATGGATGGCCGAAATGTGAATTTCAACATTAATAAGGTACCTATATAAATATTTTTTCATAATGTAATATTATTAAAACAAATATTAGATTCCCTTAAATGATCATCATAATATTCGTGCGTTTGTGCAATATTTTGACAGTTTAAAATGTTTATTTTTTATTTTTACCCGACTGCCTCAAAAGGAGGGTAATGCTTTCTTATTAATTTTCAGGGCTTTAAATTATTAAAACAGTTAAAATCAGCCCCATCCTATTTATCTTCTCTATGGAGCGTATTTTAACAGTTTTAATCTTTGAAAACCACTTCTTGACAGATAATAATGTCAAATTAAGACCACTTACGTAAATTCACCCTTAAGGCGCTGACGACACATTGACACTTGACACCTGTCACTTGCTCCGTCTTGTCATTAATTTACAACGTGATTGCGTTTTTATTAGAAACGTCAGCAAACCCTATGTGAAATTTCCGGTCCACAATTTGCTTTGATGACCCCTTTAAAAACATAGATAATCCTTTCAATTCCTAATAGTATACTATTCAATTCATCAAAGAATTCCCTTCGCCGTTATGTTGGTAGTGCTTAAATTAGTGTTGCCAGATTGTGAAGATTATTATTACCTACCTAATAATGTAATCAGTATATTTTACCGTATAATAAATACGGTAAATACCGATAATTACGGGTAAACCTGTACACATAGCAACCCTCAACGCTGTTTTTGACAGATAGACAGTGGGGCCAACATAGCGGCGAAGGGAATTCTTTGATGAAACGCATTCTAGATATTTTGTTTTTCATTGACAGCTGTAAATTGTATGAGTCCATCGTCGAATAGATTACATATCTCGACTCATCTTCTGTAACGCATTCAAACATTCAAATATTTGCCTTTATTCCATTCGCTTCAGCTCCAAAACCATATAACATATTCACATTTAAAATACAATTCTTCTTACACACTCATACATATTATACATTTTGTGTCAGCCGGAGATCCGCCGGTCACGCGAGACATGCGACATGAAACCAGGTCCTATATCGCTCCTCTCCGTATCCACGTCAATATGCGTCAGCCAAAATCTATTTCTAGCCTCTCGGCCTAAATGTACAAATAAATATAATTTCGCTAGTAATTTGATCGATTTTGTAAATAACTGTGTAATGTTAAAAGTTTAAGGGCGCCACAGACGTACGCGGTTTGCGGTAGGGTCGCACGTGCGGCAGGACACGTGCATGTCATGTCCAGTTGATGGGATTTTATTTATCATGTATAAGCGCGTTTAGTATGCTACGAATAAATAAAACATTTGATTTTATAGGTCAATTATTTATAAGCAGGTACTAACAAAACTTCGTACCGTGTGGGGCCGGTACTTTACAAGAATAGCCCCACTGCATCTTTCCCCGTGTATGTCGTAAATGGCGACTAAGGGAAATGACTCCCTTCTTATATTACTAGGTGGTAGGGTTTAACCCGCCCGGGCTGCTACCACCACACTGAATGAAAGGTCGGTCGAAACGGCTATGTAAATAGTTTGTGTTTTCCGTCCAGTTCAGTGTAGCCGGCACGACCGAAGGGAAGCACGTGGCACCAAGTTAACCCGGTGTTATGGGCTAACATCACGGATGTTGTAGGCAACCGTGTCAGTTTCCATAAAAAAAAACCAAAAACATTGTGACTTGTTAGATTTAATTGTCAGTTCTTTGAATGAAAAGCGAACTGGCAGAATTTTCGACTTATCCAGATTTTTTGGAAAATTCAACGTTAATAAATATAAAGAATAAACCACCGTACCCGTACCATGTGGAACCGGTATTAAACAAGAATAGCCTCACTGCATCTCTCCTCGTGCATGTCGTAAAAGGCGACCAAGGGATAAGGAGCCGAGCTAAAGAGCGACTTACTTGCTGCTTGATAGTTATCTGGTCCGAATACTTTGCAAAATGTGGTGGTCGGTGTTGTGCTGTAATTTACAATAGTCTTTTCGGCACAACACCGATTACTCTGCTCACCCCGATTGTCGGGATACAGCGTGTGGTACGTATGAATAAACCGTTCAGAAGTTCCAAATGACTAAAAGTAAAACTAAACTAAATAAACCTACGTAAATATTTTGCTGTATTTCAATTTGCAATTTTTTTTATGCTAACTGACATCGTTGGCTAGGTCACCTACTACATCCATGATGTCAGTCCATAACACCTTTGTTAAAAAGGTCCCATGTCAGTGCTTCCCTTTGGTCGTGCCGGCTACACCGAACTGTACGGAAAACATGAACTATTTACATAGCCGCTTCGACCGACGTTTCGCTCAGTGCGGTGGTACCAACTCGGCCGGGATAAACCCTACCAACTAGTAAGGTAAGAAGGAAGGGACCTATACAGTTTTACGTGGAATCCGAACCACGATCAGCCTCCAACGGTCGAGCGGTCACCCATGCGTCCACTGACCGCGCCCAGGTGTGCTTATGATCCGACAGACAATGGACCTAGGTTGATTGTTATTACTATTGTAGGTAAGAAGAGAAGGGACCCACATAAATTGTCCACTCACTATAATCGACCGCGTTCGTCTGTGGCGCCCTTAACTCTACTCATAATATGCTAATCTAAGCTAGATTGATGTTGACGCCCACTCCAGTTACGAAGTCGTCCCGGATGAGCGGCAGGAGTGCTGTGTGCCTGCGACAAACAAACAAACAACATTAACGTGTGTTATTAATATTAATTACTCTTATCGCTAATTGACTTCGACGGTGTGTACTTAGTTAATTTTAAAACATAGATTAGCTCTAGTAATTATCAATGAGGCAGGTAGCTCAGGTAGTTTATTTTTTATTTTCTATTGAAAGCTCGACATGTGGCGCCGAGCCACCCATAAGGTATCTAACGACGCTCATGGACATTCAGTCGTATGGGGGGGGTTGCGAATGCCACGCCGGCCTGACAGTTGACATTTAGAATTTTCATGGGGAAAATTTATAATGCATTTATATTTGTAGATTTTTTTTATATTTTATTTATTAAGTACGAAAGATAGACAGAGTAAAACTTTAAAAAAAATTAAAAATTACAGGTAATAATGCGTAAAATAGAAAAGCTAATGCAAAAAATACTATTTTGTTAATTATAAGAGGAAATAAATTAAAATAGATAATTTAATTTATAAAATTGAACGCATTAAGTGTCTAAACTAATATTATTCGCCATTGGCTAAAATATTACGATAATAAAAATTTCAATAATCAAAATAATAGTAATGCGTTAAGTTGCTTTACTTATTTCACCACCAGTTATGTCTCGGCAACATATTCACTTAAGTTAAGTTAAGGTTAAGTCTAGTTCAACAGTTATTTGTCGGTTAACTAGACTTAACCGGACGTACTGAAAACAGCCGTTACTGGCGGTCTTCGGATTTTTCGCCATTTGTCCGCCGTTTTAGTATCATTTAATTCTCGTAAAAAAACGTTAAATTTCACCCATAAATCATAATGATGGCCGACGCGCCAGATCTGCTAACTAAATGATATCAGAGCTCTTTGTCCTCTGTCACAGAGCAACGATCGCCGGCCGTCCGCCCCAGCCGGCCCGCGCCCGACCCGATTCTCGCTCTGTGGTCCTCTTTCTTGCTCGCGGATTTCATGCACTGCTTTTGAGTTATTTTGGCGCGTTGAGTCATTGAGTCTTACAATATGACTATGAATTTTAGAAGTATATATGAATTTCAGAAGTATCCAGTTTCTTGCTCTGAGGTAATTTTGCTCGAGGACTTTATACACTGCTTTTGAGTTATTTTGGCACGTTGAGTCATTGAGTCTTACAATATGCCGATGAATTTCAAAAGTATATGAATTTCAGTAGTATCCCGATTCTTGCTCTGTGGTCCTCTTTCTCCCGGACTTCACACACTGCTTTTGAGTTATTTTGGCGCGTTGAGTCATTGAGTCTTACAATATGCCGATTAATTTCAAAAGTATATGAATTTCAGTAGTATCCTGATTCTTGCTCTGTGGTACTCGTGCTCGCGGACTTTATACATTGCTTTTGAGTTATTTTGGCGCGTTGAGTCATTAAGTCTTACAATATGCCGATGAATTTCAGAAGTACCTATATGAATTTCAGTAGTATCCCGATTCTTCTGTGGTCCTCTTGATCTCGCACTTTATAAACTGCTTTAGGTTATTTTGTCGGTAATCGGGTTATAGAGCGGCGTCTTTGTCGCACGAACTCGCACGTCTCTGTGCGACAGAGACGACGCTCTACAACCGGACTGTCTGTCTCTTTCTAAAGCTCGATGTTCATTATTTAATGCCTGGAATCCTATTAAAATCATCACACAATATGTGTTGTTATTTTTGAGGAAATAATAATGTACGCTAATACATCTTTGGTTGTTATGGCGGATGTTCCCATACAAGAAGCGTGCTAAGAATTGATTAGTCACGCCACTGAATAACAGATAGCGCCACAGGATTTTATATTTTGCATTATAGAAGGACAAAAAATAGCCGGATAATATGGTTTTTTGACAGGTTTAGTATAGCGGGTCTACGGAACCCTCCGTGCGCGAGTAAAACTCGCACTTGACAGATTTTTCCATCTTACGATCGTAAATTTCAATTCAATTCATTTCAAAATATAATTTAGGTACCTACCTCTTTACTTTCACCTAACAAAATAATTTGCTGAGGTCTAACATAGAGAGAGAGACAGATTTCATTTCAGTTCAATAAATTATTTCTGTGAAAAGATGGGGAGCGGTCTCGCTCGATCCTCTTCGTAATGTCGGAACAAATTATTTGAAAAATTAATAGCTTTAATGGCGATGACATCAATCCAGCGCGGACCTTCGTCGGCGGGATTCACATGTTAAGTCGAGTGTCTGTGCAAAAAAATTAAAAATTAAATTAAATTGTATGAATTTTAATTTGATTAGATTGTAATTTTTACACGGGTTTTATGTGGTAATTATGAGGTATCTAATTTATTTCCTTACGAATTCAATTGTGTAATAAATAAAACTAAACTATACCAGAACACAATGTAATAAACTGAAATAATTAATTATTGTTAACGAGGAAATCCGCAGACGTACAAAAGTAGTCGATATTGGACACCGGGTGGCTAAGCTCAAGTGGCAGTGAGCTGGGCACGTCAGCCGAAGAGACGAAGAAGTTGAAGAGCAAGGCTTTGTTCTCATGTCAATTTGTTCTGTTTAAATAGCTTTAAAACTGAAATAAATACAATTATTTGGGAACTTCTGGCTAGAGGGTGCTAAAAGATCGTGTTGGTTGGGAAACATTATTAATCGCTCTGCTATATACCTATACTTTTGAAACTTCGCCCTGCAGACATTTTTTAAAAACCAGATGTTTTTGTCAGTTAAATTATAACAATATTTCTTATTTGTGTACATAACCATTAGTAGATTAAAATACATTTTGATTAATTTATTTCTTTTTTTAAAATTGTTTTTATGGAAACTGACACGGTTGGCTACATCACCTACATTGTAGGTCCTACAACATCCGTAATGTCAGCCCATAACACCGGATGAACTTGGTGCCACATCAGTGCTTCCCTTCGGTCGTGCCGGCTACACTGAACTGGACGAAAAACACAAACTATTTACATAGCCGTTTCGACCGACCTTTCATTCAGTGCGGTGGCACCAACCCGGGCGGTTTAAACCCTACCACCTAAGAAGGGAGTCATATCCCTTAGTCGCCTTTTACAACATACACGGGGAGAGATGCAGTGGGGCTATTATTTTAAAGTACCGGCCGGGTAATTGACAAGTTTAATTTTTTTTTATGGGAAGCACGACATATGGCGCTCGCCAGACTAACGCAGAGGTGTAGTCCGACGGCGCCCACGGGCATTCGGATATTTACGGGGGCTGCGAATACCATGTCTGCCGCCTAGGTGCACTTTCACATTATGTTTGAAGGATCCCAAACTGTACATTAGAGGAAAGGATGCAGGTGGGAGTGTGTTCCACTTGTTGGCAACCCTGTAAATAAAGGATTTACAGGATCGATTTGTCCTAAGTGGAGGGATATCGACATTATTTTGATAAGAAATATACTAACTCTGGCGGTCCCCGCCACGCCGGCGGATGCGGATGTTTGACCTGCGCGGCGCGCGCGCGCGCCAGCAGCGTCATCACGGTGCGCTTAGTCGGCGACATGGTAGTACGCGCGCCGCCCAGCAGCGGCCGCTTGCGCCCGGCCGCCGTACCCGCCGCCACCGCGCCACCCGCACCTGTGCACAGCAGCGTCATCACGGTGCGCTTAGTCGGCGACATGGCAGTACGCGCGCCGCCCAGCAGCGGCCGCTTGCGCCCGGCCGCCGTCCGCCGCCACCGCGCCACCCGCACCTGTGCACAGCAGCGTCATCACGGTGCGCTTAGTCGGCGACATGGTAGTACGCGCGCCGCCCAGCAGCGGCCGCTTGCGCCCGGCCGCCGTACCCGCCGCCATTGCGCCACCCGCACCTGTGCACAGCAGCGTCATCACGGTGCGCTTAGTCGGCGACATGGTAGTACGCGCGCCGCCCAGCAGCGGCCGCTTGCGCCCGGCCGCCGTACCCGCCGCCACCGCGCCCCCCGCACCTGTGCACAACAAAACAACGTCATCACCTTCATCATCATCTTCATGACCGTTATCAACATCAACATCGACCTCTTCATCACTATAACCATTACCATCATCATCGGCATCAATATTATAATCAACATCAACAAGATCACCGCCTTCAACATCTTCATCACCATAATCACCGCCATCAACATCTTCATCACTATAATATGCGCCATCAACATCTACATCACCTCGACATCTTCATCATTATAATATGCGCCATCAACATCTACATCACTATAATATGCGCCATCAACATCTACATCACCATAATTTGCGTAATAAACATTTACATCACTATAATCAGCGCGATCAACATCTTCATCACTATAATCTCCATCACATCCATCCACATTATCATCATCAATTCTGTGTACCGACATCAGTCTGACTCGTAATGTACTCAGTAGGCAGAGTATGTGGTTAAAGTAGGTAGTAGATTATTTTAAGGCACCTGATTGGCTACACCACCCAGGCTCAGTCAGCAGCGCCTTGTTCCTGTCGGAACTAGTAATAAGGTGACATGGGATGGCTGACGTCACGGGTGCAGCAGGTGATGAAGCCAAGGCAACCATGACAGATTCCATATAACATCTGGTTGGCTGTCGACTTGATATTAGTTCATCTGATCTCAGATGAATATGTCCATACGCCAGAAGATCAAATCAAATCAACATATTTTTTTATTTCGGAAAACATAAATTCAACATTTTTGTAAACAATAATATGGACAATACAATAAAATATAGACACAATAGAAAAAAAAATACCCTGCCTCTGACTACTGACATGAGCCGTGTGACGTGTCATAATAGAATGTCGTGTCCTGAATAGTCCTTATACGGCATTGTTGACCTGTAATTGTCAGCCTTATAGTTAATTAGGATTAATTAATTTAATAAGTGTGTCATGTGAGGGTGTGTGTGTGTATGAGATCAATAAATATGTATTCTGTTTTATTTTTACAAACTTTTTATTAAATTATATTGACTCCCCACACTAAGCATGCAAGATGATATAGCATATCATAATAATAACGCAAATCTGTAGTAACAGTACATAATAAGTTAACACAAATCGCCAAAACCTAAAGGGTCGCGCGACAACGCTCAACGACAAGTCGACCTGACGTAGGGGACCTGCCTAAATCCAGACGCAGAGATAAACTCAGCCGGAAACAGCATCGACATACATTGCGTACATTTTATCTTATTATTACCAACACTTATTTTGGCCGCAGACCAAAATAAGTGTTGTTGCACGTTTGTTGTATGGTAAGGCAGAGACAAAGGAACTTTACGCGCCACAATCCTGCCTGCCACACCTCGGGACATCGGCCGCTGAGACTCGCGCACCAACTATCACGTGAATGGTCGGTTTTTATTATTTGTTATTTTATACCATCTCTCGGTGACCATTCACACTTTTTTTGTTAATTGGATAATTCGGTAGATGGCGCTCTTCTGCAAATGATACTAGTATGGGGATCCCCCTTAATTTTTTTAATTAATGTTTTATTTAAATCAATTACATAATAATATACATATACACGACTAACAAATAATAACATTAAATTTAAATTTAATTTAATTTTAATGTTTTTTTATTATGATTTTTATTATTTAAATATTTTTTTGTTTTAAATATTTCTTAGGATATCTGCCATAATAAATAACACATATTCTGTGAACATTTCAACCGTCTACCTATTACGGTTCCAAAGATACAGCCATCGGATTTACAGACAAACAGACAGACGGCGGCAGCGGCGGCGTAAGTAGGCTACCGTACGAGATACGGAAACCTAAGAAACGCAAATTGGCAAACAGAAATTGCGCTGTGTATGTATGTAAATATATTTTCAAGCTTCTAATCAATGCCCACTTTCAGGTATTGCTTTCCAGGCAGAAGTCTGACTACCCGGGTCGCTTTCGGGTATCAATTCACATTCACTGAGTCGCGCAAGAAAGAGACCCGCCATGCGCCAGGGGCGAACGATCAAAGAATACTCGTTAGGGCGTGTCTGAGCGTTCCAACGACAATATAGAGAGAATTACCAGTAATACTCGAGGCTTTTCTGAGGAGGACAGGATCATTCGGGTGGCTAGACGGTAAGTATACTGTTGTACTGGCTGTCCCCGCGGCTACGCTCGCGGTAAAAGTCGTTTATAGCAAAATTATATAAGGTGCTTCGTTATTCATGTCAATAACTTCGGGAGGGTTACATACGCACTCAAACAAACACTTTACGTAAGAAAAAAAAAACATATGTTTATAGGAGCATTTTTTCTCCTAACTAAAAAATAAAATCAAATAAGTAGCTGTAAAAACCAATCATAGTGATCTTGCGACTTACTTACAACAAACAGCTGTTCTGCGTTTGAACATAGTACGGTCATTGACCCCGTACAATGCAAGTTACCTACTGTTACACACAGGTTAAGGTTTAGGTAGCAAACATGTTTTGTTAAATTTCTCGAAAAGTAATACTAAAAACCACTAAAAACATATTTTTTTTACGTAACGTGTTTATTTGAGTGTCTATGTAACCCTCCCGAGATTTTTGACATAAATAACGAAGCATCTTATATTTATGTATCAAAATTGACGACGACGACGACCAGATATAGGTAATGTAATAAATAGGCAGAGTAGTCAGATTCTTGAGTATTCACGTTTATGTTGTAAATAATAATGTTCTTGTGAGCTGTCAGTGGCGGTAGTAAGGGTTAATTATTTGTAAGTGACTATACCTAATAATCATATGAGGTACTAACAAAACGTTGTGACTTGCGAAGTTTGCCGGTTCGTCTTCGCATTGAATTAGAACTGGCGGAATTTTCGACACGTCCAAGCGTAGGTTACCTACATGTGGATGAAATTATGAAATAAACAACATATAAAAATACAATGTATGTATGTAACATACATTGTATTTTTATATATTAGTACTAAGCATGTATCCACTTTATATTTCTTCATTAAATAGATTTAAAGCGTCATACCTACTATACAGGGTGTAAAAACGGCGAGTACATTAAATTTAGGAAATGATTATTGGGATCAAGAGTAACAAAAAAGTCTAATAACTTTTTTCTGAATTCCCTTTAAATAAAAAGTTACAGTTTTCATACAAACTAATTGATTATTTTAGTGTAAAAATAATCTAATGACAACAGGGCGGCGCGGAGGGGGGGGGGGGGGGGGGGGGAGTAGAGCGAGTGAGACGTGAGCGCCTCGGACGGAGGTGTTGGCGGGAGGGGCGGGGGTTAGCTTTGTGAGCTCGTTTGTGAGTGGAGGACTGGAGGTCGGCAGGCGGAGGGTGCGGAGCGGCAACAACGCGTTAAATTACACTAGACTAAAACATACATTTCAAAAATTCATATCTCGAAAACTAGACACTTTAGAGACAAAATTTATTTGTTTTTAAATTAATGTACTCGACGTTTTAACACCCTGCAGAAGATGCAACTGTTCGAAATTTAGAGATTGTCATCGACCCGATGGCAAAATGGTAACGCGCTGGCGGCTCAAGCCGGAGTTCAAGGTTCGAATCCCGGTCGGGGCGCATTTTTTTCTCTTAATTTTCGGCTTTGCATCTACCTATCGAATGAAGAAATACATACATACATACTACGACAGACGTTGGATTTTATTATTATGTAGAGATAAGAGAGCATTATGTTACCTACGTAAGCACTTTATTCTGAGTGACCCAATTTTGTAGGGATTTCTGGAGAAATTTGGAAGGTATCTTAAGAAGATCTTTCTATTTAGCGTAGGTTCATTCACTAACCAGGAAAATGACTGTTCTCACATAGAGGGTTCCGTATTCATTTTATTTTTTCCCCCATTACCATAGTAAAATTGCCCTTACCATAGTAAAAGTGCCCTTACCATATTAAAATGGCCATTACCATAATAAAAGTGCCCTTACCATAGTAAAAGTGCCCTTACCATAGTAAAAGTGCCCTTACCATAGTAAAAGTGCCCTTACCATAGTAAAACAAGCCCTTACTTAGGCGGCGCTTTCTTTTTTAGGATTCCGTAGAGACCCTATTATTAAGCCTACACCGTCTGTCCGTCCGCCTGTCATACATGTAAAGGGCTGTATAATTTGAACTGTAATAAGTATTTTTTTTTTTTATTTTTTTTTATGGAAACTTACACGGTTGGCTACATCACCTACAACATCCGCGATGACAGCCCATAACACCGGGTGAACTAGGTGCCATGTCAGTGCTTCCCTTCGGTCGTGCCGGCTACACTGAACTGGACGGAAAACACAAACTATTTACATAGCCGTTTCGACCGACGACGTTTCATTCAGTACGGTGGTATCAACCCGGGCGGGATGAACCTTACCACCTAGTAAGGTATGTAAGAAGGGAAGGTACCTACATTTTAACGTGGAATCCGAACCACGGTTAGCCTCCAACGGTCGAGCGGTCACCCATCAAAGTACCGACCGCGCTCATGGTTGCTTACCAACAGTCGACCGACCGCACCACTGAGCTACCGAGGCTGACAAAACCGATTACTATGCTTGTCCCGATTGTCGAGACACATTATGTGATTGTGTGCGTGTGTTTATCTCACTCGAAAAACTCTCGTGTTGTTATGATAATATTTCTGCTGGTAAATTGAATCCCTACTATCTAAAATAGTTGAAGGCGGTTGCTAAGCGCCATCTGTCGAGAGTACTGGGATACGTGAAGGCGCTTGCTAGGCGCCACCTATCAAGAATACTGGGATACGTGGGAACGAGATGGACAGCGCGGATTGGCTGCCCGTCTAGCGAAGCGTGGTGCGTGGGTGGTGTGCGGTGGTGGCGTGCGGCGGCCATATTGGACGCGGGACTGGTAGAGGACGTACGGCACGGGCACCCACTCTCGACGAATCGCTAACGTTCTCAGGGATAATACCATGTTTAGTGCATTTGCGAATAAGAATTGCTATTTCAATTTACGTAGGAGTTATTCTGACGCTGGTCTGTAGTGAAGTTACTTTTGATTAAACAAACTTTTGATTTACACTTTTGCGTGCTAATTTGGAGTTCCTCGGCCACGTACCACCATGTCGGATCCAGATGGTGATGAAGTATATGCCGACATAGTTAATTTACTTCGGCCCGTTTTTGTCAAGAAAAATAAAACTCAAAATGTACTCCTACCTGCGCAGTCTTAACGTTAATTCCTCAGCAGCCCCTCCCTACTAAGCTGAGCTTATCCTACGAATTGTGTTAGTGTTTAATTAAGTTTTGTTTTCACTAAAAAGTAGAAATACTTTAGTAGAGATTAGTTTACATAGTGTCACCTGAAATGAAAATGGTTGTACATGTACGTATATACGTAAGAATGTATATTGTTTCTATGAACCCATGCATAATTTATCCATATAATATCAGTGATATGCTAAAGATACGTTAGTAATCAATGATATTATAACATGTTAAAAAGGAGGTAGATAGGTTATACGAGCTCCCAAAGCGGCACATTAAATACAAGACCACAGTCCTGTTTGAAGTTAGTCGCGCACCAACTACGCACGCGCATTGATATCTATTTTATAGATTGGCCCATCCCATACATCACTCCCTAACAAATATGTTCTCGACGAGAACCGCATATAATGCAGATTTCACGGACAGCCGCTTCATACGGCGTGTGCGGCGCGTGTTGAACGCACGCATGTCTGTATCGAGTCGGTGACGCGTGTGTGCAGCATGCCCGGTTGCTGTTATAAAGAGTGACAGTGACAAACGTTGTTGTTTGTTTCGCCTGAGCATGTTACGGCGTGTTAAGAAGCCATGCTCTCACAGATAGGATCGTGTGACGGTGCGGTGGTATCGCGTTCTCGTTCTCGCTTGCCTGCTGGTGATGGGAGTGGGCGGAAAGACGGCAAACGCGCCGCATGACGTCTTTCTCGCTCGTTCTTGTCATCTGTGGGCGGGTGGGGGCGAGCGCGCGATTGTATCGTCGTAGGGATCGTGTCACACAGGTACACAGTAGCACAGGTTGCATCGTACGACGTTCGATCTATAAAATAGATGTCGATGCGCACGCGTTCAGACGTGCGTCGTCCTTCCTAAGTAGTTATCAGTTATACCAACCGCCACATAACTTGAATTCCCTCCCTTATTAATTGGAATAAGACTATTCGAGTCGGCGCATCACTTTATAGTTCTTTCTGTCAAGGTTTCAAGTTCGTGCCGTGTGCGAGCACCGAATGTCGTATAGACAACGTATCTTTCTTGAAATATCATTGTTAGTAATATATTATAAGTCAATGTATAATATACTATCTTTTTCCCGCGGTTTCGCTCGCATAGCCCATGTCCATCCTGAAGTGCCATTCTAAACATCCCAAAAGTTAGTTTGTGACCCTTTTACATACTGGTGACTAATAATAATAATAAAAAAAAAACTGAGGCCTGACAAGAATAGAAGAGCTGCGTGACGTCGCCCCGCAGTCCGACGGATACGGAGCTCTCCGAGATGGGGGTGGTGGTGGCCTACGTGTCTAGTACCACCACCTATCGCTCGTAGCTTGCCTCGCGTCGTCCCGGAGAGCTCCGTAGCCACGACCTGCACCCGCCGGCGTGCTTGGGGCTTGTCTCCCGCCGTCGGCGGAACTTTACCGTTTTCTATTTTTTTTTGTCTGTTTGTATTAATTTTGTATATATTTTTAAAATTGTACAGAATTAATATAAATATGTAAACTAGTCTAAGAAAACGTGAAAATAAATACATGGAATAAAAAAAATATTAGTAGAGCATCCACTCAGATAAGCAGATAAAGAGGAATTAGCTGGCGCGATCACACGGCGGAAGCATTGTGAAGAAACAATTATTATGGCTGAGATGCATTTTCAACCGACTTCCAAAAAGGAGGAGGTTCTCAATTCGCCAGTATGTTTTTTTTTGTGTGTATGTTACTGGATTTCTCCGCCAATTCTCAACCGATTTTAATGATTTTTTTTCATGAGTACCTAGGTATATCTCGGGGGTGGTTCATTCATAAATTTTATGAAAGAATACCACCCCTAAGGGTGAGAAATTAATGGATGAACACATTTACACTAATGAATTTTTCAATCGGCCACTTCCCGTCAATAGATTTTTTTTAATATTATGTGATATTACTAAAAATAGTGAAAAAAAAGCTAAAAAAAAAACATTGAACCGACTTCAAACCCGAAAAAGTAATAAATAATATTTTCATCTTGCTTGAGTAAAAGGCGGTACAAAAGCACACCTGAAAATTTATAGATGGACCATTTTGTGCTTTTGTATCGCCTTCTACTCAAGATCAAAATATTAATTAATACTTTTTAGGGTTTGAAGTCGGTACAATGTTTTTTTTTGAAAAGAAAAAAAAATTTTTTCCGTCTTTCCAACACGTGAAGTTTAATATACTAGTGCGATTTTCGCGCAAACGTTCATAGTCGGCGCATCGCATCAGCCACTGCACGAGTAGAATGAATCTCGCACCTATTTACATCTGCATACGGTTCGTGTTTCAATCATAAGTGCTCGGGCAGCACGGATTGAGTCCTGTTTCCGCCTTAAGAGGTTTTTTCAGGGTTCCGTAGTCAACAAGGAACCCTTATAGTTTCGCCATGTCCGTCCGTCAGTCCGTCTGTCCATCTGTCTGACCGCGGCTTAGCTTAGAGACCCTTAGTACTAGAAAGTTGTAAGATGGTATGGGTATACATATTAATAACGCCGACAAAGTGGTAAAATAAAATTTTTTAAATAATTTTTTAGCGTACCTTCCCTAGTCCCTACACGTAAAAAGTGGGGATGATTTTTTTTTTCACGTCTACTCCATCGTGTGGGTTATCGTTGGATAGGTCTTTGGAAAATATTGCGGGTTTGTGAAAAGCATTTTTCGATTTAGGGATCCGTTTGCGAATTATTAAGCTTTTAAGTGCTAATTTTTGTTAGAGTCAAGTGTCCTGCCAGCTAAACGGTTGTTATTAGATATGTGAAAAAATTCACAGCAGTAGTATATATATCGAAATTAAAAGGAAAACTATCACAGCTAAGTAGGCTGTACAGGTTGACGAGTAATAGTCGACCAACTTATAAAATGTACGGACGACAGCCATCATTTCACTGTTGAAGAACTTTTTCAAATTAACATTCATTTATTTCCCCTACAAATATAATCAAATAATTTATTTTACTAGGGTTCCGCAACTACGGAACCCTACACTGCGCCTGGCCCGACACGCACTTGGTTTATACATACTATACATTCATACTAAGTATTTCATTACTTACGAAGTATAAGTAAGCCACTCACTAACTAAGCTATAGAAATAAACAACTAACTTACAAAATTAACAACTTCGCCGATACTTCTCGGGATGAACTAGAAAAGGCCTTTAGCAAAACTTACAACCTGTAAAACGGAATCACTGATTTTCGTCTTCATCAAATAGAAGTTTTCCAATTTGTGGCACGGAATAAAAGAACATTGTTTCTACTTCCGTTTTAGGGTTCCGTGCCTCAAAAGAGGAAAAAAAAACGGAAACCTTATAGGATCACTCTTGTGTCTGTCGGTCTGGCCGTCCGTCTGACACAGCTTATTTTCTCCGAATCTACTAGACTAAAAAAAATTAAATTTAGTACATTATATAGAGTATAATGAGCAATTACGTATTAAATGAACGAATTTAGATTTTGGGGGTCAATATTGGGAGACAAATAAGAAAGTAAAAAAAAAATTCAAGTGCATTATTTGACATCTCTACTTCTTCTACTTCTTATAAAAGGGAACGCCTGTCTGTATGCATGTATGTTGGAAGTAAACTCCAGAACCACTGAACAGATTTTGATGCAGTTTGCACCAATGGAAAGGAGGAAAGAGAATATAAGAGAAGCGATCGTTTATTATCGGATTTGCTATTAAACCGAGTCTGCCGCGAGCGAAGCCGCGTGCAAAAACTAGTAACAATGAAAAGGGCTCGTTATAAAGAATGCTAATATATATTTTTTATAATTTTAAAATGCATAGTTTTAATGGTATCTAAGAAAATATACAAAAATCGAGTATTCCCGAAACTACTGAGTCAAAAATTTCGAAAAAAATTGGGAAATTTTTGAAAGCGCGACATGTGGCGCCGTGGCGCCTAGCCACCCATAATGTGTCTGACGACGCCCACTTTTGAATTGAAGCAATGAAGTATCTCTATAATATCTATCTATTCCATTTAAAAATCTGCTATCTATCACACATACGTCACGTCATATTGTATTTTTAACAGCACAGCAAAACTACGACCTAGCTTATCGGCCAGGCGGGGATGGAACGGGGTACATTTCCTTCCTGCATTCGATACTGCGAGAGGCTGAGGGAGGTTCTACCGGAAGTGTTAGCAGGCTATCTCGGGGTGGCTCCAAGGCATTACGACCTGCGCTGATGCCGCCCGCGTCGCGCCGCCGCCACCGCGCCGGTGATAGCCTCGATAACAGACCGGTAATCGTGTGTGCTCTTTAGGAAGGTGCGATTTTTGCCGGTTAAATTGAGGGGCGGTAGAGCGATTTTTTGTCTGTTTTAGGTTTGAGTAAATAGGCTGTTAAGAGAGTTCGGCGCCGCATAAAAACGTTTCGTTAATGCGATTTACAAATCACGTAGAGATCAAGTGGAAAGTACGCCGCCACAAGGCTGTTAGTGCGCACTACTATTCGGCAGGTTACCCAAATCCATTTTGGATTTGAACAGTAGATAGACTATGAGAGTACGGCGCCACCTAAAACACTTCGCGTTAGCGCGATGTAGAAATCACATAAAAGTTACGTAGAAAGTACTAGTGGCGCCATCTCACGGCGTCTGTCGAATAGTAGTGCGCACTAACAGCCGTGAGATGGCGCCACTTGTACTTTCTACGTGACTTTTAATGATTTCTACATCACGCTAACGCCGCCGTAAAGTGGCGCCGTACTCTCATAGTCTATCTACTGTTCAAATCCAAAATGGATTTGGGTTACCTGCCATATCTTCTGAAGCCAGCAATAAGGAAAAGTCTGTCAGTCTATCAGCGTCTATCTGTCGTCCACTACTGGATATACGCCTCTTCAATCTTTCTCCAGTCCTCCCTCCGGCCTTCATCAGTACGATGATTCCACTGATTGCCTCCGAAGTAATTATAATGTCGTCGTCACTCCTGGCGGGTGATACACGCGTTGAAAATACTATAGGATTTGCATCCTAATATATAAAGCACAAATTATGTGACAATCTATGTGCCGTCTGTATATACCTTTTTAGGGTTCCGTATCCATACGAAAGCCCCATAGAATTATTATAATGTGTGGAAGAGCGTGATCTACTGAATTATCATGACACCTTGTACACTAGCAATGTTTGTGTAGAAATTTGGCTGGAAGAAATTTCACCCTGAAATAAGCCTTCAACACAATTGAACAAAAAAAATACATACATTTGTACAAAAAAACCTTTTTATAACCTTTTAATCGTCATGCATACATTATTTTTAATTTTTTTATGGAAACTGACACGGTTGGCTACATCACCTACAACATCCGTGATGTCAGCCCATAACACCGGGTGAAATTGGTGCCACGTCAGTGGTTCCCTTCGGTCGTGCCGGCTACACTGAACTGGACGGAAAACACAAAACTATTTACATAGCCGTTTCGACCGTCCTTTCATTCAGTGCGGTGATACCAACCCGGGCGGGTTACACCCTAGCACCTAGTAATATAAGAAGGGAGTCATATCCCTTAGTCGCCTTTTACGACATGCACGGGGAGAGATGCAGTGCTATTATTTTGAAGTACCGGCCCCACACGGTACATACAAAAACGTTTTTATTGCAACATTGCCTTGTCGATGTGTAGTGTGAATCCCGCATCAGAGGATTACAAAACACTTTCCGGCAGTCCAGCGCGATAAGCGCTCCACTTGAGCAATACTTACTGACATGCTCACTAAATCGAGCTGGTAGTACTGCCCCCTGGGTTTTGGCTAATTACAAATAAGTGTCCTGCGATTTAGAACCACTGCAACACCGTAGGGATGTCGTCGGCTTCCTAAGTGTGTTCTATCGCTTATTCCATTGGGAGTGCTCGGAGGAGCTGTTTAATGCGATCCCGCCGCCCCCTTTTCACCTCCGCGCCACGCGCACTGGGCAGGGATTGCATCCCTACACGCTGGATTTACCGCGGATGCGAATCTTTTTCGAAAAATCGAATTTACAAATCGATTCTGCAGATCTTTCCTCTACAGAACCGGTAAACTCTGGAACGCTCTCCCTGCCCATATATTTCCCCCCAAGTACAGTCTCGGGTCCTTCAAGAGGGGCGTGAATGGGCACCTGTCAGGCCGGCATGGCATTCGCAACCCCCGCGTACGACCGAATGTCCATGGGCGTCGTTAGACACCTTATGGGTGGCTCGGCGCCACATGTCGCGCTATAAATAAAAATTTTTTTTTTTTACCAAACCCGACTACGACAAACGTAGGAAATAACTAAATACTCGGAAAGCTGATCGAAAATGCTGTAGTCGGGCTAACTATTTATTTTCGTACTTCTACACGCCCAAATACAGAATTTTCGAAATTTCCTTGTTATTTCCTAAGTTTTCTTAGTCGGGTTTTTATAAAAAAAAACATTTTATTTTTTATTTCATTCATTTTAGTTCTAAACCATTAAGGGTGATATATTTTTTCGCCGCGGTGCGCCCCGTGAGCTCAAGGTCATTGATTCTCCTTTAGCGCACAGTGTGCGGGCCTAGATTCAATGACTTCAAATAAGCTGTTTAGATACCTAGTGGCACGCTTTCATCGTTAGATAGAAAATAGACACGCTTTGTTAAATTTCTCGGAAACTAATGTTTAAAATGTATTATTATATGATTATTGTTTGTTAACGTGTTTATTATGATGGGTAAATGTCCCTCCCAAAATATTTTCAGTTAGTATGGAAACACCTTATATACAGGGTGTCCCCGGACTGGTATAGTTCCCTTAAGGAGGCTATTCTGCACCTTGTAACAAAAGCACTGGTGGAAGATTTTTTTAAATAAGTGCTTTCATTAAAATTTTAGGATTTCCTAACAAAATAATTGCGTACTACAATGTGTGGGCGCCTTTAGCGGCGCTGCGGGGAGCGGGCAAAGCCGGCGGCGGCGCGGCGGGACGCGGGCGATACGCGGGCGGGGCGGGCTATCTGTTTGCGTTCACTCGCGTCGCGTCCGTCCGTATTCCCGCTGCCCGCTGCCCCGCGCCCCGCGCGCGCCCGTTTAGAGCATTACAACATTACACTACATTAATAACTTTAAAAATGTATATCTCCGCAACGGGCGTACCTAGAACCCTACTTCTATTACTAATTATGTTTGTTACAAAGCGTAGAATAGCTTCCTTAAAGGAACTACACCAGTCCGTGGACACTCTGTATAGGTAGTATAACATACCATTCATATAACATGTTGCCATTCGGAGAATGTAAGCTATTGTTAAGAGGATTCATATGGCAAAACCAAAATGCCATACGAATCCTCGATCGAATCGAGCGCAGTGCGCGCGTTTATATGGTGAATTTTGTAGTTTTTGTTTGTTTAAAAATTGTTAGGATTTGTTTTTTTCAAATAATGCTGCTTTATTGTCTAGAAAATTAAATTCCCTATACAATGACGTAAATTTTATTCCAAAATAATTACCCAGTATGGAGCTAGCTCGACATAAGAAGTTAAAATAGAGTCACATTCACCATGAAAAAATACTGTAAATTTAAAAAGCCTGCTTCAGTTTTTAGTACATATTATCTAGTTTTTTTTTTTATTATGTACTTCATAGAACTAAATTTTGGTTAAAGTTTTACAATTTTCGTTGTTTTGCCATATGAATCCTCTTAACCGCGGCACAGTATGTGCACAAAGATATGCTCAATAAAATCTACGAGGTTACGAGCTCGATGCGCAGATCCCCCAGACAAGGTGTTGATGGATCATACTCTTCGACGGCCGGAGTTATGAGGGTTGAGTGTCGTTAGCAGTAAGCGAGTGGACATAACCTTAAATTCTGTTCTGATGGTTATTCCATATATCATAAGGGGCTGCGTACGTTGTGTGAGTGTAAGAATTTTCGTTACGCGTCCATTTTGAACAGACTTCAAAATAACCCTCCATGTCTACGCCGCACATAGGGGCCTTAGTATGGAGAGAGTTGGCGAAAACTCGAAAAGTAAAAATTACGATTTATAGAGCCTTTATTTTTATGCGAATATAAAGTTTATTGACCCCCGCAGCGACATGTATCGTCAAATAAATTCTGTTCTGATGGTTATTCCATATATCTTAAGGGGCTGCGTACGTTGTGTGAGTGTAAGAATTTTCGTTACGCGTCCATTTTGAACAGACTTCAAAATAACCCTCCATGTCTACGCCGCCGTCTAGTCGTCGTCGAGTCGGGTAAAAATTAAGAGGTTGTCAAAAATAATTGAATCCGTATATGCACTTTTATTACGACTTTGTAGTTTCATTTATTACCGATGAGTAATACAATTTTATTTTAAACAATTGAAACTTTTATTCAAGTGGTTTTATTTTATTTTTGCGAAGGCACGAGGGGTCGTGGGGTACGAGGTAGGAAGTGGTGCGAGAGGCGACCGCGCGGAGCTCTGTAGAGAACGAACTACGGTCGGTACACACGTTCTACACGTCTCCGCGTCGCTCCGTCGAACCGAGTCGTTCCCTACTGAGCTCCGCGCGGTCTCACACAACTTCCTACCTCATACCCCTCGTGCCTTCGTAAAATGAAAACTCTCTCAACAAATGAAGAACGAATGTCAAATGTAACAAGGTTAGCATAGTGAAGTGATGACGTACCGACCTTGAGTGGCGAGCGCGTGGACAGCAGCGCCGGGCTTCACGCCGCGCAGTGCTGGATGTAGGACTCCCACCCCCGGGCTCACCAGCCCTCCGCCCCCGCCGAGCACGGGGCTATTCAGGCCGAGGATGTCTCCACCTGAGAATATATACGAAATATAAATGGTTCATTGAAATAAAACCGGCCAAGTGCGAGTCAGACTCGCGCACCGAAGGTTCCGTACCACCACACTATTTAAGGTGCTTTTTTATTTATGTCAAAAATATCGGCAGGTTACATAGACACTCAAATAAACACTTTACGTAAGAAAAAAACATGTGTTTATAGGAGCATTTTTTCTCCTAACAAAAAAATAAAATCAAATAAGTATGTAGCTGTAAAAACCAATCATAGTGACCTTGTGACTTACTTACAACAAACAGCTGTTCTGCGTTTGAACATAGTACGGTCATTGACCCCGTACAATGCAAGTTACCTACTGTTACACACACACGGGTTAATGTTTAGGTAGCAAACATGTTTTGTTAAATTTCTCGAAAAGTAATGCTTAAAAAATATATTATTTTTTGCGAAACGTGTTTATTTGAGTGTCATGTAACCCTCCCGAAAGTTTTGACATAAATAACGAAGCACCTTATATATATTTTTATGGAAACTGACACGATTGGCTACATCACCTACTAAATCCGTGATGTCAGCCCATAACACCTTGGTGAACTAGGTGCCATGGCAGTGCTTCCCTTCGGTCGTGCCAGCTACACTGAACTGAATGGAAAACACGAACTATTTACATAGTCGTTTCAAACGACTTTTCATTCGGTTGCGGTGGTATCAACCCCGGTGGGTTAAACCTTACCATCTAGTAAGGCAAGAAGAGAAGGGACCTAACGTTGTTTTACTTGGAATCAGAACCACGGTCAGCCTCCAACGGTCGAACGGTCACCCATTCAACTACTGACCGCGTCCAGGTGTGCTTATGATCACGACCATCTTGTTGTTTTACTTTAGAGTATGCATTATAATAACACCAAGTTTGACGCTTGTACGTATTAACGTTTTTACGCAAGAGCAAAAAAAAAAATAACATTTCCGCCATATAATCTTGAGATTAGCGGAATCAAAGGATAATCCCGCTACGCGAGATTTATTGGTGCCTAGGCGCAGATTGACTTACGGTATTTTCTTACATCGGATCGAACATAACATTTTCTTATTGATCCAAAATAAACTCTTTCAGTGTATCGTATTGTAATTATAGAAGCTTTGGCGTACCGTGGTTTCATAAACTTCGTTTGTCCGACCTACATAAGTCGGCCAAAAAAAGGCGTTAGCCAAGAAAATTAGCGAACTGAATTTGGTAGTGGACTGGCCACATCTGTCGTGGACCCAATATACAGGGTGTTGTAACGGTCAGTACATTAATTTCGCCAGCGCAATCCTCATGTCTTTCCGAGACAAAAAAGTCAACAATTTTTTTTTCTAAAGTGTTTAGTCTTGGAGATATAAATTTTTGAAATTCATGTTTTCGTCAAGTGTAATTTGACGCGCGCGGGGGGAGGCCGGGAGGGTGTTGGCGCGGGAACGGTCGGGGTCGAAAAACTCACGCCGCACCGCCTCCGCGCATCTCCTCGCTCCGCGCACTCGTCCTTGCTCGCTCACTCACCGCGCGCCTTCCATTCCCACGTTCGTGCGGAACATTAGATCCTTTTTACACTAAATTAATCAATTAGTTTGTATGAAAACTGTAACTTTTTATTTAAAGGGAATTCAGAAAAAAGTTATTTGACTTTTTTGTTACTATTGATCCCAATAAGCATTTCCTAAATTTAATGTAGTGGCCGTTACAACACCCCGTATATACCAGAGTAAACGAGTGCTCGAATGGATGCCACGTACAAGCGAACTTAGCGTGGGATGCCTCCCGCCTAACGGGAGAGACGACCTAAAAAGGTAGCCGGAGGCATATTTCCAAAGTCTAGTATGGAGTATAGTCAGGCCTCACGCACTCTATGTACTTGCGCGCGCTAACTACCTACCGCCCGACGGGCCGCCGGCGGTCTTTTTCAGTAAAAATTCGTCTGCCGCGCGAAGTATACATAGACGCTCGCCCACGCAAGTGCGCGCAGCTGCAAAGCAATAACCACTTTACATTCGATCGTTAAGGTACATTTTCGCACGCAGCGATTGGCGTTGTGAAAGAGTAGGCTATTAAAGCCCGAAGGTAGGAACATTTTCTATGGAGTGATTTATCTGTTACGAAGTAACTATTAAGTAATCTGTGGTATAGTATGGATTTCCAAAGTGGTGCTGGATGGATGGGAAGAGCGGAAGACTGCGTGTTGTTGTGTGCCTTGGAAGTCTGTTTTATTTATTTAATTTTTTATGGAAACTGACATGGTTGGCTACATCACCTACAACATCCCCGATGTCAGCCCATAACGCCGGGTGAACTGCCATGTCAGTGCTTTGGCTACACTGAACTGGACGGAAAAAAACACGAACTATTTACATAGCCGTTTCGACCGACGACGTTTCATTCATTGCGGCGCTACCAACCCGGGCGGGATTAACCCTACCATATAGTAAGGTAAGAAGGGAATATGAAATAAAAGAGGGTCCGATAAGGGCTGATGATGACAAAATGAAAAAAAAAAAATTATTACGTCTAACGCACGAATCCCTACTAAGGGCACAATTAAGACTAAAATACGCTTCATGGAACAGATTAAACCCTCGAAGTTGCGAAAATGCAAACACACACATTCGCACACCTATCTCCCGAACCGAAAGCACTTTTAAAGCAATTAGCTTTATCACTGCCTCAAATATTTGTGTTGGACGCTAAACCTCGAAACCTTTGCAAATACGTGAACAGTTGCGAAGCAGCAACGGGTCCTCGCTTCGGTTGGAAGTGTTGGAACGGACAAATTATTAAGGGAAAATGCGCGCGTTGAGGAGTATGTGTGGAGTTACAATGAAAGATAGATTGAGAAACAGTGTAGTGCGAGAGCGCTGTAGTATGAAAGAACATATAGTGACAAGGATTGAGAAAGGAATGCTTCGGTGGTTCGGTCATAATAAATAACACATATTATCCTGTGAAAATTTCAACGGGCTACTTATTACGGTTCAAGAGATACAACCCTTGGACAGACAGACGGACAGACAGACAGACCGACAGAAAGACGGCGCAGGCTTAGTAGTAGGGTATTTTACGACGGATACGGAACCCTAAAAAAAGCTGTGCCGGACCGAACTCGAGATACGTGCCAGTGCGACCGCGTGATTGATACACTCGCTATACGCGCAAAAAGAAAGAAAACATGGCTACGGAACCCTCTGTACGTGAACAACATTCTCACTTAAGGCTGCGATATGCAAATTTTAGGAGAAAACGAGATTTTTGAAATTTTCAAAAATTTATTTCAGAGAAAACAGGCCACACAGAAAAAATATAAAAATTGATCACGAAAGCCAAAAATAAAGAGAACTTTATAAAAAAAAAATTGTACTCAAAATGTGGCTTATTTACTTAACAAACCCCCTTCTAACCCCACCTTTTCATAAATAATTGGTAACATGGTGTTTTTAGGGGCTTTTTCCAGGGCCAACCTATACAAAAACGAAAAAACAATTACGATAAACCCCTCATTGTCATCTTTTTCTTGGGCTTCTCCAGAATATTTTCTGTAGGTGTCTTGATTTTCTTAACAATTTCTTTAAAAAAGACTTAATTTATGGTCCTCTGTCGTGTTTTTTTTTTGGCAAAAGTTACATGTTATAAGAAATAAATCACTAAGCATGTTATAATTCATATATTTTTATTGAAAAGAAAAAAAAAATCTTATTGAAAAATATGAGTATTTGGTTCGAAAATTATTCTAACAAAACGCTCGTTGTTCGCAGGTTTTGCATCGGCGGAATAGGGCTTTAACAGGTTTTTTAATATTACTCTCTTGATTCTTGTATAGAGCGAAGTAAGTACCTATTCTACAGCTAAAATAAACATTTCGAATTAATTTCACCATTATTCTACCCACTCCATAATTCTAGTAAGACCCCAATAATTCTAGTACGACCCCAATAATACCCGCGCCTTTTGTACATTTATCGAGGGTCTGTAATCTTCAGAACAATTACGATAACTCTGTATTCTGTTATCTATTGAGCATCTCATTTTAAACATTTCTAAAACACTTCCAACTCGGAAATTCCTTTCGACTATTGTGTTCCAAGGCGATACGAATTATATTACCCCATTCATACAAAACAAACCCGTCCCCGGGATTCATATGATTTGTCAACAGAATAATTATTATTCAAGCGCATCACTTTCTATCACTTTCGATTTTGATAAGTGATTTTCTTTCACGAGCACGAGTTGTTCTATAATTAAAATTTCATGTCAAACTTTTTCCGCCTTGGATTCTATTCAGCGACGAGCCATTTGCCTCATTGGTGACTCTGTACTCACAAAGGGCCTTCAACCTCTAAAGCACAGACGTATCGTTGGGTCATTGAGCCTGTTTTATCGGTACTACTATGGCCGCTGCTCTGACGAACTTGCTTCCCTTATCCCTCCTCCTCCTGTTCGCCTTCGCTAAATACCCGCCATACTATCGCGGAACACCCCTTTGTAGTCGACAGAAGGGTTCTTCGAACTGCAGGATTCTGTAAATCGTTCTTGTGCCGCACTGCAACGGTGCGGAACGGGCTTCCGGGGAATATCTTTCCCCACTCCTACAATCCACGGATCTTCAAATCGCGGGTTAGCCTTCCCGCAGCTACATTTGTCCAACTCCAAGCCGGACTGGCACCTCCTCGGCGGTGAAATTGGCTGCGCCTGAGGCTTCGACCTCGGGCAGAGTCACCCAGTTCGGAAGCAATAAAAAAAATATGTTGGACGTCTGCCTCCCCTTTGTTCTCCAGTCCTCCCGACCTTCGGCTGTACGGAACCAGTGCTTTCAACCCCGTGTCGTCGCTCGTCGCACACGGTTAGGGTTGGCAACTTTTTTTAAAAGAAATAAAGTATTTCTGATATCAGCGATGGTAAATAAAAACAGTCCAAGTGCGAGTCGCACTCGCGCACCGAGGTTTCCGCACCAAAAGAAAAAACCTTGAAAAAATGGTTGTCTGTAAAGTCGGTTTACGGACGATAGTTTTACGTGATAACGTTATAAAGAAACACAGCTATAAGAATTACCGTATTTTTTCGTACGGCACCCCTATCGCTGCCGTACGCCGTACATTTGTCGATTTCTAGCCTCGATTACCGTACGATACGGCAATTACCGTACGTTTGGCAACACTGCCGCTTGGGCCGATTGTGCGTCTCTATCGCTTGTTACGCGCTCTCGCTTGCACACACAGGCTCAGATGGAACGTGACACTTTTTCGTGCGTGCAGCCGGTGTTCATCAATTTATAAGACGTTATCACGTCAAAAAAAACGTTTCTTGTATGGGGACCCTTAATATTTCACTTTAAAATTTTTAATATTTATTGTTATATCCGACAACATTACACATATTCTGTGAAAATTCCAACCGACTAGCTATTACGGTTCCAAAGATTACAGCTATTGGACGAACGGACGGACGGACAGACAGACAGACAGAGGTTGTGGGCTTAGTAGCATAGGCTTCTCTACGGGGTACGGAAACCTGTATCTTTCCCCGTGCATGTCGTAAAACTGGACGAAATACATGAAACATTTACATAGCCGCTTCGAACGACCTTTCATTCAGTCCGGTGGTATCAACCCGGGCGAGATAAATTCTACCGCCTAGTAAGGTAAGAAGAGAAAGGGACCTACAGTTTTACGTGACGAATGAATAGAATAATTTAATAGAATAAACGTTAGCTACTATCTGTCGGTATTATCATAATATTTGGTTGAAATTTTCGCCCGCTAGAGGTATTAACTAACCAATGAAATTGGATGTGTGTTGATGTTTACTTTGCATCTAAAGCTTTTTTTTATGGAAACTGACATGGTTGGCTACATCACCTACAACATCCGTGATGTCAGCCCAATAACATCGGGTGAACTAGGTACCATTTCAGTGCTTCCCTTCATGTCATGTCGGCATGTCGGCTACACTGAACTGGACGGAAAACACAAACTATTTACATAGCCGTTTCGACTGACGTTTCATTCAGTGCGGTGGTACCAACCAGGGCGGATAGATACACTATTCCTATACTTTTTTGAGGCTCAGTGTCTCAAACTTTTCAATTAATTAAAACAGCTCTCAGAATAAATTGCTAGAACTGTAGTTAGTACGTTTGTCTTCTAGGCCATCGATATATTCTTTTAAAAAACACCCGACCCTTAAAAATTCAAAAATAATTTCCATTTACTTACTTATAGGAGTCGGTGGACCGCTAAGTAAATTCCTTCGCAGTTCTGAGTTTTTATATTTTATTTACTTAGCGGTACCCCTCCGGACTCCTTTAAGTAAGTAAATGGAAATTATTTCTGACTTTTAAGGGTCGGGGGTTTTTAAAATTTTTAATTTAACTTTTATTTCAAGCTTTTTAAAAAAACTCGGTCCACATTTTAAGATAATTAATTTTTTTATTACTTAATTACTTGATTACAAACATAGCTAAGAACCATCCCGATTAAACAAGTTTCCTAATAAAAAAAACCGCATCCAAATCGGTCCATCCGTTTGGGAGCTACGATGCCACAGACACACACACACACACACACATACGTCAAACTTATAACACCCCTCCGTTTTTTGCGTCGGGGGTTAAAAATGTGCGGTCTGATAGTGTTGCCCGTTTTCTATAGCGTTTAAATCGAAACGATTTCAGCTGGTCGTCTAAAGAGAACCGCTTCGAGCGCTCCGCTGCGAGGTATAAAGAAGGTCATACAAGACACTTACAAAGAGCATCAAATCACTCTTCTCGCTTCGTAGAAAGTAGTTTATCTGCGAAAGACTTGCGTGGGACATGAGTACGAAATGTTGAGTTTCATAAATTTATTTATTTATCTTAACATAATTTATTGTATTTAATGTATATGTATTACTCGGCTTCGGCTTCTGCTTCAGCCGAAGTTGGTGACATTGAGCCCTAAGGCCCGATTTCACCACCAATGCTAAGGTAGGCTTAAGTAGTAATGTTACTACTGGGTGCTAATGTTACTAATGGTAGGATTAAATCTGTCCGAATTGATACGACACCTATTTCCGACAGGTATAATGGGCTGTCATCATAGGTGTAGTGTAGTAGGTTTTGTAGCCACCCATGTCACGTTCCATAGTGGGGATTTCATAGTGATCCCAACGCCTGCACCCCACAGAAGAAGTTTTAAACGTGTTCCCAAGATGTATCGCTGGTGTAGTGCGCTTCGAAGTAAGGCCGCTCGCACACTGCACGACACCACATCGTTTTGAATTTCGTGTGGGTGACCAGTGACATAGACCTGTTTGGGTCTTGGGGTCTACCGGGAACAACTCACACTATTAAGTGGCAAGAAGCAATATTCGCAAACATTTCATACAAATAGAGTGGTGGACGACTGAAAGCAACTTCCAGAGGAAGTATAAGCGCACTTAGTTCCAACCAATTCAAAAAAGGACTAGAAAAATCCTAAAAATGAGTGTTCATAAGTAAATAAATAAAAAACCAAATTATTCAATATAATGATAAAACTAATCATTTTTAACCGGATTTATACGTATCAGCCAAAATAAAGAAAGAAATAATTATTTACTGAAAAGTGCCAAAAAATCTCACGATCGACGGTCTGAACGAAACTCTAAATCAAGAACATTTAATAGTTAAGGACGTCGGACCTTCTCCGCGCCAGCGAACACGACGTTTGTATAAACGTACATACAAATCCCATTCGTTACCAACCAATCAGAGCGCGATACCGCCCGATACCACCCAATCAGAGCGCGCGCCGTCCCCTCCGCTACCCGCGGAGCTCGGCAACGCTGTTTCTCATATAAGCATTGGACAGTCTGACGTCCATACCTATTTACTTGTTCTTGCTCTGAATATGTCGCCGAAACGTTTCTAATACCCGTTACAATCGTATAGTGTATATACTTGATAAAAAGTCGTGTATGGTGTGGTATTGTATCGTGTGCAAGTGTCTTTACGCCACAACGGCAGAAGCAAAGACGCCAGGTGCAAACATAAATTTGTACTCAACGTCGCGATACTAAAACTCTAATTACGAGACCCTAATGGACTTGTGTCGCGACCCGACAACCCTAATGCCCCACATTCACTACACGAGCCCCGGGCCAAGCACCGCGCCGCGCCTCGCGACGAGCCACATGCGCACACATGCACGGATTTGTCTCGGCGGCGCAGGGGTGGCAGGCGCGGCGCTCGCGTCTCGCCGACGAGCCGCGCGCCGCGCTCCGCGCCGAGCCACAGATTACTTAATAGTTACTTCGTAACAGATAAATCACTACTCCATAGAAAAAGTTACATAGCTTCGGCTTTAATAGCCTACTGTTTCACGTCGCCAATCGCTGCGTGCGAAAATGTACCTACATAAGCTATCGAGTGTAAAGTGTATTATTGCTTTGCAGCTGCGCGCACTTTTGCGTGGGCGACGAATATCTACTGAACTGGCCGCCGGCGCCGCCGCCACCGGGCGGTAGGTAGTTAGCGCGCGCAAGTACATAGAGTGCGTGAGGCCTGGCCGAGCCTCACGCCGCGCTTTGGCGCGGTTATTCCACCGTGTCATACAGTGGGTGGGTCTTCCTACCTTACTTGCTGCTTATCTTGTACAAAAATGCTTTGCGAAACGTGGCGGTCGGTGCTGTGCTGTAATTTTTTTTTATGGAAACTGACACGGTTGGCTACATCCATACAACGTCCGTGATGTCAGCTCATAACACCGGGTGAACTAGGTGCCATGTCAGTGCATCCCCCTTTGATCGTGCCAGCTACACTGAACTGGTCGGAAAACACAAACTATTTACATAGCCGTTTCGCCGACGTTTCATTCAGTGCGGTGGTACCAACCCGGGCGGGTTAAACCCTACCACCAAGTAAGATTAGGAGGGAAGGGACCTACAGTTTTACGAGGAATCCGAACCTCGGTCAGCCTCCAACGGTCAGCGATCACCAATCCAAGTACTGACCGCACCCAGCGTTGCATAACATTCAATAGCGACAGTTGACCGTCTCCACCACTGAGCTATCGAGGCTGACAAATTTTCCTGAGTTCTTGTACCACCAGAACAGATTACTATGCTTACCCCGATTGACGGGACGCTGTATGTATGTGTACGTGTCGGGATTTATACCGCGCCGCGCGCCGCCCCGCACCGTTCAACATCCACACGCGGATTTGCCGCACGTGCGCGCTCGTGAATGGTAGGCTTAACTACCTCCAGATCAAAGGAGTCAAAATAATGGACCTGTTGTTATCATTACTTTCATAGAATGGGCCCTTCCTTTATTAGGTTTAACGCGTCGGGATGACAGTGTGGGGCCGGCACTTAAAAAGAATAGCCCCACTGCACCTCTCTCAAGAAAGAAAGAAAGAAAAGAAGGCACGTCTTACTGTCATAAGAATGCTCGATAAACAATAAGCATCAATAATCATATACACCACACGCCATATCCCGAGAATCGGGGTAAGCAGAGTAATCGGTGCTGTGCTACAAGTATTCTGGTAAATTACAGCACAACACCGACCACCACGTTTAGCAAAGTATTCGGACAAGATAACTCAGATCAAGCAGTAAGTTTGTAAGGCATGAAGGCCCTACCTGCTGCATGACGCGGTGGAAACACCGCGCCAAGGTGAGAGGTGGCTAGCCTGTCGCCCTTATGCGCGGCATCTTGTCCTTATCACTTAGTCGCCTTTTACGACATGCACGGCGAGAGATGCAGTGGGGCTATTCTTATTAAGTACCGGCCCCACACAGTATCATAAATAATCATAATATTATATCATAAAAAGCAATAGCAAAAATAATCATATTACTTATATCATAAAAAGAAAGTCCATTACTATTACGTTTCAAAATTTTTACGTCTCAATTGAAAATGTAAATCTGTAATCTCGCTGATGGCGAGCTATGGAAAGAGCAATGCGCGGCATTTCTTTGACCGATAAAATCCGTAACGATGTGATACGTCAAAGAACTAAGGTAGTCGACATTGCTAAGAAAATAAGCAAGCTGAAGTGGCAGTGGGCTGGGCACATCGTCGCAGACCCGACAACCGATGGGGTAGACGGGTGCTCGAATGGAGGCCACGTATAAGCAAACGTAGCGTGGGACGCCCCCCGGCTAGGTGGACAGATGACCTAAAAAAGGTAGCCGGGAGTGGATGGATGAGAAGCGCGGAAGACCGCGTGTGGTGGCGTGCCTTGGGAGAGGCCTATGTCCAGCAGTGGACCGATACAGGCTGATGATGAATCTCGCTCGAGTAGGTATAGACATCACGAATACTAAAACTCCAATAAGAAACGGCCATGTACTTGAATGACCCGACTCGACTACCCTGCCAACCTCCAGACTAATGTGAAGGTGAAAGTTGTTTTTGATTATTTTACGACATAGTCTGCTGGAGATTTGGGTAATACCTACGTATTATAATATAAATAATGATTTTATTACTTTACCTGTCCCCAATGATATTTTAGGAAAGATAAGTTATCTATATGACATTCAGTGCACACACATGGCACGTCCTTGAAAATTTGAGAGGAAGAACTATAAAGTGATGCGCCGACTCGAATAGTCTTATTCAAATAATTGAATTGATGAGATTCTGCACTAATTCTAATAATAATTATTAGAATTAGTGCAGTATCTCACTAGTCATTCATTCATTTCATTACACACGACGGTATTTTCGATGTGTTAGTGCCTCGTGGTTAGCGGTCCGAACGCGTGCGTAGTTGGTGGGCGACTAACTTCAGACAGGACTGTGGTCTTGTATTTAATGTGCCGCTTGGTTGGGAGATCAGATAACCTATCTACCTCCTTTTAACTTATAATATCATTGCCTGTCCCAATGTCTGTACTACCCTTACCTTTTTTTTTTTTTTTTTTTTTTTATGTGAACCAGCATGGGTGACTGTGCCGAGGGACCAATGGTGCAGTCGACAGAGCCAAAATCACCTCTCCTCGCGAAACCACGCTCAGTTAGGTGCCATGCCAGCAGATTTGCGGACTGTTGCTAGGCTGTCTAGCCCGTTAATACGACGCTTGAAGACACCCAGGTTAAAGGATTCAGGAAATACACTCGCCGGAAGACAGTTCCACACTCTAGCGGTGCGACAGAGAAACGATTTAGAGAACCGATGGGTTCTCAGAAGCCCAATGTCAACAACAAAAGGGTGCTGAGTCTCTCTGCGACGAGTCATGCGGAGATAGGACGGGTGGCAGGGAATAAGGGATGCTAGTTCCGCAGAGCAGCGTCCGTGATAGTATCTGTAAAACAGACTAAGCGAACCCACAAATCGTCTGTGACTCAGGGACTCCAGACCATCTGTAAGTTTCGGGTCACCAACAAGACGGATGGCTCGGCGCTGTATCGAGTCCAAGGATGCTAGCAGATAATGGGGACTACCCTCCCAGATGTGACTGCAGTACTCCATCACCGGCCTAATCTGTGTTTTGTACAACAGGAATAGTTGAGCCGGTGAGAAGAACCGCCGATTGCGGAAAAGTATTCCCAATTTTCTGGATGCAGTTTTGGCCTTAGACTCGATTAGTTGCCGGAAACCCACGTCTTTGGAAATAGTGGTGCCCAGGAGGTCCAGGTGTTCCGAGACAGGTACGACGCTGCCTTGGAAACTTGCTTGGAAAGGAAAGGGATCGACCTTAGCAGATAATGCGCAGCACTGAGTCTTGCTAACGTTGAAGGCGACAAGGTTCTCCTGGCCCCATATAGCTACTTTTCCGAGAACGTTATCGACCTTATCGACAACTGAACGTTGAGCCTCCCTGTGCCGCGAATCTCTACTCTTCCAGTCCTTAACATAGCCCTCGTGCTCCGTGCTGTCGTCTGCATAGCTGTGTATCATGCCCAAGGACAGTAGATCGTTTATAAAGATTAAGAAAAGCGTAGGCGACAGAACAGAGCCCTGCGGAACACCAGCGTTAATTGGAAAGTCGTCCGATTTCGAGCCATCGATGGTAACGAAAATGGAACGACCCGCCAAAAAGCTGGCGATCCAGGTGCAGAGTTTGGGTGGAATGCCGAAGGACGGAAGCTTGCCTAGAAGGCCTCGGTGCCAAACGCGGTCGAAAGCCTTGGAAATATCCAGGGCGACTGCCAGCGACTCCCCAAAATTGTCCAATCTTTCGGCCCATATATGCGTAACGTACGTTAGAAGATCTCCCGTTGACCGCGCTTTCCGGAATCCGTACTGCTTGTCATCCAGGAGTTTATTTGCTTCTAAGTACGTTAGGAGCTGGGTGTTAATAAGGCGCTCCATAACTTTACATAATAGTGAAGTTATCGCAATGGGCCGATAGTTGGAGGGGTTCGCGGAGTCTCCCTTCTTTGGAACCGGCTGGACCGAGGCTCTTTTCCAGCAAGAGGGTACAATCCCACGGGCGAAGGAGAGACGGAAAAGGCGGGAGATGATTGGTGTCAACTCAGGGGCACAAATCTTGAGCACTATGGCTGGAATGCCATCAGGACCACTACTCTTCGAAGTGTCCAACGTCTTCAAGCACTTGTAGACCTGTCTAGGGTGCATCCTTGGCTCCAACATCGAAATCCCACAGTGTGGTATCGAGGGAGGGGTTGCACCCTGGTCATCCAGATTTGAGTTGGACGCGAAAAGGCGAGCAAAAATGTTCGCCTTCTCCTTCGCGAGGATAGCGAGTGATCCATCCGGACGTTCCAGCGGTGGTGTAGCAGAGCGACAAAAGTTTCGACCAATAGAGTTGGCGAGAGACCAGAATGCTCGGCTGCCGGTTGGACAGCGGACTAACCTCTCGCCAATTTTATGGTCGTGCTTGTACTTGGCCACATTGAGCGTTCGCTTGCAAGACCTGGAGGAGGCATTAAGTGTGCGTCTTGCCTCAGCAGTACGGGCGCACAGCCATTGCCTGAAGGCCTGATTCTTGGCCTCTACCGCAAGGCGGCATTGGCGGTTGAACCAGGGCTTGTGTCTACCGCCCACCGGCACAACAGAAGACGGAACAAAATATTCCATACCCTGTTGTATCAGCTCGGCACCTGTATTTTTCCTCACTTACTCTCATCAACCAAAGATTGACTGGAAGAAATCACTAGTGATATGTTCGACTTTTCACGTTAATGTCCTGTTGAGAGAAACCTCTCTGTATCATCAATACTAATAATAAATGTGTGAAGAATGGTCATGGAGCAAGTTACTTTGTTTTATGTTATTTATGAGATATTGCATTTGTAGACTATATGTATGATACTAAAACTAAATTGACGATTTTTAGAAATATTTTCTGTATGTTTATAAGGTCTTTCAATAGTTAGATAACGATACGCTAAGGGGTGTATGTGTATCAGATACTGATCACGTTCCCATACCAATTTTTTTACGATATAAAAAACGTACTTATTAAGGTGAAATACGCGCACTTCACGTATAAAATTTGAGGAGTGAGTAGGTTTTTTAAATCGTAAAAAAATATTGGTATGGGAACATGATCAGTATCTGATACACATACACCTAGGCTTGCCAACTCTTATTCACGGATAAGCGGGAAATCAGAAATGAAAATGCGGGACTTGGCCAAAAAAAGCGGGACTTGCCTACAAATGTACAGAAACGAGAAAAAACAATTATAATATTTTTTTATCACTTTTATTTAAAATTTTAAATGAAAATTTACAAAATAAACTCTTCGTTATTACAAAGTCATCATTACAAACAATTTTAACACGAATCAGTAAAAAAAAACACTGATCAATCAATTCAAATGTACAGAAACGATAGAAAAACAATTGTATAATTTTTTTAATCAGTTTTATCTAAAAGTTGGAATTAAATTTATTTAGTAAACTCTTCGCTATTTTAAAGTAACCATGACACTTTTGACAAATTGACAAATTTGAACACTTTGTTCGATCAAATCTAATGTACAGAAACGAGAGAAAAACAATAAAATTGTAATATTTTTTTATCAGTTTTATCTAAAAGTTGGAATTACGGAAAAAAGTTTGCCATAAAGCGGGACAATTAGCGTCCCGCAGACATGTATCGCGGGACGCATTATTTAAGTCGTGGAAACGGGACGTCCCGCCTCACGCGGGACGGTTGGCAAGCCTACATACACCCCTTAGCGTATCGTTACTTCCTTCCTTTCCTTATTCCTTTCCTTCCTTTTCCTTCCTTACCTATAATAAAATCCAACGTCTGCTTGTCTGTCTGTCCGCTTTTAACTCGAGAACCACTGAACCGATTTCAATAAAACAAAATTCTACGGATAGTACTATCACGCTAAATAGCTTATGAGGTTAGCAGTGAAGTGAAATATGAGAGCGGGCGGAGCCGCGGGCACAGCTTATACTAATAAAAGACCATGTATGTTTCTCCATAACTCTTAAACCGATCATTCGAATAAGATGAAATTTAGTATACGTAACACGGGATAGGCTAAATAAAATTCACTTCCGGTTACGCTAAGATGTCAAATTTAGGTTAAGTTGAGATGTGGCTCTCATACAAACCGAATTGTTCCGCGCGCCAAAATAAAGGTACGGTAGCGGGCTTGCTTACTTTCTTCTTTTTAAATCCGAATTTCACGCGAGCGAAGCGACGGGAAAATGCTAGTAAAAATTCCCTGCTCATCTATTTCCTCACAACTGCATGCCTGGGGTTTTTCAAAAGGGACGTGAAAAGGCTCCTGTCAGGCCTCACGCACTCTATGTACTTGCGCGCGATAACTACCTACCGCCCGCCGGGCCGCCGGCGACCCATAATTCATTGGGCTGCCGACAGCCGCGCGGCGCGGAGCTAACCTTCTACGCGAGCGCGCGCTCACGCTACTGCGTCGTACCTACCTACCTATATCTTAATTCAAGTTGACATGGCTTCTGTTAATAGTGGCAGTTTATTTATGTGCAGTAGATGGATATAAATCCAGCAAGAGGAGAGATAAAAATCTTTCTTTTTTCCATTTACCTACCTGTTGATGGAAAATAATTATTCTAAAATATTTTTTAAAATTTGAGCAATAATTATTCTAAAAAACCGGACAAGTGCGAGTAGGACTCGCACACGAAGGGTTCCGTACCATCGTACAAGATTTAACACGATGTACTTTATTTTTTATATTTTTACTATTTGTTGTTAAAGCGGTAATAGAAATACAGCCCGTTGACAGACGTACGGACAGACGGACGGACGGCGGGGCTTAGTAATAGGGTCCCGTTGGCACCCTTTAGGTACGGAACACGGAAATAGGTACTTTGGTTTATGTTGTGTTTCGCTTGAGTTTCGGTATGTTCGATATATGTATCTGTCTGTTTGTTTGTCTATTTGTCTATCACAGTCACTTTACGATTGGTGTGCAAACAGCTGACATTTTGTGGTTGTTGAGGAAATTTTAAGACTACGTACGACGCAACGGAACGGAAAATAACGTCCGTGAAGATGGGGAAATTTGAAAATAGGGGGGGGGGGGGGGGGGGGGGGGGGTCTGGTTTGCAGACGTTACACGTGACGTAGAATGGGGGGGGGGGGGGGGGGGGGGGGTCTGGCCAAAACTGACATCATTCTTACAAATACGAATAATCCCAAAATATGACATATTAATTCTAGTTGTGCACGCGCGGCGCGCGACACTTTGAAGAAAGCTAGCGGCATGTGCTAGCGGCGCGTAGCGGTAGGCCGCCGCCGCTCAGTCTAATAAGACCGATACTTGCGGTCCGTGCTTTCATCTGCTTTAAAGCAAACGTCCGCTTCCTTATATAATAAGTCCGCCTTCTGGCAAGCAGAAAGGTGTATGTAAAGGTTGACTGGAAGTAATTTACGCCGGCAATAAGCCCGGATTCGCTTGGCAGATGTATTTTTAATCTATACCGAATAAAATCGGTTAGATAAGCATACGTACAGGTAACAATAACATTACAGGGGTAGTAGGTAGGATTACCTGAAGTATTTTCGGGCTGAACTCATTTCTTCCTCTAATATATTTTAACGAGGGCGAAGCCGCGGGCATAAGTTAGTAGTAGCCTATATGTTAAACCAAAATAAAGATAGGTACCTATCTAACAGTAAAAAAACATTTTTAAATCTGTGCTGCAGCTCGCGAACAAACATTCACATATATTTCCTCTTTACAATATAATGCATGATATTTTATCGAAAGTAGCAGCCCTAGCGTCACCGAGTTTGCCTCAAGGCCCCGCGTCCGCGCGCAGCTGCAAAGCAATAATCACTTTACGCTCTTTCGTTTAGGTACATTTTCGCACGCAGCGACTGGCGACAAAAAAGTTTAGGCTATTAAAGCCGAAGGTATTGAACTTTTTCTATGGAGAGATTCAACTATTAAGTAATCTGTGCTCCTGTGATGCCGGCAGGGCATTCGCAATCCCCATGCATCACAAAATGTCCATGGGCATCGTCAAACACCTACTTGTAGGTGAAAGGATGTCACATGTGGCACTATCAATAAAAAAAAAACGTTTGGACAGTCGGTCCGTTCCTGGTTGTTCGGTGGCCTCACAGTAGACCCGACGGATTTTCCTCTGCGTGTGTTGCCGGCATAAGGATGGGACCGGCTAGCTTAGCATTTTCGCAGTGGACAGGCCACCAGCCAGAGTAATAACCGGACGTGTAAGATATATAGAGTAACAAAGAAACCAGTGACGTAACTATGGGGGTACCGGGCAGGAAAATGCAAGGGGCGGCACCCGGGATCCAATCAAGTGAGGAAAGGCCGAACATTGTGAAATATTTTGTTTTATGCTACATTGTATTATGTTTAATGCACTAACACAATTAGGTTGATACAAATTACGCATCAACGTTTGACGAAGGCTCTTTATACCTTTACACATATAATAAAATAAGTCTTTGTAGTCAGGACACTCAGTAAAATTGTCAAATCTGCTCTCAAGTTGTGTTTTCGATGGACTGTGGGGGGTGTTATTATGTGGCTAGTCATTAAAATACCTTTATTAATATGGATGAAAAAAAAAATACCCTGCGACGTTTCTTGCCGGTTCTTCTTCGTGGGTGTAATCGAAACGAATAGAACAAATTGTGACGAGTTCTAGCGCATTCTTACTGCTGTATAACAACATAATTTAATCAATAAAATATAAAAAAGTAATACAAATAACGTTAAAATAAGTATCAAAATGGGCGTTTTTCAAATGTTCCCAGAACAATTGCGGCATTACCCCGCTGGATGGCAAGGCTCACCCTTTGAATGAAGTAGGCCCTTGATTGCGGGACGCTAGTTGCGTCCACCAGCAGAGAGTCGAGCTTTAAGAACGGTCAATTTGGTTTGGGTTTTGTAAAAATCATTTTCAAATCAAATCAGTGCTGCGTTCCGGTGCGTTCCGGTTCAATTCGAGCACTGCCCCCCCCCCCCCCCCCCCCCCTCCTTAAAGTTATTCCGAAGATCCTACGAGTCCAGAATGTCTGGTTCCGCCACCGAGTAGGGCGGACATTTGCGGTCGGAACGAATGGACTCCGAATGAACTTGGCGCAATAAATCAGGCATGTTGATAACCCGGCTCTGTCTAGTGGATTTATTGGGTTGATTTGGAGCCCTGTTTACATAGGGGTAGTAAACATGTGTTAGATGGAGTATGTTCACCTGCCACTGTAATTTGACATTATATCTGTCAAAAACAAAACAAGTCGACACACTTAACTAGACACTCAGAGGTGGTGGTAGAGACGACGCGTTACAGTTTTTTGTCTCAATCTGTGAATACAAACTGAGAGCAGAAATGGCATTTCAAGACGACGCGTTACGTTTTTTGCCTCACTCTCTGAAAACAAACTGAGAGCAGAAATGGCATTTCAAGACGACGCGTTACAGTTTTTTGCCTCACTCTCTGAAAACAAACTGAGAGCAGAATTGGCATTTCAAGACGACGCGTTACAGTTTTTTGCCTCACTCTCTAAAAACAAACTGAGAGCAGAAATGGCATTTCAAGACGACGCGTTACGTTTTTTGCCTCACTCTCTGAAAACGAACTGAGAGCAGAAATGGCATTTCAAGACGACGCGTTACAGTTTTTTGCCTCACTCTCTGAAAACAAACTGAGAGCAGAAATGGCATTTCAAGACGACGCGTTACAGTATTTTGCCTCACTCTCTGAAAACCAACTGAGAGCAGAAATGGCATTTCGAGACGACGCGTTACGTTTTTTGCCTCACTCTCTGAAAACAAACTGAGAGCAGAATTGGCATTTCAAGACGACGCGTTACAGGATTTTGCCTCACTCTCTGAAAAAAAACTGAGAGCAGAAATGGCATTTCAAGACGACGCGTTACAGTTTTTTGCCTCAGTCTCTGAAAACAAACTGAGAGCAGAAATGGCATTTCAAGACGAGGCGTTACGTTTTTTGCCTCACTCTCTGAAAACAAACTGAGAGCAGAAATGGCATTTCAAGACGACGCGTTACAGTTTTTTGCCTCACTCTATGAAAACAAACTGAGAGCAGAAATGGCATTTCAAGACGACGCGTTACAGTTTTTTGCCTCACTCTCTGAAAACAAACTGAGAGCAGAAATGGCATTTCGAGACGACACGCGTTACGTTTTTTGCCTCACTCTCTGAAAACAAACTGAGAGCAGAAATGGCATTTCAAGACGATGCGTTACAGTTTTTTGCCTCACTCTCTGAAAACAAACTGAGAGCAGAATTGGCATTTCACGACGACGCGTTACTGTTTTTTGCCTCACTCTCTGAAGACAAACTGAGAGCAGAAATGGCATTTTAAGACGACGCGTTACAGTTTTTTGCCTCACTCTCTGAAAACAAACTGAGAGCAGAAATGGAATTTCAAGACGACGCGTTACAGTTTTTTAGAGCAGAATTGGCATTTTAAGACGACGCGTTACAGTTTTTTGCCTCACTCTCTGAAAACAAACTGAGAGCAGAAATGGCATGTCAAGACGACGCGTTACAGTTTTTTGCCTCACTCTCTGAAAACAAACTGAGAGCAGAATTGGCATTTCAAGACGACGCGTTACAGTTTTTTGCCTCACTCTCTGAAAACAAACTGAGAGCAGAAATGGCATTTCAAGACGACGCGTTACAGTTTTTTGCCTCACTCTCTGAAAACAAACTGAGAGCAGAAATGGCATTTCAAGACGACGCGTTACAGTTTTTTGCCTCACTCTCTGAAAACAAACTGAGAGCAGAAATGGCATTTCAAGACGACGCGTTACAGTTTTTTGCCTCACTCTCTGAAAACAAACTGAGAGCAGAAACGGCATTTCAAGACGACGCGTAAAATTTTTTGCCTCAATCTCTGAAGACAATTTGAGAGCAGAAATGGCATTTCAAGACGACGCGTGACAGTTTCTTGCCTCACTCCCTGAAGACAATTTGGGAGCAGAAATGGCATTTCAAGACGACACGTGGCAGTTATTTGCCTCACTATCTGAAGATAAACCATTTCAAGACGATGCGTTACAGTTTTTGCGAGGTGCCTAGCAAAGTATGTCAGTCTGAATGTATCTAACTATGTGAGAAATATTGCTGTTGTTTTGCTAAAGGTTCTGGCCGGTCAGCCAGTCAATCAGCGTGTATACTTCCACTGCTGGACATCTAAGCAAATTTTTCCCCAGTCCTCCCGGCCTTCAGAACTGCTTTCCGCCGACGTACTTGATGTCACGTCGTCCCGGGGCACGTAACAGGTGGAGAGGCGACCCTCGAAGTTGTGCAGGAGTATGTCTATCTTGGACAAACCATCCAGCTAGGGAAGCACAACTTTGACAAGGAGGCCAACAGAAGGATTCAGCTAGGCTGGGCGGCATTTGGGGAAACTCCGCCACATCTTTTCATTCTCCATCTAACAGTCATTGAAGACGAAGGTTTTCAATCAGTGCGTTCTGCCAGTAATGACGTACGGAGCGGAAACGTGGACCCTGACGATGGGCCTGGTCCACAAATTTAAAGTCGCTCAGCGAGCTATGGAAAGAGCAATTGTCAGCCTCGATAGCTCAGTGGTGCAGACAGTCAACTGTCGCTATGGAATGTTAAGCAACGCTGGGTGCGGTCAGTACTTGGATGGGTGACCGCTGACCGTTGGAGGCTGACCGAGGTTCGGATTCCTCGTAAAACTGTAGGTCCCTCCCCTCCTAATCTTACTTGGTGGTAGGGTTTAACCCGCCCGGGTTGGTACCACCGCACTGAATGAAACGTCGGTCTAAACGGCTATGTAAATAGTTTGTGTTTTCCGACCAGTTCAGTGTAGCCGGCACGATCAAAGGGGGAAGCACTGACATGGCACCTAGTTCACCCGGTGTTATGGGCTGACATCACGGACGTTGTAGGTGATGTAGCCAACCGTGTCAGTTTCCATAAAAAAAAAAAAAAAAAAAAGCAATGCTCGGCGTTTCTTTGACCGATAAAATCCGTAACGAAGTGATACGTCAAAGAACTAAGGTAGTCGACATTGCTAAGAAAATAAGCAAGCTGAAGTGGCAGTGGGCTGGGCACATCTGTCGCATACCGGACCCGACAAACGATGGGGTAGACGGGTGCTCGAATGGAGGCCACGTACAAGCAAACGTAGCGTGGGACGCCCCCCGGCTAGGTGGACAGATGACCTAAAAAAGGTAGCCGGGAGTGGATGAATGAGAAGAGCGGAAGACCGCGTGTGGTGGCGTGCCTTGGGAGAGGCCTATGTCCAGCAGTGGACCGATACAGGCTGATGATGATGATGATGACTTGATGTTGTCGTCCCACCTGGCGAATGGTTTTCCCTCACTCCGTTTTCTTCTACACGTCCGCCTGTGTAGGACCCGTATTTTACGCCATCAGTTGGTTTTTGTTGTTTGCAGCACAATATCGATTACCCCGTTACTATGAGTGTCGGGTCGGGATGCAGCGGGATACACGGTATGTTCTTGGATATTATATTGCCTGTTCGGAGAATGTGTTCTTGCCTATATTAATACTAACTAACCAAACCTAATCTTACCTAACCCGACCCGACCCGAGCCGACCCGACCCGACCCGACCCGACCCGATCCGACCCGACCCGACCCGACCCGACCCGGCTCTACCTAACCTAACATAACCTAACCTAATATAAGCCACCCGGACTTCTTAAAAAGAAAAACTAGTACTAGCAAACTAACCTAGTGTGAACAAGCCTTTAGTTAAAGCCACTTGAAACATCCCAATACGCATTATCCGACGTAGAATGGGCGTTTTGTGTTTATGACTCCCTGCAGACATGACCACAAACTATTTGATAATGTAACAATTTTTAATTCGGAAGAACCTAGACTCTAGGTACTTCCGAATTAAAAATGGTCCTAGAGATTTCTTATACAGGGTGTTCGGCACATCGACCGACAAATTTTTTTTGTAGGTCACTTGCAACGTTTTCACCCATGACACCTTTTGTCAAATGTCACGTGGTATGGAGATACGATTTTTTTTTCTTTATTTTTGAAAATTACCAAAATCCCAGCTTTAAACCCTTGTAACATTTTTGTTTATGATTGTATAAAAAAAAAATTAGGGACAGAGACAGAACAGAACGACAACACGGGCACTTATTGGCGGTCGCTTCCCGTATTGAGAGCGTTTTCGGGAGCATTTTCAAATTTGAACATGTACCGGTCGCGCGGGCACTTTGTTCAATTCTCCATTATTAATGTTTAGACTCTTGCAAATAATCCCTAATTTTGACCACATAGTGAATTATTTGTATGGCATGTGGTATACCGTTGGAAAGGGAGTAAACTAGCGAACTTTAGAAAATGAAGCTATCAATTGCTGTCAGTTTTTTTTTATGAATTAAGAAATTAAGATTCTGTCATAATTTTACTCGTTCTCAGGACTTTGGGAGGCCATAAGACCTTTTCGTGGTATTAACTTCATCAAATAATATTTTTTCTGAAACAAGTATACATCGTGAAATTCAATAAATTTTATTTCGTGCTGATAGAATCATAAACAAAAAAGTTTCAAGGGTTTAAAGCTTTCACTTTATAAATATATATATTTTTTAATTAAATACTAACAACTTTTTGTTGCTTTATTTTTATGTAAAACACATATTTTATTAATAATAATAAAAAAGCACATTTATTAATGAAATATTTCGCCCCGATGTCGGTGGCGTCTTCAGTCAAGCTTGACTGAAGACGCCACCGACATCGGGGCGAAATATTTCATTAATAAATGTGCTTTTTTATTATTATTAATAAAATATGTGTTTTACATAAAAATAAGGGTTTAAAGCTGAGATTTTGGAAATTTTCAAAAATAAAGAAAAAAAAATCATATCTCGATACCACGTGACATCTGACAAAAGGTATCATGGGTCAAAACGTTGCAAATGACCCCACTTACCTACAAACAATTTTTTTCGGTCGTTGTGCCGAACAAGCTGTATATAATTAATGTGTGAAATAAATGGTTTATTTATTTTATTTATATACTCATACCAATATAATATTAGTTGGGATTAATAAATGGGTCAAGTGCGAGTCGGACTCAGGCACCGAGGGTTCCGCACAAAAAAAAAATATTATTTTTTAAAACACTTTTCTTGTATGGGGATCCTATAATATATAATGACAGTATAACACAATATACTGTCAGCAAAATTTCAACCGGCTAGCTATTACGGTTCTAAAGAAACACCAGTAGGACAGACAGACAGACAGACAGATGGCGCAGGCTTAGGCCCACTTGCACCAACACGAGTTTAGAGTTAAGTAGCGAGTTATGGATTTAAACGCGGTTTAAACGCGGTTCCCACATACAACGGGTGCTAGCTTAACGAGTTAAACTGGTTTATAGTTAAATTCGTGTTGGTGCAAGTGGGCCTTAGTAACCTTCTTATCCAGTATGGAGTTGTTTCCGTGCGGAGTACGGAAACCTACAAAATCGGTGTTAACGTGAGCGGTTTATGTGACTAAAATGGAGAAATTTCAAAAAAAGTTTAAAAAAATCATAACTTCTAAACTATTGATTTTCGCGGAACTAATGTTTTTTTTAAATGAGTCAACAAGATGTCCTCCATCTAAAAAAAATTTTTGGACCACTATAACTGGGCCACCCTGTATATGTAGGTACTCACTCATGCGCTATTTGCAGAAAACTTTAGTTTCAAATAGAGATCACGACAAATAAACGGACGGATAGTATCAATTTTGTACCGTGTGGGGCCGGTACTTATATAAAAGAATAGCCCCACTGTATCTCTCCCCGTGTATGTCGTAAAAGGCGACTAAGGGATATGACTTCCTTCCAAAGAGTTTGTATTACGTCGCTGCGCGACGTAATACAAACTCTTTGCTTCCTTCTTATATTACTAGGTGGTAGGGTTTAACCCGCCCGTGTTGGTACCACCGCACCGCACTGAATGAAAGGTCGGTAGAAACGGCTATGTATTTAGTGTAGCCGGTACGACCGAAGGGAAGCACTGACGTGGCACCAAGTTCACCCGGTGTTATGGGCTGACATTACGGATTTTGTAGCCTGTAGGTGATGTGTCAGATTCCATAAAAAAAAATCAATATACGAGTTACATACAACATTTAAAGTATGCAAACAGTTTTCAAAAAAGCCTAAAATAAAAAAAAAAGTTATAAAAAACTAAAACCCGACTACGTAAAAGCTAATTATGAAAATCGTTTAAATAAAAAAAAATAGTTATAAAAAACTAAAACCCGGCTACGAAAAAGCAAATTATGAAAATAGTTTAACTATAACTAAAAATAACAAAATAATGTTTTCAATATAATTTATCAGATACAGCAATTCTCTTTTTATATTGATTCTACCTTAGCACTAACTCTATAAATTTTGATAAATTTATTATTTTTAACGTTCTAAATATAGAGCCGTGGTCGGGCGTTCTTCGTTCAACAAGACAAGTGAGACCGTCGTTGTGCATTATAGCCGTTGACGTTCGGTATTTACCTATGTATCTACTTATAATAATTTTAGATTGGCTCTGACTGATCTTACAAAAAGATGCCAGTATGACACAATGGCGATGGCCGTCCTAAGTTCCGCGCTCTAATAATGCACGACGACGGCCTCACTTGTCTCGTTGAACGAAGAACGCCCGACCACGGCTCTATATTTAGAACGTTAAAAATAATAAATTTATCAAAATTTATAGAGTTAGTGCTAAGGTAGAATCAATATAAAAAGAGAATTGCTGTATCTGATAAATTATATTGAAAACATTATTTTGTTATTTTTAGTTATAGTTAAACTATTTTCATAATTTGCTTTTTCGTAGCCGGGTTTTAGATTTTTATAACTATTTTTTTTTATTTAAACGATTTTCATAATTAGCTTTTACGTCGTCGGGTTTTAGTTTTTTATAACTTTTTTTTTCGAAATCGAAACATTTGGTTGCATTGCAATAAAATAATGAGCTCTCTTAATGTTTATAATGTTGATGTGTTTTTATGTGATATGTTTTTATCGGGACCTCCAGGAATTTTTCGAAGCTGGAGCGAATTGTGATTTTGTAACTTTTTTATAGTTCATTCATTGCCCGCTCGTAATATAATTTATTAATGTGGCATTAAATGAAATAATTATTTTGATCACTTGAAGCGCGGGAGCGGTTGCCCCAAGTAAGAAGCGCGATCATACACATTCAGCGGAATTTCCGGCTGAAATTCCCGGCCGGAGCTGAATACGTAGTATGGGGGTATTGGTCTCGAATTTCGATGCGCATACAATTCCGTACAATTGCGCCGGCCGGAAGTTTCGGTGAGTGTTTTTGCGCACTAGCATTCTTCATTTTTTTTAATTGAAAGCGCGACATTTGGCTCGGAGCCACCCATAAGGTGTCTAACGACGCCCATGCACATACGGTCGTATGCGGGGGCTGCGAATGCCGTGCCGGCCTGACGCGCCCCTAGCCCCTATTAAAGGAGCCGGGACTGTACTTGGGGGGAAATATATCTTCTTACCCAGTATGGAGTTTTGCGCCAGGATGTGATGAGCAGGTTGCTGCAGAAGCTGGCTCTGTGACACCATCACGCCGTGCGTCGCGAGCTGCGGGCAGACAGAGCAATACAGTTTTTTTCAAGTGAATCTCAAACTTTAAGGCAGATTAGCTAACACTTTATCATCATAAAAATCACCTGATGATAATGAACATCACCTGATGATGATGAAAATCATCTGATGATGATGAACATCACCTGATGATGATGAACGTCACCTGATGATGATGAAAATCACCTGATGATAATGAACATCACCTGATGATGATGAAAATCATCTGATGATGATGAACATCACCTGATGATGATGAACGTCACCTGATGATGATGAAAATCACCTGATGATGATGATTCAGAACATCATCTGATGACGATGAACATAACCTGATGATAATGATGAACATCATCTGAAAGTCACCTGATGATGAACATCACCTGATGATGATGAACATCACCTGATGATGATGAACATCACCTGATGATGATGATGAACGTCACCTGATGATGATGGTGGTGATGCATGTCGCGCTCGGCCGGCGGGCTGTACTCGCGCACGTGCGGGTGCTGCGGCGCCGGCGTCGGCATGCCGTGCGGCGCTGGCGTCGGCGCCGCCACCGGCGCCGGAGTCGGCTGGATCTGCGGACCGAGGGCGGAGTTTAGTTGGCTACGGGAAATTAAATCTAACTCGGAAAGAGGATAACAGTTGTGTGCGCCAACGAGAAACCTTTCGATATTTTATAGAGAACCGTGTGGGGCCGGCATGCAGGTACAAAGAGAATAACCCCACTGCATCTCTGCTGAGCTGAAATATATGGGCAGGGAGAGCCTTTCAGAGTTTACTTGAGTTCAGATGATGTCTTCGCCTCTTCGTATCCACAACATCCCGACACTGGCTGAAGAGTGATTGTCTGGTGTAGGATACGTGTGCCGTACCATATGTGACAATGTATATTGCCCAGAGGCAACATATAATTGATATGCAGAAGAAACAGTGTGGGTGATGATAAGTGATAAGTGATATGATAACACAGATCCCAGAGTTTTTTTTTATGGAATTTGACACGGTTGGTTACATCACCTACAACATCCATGATGTCAGCCCATAACACAGGGGTGAACTAAGTGCCATGTCAGTGCTTCCCTTCATTTAATGTCGGCGACACTGAACTGGACGAACAACACGAACTATTTACATAGCCTTTTCGACCGACGTTTCGTTCAGTGCGGTGGTACCAACCCGGCCGGGATAAACCCTACCACCTAGTAAGGTAAGAAGGGAAGACAGTTTAACGAGGAATCCGAGCCACGGTCAGCCTCCAACGGTCGAGCGGTTACCCATCCAAGTACTGACCGCGCCCAGGGTTGCTTAACAATCGACCGACCGCACCACTGAGCTACCGAGGCTGACAAATTGAGAGGTTTTCTAGTTAGGTGTGTAAATAAATAAATAAATAAATCAATACTAATAATAAATCTGTAAGGGATGGTCATGGAGTAAGTTACTTTGTTTTATGAGATACTGCGTTTGAAGACTCTATGTATGATACCAAAACTAAATTGAAGATTTCTAGAAATCTTTTCTGTATGTATGTTCCTCCATAACTCTTAAACCGATCATCCGAATTCGATGAAACTTAGTACAAGTTTTAACTATACGTGGCACAGGTTATGCTAAATAAAATTCTGTTCCGGTTACGCTAAGATGTGGCTCACATACCTACAAACCGAATCGTTCCGCGCGCCGAAATAAAGGTACGGTAGCGGGCCTCGCCCTTAATTACTTACTTTCGTCGAGAAGGTTTATTGTTTACCTGAACGTAGCTTGGCCTTCTTTTTTACTTACTTTCTTTTTTTATATATGATTTTCACGAGCGAATACCCGGGCAAAAGCTGGTAAATAAATATATAAACAAAAAAAATAATACTAAATATATATATTTCTTTAGATAGCCTGGCGACCTAGCGAGCAGCTAACCCCTTTATAAGCGGCGGGTGGCCAAGTGGTTTGGGCATCGGCTTCTCATGCGAGAGGTCCGCGGTTCGAGTCCCGTCGGCGTGTACCAATGAGTCTTTTCTGACGAAAAAATTTACGTGCATACCTACACCTGCTGCTTCACCGTTCGGAATCGGTGTAAAACTGTAGGTCCCTTACCTTGCCCCTTACTAGGTGGTAGGCTCAAATTGTAGCCGACTGGGTTGGTACCACCGTACTGGACGTAAGATGGCCGCATAGCAGCCCCGGTTGTGTTCTCCTCTAGTCCAGTATAGCCAGCAATCCAGGGAATTCTCCGGTATGGCATCTACCTTCTCGGAGGTGTTATTGGGTGGTCGGAGCATGCGCTTTGGCCCCTCCGAATCAGCCACCCATATGGGATTACATAAAAAAAAAACCCCGCCCCCTACCAAATTCATATCCGTGTGAGGCAACTCGTTTACCCCCAACAATAATAGTGATCTCTCTCTACAACAGACAGACACTACCATTATCTCGACAATCACATCTCATTTTTTCTAGAATTACCTCGTTACGTACCTTTCATTCCTCTTGCTTGTCGCGTTGCTGAAATTTTAGTTATTGTGAAGGCAATCTACACTTATAGTATTATTTATTATTTTATAAACACTAATATTATAAAGAGGTATTTGTAAGTTTGTAAGTTTTGATATAGGACGTAATATCCGCAAATACTCACCCGATTTTTAAAATTCTTTGACCAATATTTGGAATGGACGCTCCGCGCCGCGCAAGCGGGTTATTAGGGTTAGATAGATAGATAGATAGATAGATAGATAGAAATAGATAGAAATACTTTATTGCTCCAAAAAACATTTAACATAAACACACAATAAGAAATTTACATGAGGGGCAAAGGCGGACTTATCCCTTACAGGGATTTCTCCCAGTCAACCTTTGGATGTTTGAGAGTCGTATGTTGCGAGATATAAGTAGGTAGTAGCAAAAGACTTGAGTGTGGGAATGTAAAATATAATATAAGGAAAATAACTATAATATACTATAATATACACTACATATAAGTACATACTAGTTAATTAAACGTATAAATTACTATTTATAGATTAAATTAAATACATATGAATTACAATTTATATAATACATAATACCTAGGGTTCCGTATCCGTCGTACGGGACCCTATTACTAAGCCTACGCCGCCGTCTGTCTGTCTGTCCGTCTGTCCGAGGGCTGTATCTCTTGAACCGTAATAGGCAGCCCGTTAAAATTTTCACAGAATATGTGTTATTATGGCCGATATAACAACAAATAATAAATATAAGAAAAAGTAAAATATTCACGAGGTCTCCATACAAGAAACTAAAAAGTGTATGCGCGCCATCTACCGAAAAGAGTATGAAGGAATTTAACTAATCATGTTTTATTGTGAATGTGTCATTATGGCGGATATAACAAAAAATAATAAAAAATAGAAAAAATAAAAAATTAAGGGGAGTTCCCATACAAGAAACGTGTTTTCAATGTTTTTTTTGTGGTGGTTTTTTTTGCGAATGCCATGCCGGCCTGACAGGTGCCCATTCACGCCCCTCTTGAAGGACCCGAGACTGTACTTAGCTTAGCACGGTAGCCGCGAGCAATTATCCATGAAAGTAGTCGTCTGCTGAATAATGGATTGCGCCTGTAATTAATTTAAATGGTTTTATTAATCCGCGACGCCTCCCCTACCCGCGCGCCGCCGCCGCCTCCGCCGCGTCCTTGTCGCCTTGTCGACGAATCTACCCGTCGCTGTGTGTACAACCAATTGAGTTGTATTTAAGACAAACAGACAGACGACGTAGGCTTATTAATAGGCTTCGTACGGAACCCTAAAAATGTGCGGTCTGTTTTTTATGGATACCGACACGGTTGGCTACATCACCTACAACATCCGTGATGTCAGTCTTTAATAGTTACAGGCACTGGGCAATTTATGGCAAGGAATAAATAATTATTAAATTTAAATAAAAAAATTTAAACTTTGTATTTTATATTAGAATGTTGTTTTTTTTATGGAACTCGTAGAAGAAATGAATATACTTATTTGATTTGATTTAACACCGGGAGAACTAGGTGCCATGTCAGTGCTTTCCTGCATTTCATGTAGGCTACACTGAACTGGACGGAAAACACGAACTATTTACACAGCCGTTTCGACCGACGACGTTTCATTCAGTGCGGTCATCAACCCGGGCGGGATGAACCTACCACCTAGTGAGGTAAGAAGGGAAGGGTCCTACAGTTTTACGTGGAATCCGAGCCACAGTCGAGCGGCCACCCATCCAAGTACTGACCGCGCCCAGGTTTGCTTAACAACAGTCCACCGACCGCACCACTGAACTACCGAGGCTGATTTCCGAACCTCCTTCTTTTCACTCGACTTCTTCGAAGCCGAAAGGAGTGTTATGTTTTTTCAATTCGTTAAAAGGGCAACATTTCGCCCGCAAACATCCCCAAGCCACAGCCAAAAGCCTCCCCAAATTGATTCATAAATATGCCTTGCTTTTTCAATATCAATTTCCCGCGAAATGAAGAACTCTCGGGACAATTTAATATAGGTGTACATTCCGGAACAGAGAGAACACGGGGGTTGTGCTGGAATCGTCGTGTAACTCAGTCCTCATTAATACCTGAATAAATTCCTAACTTATTGAACAGGAGGCCTATTCACGAGAATCGAGAATCGACTAAGCTAGAACGATAAAAAAGGTATGGACACCGAACTGTCAAATGCTTGTATGAGAACTAGCGTCGCCGAGTTGCGGGGAGCGGAGTGTACTTACCGATGATAAGATATTCCATTATTGTGCACACTAAACTTGGCTGTAGTGTTTTTACACGTAATCACAGAACATGCGGGCATTTTAAACAGGTTTTTGCGAACGCAGCCGATGACAGACTGACGGGCCAGCGCGCGACCGTCCAATGAAACAAGTATGATTTTACTTATATCATGTTACGCTGGCGAGGATAGGGTTCGGGGTCCATACCTTTTTTTATCGTTCTAGCGAGTAAGTATAGGTAGGTACGTACGATATAAACATATATTATTTGTTTCCGGTAATATCTTGCTGCCTACTGACACAGATTATATCTTACTAGATTTCGTCCGCGGCTTCTCTCGCAAAGCCTATTTCCATCCTGAAGGTCCATTCTAAATATTGGTCAAAGATATTTTTTTTAATCGGATGAGTATTTTTGGAGATTACCTCCTACATCTAAACTTACAAACTTTACCTTTTTATTATATTATTATATTATTAGTGCAGATCCGGTTATAGTGCGTCGTCACTGTCGCACGAGCTCACACGTCTCTGTGTGACAGGGACGACGCTACAACCCGATTGCCTCTTTTTAAAGCTCGACACCACATATTATTTTCTGCCAGGAAATTTACTTATAGGCATTGAAGTGCTCTTCAAGGAAATGTGTTTGCTACTATCCGGGTAAAATTATAAGTTAATGGGCTTCCGTATGGATACGGAACCCTAATTAGTAATAGGCTTTCGTAAGGATACGGAACCCTAATTAGTAATAGGCTTCCGTATGGATACGGAGCCCTAATTAGTAATAGGCTTCCGTATGGATACGGAGCCCTAATTAGTAATAGGCTTCCGTATGGATACGGAACCCTAATTAGTAATAGGCTTCCGTATGGATACGGAACCCTAATTAGTAATAGGCTTCCGTATGGATACGGAACCCTAATTAGTAATATGCTTCCGTATGGATACGGAACCGTAATTAGTAATGGGCTTCCAAGCATAAGGAGCCCTAAAAAGTACTCGATTTTCGATTAAACCGCTAGTGAGTCGAACTCCAGAGCCGGCCTGTGGGCCCTCGGCGTTATTGTATCGTAAATTCTTGTTGTAACGGCACTCAGACCTTTATTAAATGGGTAAATGCTCCATCTGCTCAACCCTTGAAAAGCCAGAACAGGGATCCTCACTGGTTGGACCGGGTCAACTTTTGAAATTCCCGAATAGGTTGGTTGAACAAACAAATCCGACAAGATAAATTGCGCTGGTGGTTACGAAGTCGGTGTGAATTTCACATCCCGACTGATCTCTGAGATGCATGATGTTGCTGTGTCGAGATTTCGAGACTATCAGACGGTGCTATCAGAGTAGTAGCACTGACATGGAACCTAGTTCGACGAGTACAAGATCTACTTAAGAGTCAGTAATCACAGTGCGTCGTATGATCGTCTGTTATATCAACAATACAGCAACAATTAATCTGTAATAAATATATGGTAAAGTTTAGTACTAATGCTAGTTTGCCGAAAACATAACTCCAATAAATTTTATCGAGAGAAAAAATAATAATTGCAAAGTTACCTGTAAACTGTGCAATAAAACCGCTAGTATTCAATAAATATTGACATTCTCGTCCGGATAGTTCACTTAGATTTTTTTAGTGGAAATACGTTTATAGACGTAATATTTGACTTGCGTTTTTTTGTAATATTGTTTCGGCTAGGCTGTCTATTTCCCGAATAGAGTAAATAAATAAATAAATAAAGCATAATTTCTTTACCGATCTCAATATAAAGTAGGTCCTATATTTTTACATTATAAAAATAAGTATTAATTCACAAAAAAAAAAAACCTAAACTATCGCGCCTTACACTAAATTTTGTACACAATTTTATTAGTCGGACAATAATGTAGTTCACCCTAACAAAATCGCTTTGAACTCTCGTGACCGCAAGCATAGTGTACGAGCGGAATAGAGAGTGAGGTGGCGCGGAGAAGTGGGAGCGAAATTAGAATTCGAGCGGAGATATTACGGACTCTTAATGGGCCGAGATGACGGGTGAACGTGTATGGAGGGTGACTTGGTCAGCTATGTCGGGTGCCATACAAAAACGATCGGCGGCGGCCGTGTACCGGGCGCAACGCGATTGCTTGCTCTGTGCAAATAAAACATTTATGTGCGACATCCCTTTAACCTGGGGTCTTCAAACGTCGTATTAACAGGCTAGCTAGACAGACTAGCAACATTCCGAAAATCTGCTGGCATGACACCTCACTGAGAATGGTTTCGCGAGGAGTCGGGCGGGGTGAGGCGCCGCGCCTGCTGTTGGCTGATCAGGATCTGCATCTCCAGGTTGTGTTGCCGCCGGGTGTGGAGCTGTAGCGCTGTGAACTCACCCTGTGCTGCACGTTGTCGATGAGCGGCAGTGTCTCCTCGCTGCCGCTGCGCGAGGAGTCCGGCGGGGTGAGGCGCCGCGCCTGCTGTTGGCTGCTCAGTATCTGCATCTCCAACATTTGCTCCTGCCGAATGTCGTCGTTGTAATCCTGTGGGAGCACGAAGAACATTTGTTTTACTTTGATAGATATTGCTTGCTCCAAAACATTTCACAGAAACATGTGCAATGTTATACAGGGTGACTCAGCAAACTTTTTAAATTTGAATTTCGAATAAATTGGCGGGCAGCCAAACTAGCGGGGTGAGAGGTACAGCATTCAAAAACTGACCGTTGGGGAATTTTTAGTGGGCGCTATGTCGTGGTCGGGAGGGCACCGCGCGTGCGCAGTGGAGGCTTATTTCAGCAACGGTCATTCGTGCACACGAGCGCGACGCATATTCTGCAGGCCTATACTTTTTTTCAAAACCATCGCGTTACTACTGTTACAGTGACCAGTGAGCGCTATACCGCCATGATAAAGAACTTTTTTGTGCCAGAACTGAGACAGGGTATCAGCAGATATCCTGATGTATGGTTTCAACAAGATGGGGCCACGCGTACACTGCCAGGGCCTCAATGAGTGCAGTCACAGCACTATTTCCCAGAAAAATCATCAGCCGATTTGGAGATATACCCTGGCCTCCAAGGTCGCCATATTTGACCCCAGCTAACTTCTTCTTATGGGGATATCTCAAAAGCAAAGTTTTTACCAACCTGCTTGCCAATCTTGAAGACTTGAAGACAAAAATAACTGAAGAAGTGAACTCTATCCCAAGGGATTTATTGCAGCATGTGATAACTAATACACGCGTCCGCCTTGAAGAGTGTATACGGCGAGAAGGAAAGCGTCTTGATGATGTTATTTTTCATAAATAAAATCCCAATTTGTACACTTTCATTTTATACTATTAAAATTACTGTAAGTAAAACTGACATTTTTCAATTATTTTTTAAAGTTTAAAATCTGGAATGAGTTACCCTGTAGTTTACACGGGGTGACAACAGCCAACGTATTGACGTCACATTTACTTAAATTTCATGTAGGTAACTTAATGAAAAAAGAAAGAATTAGGCGTAGCAGGATCAAGAATGGAAATGGGAATTACTAAGTTAAGAACTGATATACCATTAATCTTATTTTCAAACAAGTGTTTGAACCAACTTTGAATATTTCCAAAAGGATTTACCCATTTAATACAACTCGGCAAAACCGAGGCAAGTAACTTCACGAATTTTACCACATGACTCCAGAATCAAAATTAATGTTTGAAATGTTTGTGTGCGAGTTAGAACTCGTCAAAAACTTTCATCTGTGGTTGATGATTAAGCCAGACTCGTATCGGAGCCATTTCAGCGATGAAATGTTCAAGTCGTGCCTTAACTTAAGCACTACTTTGTCAGCCCCGGTAGCTCAGTGGTGCGGTCGGTTGACTATTATTAAGCAACCCTGAGCGCGGTCAGTACTTGGATGGGTGACCGCTCGACCGCTGGAGGCTGACCGCGGTTCGTATTCTATGTAAAACTGTAGGTCCTTTCCCTTCTTACCTTACTAGGTGGTAGGGTTTATCCGCCCTGGTTGGTACTACCGCACCGCGCTGAATGAAAACGTCTGTCGAAACGGCTATGTAAGTAGTTCGTGTTTTCAGTCCAGTTCTGTGTCGACATAAAATTAAGGGGTTTTATGCGATTTTCTCAAAAACTCTCAAACTATTTTTTTCACCATATTATAGCCCTTGTAGCGTCGAAACGCGTCATTTGACACCCTAAATATTTACGTAGCCTTAAAACTCATGACACCAGGGCGAATTTGCAATCTCGCTGGAAATCGGGGAATATACTGAAGCGATCGAAAAGACGTTTTCAATGTCCAAATAAAAATATTATTCCTAGCACTATGTGGAAGTTGAAATACCTACCAAGGCTAAGATTGCTAATGAAATAGCCTATAGTTCGAGATACGTAAATAGAGCTTTCGTCACTATGCCGCTTCCATAATTTTGAATTTTTCGGAGCGAGCAGTTTAAGATCAAGCCAACTAAAATAGTTGTAATGTATACAAATTGAACGAGCTGAAACGTGTAACAGATTTGGTCGTAATTTTGTAATTTATAGCTCTTAAAACATTTTTCGGATCAGCTGCGGGCCGTCGTTAAAAGTTAGAAAACTCTTTAATGACTTTGTTTAATTTAACTATCCGCAAACTTCGGTCGATGTTAGGGTCACCGTGGTCTGTTCCTCAAATTCCGGACAGGAAGCTAAATATGCAGTCGAAGTAAATGACGGAGATTTGATGGTGAGTGCAAGGGCCAGGACATCCAGATTTGAAAGTGCCAAGTGCGTAATTTATCGAAATCGAAAAGCATGCATGAAAGCGAAGCGTCTGTGGTGTGTTTGGACCGTAGCAGACTTTTTCATAAAGAAACGTAAATGTCCTGAGAAAAAAGAACGCATGGTAACCGCAGTAGGCGATAAGTTTATCGTAATTTCTTTTTAATGTCTTCAAAATGCCCTAAGTTTTGATTCCATCATTACGTTCCAGTTTGTGAGTACTTTAATAAAGTACCCGGTTCTTGTAACTTTGTGTGAAAATCCAGGCAAGCTCTAGGAATCTGTGTTGATAGCTCACGCCTGTCTCTTCGTTGAAAGCCTTTGAGAAATTGTTGCCAGCCTCGGTGGCGCGCTGGTGTAATGAATCGACGTCCGATCGTGAAATTAAGCACACCCGGGCACGGTCAGAGCTTGGATGGGCGACCGTTCGATCGTTGGGGCCGGCCGTAGTTGAGATTGCGCGTAACTTCCATTATCTTTCATTTATCTTTTTACTGTACCGTGTGGGGACGGTACTTAATAAGAATAGCCACACTGCCTCTCTCCCCGAGCATGTCGTTAAAGGCGACTAAGGGATAAGGATGAAATGTCTTGCTAAAGTGCGACAGGATAGACCACCTCTCACCGGTCTTTCCACAGAGTCACGCAGCAGTTCGTGCCTTACTTGGCGCTTGATATCTTGTCCTTTTGCTAAACAATGACGGTGTTATGTTGTAATTTACAAGATTACTTGCAGCACGACACCGATTACACTGTTCACCCCGATTGTCGGGATACAGCGTGGGGTATGTGCGTATATTTTCGAAGCGAGTAAAGAATAGAATATAATAAATTAGAATAGAAATAATGGAATGAAATGAAATGGAATAGAATAGAAACTCCTTATTGCACACAATTGAAAGAAGAACATTAAGTATATGACATGAAACAAGAAATATAGGAGTGCGCAAAGGCGGACTCATCACTGCAAGTGATTTCTTCCAGTCAACCTTTCGGTGATGGATGAGGAATGAAATACAGAGAAAGAAGTTTTGGGCAGTGCCGCGGGCGACAAGCTAAATAAAGAGCGACAAAGTACTCACAGGTACTCACTGCATCTCTCCTCTCCCCGTGCATGTCGAAAAAGGCGACTAAGTGATAAGGGCATGATGCCGTGCTAAAGGGCGACAGGCTCGCCACCTCTCAACTTGGCACGATACTTCCACCGTGTCGTGCAGCAGGTGGGTCCTCCTTCGTGCCTTACATGCTGCTTGATAGATATCTTGCCCGAATACTTTGCGAAACGTGGTGGTCGGTGTTGTGCTGTAATTGACCAGAGTTCTAGCAGCACAACACCGATTATTCTGCTTACCCCGATTGTCGGGATTCAGCGTGTGTGATATGATGGGCGCTCGAATGGAGGCCACGTACAAGCAAACGTAGCGTGGGACGCCCCCCGGCTAGGTGGACAGATGACCTAAAAAGGGTAGCCAGGAGTGGATGGATGAGAAGAGCGGAGGACCGCGTGTGGTGGCGTGCCTTGAGAGAGGCCTATGTCCAGCAGTGGACCGATACAGGCTGCCGATGATGATGATGATGATATGTACGTATTTAAACTACTCACAGGTACTAAAAAGCGCCGAAGCTCCGCCAGCGCGTAGGCGATCCTGGCGTGCGCCTCGGCCGGCGTCGCGAACGCACTGATCTCCACGTGCAGCTCCTCGGCCAGGTGGGAGAACTTCGGGTCCCCGGACACACGGAGCTCCTCCTCCTGCGCAGCGGGATTGGGGGAGATAAATTCAAATTCAAATAATTTATTTGTGGTTTGTGGCTTTCGCGGTCGAAACCTTCGGCTCCTGGTCTGAGGAGGCGATAGCTTTTGTCCACGAGATAGGGGTCGAGGATGTCTGCTGCCATAGGTCACCCCTCTTGCCTCACCTTCTTCCGACAAAGAATAAGCCTGGCAATTCAGAGGGGTAACGCGGCTGGCATCCTCGGCACAATCCCGGGGACAAAATCACTAAATGAAATTTATTTTTTAAGTTAGTTTATTTCCTAAGTTAGTTTATATAATTTTTAGATTAGTTAATTATTTTATAACTATGTTAATTTGAATTGAATAAACTATTTATACTCACAAAAAAAAATATAAATATTATTTTATAAAATGAAACATGCACATTACATAAAGTATGTTATTCATAACAGTAACAAAAAAGTCTTCAATATCATTATGATGTAACACGTGTAAGTTGGTAAAAAAAATCAAATTCTTTCTATTCCATGCTAATAAAACTAATATTGTGGTTTGAACAGATTTGTATTGTACCTACAAAGTAAATACACATTTGTTTATTATATCTTATTTTCTATAGAAATACTCTTAGTTTTAATAATCGACATTATTTCATATTATTCTAAAATAACGATCGATTTTCGATATTTGTGGATACATTGTCCCATCACTAAACAACCTTGAATCATTCGTGCCCCGCGGATTCCGATGTATGGTTATAAAATGTAGCGACTAATGTAGGTACATAACTAAAGTAACATGATCCCTTTTATTATTATAATTTTTTTTTATAAGCTTGTAAGCTGCCGGATTATAGGCCTCTGCCCGTGTTCCGGCTACACTCTTCTGAGTCAGCTGTATAAAGTCAGAGTATCAGGAACCTTGTCTGTCAGATTCAGATTCAGATATTTATTTCGCCTCGGCTGTGTTCTCCTCTACATACATACATAAGACACGCTGTATCCCGACAATCAGGGTAAGCAGAGTAATCGGTGTTGTGCTATAAGGACTCTGGTAAATTACAGCACAACACCGACCACCACGTTTAGCACAGTATACGGACAAGACAACTATCAAGCAGCAAGTAAGGCACGAAGAACCCACCTGCTGCATGACTAGGTGGAAGGACTGCGCCAAGGTGAGAAGTGGCTAGCCTGTCGCCCTTTAGCGCAGTATCTTGTCCTTATCCCTTAGTCGCCTCTCTCGCCCTTAGTTCTCCTCTAACCCAGTATAACCAACAATAAAAAAAAACGGCCAAGTGCGAGTCGAACTCGCGCACCGAGGGTTCCGTATCGCCATGTCATGGTCAGCGCCACTCACGCCATCTATGTATTAGTTAAAATGCTTCATACTCTTTTCGGTAGATGGCGCTCATACACTTTTTAGTTTATTGTATGGGGACCCCCGTGAATTTTTTACTTGTTTTTATTTTTATATCGGCCATAATAACACATATTCTGTGAAAATTTCAACGGGCTACCTATTACGGTTCAAGAGATACAGCCCTCAGATAGACAGACGAACGGACGGACAGACAGACAAAGACACACAGACGGACGGAGTAGGCTTAGTAATAGGGTCCCGTACCGGATACGGAACCCTAATAAGGGAAGTCTCCGATCGAAGCACGGTCTGGCCCCTCTGATTCAACCACCCATATCGGATTCTGGACGGACCCGTTTCTCACTGACGTTTTCTAGCACTCTGATCAAGCTGTTCTTTCCCTATTCAAATATTTTAACGAGGAGATTAAAACGAAATACAATGTCCAGACAGAAAGTCATAAAAGCGAAGAAGCGCTTGAAGGTTTATGTCGCATGTTCTAGTTTCACTGGAGTTGCGTAGATTATTTCCAAACTTAGAAGCATGCAAGTGGACTAGTTTAGAAGTTTGAGCACTGAGGGACCAATTTGTTATTAACTTTGACAAAGGAGCTACACGCTACATGAGTGGACTCTTGAGTAATTGAAGCAAGATTTTCATCATGAAAAGCGATTAGGTAGATTTTATAATGAGGCCAAAACCGCATAAAAAAAACTGGGGATCCTATACCGAAATAGGCGGCGGGCGGCCGAGTGGTTTGGGCATCGGCTTCTCATGCGAGAGGTCCGCGTTTCGAATCCCGTTGGCGTGAACCAATGAGTTTTTTCTGACGAAAAAAATTACGTGCATACCTACCTGCTGCTTCACCGTTCGGAACCGGTGTAAAACTTCCCTTGCCCCTTACTAGGTGGTAGGCTCAAATTGTAGCCTACCACCTAGCAAGGGGCAAGGGAAGGGGCCGTTTAAAGTATGTTAATGTATATCGTATGCAAGTTCCTCCGAGCAGTGTCCAGTATGTACCTGTAGAACAGACTGAGTGACCATACACATTTAATCAGTTAAATGCAAAACCGAGAATGAAGAGAAAAAATACGTTTCGACCAGAATTCGAACCTGGAACTCCGGCTTCAGCCGCCAGCGCGTTACTGACTACTCCATCGGGTCGATGACGTATGCTCTCTAAATTTTCGAACTGTTGTTTGCATCTTCTCTAGTAGGTATGACGCTATCTCCTGCGCTCAGTCAACTTGCACGATTCAATGTATGTATGAACGATTATATGCTATGGTTCAGTTTTAAATTTGTAATTGAATTAATGTTAGTAGAGTGTTTTAATTTTACGAAGGCACGAGGGGTACGAGGTAGGAAGTGGCGCGAGAGGCGACCGCGCGGAGCTTAGTAGAGAACGAACTCGGTGCCAGGTACACACGTTCTACACGTCTCCGCATCGCTTCGTCGAACCGAGTCGTTCCCTACTGAGCTCCGCGCGGTCTCACACCACTTCCTACCTCATACCCCTCGTGTTTTCGTAAAATGAAAACACTCTACTAACATTAATTCAATTACAAATTTAAAAAACACCGACCCTTAAAAAGTCAATACAATTTTCCATTTACTTACAAGGAGTCGGTGGACGGCTAAGTAAATTACGGCGCAGTTCTGAGTTTTTATATTTAATTACTTAGCGGTCCCCCGACTCCTTTAAGTAAGCGAAATTATTTTTGACTTTTTATGGGGCGGGGATTTTTTAAATTGGTACTATACCTTTTATTTCAAACTTAAAAAAACCACATGCAAATCGGTCCGCTTTTTAAAATAATGTTTTGATTACTTAATTACTTGATTATTTGATTACAAACCTAGCTAACAACCATCTCGATTAAACCGGCGTTCCAATAAAAAAACGCATCCAAATCGGTCCATCCGTTTGGGAGCTACGATGCCGCAGACAGACACACCCACACACACGTTAATCTTATAACACCCATCTTTTTTCGTCGGGGGTTAAAAATATATTATTAAATTTTATCAGTAACCGGATTGGGTGGTTGGAGTCTCAGGCACAACCAATCCCCCCCTCCCCCCATTAAATGCCAACCCGGTTTAAAGGGGAAGCATTTCGACGGTAAGCTTACCTTCTGTCGATCCTTCATGGAGCCGCGTCCCAGGACGGCCATCTTGCACATGGTATCTTCCTGCAGCCGCTTCAGCGAGTTACCCTTCGGACCGAGCAGCTTGCCCACGAAGTTGAACTGTGGGCGAGGAAGAACATTATTGAAATCCTTACAGCTAGAAGGTCGTAAAAAATCTATACATATAATAAAATCGTAGAGGTAAGAAAGTCTGTACATTGAATGTATTCGGAAAAAAACTAACCAGGGTGGCTTAAAATGAGATACTGAACATGTTAGAACAGTTTTTAAAATTTTTGTTTGTTTGTTTGTTTGTTTGTTTGTCTGTACGCGCATCACGCAAACACCACTGAACGGAATTAGACGAAACTTTGTATAGTGGCAGTTTATATGCCGGGTTAACATAATACGTAAAAAAAATTAACAAAAATAAAAAAAAATTAACAATTATAAACATTATTGCGCGTTTAAAATCACGTAGTCCAAAGTAAAGGTAAAAACAATTTTAAATGTCATGTTGACAACGGAGAACTGTCATCTCGACGTGAGCTGGCCGGTGACAAATTGTTTGATAAATAAAAATAATAATTGTAAGTCGAAGTTATGTCGCTGTCATTGGTGCAATAATTGGTGCAATAAAATTTATATATCTGTTGCCCGCGGCTTCGCTCGCGTGAAATTCGTATTTAAAAAAAAGAAAGTAAGTAACGAAAGGCGGGCCCGAAGGCGGATCTGCGCTCACGTAAACGATATTCTTTCTCGATGAATATATATAATATATGAATAAGGGCGAGGCGAAAGGCGGAGCTGATTTCAGGAAGAAGAAAAACATTCTTGAAGAAAATAAGTAACTAAGGGCGAGGCCGAAGGCCGAGCTCTATTCTGGAAGACCATAAACCTTCTCGAAAAAAGTAAGTAACTATGGGCGAGGCCGCAGGCCGAGCTGCGTTCAGGAAGAAGCTAAACCATCTTGAAGAAAGTAAGTAATTAAGGCGAGGCCGAAGGCCGAGCTACGTTCGGATAATTGAAAAACCATCTCGAAGAAAGCAAGTAACTAAGGGCGAGGCCGAAGGCCGAGCTGCGTTCAGGAAGAAGCTAAACCATCTTGAAGAAAGTAAGCAACTAAGGCGAGGCCGAAGGCCGAGCTACGTTCTGACAAATGATAAACCATCTCGAAGAAAGCAAGTAACTAAGGGCGAGGCCGAAGGCCGAGCTGCGTTCAGGAAGAAGCTAAACCATCTCGAATAAAGTTAATTAATATTAAGATTGAGTTAATTTAATTTAAATTTTATTATAATCTGTTGCCCGCGGCTTCGCTCGCGTGAAATTCGTATTTAAAAAAAAGAAAGTAAGTAACGAAAGGCGGGCCCGAAGGCGGATCTGCGCTCACGTAAACGATATTCTTTCTCGATGAATATATATAATATATGAATAAGGGCGAGGCGAAAGGCGGAGCTGATTTCAGGAAGAAGAAAAACATTCTTGAAGAAAATAAGTAACTAAGGGCGAGGCCGAAGGCCGAGCTCTATTCTGGAAGACCATAAACCTTCTCGAAGAAAGTAAGTAACTATGGGCGAGGCCGCAGGCCGAGCTGCGTTCAGGAAGAAGCTAAACCATCTTGAAGAAAGTAAGTAATTAAGGCGAGGCCGAAGGCCGAGCTACGTTCGGATAATTGAAAAACCATCTCGAAGAAATCAAGTAACTAAGGGCGAGGCCGAAGGCCGAGCTGCGTTCAGGAAGAAGCTAAACCATCTTGAAGAAAGTAAGCAACTAAGGCGAGGCCGAAGGCCGAGCTACGTTCTGACAAATGATAAACCATCTCGAAGAAAGCAAGAAACTAAGGGCGAGGCCGAAGGCCGAGCTGCGTTCAGGAAGAAGCTAAACCATCTCGAATAAAGTTAATTAATATTAAGATTGAGTTAATTTAATTTAAATTTTATTATAAAGTCCACGCTTCTAACGGCAAATATACCGTGCATCCTAGAACCTCGCGGTTATTCCCGGCTGGATGGCAAGAGGCCCGATGCTAGAGACCTTAGTGCCATGGACTAAGGGTAGTTCTTTGATGTGGGACGCCACTTTTGTTCTCACATTGGCTCCAAGTCACGTTAGGACATCTTCAAGAGCGGCTGGCGCGGCCGAGGCTGGGGCGGAGAGCCTCCAACGCAGCAAATATAGAAATATAATTCAAGATTTCGAATTTGTTGCGTTTGCGGTTGAAACCCTCGGTCCGTGGAGCAGTGAAGCCAAAAGAGGCTTGAGCTGGTTGACGCAACTGGTGTCCCGTCATCAAGGGCTTATGTACTTCATTCAAAGGGGTAATGCCGCAAGTGCTCTAAGAACATTTGAAAATGCCCGTTTTGATAGTTATTTTAATGTTTGTTAGGTAGGTTTAATTCTTTAGTTATTAATATTACTTTTTTATTTATATGAAATAAATAGATTGAGTAAACGATATTATATTCTATCGAAGAAAGGAAGTCTTTAAGGGCGAGGCCCGAAGGCGGAAGAGGGTTTTTGGTTTACCTGAACGCAGCTCGGCCTACGGCCTCGCACTTAGTTCCTTCCTTTCTTCCAGAAGGTTTGTCGTCTTCCTGAACGCAGCTCGGCCTTCGGCCTCGCCCTTACTTACTTCCTTTATTTGAGAAAGGTTTATCGTTTACCTGAAAGCAGCTCGGCCTTCGGCCTCGCCCTTAGTTAGTTACTTTCTTTAAGAAGGTTTATCGATTACCTGAACGCAGCTCGGCCTTCGGCCTCGCCCTTAGTTACTTACATTCTTCTTTGGAATACGAATTTCACGCGAGCGGAGCCGCGGGCTCAGCTAGTTTATTAATAAAGTTTGAGAGATTTTGAGAAAATTGCGAAAAACCGCTTAAAATTGCCGTTTTTAGGGGTTTAAAAAGGGCACTTTTAAACATATTTCTAAATATATATTTTAAACTTTTATATTATTATATTGTAGATTGACTCAATATCTGGGGGGATCTTTTTATTGTTTGAAAAAAAAAAGAAAAATTTGGGAGTTATGATTTTTTTAAATTTTCCGTTACGCGAGTTACGAGTCGTCTTTATCTTGCAGTGTGAGTAGTTAAAATGGTTTTTGTGTATGAATATACTTGAAAATTAAGAATTTCTTTTTTTTATTTAATTCTTTAAATTTTTTGTAAATTTTCCTTTTTAAGAAACATCTCATTAATTTATTTTAATTTTTATGATATTCTTTTAGCTTTTGATAATTTATCCCGAAAAGGCAAAATCTTGAAATGGCAAATGAGCTGATGAAATAAATAAGTATATAAATAAACAAACCTAAATTAATTTTATTAAGTAACTTACAAAACATCAAAACATTTCTTCCATTTCAGCCTAGGCAGCCAAGGTCACGTTTATAGCGTTCCGTCTTCGAATTTCCCGTCTTATGCGGCGTACCTTGTCTTACTTACTAGCTTACTTCCTGCCTTGGTAAAGAATATACGGCGCTATAAGGACTGAATATGACACGGTTCTAAACGGTGTAGTTTCATTTTTAGATCTGAAGGTACCGAATTGAACGTTTTATGTAGATTTTATTGCCCCGATGATATAAATGGGGTGTTACTTTTTTATTGTTTGTGCTCAATTTGTGTAAACAGGCTGATGCGACAGTATTATTTATAGGGTGCCTGATTTGACCGATCAAATGTACAAGCTTTTTTTAGGGTATCGTGTGAAACCCTATTATTACGCCTACGCAGTCTGTCCGTCCATGATTTTTTGAACCGTAATAGGTAGCCGGTTGTCATTTTCACAAAATAGTATGTGTTACAGATTTTGCCCGAGGCTTCGCTTCGAGTGACTTTTCGCTCACAGCTCAGGCCGCCGACAACGTAGCGTTACGATTTATAGCACAAAACTATCTAGAGAAGTGACAGATTGTAACAGTGAAAAACCGCATGTTAATTGATAAAGTAATAATAGATTTAATTCCTGATAACGAATACAAGAAATGTGTTTTTGAAAGTTTTTTTGCTCTGTCATAAAAACTGTAATACGTCTATCATAAAAACGGTAATACGCCTATCATAAAAACGATAATACGTCTATCATAAAAACGGTAATACGTCTATCATAAAAACGGTAATACGTCTATCATAAAAACGGTAATACGCCTATCATAAAAACGGTAATACGTCTATCATAAAAACGATAATACGTCTATCATAAAAACGGTAATACGTCTATCATAAAAACGGCAATACGTCTATCATAAAAAAATATTAATTATTACTATTATTTATTATTGTATAGTATTTAATTATAAACAATATATATCTATAAAGTGTAAGTATCATAAAAACGGTAATACGTCTATCATAAAAACGGCAATACGTCTATCATAAAAAAATATTTATTATTACTATTATTTATTATTGTATAGTATTTAATTATAAACAATATATATCTATAAAGTGTAAGTATCATAAAAACGGTAATACGTCTATCATAAAAAAATATTAATTAATATTATTATTTATTATTGTATAGTATTTAATTATAAACAATATATATCTATAAAGTGTAAGTATCAAAAAAACGGTAATACGTCTATCATAAAAACGGTAAAACGTTAAAGTAAGTGTGAATATGGTGCAAAATCGAAAATAAAAGCAAACATTATTAAATAGTCCAAAAGTGAGTCGGGTTTGCGCTAAGGATCCCAAACTGAATGAAAGGCAACAAGATTTTATTTTTTAAATACATGACACAAATATATTGTTTGGTAGTACGGAACCCTCCCTCGGTGCGCGAGCCCGACTCGAATTTGGTCTGTTTTATATTTCGATGTAGTTAAAGAATATAAAACTGGTGTTGTATAAAATTTTGTATGCCATTTGAATTAATACTGTTGGTCACATCACCAATACAACATCCGTGATGTCAACCCATAACACCTTGGTGAACTAGTTGCCACGTCAGTGCATCCATTTGGTCGTGCCGGCTAGATGGAAAACACAAAATATTTACATATCTGTTTAGACCGCACTTTCATTCAGTGCAGTCGTACCAATCCGTAAGAGTTAAACCCTACGTAGCACCTGCATACATAGTATGGTACGGGATACCTAAAGTTTTATGTGGAATTCGAACCATGGTCTGCCTCAACGATCAGTCGGTCATCCATCCAAAGTCCGACCGCGCCCTGTTTGCTTAACATCGACATCGAACGTCGATGAAAAACACTACTGCGCTACCGAGGCTTTTTTCTTCTAATTCTGCATTATTTCGACAGAGCATTTGAGTTGGTTAGGGGGGAAATAAAAAGTGGGTTAATAAAAATCTATATAATATACTTTTATTCTATAATATTTATCTTTATTAGATTAGATAAGAAATAATTATTTAGAAGAAAAAACCAAAATAGTTGGCATTAATATACCCGCCGGTACATAAATTGCATAGATATTTCGCTTTGGTAAAACTAGATCGGGTGTAGATAATTCACTTTGTGAAAAATCGTGGTGGTCGTGGTGGCATCAATATAACGCTGTAAATATTTCGTTTTGTTAAAATCTTATTTCACCAATCGATAGGTCTCATATGAAAAAATCTGAATCCGTCAAAAAATGAATTTCGATTTTTCTGTAGATATTTCACTTTGTGAAAACGGTCCTCAAATAAGGGTCACTCACCCTATCTTTATTTCGTGTTTATTTCCACGGAGCGCACAATCGGAATAATTTATAGGTAAAATAAGTACGCTTAGTATCTATCTATTGATATATTGCATATACCATGGTATCACTTTCATAATTTGTAGCATGGAGTACCCCGCCGTGTTCTATAGATAACTTTGTAAATGAGTCGGGTCTCAAAACTCAAAACTCAGGAACAAATTCCGCTCCGCCGGGCTCTTCAGCCGGAAATCACAAGCAACGCTACTCTATGCTCTAAAATGATTGATTTTATGCCTTTGCTTTGAAGTTTAGCTCTCCAATTTCCACACAAACAGTTGTAACCGCTTCGCAGAGTAGGCTGAACATATGCACGATTACTATGAGAGACTAGGATGCGAACACGTCCAATCACGCAGCGCAAACAACCCGCTCGTGAACGGGTGCTCTTTGTGGAGACCGGCCTGCTCCAATTGGAAGCACATTATCTGAATGGTATACCTATGTATATAAGGTCTTTCAAAATTAGTTCATTGTACGATAAGGGGGGCGGAGGGGTTATGTATCATATAGGGAGTAAAACCTATATAATTTTTTTTGGACCTTGGGCCTTTTTTTTGTCAAATATTTTTTTTATATATTTAAATAAAAAAATAGGTGGTTGATTTTTATAGCCTAATCGATTGAGTTTCATAACAGTAACAAAAAAGTCTTCACTACTATTATGATGTAATACGTGTAAGTTGGTAAAAAAAAAATCAAATTCTTTCTATTCCATACTAATAAAACTAATATTGTGGTTTTTCACAATTTCTGAAAGAAGGAGATCTATGTGTTGGAAGACTTTTTTGTTCCTGGCATGAAACTGAAACGATTAAGAAAAAATATTTTTTTTCATAAACATTTTTTTTTTGTAAAAAAAAATTCTTTGTTCTTCAAAAGTGATCTATTTCCGATACAGAACCCCCCCTTAGCGTACTATGAACTAATTTTTAAAGACCTTATATACTACTTACCTGACTGCATAATTAGTTAACTCTTGACTAGGTTCGATTAGTACCTCAATTTCATTAACCTATTGACAAGTTGATACTTCAAGTATCTTAATATTAATATATTTTTATATTTACATTGTACGTTGAATATACTAACAAAATTATGTTGATACAAATCACGTACAAAGTTTGACAAAGGCTCTTTACACCCGATTCACTTAATTAATAAGTCTTTGTAGTCAGAATTCTCAGCAAAATTGTTAATCTTGCTCTTAAGCTGTGTTTTCGATAGACTATGGGCGGTGTTATTATGTAGCTAGTCACTAAATACTTGTAAAATATGTATAAAAAAATACCCTGCGACGTTTCTTTTCGGTTCTTCTTCGTGGGTGTAATCGAACCGGATAGAACAAATTGTGACAAGTTCGAGTGCAGTTTTGCCATATGAATGATTAATAAACAATACATTACAATACATTTGTTTTAGGTTTCCGTGTCCGCACGGAAGCGTCGTCGTCGTCGGTCAAAAAGATAGCGAATACAAAGTATGGTAGGCCAAATTATCCATGAATAATACTATCTATGGTTAAATTCACAATAACGTTACGGTTATTAGTGTAGATTTTTTGTTATTTTTAATATTTATATTAATTTTTATTTTTCGGTAAGTGTTGTTTTCAATTGTGTTCAAATAATAGTTATTTATATATAACATTAGTTTGGCTCAATGTTTTTATATTTTTTCGTTTTAAGTATTAACTAATATTAAATAATAGATATTGTTATTTAATCTGCTACTTATTTAAATCTTAAAACTAATTTGTTTATCTTTAAATTGAAATGAAGAGGAGAGCGCCTTAAGGCCTTATAACAACATAGACGGTTGTGTATTATAAAATGGGTTTGATAATGAGCAATCAAATCACCATGCAAAACTTGAATTCATACTAACCTATTGATAAATGTCGGTAAGAAAAATGGAAACAAACAAAAAATTTAAAAATGCACGTAAGAGTAGTATATTGATGTGGTAGGTACCGACTAGGCTTTTAAATATTGACAACAAATGGCCTCTATGAGGAACTAGTGTAGAGGCTCTGCATAAAAATGCGTGTTTGTTTTCTTATGGTAGACTAAACGTGTTTATAATATTTATTCATTTATATATTACATTGTTCCTACAGAGCAGGCCCCAAAATTTTACAATGTAGAATCTATTTCAAAGTTAGCTCAACGTATCGAATCGCGTACTTTTGAAAGACTTCAGTATTGCAGTTTAAGACGTCTAGATCCGGAAACATGACCAACATTTGGTTGAGTGCGGCCAGCGCCCGGTTTGGAGTCTGGCCATAGTGGAACGTCCGCGACGGACGTTCCATTATGTATGCATTTAATTTTTCAGTCGCTATAGATCTACGCTTGTAGCATGAAGTAAGGCAGCGGAAGACAAGATTCGCCAAACTTTGAAGTAGCGAGAAGATTAAACTCGAAGAGACAAAAGAGCAGGAGAGGGGACACGAGGGATCTCTAAGGATATACTCGTACATAATAACAACCTTTCACTTGATGTCCGCTTTTATTTAATGTAACGGCATAAAGGGGGTCGTTGATCTTGAGAGTTTAGTCCCGTGACAACATGTTAGGTATTTGGCTGTCTCTGTTAGACACGCACGTCGCACATGTCAGTGCTTCCCTTCGGTCGCGCCGGCGACACTGAACTGGACGGAAAACACGAACTATTTACATAACCGTTTCGACTGACTTTTTATTCAGTGCGGTGGTAAAAACCCGGGCGGGTTAAACCCTACCACATAGTAAGTTAAGAAGGGAAGGTACCCATACTTTTACCTGGAATCCGAACCACGGTCAGCCTGCAACGGTCGAGCGGTCACACATCCAAGTACTGCCTGTGCTCAGGTGTGCTTATGATCACGATCAACAGTCGACCGTCCGCACCAGTGAGCTACCGAGGCTGTCAAAAAATTTCGGACTACAAAAAAAAAGTTGAAAAAAAATACGTTTCTTGTATGGGACCCACCTTAATTTTTCACTTTTTGTTTGATTTTATTTGTTGTCATATCCGCTAAAATAACATAAATATTCTGTGAAAATTTAAACCGGCTAGCTATTACGGTTCCAAAGATACAGCCATCGGACAGACGGACAGACAGACAGACAGACAGACGTTATAGGCTTAGTAATAGGCTTCTGCACGGGGTACGGAAACCTAAAAATAAAAAAAATCATGTCTATAAAATAAAAGTAGTTAAGTACTAAATAATTGAAAAGAATATTTACGTCTTGCTTCATTAGGATCACCATAATTTCATAAAGTTCTAAATATTTACAAACTCATTTAGGCCATATTAGTACGGTTTTTTTTTTTTTTTTTTTTTATTGAAACTGACTCGGTTGGCTACATCACCTACAACATCCGTGATGTCAGCCCATAACACCGGGTGAACTTGGTGCCACGTCAGTGCTTCCCTTCGGTCGTGCCGGCTACACTGAACTGGACGGAAAACACAAACTATTTACATAGCCGTTTCGACAGACCTTTCATTCAGTGCGGTGGTACCAACCCGGGCGTTACATAGCCGTTTCGACCGACCAAAACACGGTTCCCTACGGGATCCTATTAATAAGGCTGTATCTCTTGAACCGTAATAGGTGGCCGGTTGATATTTTCACAGAATATGCGCTATTATAGCAGATATGCCAACTAATAATTAAATAAGTAATAAGTAAAACATTAAGGGGGGTCCCCATACAAGAAACGTGTTTTTTCAATGTTTTTTTGTTTGTTTTTGCTCTATCATAACAACTGTAATTAAATAGTTGACATAGACCAATATTTGATTTTAGTTATTTAAATATACACGGTGTTGCAACCCCAACCGTTAAACCCGAGAAGGGGTTATTCTGTACATGAAACCGAACAACTTTTGTTTTACGACTTTTTAATTTGAAGAAAAAAATATTATTTACGCCATACATTTTGAGAATAGGTATTAAAATTTTGTATGGAAAAAATAATTTTTATTTTTGTTTCAAATTTCCTTTTTCGCCGCATAAGTTATTTAGTTTCACATATAGAACCACCCCCTGATGTCAGTTACAAATATTACGGGGGCAATTGCAACACCGTGTATATAAAATTGTGTTTTCCGACGACTAATAAAAGTCGAAATAATATGTAAAATATGTGTTTTTTCTTTATTATGTACGTATGTATGTATAATACATATTATATTATAAAAACTACATATTAGTCGTCTGGTTCCAGTATGCCACCGCTGACGGTTATGACGTAACAGCTATAGGTACCGTCGACAAAAAAGTCGGATAGACGAATGCTCCCGCCACCAGGTGTTAAACTGAACTGTTGTTACTTCGTATTTCAGACATAGAATTAATATGTACTACCATGTAATAATAATTCTACGTAATTAAGTGACATGACTAGTGAAGCTAGCGCACACGTCATAGTCATATTACTATTCCTTTTTTTACTCGTATTGGCATTTGAACACAACAAATGTTAGTAATAAAACAAATAACACAAAAAAAACAAAATTCGTACACGCGCGAGGGGTAGGTAGCTCAATTACACATATAATACGGACGTGGCCACGCGGTGTTATATTCTTTGGCTACGCGACAGCGATACTAACGCTACTGAGCTAGGCGTCAGCGGGTGTGGCGTGAGGCGCGATGTGAGGAAGCGCGGGCTGAGGTAGCGGCAAACCAGCAATAGACAAGTAATACAAGCTTCTAACTTGATGTGATTACAAATTTGTATGGTAACATGTGACGGGCAAATGTGAGTCGCACTCGCGCTAAGGATGCCGACCTGAATGAATGAAAACCAAAGATATTTGGTCCGTCCCTAGGACGCACGGACAGACAGATAGACGGCGCGTAGTCTTAGCAATAGGCTTCCGTCAGGGTTGCCAGAAGGTTCAGTTGAAAAAACCGGACATTTTTCATCAAAGGGCCTTTGATTTTTCAGTTGTGTTTAGGTTTTGTCAGCCTCGATAGCTCAGTGGTGCAGACATTCAACTGTCGCTATTGAATGTTAAGCAACGCTGGGTGCGGTCAGTACTTGGATGGGTGACCGCTGACCGTTGGAGGCTGACCGAGGTTCGGATTCCTCGTAAAACTGTAGGTTTCTTCCCTCCTAATCTTACTTGGTGGTAGGGTTTAACCCGCCCGGGTTGATACCACCGCACTGAATGAAACGTCGGTCTAAACGGCTATGTAAATAGTTTGTGTTTTCCGACCAGTTCAGTGTAGCCGGCACGATCAAAGGGGGAAGCACTGACATGGCACCTAGTTCACCCGGTGTTATGGGCTGACATCACGGACGTTGTAGGTGATGTAGCCAACCGTGTCAGTTTCCATAAAAAAAAAAAAAGGTAAAAAAATGAAAGTTAATTTTATGTAAAAAAAATTTAATGACCTTTACTTTTGAAAATGAATGGGAGAGTAATAAATAAAACGGTTGAATTCATCGAACTTACTGCAAAATCGAAGATCACAGTAAGATTAGTATTAAAATGTTCTGGAAAAGTAAATTGTATTATATGCAGAAAAAACCGGACGCTTTTGGTGTCCGGTTTATCATTATTTTGGAGACCGGACACAAGCCTCAAAAACCGGACTATCCGGTCCAAAACCGGACATCTGGCAACCCTGTTCCGGATGGATACGGAACCCTAAAAAGAAACGCCAACAGATCCATAGAATAAGAGATTACAACAGCTAAGCAAAATAATATTGCTGGTGGCTTTTATCCAATATCGCGTTTCCGCACATTCCTGATGGATCACGCGCCCAATATATTCAGACTTCACGAACACTTCACGAACAGCATTCAAATATTGGAATAAAAAAACGGAGTGGCTCATGCAACACCTACGTCCTACGTGGTGTAGGTAACTGTACCACTTTGAAAGGGTCGCGCCTAAATCGCAAAATGTCTAAGTAGCACATGGGCTAGATTTCAAAACGACTATTAAGTAGTGCAAAGTCCAGATCTCCAAAGGACCAAATCGCAAAACGACCACTTTATGAAAAGTCTACATACGTATAACGTTTGCACATTCAACATCAAAAAGTTTTTAATTGTTGCGTCCTGTCTGTACACTCAGAATTATGATATGTTTCTTGATTAGCTATATACTTACTGGCCACAAATATTTATGATAAATACTAAACAATTTAAATTGTCATAGCTAAGTCTTTTTTCATGTCTTCACTGTCTAGTTACGCAGAGACAGATAAATATTGCATTTTATTTCTTACTAGCTTTTTCCCGCGACCTCACTATAGCCTATGTCCATCCTGAAGGTCCATTCTAAATATTGGTAAAATAATTTTTTAAATCGGATGAGTATTTTCGGAGATTACCTCCTACATCCAAACTTACAAACTTTATCTCTTTAGTGTAGATAATATAAGAATGAACAAATATATAACTATGATACAATAAAATTTTTTGGCTCTTGAAGCGGTGCCTGAAGTGAGGATAATAAATATAAAAATAAAAGTTAAGAACAGTAGTGAAAGTTAACATATTTTAAAGATTTTTTTCATTATTTCGTACCTATGTATAAATAATATTCGTACAAAAAAAATGGAACAATTTTCATAATAATATTTCAAGAACCATAAGTATCATTCTCAATATTAACTCCGCCTTATTCAACGGATCTAAACATTCTTTCCCCGCCTCCATCCGTTTTAATATTTTATGCACGAGGTAAAATTTGACTGAATTTATCCTTGGCAATATTTTCGTTGGAGGAGTGAAATGAAACACGGAGGTAAGTTTAACCTTTTAACGAAGCAAATAATCGGTTTCCCTTTGAGGTTGCAAATTTCTCTGGACATTAGGTAGAAATTAAAGGGCGAAGGCCACGCTTGGGGAATGGAGTTTTTATTGGACTTTTAATTTGTATATTCCCGGTTTATTTTTAATTTAAATAATTATATATTCGTTTATTTACACATTTTTTCTCTTTTTATATTAATTTTACAAATAAAACCTAAATCTAAAATTAATACAAAATAACAAAATGGAATTTCCACCACCGGCGGCGGGGCGAACCAAGGCTACCGATGGTCGGACCCGAGAGAGAGAAACCTCCGGACAATTCGAGCGGTGTCGAGCAAGACCGCCTTCTGCATCTGACCCTTGATCCAAGCAAGTGGCTCTAGCGAGAGCCTCTTGAGATGATGGTCGAGGCTCTTCGCTATCAGCCCATGCGCAGACACGACTATGGGCACAACGATCGTCGAGTCCACGGGCCACATGTCGGTAACCACGTGAGACAGATCGATGTATTTTAACATCGTGTCTTTTTCTGCCTTCACAAGGTTCTCGTCATAATATTAATTATTGTATTTATTTCGGCGTGGTAAGTACAATTTATAAACTTAGAATTTAAAGTTACAACAAATTATTCTGCACATTTTGGTATTGTTATTTTTTTTATTTATCAAAGGGTAAGCCTTGCCATCCAGCGGGGTAATGCAGCAAGTGTTCTAGGAACATTTGAAAATGCCCCTTTTTGATAGTTATTTTAATTTTTGTTAGATAGGTTTATTTCTTTAGTTATTAGTATTACTTTTTTATATTTTAAAGAAAGTATGTAGCTATAATTTTTTTTATGTTGTCCGGTATGGGTGGCTAAGTCCGAGGGGCCAAAGCGCATGCTCCGACCAGCCAATATCACCTCCGAAAAGGTAGGTGTCATACCGTAGACTTCCCTGGATTGCTGGCTATACTGGACTAGAGGAGAACACAACCGAGGCTGCTATGCGGCCATCTTACATCCAGTACGGTGGTATCGACCCAGTCGGCTACAATTTAAACCTACCTACGTTACTGACATACGTTGTATGTATTATATATAAGTCATCAAATTAATATAACGTATGTCAGTCAGTCAGTCAGCGTGTAGGCGTCCACCATTTTCCTCCAGTCCTCCCTCCCGGCCTTCAGCGGTACGCAACCACTGCTTTCCGTCGTTCAAAACCCATTTAAGTAGGTACTGACCGCGTCCAGGTGTGCTTAACATCAGTCGACCGACCGCACTACTGAGCTACCGAGGCTGACTCCTATCATCCATTCTTCCAAAACGACCGAACCACCGAAGCATACCTTTCTTATTTCTTGTCACTATCATTATCTCCTTATCTCATTCTCCTTCTCCTTACCTATAATAAAATCCAACGTCTGCTTTCTGTCTGAGTGTCTGAGTGTATGAGTGTATGTCTGTCTGTCCGCTTATAACTCGAGAACCACTGAACCGATTTTAATAAAAAAAAATATACGGATAGCTTGATTCTTCCCATCAAGTATAGGCTACTTACTATCACGCTAAATGGCTTATGAGGTTAGCAGTGAAGTGAAATATGAGAGCGGGCGGAGCCGCGGGCACAGCTAGTCTTTCATACAACAACGCTCTAGAACTAAACTATTTATCAATCTATCTTTCACAGACACCAAAGGAATAGGTACTTTAGCATTACGTAAATTCTGAAAAGACTAAAAGCCGAGTCCAGACGTAATTTTTCCAAATTGATGATCACTCAAGGGGCTCTCCATCATTCTAGGCTTCCTCTCCTGTGTGGGCCGGGAAGCATTATGATAATAAGAGATACAGACTCCCCTGGGGGACGCCCGCTCTGGCATTTTATCTCTTCTACTTCATCAAGAAATGAAGGCAAATAAAACTAGCGGCTTCGCTTCAAATGACTTTTTGCTCACAGCTCAGGCCGCCGACGACGTAACGCTATGATTTATAGCCTAAGACCATCTTGAGAACAGAAACAGTGAAAATCGTATGTAAATCGATAAAGTGGTTCTCGAGTTATAAGGATATTCATATATTGATTTACGTTATAATGGTCGGTCGCCGGTCGCCAATTGAAACATCGCGGATATCTACCTGTTTGGAAATGGAATACTGAATAGAAAAGAATAAAAGTTCAATTAAAAGTAAAAAAAAACCCATTCATCCTTAAAAAGACTAAAATAATTTGGAATTATATAGTTAGAAAGGCGTCGGGAGACCGCTAAGTAAAAAAAAAAACCAAGTACGAGTCGAACTCGCGCACCGAGGGTTCCGTATCACCATGTCATGGTTAGCGCCACTCACGCCATCTATGGCGTGTTATGAAATGCTTCATATTAGTTAAATGTCATGATTAGTTAAAATGCTTCACACTCTATTCAGTTTCTTCTATGGGATCCCCGTGATTTTTTTTACTTTTTCTCATTTTTAGGGTTCCGTAGTCAACAAGGAACCCTTATAGTTTCGCCATGTCCGTCCGTCTGTCCGTCCGTCTGTCTGTCCGCGGCTTAGCTCAGAGACCCTTAGTACTAGAAAGTTGTAAGTTGGTATGGGTATTAATATTAATAACGCCGACAAAGTGGTAAAATAAAAAAATTGAAATAATTTTTTTTTTAGGGTACCTCCCCTACACGAAAAGTGGGGATGAATTTTTTTTTTCACGTCTACCCCATCGTGTGGGATATCTTTGGATAGGTCTTTGGAAAATATTGCGAGTTTGTGAAAAGCATTTGTCGATTTAGGGATCAGTTTGCGAATTATTAAGCTTTTAAGTGCAAATTTTTGTTAGAGTCAAGTGTCCCCCCCCCCTGCCAGCTAAACGGTTGTTATTAGAAATGTGAAAAAATTCACCGCAGTAGTATATATATCGAAATTAAAAGGAAAACTATCACAGCTAAGTAGGCTGTACAGGTTGACGAGTAATAGTCGACCAACTTAAAAAATGTACGGACGACAGCCATCATTTCACTGTTGAAGAACTTTTTCAAATTAACATTCATTTATTTCCCCTACAAAATTATACAAATAATCAAATAATGTATTTTGATAGGGTTCCGCAACTACGGAACCCTACCCTGCGCGTGGCCCGACACGCACTTGGCCGCTTTTAATTTTTATTATTATTTGTTGTTATATCGGCCATAATAACACATATTCTGTGAAAATTTCAACGGGCTATCTATTACGGTTCAAGAGATACAGCCCTCGGACAGACGGACGGACGGACGGACGGACAGACAGACAGACGGCGTAGGCTTAGTAATAGGGTCCCGCACCGGATACGGAACCCTAAAATATATTGAAAAAAAAACACGTTTCTTGTATGGGAAGCCCCTTAATTTTTTGCTTTTCCAATTTTTTATTATTTATTTGTTGTTATATCCGCCATAATAACTAACACATATTCTGTGAAAATTTCAACCGGCTACCTATTACGGTTCCAAAGATACAGCAGTAGGACAGACAGACAGACAGATAGACAGACAGACGGCGTAGGCTTAGTAATAGGCTACGGGATACGTAAACCTAAAAAATCGGCCAAGTGCGAGTCGGACACGCGCACCACAAAAAAAAATTGAAAAAAACACGTTTCTTGTATGGGAACTCTTAATTTTTTTATTTTTTATTATTTGTTGTTATATCCGCCATAATAACACGTATTCTGTGAAAATTTCAACCGGCTACCTATTACGGTTCCAAAGATATGTACATCAGTAGGACAGACGGACGGACGGACGGACGGCGTATAGGCTTAGTAATAGGCTACCTGCGGGATACGTAAACCTAATAAAACCGATCTAGCCATATCCGAACCTTAAGTTTGCCCCCTCGAACATCAGCTCTACACTGTTCAACTGTCGGCAAACTTATCCACGTGAACTACGCTAGTTAGTAGCAGGAGCCACTACAGTTAGTAGCAGGAGGCTCTACGTGAGCGACGAAGGCTTTCGAGGTCGCGCGCGTGTGTGCTCAGCGCTTCGGGTGATGTTTGACTAGCTGGGACGAACGCTATAGGCTGTCAGTAGCTCAGCCCGGTTCGACAGTTTATGTTTTCAGGATATACCGGTGTGTGGATATACCGGTATACCTGGTTGTCAGTTTTTTTTTATGTAATCCGGTATGGGTGGCTGAGTTGGAGGGGCCAAAGCGCATGCTCCGACCAGCCAATATCACCTCCGAGAAGGTAGGTGCCATACCGGAGACTTCCCTGGATTGCTGGCTAGGTCTATCTCAATTTAAATTTATAATTTAAGTGAATTCATATCCGATACAAGAAAAGTGTTTTTTTTTTCAAAGTTTTTTTTGTGGTGCCGAAACCTCGGTGCGCGAGTTCGACTCGCACTTGGCCGGTTTTTACTTCTGGTAGAGCTTATGTACGTACATACATACATAGCGTCACACCTGTTTCCCAGTGGGGTAGGCAGAAATGACGGATCTCCGCGTGCCGCGACCTGAATTCCTGACACACATCTGATGCCTCTTCCACTCTCATACATGAAACATTTTGAGAACGAACATGCCCGAGATCTGATAAGAGCGTATGTGAAACGGCAAATTATATATAAAAAAAATTGTTTTTGTACTTCTGTAAGCGGACATCGCGGATGTTGTAGGTGATGTAGCCAACCGTGTAATTCATAAAAAATCTCGATAAATACTGGGCGTACAAAGAAAAAACCGGCCAAGTGCGAGTCGGACTCGCGCACCGAGGTTTCCGCACCACAAAAAAAAACATTGAAAAAAAAACACGTTTCTTGTATCGGATATGAATTCACTTAAATTATAAATTTAAATTGAGATAGACCTAGCCAGCAATCCAGGGAAGTCTCCGGTATGGCACCTACCTTCCTCTGCCTCTGAATTTTTTACCTTTTAAATTTTTTATTATTTGTTGTTATATCGGCCATGTTGTTGTTTGTTGTTGTTTGCTGCCCAGCCTCTTGGGAAGGCGGGTGGGCCATTCTCCGCACTGAGACCTCAAGACGGTCCGTTGTACGTTGTTTAAATCGGCCATAATAAATAACACATATTCTGTGAAAATTTCAACCGGCTACCTATTACGGTTCAAGAGATACAGCCCTCGGACGGACAGATGGACGGACAGATTCTCTTGGACAGATTTGTAGGCTTAGTAATAGGCTTACGTAGTACGGAAACCTAAAAATGTTCAAATGTTTTGCCCAGGAATCGATAGTTACATCGTATTGACCATTCCTCTTGTAACATAATATGTATGTATGTCACAAATTTTCCCTTCTTACCTTACTAGGTAGTAGGGTTTATCCCGCCCGGATTGGTACCACCGCACTGAATGAAACGTCGGTCGAAACGACTATGTAAATAGTTCGTGTTTTCCGTCCAGTTCGGTGTAGCCGACATGAAATGAAGGGAAGCACTGACATGACACCTACTTCACCCGGTGGTATGGGCTGACATCACGGATGTTGTATGTGATGCAGCCAACCGTGTCAGTTACCATAAAAAAAAAAAAAATACAAAAAAATTTAATTCCCTATAAAACTGACCTTAGGATGATCCCGGACGGGTACCACGACTCTGACGCAGACCTTTACAGGCTTATCTCTCGTGATGTCCAGCATTCGTCTCTCGGACCCTCCTCCGGCCCCGCCCGCGCCCCCGCCGCGCCACTCGCGCTCGCCTGCAACAAAAATAAAAAACACCCTTCATACGTATAACTAGACCACATTAAAATCATACTCCGCAGTTGTGACGTCACTTTCGGTGAGTGTACTGTAACTGGAAACTAAGTATTTTTATTATGTAATCCGGTTGAGTCGGAGGGGCCAAAGTACATGCTCCGACCAGCCAATATCACCTCCGAGAAGGTAGGTGCCATACCGGAGACTTCCCTGGATTGCTGGCTATACTGGACTAGATAAGAATACAACCGAGGCTGCTAAGCGGCCATCTTACATCCAGTACGGTAGTACCAACCCAGTAGGCTACAATTTGGGCCTACCACCTAGTAAGGGGCAAGGGAAGTATACGTCTTTTTCATTTTTAAATGAAGCAACTGCATCAATATTGGTTCCTGTAATGATAGCTAAGTAAGTAACTATTGTAAGTAAGTGGGTACTAAATGTATACGGGTTATTTGCAACTAATCAAATCAAGTGTTACCTTTTGCCCATATTCTATTTGAGTGCAATAAAGGCGACTAAGGGATAAGGACAAGGTGCCGTGCTAAAGGGCGACAGGCTCGCCACCTCTCACCTTGGCACGGTACTTCCACCGAGTCATGCAGCAGGTGGGTTTTGTGCCTTACTTGCTGCTTGATCGATTGAATCTTGTTCGAATACTTTGCGAAACGTGGCGGTCGGTGTTGTGCTGCAATTTACCAGAGTTCTTGCAGCACAACACCGATTACTCTGCTTACCCCGATTGTCGAGATTCAGCGTGTGTGATATGCATGTTTTAAAACACACTTGGTCATAAAACAGTGCTACTCTTTCTAAATGTCAGTCAATGTACGAGTATATTAAAATTTTAGTCAGTATGCATGCGTCCACTGCTGGACATACGCCTCTCCAATTTCCCTCCAGTCCAGGAGACCTGGAGGGAAATTGAAAAAAATTACCAGAGTTCTTGCAGCACAACACCGATTACTCTGCTTACTTACCCCGATTGTCGAGATTCAGCGTGTGTTATATGTATTATTTTCAATGTGACCTGTTGTGAGTCTCCACGTAAACAATTTTCTCACAATTTATCGGAACGATTCATTTTCCTCTCAGTGCGGTTTTCGCTAAAACTTTCAGAGAGCATTTCATTGCGACCGCAGCAGGAGAGAAACTCAATAAAAAGCAACAAATAAAACACAACTACACGATATTCTCGTTTTGCATTCGTTATCCGGGTGTTTGCTTCGCACCACGGGCCGCGGCTACGTACGGACGGCTGTGTCGCTTCAGGCTGTTTTTAACCTCCGACACAAAAAGAGGGGGGTTATAAGTTTAACGTGCTTGTGTGTATGGGTGTGTCTGTCTGTGGCATCTCTGTTTTATATAAGACAGCTGGTTTAATCGGAATGGTTCTTAGCTATGCTTGTAATGTTTGTAATCAAGTAATCATGTAATTAAGTAATCAATGAATTAAATATTTTAAAAAGTGAACCGATTTGTGTATTTTTTTAAAAGGTTGAAATAAAAGTTAAATTACAAATTTAAAAAACTCCCGACCCTTAAAAATTCAAAAATAATTTCCGTTTAGTCGGGGGACCGCTAATAAAATATAAAAACTCAAGAGTCGGTTTTTTTTTAATTTGTAAGAAATGTAACTTTTACACTGTACGAACCACAATCATAACTCTATACACTCTTTGGCCTTTACACCTGATACACTTAATTAAAAAAACCCCCGACCCTTAAAAAGTCAAAAATAATTTCCGTTTACTCACTTAAAGGAGTCGGTAGACCGCTAAGTAAATTCCCGCGCAGCTCGGAGTTATTATATTTTATTTACTTAGCGGTCCCCCGACTCCTTTGAGTAAACGGAAATTATTTTTGACTTTTTAAGGGTCGGGGGATTTTTAAATTTGTAATTTAACTTTTATTTAAAGCTTTTTTAAAAAAACCGCATGAAAATCGGTCCACTTTTTAACATAATAAATTTTTTTATTACTTAATTACTTGATTACTTTATTACAAACATAGCTAAGAACCATCCCGATTAAACAAGCTTCCTAATAAAAAAAACCGCATCCAAATCGGTCCGTCCGTTTGGGAGCTACGATGCCACAGACAGACACACACACACACACACACACACACACACACACACACACACACACACACACACACACGTCAAACTTATAACACCCCTCCGTTTTTTTCGTCGGGGGCTAAAAAAGTCTTAGAACTCTCAGTAAAATGGCTTGCTCTCAAGCTGTGTTTTCGATAAACTGTACGCGATGTTATTATGTGGCTAGTCATTAAAATACTCCTATTAATATGTATGAAAAAAAAAACCATGCGAAGTTTCTTGTCGGTTCTTCTTCGTGGGTTTAATCGAACCGGATAGAACAAATTGTGACAAGTTCGAGTGCAATTTTTACTGCCATATGAATTATCAATAAACAATAAACAACAACATACCTTGCGAATTTGCGTCGCAATTCTTAGGAGCATTTCTAATACTTGTCGGCATATACTTCATCACCATCTGGATCCGACATGGTGGTACGTGGCCGAGGAACTCCAAATTAGCACGCAAAAGTGTAAATCAAAAGTTTGTTTAATCAAAAGTAACTTCACTACAGACCAGCGTCAGAATAACTCCTACGTAAATTGAAATAGCAATTCTTATTCGCAAATGCACTAAACATGGTATTATCCCTGAGAACGTTAGCGATTCGTCGAGAGTGGGTGCCCGTGCCGTACGTCCTCTAACAGTCCCGCGTCCAATATGGCCGCCGCACGCCACCACCGCACACCACCCACGCACGACGCTTCGCTAGACGGGCAGCCAATCCGCGCTGTCCATCTCGTTCCCACGTATCCCAGTATTCTTGATAGGTGGCGCCTAGCAAGCGCCTTCACGTATCCCAGTACTCTCGACAGATGGCGCTTAGCAACCGCCTTCACGGCCGGACTGACCTTCGACCGTCCACGGGCGTATCTCATTGCGGTGCTGCAAGAAATAAACGAGTATCAAAAATTCAGCGATTCCAACGATCCGCTCGCCCAGACTGACAAACAATATCTCATAACATCACAACTTGGACCGGACTGGTGTGTCCCTTCCACCAACACCCAAGAAGGTGAGGCGTGGACGACACCTGTCCCTTCGACCAATATCACAACATCATAGCCTGGACCGGACGAGTGTGTCCCTTCTACCAGCACCCAAGATGGTGAGGCGTGGACGACACTGTCCCTTCGACCAGCATCACAACGTCACAGCCTGGACCGGACGAGTGTGTCCCTTCCACCAGCACCCAAGAAGGCGAGGCGTGGACGACACTGTCCCTTCGACCAGCATCACATCACAGCCTGGACCGGACGAGCGTGTCCCTTCCACCAGCACCCAAGAATGTGAGGCGTGGACGACACTGTCCCTTCGACCAGCATCACATCACAGCCTGGACCGGACGAGTATGTCCTTTCCACCAGCACCCAAGAAGGTGAGGCGTGGACGACACTGTCCCTTCGACCAGCATCACAACGTCACAGCCTGGACCGGACGAGTGTGTCCCTTCCACCAGCACCCAAGAAGGTGAGGCGTGGACGACACTGTCCCTTCGACCAGCATCACAACACAGCCTCAATGTGTGCTTTACTGGTGTACTTTGTGGCAGACCTCCAGGCCTGTGGGTATCCACATTCATTGAAGTTGGAATCCATAAGAACCAGATGGCACAGATAACAAAGTTCTTTTCGCTCCGTCCTGCTCCTCGCACTCCCTAAGTCCCGACGTTGCCGCGCCCCTGACGCTGCCGCTACCCGTCTTCCCGCTACCGTGCCTCCGTCGCTTCCGCCGTCACGGCCATATTGACATTCACACATCCTCTTGTGCATCCTCTGAAACACCAGGGGCCTACACTGTACTGTAATACTTGCCACTCGACCCGCATGACCAAGGGTAAAAGGTCACAGATGACTTTCGATATACTTTGCCGAAAACCTTTCAGATCAAGCATTTTTATAGTGCAGAAATTAAACCGCAAAAGTTTATGAACGTTGAAACTTTCAAGTTTCAGTTTTTAAGCTCGTTGTAACCTTAACTTGAAGCTGAACGCTTCATCAGTTATTGCAATAAAATGACGAGACAAATAGGTTGAATCAATTACTTTAGTCAGTGCTTGTCTACACAAACTTCCCTCTGAATTACTTTCACTTAGAGAACATAAATCAAATAATTTTCTAATAGTAAATAGGTAGGTAGATACAACAATAATCATCTAAGTGATGAAAACAGAACAATCATCAAAACAAGATATTTTTCAAACCAAACGCAATCGAATGAAAAGAATAAGACTGATCAATTATGAGACTAGGCATATCTAGTCTACACATACCAACAATGTATTGTTCCCAATATTTTTTTTTTTAATACAATCAAAACTTTAATCATAATGAACACTTATGAACACTCCACCACACCACACTGTTGCCCATGCAACAACATGTCGCCCATGCGAACCATGCCGAACACACGGCCGGTCAACCATGTGACCACCATTGCCGACTAACGGCCCAAGTCACCCCGTGTGACCACAAATCGCACATGCGATTCCATCTGCCCATGCAGAACAAGTCTCCGTACACCACCCCACCAGCCGTTACACCACACCATCAGATTCAGATTCAGATTCAGATATTTATTTCGCCATAAAGAACACACAACAATAACAATATTACATTGAGACATATGCATATTCAGTATGGTTCGTCATCATTTTTTATGATGTCCCGTTCAGTAGTGCAATCTATAAGGAAGAACCGGGTAAGAAACCTTACAGAGCTTTTTTTAAATATAACTTACATACTAAGTTTTCTTTATGTTAAATATAACATACTATATCTAAGCAAAAAATTTAAAATACTTAGTCAAAAATATACCCATTAAAAAAAGACAATAAAATACAAAACAAAGAACATAGGGTTCAGTCAAGTAATTATTAAAATTTGTGTTTATGCATATAAACAATTTGAATTATTAAAGTCAGCAGAATTTTTATTTACAGTATGAAAAAAATTCACTTAACTTATAAAATGGATTGTCTAAGAGAAATATTTTCAGTTGACTCTGGAACACATTGTCACTATTTATTGATTTTATTGTATCAGGAACATTTTCGTACAATTTGGATCCAATCACGTCAGGGTCTTTTTCAGCCATCGCCGATTTATGCGCAACAGATTTTAAACGCTCTGAGTTACGTGTGTTATAATTATGACTTGCGCCATTTGACTCAAAAGAATTCATGTTTTTGCGTACATATACCACTACTTCATATATATATAGAGAGCACACAGTTAATATACCAAAGGATTTGAAAAAGTCTCTACAAGATGTTGTTCGCGGTACACTGGCTAATACCCTTATCGCTCGTTTTTGCAATATTAGCACTCTTTCAGCATCGGTTGAGTTACCCCACAGGATTACACCATACGACAGTAATGAGTGTACGTACGCATAGTAGGACTGTCTCAAAGCCTCCGGACTGATCAAGCGGCGTAACTCTCTTAGTGCGTAAATACCTCTAGTCATCTTGTCACATAGTTTGTCTATGTGACTTTTCCAACTTAGAGTTGGGTCAATAAAGAACCCTAAAAATCGTATACATGACTGGGAGCCAATAGAGCCGGATGAATTCGAAATAGAGAGCTCACGGGGACCACAGTTTCGTCCGGAAAATACCATATAGTTGGTCTTCGATGTATTTAGTATCAGTCCGTTCACAGCAAACCATTCCGATATTTTTCCTACTACTATATTTAATTTTATTTCCAGTTCATGCATGGATTCAGCAAAGACTATTATACTAGTGTCATCGGCAAAAAGTATTAAAACACCATCTATTTTAATCAAGGCTAAGTCATTAATAAATACTAAAAATAATGTATTACCTAATGCAGAACCCTGTGGAATACCCATTTTAATTTTACCTGGCTCGGAACTTTTTTTGTTTCCTTTTAAGGTGACCTCAGTGACCTGTCTTCGATCTGTTAAAAATGACTTTAGCAATTCATGTGGTTTATCACTTACTCCATATTTTTCCAATTTGTGCAAGAGGAGGTTGTGGTCTACGACATCGAATGCTTTCGACAAGTCGCAGAATATACCTGCCACCTTGTTCCTCTTGTCTATACCTTTTATTATCTCTCCTACTAGCTTCATGCCAGCTGATTTTGTGGAGTGATCTTTACGGTATGCGTATTGGTTGGGAGAAAGAAGTTTATTATCCTCAAGATGCTTAATTACAGAGTCAGATATAACAGATTCTATGATTTTAGATAGTGCTGGCACTAAACTTATAGGCCTATAGTTATTTGGGTCAGCTCTTTCGCCGGCTCCTTTATAAATGGGACATACACGGGTCTGTTTTAGTACATTAGGATAGGTACCCTCTTCAAACATTTGGTTAACCAATACTGATATGTATGGCGACAAACTATTTGAACATTTGGCAATCAACTCTCCCGACAACTCAAAAATATCAACACTGCTTTTTTTAGATAATTTGTCACGTATTAATTTTGAAATTTTTTCAGGTGTGACATAGGGTAGGCAAAAGGTTTGGTCGGCATCAAGACTGGGAATGTCTACCATTAGGGACAATGCTTTGCTTGGAGAAGCTGGATTCAGGGCTGTTAGCTTACTTCCGATATTCAGGAAGTGCATGTTCATACATTCAGGAATGTTTTCAATAGGAACATCATCTCCGTCTGAGGTTATAAGCTTATGAATACCATCTTCCCTGCACTGCCCTCTGTTGGTTTCATCTTTAATCACTCGCCATATCTCTTTTTTAGGATTATTACTATTCATAATCCTTGACTCGATGCAATCTCTACGACTTTGCCAAGACATTATATCTATAGCTGTCTTGTACTTCTCAATACATTTTTTTAAAACGTCGCTATCAGGGAATTGTTTTTTCATTTCAAATGTGTGACAGAGTTTTGTCTTTAGTGATAATATGTCGTCATTCATCCAGTATTCGTTTTTCTTATTTCTACTTTTTGACATTTTCATGGGAAAATACATATTTATATAATAGGTTAATACATTTATAAACTTCTCAAACTTAACTTCAATTGAATAATTACTGTTACATACTATTTTACTCCAGTCATATAATTCGATCGCTTCGCAATACTGGCTCACTCTGCCGGGTGTACGAAGCCTCCGCTGTACAGAGGCAGGAGGTTCGCGACCGGCCTGCAGAGAGCTCTCCCTGAGACAGGCGAGCTGGCCGTCGTGATCACTGATTGCAGTGACACGTGCGGACACTGCGATCGATCTTGGAGACAAGTTAGAGGCTATGGCATCAATAGACGATTTTGACCCATCACAAGTTCGAGTCGGGAAAGTCACCAAATTGTACATGTTATATGTTTTTAACAAGTCGGTTCTCCGACCTCCGAGGTGGGTTAGGGTCTTTGTGACTTGCGGCTAATAAGCATAGTGGGTGCACATCGACCACACACACAATTTAGCTTCGTGTTCATTTCTCTCTATTCAACGGGAGCGCCGACACTGGCACATCCTTACTCTCGACTCTGCATCATTTTTTTCACAGCTTAACTCAATGGGAACCGTACACTCAGGCAATTACCCAGTACGACGTGAAATAAAATTGAGTTGAAATTGATCAATGGTTACTACAGATAGGATTTGAACCGTACTGTATGCGTCCGCCTTGCTAATACCTAGCAAGGTAACTATTACCGAATCACTCGCTTCCCAGAATAGTTTTTGTTAAATACCCTCATTTTAAGAACAGAGCAATCAACACGTATATCGTAACAAAATGGAAGCTGTTCACCAGATTGATGTATCATCCCCGAAAATAGGCTTCACACTACACGCGTCGACCCTTCGCTCCGTCTTTATCCTCGCGCTCCCGAAGTCCCGATGACCCTGCCGCGCCCTCGCCGCTGCCGCCACCGGCAACCCGATCCGACTTGGTGCATCGCGGCGCGACGTGACGTGGCTCACCGCAGTTGATACAAATCACCGTAGTCTTCTTCATTGGAGCTTCGATAGTTGATGTCGTCCATGTTCGCAGACGTTTATACCGTCCTCAGCTTCTTTGTGTCCGATCGCACCGAAATCGAAACATTTCACGGAATGACGACATTTTCTCCTGTGTGGGCATGTATTCCGATCCCACTTTCTGATGTCGGCATATACTTCATCACCATCTGGATCCGACATGGTGGTACGTGGCCGAGGAACTCCAAATTAGCACGCAAAAGTGTAAATCAAAAGTTTGTTTAATCAAAAGTAACTTCACTACAGACCAGCGTCAGAATAACTCCTACGCAAATTGAAATAGCAATTCTTATTCGCAAATGCACTAAACATGGTATTATCCCTGAGAACGTTAGCGATTCGTCGAGAGTGGGTGCCCGTGCCGTACGTCCTCTACCAGTCCCGCGTCCAATATGGCCGCCGCACGCCACCACCGCACACCACCCACGCACGACGCTTCGCTAGACGGGCAGCCAATCCGCGCTGTCCATCTCGTTCCCACGTATCCCAGTATTCTTGATAGGTGGCGCCTAGCAAGCGCCTTCACGTATCCCAGTACTCTCGACAGATGGCGCTTAGCAACCGCCTTCATACTAGATAAATACAAAATATTTTATTGCCCCGAGCACAATAATATTTACATGAGGTGCTAAGGCGGACTTATCCATTACAGAGATTCCTTTCAGTCAAACTTTGGATGTTTGTGAGTCGATTAATACCTACAGTGAAATGTAGCAGCGGGCTGGGCACGTTAGCCGAAGAGACGACGACCGTTGGAGTAACCGTCTCCTACACTGGCGGCCGCGCCCTGGACAGCAAAATAGAGTGAAGTAAACCACCCGCCAGGTAAATTTTTTCGTCAGAAAAAAACTCATTGGTACACGCCGACGCGACGCGACGCGACGTATGAAAAGCCGATTCCCAAACCACTCTGCCACCCGAGCCCGACGCGACGACACGCTTAGAGTTGTGTGCAAGTAAAATGAATTTTTTCAGACACATCTAACCACGCCATACGCGTCCGTGTTTGTGGCTTAGCCCGTTGTTAGTTCTTTGTACCTACCATTCGTGCGGGTCGGGTACACACATATGCGATTTTCTTTTTATATGCAATTTTCTTTTTAAACCATGCCACGGAAAATATACTTAAAAGCGACATCAGTTTGTCGAAGAAGTTAATAGAAAGAGAAACAAAGTAAATGGTAACTAATAATAAGAGAAAATGTTTTGTATAATTGAACGCAGCTCGGCCTTCGGCCTCGTTTAGCCTAGCTGCACACTAGAAATTATATCTTTATTGTAAGTTTAGTTTTAGTTTATAAATTTTACACTAATTTATGTATTGGAAAAAAGCAATTTTATGCTCGATACACAACACCGCAGTTTTGTAACATACACTACGACTTGTCCGAGAGTATGTTACAATGCTTTGTAACAGACGCCTAATGGTTGCAATTAAATAAATAAATAAATACGATAAGGTTGTACAAGTTATCGCTGCACAAATACACCACCACCCTCGCTCACACACAGGGTGTGTGTCTCACTCCCTCATACACACATACACGCACGTATGCACCGAATTGCATCTCTCCGAATTATAATGCTACCTCGGCCCGCAGAGCGGCGACAGATTTATTAGCAAAGCCACAGGCTGGGAGTAAGTGGCGGCGTAGTCGAGATGACAGACAAATTGGTTTGTATACTACGATTTGTATCAAACTAGAAAAACCGACCAAGTGCGAGTCGAACTCGCGCACCGAGGGTTCCTTATCGCCATGTCATGGGTTAGCGCCACTCACGCCATCTATGGCGTGTTATGAAATGCTTCATATTGGTTAAATGGTTAAATTGCTTCACACTCTATTCGGTAGATGGCGCGCGCGCATACACTTTTTGGTTTCTTCTATGGGAACCCCGTGATTTGTTTACTATTTCTTATTTTTTTTATTTGTTGTTATATCGGCCATAATAACACATATTCTGTGAAAATTTCAACGGGCTACCTATTACGGTTCAAGAGATACAGCCGTCGGACAGACAGACGGACGGACGGACGGACGGACAGACAGACAGACAGACGGCGTAGGCTTAGTAATAGGGTCCCGTACTGGATATGGAGCCCTAAAAAACAATTTTCTAGTAGGTATATCGCATCTACTGCGTTCAGTCAACTTGCACGATTGAATATTGAATCTTATGCCGTCGTCACCAAAGTCGTATTTGGCATCGGACACTAGAAGTTGACCTACTATAAGACATACATATCTACCTTACGAGACATAAGCAACGGTTCGAAAATTTAGAGAGATACGTCGGCGACCCGGTAGCGGAATTGGTAAGGCGCTGGCGGCTCAAGTCGGAGTTCCAGGTTCGAATCCTGGTCGGGACGTATTTTTCTCTTAATTTTCAGCTTTGCATAGATCTATATAATGAAGAAATATAAAAAGCGAGTACATGCTTAGTACTGCTAGCTTAGTACTAACATATATAAAAATAAAAACATAATATTGAAAAAATCTAGTTTTTCATTTTACCCGTCACTCCAACGAAAAAGCCCGGTGTAGTATTTCAAACTTAGAAGGCGCGATATGTGGCGGCGAGCCATCCATAAGGTATCTAATGACGCCCATAGACATTCGGTCGTATGCGGGGATTGCGAATGCCACGCCGGCCTGATAGGTGCCTCTTTCAAGCACGCCCCTCTTTCATGGACGCCCCTCTTGATAGACCCGAGACTGTAGGTACTTGGGGGGAAATATATGGGCGTTCCAGATTCTACCGGTTCTGTAGAGGAAAGATCTGCAGAACCGGTTAGCGCGCATCCCCGGCAAGTCCAGCGTGTAGGGATGCAGTCCCTGCCTTGTTACTTCATTCGTTGAATTCTATATCTTACATATATTCATCTAACCGGCCAAGTGCGAGTCGAACTCGCGCACCGAGGGTTCCGTATCGCCATGTCATGGCTACTCACGCCATCTATGGCGTGTTTTATGATATGCTTCATATTAGTTAAAATTCATGATTAGTTAAAATGCTTCATACTGATTTCGGTAGATGGCGCGCATATACTTTTTAGTTTCTTGTATGGGGACCCCGGTGAATTTTTTACTTTTTCTTATTTTTATAATTTGTTTTTATATCCCCCATAATAAAACATATTCTATGAAAATTTCAACGGGCTACCTATTACGGTTCAAGAGATACAGCCCTCGGACAGACCGACAAATAGACAGACGGCGTAGGCCAAGCGTAGGCCTAGTAATAGGGTCCTATACGACGGTTACGGAACCCTAAAAAGCTTCACAAAGAGCACGACACACGATACGCGCGCGATAACGTTTCCACTACATTAGTTCGCGGGAGAACTGAAAATATATGTTCGCCGCAAATCCTTAATTTAAATTGGAAGTCCCTCGCCTCCCGCGTCTCCTATCTCGCTATATAAGTACGTGCGATTTTAATGTGAACCTCATCACACATTCACTGCCCAACACGACCACCTAATTCTAATATTTTATTTTATTTTATTGTAATGATTGTAAATGTTAAATGAAATTGTATAATCATAGTGTTTTAATAATTTTATAATTTCAAAATATATTTTAATGTTGATAAATTTTATTAACTTAGAGTTCCGTATTTTTCCCTTTTTTTAAAGAAAATAATTAAAATCAGCATCAGCAACAACCCTAGTATAAATACTTTTAGTCTACAACGGATTAACATTTATGTGTTACATTACTGGATCATTTTGGCTAACCATATAGTTAGCAGTCGTGGTCTTGTTTTTATATAATATACTTACACTAAATTGTATATTATTTTTCAATAATAATATATACAGGGTGTTAAATCGGCGAGTACATTAATTTCGCCAGCGCAATCCTGATGTTTTTCCTAGACAAAAAAGCAAATAAAGTTTTTCTCTAAAGTGTCTAGTTTTGAAGATATGAATTTTTGAAATGTTTGTTTTCGTCTAGTGTAATTCAACGCGTTGTTGCCGCTCCGCACCCTCCGCCTGCCGACCTCCAGTCCTCCACTCACAAAGCTAACCCCGCCCCTCCCGCCAACACCTCCGTCGGAGGCGCTCACGTCTCACCCGCTCTTCCCCCCTCCGCGCCGCCCTGTTGTCATTAGATCATTTTTACACTAAAATAATCAATTAGTTTGTATGAAAACTGTAACTTTTTATTTAAAGGGAATTCAGAAAAAAGTTATTTGACTTTTTCGTTACTCTTGATCCCAATAATCATTTCCTAAATTTAATGTACTCGCCGTTTTTACACCCTGTATATTTTTATACATACATACATAGCGTCACGCCTGTTTCCCGGTGGGCAACGGATCTCCACGTGCCATATCCCATTTTTATGTGTAATGAATGATTATGACACTACGCACATTATTAACCTGCAATATGAAAAATTATTATCAATAAAAAATCTGAATCTGAATCTGATGCCCAAAAAAAAAAACCTTGGCCAAAAATACCGCGACCACTAACTAACCAATGGTAAGGCAAAACTAATGTAATGTAATGTCCGAACTGGATCGGAACAGGCGAACTTGTCTTGTAGTGAATTGGTGTGAGCCACAGTGGCAGTCGATTGGAAGAGAAAGATAAAGATGGCAAATGGAGAGGCTTTTAGGCAGACGCTGGAAGTCACTGAAGTAGAACAAATATGTAAAACGGCGTGCAGTGTTCTTGTATATGTTATGCTGAGTGGATTAAGAGGTTTCGTATGGCAAAACAAAAATTCGAGTCACTGAGCAATCGAGCGCAGTGCGCGCGTTTATATTGTAAATTTTGTAGTTTTTATTTGTTTAAAAATTATTAGTATTTAGGTTTTTTTTTTCAAATAATGCTGCTTTAATGTCTAGAAAATTAAATTTCCTATACAACAAAGTAAATTTTATTCCAAAATAATTATCCAATATGGAGCTAGCTAGCTCGACATTAAAATAGAGTCACATTCAGAATTTTTTTTCACCATGCTAGAATACTGTAAATTTTAAAAGCCTGCTTCAGTGTTTTTAGTTCATATTATCTAGTTTAAAAAAATGTTTTTTTTTTCATATTATGTACTTCATAGAACTAAATTTTTGTTTAAAGTTTTTTTATTTTTATAGTTATTTTATTTATATATATATATTTATAGTTTATTTTTTTAGTTATTTTTAGGTCTAGATTTAAATATTTTTGTTAATGTTGTGTGTTCAGTAATAAAGTAATTATGAAGTAAAAAAAAAGTTTTAAGAAATATAACAATTTTCGTTGTTTTGCCATATAAGTATAAAATATGTATTTATACAGTTTGTTTCCATACTAACTGTAAATATTTCGGGAGAGACTCATCATAATAAACAGATTAAGCAAAAAGCAAAAAAAAAAAAAAATATTTTGCATGACTTTTTGAGAAATCCAACAAAACATGTCTATGCATGTAGGAGGTTCATTTCCGAAAATACTCATCGGATTTCAAAAATTCTTTGTCCAATATTTAGATAGATAGAAAGATAGATACAAAATGCTTTACTGCTTCAGCAAACATTAAACAGTAACAAGTACATTAGAAAATTTACATAAGGTGCAAAGACGGACTTATCCCTAACAGAGATTTCTTACAGTCAACCTTTGGATGTTTGAGATTTGATAATATAGTGGAATGTAAGTAGGTACATAGTAGCAAAAAAGTTGAGCGTGAGAATTGAAGATAAAATAATAATAAGAATACTTATTAACAATACATATAATAAGTACATGCTAGTAAAATACAAGCCATACATGTGTTAATACATATAAATGGAAGAATGGACAATCAGGATGGACATAGGCTATGCGATGGAAGTTAATATGTTAATTATAAGATATAAATTAAGTCTTAAAATATTGGTAGTCATAAGCTGTAACATTTTTGTACATAAAGCCTTGCAGTTTCGATTTGCAGGCAGAAAGAACATCATTTAACAATGCGATGAACGAATGAATGAATGAATGCGAACAAATGCGTCTGTTGAGAACATGGAGAAATTAAACAGCTCCTCCGAGCACTCACCGAGGAAAAGTATCCAGCTAGATGAGAAAACTTCTGGCAAACATTTTTCCCGAACCACTCGCGTAACATAACACTCCAGGGAGCATTCTAAACATAACTTTTACCTTCCGTTGGTTAAATGCTAACTCTGTTAGAAGTTTATTCTATTATCAACTTTACACTCAACAAATTCGTTAAAGTTTGACAGCTCCCGTGCAGTTTTAATGCATCATTCGGAGACGAATTGCACAGTGAGTTTAAATCTAATTGAAAACTCAAACCGAGCTTAGATCCCGCGAAACCGACTTGAACAAATTGAACTACGCCGGACGGGATCTGTGTGAGATCCAGATCTGAGCTGTTGCTTCGTTAAAAATACGCCAATTTTTTTTTGTGTTCCGTAACTATACGGAAGCCACCCAAATCCGGAAATCCGGAATCCATTAAGCCTACGTCGTCTATCTATCCGTCCGAGTGCTGTATCTTTTTAACCGTAATAGGTGGCCGGTTGAAATATTTCACAGAATATGTGTTATTACTTATTATTATTATGGCGGATATGCCAACAAATAAAAAAAATCATAAGTAAAAAAAAATTGGGTCCCTATACAAGAGACGTGCTAAGAATAGATTAGTACATATTCACGTTACTGAATAATAGATGGCGCCACAGGCATTAAGGCTCTCCCTGCCCAAATATCCCCCCCCCCCCCCCCCCCCAGTCGGATCCTCCAAGATGGGCGTGAATAGGCACCTGTCAGGTATAAAATATTATGAGCCTAAACAGCGATATGTTTGTTTTTATTTGAACAAAATAAGGGTGAATTTATTTATTTAACTGCAAAAAAAAAAACCGTTACATAATAGTCAATTTTATATATTTTAAGTTATATTTATACATGAACAGGAAAATATACACAATACACAAACTATAACTACCTATCAAATTAAATAGACAAATATAATTAATTAAAAAAGAAAAAAAAAAACTATAACTAAAAACCACTAATATATGTCAATTAACTAAAAACTATAATATAGGAAAAATCTTGTTTAATCTGTCCCCGAAATTTCACATCATATATCTAAGCCATTGCTGTTTGTGATAGCTAAAAGCTGTCTCCATTATACAATCTTACGTATGTGTTTAACGATGCCCATTTTTTTTATGGAAACTGACACGGTTGGCTACATCACCTACAACATCCGCGATGTCAGCCCATAACACGGGGTAAACTAGGTGCCATGTCAGTGCTTCCCTTCATTTCCGCGGCCCATGCACATTTTGTGATGCACGGGGATTGCGAATGGCATGCCGGCCTGAGAGGCGCCTTTCACGCCTCTTTTGAAAGAAATGAAGGCTGTATTTGGGAGGACATACTCGTAGATGGGAAGGGAGTGTGTTCCACATTTTCCCGATTCTGTGAATAAATGACCTACAGAACCGTTCGGTCATTTATTTACACATGGTGCTTTCTTTCTTTCTTTATTTATTTACTTTGTTTTCTACGTGGCAAACGTACGAATCCCGAGTGCAGCGGCGACGGCACTCACCGGTCAACTCCGGTGCAAACTACTTTTAACCGGCCCGTACTAGTTAGAACTAGTTTCCAGTGCTTTCCGGTTGAGCCGCTGCAGGAACGGAGATGCTTCAGAATTTTTTTTTTAATTAACACAGTCAGCTGCAGATGCTCTTTGGAGTAAATACAATATCAGTACTCACGGATAGATAGGAAGATAGGTATTAATGATATAGATTTGTTGGTTAGGCACCAAGGTATATTTAATTATTAAAAAATAATATACTACCTTAGCTCGGCCTTAGGACTCGCCCTTGGTGAGTTAATGTTTTCGAGAAAATACATCGTTACCCTGAACGCAGCACGGATTTCGGCCTCGCCCTTAGAGGCGTTCTTTCTTCAAACCGTGCTACCCGAGCACTGATGATTGAAACACGAACCGATGCAGATGTAATAGGTGCGAGATTCGTTCTACTCGTGCGGTGGCTGATACGTCGCGCCGACGATGAACGTTTGCGCGAAAATCACACTATATATTAAATTTCACGCGTTGGAAAGATGGAAAACAATATTTTTTTCGCTACGATTGTAGGGAAAAATATTATCTATATTTCTATGAGGGTCTTGTATTGAAACAATTGATGTTTCTCAAGATAATTTAACTTGAAAGTACAATTTTCGCACTTTTCGTTATTTTTTGGAGATTTATTTAACACCTTTCCAAAGTAGTAAAATATTATTTTTTTTCGCTATGTTTGTTAACTAACGATCAATACATAACACATATTTTTTACAGATTTTTTATCTTTACCAATAGCTCAATAATTTCGTTTAAAGTTGACCTTTTGAGTCTTATTTCCGCCTTAAGAGAACGCAGCTCTGCCTTCGGCCTCGCCCTTAGTTACTTAATTGCTTCGAGGAAGTATATCGTTTACCTGAACTCAGCTCAGCCTTCGGTCTCGCCCTTAGCGCGTCTTGCACCAACACGAGTTTAAAGTTAAGTAGCGAGTTATGGATTTAAACGCGGTTCACACATACAACGGGTGCTAGTTTAACGAGTTAAACTGGTTTATATATTAAATTCGTGTTGGTGCAAGTGGGCCTTAGTGAGTTACTTTCTTCGACAACGTTTTTAGTTCTAATTAGTTGTTTTTTTTAAGTCGGTTCAATGTTTTTTAAAACAGGTTTTTAGTTACCTATTGACTTCGCATTATGATCTCGTAGTACAACTTTTAGCGTCTTTTGACTAGCCGGAAGCGACTTGCAGAAAAGAGCTATTTCATAAAACTAAACTCGTCAATATGGTTCGACATGTAGATATACTTTCGCATTTCAATTCTTTCATGCGAGCACAATGTCGCATCAGTCAGCGAGCTAGGCGGGACTGTAAGTACGTCATTATTCCAGCTTATCTAGAGCCAACCAGACACAGCCGCGGGGCTTGCTTGACACGACACTGTGTTTATTTTATTTTTATTTTATTTTATTGGAAGCACAAACAGGAGCACAACATTATATAATACACTCATTAAACATACAGTAGATGTATATGCGCCCCCAGCACCGCGCTTCCCAAATAGGAACATTATAGTATTGGCAAGATACAGAAGCAGCATAAAAAGAATAGGTAAATACGATTTGAAGAGAAGAAGAAACGAAGAAACACAAAGATAAACTTATATACAACGAGAACTACCTACACCCTACCTATGTAAGTTATTAAATTTATCCATTAATACACTAAATACCTACTAAGTAAAACAATAACAGAATTAACAGTTGAGAAGTGTGCACTTGTGCTACAAACACATATACACACACATACATATATACATACATACACATATATATGTCAATCCACTTTAAGAATGAAAAATGCAATACAAAGAATACATTAAATCAAACTAAATTATGAATTAAGATAATTCCAGTTTTTTCAATACTTCCTTTTTGAATGTGAATGGACTCACGAAGAAAATGTCAATAACACTACAAGTGTCATTGTTAGAATTGACGTGTCTTTTGTTAGAATTTTAATTCGCTCGTACCTACAAAATATGTACAGCATGTGAACTTGACATGAGCTTGATAATTTCAAGTGACATATGATTATCTGGTCGGTAAGTATAAATACGTCGTAGATACATACATAGGTACATACAATTGGGTTAAGCAGAGTAATCGGTGTAGTGCTGCAAGGACGTTGTTTACAGGACGTGTGGGGCCGATACTTGAAAATAATAGCCCCACTGCATCTCTCCCCGTAGGGATGGGGAGGAGGGAATAAGGGATGAGGACTAGACGCCGCGCCGTGCTAAAGGGCGGCAGGATAGCCACCTTACCTTGGCACGGCCCTCCCACTTGTCCGAATACTTTGTTAAACAACTAACATTGAACTCAAATCACAAAACAATTCTACACAAGAATAACAACACTAATATATTTTACGTAAACAAACATGGGTGGCTGTGCCGAGAGACGAATGATGCAGTCGACAGAGCTAAAAAAATTACTGCGTTTTTAAAAAGCTGACCGATAGGTTAACACTTTAAAATTAAATTTAAAATACATCACGGACGTTGTAGGTGATATAGCCAACCGTGTTAGTTTCCAGAAAAAAAGAAAGTGAACTAGGTGTAAAGAGCCTTTGTCAAACGTGTATGTCCGAACTGTCTGAACGTCTGTCTGATATGTCTGTCTGAAAGTGTATGTATTTTTTTTTAATTTTTTTTTTTTTTTATGGAAACTGACACGGTTCGCTACATCACCTACAACATCCGTGATGTCAGCCCATAACACCGGGTGTACTTGGTGCCACGTCAGTGCTTCCCTTCGGTCGTGCCGGCTACACTGAACTGGACGGAAAACACAAACTATTTACATAGCCGTTTCGACCGACCTTTCATTCAGTGCGGTGGTACCAACCCGGGCGGGTTAAACCCTACCACCTAGTGATATAAGAAGGGAGTCATATCCCTTAGTCGCCTTTTACGACATACATGGGGAGAGATGCAGTGGGGCTATTCTTTTAAAGTACCGACCCCACACGGTACATATAAGAAGGGAGTCATATCCCTTAGAAATGTCTGAACTGCCTGAACGTCTGTCTGATATGTCTGTCTGAAAGTGTATGTATGTCTGAAACTGATTTAAACCAATTATAGGTGTCTCACTTTCACACCCCGCATGTCTATTTCAGCTCAGCTAACAACCGCCTTCAAACTCCGCGAGACACAAAACGCGAAGCTGTTAAAATAAAAAATACAGCTCTCGTAAAACATATGACTGGCTGCGACCATGGCTCCAAAGAATTCAAAAGGTCAGATAGGCTATAAATTTTTCCATCAGTTTTTTTTTTAATTATTATTTCATAACTACTTGCGATCGGTCTTTTCACCATAAGGAGGTTTTTAGGGTACCATATCCGTCGTATGGGACCCTCTTACTAAGCCTACGCCGTCTGTCTGTCTGTCTGTCTGTCCGTCTGTCCGTCTGTCCGAGGGCTGTATCTCTTGAACCGTAATAGGTTGAAATTTTCACAGAACATGTGTTATTATGGTCGATATGACAAAATATAATAAAAATAAGAAAAAGTAAAAAATTCACGGGAGTCTCATGCATCAGAGCATGGCATGATTAACAATTTTACTTAGGGTTCTGATCTGACTACAAGGACTTATTATTAAGGTGTAAATAACAGGTCTGTCCTTTTGAATTCCCTGTCTGAGGCTCTCGCCACGTTAGTGCTCCATTTCCCGCATACAATCATAAAACCGACAATATCTTTACGAGTCATTTGGATGAGCTGCATGCACGTTAGTTATTATTACACAACTTTCCATAGTTATTATAACCAGTGATACTGTACCTATGTTTAAAATAGTTAGATGTGATGTTCGAGCTCCGCAAGTGGCATTTTAAAACCAGGCCAAATGCCCCGCCTGAACATATTATACTTGTCTCTTTTCTGCTTTCAACAACAGACATGCCGTCCTGCTTACTCTTACATACATACATGAAATGAAATGAAAATATACTTTATTGCACAAAAAGTGACAAAAGGCGGACTTAAAGCCTAAGGGCATTATCTGCCAGTCATACCTGGGATTGTGAGTAGGGTAGATGGGTAGTGCGGAAAATTGAACGAGAGATATTTTTTTTAAGAGTACCTATATAAATAAACAATAAAACATAGATAATAGTAATAACATACAACTAAATACATTAGTGACATACATACAAGTTCAAAAGTGCATATACGCAACATACATATATACAACATACATGCATATATACATACATACATACATACCACACGCTGCATCCCGACGATTGGGGTAAGCAGAGTAATAGGAGTTGTGCTGCAGGTACTCTTGTAAATTACAGCACAACACCGACCACCATGTTTAGCAATGTATTTGGACAAGATACAAGCAACAAGTAAGACTCGGTGGAAGGACCGTTCCAAGGTGAGAGGTGGCTAACTTGTCGCCCTTTAGCACGACATCTTGTCCTTATCCCTTAGTCGCCTTTTACGACATGTACGCGGGGGAGATGCAGTGGGGCTATTCTTTTTAAGTACCGGCCCCACGCGGTATTTACGGTACCTACTATTTTGTGAAGAAATACTAAATGTCTATTTTTTTTCCCCACAACATTACATTATTTTTATTACATACTAACATACATTTAAACATCAATAAATAACAAGGAAATATTAATTAACACACACATTTAAACAATTAGAGAAGAGAGGGGAAAAACCGGCCAAGTGCGAGTCGAACTCGCGCACCGAGGGTCCCGTATCGCCATGTCAGGGCTAGCGCTACTCACGCCATCTAGATAGCGTGTTATGAAATGCTTCATATTAGTTAAGGTCATGCTTCATAATCTATTCGGTAGATGGCGCGCGCATCTTTTGGTTTCTTCTATGGGAACCCCCGTGATTTTTTTACTTTTTCTTATTTTTATTATTTGTTGTTATATTGGCCATAATAACACATTTTTTGTGAAAATTTCGACGGGCTACCTATTACGGTTCAAGAGATACAGCCCTCGGACAGACGGACGGACGGACAGAAAGACAGACAGACAGACATACGGCGTAGGCTTAGTAATAGGGTCCCGTACCTGATACGGAACCCTAAAAAGGACTGGACACAGCCTATGCTGAATCTAGTGAAGAGTTCAGCGCTGTATTTAAGTCCAACCCAGGTCAAGCTCAAGGTCGTGTCATTTGTAAACTCCGAATTGTGTGTAGACAACATATCTACATCCTTTCAAACATACAATATCATTGGTTATACCATATTATACTTAATGTTTTGTATAAAGGGTTATTGCGCAGTTACTGCATTAGCTCTGCTTTAATACTCATTGCAATTATGTATGTATATATTAAGATAAAGATGTATATCGATTATATGTATCTATGTATGTACAATTTGTCATGTATGTTATGTATATATTAATCCCCGACTCAAAAGGAGGGGTGTTATAAGTTTAATGCCTCTGTCTGTGTGTTTATGTGTGTCTGTGGCATCGTAGCTCCTAAACGGATGGGCTGATTTGGATGCGGTTTTTTTAGCTATGTTTGATGAAGATCATCAGCACTTTACCTAATTGCTGAAGGGATATCTGCTGTAAAATCAGTTTTAAATAATTATTAATAATAATAATATTAGCTACATTTAAAATAATAGGAAAATATAACTTGAATCATTTTGGCAGACGACGCCCAATCGATTTATTTATAAATTAAACTCCCATAAATCGATTGCTTATAGCGACCGAAATGTTCTGCTGAAATAATGTAGAATGATATCAAATCATTATTCACGAGCCAAATAAATTGGCTCCATATTTTATTCGACGAGCCAGCCGATCTGTCGGCAGACTGATTAACTGTCCTAGCGACAGCAGACTAATAATCTGTGGTCCTTATATCCACGTCGATTTTGCTTTTGTATCTCGTTTGCTTTTGTTGTTTCATTAATATACGTTGACAAGTTAAATTAATGAAACGTCGGTCGAAACGGCTATGCATAAATAGTTTGTTTTCCGTCAAGTTCAGTGTAGCCGACATTGAATGAACATGGCACCTAGTTCATCCGGTGATATGGGCTGACATCACGGATGTTGTAGGTGATGGAGCCAACCGTGTCAGTTTCCATAAAAAAAAATTTCAAGAGTAGTGTATTAGACATTTTGAAACCTAGCAAAGCTAAGCCTAACAATGGGGGATAGTTCGAAATTTGACTTTTTAAATGTTTTATTGTATTGTATTGTTTATTGTACATTCATATTGCAGTTAGGCTGCACTCGAACTTGCCACAATTTGTCCTATCCGGTTCGATTTCACTCACGAAGAAGAACCTACAAGAAACTTCGCAGGGTATTCTTTTATACATATTTTTACAAGTATTTCGTGACTAGCCACATAATAACACCGCCCATAGTCTATCGAAAACACAGCTTGAGAGCAAGATTAACAATTTTCCTGAGAGTTCTGACTACAAAGACTTGTTGTCAGGTGTAAAGAAGGACTAAATGCTGTGTTCGAGATCGGAGAATCAGGCGCAGCCAATTTCACCCACACCAAGGAGGTGCCAGTTCAGCTTGAAGGCGAATTTGAAGATCCGTGGATTGTAGGAACACCTGAGGAAATAAATATTCCCCGGAAGCCCATTCCACACCATTTTATATCGACACGAGAACGATTTAGAGAATCGTGCCGCTCGAAGAACTCTTCTGTCGACAACACAAAGGTGTGTTCCGCGAGCGTATGGAGAGTTTGTCGAATGCGAACAGGAGGAGAGATTTCATCAGACGTCAGCAGCGGCCATAGTAGTACCGGCGAAACAGGCTCAATTATCCAACGAGGCCTCCATCGATTTGTTAAGCTGTTGTGTACCTACCTGTATTAGCTGTGCCAGCCCTATAATTTAATTGTAAATGTCGTTAGATTCAAACGTTAAGCAAGGCGACAGGCGAGAGATTAATTAAAGACAAAGAATTTAAAAATATGAAACTGCTTTTCAAATAAATGGGATACTTTGTGGCCGACATATCTGCAGTCCCCATATGAAGGCCCTGCTGCACGAGTCTGCGGAAGAACTAAGGTGAGAGGTGACTATCCTGTCGCCCTTTAGCACGGCACCTTGTTCTTACCCCTTAGTCGCCTTTTACGACATGCACGGGGGAAGATGCAGTGGGGCTATTCTTTTTAAGTACCGGCCACACATAGTACCGTTTATCCCTTCGTGCATATTCGCTTACCTCAAAGATATACAAGCTTGGAAGCGCGACCAGAGGCGGCGCAAGGCGTGGGCGACGTGGGCGACCACCCACGGCCTCGCGGCCCGAGGGGCCTCGCGCCTCGTAAGTTCATGCAGCTTTGATACATGAAAAATATTCAGCTAGATCTATAAAAGAGATCCCGAGCAAACAGCTGATTAGACTTAATCAAAGGTAAAGTAAAGCTTACTATAAAGCCTTTATCAGAAACAAGATGGGGACGCAGGCCAGGGGCAGTGAAGGCTGTATTATTGCAATTTGATTTTATGTTTACTTTTATCGACGTAAGGTACGCTGACAACAATGTTTGATTTGATTAGTATACCGGAAATCCATTTCAACAGTGAAAATCCACAAAATCCATGCCACCAGAGAGGGCCTCGCAAAATATATCTTGCCCACATCAAATTTAGGCCTTGCCCCGCCACTGAGCGCTGAGCGCGACTAAGTGCCGTAAAGGCAAAACGCGAAAAACGTCGGAAAGGTTACTCGTTAAAACGGCAAAGAGCAGATGCGGTTCATAAAGAAATGGGTTAAGAGCGCTTGGTAGGTTAAGAGTTGTCGTAGACAGGGAGAACTCCGTATAATTCGTCCTATCCGGAGAAAATTAAAGCGCTGCGCTGGGAAGAAATAAGGGGTAGGGAGGAAAGTGGAGGCAACGTGTGGTGGATACTAAGGAGTCGGGAAGAAGAAAGGGGGGGGAGTTGGAAACCCTAAAGCACACGTGTGCTTAGTGGTTGGAGTAGTAATTTTAACAGCTTTGCAAACTTTAACGGAGTTCGAAACAGGATGGCTTTAGGACTCAGCAGCTCGTAGATACCAATGTCTGTCTGATGAACGATTGGGACGAATTTTACATACACATACATACATACATAGCGTCACGCCTGTTTCCCGGTGGGGTAGGCAGAGACAACGGATTTCCACGTGCCACGATTCTGACACACCTCTGCCGCCTCTTCCACTCCCATAGTGTTCTTCATGCATGCTCGTCGGTTACAGCATGCATGAAGAACACTATGATCTGACGAATTTTAATGCAAATGAAACCAGCGGTTGGCCCAGTGGTCAGGGCGTCGGCTTCTCTTGCGAGAGGTCCGAAGTTCGTATCCGGTCGGCGTGCACGCACCAATGAGGTTGTTTCTGACGGAAACATTTACGTGCATACATACACCTTATGCTTCACCGTTCGGAACCGGTGTAAAACTGTAGGTCCCTTCCCTTTCTCTTATTGTAGCCGACTGGGTTGGCACCACCGTACTAGATTCGGCTGTATTCTCCTGTAGTCCAGTATAGACAGCAATTCAAAAAAAGTCTCTGGTATGGCACCTACCTTCTCGGAGGTGATATTGGCCGATCGGAGCGTTTGCTTTGGTCCCTCTGACTCAACCACCGATATGGGTTTACATTAATTTAAAAAAAATCACTAGATGTGCTTGAATATGCCCTTTCACCTAGTAAGGTAAGAAGGTAAGGGAGCTACAGTTTTACGTGGAATTCTAACCACGGTCAGCCTCCAACGGTCGAACGGTTATCCATCTATGTAAGTTCTGAGCCCACCCAGGAGTACTTATGAACACGAACGACTGTCGACCGGTCGCACCACTGAGCTACCGAGCCTGACAGGTTACTTTTGTAGTACCAAAAAAGAAGCGAGGTGCGAACAAGAGCGTAGTATATGAAAAGGTTCCACAAGCGTAACTGCGTTTTATTCCTAGATTGTATACGTAACTAACTTTGCAAGTGCCGTATTTTCTTAAAACTTTCCGAGCTGTTAGTGAAAGATAAGGAATAGAGAGAGATGGCTACAAAATATGGAGTGGTGGAGGTATTAGCATATTTGCTAGAATAGAAAAATAGCTCAAAAAGTTTCGTGACAATTTTTACCCGACTAAGGCGAAAGGGTTGTGATTTTGAACACCCCCCATGTGGAAGCTTACGTCCCTGGATACAGATAGATAGATAGATAGAAAATTCTTTATTGCTCCAGTAAACATTAAACAGTAACAAATACATTGGAAAATTTACATAAGGTGCAAAGGCGGACTTATCCCTTACAGAGATTTCTTACAGTCAACCCTCGGACGAACACGTAGACAGACGGCGTAGGCTTAGTAATAGGCTTCCGTATGGATTGGACACGGAACCCTAAAAACGTTTCTTTGACGACAGTCCATTACATCTCGCTTCGAAAAGGATTTTATAGAAGAGGAAAAGACTACGTTAGAGTTTACGCGCGTCTGCAGAAAATCTTCAAACGCGAAAGTTTCCAACTTTAGAAAGAGACAATCCGATTTTTTTATGGAAACTGACACGGTAGGCTACATCACGTACAACATCCAAAATGCAAAGCCGAAAATGAAGAGAAAAAGTAGGTACGTCCCGACCAGGATTCGAATCTGGAACTCCGGCTTGAGCCGCCAGCGCGTTCTCAGCGCTGCTCAAGCCGGAGTTCCAGGTTCGAATCTTGGTCGAGACGTATTTTTTCTCTTCATTTTCCGAGTTGCATTTATCTTTTATTTATTGAGTTATTTATTGAGTTAGCGTCGCCTCTTTATTTTCCACGGAATGAATACCACAGAGATTTTCGTCACGCTACCAACGAGCCGCACTAATTACATTAAATTCCGTCCTGTACATTTAAAAATCACGCTACGATTGACGCAGAGGGTAAGTTAATGTATCCCTTTTAAATTAAATTAAATTTAAATTTAATTAAAACAGCGCTGGTGTGGAGTGTTGAACATGTGACGAGAGTTTTTGAAAGCATAGATCGGTGAATTAAGGGATGTTGGTACATGGAACATTTTATCTTTTATTTCAATGCAGAAAACTGTGTAGTTTATTTACCATATCTAAATTAAATATAAGTGATTTTTTATGTAAAGCCACATGGGTGACTGTGCCGAGAGGCCAATGTTGTAGTCGACAGGGTCAAAATCACGTCTCCTCGCGAAATCACGCTCGTTAGGCGCAATGCCAGCAGATTTAGGGACTATCGCTAGGCTGTCTAGCCTGTTAATACGACGTTTGAAGACACCCAGGTTACAGGATTCGGGAAACACACTCGCCGGAAGATAGTTCCACACCCTAGCGGAGTAGCGGTGCGACAAAGAAACGATTTAGAGAACCAATGGGTTCTAAAAAGCCCTATGTCAATAACAAAAAAAGGTATTGAGTCTCTTTGTGAAGAGTGCTGCGGAAATAGGACGGGTGGCAGGGAATAAGGGATGCTAGTTCCCCAGAGCAGCGTCCGCGTAAAACGACCTGTAAAACAGACTAAGCAAACCTACATACAAATCGTCTGTGATTCAAGAGAATCCATACCATCGGTAAGTTGTAAGATTTGGATAGGACAAGTACATAACGTTAGAAATTTTAACTGTTTAAAGGTAAACTACTTATAAAAACAGAATAAAGCTAACTTAATAATAACTAAATAATATGCGGGTAGGTACTTCAGCGACCAGGTTAATTTAGTAGGCATTTTATTTTGGCAAATAATTTACGTATATAAAAGAATTATACCTAGCTGTAGAGAGGTACTGCCGAGGGAAGCGAGCGGGAGAGGAGATTAAGAATTAATTACTATCTACTTAAAATTGCGGCTGGATAGCTTCAATTTGGTGGAACATGGAGAATGCACCCGAACTGCGAGTGCACTCTCTGAATGGGGTACAAAGATCTCGATGTTTCCACGTGTCATAAATAAAATATAGACAATCTATTCACCTTAAACCCTACCACATGTGCGTTTCCTCCAAAATCGTGTCAGTAGGTTTACACGAGGCATTCCCCCGGGAGTCCGGCTAACGGTAGTTTTATGTCATCTGTCCGCCCGGAACTCGCCCCGCGGCTGGTCGCACTAGCGAGTAGTTCGCTAATTAGTGGTCGGATCGGGACAGCCTGTACTGTAACACTTCCGACATTTAATTTTGGTGTTCTTGATTATTTGTGTTTTTGTTGCTCTTGCTGCTATGCTTGTTTTTGTATGTAACCTGCTAATGTGTTTAGTTTTGTGTGCTCTGCTTTCTGTTCATGTTTTTAGCTTTGTGTGTTCTGCTTTCTGTTCATGTGTTTAGTTTTGTGTGCTCTGTTTTCTGTTCATGTGTTTAGTTTTGTGTGCTCTGCTTTCTGTTCGTGTGTTTCGTTTTGTGTGCTCTGTTTTCTGTTCATGTGTTTAGTTTTGTGTGCTCTACTTTCTGTTCGTGTGTTTAGTTTTGTGTGCTCTGTTTTCTGTTCATGTGTTTAGTTTTGTGTGCTCTACTTTCTGTTCGTGTGTTTAGTTTTGTGTGCTCTGCTTTCGGTTCATGTTTTTAGTTTTGTGTGTTCTACTTTCTGGTCACGTGTTTAGGTTTGTGTGTTCTGATTTCTGAGGGGAACTCTCCGGTATGGCGCCTACCTTCTCGGAGGTGATTTATCGCCTGGTCGGTGCATGTGCTTTGACCCCTTTGACTCAGTCACCAGAAGCCTATTACTGCCACCTGTCTGTCTGTCTGTCAGTTTGTCCATCCGTTCGTCCGTCCGAGTGTCTTAATATTTTAAACTTTTGAATTGAAGAGAGTAGTTATTGGCGCGCACTGCACATGCATAACTTTTCGCGCGGGAAGCGATTTTCTGTCTTTAAAACAACGAGCCAATGTGCTATTCTCGAAATGTGGGCCGATGCATGTGGCGGTCGTTACCGCTGTCGCCGCTAGCGTAGCGTTCGTAGCGACGACGACGTTGCGGTCGTAATGCTGACATCCGGTCCTGAGTCGGTATGCAACACCACCACACCGGTACGATTATAATAATGCAGGCGTTGAAACATGTGCGGACGTGGGAGAGCAAAATCCTGAACACTCTATATACAAAACGAAAACATGCTTGCGTATATGCATGTATAATATGCGTAATAACATGCGCCCCACGTTTTTATATTAGTATGTTAAAAGTCTCAATTTATTACTTATTCCGCTGACGCAGCGACACAATGTGCCCTTTGGCATCCGACATGAAAAGACAGCACGCTAGTATTGCACGATTTCTTACCTAGACGTAAAATCTTTAGAAGACCCAGGCTTGTGTCCTTATTATTTTCTAGTTTTTTTACAGCTGATGTATTTTTTTTCTAGTTTTTTTTTTTAATAAAACCGTTTAACTTAAAAGTATTTTTACCTATTTTTTTATTTACTCGTTTTTAGTTTGATTTTTGGCTCGTATCATTCATTACGCAAACTCCTCATCCTTTCCAACTCTCTCATTGCATCTTTGTTACTCGGTTTCTTACCTGTCAATTTCTCACAATCAAGCTCCTCAATACATAGCCCTTCTAAAGACTTTACGCGACTCAATACAACATACGCTTGACCCTCCTCAAATATTCTGGAGCCCAAATACACGACAGCATGGTCAACAGTACTGCCCTACATTTTATGGACAGTGGAGGCCCATGCCAAAATTTTTGGTAACATCCGTCTCTCAGCTGTTCCATAATTAAACTTTGCTGGAAACTGTATGGCTTTAGGATGGATAAGGTGCCCGCCGTCCCTTTCAAAATCAATTTGAACAGATGGTATGTCTGTTTCATTTTGCGTTCGACAAGTATGGGACACTCGTCCAAACAAACCAAATGAGCCCAAACACGAGGGGGTTACTAGTAACGGTTAGAAAATTCCACTGTACACCTCCTGACTCCATCATCAGACCCTCGTCACCAAGTGTATTGGTAGAAGTATGGGACACTCGTCCAAACCAACCAAATGAGCCCAAACTTGAGGGGTTGCTAGTAACAGTTCAAGAGTTCCACTGTACACCTCCAGACTCCATCATCAGACCCTCGTCACCAAATGTATTGGTAGAAGTATGGGACACTCGTCCAAACCAACCATATGAGCCCAAACTCGAGGGCGTTACTAGTAACGGTTGAAGAGTTCCACTGTACACCTCCTGACTCCATCATCAGACCCTCGTCACCAAGTGTACTGGTAGAAGTATGGGACACTCGTCCAAACCAACTAAATGAGCCCAAACTGGAGGGGGTTACTAGTAACGTTTGAAGAGTTCCACTGTCCACCTCCTGGCTCCATCATGAGACCCTCGTCACCAAGTGTATTGGGAGAAGTATGGGACACTCGTCCAAACCAACCATATGAGCCAAAACTCGAGGGGGTTACTAGTAACAGTTGAAGAGTTCCACTGTACACCTCCTGACTCCATCATCAGATCCTCGTCACAAAGTGTATTGGTAGAAGTATGGGACACTCGTCCAAACCAACCATATGAGCACAAACTCGAGGGGGTTACTAGTAACGGTTGAAGAGTTCCACTGTACACCTCCTGACTCCATCATCAGACCCTCGTCACCAAGTGTATTGGTAGAAGTATGGGACACTCGTCCAAACCAACCAAATGAGCCCAAACTCGAGGTGGTTACTAGTAACGGTTGAAGAGTTCCACTGTTCACCTCCTGACTCCATCATGAGACCCTTGTCACCAAGTATATTGGTAGAAGTATGGGACACTCGTCCAAACAAACCAAATGAGCCCAAACTCGAGGGGGTTACTAGTAACGGTTGAAGAGTTCCACTGTACACCTCCTGACTCCATCATCAGACCCTCGTTACCAAGTTGAAATTATCATAATATTGTATTGTCACGAGAACTTAATGTGTGTGCAAAGTTTCATAAAAATCGGTTCAGTAGAAGTAGTTGAAAAAGTTGTCGAAAGATCTGAAACAAAGATAGAAACAAAGCCACAAATATACGGAGTCAAGCTAAATAAAACCGTTTAAAAATGGATAAATAACAACAGATTAAAATCAAAGTAAAACTAAATTTAAATAAATAACTCCTCCATTGGGAAGGTTAAAGCGGTCCCATGAACCGAAGCAGCGTTCCCCCGCTGAATGGCCAAGCTTATCTTTTGAATTAGGAACGTTCTGGCACGGCGGTCTCCGGACGACTCCATAAGCAGTTTTCCTAACTGCTTCACAGTTCTTTGGCGTCCGGGCTCGACACCTCAAGAGTCTCCACGGCAAAAGCGACAAACTCGTAGTTTTGTTTGATATAACTAAATTTGTTTGCATTAAATATATTCATTGATATTTAGATCCTTTTATACCAAGGTCCAACATGCGTATCTGGGTCTTTCTCCGCCGTCGCAATATTTCGATGACTTCGGTGGCACTTTTTTTTTCTTTGAATTTTGATATTCTCACAGGCAAAACATAATTTAGAATTAATTTAGAATCAAATGGTAGTGGAGGGAACGAAATTGATTGAACGGTTATGAAGTTATTGAATTTAAAAAATATGATTTCCACCGAAATCAATATTTTAGTCACCGAAATCAAATCGTGTAATTACTTTATAACTTAACACTTTAAACACTATGCAACTGTGCAAAAGAGCAAACAATACCGACTACAATTGTGTGCAATTTCTATATGAGTAGGTATTGAGTAGATTTATATTGTAAACATTTTTTTGTGATATTGCCGGTCTCTTTCATTGTTAAGTGCATAAAGTATGGGGTCGCTTTTATTTCTAGCTTTTCTAAGTCTTTCTAAGCCACTCTTTTTTTAGCTAAGCGTTCCTCTTTTGAATCCGCTATCATGGCAAAGCTGAAAAGGATAATCACACGTAATACTATAATAATAAATCGACCACCGATACGTCGAGATACTCCAAAACTTAACGGCGTAACGTAACGTAAACGGCGGTGATTGTGAGGCTCCATGAAAATACCCGCCCCATCCAATGATATTCTGCTACTCGGCAACATACATTGTTATGCGGACAAAAGTAGGTACACGGATCCTACACCAGTCACCCTTCAGCCTGACGGGACGTTGTGGATGAGAAGAGGCGAAGAACAAACGCTTCGGTCTATTTCCGAATGGGGCCGTACTAATTTGGTCGAGTTTAACGCTTGCAAGACACAAGTCTGTGCGTTCAGTGCGAAAAGAACGGCGTTCATGGAACCTGGAAGGAAGGAGCGGGTCCTTCCTTCCAGGTCCCGTCGATAAAATTAAGCGATCACCTCGGGATCCTCGGAGTCGAACTGTCGCACGACCTAAACTTTCGGCGCCATAATCTAGTTAGGGCAAGGCCAACCTAGTTTCTAAAAAGTTGGGCGTACTCAATAAGGTGCGACGGTACTTCACGCCGGGCCAAAGGCTGCTTTTGTATAGCACAGATTAGGTCCTGCTTGGGGTACTGCTCGCACTTGTGGGTTGGCTCAGCTAAATACCAGCTTGCGCCTTTGGATTCGATCCAGAGTCGAGCCCTGCGACTAGTGGATGACCCCAACGTGTCCCGCGATCTAGAACCACTGCAACTCCGTAGGAATGTCGGCGACCTAAGTGTGTTCTATCGCTTATTCAATCCATGGTAAATGCTCCGAGGAGCTGTTTAACGCGATCCTTCCGTCCCCTTTCCACATCCGCACAACGCTCACTGGACAGGGATTGCATCCCTATACGCTGGACTTAAACGGGTGCGTACCAATCGGTTCTGCAGGTACATATTTCCTCCACAGAACTGGTAAACTCTGGAACGCTCTCCCTGCCCACGTATTTCCCCCCAAGTATCGTCTCGGGTCCTTCAAGAGAGGCGTGAATAGCACCTGTCAGGCCGGCATGGCATTCGAAAGCCCAGCGTACGACCGAATTTACATGGGCGTCATTAGGCACCTTATTGGTGGCTCGGCGTTGCATGCCGCGCTTTTTATTAAAAAAAAATGCTTCTTGGTAAGGGAGTGAGGCAAGGGGCCGTGATCTCACCCAAGCTCCTTACAAAAGCATTTGAAGACGTGTTCAAGACGTTTGAGTGGGAGAACATTGGAATAAATGTCAATGGGGAGTTTCCCAGTCATCTCCGTTTCGCAGATAACATTGTCCTCCTCGCCCATACCCAGGTTCAGCTTCAAGAGACGCTCCGCGACCTTTACGAGGTCTCGCTGAACGTCGGCCTGAGGATGAACCTGGATTCTTTTTATTACTTCCGAACTGGGTGGCTCTGCCCGAGGTCGAAGCTTCAGGCGCAACCAATTTCACCGCCGAGGAGGTGCCAGTCCGGCTTGGAGGTGGACTAATGTCCCTGGGGAAAGTCTATTAACCCGCGATTTGAAGATCCATGTATTGTAGGAGTGGGGAAAGATATTCCCTGGGAGCCCGTTCCACACCTTTGCAGTGCGGCACAAGAACGATTTAGAGAATCGTGCAGTTCGAAGAACTCTTCTGTCAACTACAAAGGGGTGTTCCGCGAGAGTATGGCGGGTTTGGCGAAGGCGAACAGTAGGAGGAGGGATAAGGGAAGCAAGTTCATCAGAGCAGCGGGCCATAGTAGTACCGATAAAACAGGCTCAATGACCCCACGATACGTCTGTGCTTTAAAGGCTGAAGGTCCTTTGTGAGTACAGAGTCACCAATGAGGCGAATGGCTCGTCGCTGAATTGAATCCAAGGCTGAAAGAAGGTACTCAGGGGAACCCTCCCATTCCCAAAGACGACTGCAATATTCCATCACCGGTCTTACTTGTGCTTTATACAGTGTAATCAGTTGGACCGGCGTGAAAAATCGCCGACATCGGTAAAGGATCCCTAATTTTCGAGACGCTAGTTTCGTCTTGGACTCTATGAACGATCGAAACCCAACGTCACTTCCATACCCAGGACGCCCAGACTACCATCTTTGGGGACTTGGCTGCCCTGGAAAGTGGCTTGGAGAGGAAACGGATTAGCCTTAGTAGAGAAAGCACAAGCTTGCGTCTTGGCTACGTTGAAGTTGACAAGTTCTTCCCCCAAGAGGATACTTTTAGACAACCTGGTCAACCCGAGCAACAGTTTCGCGTCTCGCGTTTGCTGCTGAGGCTCTACCCTTCCAGTATCCTTGATGAACCCTTGATGCACCGTGCTGTCGTCCATGTAACAATGTATTTCGCCGAGCGAGAGCATGTCGTTGATGAATAATAGAAACAGCGTAGGCGACATCACGGATCCTTATGGAACACCAGCATTGATTGAGTAGTCGGCCGAGCAGGCACCACCTAGGGTGACAAAGATCGACCGACCACTTAAAAAGCTGGAGATCGAAGTGCACAGTTTTGTAGGGACACCGTAAGCTTTCTTAACAGTCCCCGGTGCCAGACGCGATCGAATGCTTTGAATATGTCCAGGGCGACCGCCAGCGATTCCCCAAAACCATCGAGCCTTTCAGCCTACAAATGCGTGACGTACGCAAGAAGATCTCCAGTCGACCTTTGCTTGCGGAAGCCGTATTGCTTGTCATCGAGAAGTTTACAGTCTTCTAGATACGTCAGAGCGCTGAGTTGGCAATACGCTCCATAACCTTACTCAAAAATAAGGTTAGGGATAAAACCAACGTCATGACGATGGAGGTTATGGGTGAGGGGGATATTCTGATCGACGGTGAAGTGATCAAACAAGTGGAGGAATACGTATATTTCGGAGAAATATTTCGGCTAGGTAGGTCGACAAGGCCTACTCAAGGAGGTAGAGAGACACATTCAAATGGTTGGGCTGCCTTCGGAAAGCTAAAGTTCGTCCTAAAGTCTGATCTACCGTAACGCAAAACATATTTAATAAGAAATATATACTAGTCTCAAAAGTTATTTAGAAAGAACAACTGTTCTTTTTTTTACTTCATTCGACGAAAACTCTCAATGACGCAATAGAATAAAGTAAGTTAGGTTTTGCTACGGAGAGTTTGTAGTCATATATGTTTTTACCTTTATGTGAATTTAATTTTTTTTTTTCATTTCTAATCCTCAAATACATAAGTTATCCTGTTTATAAGTTTTAATAGGCATGCTATTTAATTAAAAAATATGTTTCTTGCTTTCGGTGGTTTTGAAATTGACTTCGGTGCACCTATTTCCACCGAAAACACCGAAGTCATTGACACTGAAATCAAAAAAGTAAGGAAAATCTAAAATATTTGCAAATATAACCTATATATACAGCATTGCTCTCTAAGTTGGAGATCTAGTACTAATAAGACAATCTCTAATTAAAATATAATAGTAATATGTCAAATAAATAACGAGAAAATTGGTTCAGCGAAATCAATTTTATAGGTTACCAAGCCACCGAAAACGATTACATACCTTAATAACACGGCCGCACAGGAACGCACAGACGTGTTGTCCTAGCCACGGAAGCGGCGCGACTGATATTTTTTTTCGCTTTAACAGCTATTCACGCAGCTACAATAGTATAAGATCTATGAGCGTATTCGTGCGCGCCACCGATATCAAAGGAAACTAGCGGACGCAGATAAAATAATTCGTATTTCGTCTTCTAAAGCGTATTCATGCTTAGTAAAAATATAAGTTAAAGCATAACTAACTAGGTTTTAGAGAACATATACAAAGTAGCGTAATTCCTTATAGATGATAAGAAAAAAAAATTTTTCTACCGCAAAGTGTAGTCCGGACGCGCCAGTGAAGTCAAGATTTCAGCAGTTTTAATTTTTTTTATAGCATTTCTAATTAATTAATTTAAAAAAGGACACAGGCCCCCCCCCAGTATTTTAATCATATCTACAATATAAAAAAATATAAAAGTATTACGAATCCATTTTATAAGACTTTTCGATCCGGACTCGCTTATTCTGCCCATCCGGAGAAAGACCCATCTTCACTTTTGATTCCAACTGAGACGTCCGAATTTTGAATAGAGCGTAATCTTCCTTAGCGAGTGACCATGCTCGCGGTTTACGTAGTAAGTCCCCAGTGAATGATGGCGCTGAAATAAATTATTTACATAAAACCAAGTGGTTTATCGTCTTAAGTCAGTTGAGTAATGTACGTGTCGGGTCTGGGGTTCGTGTCTAAGAGAGCTGAAGACCTAAGAGAATTAATTTAGGTCTTAGTTTCGTGTGTCTGCCAGATGTACTGTTTGGATCTGTAAGTTACAGCTAAGAAAGAGGTTAAAGTCCATCGCATGCATACATCGATACATGCAGGTGCGGCAGGATAACTTCCTTTTTAGGTTTCCGTATCCCGTACGGAAGCCTATTACTAAGCCTCGGCTGTCTGTCTGTCCGTCCGTCCGTCTGTCTGTCCGAGGGCTGTATCTCTTGAACCGTAATAGGTAGCCCGTTGAAATTTTCACAGAGTATGTGTTATTATGGGGGATATAACAGCAAATAATAAAAATAGAAATAGTAAAAAATTAAATTAATCCCATACAAGAAACGTGTTTTTTTTTTCAATGTTTTTTTGTGGTGCGGAAACCTCGGTGCGCGAGTCCGACTCGCACTTGGACGATTTTTTTTATAATGTAGTCAGTCAGTCAATCAGTCAGCGTGTATACTCCACTACTGGACATATGCCTCTCCAATTTCCTCCAGCCCTCCCGATATTTAGCGGTACGGAACCGCTGCTTTCCTCCATAAACTGATAAACTGTGGAACGCTCTCAATGCCCACATAATTCCCCCCAAGTACAGTCTCGGGACCGAGGGAGGCGTGAATAGGCACCAGTCAGGGCGGCATGGCATTCGCAACCCCCGCATGCGACCGAATGTCCATGGGCATCGTTAGACACCTTATGGGTGGCTCGGGGCCACATGTGGTACTTACTATATAAAAAAAGGTCGTAATAGCCATTGTCTCACATAAGCTCTAAATGCGACTCTCGAGATATATTACATAGTGAAAAATAAAATAAAAAAGGCCCTTGTACACAGGCCCGTGTTGTAAGAACTCATTGCGGCCGGCACAGGGTCAGCATTAAAAGCGCACGTGGAAAAATTCCTCGTTAGTTTTTGTCTGTACGGCCGGCGAGCCGGACTCACCTGCTGATAGGGTCAGCATAAAAAAAATATAAAAACCGCCTTCAAAAATGTATGAAATAAAAAAAACTAACCCTGGTGTTGAAGGCGGTGCTAAAGAAGGCTACACAAATCACAAAGGATATCATCCAATCAATTTTTCTTTCATGCGTCATTTTTGCTTGCTTTAGCACCACCTTCAACTCTAGGGTTCGATTTTTTTTTATTTCATAAATTTTTAAGGCGGTTTTTATATTTTTTTAATAGTTTTTTATTTCACAGTTTTGTTAAGTCATTTTTTGCTATTAATGTACTGGGCGGAATCGCTCGGCCTTCGTCCTCGCGATTCCGCCTCGCTTTCCAATCCTATCTTGACCAAATTGAAATGGGACCACACGGGAAGCACTAGCTTTCAAACAAAAAAATTATCATTAAAATCGGTTCACCCAGTCGAAAGTACTGAGGTAACAAACATAAAAAAAGTACAGTCGAATTGAGAACCTCCTCCTTTTTTTTGAAGTCGGTCAAAAAAGATGTAATACGTGGTAATACATTAGGACAGTCTCTCATTGTGACGATTGATATTTTTTGGGGTGGGAATAAATTGGGTTCAAATTTATGACGTAGAATAGAATATGCTTTATTTCTCCAAGATGTATTCAACAGTAACAAGTACATTAGGAGATTTACATAAGGTGCAAAGGCGGACTTATCCCTTACAGAGATTTCAGCAGTCAACCTTTAGATGTTTGAAAATCGATTAATAAAGTGCAATGTAAGTAGGTAGTAGCAAAAGAAAGCAAACATTTCACACAAGATGCGCCTAAGAATGTCAAAAATAGTTTAGTCATAAAGAGAGGGCTCATCGCTATAATTTAAAGCAAAAAAATCATGAGAATCGGACAATTCTGGGAGGAGTCAAACGGGTTCGAGTGCGAGTGCGCGGAACGAAAAATCGGGAGCTGCATAAATTTGATTGCTTGTTCGGCAGTTTTCCACAGCAGCGGTCTGCCCAGGTCAAGTTTTTTTTACAGCGACCTTCGGGATGACAAAAAAGTGGCATCAAAGTCCGGACTTATCCATTCGTCTGGCAACCCTACAAGGTCCGGTTGAACGGCCGCTCCTCCCCGGCTCGTTACAGGAACTAATTGGACATAGAGAAGGACACCTGCGCTCCCGGAGGCTTCTCAGCCGCCCACTCCGCCCGCGCGCGAGCCTTCCGCCATCCTGTGTACCTATTCGTCATATTTTCAATTACTCTATAACTATTGACTACTTTTTACCCGACTGCGCACGCAAAGGAAGGTAAATGTGTTTCACTTTCATGTATGCGTGGCTAAGTGAGTGGTTGATTCACTTATTAGCTCGTAACTCCAAAACCGCGGAGTGGCTTTTGTTGAATGAGGTGTCCAACGGATTGTCATAGTACCCGTGAGTAACATAGGCTGTATGACGAAATAAAAAATAAAAACCTGTTAAGTGCGAACGTTTTTCAAATACAGAGGGTTCCGTTGTAAAGAGTGAGCGGTTTAGAATTTACGCAATAACCGTTCAAGATATATCCTTCAAAATAGTTTTCATGCCGTGAGGACTAAGCAAGCCGAAGTGGCAATGGGCTGGGCACATCTGTCGTAGACCCGACAACCGATGGGGCAGACGGGTGCTCGAATGGAGGCCACGTATAAGCAAACGTAGCGTGGGACGCCCCCCGGCTAGGTGGACAGATGATCTAAAAAAGGTAGCCGGGAGTGGATGGATGAGAAGAGCGGAAGACCGCGTATGGTGCGTGCCTTGGGAGAGGCCTATGTCCAGCAGTGGACCGATACATGCTGATGATGATGATGATGATGATGATGAGGACTAAATGGGCTACTTTACTAAATTTTATCTTTTATTTTTTGAGCTTTACGTTTGGGAGTAATTAGCTCGGACAGCGCGTGTTACAGACAGACGAACGGACAGACAAATTTACGAACGGGCATACACCAAACAGATTGTATAAGGGTCCTGCCAGCGTCACTGGCTACGGAACCCTAAAGCAAATCAAATGAAAATATGTTTATTGCCTTTAAAAAATTTTGCAAAAGGTACAACTTAACGCCGTAGGCGTTCTCCTCCAGCCAACCTTTGGGTTGTCATGAATGAGTGTGGAAGGACGCAACTAGAAAATACGATTTAAAAAATATAATGCACATTATGGTACAGAATGTAAAAGAATAAAATAAATAAAAATCAATTTTCATGAAAAACTAAGGAAACGAGAGCGGTAGAGAATGCCGCAGTCGGTCGCGTAGAAGGATTAGATTACACAGAGAGCCAGCTATACTTTTTCTATCGCTCTTGCCTTGTATTGTTGTATTCCTTGTATTGTTTCCATCGTTTTTAGGTTTCCGTATCCCGTACGGAAGCCTATTACGAAGCCTACGCCGTCTGTCTGTCTGTCTGTCCGTCAGTCCGTCCGTCCGTCTGTCTGTCTGTCCGAGGGCTGTATCTCCTTAACCGTAATAGCTAGCCGGTTGAAATTTTCACAAAATATGTGTTATTATGGCGGATGTAACAACAAATAATAAAAAATAGAAAAAGTAAAAAGTTAAGGCACCTACAACTGCCGCTTCACCGCTCGGAACCGGTGTAAAACTGTAGGTACTAGGTGGTAGGCTCAAATTGTAGCCGACTGGGTTGGTACCACCGTACTGGATGTAAGATGGCCGCATAGCAGCCTCGGCTGTGTTCTTCTCTAGTCCAGTCCATAGCCACCAATCCAGGCAAGTCTCCGGTATGGCACCTACCTTCTCGGAGGTGATATTGGCTGGTCGGAGCATGCGCTTTGGCCCTCCGACTCAGCCACCCATACCGGATTACATAAAAAAAGGGTCCCATACAAGAGATGTTTTTTTTTGTGGTGCGGAAACCTCGTTGCGCGAGTCCGACTCGCACTTGGCCGGTTTTGGTGTTGCTTCCGTACGGGGTACGGACACCTAAAAAACCGTCCAAGTGCGAGTCGAACTCACGCACCGAAGGTTACGCCATGGTCATGGTCAGCGCCACTCACTCGATCTATGGCGTGATTATGAAATGCTTCATATTTAGTTAAAATTCATGATTAGTTAAAATGCTTTTCGGTAGATGGCGCGCATACACTTTTTATTTTCTTCTATGGGAACCCCCGTTAGTTTGTTACTTTTTGTTATTTTTATTATTTGTTGTTATATCAGCAATAATAACACATGTTTTGTGGAAATTTCAACGGGCTACCTTTTTTTTTTTTTATGGAAACTGACACGGTTGGCTACATCACCTACAACGTCCGTGATGTCAGCCCATTACAGCGGGTGAACTAGGTGCCATGTCAGTGCTTCCCCCTTTGATCGTGCCGGCTACACTGAACTGGTCGGAAAACACAAACCATTTACATAGCCGTTTAGACCGACGTTTCATTCAGTGCGGTGGTACCAACCCGGGTGGGTTAAACCCTACCACCAAGTAAGATTAGGAGGGAAGGGACCTACAGTTTAACGAGGAATCCGAACCTCGGTCAGCCTCCAACGGTCAGCGGTCACCCATCCAAGTACTGACCGCACCCAGCGTTGCTTAACATTCAATAGCGACAGTTGACTGTCTGCACCACTGATCTATCGAGGCTGACCTATTACGGTTCAAGAGATAAAGCCCTCGGACAGACAGACAGACAGACAGGCGGCGTAGGTTTAGTAGTAGGGTCCCGTACCGGATACGGAAAACTAAAAAGGAAAATCCCCAATAACCATACAAATAAGAATAAACTCATCTCGTGTTGTTTCTCACTGGGGGTACAGACAGACAACGGATCTCTCAGTGCCTCGATTCTGACATACGGGCCATTGGAATGTAATTAAACACTAATTACAGTAAAGTAATCACAAAGTTTTGGGTCATCGACCATATTGTTGACTCTGCTCCACTATCTAATTCGCTGCGCTGGTTTAGGGCGCCCTCATATCTCTATACTTTAGTTCGCTTTTGACGAAACGTGTCCGATTGCGTTAGGTTTAGGCTGCGAGATAAAATTATGGGAGTTGTATGTTAATACACACATATAATTTAATTTAATTTTTTTTTCTGATGAATTATTTTCTTTATTAAAACCTAATATTAGACAAAAGAACATAGATTTATATTAAAACTAAACTTATCTTAAATAATAATTATAATAATAAAAATATAAATTAAATACTAATTACAATTAAACAAATGAAAAAAAAAGTAGGGTTGCACCGGTTGAGCGTCGGGGGTGCGTATGAAAGGAGGTAGATCTCCTCCAGTTCTGCCAACTTCCCTGCGGTACCCATAACAAAAAACATTTTGTTTATATTTTTGTCTAAGTACAATGTTACTGAATAAATCAACCTTTTATTTGATCACTAATTTAATCCATTGTGGATGCGAGTTTTTTCATTAGAAAGTGGTTTAACCGGGATGGTTCTTAGCTATGTTTGATGAAAATCAGCTCAGCCGATTCGAAGAACATCATCATTTTTCCTAATTAGTGAAGGGATATCTGCTGTAAAATGGAAATTTATTTTACTATCACTATTGTCGCGTTCACTCGTAAATAAACGTAAATTATTATGAAACTTATTTATTTAGTTAACCTAACCTAACTTACGTAATTTGATCTTGTCGTAAAAATTATTACAGGTCTCTTAAAAAGCTTGAAGTAAAAGTTAAATTACTAAAAACCCCACAAATACATAGCAAAAAATTTCTAAAAAAAACTATTTAAAAAAATATAATAACCGCCTTCAAAAATGTATGAAATAAAAAAAAATTGGACCCTAGAGTTGAAGGCGGTGCTTAAGCAAGCAAAAATGAGGCATTTAAAGAAAACATGAGTGGATTCTTTGTGATTTGTGTAGCCTTCTTTAACACCGCCTTCAACTCTAGGGTTAGATTTTTTTATTTCATACATTTTTGAAGGCGGTTTTTATATTTTTTTAAATAGTTTTTTTTAAACTGTGATCTAACTTTTATAAATTATTTATAGCATTTGTTAAGACAGTTCTAAACTAGAATTCAGCATGGTCTCCCGGGCTATTAGGTCAAACAAAGGCCCCAGCAACTAACTCATCACTATTCCGACTCGTGTAGTAGTAGTTGTACTGAAATCAGGCAGAAGCATCCGGAGTACTTCCGGACCCGTCTGCTAGTGATTCGACCCCTCGGGGGCTGAAAGTCGCGAGGATTTCGGGCCCGGATAGGCTTGAGGTCTTGTCGGGGCTTCAAGTCAGACCGGAGCTAATCCAGGCAACGGATATGCTCCTTTCATGGAATTACTTAGAACAAAGCACAACTTGATATATTCGTAGGTACTAATGTTTTTATGTTTGTTTCTATTGGTTTTATTATCATTCGTAGGCAAATACATTTTTCATTCGAATTCGTTGTATTCCGAATGGCAACTATATTTTAGCAACAACAATTACAAACCATCAAAACAATGAAAACAATGACAAGGGCTGTACAGAGCGAAGAGAAAAGACAACAATAATTAAGCTGTCTTATATGCTTATAGATCACTAGCTTTTGCCCGCGGCTCCGCTCGCGGTATTGTTTATTGTTTATTGTATAATTTCATCCACAGGTAGGTAACCTACGCTTGGACATGTCGAAAATTCCGCCAGTTCTAAATTCAATGCGAAGAAGAACTGACAAACAAACTTCGCAAGTCACAATGTTTTGTTAGTACCTTAAAAGTATTATATTATAGTAACTTACAAATAATTAACCCATACTACCGCTCACAAGAGCATTAATATTTACAGCATAAACATGAATACTGAAGAATCTGACTAAATAACTGACTCTGACTAAAGTAGGTAGACTCGGTTTAATAGCAAATCCGATTTAAACGCAAATATTATAATAAACGATCGCTTCTCTTATATTCCCTCTCTCCCTCTCCCCCTCTACCTATATCCCCTACCCCTCCCCCTCCCCCTCTCCCTATCGATAACTGTTTTATCGTTTTATGTTTTATTTGTTTTACTGTTAGTATCGATAGTCTGACTATTGGTATACAACATCAACTTAACTCGGTACTGTAGGTACTTACTAAGTGTAAATCGGCCTTAAATCTCGAAACCAACCAATGAAATGTCACGACTTTTTCATATTTTGACATAGCACTGACATAGACAATGAATTCGCTCTATTTTGACTCGAAATAAGAATTTGCGATTTTATTTTGCTTAAGTTATTATACAAAAATTACAAACCCTATATCATATTTTCTCATGTTTTTTGCGATTCCCGAGGTCAAGGAATGGAGTTACATACTAATTCCCAAGAAATAGTGCGCCGTTTGGGAGAAACGTGGTAAGAAAGTTTTGTAGAGCGCCATCCCGCTCTGTCTCGTTTTGTATATCTCGTTCTGGTTTTTCGATTTTATAATATAGATACTTACCTATATATACCTAATACTACTACTATCTACTTAATTTAGCGTTATTTATTATTTAATGAAGCGTCAATAAACTTGTGAATGAAATATATGTTTTAAATATTCACGCGGGATGGAAAATGTGAAGGAGATGTAGAAAAGAGAGTGAAAGCCGGAAACCAAGTGAATGGGGCGTTGCACGCTATTATGAGCAGCCAAAGCATGTCAACTAGGGCACGTTTGGCTGTCCATGGTGGAGTGCTGGCCACTACACTTATGTACGGCAGTGAAATTTGGTCATGGCAGACGAAGCATGAAAGCAGGTTTAATGCTGTGGAAATGCGCGCCTTGAGGAGTATGTGTGGAGTTACAATGAAAGATAGATTGAGAAATAGTGTAGTGCGAGAGCGCTGCTATGGGCTGAAAGAAGATATATTGACAAGGATTGAGAAAGGAATGCTTCGGTGGTTCGGTCATATTGGAAGAATGGATGATAGGAGACTAACGAAAGAAATTTATGAAGCAAATTTGAGTGGAAGAGTCGGGAAGGGTCGCCCTAGACGCACGTACCTGGACCAGATCGGGCATGTGCTCAAAAAGGATCAATGCGTAGACCCGTAACCGACGAGCATACATGAAGAACATTATGGGAGTGGAAGAGGCGGCAGAGGTGTGTCAGGATCGTGGCACGTGGAGATCCGTTGTCTCTGCCTACCCCACCGGGAAACAGGCTTGACGCTATGTATGTATGTATGGTACAATAGCATCAAAAGAATTGTCAATATCCCTATCCTAAATCACAGATCAGCTAAGTAAAAAAATAAAATAATGTAATACAATAACATTAGTCAAAAATGAGGTACGGGTGGCTGAGTCAGAGGAGCCAAAGCACATGCTCTGACCAGACAATATCACCTCTAAGAAGGTAGGTGACATACCCGGAGACATCCCTTTGGCTTGCTGGCTATACTGGAACAGAGGAGAACACACCTGCGGCTGCTGTGCGGCCATCTTACATTCAGTACGGTAGTAACAATCCAATCGGTTACAATTTGAGCTGTCAGAGTATACGAGTCCATCTTCAGGGCGAGTGCCTGGCTGCGGTCGGGCCCGCAGTTGGCAGAGCACTGCCTGTCAAACACGTGCGGCTGCGAAGATTGTAGTTGAAGCTGCACTCACCAGCCCGAAACATTTTGTCAGCCTCGGTAGCTCAGTGGTGCGGTCGGTCGGATGTTGTTAAGCAACCCTGAGCGCGGTCAGTACTTGGATGGGTGACTGCTCGACCGTTGGAGGCTGACCGTGGTTCGGATTCCACGTTAAACTGTAGGTTTCTTTCCTTCTTACCTTACTAGGTGGTAGGGTTTATCCCGCCCGGGTTGGTACCACCGCACTGAATGAAACGTCGGTTGAAACGGCTATGTGAATAGTTCGTGTTTTCCGTCCAGTTCACTGTAGTCAATATGAAATGAAGGGAAGCACTGACACGGCACCCAGTTCACCCGGTGTTGCGGGCTGACATCACGGATGTTGTAGGTGATGTAGCCAACTGTGTCAGATTCCATAAGAAAAAAAAAAAGGAAACATCGGCCACCATAGTGACGCGAATTCCAACCACGGTAAGCCAGATTACACCAACAGTACGTTAGCTTACAAAGCAAGGCTTCGCCACCTGGCCACTAGCCGCAATCACAGATGGATGAGATACTACCGCAACGCAGGTTCCGCTGACATTGCATTGCCAATCGGGATTTCTTACGCTTAGGTTTTTCGGACGACGGATCGAGACAGCAGTCTGTGCTACTTTCACGGCCGGTCCAGTAATTGAGACCGCTCCAGTGTTTGGGATCCATCTAAAGTAGTGGTGCCCAAACTGTCGATCGCGAGAGGCTTTTAGTTCGATCGCTGAAAGTATGTAGAGCGAATAAAAGGAAATTATGTGACGAATCGTGTGGGGCCGGTACTTTAAAAGAATAGCCCCACTGCATCTCGTAAAAGCCAACCGTTTCAGTTTCCCTAAAAAAAAAACTTACAACTTAAAACTGAAATAATAATCTTTTAAAAGAAACAAAGCTATGCTAATTAGAATTAAATTAAAAAAGAAATTAAAACTACCTATCAAATGTAAATTACCCAAACTAAAACAAAACAAACAAACCTTAAAAAAAATTAACCTCTCGAGAGACTTCCACGATCCGGGTTGACCTACCGCCAGAGTCATAGAGCATTTCCCTCGACGGCATCAGTTCGCTAGATAAAAAATTGAATAAATATTATAATTAGTCCATCAAAAATTATTATAAATTATTGAACAACGAAAAGTGTTTTGGTGCAAATGTCTATCTCACAACGTTTAATTTTTTGTAAATAGATCTTCATAGAAAAAAGTATGGACACCACTACTGGTCTAAAGAAATTGTTCGAATTTTCTAGAAGCGACCTCTTTTATTTTTCCAAACAAGACACAATACGAACAAAGCTTACAAATCTATAGCAAGAAAATATCTCCGGCAGAGCGAATACACCCTAGCTGGGAAGGTAAATAGCTTTTCATCCCCTATTCAATTTTCGCACCCAGGAGACTAACCCTACAGTAAAACTAGCGATAAAAATATTTTCAAAGAGAGTTTATTTTGAAGGTGTTTGTGTGGTGCATGGGTTTCATTCAATTTGAAAAGCATTCTCAAAAAGTACTACCTATATAACTTTAGTACCGTGCGGGGCCGGTACTTAAAAAGAATAGCCCCACTGCATCTCTCCACGTGCATGTCGTAAAAGGCGACTAAGGGACAAGATGCGGTTCTTCCACCGAGTCACGCAGCTGGTGGGTCTTCGTGCCTTACTTGCTGCTTGATAGTTATCTTGTCCTAATACTTCGCTGAACTGTTGTGCTGTAATTTACCTGAGCTCTTGCAGCACAACACCGATTACACTGCCTACTCCGATTGTCGGGCTATAGCGTGTGGTATGTATGTACGAGTATATAACTTTTAGGGTTCCGTATCCCTATTACTAAGCCTACGCCGCCGTCTGTCTGTCTGTCCGTCCGTCTGTCTGTCTGAGGGCTGTATCTCTTGAACCGTAATAGGTAGCCCGTTGAAATTTTCACAGTATATGTGTTATTATGGCCGATATAACAAGAAATAATAAAAATAAGAAAAAGTAAAAAAATTCACGGGGTTCCCTTTACAAGAAACTAAAAAAATTATGTGCGCCATCTACCGAAAACAGTATGAAGCATTTTAACTAATCCATGGCTGGCGTGAGTGGCGCTGACCATGACATGGCGATACAGAACCCTCGGTGCGCGAGTTCGACTCGCACTTGGCCGGTTTTTACCTGCAAAAATTTGGTCTTGGCCTACTGTCGCTCGCTTGTTTGGAAAGTTCTATAGTGGTGTTCCTACACTAATATGCCCCTTACCAAGTTGTTTGTTGACACATACATAACATATACATTTAAGCCAAAATATATCGAAAGAAATCTTACGAAAACCTTATCACTTCTTCCTATCTACACACCATTGGCACAAGTGTACGTATATCTTCGCCTGGAAGCTAAAATCTAGACGCGCTATCGGCGATCTAACCTGAATACGATGGATTTCGATCGGGCATGCCTCGTTTAACGTTAAAAGCCCGGGCTAGGAGCCAAAAACGTGCCAGTACGTAAATTGGAAAGATATTCACAATATATTTACTTTTCTGATTAAATTTGTTTCTTTAGTGGGCTAATTTTATTTATTTGAATTCATAGTACTTGATGAAATTTATAATAAATTGGGTTTCATTTTTAGGTACTTATAACTTTTATTCATAATTTTTCGTTTTAATTTAATTTAATTTTAAAGGTTAAGTATTGGGATTCAATAAAATTGACCCAATAGGTATTATTTTACGTTGTCCAAGTTCCGACATTATTTATATAGATTATTATTTTTATTTTATTAACACATGTATTTACAATAATTTTACATATAATAAACTATACCTAAAATATACAAAAATTATATATAAAATTATTATAAAATAAATGGAGTTTCCACCACCGGCGGCGGGGCGAGCCCAAGCTACCGATGCGATGGTCGGGTCCTAAAGAGAGGAACCTCCGGACGATGCGTGCAGTGTCGAGCAGGGCTACCTTCTGGATCTGGCCCTTGACCCAACCACTCAGCGAGAGCCTCTCAAGGTGATCGTCGAGGCTCTTCGCTATCAGCCCATGCGCCGAAACGACTATGGGCACAACGATCGTCGAGTCGACGGGCCACATTTTGGTAACCTCGTGCTTGCAGATCCAGATACTTTAACATCTTCTCTGCTTCTTTATTATTTTATTATTAGCATTCATTAGTGTACGTATGTTTCCTAACGAGGTTTATTTTTTCAGCGGAGAAATAAAAATAAAGAAAAAACGAAACGTAGTATCCTTATATATTTTCGGCATTCTACACTATAACGGTTTGTTTAATAATCTGTAGGTTTATATTTACATATGAACTATTTTCGTTCCAAGCTAACGACACTGTAGGCAAGAGCTAACTCCCAAATTACCCGAAGTCGGAAGCTGCGACTCGGCACAGAAGCGTTCTACTCAGTATCTTGATCTTCTATAAATCTCCCGCAGTATTTAAACATGCCTCATTTACCGCCGAAATGTTATTAAACTTGGGAGTGTGCCAGGGGAGAGTGAGCGGACCTACTTTATAGCGAATATACACAAACTCAGAAACTGTTTTATGGGTTAACATGATGGTAATTATAGCTTAATTTTTGCGTGAATTGAAGTATATATTACTCGAAACTCTACTATTATTAAATGCAGTTTGTATCTGTATGTCTGTCGTCTTTTTATTCTGTTTAACACTCTTAAAATCACTACCTACGCTACGCCAGCTTTATGATCTTAGTTATTTTCTGGTAGTCTCCAGCACTGGGATTCATAAAGATTAACGGGAGTTTATTCCTTTTCTACCTCTCTCTCTCGCTTCACTCCCACCCTCGCCATCTTGCTCTCACACTTCTGTTTTGCGTGAGTTCACCTTTCGAAAGTGAGTCTGTGGTCAGGGCTGATTTATTCTAGTAACCTGTCCTTTCAGTCAGTCAGTCAGCGTCTAAGCGTCCACTGCTCGACATACGCCTCTCCAATTTTCCTCCAGTCCGCCCGGCCTTCAGCGGAACTGAGCCACTGCTTGTCGCCCCACTTGGCGGGTGGTCTTCCCACGCTCCGTTTTCAAGTTCACGGTCGCCAGTGTAGGACACAGTTACTCCAAGAGTCATCGTCTCTTTGACTAACGTGCCCAGCCCACTGATCTTAGCCATTCCTGTCCTATCTTTATAATGACATTATTCCAAGGAACAGTAGACTCACACTTTTAAATCTCGAAGTAGCGTTTGATTTTGAACACCAGACATCTCAGATGAGAAACTGGCGTCTTACCATTGCCGGCCACTCTACTGTGTAAATATATACTATATAATTGCGCTACGTACGCTAGCAAGAAAGGCTAGTAGTATGAATTATGCCAGAAGTATACGTATTATGAATTTATTGCGACACAAATACATTTAGACGGCAAAGATGCACAGTTTCCTATGAAAGTGGAGACACAATTATACAACTCCGTCGTACGTATCGGTTTGCGAAGCGCCCTTTCGAGTACTGCGAACGGCAAATAATCATGAATTAGACAAAGTTCTTTATATGTATATCGACGATTAGAACCGAATGTTTGTTACTGAGCTTGAAGCACGTTAAGGGATCTTTTCTCGTAATTTATTATCACACATGTGATACATTTGGCTCGGAGTATCATAACAAACTCGTAAGAATCGTAACGAATGGCAGCCTAATTGGTCGACTTTCGTATAACTTGTTTGTGAGCATTTTACTTCATTCCCTGTCTACTTACTTACGTGCGGATACAATTCGGTATTTTTATCGATGACTTTTAAGGATCGCGAATCATTTTAACAATCCACATCTTGCGAGATTTAATTTCAATTAGTTACCTGTTCAACGTCGTTGGCCAGGCGAAACTGGGACCACCCGTACGCGAAAGCAGCGGTATATAAGTAAAACATGTAGTAAAGTAGGAAACATAAGAAGAAGAGGAATTTAAAAGTCCGGAAAACCGTATTTTCGAGTGTAGACTAACAGAAAGAAGTAACGGTGATATGATACACGATTACGTATGCTATAGTGCGTTAGCGGGTAGAGTAACAGAAAATAACAGACAGATCAGAACAACAGACAGATCAAAACAACAAAAAGATCTGAACAACAGAGAGATTAGAACAACATAAAGATCTGAACAACAGACAGGTCAGATAAGACAGATCAGAACAATAGAGAGAACAGAACAACAGGCAGATCAGAACAACAGACAGATTAGAACAACAAACATAATAGAACAACAGGCAGATTAGAACAACATAAAGGTCAGAACAACAACAGACAGATCAGAACAATCGAACAGATTATAAACTGTTCTTCAATCTTGATAAACCGATGAAACAGTGATAATATTTTGTCACTCTTACGTATATTTTATTTATTTTTACATCCCGGCCGGAACCGGACACACAAGTCAGTAACTGCTCAATGTCAGCAGATATCCATCAGTGACGCGCGAAGTCATCACCATTTCCGGCCATCTGTAGGTCTATCTAGACCGAAATCCGAGAATCAGCTGGACACATCTCGGAGGAAGTGCGTCTAATAATATATTATTTGTATTATTATAATAAGCGCTGTAAGTCGGGCCTCTACTCTCGAGAGATGTGCGAGGCAAATGAAAACGAATGAGGAACACGGCGGCAATGAGAGCAACGCACGCACAGGGAAGACACTGAGGGATTATCGAGGGAATATGCTATGCGTTGGTACGTTGTACGATTATAGAAACACTGCATAAATAAACGCTTGACTAGGTACGATTAGTACCTCAATTTTATTAACTCATTGACAACTTGATACTTCAAGTATCTTAATATTAATAAATAATTTTATTTTTGACAATTATTCTACATAGCGCTAGCGGTATGTTTAATATACTAACATAATTATGTTGATACAAATTACGTAAAGTTTGGCACAAAGGCTCTTTACACCTGATACACTTAATGAATAAGTCCTTGTAGTCAGAACTCTCAACAAAATTGTTAATCTTGCTCTGAATTTTTTTTCTAATGTAAGCTTGAAACAAATTTTGTTCTACCTCTCATGCTCTCCAGATTAAAGAGATTATCCAAATACTTAATCTGTGTCCAAAGTATTTGATTCTATTTTTATTGGTTTTTAATTACAGTACAGTACAGTGCGTGCATTGTATGTAATGTACTTGTATGGTAAGTTTTCGACAAAGCATTCGTTTTCGAACACGCACGAAAGTAGCATCTATCTGCCTTGGCGCGTGGCCAACGTCTTGTGAGATGATTAACTTGCGGAGTGGACGCAACCGTGAGTGAGTTCATGCAACTACGGGCAGAAGGACACGGAGACAGACGAACGGACGGTCTGTCAGTCATATTATGTCACTTTTTTTTTTTTTTTTTTATGCAATCCTGCATGGACAGCTGAGTCAGAGGGGCCAGAGCGAATGTCAATATCAAAAACCTACAAGAAGGTGCCATACCGGAGAGAAGTAAAGTAAAATAATTTATTGAATATTAATGTAGGTACATTAAAGGTACTGTCACCTCCACTAGTCCTTAGACTGTGCCACAGAGGACAGCGCTGCAGCGGGTAGTATAGTTTTTACTAGGTTTTTACACTGGTATAGTTGGAGTAGATCATAAAGCACAGGTTAATATTAAGTGAACTTACACCTATTGCATCTTTGCTTACATCTATTGCATCTTTGCTTACATCTATTGCTTCTTTGCTTAGATCTATTGCTTCTTTGCTTACATCTATTGCATCTTTGCTTACATCTATTGCATCTTTGCTTACATCTATTGCTTCTTTGCTTAGATCTATTGCTTATTTGCTTACATCTATTGCGTCTTTGCTTACATCTATTGCTTCTTTGCTTAGATCTATTGCTTCTTTGCTTACATCTATTGTATCTTTGCTTACATCTATTGGATCTTTGCTTACACCTATTGCATCTTTGCTTACATCTATTCCATCTTTGCTTACATCTATTGCTTCTTTGCTTAGATCTATTGCTTCTTTGCTTAGATCTATAGCATCTTTGCTTACATCTATTGCATCTTTGCTTACATCTATTGCTTCTTTGCTTAGATCTATTGCATCTTTGCTTACATCTATTGCTTCTTTGCTTAGATCTATTGCTTCTTTGCTTACATCTATTGCTTCTTTGCTTAGATCTATAGCATCTTTGCTTACATCTATTGCATCTTTGCTTACATTTATTGCTTCTTTGCTTACATCTATTGCATCTTTGCTTACATCTATTGCTTCTTTGCTTACATCTATTGCTTCTTTGCTTAGATCTATTGCTTCTTTGCTTAGATCTATTGCTTCTTTGCTTACATCTATTGCTTCTTTGCTTAGATCTATTGATTCTTTACTTAGATCTATTGCTTCTTTGCTTAGATCTATTGCTTCTTTGCTTACATCTATTGCATCTTTGCTTACATCTATTGCTTCTTTGCGTAGATCTATTGCTTCTTTGCTTACATCTATTGCTTCTTTGCTTACATCTATTGCTTCTTTGATTACATCTATTGCTTCTTTGCTTAGATCTATTGCTTCTTTGCTTACATCTATTGCATCTTTGCTTACATCTATTGCTTCTTTGCTTAGATCTATTGCATCTTTGCTTACATCTATTGCTTCTTTGCTTACATCTATTGCTTCTTTGCTTAGATCTATTGCTTCTTTGCTTACATCAATTGCATCTTTGGTTAGATCTATTGCTTCTTTGCATACATCTATTGCTTCTTTACTTAGATCTATTGCTTCTTTGCTTAGATCTATTGCTTCTTTGCTTAGATCTATTGCTTCTTTGCTTACATCTATTGCATCTTTGCTTACATCTATTGCTTCTTTGCTTAGATCTATTGCTTCTTTGCTTAGATCTATTGCTTCTTTGCTTAGATCTATTGCTTCTTTGCTTACATCTATTGCATCTTTGCTTACATCTATTGCTTCTTTGCTTACATCTATTGCTTCTTTGCTTAGATCTATTGCTTCTTTGCTTACATCAATTGCATCTTTGGTTAGATCTATTGCTTCTTTGCATACATCTATTGCTTCTTTACTTAGATCTATTGCTTCTTTGCTTAGATCTATTGCTTCTTTGCTTACATCTATTGCATCTTTGCTTACATCTATTGCTTCTTTGCTTAGATCTATTGCTTCTTTGCTTAGATCTATTGCTTCTTTGCATACATCTATTGCTTCTTTACTTAGATCTATTGCTTCTTTGCTTACATCTATTGAATCTTTGCTTACATCTATTGCTTCTTTGTTTAGACCTATTGCTTCTTTGCTTACATCTATTGCATCTTTGCTTACATCTATTGCTTCTTTGCTTACATCTATTGCTTCTTTGCTTACATATATTGCTTCTTTACTTAGATCTATTGCTTCTTTGCTTACATACATAATAAAAATAGATATTTACAAATATATAATTTAAAATGTTGTTCTCTGACGACGAAAAACGTCGAAATATAAGATGAAAATATGTGTTTTTGTATTGTGTACAAAATATATATTATGAAAATATGTAATGGTCTTCCGAGAGTCAGCTATAGTTAGTTTAGCGTGACTGTAAAATCAACCTTAGTCGTAACAAGGCTGTAATAACCAACCAATTTATTTTCGCCAGAATCAACCCGTCTTGAGTTTTATTTCAAAAATAACAAATTGTTTTTTCTGGAGCACATTGCTATTCAAAAGCTTGTTTTTATTTCGTCACTAGCTCTAGCAGGCGGCACCGCTCGCGGCATTGTTGGATTTGGGGTTAAATATAATATTCTTCTATACGTTATTTTTAGAGGACGATTTTTTAGCGTTTTTTACATTTAGTATTTGTAGGTTAAATTGTAATTAATTAGTTTTATTTATTTTGAACTAAAGTTGTTGCTTATAAGATTTAATTTCCTTATATTAAAATTATAATTTTTGTTCAATTAAAAGAGTTTTAAAATATAATTATTGGTAATTTATTCATGGATAAAATATTTTCAAACCAAAAAAGTACCTTTTTTTTATTCTAAGCGCGACATGTGGCGCCTAGCCACCCATAAGGTGACTAACGACGCCCATGGACATTCGGTCGTACGCGGGAGTTGCGAATGCCATGCCGGCCTGACAGGTTCCCATTCACACCTCTCTTGAAGGACCCGAGACTATACTTGGGGGGAAATATGTGGGCAGGGAGAGCGTTCCAGAGTTTACCAGTTCTGTGGAGGAAACATCTGCAGAACCGATTGGTACGCATCCGTGGTAAGTCTAGCGTATAGGGATGCATTCCCTGCCCAGTGCGCGTTGTGCGGAGGTGGAAAGGGGACGGCGGGATCGCGTTAAACAGCTCCTCCGAGCATTCCCCATGGAATAAGCGATAGAACACACTTAGGGCGCCGACATCCCTCCGAAGCTGCTGTGGTTCTAGATCGCCGGACACGTCGGAGTCACCCACTAGTCGCACGGCTCGACGCTGGATCGAGTCCAAAGGCGCAAGCTGTTATTTGGCTGAGCCATGCCACAAGTGCGAGCAGTACTCCAAGCAGGACCTAATCTGCGATTTATACAAAAGCAGTCTACAATAATTTATACAATAAATTAAGTATTCTAATTAATAGAATATAATAGAAAGACGAATCGAAAGAATTTTAATAATATCGTTAAGAAGTCGAATCGAAATTGAAATCTGCTGGCATTGTATTGTATTGTATTGTTTATTGATCATTCATATGGCAGTTAGACTGCGCTCGAACTGGTCACAAGATCAAATTGTGACAAGTTCGATTACACCCACGAAGAAGAACCGACAAGAAACTTCGCAGGGTATTTTTTTAAACATATTTTTACAAGTATTTAGTGACTAGCCACATAATAACACCGCCCATAGTCTTTGTCAGCCTCGGTAGCTCAGTGGTGCGGTCGGTCGCTTGGATGGGTGACCGCTCGACCGTTGGAGGCTGACTGTGGTTCGGATTCCACGTTAAACTGTAGGTCCGTTCCCTTCTTACCTTACTAGGTGGTAGGGTTTATCCCGCCCGGGTTGTTACCACCGCACTGAAAGTAGGTGAAACGATGGCACAGCGAAAACTGAATGTAATTTAGTTAAACACCCGTTATAAATTTTTTTTTTAATTGTTAACTGTCACAGACAGACAGAATTTGCACTTTAAAATTGTTAACTGTCACAGACAGACAGAATTTGCACTTTATAATAACGCATAGAATAGAAGAAGACCGATGTATTTCTAGAGCTCGTAGAAAGTTGTTTCAATTCGCAAGTTTGTTTTTATTTAGTTCCGAACTGACGAATTACCATCGCGCAGTTGATTACAACTTGTTTACTGTATTGAGCCGCGCGCGCGTGAAATTACTCTAACTTTTAATTTGCATTCTTGAAATTGTATTCGGCGGCGTTTCCACAGCCCTTTTGCGTACTACGTAAATCGGAGAATTCGCTTCTAGGAGAGCGATGACACTTTTGAGTATGAAATACTTTTTAGGCTTCTAAAAAGTTTTACTAACTAGCTTTTGCCCGCGGCTTCGCTCGCGTGAGATTCCTATTTAAAAAGAAGAAAGTGAGTAAGCTCGCTACCGTTATTTCGGCGCGCGGAACAAAACGGTTTGTATGAGAGCCACATCTTAGCGTCACCGAAACTGAATTTTAGTCCCATATAGTTAAAGGGGCTTGTACAAAGTGTCATCGATTTCGGATGATCGGTTGAAGAGTTATGGAGGAACATACATACATAGATAAAATATTTCTAAAAAGAGCTTTAGTATCATACACAGAGTCTGCAAACTCAGTATCTCATAAAACAAAGTAACTTACTCCATGACCATCTCTTACAGATTTATTATTAGTATTGATGATTAATTATTATGGTTTCAGTTAGAACAAAAAAAAATGAAATTAAAATTAATAATTAATATTATTAAAACAAAATTAAACAATACAAAAGATGAGACAAAGACGCACAGGAGTAAGCAAATGCGGACTGATGAATCATACACAGATTATAAGTAATTTATTCCAGCCAACCTTTGTTTACGTGATGAGCCAACTTATAAAGAAAATAATGTTTTGCACATATACATACATACATTTACTACCATACATATACATAATAGGACATAATAAAAAATATAACATCACATATATTATTGCGATAGAAGTAGCTGTGACGCTCCATAATCAGGGATCGGAATAGGTAGAGTATAAATACCTAATGTTGGCGAGATGACATACATACATACATACATATCACACACGCTGAATCCCGATAATCGGGGTAAGCAGAGTAATCGGTGTTGTGCTGCAAGTACTCTGGTCAATTACAGCACAACACCGACCACCACGTTTCGCAAAGTATTCGAACAAGATTAAATCGATCAAGCAGCAAGTAAGGCTCGAAGACCCACCTGCTACATGACTCGGTGGAAGTACCGTGCCAAGGTGAGAGGTGGCGAGGCTGTCGCTCTTTAGCACGGCATCTTGTCCTTATCCCTTAGTCGCCTTTTACGACATGCATGGGGAGAGATGCAGTGGGGATATTCTTTTTAAGTACCGGCCCCACACGGTACCATGGTACCATGGCAAGATGACAAGGTGGTTAAAACCACCTCTTCCGGGAATTCTGAGAAATTCCCTGGAATTCCGGGATTTGAAAAATATATCATTTATTCTTTATTTTTTATTCATCATTCACTACGCTTGAATTTGTCCTGTTTAGTTTTTACAATCCGGTTCGATTACACCCACAAAGAAGAGCCGGCAAGAAACTTCGCAGGGTAATTTTTTTAACGTCTTCGATTACAATACATTGTGACCAACTACACAATAGACACCGCTTACAGTGTTACGATACAGTTTGAGAGCTAGAATAACTATAATTTAAGCTTGATAATTCTGACCACATAACATCAAAAGTAAAAGTAAAAGTATAAATAAAATCAGGTGTATAGAGTCTTTGTCAGAATCCTTGTAGTGATATAGGTTTTCAAATCCCGGAATTCCCGGCAATTTTTAAGAATTCCCGAAAGAGGTGGTTTTAACCACTCCATGTTATGCCTTCTCGCCGACAATAGGTATTTATACTCTATCTATTCCGATCCCTGTTCATAAAATGCATGCCATAATTTGGTACTAATGATTGTCAATTCCGCTGTCGGTTAACGTAATAGGTCGATCGCGTCGCCGGGGTAGGGTATGTAATAACGTTAAATTAACAAGAAAACAATATTCAAATAGGAGGGAAAAAAAACTCGCTGCTACGACCCTTTATATTAAGAAAACAATATTCTTTTTGAAATGAAGAGGCTTAAAAATTATATTTTTTCTCTGAACTTCCGAACTTGTTTCTAAATCAGATATTATAAAAATATTGTATAGTTATCATTGGGACGTTATGTTGATATCATTATTATTCCTTTATTTACACGTTTTTTCTTATATTTATTTTACATGTTTACAAGTAACTTAATCTAAAATTTATATAAAAATAAACGGAGTTTCTACCACCGGCGGCGCGGCGGAGGGGCGAACCCAGGCTACCGATGGTCGGGTCCCAAAGAGAGAAACCTCCGGACGATGCGCACAGTGTCAAACAGGACTGCCTTTTCGATCTAACCCTTGACCCAACCACTCAGCGAGAGCCTCTCAAGGTGGTCGTCGAGGCTCTTCGCTATCAGCCCATGCGCCGATACGACTATGGCATTTATAAAAACAATTATTATTATTATTTTTTATAGAAAGCGCATCATGTGGCGTCTAGCCACCCATAAGGTGTCTAAGGACGCCCATGGACTTTCGGTCCTACGGGGGTTGCGAATGTCATGCCGGCCCGATAGGTGCCTATCTTGAAGGACCTCAGACTGTACTTGCAGGGAAATATGTCGGTAGGGAGAGCGTTCCAGAGTTGATTTGAGTGAACACGTAGAGATTGAAATATATTGTGAAAATATTCTACCGTCCAGTACGGTGGTACCAAGCCAAGGGAATGCACACAACGATTTTTATTTTTCTGCAAAGTTTTTTTTAATGGAAACTGACACGGTTGGCTACATCACACACATCCGTGATGTCAGTCCATAACACCTTGGTGAACTAGGCGCCATGCCAGTGCTTCCCTTCGTTCGTGCCGGCTACACTGAACTGGGTTGGAAACACGTCCATGTAAATGGACGTTTCGGCCATAACCTATTTATATATATATACCTTTCATTCAATGCGGTGGTACCAACCAGGGCAGGTTAAACACTACCACCCAGTATAAGGTAAGAAGGGAAGGAACCCTTTTTTTTATGGAAACTGACACGGTTGGCTACATCACCTACCTAAAACATCCGTGATGTCAGCCCATAACACCGGGTGAACTTGGTGCCACGTCAGTGCTTCCCTTAGGTCGTGCCGGCTACACTGAACTGGACGGAAAACACAAACTATTTACATAGCCGTTTCGACCGACCTTTCATTCAGTGCGGTGGTACCAACCCGGGCGGGTTAAACCCTACCACCTAGTAATATAAGAAGGGAGTCATATCCCTTAGTCGCCTTTTATGACATACACGGAGAGAGATGCAGTGGGGCTATTCTTTTAAAGTACCGGCCCCACACGGTACCTACACAGTTTTACGTAGAATTCTAATCACAGCCAGCATGTAACGGTCGAGCGGTCACCCATCCAAGTACTGATCGCTTACAGGCGAGCTTATGATCATGTCCGACAGTCGATCGACCGCACCACTGAGCTACAGAGGCTGACAAGTACGTACGCTCTGACGTACTGAATTCGTCCGCAAAGCTGGAACCGCTCGGTGGCGCTGCCGGCGCTCTCAATATTCATTGAATCCGAATCTGTCGCGACGGATCTGCGGGCAATTTCGCTGCCCTAGTTGTTTAGTTAAGGAAACTTTTACTTATCACTGTATGTTGACAATTTTGGTCAAAATGATTTATTTTTTATTTTTAAAATGTATTTTTTTTAACTGTCAAATATAGTTAACTGTAATAATAATTGATTTAACGCATTTGAAAAAAAAGAGGTGTTCTTCAAGAGAGACCTGAATAGGCATGTGTTAGGCCGGCGTGGCATTCGCAACATCCGCGTGCGGCCGAATGTCCGTGGGCGTCGTTAGACACCTTATGGGTGGCTCGGCACCACATTTCGCGCTTTCTATATAAAAAATAATAAAATATGTATAAAGGTATAATATATTTGCTTAGGATGAAATTTTGTTTTTATATAGTCTTTTATTTTAAGTTTCTCTAGATAGGTATCATCCCTGCGAAAATCCGTTTTCACAAAAGAAAAAAAAATTCACAATGGAATGTAGTGCCATCTGTTGTACGCCGCCGTTCGCTCGGTGGGTGTGTTAGAAATATTTCACATATTTTACTACCTATATACGGGATGTATCAGGATAGGTTTGAGAAACTTCAGGAATAGAAAGTACTCATTATTCGAAGAAAAAAATCCTTATCACTCAAATCTAAATTCCGTTGTTTTTTTTTTTGTCATACAAAAGTTGAAAATTGTAATAAAAACTCGATGGACAGTGAGACTGGGGAGTGCAGTGAACTAATTCAGTCCTCTTTTTCTTTTGAGGTCATTGATCTTTCAGTGTTTAGAATTTACCTACACGCAGTTCAATTGTACTAGTTATGTATGCAACCTACGCATTTTTATTCATGAGTTAGATTTATTTTTTATTTAATAAAGGCGGACGTTAACCATCCACCAAATCTTGAAGAATAGATTTTCACCAAAAAGGATTGTAAAATGATTGAATCTGGGAAAAAGTTTCAGAGCCTTTCGTCTTCAAATATGGGCCCCTTTCGAACCCCGAAGTTTCGAAAACCTATCCTGATACACCCTGTATATTTTTGGCATATACATAAACTGCCAAACTTCAGCGATGAGCAAATACGCCCTTAAAGATTAGCCATAAACAAGAGACTTAGAGACTTGGCACCAATTTGTATTGGTTCCAACTATCGTCTTTGTAATTCTTGATTTTTTGCATATGATGTCGTTTTTGTTACGAAAATAATACTTGTAACTGTAGACGAAATTATAAGGCGTTTCATGATCAAAAGCATTTGTTGGCAACGTTTAATTTTTTTGGCTCAACATTCCAGAATCTTTATTTCATAGTGCAACAACATGTTACCCTAAAGTCATCAAAACGTTGAAATTGAACCAAAACTATCATCTTCTAGGTCACAGCATGAAATTAAGAGGACGTGATATCTGGGAACGTTCATATCTGACTAGATATTTTGAATTAAATTTTTTTATATTATAAGCACTAATTTATAAATTTGGTTAAGTGAAATCCTCGACAAGGAACCAATTTACGATTTAAATCGACCAAAGTTGGTAATGCTTTAGGCATTCAGGCCTTTAACTGATTTTAAAAACTTTGAGGAGCGATTGTTCCTACAACATAAGCGGTGTTTTATTTTTATTAAATTCGTTGGTTGGAGGCTTACCGTGGTTCGGAATCCACGTAAAATGTAGGTCCCTTCCCTTCTTAACTTTTTTTTTTATTGAAAGCTCGACGCCTCGACATATGGCGCCGAGCCAACCATAAGGTGCCTAACGACGCACATGGACATTCGATCGTATGCGGGGGTTGCGAATGCCATGCCGGCCAGACAGGTGCCCATTCACGCCTTTTTTGAAGGTAACGCTTATGTACTTGTCAATGTATGTTTACTAGGTGGTAGGGTTTAACCTATTGGTACCGCCTCATTGAATTAATGGTCGGTCGAAGTGGCTATGTGAATAGTTCGCGTTTTCCGTTTAGTTCAGTGTGAACGGCACGACCGAAGGGAAGCACTGTCATGGCGCCTAGTTCACCCGGTGTTATGGGCTGACATCACGAATGTTGTAGGTGATGCAGCCAACTGCGTCAGTTTCCATAAAGATTTTCTCAGATGTACTGTACGTATGTATATATTTATTTATATGTATGTCTCTTTGAACCTGTAAGTATTGTCATGCATGTATGTAATTGTATGTTAAATGTGTAATAATTGTATAATTATTTTTTTATATTTAAATCCTACTTCATTAAATTTTTCGCTCTACCATCTACCTTAATCACAATACCAGGAATGACTGGTAGAGAATGCCTTTAGGCATTAAGTCCGCCTTTTCATCACTTTTTTTGTGCAATACTTTAATTTCATTTCATTTCAAAAATAAATCAGAAATTTATGCTAAAATAAAAAAAAAATATTTTCTTCGACAACGGCTAAAACCTTATCCCGCATTTAGATCAGCCAAAGGATGCTTGTCCTTCCTTCCTTCCTTACCTATAATAAAATCCAACGTCTGCTTTCTGTCTGAGTGTCTGTCTGTCTGTCCGCTTATAACTCGAGAACCACTGAACCGATTTTAATAAAACAAAATTCAACGGATAGCTTGATTCTTCCCATCAACTATAGGCTACTTACTATCACGCTAAATAGCTTATGAGGTTAGCAGTGAAGTGAAATATGAGAGCGGGCGGAGCCGCGGGCACAGCTTGTTTAAAATAAATCAACAAGTGCGAGTCGAACTCGTGCACTGAGCGTTCCGTATCGCCATGTCATGGTCAGCGCTGCTTCATACTGTTTTCGGTAGATTTCTTGTATGGGAACCCCGGTGAATTTTTTGCTTTTTAGAGACAGACAGACGGCGTAGGCTTAGTAATAGGGTCCTGTACGACGGATAAGGAAACCCTAATAAATAAAACTACACAGATCTTGTCAACGCTCGTGCGACAGAATGCTTACTACTTGTGTATTTCATTTCGATTTTGTTACGTAAACGTTGTTCTAGATTTGCGGCGCCAGTACACCTGATACTAGAAGATTGGAAAACTTTTGAGAGCGGCCAACAGTCTACGGGAATAACCGGCAACGGGAGTATTCTGTTAGTGGCTGTCATACATAGCGTCACGACTGTTTCCCGGTGGCGTATTGTATTGTATTGTATTGTTTATTGATCATTCATAATATGGCAGTTAGACTGCTCTCGTACTTCTCACAATTTGTTCTATCCGGTTCGATTACACCCACGAAGAAGAAACGACAAGAAACTTCGCAGGGTATTTTTTTATACATATTTTTACAAGTATTTAGTGACTAGCCACATAATAACACCACCCACAGTCTATCGAAAACACAGCTTGAGAGCAAGATTAACAATTTTGCTGAGAGTTCAGACTACAAAGACTTATTAATTAAGTGAATCAGGTGTAAAGAGCATTTGTCAAACTTTGATACGTAATTTGTATTAACATAATTATGTTAGTATATTAAACATAGTACGAGTAGGTACAATGAATGAAGTATAATTTTATTGTAAAAAATAAAAAATAAAAATATACTTATGAATATTAAGATATTAAGATAAGGTAGGCAGAGACAACGGATCTCCACGTGCCACGATCCTGACACACCTCTGTCGCCTTTTCCACTCTCATAATGTTCTTCATGCATGCTTGTCGGTTACTAGTACTACACACGCACTTGACCCTTTTTGAGCACATGCTTGATCTTGTCCAGGTGCGGTCCAGGCCCAACGTGCGTCTAGCTGGGGCGACCCTTCCTCCTGACTCTTCCACTCATATTCACTCCATAAATCACTTCTATCAATAATCAATCAGCAATAATCTAAGCGATTATTGCTAAAAACTAAAAAAAACGCGAAATGAAGGGAAGCACTGACATGGCACCTAGTTCACCCGGTGTTATGGGCTGACATCACGGATGTTGTAGGTGATGTAGCCAACCGTGTCAAGTTGCCATAAAAAAAAAATATTCCCAACAGATTTACTAATGTCGTTAGACGCTAACAAACAAAGTCAAATATTAAGTGCGAGTCGTACTCGCGCACCGAGGGTTCCGTATCGCCATGCCATGGTCAGCGCCACTCACGATGGCGTGTTTTATGAAATGCTTCATATTAGTTAAAAATCATGATTTGTCAAAATGCTTCGTACTGTTTTCGGTAGATGGCGTGCATACACTTTTTAGTTTCTTGTATCCCCGTGAATTTTTTACTTTTTCTTATTTTTATTATTTTTTGTTATTTCTGTGAAAATTTCAACGGTCTACCTATTACGGTTCAAGAGATACAGCCCTCGGACAGACAGACGGACAGACAGACAGACAGACAGACAGACAGACGGCGTAGGCTTAGGAATGGGATCCCGTACGACTGATACGGAGGCCTGAAAATCTGCGCCATTTTATAACGACGACCGAAGGAAGAAACTGAATTCGAGCCCAGCAGACCCCTTGGTCCCAAAATCGACAGAGTCCGTTGGGAATATCACCTTGAAATAGCGGCTCGAAACACAGGATTCGCAGAAGTATACTTCAAGATACGAAGTGGAACCACAGAATAGATATTAGTACTGGCGTACAGAAGCATCTCTGTACAAACACTCACAAAGAAATAGCTACTCTGCGACGACGCGATAAAGTACAAATTGACTCGCACAGAGCTGCATGCCCAACCACGATAACCACCTACATTTCGCTTCTCTTTCTGTCGCGTAACTCTATCTCGAAAGCACGTCGTTCAGCGCGTGTAAGGGCTTTGTCTTTTTGTGAGGAATAAAATGAAGATGATACCTACCAACGATACGATATTTAGCTACGGAAAATTCATGCGAACAAATTCATGCATGCGTTAGCGTCACAATTAGTTTCTCATATGGAAGCGTGCAACCTTCAAGTGATATTTTTGTTTGATCAATCAATTTGATGATCATGTACAAAGTACCTATTGTCTTACTTTAACGCACTTTATTGTTGGATTTTTTTTATGAAAGCCAACATGGGTGGCCGTGCCGGGCGACCAAATTGTTGTTGTTTATTTATCATCTCTTGAAGTACACTGCGCTCAGATTAGTCATATTTACATTGTAACATTCCGCCAGTTCGATTATCATAGCGAAGAAGAACTAACAAGAAACTTCACTGGAATTTGGAACAGTCCGCAAATCTGCTGGCATGGCACCTAACTGAGCGTGGTTTCGCGACCAGAGGTGATTTTGGCTCTGTCGACTGCACAATTCAATTCAATTATTGAATGGTCTTTTTGGTATATTTGTACACCTATACAGGTCAAATTGTATAAACAAATTTCTTATTATTCTAATTCGATCCAAGCAAAAATAGGCCATATCGTCAAAACATAGAAGATTTAAAATGCACAAAATATGTAAATACTACAAGTGTAACACATTAAAATCAAACATGTCATTGAACAAAAAGGTCAAAAGAAAAAGTCAATAGAACAACAAAATGAATTTAAAATGTCATACTTACTTATTACTATTATGAATATATTACAAAAGTCATACTTAATAGATAACAAATCATTAACAACAACAACAAATGATTAACAAATCAAGTCTTTAAAAATATAATCGGTCAAATAATAAGACAAATCAATAAAAACATTAATAATTAAACCATTTTAAGTGCATTAGTCGCGACGAGTTAACTAATATTGAAAAATAAGAACAATATTTACAAAATCATTTACTAAATGTAAACTAATTCGTGCCGAGAGGGCACAGCCGGCCACCCATGTTGGTCTACATAAAAAATCAAATCAAATCAAATATATTAATTTTTCAATTCTCATATTTGACATACGTACAAATAATTTAGATATCTTCTTTGTTTCGCGTTCACACCCTTTCATTATAAAATTAAATAATATTTTTTACAATATTTATAAAATCTAAGGACTTATACACTGTGTAAAGTAAAATAAAAAAACAAATTATGAAATGATTTTTTTTTTAATGGGTATTAATTTTAATTTTATATCATTCTTATTAGGCTGTTATCTGCTAAATTACAATTACAAAACATGTTATATTGCACCAGCCTGTACACGCCATTAGATATTTTCTTTGTTTCGCGTTCACACCGTTTCGCTACACCTTCTATAAAGCATTCTCCTCTCGATTAACCCTAAATGTTATCCGCAAGCAGCCAACAAGTAGCCCAAGTTCAAATACTTGGCTTATTACTTGGAAACGAGTTTAGCTCTCATGAGGACTTAAGGGTTAGGAACAATAATGTATTTTAAATTGTTGTTTACAAAATGTCTTGAGGTAGAGATAAAGTGATGTCGCAGCGATTTATAAAGTTATTTCATTTATTTATAACTTTATCACTTAAGCTTATCCGTTCACGTCCATAGGGAAGCAACAATGTTAAAACATTTAGATCTTGGCTAAAATAGCAAGAGCTGTTTTTTTAAATTTATTAATTACATTTATTCATGCTCAATTTAAATTAAATTTAAATTTCAACCTATCTACCTACCTACTACTATTCTACCTTCTACCTAATCTACCATTCAATACAATAAGAATAAAATCTTAAAATATTTGAAAATTTTATGTATTCTTATTACTTTTCATTGCGATTTTAAAACATACACACAATAAGTCAACTACCTAAGAAAACTCGTTTAGTCGGACGGAATCACGTTTAGTCGGACGTAATCACGTTTAGTCGGACGTAATCGCGTTTTGTCGGACGGAATCACGTGTAGTTGGAGGGAATCACGTTTAGTCGGACGGAATCATTCGAACGGAATCACATTTAGGCGGACGGAATCGCGTTTAGTCGGACGGAATCACGTTTAGTCGGGCGTAATCGCGTTTAGTCGGACGGAATCACGCTTAAGCGTGAGTGTTTTTGTTTGTTTGTTGTTGTTGTGTTTTGTGTTTAGTTATGGACAAATTTGTCTAAAATAGAGAAGTTTTATTTATTTATTATTATTTAAAGGCGTATTGACGTGTCAATAATAATTTGACATGTTTTATGTGTCAAATGTGAAAAATATAGCCAGTATGACTAATTACCCCTATCGGAGCCTTAAGTAGCTAGCCTCAAGATGTAACGTCAAGGCTTGACGCTTGACGCTTGACTGGGTTGACGTGTGACAAGGCGAGGGTTTCAGATCACAACACAATGCGTGTGCTATCGGAGATTTGGGTAAAAGAGACCTCACATTTCGAGAGGAAAATAGAAAAAGAAAATATGTTATTTTTGGTGTTCCGAGCACTGGTAACACTACATACACAGAGCAGCGATGGGCGGCCGTCTTACCCTAGCGATTTCTTGCTCTCTATCGGCATACATTTACAAATAATAGAGAGCCAGCAACAATAGCACATTGGTGCAATGGATCGAAGTGCGATCGTGAAAAGGAGGAAACCGGGCGCGGTCAGAACTTTGGATGGTTTGAACCGTTGAGGCTGACCGTGGTTCGGATTCCACGTAAAACTGTACGTCCATTCCCTTACTTGATACAATTGCTACCACAGCACTGAATGAAAGCTGTTGAAGCGGGTACGAGAATCGTTCGTATTTTCCGTCCAGTTCAATTTGGCTGACACTGACACGGCACCTAGTTCACTAATGTCTTATCGGCTTATATCTCGGTTGTAGTAGGCGATGTAGCCAACCGTTTCAGGCTGCATAAATAAAATAAAAAACGGGTTCATTCACAATTTATTTTTGTATCTGTACGAATCACCCTAATGAAATACTTAATAGCTATCAAACACTGAACAACTTTTCTTCTGCAAATTCTTCATTTGAGACAATCAAATTTAACTTTCTCCATTCATTTTGTGAAATATCTACACCAAAACTGTATGCAGAAAGTGAAAAAAAAAATCGTCTAAAAATAAAACGCCGCTGTAGAGCAAAATACTGAGAAGCATCTGTGAGTTTAGCACTAGCTCACTTTAATTAAACTTAATTTGAAAATTTATATTTCACATAAAATTGTCCGAATGAAATTATGCCTGATGCACCCTTTTCCACTATACCCGATACGTTGTACCGTGTGGGGCCGGTACTTTAAAAGAATAGCCCCACTGCATCTCTCCCCGTGTATGTCGTAAAAGGCGACTAAGGGATATAACTCCCTTCTTATATTACTAGGTGTTAGGGTTTAACCCGCCCGGGTTGGTACCACCGCACTGAATGAAAGGTCGGTCGAAACGGCTATGTAAATAGTTCGTGTTTTCCGTCCAGTTCAGTGCAGCCGGCACGACCGAAGGGAAGCACTGACGTGGCACCAAGTTCGTCCGGTGGTATGGGTTGACATCACGGATGTTGTAGGTGATGTAGCCAACCGTGTCAGTTTCCATAAAAAAAAAAAAAAAAAAACAGTTATCTTAACGTAAAGAGAATGGTTCAACTCTTCCTTTTACTGATCTGAGGTTCAACTTCAAAATGAGTAGGTTTAAAACAAACATTAGATACCTAATTTGATATAATCAACTCAATTCCGGCCTGTACCCAGGGCCGTCTTTGGCTATGCAGAGGCCCTTTTAGAAAGCAAAAAAAACGGCCAAGTGCGAGTCGAACTCGCGCACCGAGGAGGGTTCCGTATCGCCATATCATGGTCAGCGCCACTCACGCCATCTATGGCGTGTTTATGAAATGCTTCATATTAGTGAAAATTCATGATTAGTTAAAATGCTTCATACTCGTTTCCGTAGATGGCGCGCATACACTTTTTAGTTTCTTCTATGGGAACCCCCGTGAATTTTTTCCTTTTTCTTATTTTCATTATTTGATGTTATATCGGCCATAATAACACATATTCTGTGAAAATTTCAACGGGCCACCTATTACGGTTCAAGATATACAGCCCTTGGACAGACAGACAGACAGACGGCGTATGTTTAGTAATAGGGTCCCGTACCGGATACGGAACCTTAAAAATGTGTGAATGAAAACATCCGTATGTATGTACGTTTATTTAGTGACTTGAATATTTTAAATTTATTTAAGTATTTTTATACAGGGTGTCCCAGAAACCGACGATAATCCTTTAACAGGAGATAGGGCTGCTAATTACCTCTCAGAATATCTAATTTTAGGTTTAGTAAAAATGGCTTAGTTTTTGAGATATTGTCATTTTTGTAAAAATCCAAAATTTTCTCCCTCCGCTAATTTTTTTTAATACCACAAGTACAAAATGTAAGATTTTCTTAAATCTAGTTTTTGTCGAATATTCCTGAAAAGTAAGGCTTTCACATGGTATAATTTATTTTTTCAAGTTTAATCTTGTTTAGCTGAAAAACGACTTAAGAGCCACATGTTAAAATTTTTTCAGCCTCATCCCTTGAGTTTGGCCCTTCGCGGTGAAAAAAAAAATTACTACACTAAAGTGTCATTATGCAACAAAAATACGCCCATCTAATGTAGTTTTTAAAATGGTACATCACTTACCGATTTGCCCAATAATTTATGAGCTATTCTTTTTTAACTGCAAAAAGACCTCGGAATTTGATAATTGTTCTACAAAGTACGAATTGGAACAAAATAAACACTATTGAAGTAAATTGGTCTTTATTAACCTGTTAATGTAGATGTTCAAATTGTTTACCACCTGCACAAATGCTAGCTCGACATCTTCTCACAAATGCCCGGTTGATGCATCGAGCAAGTACTCGATGCAAGTGCAGATACGTCCACCTATGCTATGTAATAGTTTGCGTTTTCCGTCCTGTTGACTATAGTCGGCACGACCGAAGGGAAGCACTGACGTGGCACCAAGTTCACCCGGTGTTATGGGCTGACATCACGGATGTTGTAGGTGATGTAGCCAACCATGTCAGTTTACATAAAAAAAACCTGAGCTACTGCCGTAATTCTTTCTTTGAGCTCTATCAAGTTTTCCACAGGTTTCCCGAAAACTTTTTCTTTTAAATAGCCCCAATAATAAAAATCTAACGGATTTAAATACGGTGATCTAGACGTCCGGTCTATCTGTGGGGATGCAAGTGGCTAGGAGGCCAGAAGACGTCCGTTGAATTGTAGAGACTTTAAACGGGCGAATTATCTTGAGTTTCTGCAACAGGAGCTTCAGAGCCTTTTAGAAGATGTACCATTGGCCATACGGGGGTGGTTGTAAAATGATGGCTGCCCAGCCCATCACGCTAGGGAAGTGCGTAATTTTTTAGACCAAGCATATCCCCACAGATAGATCGGACGTCTAGGTCACCGGATTTAAATCCGATAGATTTTTATTATTGGGGCTATTTAAAAGAAAAAGTTTACGGGAAACCTGTGGAAAACTTGATTGATAGAGCTCAAAGAATAAATTACGGCAGTAGCTCAGGTTTTTTTTATGTAAACTGACTTGGTTGGCTACATCACCTACAACATCCGTGATGTCAGCCCATAACACCGGGTGAACTTGGTGCCACGTCAGTGCTTCCCTTCGGTCGTGCCGACTATAGTCAACTGGACGGAAAACACAAACTATTTACATAGCATAGGTGGACGTATCTGCACTTGCATCGAGTACTTGCTCGACGCATCAACCGGGCATTTGTGAGAAGATGTCGAGCTAGCATTTGTGCAGGTTGTAAACAATTTGAACATCTACTTTAACAGGTTAATAAAGACCAATTACTTCAAGTGATTATTTTATTCCAATTCGTAGTTGGTAGAACAATTATCAAATTCCGAGGTCTTTTTGCAGTTAAAAAAGAATAGCTCATAAATTATTGGGCAAATGGGTAAGTGATGTACCATTTTAAAAACTACATTAGATGGGCGTATTTTTGTTGCATAATGCCACTTTAGTGTAGTACTATTTTTTTTCACCGCGAAGGGCCAAACTCAAGGGATGAGGCTAAAAAAATTTTAACATGTGGCTCTTAAGTCGTTTTTCAGCTAAACAGGATTAAACGTGAAAAAATAAATTATACCGTGTGAAAGCCTTACTTTTCAGAAATATTTGACAAAAACTAGATTTAAGAAAATCTTACATTTGTACTTGTGGCATTAAAAAAAATGAGCTGAGGGAGAAAATTTTGGATTTTTACAAAAATGACAATATCTCAAAAACTAAGCCATTTTTACTAAACCTAAAATTAGATATTCTGAGAGGTAATTAGCAGCCCTATCTCCTGTTAAAGGATTATCGTCGGTTTCTGGGACACCCTGTATATATATTTTTTAGATTTAGTAAAATTGTTTTGTTTAAAAAATATTTTGAAATCACATCGGGTTTCCGATTTACATTCAAATTTAGAAATGTTAACGTCAATTCTTAGTAAAATACATAAACAATTTCGCTCATATTTTTCGGTGTAAACGACGACTTTGGGGTAACCTGGGCTCGTGCCCCATGTGCTCTTATGGAAAATACTGCCCTGCATGTACGTTTTCAAAACAAAACCACCGTATTTTCTATTCGTGCTTGTCCAACGCCCCAGCGAGTGCATCATAAATATATTATATTATTTTGTTCAGCTGTAATTTCTCTCCACGTGTCAACGGACCGAGCGTACGGTCGGACAGTAAAGTGGGGATCAAAGAATTTTCTTTTATGGATACTGAAACGGTTGGTCACCTACTGCATCCGTGATGTCAGCCCATAACAACTTGGTGGACTAGGTGCCGGCCGTGTGCTTCCATTCGGTCGTAAAACGCGAATTATTTACATAGGCATGTTAGTTCTATCGGAAATTATTATTATTTTTTTACAGCATCGATATAAACATTAGCAAAATTTTTAAACCAAAATCTTTCTTAAATATTCTTCCGTTGAGGAGTACTGACAGGCCTTCGTCACTCGCTCAAGGTCGCGAGTTAAATGCCTACCGCTTGGCGTAGCGGCTAATCTACAATTAACAGTGGGCTGCCGCTATCCAGCCAGACCGGGCGCGTGGCGCTTTCGAATTTAGAAAATGTCGAAATCACGTAAATATTGTGCAGTGGACGGGTGCAAAAGTCAACAGACAAATGAAAACTTGTCTTTTTTTTTCATTGCCGAGAGACGAAGAAAGGTAAGTGTTTTGTTTAGTAGCATTTTGATTTATTTCTAGTAATTTATTTATTCATATTAGTAGGAGGTCATAAATTTTAAAATTATATCATATTGCCAATAACTTTAGTTAGATGACGCCGAACAGCGTGGTGTGTATGGCCTAATTCGTATAAGGATAATAGGTACATTTTAGATGATCATTGATCATTAAATTTATTGATCAAACAAAGCTATCACTGGAAGGTTGCACGCAATGCACGCTTCGATGTGAGAAACTAATTGTGACGCTAACGCATGCATGAATTTGTTCGCATGAATTTGCCGTAGCTAAATATCGTATCGTTGGTAGCTAGAACGATAAAAGTTGGTAGGTATCATCTTCATTTTATTCCTCACAATAAGACAGCACAAAGACACAGCCCTTAGACGCGCTGAACGACGCGCTTGCGAGATAGAGTTACACGACAGAAAGAGAAGCGAAATGTAGGCGGTTATCGTGGTTAGGCATGCAGCTCTGTGCGAGTCAATTTGTACTTTATCGCGTCGTCGCAGAGTAGCTATTTCTTTGTGAGTGTTTGTACAGAGCAGCTTCTGTACGGAGTACTCTTTTCTATTCTGTGGTACTGATTAATAAAAATGCACCGAAAATTTCTGTAACATCCCTGAAAATCTAATTCTTATAAGGATACACTAGCAAACGAGAAAATAAAAACTTTATTATGAATTAATGCAAGCTTGACCCCTTTTTCAAGCTTCAACCGCCGGACTATAAAATACAGTTTGAGAGCTAGAATAACTATAATTTAATTGATAATAATTGTGACCATATAAAATCAAAATTAAAAGTAATAATAAGAAATTGTTGATACATATCGTATCAAATCGAACAGAGCTTATGACAGACAGACGGACGGATGGCCAGACAACTGGCCGATTTTATAAAAGTAGCGGCATTGCTTTGCTACGAAAACCTGAAAAAGCGCGTACAGCGCGTAAGTCAGCGTGACAAAACTTTCCACATATCTTTGTATACCGACTTTTTATGCTGGCCGGCACGCCGTTTATGTACGTACGTCGTACAGATGTGAGTACGGGGTGTCCAGTCAAGCTGATTACTCGTTGGCGACAGTTACTAATGACATTCAACCCTATTTGAATAGTTAATGTCACGAATTTTGCTCTGGTTGCATGCTGCTTTGTTTGGTGTCAGTCGCGCGAGGGTTTTTGGCAACTTTTTGATAGCCGACACGGTATCTCGGTGGAGAAAATTTTGGGTAATTACGTGAATAACATCACGCCTGTTTCTCAATGGAGTGGACAGAGATAAGATCTTCGCGTGCCACGATCCTGAAACTTCTGACGGCTCTTACACACATACATACCACACGCTGTATCCCGACAATCGGGGTAAGCAGAGTAAACGGTATTGCGCTGCAAGCACTCTCGTAAATTACAGCACCGACCACCACGCTTCGCAAAGTATTCAGACAAGATAACTATCAAGCCGTAAGTAAGGCAATTAGACCATCCTACTGCACGACTCGGTGGAAGAACTATACCAAGGTTACATATGATACATGTAGACATAAACACGGACGGTCGGGCAGACAAACAGTTAGACAGACATTCGAATAGTTAGACTGACAGATGAACAGTTGTACAGACAGACGAACAGTTGAACAGACAAATGAATAGTTGAACAGACAGATGAATAGTTGAACAGGCAGATGAACAGTTAGATATTTATCTAGACGAGCAGTTGAACAGACAGACGAATAGTTGAACAGGCAAATGAACAGTTGGATAAATAGAAGAATAGTTGAACATACAGACGAACAGTAGGACAAACAGACGAACAGTTGGACAGTCATTCGAACAGTTAGACAGTCAGACGAACAGTTGGACAGACATTCGAACAGTTAGACAGGCAGATGAGCAGTTGGACAGACATACAAACAGTTGAACAGACAGATGAATAGTTGAACAGGCAGATGAACAGTTGGATAAATAGACGAACGGTTGGACAGACAGACGAACACGTACTGGAGCGAGACGAAAATAATTCTTAGTTTATCAGAAGAAAAGTAAAAATAACTATAAATCTAGTTCACCAAAGTCGAATTCAAAATTAAATAAAAGTGACAAAGAAGAAGGCGGAAAGGAATACCTTCTCAGGATAATAGAATAGGTATAAAGAGAAGAAATTTGCGGCGAACAGAAGATACTGGAAAAATCCACAGAGACAAGCACTCCGCTCATAGCGTGAATGAAAATGAAATTTATCGCTCGTCGAGAGCATTAGTGTCAAATAATTTTAAAAATTTCTCCTCCATTCGAAATATACTTAGTTCATTTGAGTGCTGAAGTTGTTATCGGCTTGCTGGATTACGTTCAATTTGGAAATAAAATAAAATTGCACGAACCGTCAGGAATTTCATGTAATGGATGGTCTGACATCACTGATGTAACCACAAAATATAAACAAGTTGAAGTAACGCGATAACGCGTAAATATATTTGTTTTAAGTTTTTTCATCTAATAACTTTGTCTAAAAAAAAAAGAGCTTTTATGTTGATACGTCATTGCTAATAAATGGTTATATTATTTAAAAAATCTGTCTGGTGCGAGTTTTACTCGCGCGCGGAGGTTTCCGTATCTATCCGCTATCAATAATATCCGCCTATCCGCTCAGGTGGCATGGTCTTCGAATTTGAATTATGTCTCCATGTTTGCCCACTGACAACTGTTACCATAGTAACGTCACTTAATTTTTTAAAAGTGATCTGTCAAACATAAAGGTTCTGAAAATTATTTTTTTCGAACGACCAAAGATTAAGAAGCGGCTATCTACAATGCACTGTATAAAAGCTTGTGGCGCCATCTATTATTCAATAGTGTGACTAATCTATTTTAATGAAACGTTTCTTGTATGGGGGCCCCCTTAATTTTTAACTTTTTCTTATTTTTCTTATTTGTTGTTTCATCCGCCATAGTAACACATATTCTGTGAAAATTTCAACGGGCTACCTATTACGGTTCAAGAGATACAGCCCTCGGACAGACAGACGGACGGACGGACGGCGGAGGCTTAGTAATAGGCTTCTGTCTGGGATACGGAAACCTAAACCTCTCACACACGCACACCCTCACACACACACACCCTCTACACACACACACACACACACACACACACACACCCTCGCACACACACACACACACACACACACACACACACACACACTTGCACAGAGTTATTTATTAGCTATCTACCTACAGTAAGGTAGCAAGGCACAACATAATCTGATTGATTAAGCAGTGGAAATCTTTAATTGGCTTCTATTGTACAACCTATACATAATCACACCTATTGTAAAACTGCTGTTGATTTCCCAAATAAACGAAAATAAAAATAAAAAAAAAATAAAAAATAAGTAAGTAAGTACGTAAAAAATCGTTTATTTCACAGACAGGAGTACAGTGGTACATCGTGATGCATGACATGATATATCTTTGGAATCTAAGAATATGTATGTATAAGAATTATTAGTACCCCCGCCCCCCATGATAGGAAAAGGATACGAGCTACATGGAGTCGCTGGTTTTCAACCACATAGGCTCAAATTGTAGCCACTGGGTTGATACCACCGTACTGGATGTAAGATGGCCGAATAGTAGCCTTGGTTGTGTTCTCCTCAAGTTCAGTATAGCCAGCAATCCAGGGAAGTCTCCGGTATGGCACCTACCTTCTCGGAGGTGATATTGACTGTTCGGAGCATGTGCTTTGGCCCCTCCGACTCAGCCACCTATAATACCGGATTACATAAAAAAAAATATAAACTATTCTTACCAAAAACAACTTACCCCAGTTCATTGATTTTATAACCCTGTCGGGACAGATAGACCACTCCATATAAAAAATTTGGTAACGTTGTAAATCGTAAAACCAACAGAGGGCGTTAATAATTTTTCTTGATGTTGTCGTAAAACAAACAGGTGGCGTTAATGTTTGTTAATACTTCTATACTAAGGGCGCTATCTAGTTGAAATACAACAGTATCTAGGTACCTTTAATTGCCACTAGGCTGTAGAATTACTGCTACTAGACAAAAGATGGCGCTTTCATTTATATTTATAAAGAACATTATTTATGTAAATTCCAAAATTTTTAATTATATTTGAATAATAAAATTATGACAATTTACAATTAAACTAACACTTCTTATCAAATTAAATAAAATAAAAAAATGTTTTGAAAATAATTTGGTATACGGAACAAAATATTATTATGATTGTAATTTCCTGTTTGTGCGCTTTTAATAGATAGATCCACAGAGCACGGAATACCCCCGCGCGCGCGCGCGCGGTATTCCGTGCTCTGTGGATAGAACGTATTTATTTAGTTGAACAGTTAAACAAATACTCGTCACTCTTCACTCTAATAATGTCAGCATTGTATGTAAAAAAAAAAATATGAAAACTGCCTTAAAAAATTTATGAAATTAAAAAAATCGAACCCTAGAGTTGAAGGCGGTGCTAAAGAAGGCTACACAAAACACAAATCACAAAGCATATCATCCACGCATGTTTTCTTTCATGTATCATTTTTGCTTGCTTTAGCACCGCCTTCAACTCTAGGGTTCGATTTTTTTTATTTCATACATTTTTGAAGGCGGTTTTTATATATTTTTTTAAATAGTTTTTTATTTCAGTTTTTTTTTGGAATTTTTTGCTATTAATGTACTCGGCGGAATCGCTCGACCTTCGGCCTCGCGATTCCGCCTCGCTTTCCAGTCTGATCTCGACCAAATTAAAATGGAACCACCTCATGGTTATCCCCTTTCAAAAAAAAAAAAAAAAAGAATTTTCAAAATCGGCCCACAAAGGGTGGGTTTAATGTCTTTGGCCCACAATAATTGACGGAGTAATCGCGTAACAAACATCCAAAAAAAGAAAACATACCGTCGAATTGAGAATCTCCTAGGTCTAAAGTAAATTGCTCGTGAAGACAAATTCAACGAGCCCAAACACGATGGGTTTATCATGTGTAGTTTAGGAATTCCTATGGCCACCTTCCGTCTCCGTCATCAGACCAGCTCGATGGTACTCGTACTCGTATTATAATATATTAAGCGCATCTGGCCGGTCGGAAAAGATTTCAAATTTAGAATATTCATGAAACAAGGGTCCGAATATGAATGACAATATCGATTCATGTATTTCAATACAATGACAGAGAAAATTTCTAAATATTAGGTACCTATTTAATACTTTTTAGTTCTAGTTTATTTTTTTTTAAGTCGGTTTTATATTTTTAAAACAATATTACATAAAAAACAATAATCGAAATCGAATAATCGAAATCGGTTGAAGTGGTACAGAATTATTCGCCATGTGTCAAACTGCAAATTGCTGAAAAAGTCCACATCACAAAAGTTTTGCTGAAGGTAACCACACACCAATAGTATTTTGTTGCTTTTTCATAAACCGCTCAATCAATTTCAATAAAATTTCAATGGGAGCACCTCTGAAGTATGACCTACCAAACAAAAAAAGAATTTTCAAAATCAGCCCCCAATTAACACGTTGAACGCCATACGACCCACCGGTGGGCCTAGCGTACTTTTCCGTTCGGGCCAAGCCAAACTCATTATATCCGTAATTTTCATCAACTTGAGATTTTCATCACAAAGTTTATAAAATGCGGTAATTTGTAAGGAAAATAAAAATTTGCGACTTTTACCGTCTAATTTTCGAGATATAGCAAAAGGCTCACGGGTGGATCGTGTGACCTCCTATGAAGGATTTGTATTTTTCTGTTGGCTGGGGCCGCGGGGTCACGCCGCGGCCCACCCGTTGCGCGCGCGCCGCGGACGCAGCGATCAATCCCGGACGCAGCCGGCGTCGACAATTGAGGATGTTTTACGCTTTTCTCGCCAAAAATTGATTATTTTGAAGATTTCGAGTTAACACAAGAAGCGCTAACGCAGTTAGAAAACATCGAGATAGATCTTCTGAACCGTAGTTTCGGAATAGATTCTATGAAGACGTAGTTCAGCCAACGAAAAGAAGATGCTGTCGAATTCTTTTGTCGGAGAGTGAGGATAGCGACGATGAAATGCGTATAGAAAGACGGAAGAGAATGAAACACACTCTGGAAAGGAAAGAGGGATTGGCCAGAAAAGTGAGAAGAACATGTCACCAATGTTATGCAAAGAACGTACCAATAATGGGTAGCAAACAGGCTAAAACCAAGTCGAAAAAAGTATCCACTTATTGCCAAAGCAGCCCAACTAAACCATTCATTTTTTTTTTTTTTTTTTTTTAAATGAGCCAAAAAAATTTTATTAATATAAATTTGACATAACCATTCATTTGTTTGCCTTGTTTTAACAAGACTCACGGATAATTCTTTATTGTTTATGGTTAAGAGCCAAATGGTTAAGATGATTGATTATTTTAAATACTGAAGTGTCATAATGTTGTGATAGTTCAATTTCATAAATATTTTCTTTTGTTCAATTTCATAAATTATTTTCGTAATAAATAATGTCTTCTTATTTGGTAATGAAGAAAATATTATGTTCATTTTTATTTTGACGAATATTTTCTTATTATTTTCTGGTTTTATTAATTCTATTAATAAAAATATTATTTTCTACCTTATCGTTAAGAGCAGCCCTAGCATCGTTACAATTAACTTAATAAAAAACTACAAGTTTCTATTGGATTTGAAAACCACGCCGTCCGCTTCGACTACAAGGCCATGCGGCTCACTTCCATATTGGCTTTGTAGCTGCGCTCTGTGGCTTGTAGGAAGCGTTTACGTAGGACCTCTCACGCGGCTCACCGGTGACCCCCATGACCTGAATAGTTCAGTAAGGAAAGGCTCACGCTCAGGCTATGATACACGGTGTAAGAATAATGTACAACTAATAAGACATAGATTAGCTAAAACCTCAAAAAGCTTTATTTGTAATAGTGTTAGATTTTATAATAAACTGTCTTCTAACATAAAACAATTAGATGATAATAATTTCAAACGACAGATTAAATTAATGTTAATTGAAAAGAGTTATTACACTATTAAGGATGCATTAACTGACCGTAATTTTATCTAAGAGTTTGACTACTGTTTTTTCCACTAACAAACTTTGACAATTTGACAATTGGATACACTTTGTATCATTAAATTTTTTTATATGACTTATTACATCTCTTTGTAATAAATGTAAACTAATTTTTATTTATTTTTTGACTTGATATAATATGAAGTATCAAAATTGACGATGGCACTATACACCAGATATAGGTAATTTAAATAGGCAGTGTGGTCAAATTCTTCAGTATTCATGTTTATGCTGTAAATATTAATGCTCTTGTGAGCGGAAGTATGGGTTAATTATTTGTAAGTTACTATAATATAATACTTATAAGGTACTAACAAAACATTGTGACTTGCGAAGTTTGTTTGTCAGTTCTTCTTCGCATTGAATTTAGAACTGGCGGAATTTTCGACATGTCCAAGCGTAGGTTACCTACCTATGGATGAAATTATACAATAAACAATAAACAATAAACCGGTGAGCGGTGAGCCCCGTGGCCCAAACGGAAATACTGGATTTTTCATGTGGCGTTGAACGTGTAAGATTGTAATTTCCTGTTTGCGGTTTTACTCCGGTCCAAAGAGTTTACAAACTCTTTGGTTGTACCTAGCTCCGCTTATTTGTTGTTATATCCGCTATAGTAACACATATTCTGTGAAAATTTCAACGGGCTACCTATTACGGTTCAAGAGATACAGCCCTCGGACAGACAAACGGACGGACGGACAGACAGACTGCGGAGGCTTAGTAATAGGCTTCCGTACAGGGATACGGAAACCTAAAAATAAGGGGTGAAATAGGGGTGAAAGTTTTTGTATGGGGAATCCATGATTTCTCTAAGTAAGGATATGAAAATTTATTATCTAGGCTTTTGGCACAGATTACTCAATAGTTACTGCTTTTGGTAAGAAATCATGAATAATGGTCAGGAAGAGGAAGGGGGAGAGAAAAGAAGGGGGAGTGGGTGGGAGGTACGTTTGTCAGCCTCGGTAGCTCAGTGGTGCAGGCAACCCTGGGCGCGGTCAACACTTGGATGGGTGACCGCTCGACCATTGGAGGCTGACCGTGGTTCGGATTCCACGTAAAACTGTAGCACCCTTCCCTTTTTACCTTACTAGGGTTGGTACCACCGCACTGAATAAAACGTATGTCGAAACGGCTATGTAAATCAAAGAGATTTGATGTAAATAGTAATTTTTTTCGTTTTTGTCCGTCCAGTTCAGTATAGCCGGCACGACATGTCCGACATCACGGATGTTGTAGGTGATGTATCCAACCATGTCAGTTTCCATAAAAAAAAGAAGAAGAGGAGGAGAGGTATGGAGGGAGGAAGGGTTAGTGAATGAGGGTAGGTGTGGGGGAGGGAGGTAGTAGAGGGAACGAGGAGGAATGGATATCGAGGGAGTGAGAGGTTGGAAGGGGGAAGGGGCGGGGTAAGAGGGGGTTGCGGACAGGATGAGGGGTAGTAGGGGAGGAATGGAATGCGAGGGTGATGGGAAGGAGGGGCGGCATGAGGGGAGGAAGGGAAGTAGGGAGAGAGGGAGGGAATGGGCAAAAGGGAAGGCGGCAAAGAGGGGGTCCGTGAAGGGTGAGGGGAAGGAGGGGAGGAAGGCGGGATCGAGGAGAGAAGACAGGGAGAGAGGTGAGTGAGAGATGGGCGAGGAAGGAATCCCTTCCTTCCTCCCGAAAAAGATAGAGAATATAAGAGAAGCGATGGTTTATTATCAATTTTGCATTTAAATCAGATTTACTATTTTTTTATTTTATTCGTCGTCGTGTCGTCGTCGGTAAAATCTCCAATTTTATTGATAAAATATCATTGACTTATATATTCTGTAAAGTTTATCACAAATACATTAAACCCACCCTCTTTTAATCTCTTTGGTATAACACCACCAGCAGCATCGTAGATGGAAAAGATAGCCCTGGACTCAACCTGGACTCAACTTTTTTTAATTCGGTGCCTGGACTCCGTACTTCATACTCAAAGACATTTTGTTCATACTTCAACTATTACTAAAACGAAACACCGCGATTATGGTAGTGTGCGTATCGCGTGAATACAGAACTGACCGTCTCAAGAGATCGCATCGATATTGTGTCATCCTTTTTCCACGCGCAGTAACCCGTATCGCTTGCCTGCACGCTCCACGCAAACATTTGCGTGTTCCAAAACAAGCGAACGTCGCGCGTCGATCGATAAATTGCCGCAACGGCTAAAAACTATGGAGGTGGCTTTTTACTTTCGAGCGACTGTAAGGAGAAAGGAAGTATTGTGATCGTCCAAAATGTCGAAGTTGAGAATGCGACTGATTTTTTTTTTTTTTTATTGAAACTGGCACGGTTGGCTACATCACCTACAACATCCGTGATGCCCATAACACCGGGTGAACTTGGTGCCACGTCAGTGCTTACCTTCGGTCGTGCCGGCTACACTGAACTGGACGGAAAACACAAACTATTTACATAGCCGTTTGGACCGACCTTTCATTCAGTGCGGTGGTACCGACCCGGGCGGGTTAAACCCTACCACCTAGTAATATAAGAAGGGGGTCATATCCCTTAGTCGCCTTTTACGACATACACGGGGAGAGATTCAGTGGGGCCATTCTTTTAATGTACCGGCCCCACACAGTACAGATTTGGGCTATATATCTGTCAACGATCCCAAAAAAGTGGTTTTGAGAAACATGTATGTGTGTGTGTGTATGTGTGTGTGTGTGTGTGTGTCCGTCCAGCGACCTTGTGCCTAAACTGCTCAACCGATTTCGTTCAAAATTCGTATTTAGTAGTTTGAAATGATAATCTAGGGGTAAATTTTTTTACTTTTTCAAAATTCGAAAAAATAAGGGTAGCCGTCATACAAATTTGTCTATGGCAATGTGTCCAGCGACGTTGCGCCTCAACCGCTCAACCGATTTCGTTGAAAATTCATATTTAGTAGTTTGAAACGATTATCTAGGGGTACCTTTTTTAGTTTTTTTTAATTTAAAAAAATAAGGGTAGCTGTCATACAAATTATTTCGATGAGGTCGATTTTCTTATAAATGGCTAACGATTTTTATTATTATTATTATATTTAATCCATCGTGTTTGTTTCCGTTTTCAAAGGTGGTGAGGTAAAAAAATATAATTTTAAAGAAGGTATCTCCACTTTATCTAACCGCACGCGCGTATTTGAATTGCACGCAGGTTTGGTTGGTGGGTATTTGGCAACTAAAAATATAATAAGAAATAGGCATGCCATCTATAGACAAATAGGACAACTTAACTTTGGTCTGACATCTATGATGCAGAAGCGGCGAAATTATACATTTTATCCGCCAAGCTCACGGACTGACAAAACATGAAAATATTTATTGGAAAAATTATGAAAACCTTAAAATACACTATTTTGAAATTTTTACTTAATATAAAATAATCTTTAAATTTAACTATGCTGTTCCCACTTAGCATCGTTCTATAATTAGCAGATTTAAAAATATAATAAATTATTTAATTCAAATTCGATACTCCTGGCGCCATCTTAGGACATAATTGAAGACTAATTTCATGTTACCTTTAAAACATCGCTGACGGTACATCTGACTCCCCCTATAAAATCAATGCCCCAGTTCCTACATGTGTTTATTTATTTATATATTTATTTATTTATTTATATACGTTATTTTCACATAATTAAAATTTTATATTTATTTTACATATATTATACAGAAAAGTAATAAAAATACACAAAATTAATACAAAAATTAAAAACGGTAATACCGGCGGCGCGCGCGGGCGGGTGCAGGCCGTGGCTACGGAGCTCTCCGAGACGACGCGAGACTAGCTTCGAGCGATGGGTGGTGGTACTAGACACGTAAGCCACCACCGCACCACCCCCATCTCGGAGAGCTCCGTATCCGCCGGATCGTTGCACGGCGACGTCTCGTCGCGCGGCTCTCATTTATTGGTAAGATTTTTTGTTAAGATTTTCATTATAGTTTTAAGGCCCACTTGCACCAACATTAAACGCGGTTCCCACAGTCAACGGGTGCTAGCTTAACGAGTTAAACTGGTTTATATCTTAAATTCGTGTTGGTGCAAGTGGGCCTAAGTAAGTAATTTACATGTTATACCAGTTTTAGTTTCTATTTTAATTTGTAATGTTATATTATTAACTATGTAAAGTATAGGTAAAATAAAATCCCTTCATTATTTGAATTCTCCTCTTAAAGTTTCCTAGCCTCCAGGCAAAGTACTCTTAAAGTAGTGTTTATTTTGCTCTCAGTTCACTGCCAACAGTGAAAGGGGCGTAGCTTCTTAAATAAATAGACGAACACCTGGAGCAGTTCAGGTCAACTGTATAACTGTATTATTTATTCACTCGTTTTGCCAACTCGAGTATTGTCCATACGTTTATATATTTTACCGATCCAGCTATTATCTCTCTGGTCTGTGGCTCCACAGATTTTTTCATTTCTATCTCTATCTCTATCTCTAACTCTATCTCTATCTTTATCTCTATATCTATCTCTATCTCTATCTCTACCTCTACCTCTATCTATATCCATCTCTATTTCTATCTCTATATCTATCTATATCAATATCTCTATTTATCTATCTCTATCTCTATCTCTATCTCTATATCTATCTCTATCTCTACCTCTATCTCTATCTCTACCTCTATCTCTATTTATCTATCTCTATCTCTTTATCTATCTCTATATCTATCTCTATCTCTATCTCTATCTCTATCTCTATCTCTATCTCTATCTTAATCTCTATCTCTATCTTAATCTCTATCTCCACTTCTTATAAAAGGGAACGTCTGTCTGTATGTATATATGTTTGAGGTAAACTCTGGAACCACTCAACAGATTTTGATGCGGTTTGCACCAATGGACCACGCTAAATAGCCTTAGGGCTGAGCAGTATCAAAGAAAGTATAGTATCGACGGGAGAGAGAGAGAGAATATAAGGGAAGCGATCGTTTATTATCACATTTGCGTTTACTTCGGATTTGCTACTAAACCGAGTCTAACGCGAGCGAAGCCGCAGCAAAAGCTAGTATATTATAAAGTGATGTGGGAGTGTTAGAAGATATTTCATATTAGTAGGTAAAAGAGGGGCGTGACAGGCAAGGTGCCATATCGGCGACGTGTAATGATATCACGTGACAACTGCTTTACATGCTGTCTGGCAGTGTTGCCCGCATTCGAAATGTGATATTATCCCAAATTGATCGCAATATTAACGTAAATTTATGTTGTAAATTTACATACAAAAATAACATAATCCATGTTTTGTAACGTGTAGGCAGGGATAATGTACCTCCAATTGCCTCCCGTGCAAATTGAATTGAATTTATTTCATAAGCAAAAGCCTAGAAATAAATTCAAAGAGGGAACGCTAAAAGCGTCCTAGGGACTATGGCTGCCTCGGCTGGACTAGAAGACATTGTTTATATAAAGGTTCATGTTTAGTTTAGTTTTAGTTAAGATCTTTCTGATATTAATTTTTTATATTCTTTGTATAAATAGGTGTTCAATAAAGTATTAATAAATTAATTTCAAAATATATTTACAGTATAAAGAAATTTAATCGAAGTAACGTATTCTTAATGACACAAATGTATAGCATTGATAAAATTTACCTAATAAATAAATAAAAAACTAAATACTAACATCTAAGATTACTGTAAGTAAAAAACTTCGTCCATTTCCTCCGACTCCGCCACAGTACCCAATACGCTGGCTGCGTTGCCCCTTTGAATGGCTAGGGCTATTTGCTGAAAAAAGAAAGACTTGGCGCGTCGGTCACCAGACTTATCAATAAGGACCTTTCCTAGGACGTTTCCGAAAGTCCTTGCGTCTGGTGACCACACGCCAAGTGTTTCCACAGCAAAGGCCAGGAATTCGAAGTGGCCGCGAAAGCCAACGTATTTTTTTAATTTTCTGGTTTTGTGCACCTAGAGCGGCGGACCCAGCCGAATTGGACGAGCCGGCAATATGGGTAGGTGCGAAGGTGTCAGCACACGTCGCGTCCCATACTAAAGCCTTTCCCGGCTCCATGGGACTAAGGTGATGCCGTCAGGCCTCTTTCCGTCGTCCCGACATATGCCTGGTGGTTCCAGCAGACTGGGAAAGTCCGCTGTGGCAAGGGCCCTCTTTATAAGCAGATTGATGTTGCTATGTCGAGACCGACGACTGACATGCTAGTCCATGGTGGCCGAACGGGTCGACGTCAGTACCACAAACACAGACGTGTGGTTGGCACACCTTCGCACCCACTCGTAGAGCAACGGATATTCTTACTGTGTGGTTATCTAAAAGTGTTCCCATATGAGGGGAGGGGTACGCGTGTAACCAAGCCCCCGCCTCTCTCTCCGAAGATGTCAGGACCCGAGCGCGATCGGTTCCCGATGAAGCTTGAAGCATTTCCGCATGTATGATTTTTGTTCTTAGCAGATCCCAGCCTTTCTGTGAACCAGGGAATATAGAGGGACTCTCTCCGGGACATTGCGCCTTCCAACGCTCCGTGGCTCCACTCAAGTGACTGACCTCAAACTCACCAAGTGAGGGTTTAAGTATATTTCCTATGAGGTTAAGTCCGCTATGAGCGGAGCCCAGGAACGCTGGAAGGGCGACATCCTCGACCATTCGAATTCCGATGCCTCCGTATTTCACAGGAAGGGTGGCCTGCCTCCAAGATGGTGATTCTAGACTCACATTTATGGGTAGGTATTTCTGAAGTTAATATATTTCGGAATTTTGTTATTCATTTTCCGTTGAAAACACAAGAATGTTTGTTTCAGCCATTGTTTAAATTCTTCGTAATATTCCCGTTCAGGTGTATACTTTTGATTGTAAGTTTTCATCATCAAAGGGACTTTTCACAATTTTTATAGAAATGGAGTAGAATACGCGGTAGAACGTTAAAATGGGTTTGTGTGTCGCTAAGACCGTAGAAAATCCGCCAGATCTAGCGACTAATTCGCTAACGCGGCAACACTGGCGCAAGGTGAGATCGTGATCATCGCAGTGCCGTGGTCGTGACACCCTTTCCACCACCGCACAACGCGCACTGGTAGCCGTGAATAGGCACCTGTCAGGCCGGCTTAACATTCGCAACAGCGGGTGCGACCAAATGTCCGTGGGCGTCGTTGGACACCTTATGGGTGGCTCGGCGCCACATATCGCGCTTTCTTAAAAAAAAATCAATGGAAATTGTGACTGTTTACCATAAATTATTATTTTAAGATTGCGTTCGAAATTCAAAATTACATTTCCACTGTTTGGTGATTTCAAACTGAAAATGTTTTCCCGTTTTATAGAATGATAGTACAATTTTTTTACGTTGTGTAATTAAGTCAATATAGCTATATTTTGAGTTGTGACACAATGCTTAGTGACGATATACATACTTACATAGCTATTTTCATCAGCAATGGCATCGTGCTTCTGAAATCTCAGAAACATATCCATTAGCTCCAATTATGATAATGAAACCGCCTGATTACATCACTCATTACGGTTGCTAATGGTTACCAATGGTTAAATTACTACCCATGCGATAGTTACAAACGTTAATTAGTATAGTAGGTACCCGAAACAGGCGAGCGTGCATTACAAAAACCTTTTTTTTTTTAAAACATAGAGTTTTTTTATTTCACTCTTTTTAATAATATCACATACATAATATTAAAATCGGTTAACGGGAAGAGGGTGATTGAATAAAAAATGCTTAGTGTGAAAGCGTTCATCCCTTAATTTCCCACCCTTAGGTGTGGTATTCTTTCATAAAATTTATATGTTGAGATATACCTACTGATGAAAAAAAGAATCATTAAAATCTGTTGAGAATTGGCGAAGAAATCGAGAAACATACACGCACAAAAAAAAATACACACGAATTGAGAACCTCCTCCTTTTTGGAAGTCGGTTGAAAACAGTATTACGAGAAAGAACCGCGTCGTTGCCAAGGGATTCGCTTAGTGGGTTCCATCCCCATTGGCGTGCACTACTTTTATGAGTCCAGTGCTGGACATATGCCTCTCCATTTTTTATTTATTTTTTATTATGGAAACTGACACTGTTGGCTACATCACCTACAATATCAGTTATATTATCAGAGCTAGGTGCCATGTCAGTGCTTCCCTTCATTTCATGTAATTTTCCTCCAGTCCACCCAACCTTCAGCGGTACGGAGCCATTGCTTTCCGCCGACGTACTTGATGCCGTCGTCTCTCTAAGGAATCTTAGGAAGGAAGAAAAAATATCTATAAGGAACAAGTCCGCCTTTGCACCTCATATAAATTCTATATATCGTGCTTATTTCTGTAAAATGTTTTTGGGGGTAATAAATAAAGTACATATTTCTGTCTATCCAACTAAATAATATTATTTTGTACATCAAGAAGTTGGCTAACGGCACATAAAACCATCCATTTTAATGATATTGAAATTAGCTCGAACGGTCGATGTGCGATGTCGGCTGTGTGTGGCATTTCTATACAACAGCACCAAGTTCGCAGACTTGGTGCTGTGATAGATAACTCTTTTCTTTTTTTTATGTAATCCGGTATGGGTGGCTGAGTCGGAGGGGCCAAAGCGCATGCTCCAACTAGCCAATATCACCTCCGGAAAGGTAGGTGCCATACCGAAGACTTCCCTGGATTGCTGGCTATACTCGACTAGAGGAGAACGCAACCGAGGCTGCTATGCGGCCATCTTACATCCAGTACGGTGGTATCAACCCAGTCGGCTACAATTTGAGCCTACCACCTAGTAAGGGGCAAGGGAAGGGACCTACAGTTTTACACCGGTTCCGAACGTTGAAGCAGCAGGTGTAGGTATGCACGTAAATTTTTTCGTCAGAAAAAACTCATTGCTACACGCCGGCCGGATTCGAACCGAGGACCTATCGCATGAGAAGCCGATGCCCAAACCACTCGGCCACCCGCCGCTTAAAGCTTAAAGCTTTTTAGTTAAAAACAGACTTCAACACCTGAAGTTTCTGCATTCCAACAAAAAAATAATTATTGAAATCGGTTGGCGTGGTATAGAATTAATCGCCCTTTTGTCATGCATGCATGCTTATGTAAATTTAAGAGTTTGACGATTTTCTCATGGATCCTATCATCAGAACTTGATCAAATTTATATGGGACACCTGAAAAAATCGCATCCAAATCAGTTCATGCGTTTGGGAGCTACGATCCTACAGACAAACACACCCATACACTGTAGCCACTGGGTTGATACCACCGTACTGGATGTAAGATGGCCGCATAGCAGCCTCGGCTGTGTTCTCCTCTAGTCCAGTATAGCCAGCAATCCAGGGAAGTCTCCGGTATGGCACCTACCTTCTTGGAGATGATATTGGCTGGTCGGAGCATGCGCCTTGGCCCCTCCGACTCAGCCACCCATACCGGATTACATAAAAAAAAAAACACCCATACACACACACTCACAGACACGTTATACTTATTCCGATCCTTCCGTTAGTTTCCAACCATGTCTGGGTAAGTCAAACAAGTTATGCTCGCCAACACGGTCCGACCGTGTATTTGTTCTGTTTGCGGTACATATTCGTGTTGTGTTTTGGGTCGGGCGGTCTCGAATTTCAGCAATGCATAATGACTTGTGTACCTGCATAATTATTTGAATAACTCAGAAACCTCCTTGGAGGGTCGTTCGTTGCCTACGTATAAAAGGTTTTGAGGGGGAGTCGATTGGGAACGGAATTTTTGAATAGATTTCAACAATGATTGAAAAGATCGCGATTAATACGAGAGATTTATTATGTTCGCGAGAAACCTGAGAACTCTTAGGTTTCGTTATAATAATGGAGGCCGAAAATATTCATCGTTTAATATGTAGGTACACTTGTAACGATTTGCGAACGATAGACGATTTGTCTGTCTGTCCGTCCGTCCGTCCGGTTGAAATTTTCACTGAATTTGTTAATGAGATACTGAGTTTGTAGACTCTATGTATGATACTAAAACTAAATTGACGATTTTTAGAAATATTTTCTCTATATATGTATCTTCCTCCATAACTCTTAAAGCGAACATCCGAATTCGATGGAACTTAGTACTAGAACATTTGACTATTCGCGACACAGGATAAGCTAAAGATATGGCTCTCATACAAACCGAAATTTTCCGCGCGCCGAAATAAATGTACGGTAGTGGGCTTACTTACTTTCTTCTTTTTAAATATGAATTTCACACGAGCGCGAGCCGCCGCCGTGGGCAAAAGCTAGTAATTATATAAATTGGAAACCGAACCGAAAATAAACAAAAATAGCAACAATACAATTTGTGTAATTTATGTATTAACCTATAGCGCGTTGGAAGGCCTAAGCACAGATTACTTAATGCCTAAGTATATCGACCCAAAATGAGTCCAATACACTATGATGCATTTAAATTTGTACCGTGTGGGGTCGGTACTGTACCGTGTGGGGTCGGTACTTAAAAAGAATAGCCCCACTGCATCTCTCCCCGTCGCATGTCGTAAAAGTCGACTAAGGGATAAGAAAATTCGTCAGCCTCGGTAGCTCAGTGGCGCGGTTGGTTAGTCAACTGTTATTAAGCAACGCTGAGCGCGGTCAGTGATTGGATGGGTGACCGCTCGACCGTTGGAGGCTGACCGTGGTTCGGATTCCACGTTAAACTGTAGGTCCCTTCCCTTCTTACCTTACTAGGTGGTAGGGTTTATCCCGGCCGGGTTGGTACCACCGCACTGAACGAAACGTCGGTCGAAACGGCTATGTAAATAGTTCGTGTTTTCCGTCCAGTTTAGTGTAGCCGACATGAAATGAAGGGAAGCACTGACATGGCACCTAGTTCACCCTGTGTTATGGGCTGACATCACGGATCTTGTAGGTGATGTAGCCAACCGTGTCAGGTTCCATAAAAAAAAAAAAAAAAAAAAAAATTTCGTAGTAGACTGTACATAATTTCTCGAGGCACCTTTGGTTCCCTTTGTGTACCTATTTACCTTTTAGCGAATATAGAACTTAGAAAACACAATGAATTCATAGAAATGTGAAAGGAAACTCTTACAAAGGAACATTAGAGCTAGGGCTTTATTATTTACTCCTTACATAAGGTCTTTCAAAATTAGTTAATAGTACGTTAAGGGAGGGTTCTGTATCGGAAATAGATCACTTTTGAAAAACAAAGAATTTTTTTTTACAAAAAAAATTATTTTTAATGTCAAATGTAAAAAAAAAAATTCTTAATCGTTTCAGTTTCATGCCAGGAATAAAAAAGTCTTCAAACACATAGATCTCTTTCTTTCAAAAATTGTGAAAAATCACAATTTTAGTTTTATTAGTATGGAATAGAAAGAATTTGATTTTTTTTACCAACTTACACGTGTTACATAATAATGGTAATGCAGACTTTTTTTGTTATTGTTATGAAACTGAATCGATTAGGCTATAAAAATCAACCACCTATTTTTTTATTTAAATACATAAAAAATATTTTACTTAAAAAAAAGCCCAAAAAATGTTATATAGGTTTTACTCCCTATATGATACAGAACCCCCCTTAGCGTACTATTATCTAATTTTGAAATACCTTATATAGGTACCTTAGTCAGTCAGTCAGCGTGTATGCGTCCACTGCTGGACATACCCTCTCCAATTTTCCTCCAGTCCTCCCGGTCTTCAGCGATACGGAACCACTGCTTTCCGCCGAAGGGAAGCACTGACGTGGCACCTAGCTCACTAAGGTGTTATGAGCTGACATCACGGATATTGTAGATGATGTAGACGACCGTGTCAGTTTCAATAAAAGAAAAACAAACCATATCGGATGTAATTATTAGCTGGCCGGAGCATGTGCTTTGGCCCCTCTGAATCAGCCACACTCATATTGGATTGCAAATATAAAACTGTTTAAAACATTGAATCGACTTCAAACCCTAAAAAGTTTAAATAATATTTTGATCTTGAGTACACAAAAGCACAAAAGTGTCCATCTAAAAATTTTCATGTGTGCTTTTGTACCGCCTTCTACTCAAGATCAAAATATTATTTAATAGTTTTTAGGGTTTGAAGTCGGTTCAATGTTCTTTAAAACAGCTGTTCATGTTTTTTTAAAACAGTTTTTTTATTTCACTCTTTTAATTAGTAATATCACATAATATTAAAAACCGTTGAGAATTGGCAAAGAAATCCAGTAACATACAAACAAAAAAAAATACAGACGAATTGAGAACCTCCTCCTTTTTGGAAGTCGGTTGAAAAAAATATTTAGTTAGGCATAATACGAACCATGTCCCACATGCAAATTTTCCGCGCATTTTCCGCCCAAGCGTCGTAAAATGCATATTGCTGCAATTTTCGTCGATTTAGTTTATGGGGAAAAAGAGCATAAGAATTAGGTCGTTAAGAGAAAGCACTAAAACTTCCGGTACTGCCCATTTGCCCACCCATACATGAGTACAGTTAGGTATTACTGACATGACGTTTTATTACACTGCGGCGAAGCTATAAGGGAGTTATGAAGTATAGCTATATATGTATATTTTTAACCCCCGACGAAAAAGAGGGGTGTTATAAGTTTAACGTGTGTGTGTATGTATAGGTGTATGTGTGTATGGGTGTGTCTGTCTGTGGCATCGTAGCTCCCAAACGGATGGACCGATTTGGATGCGGATTTTTTTATTAGAGAGCTGGTTTAATCGGGATGGTTCTTAGCTATGTTTGCAATCAAGTAATTGAGTAATAAAAAAAATTATGATATTAAAAAGTGGAACCGAGATATAACATAATATAATTATAGTTTGCGATATTTAGTTTTCAAATTTTATTTGGTCATTTCTCATGTTTTGACTACCACTTTAGTGAGGACATATTTTATTCAGTTCAATAATAAGTCAAATGGTTCTATACATTTTAATTCTTGTTATATTGCTCCATTTGGTTATCTGTCGAACTGGCCGGAAAACAAAAACTATTTTCATCATAAATTCATCAGTGCGGTAGTACCAATTCTACGTTGGTTTAATCCACGGATTTAACCTTACCAAGGGAATAAATAATCGTACCTGATCTTAAAACGATGGAGGCCTTCCCTTTCCTGTTTAATAAATTCAATTCAATTTATTCCCCACGGAGCGCATGTGGGTCTGCTGCTTAATTAGATTTCATTGTCTAATGGTTTAGATGATCAGATGCGGTCTAATGTCAAGTGTTAGTTATTTATGCCTCACTAGAAATTTGGTAGAGATGCTTGAAATAATGAAGATAGATTTAGTAAGGTGTGCTCGGTAAATGTGTTTTCTTCAAAAATAGCAAACTTAATCCACGAATCTAAATAATTACTAATCAATTTGTAAATTATATAGAACTAGCTGTGCCCGCGGCTCCGCCCGCTCTCATATTTCACTTCACTGCTAACCTCATAAGCCATTTAGCGTGATAGTAAGTAGCCTATAGTTGATGGGAAGAATCAAGCTATCCGTAGAATTCTTTTTTATTAAAATCGGTTCAGTGGTTCTCGAGTTATAAGCGGACAGACAGACATACACTCAGGCACTCAGACACTCAGACAGAAAGCAGACGTTGGATTTTATTATAGGTAAGGAAGGATAAGGAAGGAAGGACTAGCTGTGCCCGCGGCTCCGCCCGCTCTCATATTTCACTTCACTGCTAACCTCATAAGCTATTTAGCGTGATAGTAAGTAGCCTATAGTTGATGGGAAGAATCAAGCTATCCGTAGAATTTTTTTTTATTAAAATCGGTTCAGTGGTTCTCCAGTTATAAGCGGACAGACAGACATACACTCAGGCACTCAGACACTCAGACAGAAAGCAGACGTTGGATTTTATTATAGGTAAGGAAGGATAAGGAAGGAAGGACTAGCTGTGCCCGCGGCTCCGCCCGCTCTCATATTTCACTTCACTGCTAACCTCATAAGCTATTTAGCGTGATAGTAAGTAGCCTATAGTTGATGGGAAGAATCAAGCTATCTGCAGATTTTTGTTTTATTAAAATCGGCTCAGTGGTTCTCGAGTTATAAGCGGACAGACAGACATACATACACTGAGACAGAAAGCAGACGTTGGATTTTATTATAGGTAAGGATAATTCGTAACGCATCTGTTGTTTTAATCGTACACAATACAATTAATTAAATTATTTTTATTTTATTTTTAATACATATAGGTAGGACTTTTTGTTTTAGATTGTAATTGTAGTTTTAGGATTTTTTTTTTTTTTTTTTTTTTTTTTTTTTTATGTAATCCGGTATGGGTGGCTGAGTCGGAGGGGCCAAAGCACATGCTCTAACCAGCCAATATCACCTCCGAGAAGGTAGGTGCCATACCGGAGACTTCCCTGGATTGCTGGCTATACTGGACTAGAGGAGAACACAACCGAGGTTGCTTGCGGCCATCTTACATCCAGTACGGTGGTACCAACCCAGTTGGCTACAATTTGAGCCTACCACCTAGTAAGGGGCAAGGGAAGGGACCTACAGTTTTACACCGGTTCCGAACGGTGAAGCAGCGGGTGTAGGTATGCACGTAAATTTTTTCGTCAGAAAAAAACTCATTGGTACACGCCGACCGGATTCGAACCTCGGACCTCCCGCATGAGAAGCCGATGCCCAAACCACTCGGCCACCCGCCGCTTAAAAAATAAGGATAAAATAAAATAAAATAATCTTCTTAGATATATATTTTTCTGTGCATAATGCATTTTCATTCGATTCAATTTAGTAAGGAAGGGTCGCCCTAGACGCACGTACCTGGACCAGATCGGGCATGTGCTCAAAAAGGGTCAAGTGCATAGTACCCGTAACCGACGAGCATGCATGAAGAACATTATGGGAGTGGAAGAGGCGGCAGAGGTGTGTCAGGATCGTGGCACGTGGAGATCCGTTGTCTCTGCCTACCCCACCGGGAAACAGGCGTGACGCTATGTATATATATATTTTTTTTATGGAAACTGACACGGTTGGCTACATCACCTACAACGTCCGTAATGTCAGCCCATAACATCGGGTGAACTAGGTGCCATGTCAGTGCTTCCCCCTTTGATCGTGCCGGCTACACTGAACTGGTCGGAAAACACAAACTATTTACAAAGCCGTTTAGACCGACGTTTCATTCAGTGCGGTGGTACCAACCCGGGCGGGTTAAACCCTACCACCAAGTAAGATTAGGAGGGAAGGGACCTACAGTTTTACGTGGAATCCGAACCTCGGTCAGCCTCCAACGGTCAGCGGTCACCCATCCAAGTACTTACCGCACCCAGCGTTGCTTAACATTCAATAGCGACACAGTTGACTGTCTGCACCACTGAGCTATCGAGGCTGACATCACGGATGTATGTATGTACGTCAATTTAGTAAATTGTTAATTGATTTAGCTGTGCTAGGCAAGCATGCATAGTAGGTATCTCGTATTTCGTAATTTCCCGCAATTCTTGTCGACAAGTCGTCTCTTAATTAACTTAGCTTCAATTTGCCGAATATAAATTAACAAGAGTGCTGGAGCAGCGGAGACGTGACCCGATCTACACCTCTACTCGGATACCACCTAAGAAGTCAAACAAAACCTTATTTTCAATCGATAAGATTTGAAATTGCTGTAAATATTTGAAGAGGCTGCGTTGAAGAACTTTCAATCTTATTACGAAAGGCATAAAGATGAAAATTTCGGTAAATGAGAAACGATCTTCGAAAGCCCGCCTGTTCGTATAGATCACTTGATAAGAGAGCTTCTGATATTCTCAATATTTTTTTCTGTACACTGGGCGTGTTAGTACCCGAATTCTTACTGATTGTATATTTAACCGCGTGGGGCCGATACTTGAAAAGATAAATAGCCCCACTGCATCTCTCCCGGTGCATGTCGTAAAAAGCGACGAAGTGATAAGGAGAAGATGCCGTGCTAGAGGGCGAAAGCCTACAGCCACCTATCACCTTGGCACGATCTTTCTGCCGAGTCGGGTCTTTGTGCCTTAATTGTTGCTTGACCCTATAATTATCTTGTCCTAATACTGTGCTAAACGTGGTGTGGTTTACAATTAGTACTTGCAGCACAAAACCGATTACTCTGCTTACCTGGATTGTCGGGATACAGATTGTGGTAAGTATGTACAATATATTCTGTGAAAATTTCAACCGGCCACCTATTACGGTTCAAAAGATACAGCACTCGGACTGACGGACGGACAGACAGACAGACAGACGGCGTAGGCTTAGTAATAGGCTTCCGTGTGGATACGGAACCCTAAAAAACATAGTAAAGATACATTTAATCTCTTAGAACCACAGAGCATCAAATACCTACCGCCCGCGCAGTGGCGGGCCTAGGGTCAGATCGTAGAGCAAGCCGAAACCAAATATTTCAAACAAAATATAATATAAGACTGTCCTGTCAGTCAGTAAATGAAATAAACATGCTTGTATCACAATTTTATAGAAAATGGTAATTAAAAAATCTATGCAAACCAACTGCAGTGCAGTGCAGTTACTATGAAGACTCTTGTTGATAATTTATCAATAGCACACTGGAGGCATATTATGGTTGACAGAATCATTGTGACTTATCAACACATATGATACGTCATTGCACATGTCATACATATCATAGCATGCCAGAGAGAGAACGAACAGAGAGCCGACATCCCGCCCGCCGCCGCCACCCACCATGGATATAACTAACTAAACAAACAAGAACATAGGTTATTATTTCTTTAATTAGTAACGAACATCCTCGCGAACGTACGATCCATCACTTCAAACTTCTACGCCTACATTAGACATCAGTAGACACGTCTTTGTCGTTCTTCTATTGAAAAACTGAGATAGCACTAATACTGTGTACGCTTTCGCACTACGGAACGAATTATTCTTAGCATATTTCCTCATACTAATCGCTATACATACTCATATATTATTATACCACTATGGGTGTCTTTAGGCTAAAAATGGTATGGTACTCGAGAACGAGAAGGCAATAAAATTATGCTAGAATAACAGCGGGAACAAGCGAGATGACTAATGTACGCTCGTATATTGACTGATTCATCCATCGCATCGAGGCGAGAGTTCACGAGCAATTCCGAGTGATACGAACCAACGAACGACGAGTCGCCGCGTCGCGTCCGCGTCGTCGACTCAATGACCTCGGGCGCGCGCGAATGGCACGTGGCGCGATATTTAAAATTAAATTGAAGTACTATCGACTGTTTTCGTTTTCGATTTGCTTTCGAGCTTTGTTTGATTGACCTAGGGCAAGCCGGGCTTTTTGGCTTGTATGAGGGGCCCGCTACTGCGCCCGCGCCCCCTACTAGAGGCGCCCTAAGCGATGATATTTGAAACCCAATAATCGTACGCTGAGCTGCTAGCGCTTCGTATGTGTGTGTGTGTGTGCTAGTATCGACACTACACACAAAGAGGAGCAAGTTAGGCACACGCACAAAACAAATGCACACGCACAACACACATATGTAAGTCATAGGCCACGCTCACAGGCTTCAACGGCGTTGTAGAGAAATCGCGCTCACGGCGCCTCTAGTAGGGGCGGGCGCGCGCATTTCATGCTCTGTGCTTAGAACACTCTTGAGAGGTCGTAATTTTGATCTGCCGATGTTAAATAATTATTTCAAGTCTTTTGCTTGAAATAATTTATTCATTGTTTGGCAAAGATACTACTCGTATTTCTCCTGTCCGGTTTGCATAGTCAGTGTTCTTTGATCTTCCAAAAATTTCCTTTGCTTTAAGCGTATAGCATCGAGCTTTGAGTAAGGTTAAATATGTGCAGATTTTCGCTTATAATGAAATTTTCTTTTGGTTCCCTTCATCTACCTATGTGTAGTGCAAGTAAAAAATTACAATGTTGTTAAAATTACAAAATTACATGTGCTGTGGTGCCGGAGTCCTTGCAGCACAACACCGATTACTCTGCTCACTCCGATTGTACATATTGTGTATCAAACCAAATATTTTACGCAAAAAAAAAACAAGCAAGGAATTCACTGCTCACCACGGTCACTCATATACACCCTTAAACACCCTCATCCAACCTCATACAACCTCATACACCCTCATACAACCTAATACACCCACATACACACCCTCATACAACTTCATACACCCTCATACAACCTCATACACCCTCATACAACCTCATACAACCTCATGTACACACATACAACCTCATAAAACCTCATACACCCTCATACAACTTTATTCACCCACACACATCCTAATATATACACACAACACACTTAAAATACATCCGAAAATGTTTCAATGAATGGTCATCTGGCTACCTTTTGCGAAACCGGATTAAGGCATTGAATAGGTAGGACCATCGGGTAGGACCCTTCTCCCTTTTCACGGAAGACCGTATTGAAACAGGATACATCTCATTATTGACTTTGATCTTCTACGCTCCGATCACGTGCATACTTGAATACATCTTGAATAAGTGGACTCGTCTCCGGTGGAAAAGTTACTGGCACCGTACTTAATACTAGACGAGTCAAAAGGCGACGAAACATGTTACCGTAGGTACTACCCATACCATGGACGGTGCTCTGATGAATTGGCTTCCTTCATACCGCCTGCCCCCATCCGTCTCCGCCATTCGCGCCAGACTCGCTCGGAACATCCATGTTATGTCGTTTACATTCAACGACGTTGACCTGAGTCGTGTGGCGAAAATATGGAACGGTCTTCCGGTGAGTGTGTTCCCTACCATCTATTGGAGATCTTCAAAAGGCGTGTCAATAAATTAGACGACCTTTTTGTCCACCTCATAGTCAGCATGGCGCCTGTCTGAGCGTGGTTTCGCGAGGAGTGATGTTATTGTCTGTGTCTGATCTTCCGTTGAAGTATTGGGCACAGACACCCGCGCCGGCTATCTATAAAAGAAATAAAACCGTTTAAAAAAAAAAAAAGAAAAACCTGTCGGTAATAAAGTGAGCGTGCCTTCACCTACAAAATTATTGTCATAATCATAAATATATTCAAGGGATCGCGTTGCTAATACATCTCATGCTAACTGAGTAGTGGACTATTGGAACAAGCTACCACAAGAAGTGATGAGTGCTATCTCAGCGAATGGTTTTAAAAATCTACTTGACAAACATTTCTTAAATATAAACAGAAATAAAAACAAACACTAATATTAAAATAAAAAAAAATATATATATAAATAAGATCTATCACAAAACAGTGCACTCAACACGGGAAGTACAGGCATCAGCTGCAAGCTGCTAGTGTATAAAATAAATAATAATAATAATGGCATGGAGGTAGTGGTGGCCTACGAGTCTAGTACCACCATGTATCGCTCGTAGCTTGCCTTGCGTCGTCTCGGAGAGCTTCGTAGCCACGGCCTGCGCCCGCCAGCGTGCTTGGAGGCCTGTCTCCCGCCGTCGCGGCGCGCCGCCGGCGGTAACGCCGTTTTATTGTACATAAATAGGTGGTGTTTTTATATTAATTTTGTGTATTTTAATATTGTTAGGTATAGAGAATTAATGTAAAAATATATTTTTAATCCTGTCTTGTACATATAATGTGAAAATAAATATATAAAATAATTATAATGTGAGCCATACAACACAATCATCCGTCATTGTGAACTCAGCTTATAAGCTGCTCTGGTCAGTGACATGTTTTTTCGGGAGTGATGTATAAGAAAGGACCATCTAGTACTATCAGATCAGTGATCAATCGTACCACGCAACACGGAACCTCGCACGGAACGATGTCGTGTCTACACGCAGAGCGGCGATCGAGGGCCGTCTTCGCCCAGCCGGGTATTTCTTGCTCTTTGTGTCTACCGGTCTGTGTCTAAAGGTTGACTGTAAGAATTCTCTGTAAGGGATTAGTCCGCCCTTGCACCTTATGTAAATTTTCTAATGTATTTGTTACTGTTTAATGTTTACTGGAGCAATAAAGAATTTTCTATCTATCTATCTATCATGATCGAAGGGTCTAACGGTGTCGTATTCAAACACATCTTAGGATAGTCTTAGGATATTATTATATTTCCGCGAAGCGAGCCCGCGGAAGCAGCTAGAACACATTTGCCTTTGGCTATAATGGATGTATAATAAAAAAATAGATAAAAATTAAAATAAATAAATACATGAATAAATCGGTAATATATTTTTTTTATGGAACCTGACACGGTTGGCTAAATCACCTACAACATCCGTGATGTCAGCCCATAACACAGGATGAACTAGGTGCCATGTCAGTGCTTCCCTTCATTTCATGTCGGCTACACTAAACTGGACGGAAAACACGAACTATTTACATAGCCGTTTCGACCGACGTTTCGTTCAGTGCGGTGGTACCAACCCGGCCGGGGTAAACCATACCACCTAGTAAGGTAAGAAGGGAAGGGACCTACAGTTTAACGTGGACTCCGAACCACGGTCAGCCTCCAACGGTCGAGCGGTCACCCATCCAAACACTGACCGCGCTCAGCGTTGCTTAATAACAGTTGACTAACCAACCGCGCCACTGAGCTACCGAGGCTGACGAATTTTCATATCCCTTAGTCGACTTTTACGACATGCGAAGGGAATAAGGGATGCTAGTTCCACAGAGCAGCGTCGGTGATGTGTCTGTAGAACACATACAAAGATTAAACGTTTGTTTTATTTTTAACTAGCTGAGCCCGCGGCTCCGCTCGCGTGAAATTCGTATTCCAAAGAAGAATGTAAGTAACTAAGGGCGAGGCCGAAGGCCGAGCTGCGTTCAGGTAATCGATAAACCTTCTTAAAGAAAGTAACTAACTAAGGGCGAGGCCGAAGGCCGAGCTGCTTTCAGGTAAACGATAAACCTTTCTCAAATAAAGAAGGTAAGTAAGGGCGAGGCCGAAGGCCGAGCTGCGTTCAGGAAGACGATAAACCTTCTGGAAGAAAGGATGAAACTAAGTGCGAGGCCGAAGACCGAGCTGCGTTCAGGTAAACCAAAAACCCTCTTCCGCCTTCGGGCCTCGCCCTTAAAGACTTCCTTTCTTCGATAGAATATAATATCGTTTACTCAATCTATATATTTCATAAAAATAAAAAAGTAATATTAATAACTAAAGAATTAAACCTACCTAACAAACATTAAAATAACTATCAAAACGGGCATTTTCAAATGTTCTTAGAGCACTTGCGGCATTACCCCGCTGGATGGCAAGGCTTACCCTTTGAATGAAGTACATAAGCCCTTGATGGCGGGACACCAGTTGCGTCAACCAGCTCAAGCCTCTTTTGGCTTCACTGCTCCACGGACCGAGGGTTTCAACCGCAAACGCAACAAATTCGAAATCTTGAATTATATTTCTATATTTGTTGCGTTTGAGGCTCTCCGCCCCAGCCTCGGCCGCGCCAGCCGCTCTTGAAGATGTCTTAACGTGACTTGGAGCCAATGTGAGAACAAAAGTGGCGTCCCACATCAAAGAACTACCCTTAGTCCATGGCACTAAGGTGATAGCATCGGGCCTCGTGCCATCCAGCCGGGAATAACCGCGAGGTTCTAGGATGCACGGTATATTTGCCGTTAGAAGCGTGGACTTAATAATAAAATTTTAATTAAATTAACTCAATCTTAATATTAATTAACTTTATTCGAGATGGTTTAGCTTCTTCCTGAACGCAGCTCGGCCTTCGGCCTCGCCCTTAGTTACTTGCTTTCTTCGAGATGGTTTTTCAATTATCCGAACGTAGCTCGGCCTTCGGCCTCGCCTTAGTTACTTACTTTCTTCGAGATGGTTTAGCTTCTTCCTGAACGCAGCTCGGCCTGCGGCCTCGCCAATAGTTACTTACTTTCTTCGAGAAGGTTTATGGTCTTCCAGAATAGAGCTCGGCCTTCGGCCTCGCCCTTAGTTACTTACTTTCTTCAAGAATGTTTTTCTTCTTCCTGAACTCAGCTCCGCCTTCCGCCTCGCCCTTAGTTACTTTCATCGAGAAAGAATATCGTTTACGTGAGCGCAGATCCGCCTTCGGGCCCGCCTTTATTTACTTACTTTCTTTTTTTTAAATACGAATTTCACGCGAGCGAAGCCGCGGGCAACAGATATATAAATTTTATTGCACCAATGACAGCGACATAACTTCGACTTTCAATTATTATTTTTATTTATCTAACAATTTGTCACCGGCCAGCTCACGTCGAGATGACAGTTCTCCGTTGTCAACATGACATTTAAAATTGTTTTTTACCTTTACTTTGGATTACGTGATTTTTATTATATTTTTTTATTATCCGGGATATACACTGTCACTATAAAAAGTTTCGTCAAATTCCGTTCAGTGGTTTTTGCGAGATGCCCGTACAAAATAGACATTTTTGCATTTACGATTTTATGATATGTATAGAAACAATAGATATGTATAGACTATTGTGTTCAAGTTATAAAAAAGAAGAACTGTCATTTTCGTTGTATCTACTTATTTTTAAATTTCGAATGAATATTTTATTCAAATTGTATTTGCTGCCAGTTCTCAAGATATAATTATGTGATTTTAAACGCGCAATAATAATGTTTATAACGTAGACAGAAAAAATAGTTCTGGACTCCGCACTTCATACTTCAATTATTACTAAAACGAGACACCGTGGTTATGGTAGTGTGCGTATCGCGTAATACAGGACCGACCATCTCAAGAGATCGCAGTGATATTGTGTCATCCTTTTTCCACGCGCAGTAATCCCGTATCGCTTGCCTGCACGCTCCACGCAAACATTTACGTGTTCCAAAACAAGCGAATGTCGCACGTAGTCGATCGATAAATTGCCGCTTGCTTCAACGGCTCAAAACTATGGAGGTGGCTTTTTACTTCTTATTATTAAATTATTTATTAAAAACATTTATTGCAATTTTTTTCGTTTTTTTCTTTATGGAAACTGACACGGTTGGCTACATCACCTACAAGCGCATAACACTGGGTGAACTAGGTGACATGTCAGTGCTTTCCCCTTTGATCGTGCCGGCTACACTGAACTGGTCGGAAAACACAAACTATTTACATAGCCGTTTCAACCGACGTTTCATTCAGTGCGGTGGTACCAACCCGGGCGGGTTAAACCCTACCACCAAGTAAGATTAGGAGGGAAGGGACCTACAGTTTTACGATTTACATTTATTTGTGAAAGAAAACCTATGGACGATGAGTGAATTATTTTATAAAAATTTCAAACGCATTTGTCAATTTATGTCGACTTTAGACGTGTCTTATATCACTTGCAACTAAAATCAACTAAAATTTGATCTGTGCTTAAATTAAGATTATTAAATCATTCGTTCATCTCCTGTCTTTCTTTCTCAAAATGACAATAATGACAGGAATATCAAAATTTTAGCTTTAATAGTGTGAAGTGTCTACTAGAAATAAAGCCAATATGTTACTAACATTAAAAACACAGACCAAGTTGACCAACCCACAAACCGAGGGTTCCGCACAAATACGACGGGGGCGTGGCTTTGAAGTGGGGAAGTTTGCTAGCAAATTGCTAGTAAGCTTATTGTGTAGACTGAAGTTAAAAAATAAATTTTAATGAAATAATGTTTTGCCGGACGCGTAGTTTATTTAGTTTACTTAAAAGAAGAAACAGGTTTCCATACAACTTTTAATTTTTAATCTTTCATGCAAAATTAAAACTTTACTTTTTTTAACTACAAAAACATTGATTTTGAATAGACATGTATGCACAAACGACACGGGCTGCCTCGACATGGTCCCTATTAGGTTACGGTTAATTTATAGAAGATGCGGAGCGTAGTGACGCATCTTTTATAAATTAACCTTGATAATTTTTTTTGAACCACCAAACTGGTTATAAAAAGAAAAACATTTCTCACCTCCACTCATCACCTTTTTAATACATAAATATATTACAAACAAACTTAATTTTGCAGTCAACCTAAATAATAATTTCTCACTAACTATTTAAACGAGACCAGTTTTAATATTTTCGTATTCCTCCCTTTGATGTTAACTTTTTTGAACCACTTTGTCATATACGTTTCATAAAGCAAATAAATATGTTATTCAAAATCTGTAAGAATCAAACAAGAACCAACCAAGAAAGAAACACGTAAATTTCTTGTGCACCTAAGTCCTTTTGCACAAATCGCAGATCAGGTCATGCTTGGAGTACTGCTTGCACCTGTGGGATGGCTCTGCCAAATATCAGCTTTTAAAAGGGAAATTGTTTGAAAAAGGAATTTGTTAAAAAGGATTGCATTACCACACGCTGGACTTACCGTGGATGCGTACCAACCTCTTCTGCAGATTTTTCCTCTATAGAACCGGTAAACTCTGGGACGCTCTCCTGTCTATATATTTCCTCCCAAGTACAGTCTCGGGTCCTTCAAGAGGGGCATGAACAGGCACCTGTCGGGCCGGCATGGCATTCGCAACCCCCACATACGACCAAATGTCCATGGGCGTCCTTAGACATCTCATGGGTGCCTCGGCGCCACAGGTCGCGCTTTCAATAAAAAAAACACAAAGAAAACACAAGCAAAAATCTGTAAATAAAAATCATGTAAGGGTTCTGGTATTTTGTTGATTTTATTGTAGCTTTTCAAATTGCCATCTAATATAGTAAAATATATATATTATAAAAGAATTCTTTTGGGAATCCAGTGTTACCGTTTTCAAAGGTGGTGACGTAAAAAAAATTAATTTTAAAGAAGCCATCTCCACTTAATTCAAACACATTAAATGTATGAAGTGAAAATTTTTACTTTTTCTTATAAAACATTGTATTTGAAGGGATTTTCACTCTTGAAATATAATGCCAGATGCTCTCGTATACTACGCAGAGGCCTGAAGCCGGCATTTGTGTAATATTGAAGACGCTGAAGCAAGTGCTCTCGCGCTGGCGGTCGATGGCAGAATGAGCGGGCGATGCACGTAATATTTGAATTGCACGTATTTTTGGTGGGGCACGAATCGCCCTGACATGCGGAATCTTAATATTTTTTATGATCGAAGGTTTATAATTGTTAATTTTTCTTTGGAAATGTACTATAATATATACTAAATAAACTATTAAAAATCTTAATCAAACGTCAACTTATTAGAAAATCACAAAATAACAATGAAAAAAAAAACCTAAAACTAAAATTAACACCTATTAAATAAAAAAATTTTTAAATTGTTAATTATTTTTATTTTTGGTTATTTTTTTACGTATTATGTTAACCCGGCATATAAACTGCCACCATACAAAGTTTCGTCTAATTCCGTTCAGTGGTTTTTGCGTGATGCGCGTACAGACAAACAAACAAACAAACAAAAATTTTAAAAACTGTTCTAACATGTTCAGTATCTCATTTTAAGCCACCCTGGTTAGTTTTTTTCCGAATACATTCAATGTACAGACTTTCTTACCTCTACGATTTTATTATATGTATAGATGCATTGTAACCCTTGAAAAACATACATAAATACCACACGCTGTATCCCGACAATCGGGCAGTCGGGTTTTATACATTGTATATACAGGTTGTTTCAGGATAGGGTTTCGTAACTTCATGTTCGAAAGGCGTTCATATTTGAAGAGGAAAAGCTCTGAAACTTTTTTCCAGATTCCGTCATTTTACAATACTTTTTAGTGAAAATCGTTTCAACGAGATTTGGTGGATGGTTTACGTCCGCCTTTATTAAATCCTATTACTTTAAGGCCCACTTGCACCAACACGAGTTTAGAGTTAAGTAGCGAGTTATGGATTTAAACGCGGTTCCCACAGTCAACGGGTGCTAGCTTAACGAGCTAAACTGGTTTATATCGTTAAATTTGTGTTGGTGCAAGTGGGCCTAAGTGAGCTAAACTTGTATATATATACCTATATATATAATTGGTTTCTCGGAAACGGCTCTAACGATTTGGATGAAATTTTGTATTTAGATAATGTAATTTTTTTTTCAAGCTTATTTAGATAGGTGTTGACGCCGAGCGAAGCTCGGTCGCCCAGGTAATAAATATAAAATGACTAACTTACATGCTTAAAGTAGAATTTGATCTTCATGCAGGTTAATTTACAACAGTTAAATTTTAATGACATCAAAATAAAAAGCGGGATGGACTAGGTCATTGCACTCCTTAGACCTAGACAGCACTGTTGCCACAGTAGTAGTGCAGTAGTAGTGTCCGTCCGTAGTAGTCACTGCCCATCGAATTTTTATTACAAATTTTCAATTTTTGCATGAAAAAATAAATAAATACGGAGTTTCGATTTGAGTGATAAGGATTGTTTTCTTCTAATAATGAGTACTTTCTATTCCTGAAGCTTCTCAAGCCTATCCTGAAACACTCCATAGTATACAAATACCTATAGATTTTTGTCGGAAATTCTTGGAATACAATTTAAACATTTTTAGTAAAATGTTTAATTTCTTACTTTACTTATACAAAGGATTAAAGCTAAAGTGTCTAAGGCGAAAGTCTTTCTAAATATTCATCCAAATTAGTCAAATTTAAATCCCACTTAACGACGTCGTAATCTGGTTGCTCTTAAGAAAATATTTCATGAATTTAATGTCTGAAATTAGTTGCTTTTAAAATTTGCAAAAGAAAAAACGTTAATGGACTTGGACGGTAATTAATCTTCATCACTAACTACTTTGTCTACATTTTAAAAGTGACTTCGACAGTAAAGGGCGGAGTGCAAACCGATCTATGCGGTTTTTTTTGTAAAAAACTGTTTAAAAAACTGATACTGGTACTGTGTAAGAATACCTACTATGTACATGCGTACACTTATTTGTAAAACATAGATTTAAATTGTAATTTTCAATCGTGTACAGGTTGTGGATAGATTATTTCACTTTAAAACTTTCGAAAAATACATTTTCTTTACAGGCAGACTTAATTTACCTATGGATTTATATTAGAATTTTTATGTGTCAATTTTGTTTTTTTTTTTATGGAAACTGATACGGTTGGCTACATCACCTACAACATCCGTGATGTCAGCCCATAACACCGGGTGAATAGGTGCCATGTCAGTGCTTCCCTTCATTTCACGTCGGCTACACTGAACTGGACCGAAAACACGAACTATTTACATAGCCGTTTCCGTTTCGACCGACGTTTCGCTCAGTGCGGTGGTACCAACCCGGCCGGGATAAACCCTACCACCTAGTAAGGTAAGAAGGGAGGGGACCTACAGTTTACGTGGAATCCGAACCACGGTCAGCCTCCCAACGGTCGAGCGGTCACCCATCCAAGTACTGACCGCGCTCAGGGCAGGCATTCTCTAACGTCCTATCGTCAACGTCGTCGGTGACGCTGCCTAGTTATGTCTCTGTCTAATTATATGAACTAGACAGAGACATAACTAGTCAGCGTCACCGACGTTGACGGTAGGACGTTAGAGAATGCCTGCCCCGCGTTGCATAACAACAGTCGACCGACCGCACCACTGAGCTACCGAGGCTGACAAAGTCTTTGCATTTATAAACAAGGTTTTTTTTCACATAGGTACAGTATCCGGCAGTAAATAAGGAAAATCGAGCTTTAGAAAGAGACAATCCGGTTGTAGAGCGTCGTCTCTGTCGCAAAGAGACGTGCTAGTTCGTGCGACAGGGATGGCGGCGCTCTCCAACTGGATTGTCTCTTAAGCTCGATGTTTCTTGTTTACTGCCGGGTATTGAACATTGTTTTTCGTTAAGTTTCTACAGACCAACCCTAAGCAATAAACGCTATATCGTCTCCAAGCGTAAACAAAGTCTTCAATCGTAGGCAGTGTCGCCAATCGTAAATAAAACCGCGAAAAAAAGCTAACTCATTGAATAAATAACCAGAAACTTCGGCACGTGATGTGTTAGCTCTTCATAAATCTTGTCTCCGAAGGCGAAAGTAACGCAGTCGTATCGGCCTTCAGTCGCCCAGCAGGTGAAGTTGTAAGTTTTAGGCTGGGTAGGGTCGGCTTACGAAACGAAACCGCCGAGTCGATTCTGAGTGTGACAAACAATTTCTGTATGTTACTTGTGTGACTGATTGATTACTGAATATTGAAATAGATAATGCTCTCAGATTATAAAAATGTTTATTCGCGATATATTTTTTTATGGAAACTGACACGCTTGACATCACCTACAACATCCGTGATGTCAGCCTATACTTGATACTGGTGAACTTGGTGCCACGTCACTGCTTCCCTTCGGTCGTGCCGGTTACACTGAACTGGACGGAAAACACAAACTATTTACATAGCCGCCGTTTCGACCGACCTTTCATTCAGTGCGGTGGTACCATCCCGGACGGGTTAAACCACCTAGTTAATATAAGAAGGGAATCATATCGTCGCTCCAGTTCGGGAGTTGTCTAAGTCACATTTTTAGCGAATGCAGAAATATGCAGAAAAATCTGCTGAATCAACCTGCATTCAAAGCTCATTTTCGCTAAAAATGTGACTTACACTACTCCCGAACTGGAGCGACGATATATCTTAGTCGCCTTTTACGACATACACGGAGAGAGATGCAGTGGGGCTATTCTTTTAAAGTACCGGTCCCACACGGTACAAAATAATATTAGTATTAATCATATTTCCCCCCAAGTACAGTCTCGGATCTTTCAAGGGGAGCGCGATTGGGCACCTCTCAAGCTGGTATCGCATTCGCCACCATACGTCCGAATGTTCATGGGCCGTCGTTAGATATGTACCTTATTTATGGGTGGCTCGGCGCCATATGTCGCGCTTTCAATAGCGTCGTGCCGTGCGACTTGTGGATGACCATGTGGTGTCCCGCGACTTAGAACCGCTGCAACTCCGTAGGGACGTCAGCTCCCTAATTGTGTTATATCGTATATTTCACGACGAGTGCTCGGAGGAGCTTTTTAATTCGATTCCGTCGTCCCCATTCCACCTCCGCACTACGCGTACTGCCCTATACAATCGACGTACCGGGAATGCGCACCAACCGGTTCTGTCTGTAGGCATTTTATTCACCGAACCGGGAAAATGTGGAACGCACTCCCTGCTCATCTATTTCCTCCCAAGTACAGCCTGGGGTTTTCAAAACGGGCGTGAAAAGGCTCCTGTCAGGCCTGCATGGCATTCGCAATCCCCGCGCATCGCAGAATGTCCATGGGCATCGTAATTTACCTACTCGTAAGTGAAACGATGCCGCATGTCGCGCTTTCCATCCTTATTATACCTTTAATACAATCCAACGTCTGCTTTCTGTCTGTCTATATGTCTGTCTGTCCGCTTATAACTCGAGAACCACTGAACCGATTTTAATACAGTTTGCTTCTACGGATAGCTTGGTTCTTCCCATCAATTATAGGCTACATTTCATCACGTTAAATGGCTTACGAGGTTAGCAGAGAAGTCAAATATGAGAGCGGGCGGAGCCGCGGGCACAGCTAGTAAAATAAAAAAATAAAAAAAAAAGAATCAAAAATTACAAAGCCAAAAAAAAACTGTAATACCTGGAAGCGAGCCGACCATATTTATGTGCGCGTGCGAGCCCGCCCGCGTTAGTTCCGGCTGTTAGCCCTTACTGAAAGGTCGGCGGAGGAAGCCCACGTACAAGATCCGGAGGCAGAGGTAGCCACCGGTGTCCTAACCCCTTAAGATAGTACAGACGTGGGCAATTACCATACCGCGCCGTAAAGTAGAACTTTTCGTAGGAGTATTTAGTAGGAGCAGTGAATGAAAACCTTGCTTTGAAGCGTGAAAGACTGCCGCCTATCGAAATATGTGTATTTTTGACGTAAATTCGCTGAACCTGATCAAGCGGCGGGTGGCCGAGTGGTTTGGGCATCGGCTTCTCATGCGAGAGGTCCGCGGTTCGAATCCCGTCGGCGTGTACCAATGAGTTTTTTCTGACGAAAAAATTTATGTGCATACCTACACCTGCTGCTTCACCGTTCGGAACCGGTGTAAAACTGTAGGTCCCTTCCCTAGCCCCTTGCTAGGTGGTAGGCTCAAATTGTAGCCGACTGGGTTGGTACCACCGTACTGGATATAAGATGGCCGCATAGCAGCCTCGGTTGTGTTATCCTCTAGTCCAGTATAGCCAGCAATCCAGGGAAGTCTCCGGTATGGCACCTAGGTATGGCACCTACCTTCTCGCAGGTGATATTGGCTGGTCGGAGCATGCGCTTCGGCCCCTCCGACTCAGCCGGATTACATAAAAAAAAATGGGGGCATTCCAGAAAGTTGGCGACATAAACTATGTACTTTCGACGGCTTCGTGCTGCCAAACTATACAACCTACAAACGGCGACTATACAAAACCGTGCACTCGACCTCTTCCTCCCACCAGCGATGACGTCACCACCATCTCCACAAGTGTGCTCTAGCGCTCAGTAAAACTTGCGATAGCGTCAAAAGTACTCGTCCGATTTTCACCAAATTCACGGGCATATTCAGGCTTTACGGACGGACATATTCAAGGATTACTTTATTATTTTAAATTATTAGGTACTTACATGAAGAATAATAGCGCGCGGAAACCTGTGAACTAAAAAATACTTAACTGTTTTTACACACAAAGTTTCGCCAGTTGCTCAGATTCGAATATCCAGTGTGGTGTGCCACACTACAGTCACTTCATTGAAGCTGAAATCTAAGACGTATTTAACAACACGCCTCGCTTTCTTTTTAGGATTTTCGAAAAATTCGTAATCACACCGAATAATAACAGCACGAGGAAACCTGTGAACTAAAAAAAATACTTAACTGTTACACACAAAGTTTTGCCAGTTTCGCCATTTTATCAATTTCGAATATCCAGTGTGCCACCCTAGCCACGCCATTGAAGCTGAAATCTAACACGTATTCAACAATACGACTTGTTTTCTTTTTAGGATTTTCGAACAATTCGCAATCACACTGAAAAATAATAACGCGAGGAAACCTGTGAAATAAAAAAATACTCTGTTGTTACACACAAAGTTTCGCCAGCTTCGCCAGTTTATCAGTTTCGAATCTCCAGTGTGCCGCCCTAGCTACGTCATTGAAGCTGAAATCTAAGACGTATTTAACAACACGCCTTGCTTTCTTTTTAGGATTTTCAAAGAATTCTTAATAACACTGACGAATAATAGCGCGAGGAAACCTGTGAACTAAAATAAATACTTAACTGTTGTTACACACAAAGTTTCGCCAGTTTCTCAGTTTCGAATCTCCAGTATGCCACCCTATAGCCACTTCATTAAAGCTGAAATCTAAGACGTATTCAACAACACGCATTGTCTTCTTTTTAGGGTTTTCGAAGAATTTTTAATCACACTGACGTTATAGCGCAAGGAAACCCGTGAACTTAAAAAAAATACTTAACTGTTGTTATACACAAAGTTTCGCCAGTTTCGCCATTTTATCAGTTTCGAATCTCCAGTGTGCCACCCTAGCCACGTCATTGAAGCTGAAATCTAAGACCTATTCAACAATACGACTGGTTTTCTTTTTAGGATTTTCAAAGAATTCTTAATCACACTGACGAATAATAGCGCGAGGAAACCTGTGAACTAAAATAAATACTTAACCGTTGTTACACACAAAGTTCGACAGTTTCTCAGTTTCCAATCTCCAGTGTGCCACTCTAGCCACGTCATTGAAGCTGAAATCTAAGACGTATTCAACAAAACGACTTGTTTTTTAAGGATTTTCTAAGAATTCGCAATCACACTGAAAAATAATAGCGCGAGGAAACCTGTGAAATAAAAAAATACTTAACCGTTGTTACACACAAAGTTTCGCCAGTTTCGCCAGTTTTACCAACCGTTAGAGAGAATCGCCTTCGAGGATCCCTCATAATCTGAGTAACTTGGTACATTCCGACAAACAGGCGCATTCAAAGACATTCACATCCAGAAAAGCCATTGTCTTAATATTGCACACATATTACCTCGTTATTGTAATAATGTACCTATCTAATAAGCTCTTGTTATATCTGCCAGAAGAAATTGAAAGAGTGTTCCATTCATTTGATTTTGAGTGTTCAACTTTACGCTGTAAATGATAATGTTTAAATACTTATAAAGAAAATAACTTTATTAAACTCAAAACAAAGAAACAACAACAAACACAAGTTATAAATAAAAGATGTCCTCAATAAAGTACTAACAAAATATTGTGACCTGCGAAGTTTGTTTTGCGGTTCATCTTCGCATTGAAATAGAACAGGCGGAATTTTCGAACCTATGTACAAGGATGAAATTATACAATAAACAATAAATGATTAGTCAGACATAACAATAAACAACAAACGATAAAGATAAAACGCTTTATTCTTATAAAATAACAAAACATAATATACCATACAATAAAATTAACACATAAATTTATAATTTTACTATAACTATACAAACAAAAAGCACACTCGGAAAATGTTCCGAGAAAATCCACTGTTAAAATAAAAAAAAAAACAAAGCCCATCCCATAATGCACTGATTTGTTTCGGCGCGGAGCGACGACGCTCGTTCATGGACCCATCTATTTTTTTAATACTCGCTTTGGTCCTTCGAGCCGGATTTGACAAAATAAATTTTTCTTCGTGCACAGTTCTTTCGCCTTCTCAAAAAAGTCGATAGTCGTTCTGTACTTTTTCATTCCACGGGCGTATGGCTCAACACACACGGCTTCAGAAGCCGGCCGGGAACGATCTCCGAACTCAATGTTCTGTGGAGAATGGCCCTTGTGGCCTTCGGAGTAACGCCAGACCTCGATCTTGTGAGATTTCTGGCTTTTTCCGATTTACGTGGATATACCTAGCCTTAATAATATTACCTTTTTTTTTTGTGAATGTTTTGTTTCTTTATATACACTTTTGTTATTTTTTTATAATTTTGCTTAGTTTTGCTTACTCTTACGTGTCACTGCCATTAGTGTTGGATGGACTTAAAATTAGAAGCTAGCTTTTTTTCGACCTAGCAAAAACTGCGTTCAGACCTTTTAGAATTTTTTTTTATTTTATTTTACGTGGCGTGGCGTGGCGTGGCGCGGCGCCTATAAAAAAACATATAGGTTGGCTGTAAGAAATATCTTCAATCAATTTTCTTTCAGTGCGGTGATAGCGATCCGGGGCTTAGTAATATTTTGAACGATTGGGAGTCAAAGGGTCTTTACCAACTAACAGTTACAAATTGTGCGAAACAAATTATTGCCATTCACCAAATTAATATTTAATTGACAGAGTATTACATTAATTAATAATGTTGTCGGGAATTTTGTTTGTTTCAAAATATGTACATTTCACTCCACTCAACTCACCCGAGCCTTTATTTGCCGACGACTCCCATTTCCTCTGTGAAATGAACTGGCCGTAATAACTGGAATATCATAAAAATGGCTGGAATGTTTTGTTGATCGCGTACACAATATCTACAGCATGAAGTGCCGGCACTAATGTACTGATTATGAATGAACGAAACATGGTTTTTCGGATTGCGGGGGTCGCGAATGCCGCAGCCCTGTGCCTATTTACGGAATGTACATTGAATGACCCGAGACTGTACTTTGAGGGGAATACACTGACTATTTTATAATTTTATTTTAGATGAGCGATGGCACTATTACACCAGATGTAGGTAAAAGTAACTGTAATTTATAAGGTAACAAGCTGTGCCCGCGGCTCCGCCCGCTCTCATATTTGACTTCACTGTTAACCTCATAAGCTATTTAGCGTGATAGTAAGTAGCCTATAGTTGATGGGAAGAATCAAGCTATCCGTAGAATTTTGTTTTATTAAAATCGGTTCAGTCGTTCTCGAGTTATAAGCGGACAGACAGACACTCAGACAGACAGAAAGCAGACGTTGGATTTTATTATAGGTAAGGAAAAAGGATAATAAAACATTTAGAGACTTAGAGGATGTAAGGCGTCCTTCGCTGATCGTAGGAGTTGTGCGACCTTCTTCGGGGGTTGGAACACTGTTCTGATACTATATTTATCCAGTATCCTCCCTATACGATCCGTGACTCCTTTTATATGAGGAAGGTACGCCTTCAGTCGCTGAACCTCTTGTGTTGGAGTGGTCTTGGAAGATCTACCCGCCATGGCTCCAATCTTGTATCCATTCTGGACCAAAATTCTCTTCACGAGTTCCCTCTCCTGGTTCCTGCTGCCTCCTACAGGCTGTCTCCGGTATGGAATCCCGTGCTCTCCCCCATGAAGAGCGGCAGGTCTGGCAGTGTGCACCAGCAGCAGCTGGAGGACACCGTCAGTACGTTCTGCTCCTCGGCGGAGGTGCGGAACGCAGCCCAAGCCGAATTGGTGCCTACCCACAGCTGCAACTACAATCTTCGCAGCCGCTCGCGGTTGACAGGCAGTGTTCTGTGTTCGCGGGCCCGACCGCAGCCAGGCACTCGCCCTGAAGATGGACTGCACGTGCCAGTCCGAAACGTCGGCCACAATGACCGCGAACTCAAACCATGGTAAGCCAAATACCAACCAAAATATTAATATCCATGGTAGACTAAAAGTATAAATATAAATAAAATTCAGTTCCGGTTACGCTAACATGTGGCTCCCATACAAACCGATTTTTTTCCGCGCGCCGAAATAAAGGTACGGTAGCGGGCTTACTCACTTTCTTCGTTTTAAATGCGAACTTCACGCGAGCGAAGCCGCGGGCAAAAGCTATAAACAATAAACTTTACTATTTAAATTGTCTGGAATAATCGCCTCGGCCAGAGCAGAATGTTTTTTTTATGGAAACTGACACCGTTGGCTACATCACCTACACCATCCGCGATGTCAGCCCATAACACCGGGTGAACTAGGTGCCATGTCAGTTCTTCCCTTCATTTCATGTCGGCTACACTTAACAGGAAGGAAAAGACGAACTATTTACATAGCCGTTTCGACCGACAACATTTCGTTCAGTGCGGTGGTGCCAATCCGGCCGGGATAAACACTACCACATAGTAAGGTAAGAAGGGAAGGAACCTACCTACAGTTAAACGTGTGATCTCCGAACCACGGCCAGCCTCCAACGGCCGAATGTACACATTTATTACTATAAGTTTTTGTACAATTTAATGATATACTTATATATTTTTTTTTTCATAAAATTGTAGGAAGATTTTTGAAAGACCTTTTCGTCTTTATGCCACTCGACCTCGACAAAATACTTTTATTTTCAGCTTAATTTTTGCGGTCCCTATTAATTAATGTTGAGGACCCCTGTAAGGGAAATATGAAATTTAATAGAATCTACAAGCATTCCAGTTTCAAGAAGATAGCTCGACCCGTTTAGGAGATACAGGCTGTGACATAGACTGACGGACGGATGGACGGATTGATATTTGATCGATTTCATAAGCTTTCCTGCTAGAGAGCGTTTCAACTAAAAGTTCCCTTCGGCCCTATGTTGGCTCCACTGCCAGTGTCACTGTCAGTGCTTAAATTCGTGTTGCCAGATTGTGAAGATTTTAATATTACCTAATAATGTAATCGGTATTTACCGTATAATAAATACGGTAAATGCCTGGGCACCACTATTTCCAAAGACGTGGGTTTCTGGCAACTAATCGAGTCTAAGGCCAAAACTGCATCCAGAAAATTGGGAATACTTTTCAGCAATCGGCGGTTCTTCTCACCGGCACAACTATTCCTGTTGTACAAAACACAGATTAGGCCGGTGATGGAGTACTGCAGTCACATCTGGGAGGGTAGTCCCCATTATCTGCTAGCATCCTTGGACTCGATACAGCGCCGAGCCATCCGTCTTGTTGGTGACCCGAAACTTACAGATGGTCTGGAGTCCCTGAGTCACAGACGATTTGTGGGTTCGCTTAGTCTGTTTTACAGATACTATCACGGACGCTGCTCTGCGGAACTAGCATCCCTTATTCCCTGCCACCCGTCCTATCTCCGTATGACTCGTCGCAGAGAGACTCAGCACCCTTTTGTTGTTGACATTGGGCTTTTGAGAACCCATCGGTTTTCTAAATCGTTTCTTTGTCGCACCGCTAGAGTGTGGAACTGTCTTCCGGCGAGTGTATTTCCTGAATCCTTTAACCTGGGTGTCTTCAAGCGTCGTATTAACGGGCTAGACAGCCTAGCAACAGTCCGCAAATCTGCTGGCATGGCACCTAACTGAGCGTGGTTTCGCGAGGAGAGGTGATTTTGGCTCTGTCGACTGCACCATTGGTCCCTCGGCACAGCCACCCATGCTGGTTTACATAAAAAAAAAGACAGACGGACGGGCGGACAGACAGACAGACAGACAGACGGCGTAGGCTTAGTAATAGGGTCCCGTACCGGATACGGAACCCTAAAAATGTAGTCGCACCCATGATACATCTGTATAAGTAAGAATGACGTCTGACAATAAAGTATTAAGTCACTAAATTTTAAAAGCAGGTCATCCATCTAAGTCAGATACACCTTTTCGACATAATACCCAACGCGATGCACCATTTTCACGCCACCCTGTATATCGTCAGAATATGCGTGGGGTAGTGGGTCACGGTGTCAGAAGGGAGGGGCTAAAATCACTTCCGGAAATTAAAAAAAATACACCGACCCCGCGAGGAAATGAAGAGCGGCTCCACGAGTAGGCGGGGAGGCAAGTGCTCGTAGTGTATGGAGAAGGCTTCGTTTTGCGGTATTGACTTCTCCGCAGCTCCACTCGCGTTAAATTTTGACTCCGATTTTATTCCTACTGCCAGTAATTTTTTTTTCAGTTTATTTGTCCTTAAGTTATTATTATTTTATATATTTTTATATAACTAAAGTCGAAATATATTATATTGCAATGTGTGTTCTGTAATATATATTTAAAATGTATATAAAAAAACAAAAAAATTGGTAATAATAAAAAATATTTAATTCATATTATCCTTCCTTATACCTATAATAAAATCCAACGTCTGCTTCTGTCTGAGTGTATGTATGTATGTCTGTCTGTCCGCTTATAACTCGAGAACCACTGAACCGATTTTAATAAATTCTACAGATAGCTTGATTCTTCCCATCAACTATAGGCTACTTACTATCACGCTAAATGGCTTATGAGGTTAGCAGTGAAGTGAAATATGAGAGCGGGCGGAGCCGCGGGCACAGCTAGTCATCATATAAAATTGAACCTAATCTCACCTAACTGACTGTCTAAGACAGATGTTATTATAGTGTAGAGAAGTTGTAAAATGTACTCATAAAATTTACGATTAATTTAAATTTAGTCAAAAATGACCTACAGTTCGTAAACCGTAAATTATGCACATCGGGGAAAGAGACAATCAGGTTGTAGAGCGTCGTTTCTGTAGCACTAATTCGCACGTCTGTGTGCGACAGGGGCCATGCTTTACAACACGATTGTCTCTTTCTTTCCGATGTGCGTCGTAAGACATCTATTCGTAGGTGTAAAGAGGCCACATGTCGCGCTTTATATTAAAAAAAATGTGTTGTCTGTAAAGTCGGTTTACGGATGATAGTTTTACGTGATAACGTCATAAAGTGGTAAGACTACGCATGTCATTTTTGTTACGTTTGTATTTCCGAAAATAATTCTTAGGTTGTTATAAAAAAAACTAAACACCCTAAAAAAATTTAAACACCGTAACATTGCTTAAAAAAGAAAACACCAAAAAAAAATTGAGGGATTCGAACCCATGGTCAAAAAATACAAATCCTACACTCTTAACACTGAGCCACGAAATCACATAAACGACCAAACGAATATCAGATTCCCTTGGTTCGCTTTCGGCTTGGGCCGATCGCTTGTTACGCGCTCTCGCTTGCACACACAGGCTCAGGTGGAACGTGACATTTTTTCGTGCGTGCAGCCGGTGTTCATCAATTTATAAGACGTGACGTTATCACGTCAAAAAAATCGTCAAGCCTATTCCATACTATTAACTATATTTGTATGAGGTTATATTAAACGGTGCCCCGCCTAATGATTTACTCCGCTCCGGTGCTGGCGAACATTTTGACGCATTCATGCATTTTGAGGAGATGCTTATATTATTGCTCGTTTATTACGGATGAATTATTTCGGATATTAAACGTAGATAATTTATTATTATTTGTATGTGTTACAAGGCGCTGTTTATTAGGTATGCATATAAATTCGCTTGGCCCTTAAACGAGACGGAATTTAACTTTTTCTCTATATACAATCGTCTTTCGGCATTTATGTTTTTACCCCTCTAAACCTTATCCGATTTTTAGAATAATTTTTTGTTGTATTAGGGACAGTCGAATCTACGTTCCTGTCCTATATTTTTTTTAAATATATAAAGTGATGACTCAATAAAGCTTAATGAACTTCATGACATAAAAAAAAAATAAAAATAAAATTGTTTCGGTCGAAATACAAATTTTTAGCTCCAGTGTTATATTTTTAACATAAACAAAAACGGTAAAGACAAGAACGTAGATTGGACTGTTCTTAAGACAAGAAAAAAATTATTGTAAAATTCGGATAAGGTTTAGGGGGCTAGAAAACATAAATGCCGAAATACCACCATACTGGATGTAAGATGGCCGCATAGCAGCCTCGGTTGTGTTCACATCTAGTAAAGTATAGCCAGCAATCCAGGGAAGTCTTCAGTATGGCACCTACCTTCTCGGATGTGATATTGGCTGGTTGTAGTATGTGCTTTGGCCCCTCCGACTCAGCCACCCAAACCGGATTAAATAAAATATTTAAAAAAAATTATAACGATTCAGAATTTTTTCAAAATTCAGAATGCCTTCGTCAATTTCTCGGTTTAATTTTTTTATTTTAATGTTTTATGTTAACCAACATGGGTGGCTTTACCGAGGGACCAATGGCACAGTCGACAGAGGCAAAACCACCTCTCCTTGCAAAACCACGCTAGTGATGCGCCATGTCAGCAGATTTGCGGCCTGTTGCTAGGCTGTCAAGCCTGTTAATACGACGTTTGAAGTTAAATGATTCGGGAAACACACTCGCCGGAAGACAGTTCCACACCCCAGTGGTTCGACAAAGAAACTATTTATAGAACCGATCTTGATAACATTTTGAGAACCTTCTTCTATGTGCTTAGATCAATTCTAAATTATGTTTTTTTATATATCTACGTTAATTTTCAATTAAAGTAACAGGTCCCACTGCATCTCTTCCCGTGCAGTCGTAAAATGAAACTAAGGGATAAGGTGCCATGCTAAAAGGCGAAAGGTTAGCCACCTCTCATGTTGGCACGGTTCTTCTACCAAGGCACGTAGTATGTAAGTCTTCGCCTTTACGCCGTACTTGCTGTTTGATAACCTGCTATAGTGACCTAATCTATGCTGAAACGTGGCGGTCGGTGTTGTGCTGTCGAGTTGAGTGCACGGCAGCACAAAACCGATTACTCTGCTTGCCCCGATTGTCGCGCTGTAGTGTGTGGTATGCGTTCTCTGTTTAATTAAAATATAAAATTGTGTATGCAAAAAAAAAACTGTTTTAAAAACATTGAATCGACTTCAAAAAACAACTAAGTACTTAGAACTAAAATTGATTAAATAATTCATTTGAAGGCGAAAGCACACCAAAAAATGTATTGAAGCCCTTTTGTGCCTTTTTATTTATATATATAATATAATTATGGCATTCCATTTCTAGTTTCCAAGAAATTCGTGGACAAACATACATACATTACATACACTTATGAAATTTGGCACACCCGCCCCGTTTAGAAGCCCACATAGACTAACAGTACCTGGGCGACCGAGCTTCGCTCGGCGTCTATACCTATCTAGATAAACTTAAAAAAATAACATTATCTAAATACTAAGTTTCATCCAAATCGTTAGAGCCGTTTCCGAGAAACCAATTGTATATAAGGTCTTTCAAAATTAGTTCAGAGTACGCTAAGGGGGGGTTCTGTATCATATAGGGAGTAAAACCCATATAATTTTTTTTGGACCTTGGGCTTTTTTTTTATGTAAAATATTTTTTTATGTATTTAAATAAAAAAAGGTTGATTTTTATAGCCTAATCGATTCAGTTTCATAACAGTAACAAAAAAGTCTACGCCACCATTATGATCTAACATGTGTAAGTTGGTAAAAAAATCCAATTCTTTCTATTCCATACTAATAAAATTAAAATGTGGTTTTTCACAATTTCTGAAAGAAAGAGATCTATGTGTTGGAAGACTTTTTTGTTCCTGGCACGAAACTGAAACGATTACAAAAAAAAAAAAATCCACATTTTACATTAAAAAAAATTTTTTTGTAAAAAAAAATTGTTTGTTCTTCAAAAGTGATCTATTTCCAATACAGAACCCCCCCTTAGCGTGATCTGAACTAATTTTGAAAGACCTTATATATATATATACAAGTTTAGCTCACTTAAAGTAATAGGATATACCACAGAGCATGAAATGCGCTCGCCCGCCCCTACTAGAGGCGCCGCCGTGAGCGCGATTTCTCTACAACGCCGTTGAAGCCTGTGGGCGTGGCCTATGACTTACATATGTGTGTTGTGCGTGTGCACTTGTTTTGTGCGTGTGCCTAACTTGCTCCTCTTTGTGTGTAGTGTCGATACTAGCACACACACACACACATACGAAGCGCTAGCAGCTCAGCGTACGGTTATTGGGTTTCAAATATCATCGCTTAGGGCGCCTCTAGTAGGGGGCGCGGGCGGTAGGTATTTGATGCTCTGTGGGATATACGAATATTGCGCAATTCCAACGATATTACATACATAGGGGTCGAATTGATAACCTCCTTTTTTGAATTCGGTTAAAAAACAATGAATAACGATTATTCAAATGAATACTCGATTCAATCTCGTGGGTTGCTCGTTGATCGTTTCGCCCGGAACATAGACTTTTTTATGCAAAGCGCGACATGTGGCCTCATTCACGTACGAGTAGGTGTCTAACGATGCCCATGGACATTCTGTGATGCACGGGGATTGCGAATGCCATGCCGGTCTGACAGGAGCCTTTTCACGCCACCTGAGTTATAACGACCCCTTTTCATTGATATATCACATTTGTAAACACTTTTATAAAATGTAGACTACAAGTTGACGTAAAAAAAAAAATATCCGGCGAAGTTTCTTGACAGTTCTTCTTCACTGTGATAAATGTTAAAAAACCGGCCAAGTGCGAGTCGAACTCGCGCACCGAGGAGGGTTCCGTATCGCCATGTCATGGTCAGCGCCACTCACGCCATCTACTCGTATGTTTAGTTAAAATGCTTCATATTCTTTTCACTAGATGGCGGGCAAACACTTTTTCGTTCTTGTATATGGAACCTCGTGAATATCTTAATTTTTAATTATTATTATTTGTTATTATAATATCGGCCTTAATAAATAACACATATTCTGTGAACATTTCAACGGGCTACCTATTACGGTTCAAGAGATACAGATCTCGGACGGACAGACAGACAGACAGACAGACGGTGTAGGCTTAGTAATAGGGTCCCGTACGACGAAAACGGAAACCTAAAAAATATGAATCCTAGTGCAGTGTACAGTGTACTGTCTATGGATGATGATGAATAAAGAATAAAGAATAGAGAACATGATGCACGTGAAAACAATGTTTTTTTTTAATTTTCTAATTTGTGCCCCAATAATTGACCCCCAAAACCTAAATTCGTTCATTCACGCTATACATCCGTGACTGGGTCATCAAACTCTATAGGTATAATATGTACCTTTGGGCAATGCCACATTTTGTATGGAAGGTGGTGCCTTTTTTTTTCGCGCGGCCATCAACCAAACTTGGTTACTTTAGTTCAGAATAATGTTACAAACAAAACTTGTTATGACATGTGTATGCCTAAACTCAGTCCGAACGAAGTTATAAAAACTAAACCTGATGAAAATGCATAGAAACATAATATTACTTATTCGAACTTCTGACCCTTATAACTTCGTTCGGCTGAGTTTAGGCATATACATGTCATAACAAGTTTTGTTTATAACATTATTCTGAACTAAAATAACAAAGTTTGATTGATGGCCGCGCGAAAAAAAAAACTATGATAACAAAAGGCACCAATTTTAGGCAATGCTCCATCCAGAGTAGATTCGGAGAAAATAATCTAATAATTTGCTTTTAGGGTTAAGTTCCTCAATAGAGGAACGGAGACTAAAATAAACTAAAACAGAGTTAATTTTCAATTTACACTCTGCACTATACAATAAGATAGGTAAATTATTCATACATGCGCAGAGTAGGCTAGATCAGTGCTACTCAAAGTGTGGTACGCGAACCCCCAGGGGTTCGCCATTTGATGGTAGGGGGTTCGTGACTACATTACTACAAAAAGATGTCTTTAATTGATTTTTGGGCAGCTGGTAGACAGGAAGAATATTCCGAGCTCTGACGCAAAGCCGTGAATTTCCTTTTACCCTTCGCAACAACATACCTTTGTGAGAGTTGGTTTAACACCTGGTAATGATAAAAACTAAATATAGAAATCGACTTGTTAAACCTTTTTTATTAAATTAAAAAACCTTGCTAGAATGTATTTTTCCTCTTTTCCTTTCCTTTCGGGGAGGGGAGGAGTTGCGTTAGGGCAGGGGTTCGCAGTCGTTTCGAAACCTTACTAAGGGTACGTGGCATCATAAGTTTGAGAAACCCTGGGCTAGATCAATACGCGTATGTTGAGGTAGGTCTAGCGGTCTATAGATATAGGGTGAGCCAAGTGAAGTGCCCGTGAACCTGCGATATTAACTCACGTATACAGGGTGCCCGAGCTTCTGTTCGCAGCGTTGGAATAAATATAAGTACAGAGAGGGCATTGTCGTACTTTGCATTAATTTGATCTTATTTCAATATTTAGTCTACATACATGCACACCATTCTGTTTAAAATTTTAATCCTACTAATATTATAAACGCGAAAGTTTGTGAGGATGGATGGATCTCTCTTTCACGCAAAAACTACTGAACGGATTTTGATGATCCTTTACAGTACTATAGCTTATACATCAGAATAGCATATAGGCTATATACCATCACGCTGACGTCCCATAAAAACTTCAATTTCGAATTCTGTTCTTTTTTTTAAATCCACGCGGACGAAGTCGCGGCCAAAAGCTAGTTATTTATATTATTACAAGGCCACGTCAAACATATTTTTTATTAGCCCATTCTATTAGTACGGGAAAACAAGCAAATCTAGCCTGAAGTCAATTAGATTACAGGCAGACAGAATATATTTACAAGATAAAACAAAAATAGACAATGGCCTTTTTTTAGCTTCATGTTTTTAATGAAACTTTGTTTGAAAATGTACTTATTGTGGTGATGTATAGATTTTCAACTAACATGCAATCTTGTAAAGTTAATTATGATTTATTTAATATTATAAACTAGATAAAATAAAACTAGGAAATAAAAATATACAATCTATAAATTAATACATTTTTTTTAAACTTTAATGAGAGGTATACAAAATAACAGAAATAGAATATGAACATTAAACAATAGAAACAATTTAAAGGTAACAAATAGAAATTTAAAACTAAAACTAACCTAAAAATAAACTTCGAAACACGGTGCTCAATTTCGGTGCTCAGCGAGACACCATTAAATACCAGCAAATTGGACTGTAAAAGTAGAAGCGCTTAATACGCTTGAAGCACTTAAGTAGCTTGTTAATACGACGCTTGAAGACTGCCAGGTTGAAAGTATCGGGAAATGCACTCGCCGCGCCGGAAGACAATTCCCATAGACTGGCGGCGGCGGCGGCGGTGCAACAGAAGATTTTTGCATCTCCTCGTAAATTGATGCAGCTTATATACTTTTTAATTCTTCGGTTCGCAGCATAAAGTTGAATTAATTTAACTTAACGGCACATCTCGGGCATACAAATTGTAAATGTTTCAGAAATTTAATTACAACGCAGAAATCCCGCTGAAAAGGTCTATGAAAATTACGCGGAGCTCGTTAGATTTTGAAATATTCGATTGACACGTTCGGGGATTACGATGTTAGCATGCAATTAGGAACATAGACATTTTCAATATATATACGATTTTATTTTTGTGAAATTTATCGATGCTTGTTTTCCATTTTGGGCTCATTGAGATTGGTTAGACATTCTACCTGCAAAGCGGTCTGTGAAAATTGTGAGTAGTGTGGACGTTTTAAAAACAGGTGTAAGCGGCGGGTGGTCGAGCGGTTTGAGCATCGGTTTCTCATGCGAGTGGTCCGAGGTTCGAATCCGGTCGGCGTGTACCAATGAGTTTTTTATGACAAATCTGAGCGAAGTGTACTGCCAAGAGATGATAAATAAACAATTCGTTGCATACGTTTCATTCGTTTCATTTTATTTAATTTCATGGCTTTTCTTCCACTTACGCTTACTTGGTTAAGAACTTTAGCCATCTTGAAGCCTTGACGAATTTAACAAATGTACATACAACGTGTCCCAAAACTCAACGTCAAGCGGGAACAAGGGAGTAGGCCAGTTTATGACTACGCAGGAAAAAATAAGAAAAAAATCTGAGTCATTTGTTTTTTATGATATGAACATTTTTTGAAAAAACGTTTCGTACTTACACCATTTTTTGGTACTACGACTACAAATTTGCAAATATAATTGTTAAAAAATGTTTACTGGTAGCCTAAATAACTCTGCTATTGATCAGTATAAAACCAAATAAAACCAAAATCCCCATAGTTTTATCACAAAAAAATCATAGGTAAAATTTCAAAAAATGCTCTTATCATAAAAAACAAATGACTCGGATTTTTTTTCTTATTTTTCCTTGGGTAGTCATAAACTGGCCTACTCCCTGGTTCTCGCTTGACTTTGAGTTTTGGGACACGGTGTATAACAGTTCAGTGAGAGCCGATCGCATGGTGTGCTGTGGGTAGTGGGTACTAGCATCATATACGAGTATTCAAATTTCAATGTTTGTCGAGCAATAAAGGCATCTCTATCTTGTATGAAACCTTGTATGTAATGTTCAAAGAAAATCTTACCGTGACCTTTTATTCATGCGTCTTGCTCCCACGCTCGACGTAACGCGTAAGATCTTGTAAAATCTGCGGGCTGTAATTGGATCATGTTATATAACGTTTCTGGAGGGGAGTGTGTTGGCGCTCCAAAGAGAGAGACAGAGAACTAGTCGCGGAGATGGAAGAAAAGCGCACAAAGATATCAAAAACCGGCCAAGTTCGAGTCGGATTCGCGCACCGAGGTTTCCGAACTACAAAAAAAAAACATTGAAAAAAACACGTTTCTTGTATGGGAACCCCTTAATTTTTTAATTTTTCTATTTTTTAGGTTTAACATATAAAATATATTGTGTGGCGGTACGGAACCCACGGTGCGCGAGTCCGACTCGCACTTGGCCGCTTTATTTCATCAAATAAGTTATTTGTTACTGGCCCATGACTATACACCATAGAGATTACTACTACCTTGCACTATGATGAGAGTTTCTGATATGATGATAACTGAGGTATGAGACCAGAACCGGGGTTGCTGACGCAGAAAAACTAGCATTAGAAGGGCAGCTGGGACGGGGAGCGAGCGGGGACGGCGCGTGAAGCGACAGCGGCGGTTCGCGATCGACTGACTCAGTTGCGGCTGGATGGCCTCAACTCTGTACTACGTAGCGCACCGTCAGAATGAACCGTCTAAAGTCTGTTCATTTTGCGAAGTTACTTGCAAAAATCTGTTTCTCTAGTTGTCTCCTTCACACTGGTGAAAGTCCGGCCGCTGAGAGAATGCATTCCTGACGTCTGACAGTTGGTCGGATTGCCTAAAAAGTATGAAAAGCTTGTCAAATTAATACGAAACCGTATAAACAATAGAACATGTTCAGAGGCGGCGCAAGGCGTGGGCGACGTGGGCGACAGACCACGGCCTCGCGGCCCGAGGGGCCTCGCGCCTCGAAAGTTCACGCAGCTTTGATTCATGAAAAATATTCAGCTAGATCTATTAAAAGAGACCCCGAGTAAACATGTTTAGACTTAATCAAAGGCAAATTAAAGCTTACTATTAAGCCTTTATCCGACAAAGATGGGAAAGCAGGACAGAGGCAGTGAATATTGCAATAATACAGTGGCTGTATTATTGCGATTTGATGATGTTGTTGAATGTATTGAGTATTGGAAAAATTTTAGAGGGCCTCGCAAAATTTATCGTGGCCACATCAAATTAAGTTCATGCCCCACCACTGAACATGTTTATAATTACCTCATCAATTATTGCCCCATAATTCGAACGTGCAGGAGTGAGTAATTAAAACTTATTGCCCATCACTAGTCATGAATGACCAACTGACAGAGACGTCACGAATGCATTCTCTCAGCGGACTATGGTTTAATTGACATGGGCAATTGGGCAGTGCGTCTGTTATTGACATAGCTATTAGTGCTATGCATGTATTGTATGCAGTCTCTCAAAACTATAACGGCGGAAGTGCCGCTATGAGAAGCGAGTTTTTTTGTGTTTCGCTTTTGAGACATTTTTGTATGGCATTTGAAAAGGACAAATTCAAATAGGATAGACAAGGACAGCGTGTGCTATTTTTGCAATAGTTAATTCGCAAAATGAACGGACTTTCATAATTATATCTCAATTCTATCGACGAGAAAAGAAAAAAAAAGTTGTTTGATCCGGTACGGGCGGCCGAGTTAGAGGAGCCAAAGCACATGCTTCAATCAGTAAATATCACCTCCGAGAAGGCAGGTGACATACCGGAGACATCCCTTTGGATTGCTGTACTGGACTAGAGGAGAACACAGCCGAGGTTGCTATGCGGCGATCTTACATCGAGTACGGTGGTATACCAAGCCAGTCGGCTACAATTTGAGCCTACCACTTAGTAACGGGCAAGGGAAGGGACCTACAGTTTTAAACAAAATTTCATAAAATTAATGCAACATTGTCATAATATTATGGCAATGCCGGTTCTTTGCATTTTTGCATTCCTTTGTTTGGCTCCCTATCCACGAGACTTGGTGTTTTATGGCGCCGTCATAAAAGTGAGTATTAACGAACGAAGGTATCCTTAGGGACGCTGTTAACTTTGGGTGAAAAATAGGAAGGTTATTCTAACGGACGAAAGTTATTCTAAAGACATTTGAAACAATACATAAAGTGCGCAACGAAGAGTTTTTTTTTATAGAAAGCACGACATGTGGCGCCTAGCCACCCATAAGGTGTCTAACGACGCCCATGGACATTCGGTCGTACCAGGTGCCTATTCTCGCCTCGGGCTAAATTCGTACTAGAGATCTTTTTCCTTGCACCTTATCATAATTTTTTTTTATGGAGACTGACACGGTTGGTTACACACCTACAAAATCCGTGATGTCAGCCCATAACACCGGGTGAACTAGGTGCCATGTCAGTGCTTCCCTTCATTTAATGTCGGCTACACGGAAATGGACGGAAAACACGAACTATTTACATAGCTGTTTCGACCGACCGACGTTTCATTGAGGGATAAACCCTACCACCTAGTAAGGTAAGAAGAGCAGGACCTAGGTACTGTACAGTTTTTACGTGGAATCCGAAACACGGTCAGCCAGCCTCCAACGGTCAAGCGGTCACCCATCCAAGTACTGAACTGAACGGCACGGCCAAGGTGCTATGGGCTGACATCACGGATGTTGTAGCTGATGTAGCCAACAGTGTCAGTTTCTATAAAAAAATTCTGTTAAGTGCGAGTTTTACTCGCGCACGGAGGTTTCCGTATCTATCCGCTATCAATAACCGCTCAATCGGAGAGAAGCCTCAATGAGGTTGATCGCAATTTACGGTGGGGAAATTACAGCACCTTACATTGCAATGTATAAAAGCCTGTGGCGCCATCTATTATTCAATAATGTGACTAATCTATTTTATTGTACTTTTCTTGTGTGGGGGCCCCCCTTAATTTTTAACATTTTCTTATTTTTCTTATTTGTTGTTATATCCGCCATAGCAACGCATATTCTGTGAAAATTTCAACGGGCTACCTATTACGGTTCAAGATACAGCCCTCGGACAGACGGACGGACGGACGGACAGACAGACGACGGAGGCTTAGTAATAGGCTTCCGTACGGGATGCCGAAACCTAAAAACAAATCCAATACTACATAAAACTGCTGATTAGGCTGCGTCCGAAAAGTCAGTGTCCGAATCAAGCTATCTCGCCGGGGAAACATAAAATATACAAGGAGGGTACAGCCGATCCAGTTCGGGGCAGATAACTTTCAAAGGTGCCTCTTGAAATATGCAAAGAGCATAAATATGCAACACTGAAGACCCGACGCGACGCCCTGTGGTAAGTTTACACGTTTCGAGTAGTTTCTTACGGTTCCTAACATGGTTGATTACTTATCCTGCTTCATCCGTAATATTTGCCTCCTTGCATGTATTGAGCCTTGTTTCTGTCGGATTTTGAATCAGTAAGTATTCTCTCTCTCTCTCTCTCTCTCTCTCTCTCTCTCTCTCTCTCTCTCTCTCTCTCTCTCTCTCTCTCTCTCTCTCTCTCTCTCTCTCTCTCTCTCTCTCTCTCTCTCTCTCTCGTCATTCAGTTGATGGTGTTGAACAACAATATAACTGAATAATGTACATAATATGTAAGTTTATTATATACATTGTCAGCCTCGATAGCTCAGTGGTGCAGACAGTCAATTGTCGCTATTGAATGTTAAGCAACGCTACTTGGATGGGTAACCGCTGACCGTTGGAGGCTGACCGTGGTTCGGATTCCTCGTAAAACTGTAGCACCCTTCCCTCCTAATCTTACTTGGTGGTAGGGTTTAAATCGCCCGGGTTGGTACCACCGCACTGAATGAAACGTCCGGTCCAAACGGCTATGTAAATAGTTTGTGTTTTCCGACCAGTTCAGTGTAGCCGGCACGATCAAAGGGGGGAGCACTGACATGGCACCTAGTTCACCCGGTGTTATGGGCTGACATCACGGACGTTGTAGGTGATGTAGCCAACCGTGTCAGTTTCCATAAAAAAAAACATATGTATGTAGAATAATTTGTAGTTTATCATATTGCTTTGATGCTTAATGCATTACCACAAACTATTCTTGTTCATCTGCACATACTCGTATTTCTCCCGCATCCCAAAGGTTAGTTAGAATAGAATACCTCGCGGCATTAAGATCGCCTATTGTGCCTAATTTGTATAAATTCGTGTTCAGTAAAAATATACACATACATACGTATACTTTCTCTCGGTCGTATCGGCTATACGGAAATGGCCATTTTTCATAGGAGTTCTTATCATGGGCGCTTCTCTGAGGAACTAGCATCCCTTATTCCCTGTCATCCGTCTTATCTTCGCAACATTAGTCGCAGATAGAGAATCAGCACCCTTTTGTTGTTTGATGGTCTTTTGAGAACAAATCGTTTTGTCCGAAATTTTGTTCGAAATTGTCCCTTTGTCGCACCGCCTAGTGTGTGCAACTATCTTCCTTGTGTCTCTCGAATTCTTTAACCTGTGGGTCTTCAAACCCTACTACCGCTAGACAGACAACCCGGCAACAGTCCGCAAATATGCTGGCATGAGAGCGTGATTTCGCGAAGGGAGGTGAATTTGGCTCTTTCGAGGAGGTCTGCAGCCACCACGGTCGTCATCATCATCTTGGGATTCGTGGTGGATATAGGCTGGCTGTGGTAGCTGGAGATCAAGAAGGGGTTTTTCACGAAGGGACTCTGACCAAGAGGGACTAGTATGCAGGTTTTTTTTTATTGAAAGCGCGACATGTGGCGCCGAGATACCCATAAGATGCCTAACGACGCCCATGGACATTCGGATGTATACAGAGGTTGTGAAATTCGCGTGGATGGTGTTTGCCTGGCTAATGTGAGGGTTTAGCTTGAAATAGCAGTTACTCGTGCGTGAACTCGCATAGTGTAAACTTAACATTATGGATTCAGTGCGGACCTCTAAAAAAGACCCTCGGCGCTCCTAAACATTCGAGGGAGCCCCTTTATTGGCTGCGATGGGGGCCGACTCGGTTTATTGGTTTTGGCCATAACTCTTTTCAACATTTGCCGACGGCCCAAGTGATAAAGTCTGGGGCAAGATTTGGGAGTCGTCGAGTTATGAAGTTGAATTGGGCCGAGGATTGGACGCGTGAACCGTTGGGAATCGATAAAATATGCAGTTTACGACTGGATACCTACTTTATGTGTATTTTGTGATGATTTTTATCTTCATTATGGACGGATTTGCTTTTACATTTAAGGTGTAAAACTTGTACTGTTTGTGTCTCAGTACTTGAAAATAATTGCCCACTGCATCTCTCTCCGTGCATGTCGTAAATGGCGACTACGAGATAAGCACAAGATTTCGTGCTGAAGGGCGAGAAGGTAGACATCTCTCATCTTGACATGGTCCTTCTACAGTCATCCAGTAGGTAGCTAACTGTCTTCGTGCTTTACTTGCTGCTTGATAGGTTGTCTTGTCCTAATATTTTGCTAAACATGATGGTTGGTGTGGTGCTGTAGTTTACCAAAGCGCTTGCTGCACAACACTGATTACTCTGCAAACCTCGTTTGCCACTTCTAGTAATAGTGCGATATTTCAATGATCTATATAGGTTAAGACGATGGAGATGACTCAACAGAGAATGGAAAGCTGTGTCATGAGGACTAAGCCATTTCCTCTATATAGGCTTTCTAATAAATCAGTTGCCTGTAGGCGGTGTGTAATGTAATAGGAATATATGTGTTGGTGTGTGTGTTGGTGTGGTAGGGTATGTGAGGATTTAAGTGAGGCTGCTAGTGCGTGTGTGTGTGTGTGTAGAGTGTAGGTACGTCGAGGGGGGGAGGGTACATATTCGTTCCGGTGTGCGAAGGGAAATCTAAATCGTTGGCCCGCGCTGGCATTTCCCTTGCCATGCTAATAGTGGATCTATGCAGAGCGGCGATGTCCAATGCGAGTGTCCAATTCAAAACTAAAATTTAAATAAGATTTCATATTCATTAAAAAGAACATATTTTAAGATTAGAAGAAACTATTGCAGGCCAAAATGTGCTCCCTGTCTGACTCCTCAACATTTACATAGGTTTCGATCGAAAATATTGTTATTGAACGAACTGATTATTTTCTTTCAAATTGGCTTCTCGAAAAAGCTAGCAACTTGCCAGTAATTTATTTTTATTTATTTATTTATTAGGGGAAACTTAACAGCTTTAAGAACACATATTTTACAAATCAACAATTTACAAAATTATCAAGCCAATGACAAAGTTTCACATTTTAAAATTCCAACAAAAAACAACGTCAACTTATGAATGTTTAAAACATAATATATTTTTTAATAGCTAACCTAATGTGTGTATGTGTGAGGGTGTGAGAGAGAGAGGGTGTGTGTGTGTGTGTGTGTGTGTGTGTTGTGCTGATTGGGGGGCGGGGGGGGGGGGCACACACCTATTCAGACTGCTCCAGAGTGTTTTTAACTATTCTCAAAAAAGGTTTATGATTTATATTAAAAATGTCTATTTCTCTCAAGCAGTCGTTATAGGCTGCCATGCACCGATTTAGAGTCGACCACTTGGCATTATTCGTTCGACAGAGTCCCACGGGCGGCGCGTCCTAGCGGCGCTGCAGTGCAGAGGCACTCTCGCTACCAGCTCAGGACAGTCCACGCCGCCGCCGTTAAGTATTTTGTGAAGCAGGCTAGCGTCAGCCACCGCGCGTCTGCTCTCGAGAGACATCAGCTTGTGGTGTCTCAACGCCTCCTCGTAGCTGGGGAATGTGACTCGCTCCCTATAGTTTAAGTGCCTGACAAATTTGTTTTGGATTCGCTCCAACCGATTAATGTGCACACTATACTGCGGTGACCATATAGGAGAAGCGAACTCCAGTGTACTGCGGACATAAGCGTAATAAAGAGTTTTGAGCGTGGATATCCTCTTAAATGGCACGCATAAGCGTCGAACGAAACCTAGGGTCCTGTAAGACTTAGCGAGGATTTGGTCGTAGTGTTTGTCGTAAAGTAATTTGGAGTCCAGCAGAACACCCAGGTCCCGCACGACGCTAGTCCGCGGCGTAAGATGGAAATGTTTGATTTTCATCAGCAGAATATCATTGTCCGCGCGATCAAAGGCCTAACTAAAATTATTATTATACATCGACTTGTTGATTTGATTAAAATGTTTTACGTTCTACTATTAGGTCGTTGGTACGTCGTTTCGTCCTATGGTTTATTGAAATCTCACGTCTCTATCTGTGCTTGTCTCTCTCTTACTCACACATAACTCATACATAACTCTTGAATTAGTTGTCTGATTTTCATGTACTTTGTTTGCAGCATAGAATATGTTACTGGAAAAGTTTTAGGGTTTTTTTTTATGGAAACTGACACGTTTGGCTATATCACCTACAACATCTGTGATGTCAGCCTATAACACCGGGTGAACTTGGTGCCACGTCAGTGCTTCCCTTCGGTCGTGATGGCTACACTGAACTGGACGGAAAACACTAACTATTTACATAGCCATTTCGACCGACCTTTCATTCAGTGCGGTGGTACCAACCCGGGCGGGTTAAACCCTACCACCTAGTAATATAAGAAGGGAGTCATATCCCTTAGTAGCCTTTTACGACATACCTACACGGGGAGAGATGCAGTGGGGCTATTCTTTTAAAGTACCGGCCCCATACTCTACCATCATGCCAGGTCTTTAGAGTTTTGAGTAATAAGTCGAGAAAACACGATAGAGATGCTCTGTTCTACGAAATCTACCTTGTCATTGTCAAGGCTGCTAAATCACTCCATAGATGTACAGTCGTCGATAACTCCCAGCACTAGGAGGTAGTTTCGACTCGAACTTCCGGCCTCTCAGGTCGCGTGCTGCCACACTACCGTATAGCAGCCACAGAGTAAATAAGATAGAATGGGAATTTCACAGAAGGTAGCAAAAGAGAGAGAACTCAAAGCAGCGCGGCGGCGGGTGGCCGAGTGGTTTCGGCATCGGCTTCTCATGCGAGAGGTCCGAGTCGCCATGTACCAATGAGTTTTTTCTGGCGAAAAAATATACGTGCATACCTACACCTGCCGCTTCACCGTTCGGAATCGGTGTAAAACTGTAGGCCCCTTCCCTTGCCCCTTACTAGGTGGTAGGCTCAAATTGTAGGCGACTGGGTTGATACCACCGTACTGGATGTAAGATGGCCGCATAGCAGCATCGGTTGTGTTCTCCTCTAGTCCAGTATAGCCAGCAATCCAGGGAAGTCTCCGGTATGGCACCTACCTTCCCGAAGGTGATATTGGCTGGTCGGAGCATGTGCTTTGGCCCCTCCGACTCAGCCATCCATACCGGACAACATAAAAAATAAAGCGGGGAAAAAAAATAAATCTAAAGTCACGTGAAAGTGGAGCAAGATAAGGCTAGATATATAGAACACCTTCTGTGCATCATGATTAATTTTTAACCGACTTCAAAAAAGGAGGAGGTTCTATGTTCGGATGTATGTATTTTTTTTTATGTATGTTCAGCAATATCTTCCCCAATTGTGAACCGATTTCGATGATTCTTTTTGTGTTCGGTTCAGTCTAGCTCCAAGGTGGTCCCATTTTTATTTATTTATTATTATTAAACGGTTTTATTTAGCTTGACTTCGTTTATTTGTTTCTATCTTTGTTTCAAATCTTGCGACAACTTTTTCAACTACTTCTACTGAACCGATTTTTATGAAACTTTGCACACACATTGAGTTCTCGTGACAATACAATATTATGATAATTTCAACTTGGTAACGAGGGTCTGATGATGAAGTCAGGAGGTGTACAGTGGAACTCTTCAACCGTTACTAGTAACCCCCTCGAGTTTGGGCTCATATGGTTGGCTTGGACGAGAGTCCCATACTTCTACCAATACACTTGGTGACGAGGGTCTGATGATGGAGTCAGGAGGTGTACAGTGGAACTCTTCAACCGTTACTAGAAACCCTCTCGAGTTTGGGCTCATTTGGTTTGTTTGGACGAGTGTCCCATACTTCTACCAATACACTTGGTGACGAGGGTCTGATGATGGAGTCAGGAGGTGTACAGTGGAACTCTTCAACCGTTACTAGTAACCCCCTCGAGTTTGGGCTCATATGGTTGGCTTGGACGAGAGTCCCATACTTCTACCAATACACTTGGTGACGAGGGTCTGATAATGGAGTCAGGAGGTGTACAGTGGAACTCTTCAACCGTTACTAGTAACCCCCTCGAGTTTGGGCTCTTTTGGTTGGTTTGGACGAGTGTCCCATACTTCTATCAATACACTTGGTGACGAGGGTCTGATGATGGAGTCAGGAGGTGTACAGTGGAACTCTTCAACCGTTACTAGTAACCCCCTCGAGTTTTGGCTCATATGGTTGGCTTGGACGAGAGTCCCATACTTCTACCAATACACTTGGTGACGAGGGTCTGATGATGGAGTCAGGAGGTGTACAGTGGAACTCTTCAACCGTTACTAGTAACCCCCTCGAGTTTGGGCTCATTTGGTTGGTTTGGACGAGTGTCCCATACTTCTACCAATACACTTGGTGACGAGGGTCTGATGATGGAGTCAGGAGGTGTACAGTGGAACTCTTCAACCGTTATTAGTAACCCTCTCGAGTTTGGGCTCATTTGGTTTGTTTGGACGAGTGTCCCATACTTCTACCAATACACTTGGTGACGAGGGTCTGATGATGGAGTCAGGAGGTGTACAGTGGAACTCTTCAACCGTTACTAGTAACCCCCTCGAGTTTGGGCTCATATGGTTGGTTTGGACGAGTGTCCCATACTTCTACCAATACACTTGGTGACGAGGGTCTGATGATGGAGTCAGGAGATGTACAGTGGAACTCTTCAACCGTTACTAGTAACCCCCTCGAGTTTGGGCTCATATGGTTGGTTTGGACGAGTGTCCCATACTTCTCCCAATACACTTGGTGACGAGGGTCTGATGATGGAGTCAGGAGGTGTACAGTGGAACTCTTCAACCGTTACTAGTAACCCCCTCGAGTTTGGGCTCATTTGGTTTGTTTGGACGAGTGTCCCATACTTCTACCAATACACTTGGTGACGAGGGTCTGATGATGGAGTCAGGAGGTGTACAGTGGAACTCTTCAACCGTTACTAGTAACCCCCTCGAGTTTGGGCTCATATGGTTGGTTTGGACGAGTGTCCCATACTTCTACCAATACACTTGGTGACGAGGGTCTGATGATGGAGTCAGGAGGTGTACAGTGGAACTCTTCAACCGTTACTAGTAACCCCCTCGAGTTTGGGCTCTTTTGGTTGGTTTGGACGAGTGTCCCATACTTCTACCAATACACTTGGTGACGAGGGTCTGATGATGGAGTCAGGAGGTGTACAGTGGAACTCTTCAACCGTTACTAGTAACCCCCTCGAGTTTGGGCTCATTTGGTTTGTTTGGACGAGTGTCCCATACTTCTACCAATACACTTGGTGACGAGGGTCTGATGATGGAGTCAGGAGGTGCACAGTGGAACTCTTCAACTGTTACTAGTAACCCCCTTGAGTTTGGGCTCATTTGGTTGGTTTGGATGAGTGTCTCATACTTCTACCAATACACTAGGTGACGAGGGTCTGATGATGGAGTCAGGATGTGTACAGTGGAACTCTTCAACCGTTACTAGTAACCCCCTCGATTTTGGGCTCATTTGGTTGGTTTAGACGAGTGTCCCATACTTCTACCAATGCACTTGGTGACGAGGGTCTGATGATGGAGTCAAAAGGTGTACAGTGGAACTCTTCAACCGTTACTAGTAATCCCCTCGAGTTTGGGCTCATTTGGTTTGTTTGGACGAGTGTCCCATGCTTCTACCAATACACTTGGTGGCGAGGGTCTAATGATGGATTCAGGAGGTGGACAGTGGAACTCTTCAACTGTTACTAGTAACCCTCTCGAATTTGGGCTCATTTGGTTGGTTTGGACGAGTGTCCCATACTTCCACCAATACACTTGGTGACGAGGATCTGATTATGGAGGCAGGAGGTGGACTGTTGAACTTAAATAAAACAAAAATAATTATCAGGATATTTTTTTGAATCCACCCAAGTTAAGGTTTCTGTATTGTCCCGAGAGCTGTGTGGTGTTTGGGTGGCCAAAAATGATACGTCGTTAGCGATACACCACCCAAGTCAACGTTTGAAACGTGCCAAGGACTGTGTGGCATTAGGGTGGATAAAAATTATACTTCGTTAGCGTTTCATTCAACCTTCAAGGCTGGGCACACCTTGTTGTATGAGAGCCTTGCCCCTCTACATGAACCTCTGGGGGGGGTCGACTGTTATTGGTCCAATACTTGTGGGAACAACATAAAAAAAAAACCAAAATTATAAAAAAAAATCAAACTAAAAACGAGTAAATAAAAAAATAGGTAAAAAAACTTTTAAGTTAAACGGTTTTATTAAAAAAAAAATAGCTGTACAAAAACTAGAAAAAAAATCAGCTATACAAAAACTAGAAAATAATAAGGGCACAAACCTGGGCCTTCTTAAGATTTTACGTTTAATATACGTAATAAATAACATGCGCCCCACGTTTTTATATTAGTCTGTTAAAAGTCTCAATTTATTACCTACTTATTCCGCTGACGCAGCGACACAAAGTGCCCTTTGGCATCCGACATGAGAAGACATCACGCTAATATTGCACGATTTCTTACCCAAACGTAAAATCTTAAGAAGGCCCAGGTTTGTGCCCTTATTATTTTCTAGTTTTTGTATAGCTGATTTTTTTTCTAGTTTTTGTACAGCTATTTTTTTTTTAATAAAACCGTTTAACTTAAAAGTTTTTTTACCTATTTTTTTTTTTTGGTCAAGATCGGATTGGAAAGCGAGGCGGAATCGCGAGGCCGAAGGCCGAGCGATTCCGCCGAGTACATTAATAGCAAATACAAATTACTAAAAAAACTGTGAAATAAAAAAACTATTTAAAAAAATATAAAATCCGCCTTCAAAAATGTATGAAATAAAAAAAAATCGAACCCTAGAGTTGAAGGCGGTGGTGCTAAAGCAAGCAAAAATAACCGACCGCCTTCAACTCTAGGGTTCGGTTTTTATTTTTTTATTTCATACATTTTTGAAGGCGGTTTTTATATTTTTTTAAATAGTTTTTTTATGTTTTATTTTAAAAAGTCCAATGCTCTACCGCCTGAGCTATCCGGGCTATTTCCACCGAGTTATGCATCGGGGTGGGCCTTCGTGCCTTACTTGCTGCCTGATAGTTATCTTGTACGAATACGTTGCTAAACGTGGTGGTCGGCGGTGTGCTGTAATTTACCAGAGCACCCGCAGCACAACACCTATTACTCTGCTTACCCCGATTGTCGGGATACAGCGTGTGGTGTGTGTTTATTTTAAAGTTTGCGAATAAAACTTTTGACCTAATATACTTATCGAACATTTCGGAGATATGTACCTCGGATTGCACAAGTGAAAACCGTATGCAAATCGGTTGATCCTCTCTCGAGTTATAAGCGAGCACACGTACAGACGGGCATACGTTGCATTTTATAATATGTAAGGATTGGGTGTTTCTCGATGGAAATAAGGCTTAACTGGCACGTTAGACATCTAATTTTCCGTGTGGGGCCGGTACAGTACCGTGTGCGGCCGGTACTTAAAACGAATAGCCCCATTGCATCTCTCCCCGTCGCATGTCGTGAAAGTCGACTGAGGGATAACCAGTCAGTCAGTACTTGGATGCGTGACCGCTCGACCGTTGGAGGCTGACCGTGGTTCGGATTCCAAGTAAAACTGTAGGTCCCTTCCATTCTTTACCTTACGAGGTGGTAGGGTTTATGCCGCCCGGGTTGGTACCGCCGCACTGAGCGAAACGTCTCGGTCGAAACGGCTATGTAAATAGTTCGTGTTTTCCGTCCAGTTCAGTGTAGCCTACATGAAATGAAGGGAAGCACTGACATGGCACCTAGTTCACCCGTTGTTATGGGCTGACATCACGGATGTTGTAGGTGATGTAGCCAACCGTGTCAGTTTCCATGTTTCCATAAAAAGAAAAAACAAACACTTCTGGTTACTAGAATGATTGTTCTATGGTCGCCGCGCCGCTTGCTGTGGTGTGGTGTGAACACGACAGGTACCCACAACCGCGCGTGCGGGGCGTGCAAATCGAACCGTGCACGAGCGAGGCGAGAAAAACTGTTCAAGATCGACGCTCAGGGAGCGGTGGACTGTAGTGTTTCTCTTCTTCTGGATCGACGAAGACACCCAAGTCACTCGGTCAGCGACTCGCGGAGAGGGAATAACGTTGAACGGGCGCGAAATAAGACTCCGGTGCTCAACGGTAAAAATAGTAGGCCGGCCTACTACCGGAGCAGCGACGGACGAGACGGTACGGCAGGTTGTGCGGGTGCCGCAAATGTGAGACGCGCAGCGGAGAGAGAGAGACGGCGAATGAGGCTCTTGCTTGCCCGACGAACTCGACCGCTTGTGGGAGTATACGTCCTGTGCTTGCTGTGCTCTTGCTGTCTTGCTGGAGGTCTTCTCTCTCTCGTGGTTCGCTGCGGTCTGCCGAGCCGGTGCAATGGCACCTATATTTATATGACTCCCCGCCCGCTCGGCCCAGCGCGCTTGTGTCGCTCGATAATGCGCGGGCGGGGGTAATAGGCGCCCGGCTCGGCTATGAGTCCCGTTATGCGACACTACCGCCCTCTGCCTTACTCGCTTCGTCCGTGTATGCTCCAGTAAAAGACCGACCAGATATATTTATTTATTAAATGAAAACTTACATCTAGCCTAGTTAGTATTATAAAGCTAATTAAGTCTAACGGGCTAGGCCTTACGAGCTAACTAGTCTACGGTGTTGTAAAAAATATATTTCTTAATAACTAACTTATATCTAACTTATATTATCTTAATTATACCTAGCCCGCGCCTATGCTACACTATGCTAACTTATAAAACCTACTTCTATTGCTACGCCGGCCGCTGCCTCACTACGCTATTCTCTATACAAATTTTCCCTAGCTAAGATGTGCCGACTGCGGAGCCATCGTCGTCCGCCACATTCTCCCGCCGTCGCAGCTCTGCTCGATCCGCTTCGGTGGGAAGGACGACGATCTTCTTGACTGGTCTCCGGAAGAGGCGCCCCGCAGTCAGCACGTCGACGACGCGCGTCACTCCGTCCGGTCCAGGGCTGGTGGCAGCGACTCCTCCCCGCCATGTGTTGCGCGGGAGGTTGGGGTCGGTGATGATGACGGCGTCCCCCGCCTCCAACACCCGGCCACGGCCCCGCGGCTCCCGCCGGTGCTGCTACCCCGGTACCCAAAGCTGGCAGAAGCCGTCGGCCAGTCGCCGCGCCCTGGCGTGGTCGTCCTCCACGTCGGATGCCTCGTGGGAGTTTGCCGCTCCTTTGCGGCTCCCGCCGGTGATGTGGCCAGGGCAGGTGCGCTCGCACCCACCGGTACCCGGAACAGACTGCTAGCCTGCGAACCGGGGGCGTTCTCGCCGTGGCGCACGCCCGTGTGCTGCGCGGCGGCGGCGGCGGGCGGCCCTGCAGCGGCGGCGGGGGCGTGCGGCCACGCAGCGCCTGCGGTGGCGTGCTGCCAAGCAGCGATGTCGGCGGCGTGCGGAGGCGCCGCGCGCGTGTCCGCAGCGGCTTGTGGTGGTGCGGCGTGTAGCCCCGCGATAGCGGCGGGCGGCAGCGCGGCGTTCGTGTCCGCGGCGGCTGCGGCTTGCTGCGTCGTGGCGGCGGTGGCTTGCTGCGTCGTGGCGGCAGTGGCGTGCTGCGTCGTGGCGGCGGTGGCTTGCTGCGTCGTGGCAGCCGTGACTTGCTGCGTCAGCGATGGCGGCGGCGTGCGGCGACGCCGCGGCGGCGGCGGCGGCGGCGGCGTGCGGCGATGCCGCGGCGGCGGTGGCGGCGTGCAGTGACGCAGCGGCGGCGGCGTCGTGCGGCGACGCAGCGGCGGAGGCGGCGTGCGGTGACGCAGCGGTGGCTGCGGCGCGCGGTCGTGCAGCGCCGGCGGCTCCCGCCGGTGTCGTTCCTCGGCCTCCGGGTCAGCCCTCCACGCGAGTCCGCAGCTCTCCGTCGGCGTTGTCGCCGAGCTCCTCCCGCCGTGCAGGACCCAGCCCAGCTGGGTGCGGGAGGCAACCGGCTCATCGCGGCGGCCGCTCCGGATCTCCCTCGAGATGATGAGCGGCCAGTTGTCCTGCCCGATGAGCAGGGTCGGCGACGCGCGCTCGTACGCCAGCACTGGTTGGAGCTCGGCCAGGTGGCTGCACCCTTGCAGCATGGAGCGCGTGACGGTCTGCCCGGGGAACCGCAGCCGGTCCACCGTTCTCGCGCCGACGAGCTCGTGCGCCTCCGTGTCGTGGCGGCCACGTACCATCAGGTCGACGCGCTTGGATTCGGCGGCGTTGATCTGGTTGCCGCCGATACCCAGCACCCGCAGAGGTTCCTGTCGGCCTTTCGCTCCCAGCAGTTCAGCGACGGTGCTGTCGATGAGCGTTACCGAAGAGCCCTCGTCCAGCAGTGCGAACCTCTCGATGTTGGTGGCTGGTCCGGACAAGGTCACTGGTACTATCTTCAGCAGCACTCTGTCGGCGTTTCTCGCTGCCGCTGTCACCTCTGAGACAGGTGTAGCGGTGTCCTCGTACCGCCTTGGGTCATGCAGTAGGGCATGATGGGCCCTGGTGCAGTCGGCCACGCCGCACGTCCGCGCCTTGCATTTGTTGCGCCGGTGCCTGCTCTTCAAGCAGCGGAAACACATTCTCTCCTTTTTTACCATCTTCCACCGGTTGTCCATGTCGGCTGACTTGAACCGGTGGCAGTCTGGGAGCTGGTGTTCAGCCGAGCAGGCGGGGCAGTTCTCCGCCTTAGCTTGTGGCTCGTCGTCGCTGCTGGCGACGTACGACCTTTCCGTGTTGCGTCCAGTGCGGCGCTGCTCTGTCGCGGTCCTCTTGTCGCCGTTCGGCTCGGGTGCCACATCCGCGGCGCACCTGTCTGCCTCTTCTTCCATAAATTCGGAAAGAACTTGCAGGACCGGGCGGTGGTCAGTCGACCGCGGAGGGTGGCGATACCAGTTGTTCTTCATAGTTGGTGTGAACTTGTCGGTGATCGCCTGCAGTATCTCCACGTTGTGAAGCAGGTGTCCGTGCCCGAGGCCCACTATGGCTTGCACGCTGTTCGCCAGTTTGCTCGCGAAGGTGCAGACGTCCCGGGCGTTGTCGGGCAGCTTCGGCAGGGAGCGGAGCTTCGTTAGCTCCAGTTTAATGATGGCGTCCGGTTTGCCAAACCTCCTCTCCAGTGCGGTTATTAATTCTTCTGCGCCGGCCGCGGCGGCAAGTCGGCTCGAGACTGCCGCTTCTGCTGGTCCCCGCAGGCTGTGCCCGATCCGCGCCGAGTTCTCGAAGTCGGAGAAGTACCGCTCGGAGTTCCGGTAGGCGGCGCGGTAGCGCAGCCATCTCTCCGGCGATCCGTCGAACGGCGGCAGATCGTACAGGAACTTGGGCAGTTTGGTCCGTGCGACGTACATCGGCTCGGCCGTCGCCCCGGCGTTCCCATGCGGCGGCGCGGAGGCGGAGGCGTGCGGCCACGCCGCGCCGGCAGGTTGCAGCGGCGCGGAGGCGGATGCGTGCGGCCCAGCCGCGCCGGCAGGTTGCAGCGGCGCGGAGGCGGAGTATAGTGCGGCCACGCCGCGCCGGCAGGTTGCGGCGGCGCGGTGACGGCGGCGTGCGGCCCAGCCGCGCCGGCAGGTTGCAGCGGCGCGGAGGCGGCGTAGTGCGGCCCCGCCGCGCCGGCAGGTTGCAGCGGCGCGGAGGCGGAGTCGTGCGGCCCCGCCGCGCCGGCAGGTTGCAGCGGCGCGGAGGCGGAGTGGTGCGGCCACGCCGCGCCGGCAAGTTGCAGCAGCGCGGTGACGGCGGCGTTTGGCCACACTGCACCGGCAGGTTGCAGCGGCGCAGTGGTGGATGCTTGCGGCCAGGCCGCGCCGGCAGGTTGCAGCGGCGCGGAGGCGGAGTGTTGCGGCCACGCCGCGCCGGCAGGTTGCGGCGGCGCGGTGACGGCGGCGTTTGGCCACACTGCACCGGCAGGTTGCAGCGGCGCAGTGGTGGAGTCGTGCGGCCCGGCCGCGCCGGCAGGTTGCAGCGGCGCGGAGGCGGAGTGTTGCGGCCACGCCGCGCCGGCAGGTTGCGGCGGCGCGGTGACGGCGGCGTTTGGCCACACTGCACCGGCAGGTTGCAGCGGCGCAGTGGTGGAGTCGTGCGGCCCGGCCGCGCCGGCAGGTTGCAGCGGCGCGGAGGCGGAGTGTTGCGGCCACGCCGCGCCGGCAGGTTGCGGCGGCGCGGTGACGGCGGCGTTTGGCCACACTGCACCGGCAGGTTGCAGCGGCGCAGTGGTGGAGTCGTGCGGCCCGGCCGCGCCGGCAGGTTGCAGCGGCGCGGAGGCGGAGTGTTGCGGCCACGCCGCGCCGGCAGGTTGCGGCGGCGCGGTGACGGCGGCGTTTGGCCACACTGCACCGGCAGGTTGCAGCGGCGCAGTGGTGGATGCTTGCGGCCCGGCCGCGCCGGCAGGTTGCAGCGGCGCGGAGGCGGAGTGTTGCGGCCACGCCTCGCCGGCAGGTTGCGGCGGCGCGGTGACGGCGGCGTTTGGCCACACTGCACCGGCAGGTTGCAGCGGCGCAGTGGTGGATGCTTGCGGCCCGGCCGCGCCGGCAGGTTGCAGCGGCGCGGAGGCGGAGTGTTGCGGCCACGCCGCGCCGGCAGGTTGCGGCGGCGCGGTGACGGCGGCGTTTGGCCACACTGCACCGGCAGGTTGCAGCGGCGCAGTGGTGGAGTCGTGCGGCCCGGCCGCGCCGGCAGGTTGCAGCGGCGCGGAGGCGGAGTGGTGCGGCCACGCCGCGCCGGCAGGTTGCGGCGGCGCGGTGACGGCGGCGTTTGGCCACACTGCACCGGCAGGTTGCAGTGGCGCAGTGGTGGATGCGTGCGGCGGAGCGGCGGTAGGGTCGTGCGGTTCTTCTTGATTGCGAATCCAGCTCTCCAGTCGGCCCCTCTGCAGCTCTTCGTCGCCTTCCTCGTCACTCGATGATCGCTCCGACTCCATGCGTTCGAGCTGCTCGGCCTGCAGCCGCTCGAGTCTCGCCTTCACCGCCCTTGTGTGTGCTCTTGCCTCCTCCAGCTCTACTTGTGCGAGCTCCTCTTGCAGCGCGAGCTCCGCAACCGTGCTCTTCGATTTTGCCGACCGGGCGGAGGTTGCTCGACGTCCGGCGGAAGCACGGGAGCGCGACGTGGCGACCGAGTTAGCGCGCGGCGCGGTACGTACGCCTCGAGCGCTGACGTCATCGCCATGCGGGGCGGAGGCGGGCGCGGCACGTTTCACTCTCACAATCTGCGCGGGCGCGGCGATGGCTTCGCTGCGCGTGACGCCGGCGGTCGTGGTACGCGGAACTTGCACTGTCGCGGCGGGCGCGCCGACGCCTTGCGTGACGTCAGCCTTCGGCGCGATGCCGGACGCGAGCACTGACGCGCTGACGTCACCACGGCGCGTGACGTCGGCGATCGCGGCACGCGGAACTTGCACCGTCGCGGCGGGCACGCCGACGTCTTGCGTGACGTCAGCCTTCGGCGCGGTGCCGGACGCGAGCACTGACGCGCTGACGTCACCACGGCGCGTGACGTCGGCGATCGCGGCACGCGGCACTTGCACTGTCGAGTCTGTCGTAGTTAGCTCGTCTTCCGTTGTCGTTGTCCGTGGCTCGGTGTCCGATGTGTCGGGCGGCGATGTTGCGAGCTCCGACGACGCGGACAACGCTCCTTCTGTCGGTGGCACACGCGGCGCGTCACGCGACGACTCTCCTCTCCGCAGCCTCGCGTTCGTCGACCGAGTAATGGGCATCTTCTGATCCGGCGTCGACAGGGCCAATGTTCAAGATCGACGCTCAGGGAGCGGTGGACTGTAGTGTTTCTCTTCTTCTGGATCGACGAAGACACCCAAGTCACTCGGTCAGCGACTCGCGGAGAGGGAATAACGTTGAACGGGCGCGAAATAAGACTCCGGTGCTCAACGGTAAAAATAGTAGGCCGGCCTACTACCGGAGCAGCGACGGACGAGACGGTACGGCAGGTTGTGCGGGTGCCGCAAATGTGAGACGCGCAGCGGAGAGAGAGAGACGGCGAATGAGGCTCTTGCTTGCCCGACGAACTCGACCGCTTGTGGGAGTATACGTCCTGTGCTTGCTGTGCTCTTGCTGTCTTGCTGGAGGTCTTCTCTCTCTCGTGGTTCGCTGCGGTCTGCCGAGCCGGTGCAATGGCACCTATATTTATATGACTCCCCGCCCGCTCGGCCCAGCGCGCTTGTGTCGCTCGATAATGCGCGGGCGGGGGTAATAGGCGCCCGGCTCGGCTATGAGTCCCGTTATGCGACACTACCGCCCTCTGCCTTACTCGCTTCGTCCGTGTATTATTATTATTATTATTTATTTATATACACTAGCAGCTTGCAGCTGATGCGTGTACTTCACGTGTTGAGTGCACTGTTTTATAATAGATCTTATTTATATTTTTTATTGTTTTTTTTTTTTTTACTTTTTTATTATTAGTGTTTGTTTTTATTTTTGTTTATATTTAGCAAATGTTTGTCAAGTAGATTTTTAAAACCATTCACTGAGATAGCACTTATCACTTCTTGTGGTAGCTTGTTCCAAGAGTCCACTACTCGGTTAGTTAGAAAGTACTTTCTTGGGTTGGAGTTGGAAGTGTTTCGGTTTAATTTTAAAGAATGACCACGGAGTCCCTCGTTGGTGTTCATTGTGTACATTGAGTTAAGGTTGGCTACATCGTAATGACCATTGAAAATTTTGAATGTTTCGATGAGGTCCCCTCTTTGTCTTCTTTGCTCTAGTGTAGTAATACCAAGTGCGTCCAAGCGGCTTTCGTAAGACTTGTTCCTCAGGGATGGAACCATCTTGGTTGCCCGCCTCTGCACTCTCTCCAGAAGTTCAATGTCCTTGATGAAGTAAGGGTTCCACACTTGGTAAGAGTATTCAAGGAGAGGACGGACATACGTTTTGTAGAGTTTGATGAACAAGTCTGGATTTATGTAGGAGAAAGCTTTTCTGATCATGTAAAGAAGTGAGTTTGCTCTTTTTACAACTTCTACTATATGTGGTTCCCATTTCAGGTCATGTGACACAGTTACTCCGAGATCTTTCTGTGCGTTGACTGGATGTACAAGGATTCCCTCGATCGTGTATTTGTGGCGCGGATTCTTGGGACCTATATGCAGTACGGTGCATTTCGCTGCGTTTAGTGTAAGAAGCCAATCCTTGGTCCATTGCACGATGCGGTCGAGGTTGCCTTGAATTGATTGATGGCTTATAACAGGATCTCCGAAGAATTTAGTATCGTCAGCAAAAAGTGCAAAGGGTAATTCCATTATCGCTTTGAGGTCCGTCAGAAAGATACCAAACGCTACAGGGCCGATTACTGAACCTTGTGGTACGCCACTGAGTACATCGTGGGCTTCAGACAATTCCTCGCCGACTCGTACCCGAAATTTCCTGTTTGTAAGAAAATCTGCAATCCATGACAGTAGTTTTCCTCTGAACCCAAAGTGTTCCAATTTATGGATTAACCGTTTTATTGGAACTCGGTCGAATGCTTTCTCGTAATCCAAGTAGATAACATCAATAGAGTTCCGTTCGTTCCACTCGCGGGTCCACTGGTCCACACATGTGAGGAGATTAGTCACGGTTGAGCGTCTCGGGACGAAACCATGTTGCTCTTCGATTATTATATTTTCCCCTGCTAGAAACATTCGAATTTTTTCCGCTACAATTTTTTCCATAGCTTTGCAAACAATGCTAGTAAGGCTAATGGGACGATAGTTGGCTGGAGAAAGTTTATCGCCTTTTTTGTAAATTGGTGTTACAATTGCCTCTTTCCAGTCGTGTGGAAGTGTATGCTCCAGTAAAAGATCGACCAGATATATTTATTTATTAAATGAAAACTTACATCTAGCCTAGTTAGTATTATAAAGCTAATTAAGTCTAACGGGCTAGGCCTTACGAGCTAACTAGTCTACGGTGTTGTAAAAAATATATTTCTTAATAACTAACTTATATCTAACTTATATTATCTTAATTATACCTAGCCCGCGCCTATGCTACACTATGCTAACTTATAAAACCTACTTCTATTGCTACGCCGGCCGCTGCCTCACTACGCTATTCTCTATACTAATTTTCCCTAGCTAAGATGTGCCGACTGCGGAGCCATCGTCGTCCGCCACAAAAACTGCAGCTGGAAAACATGATTCATACGTATTTGTACTTAGTAGTAAGCTTCTTTATTAGATAGCTTTTTTTATAATTTGGTTTTGCCGAAAATAAAAGCCGCCAAGTGCGAGTGGGATTCGCCCACCGACGCGACGGTTCCGTACCACCACACAAAATGTTGTTGTTATGTGTTTACAAAAAAAAGTTTTTGAAAATAACGAAACGCCTGTGAAAACTACAGCAATGGTTTCAATATTAAGAAAGCCATTGCTTGTTGTATTTAAAATATAATTTTTTTTTTGTCGCAACTTCTAGAGTGTCGAAAAAATGTGCAGTTTTCCTGTAATCTATGGCTTAATATCCACTACCCGTATTAAAATTAAAATTTTGGCTATCCCTTCAAATGCCGGAGCCATTGAAATGTCGCCCAGCAAGTGCCAGGCACTTTTCGAAAAAGTGCGCGCGCCGGCGCCGCCGCGCGTTCTAGACCATATTTCTAGACTTTTTTATATGAAACCTATGTGGAAAGCTTATAATTTCGAAATTTACGTTAAATTTACTAGTCATTGCATTAGTAACACGTCTAGGAATTCGGCTGTTTCAATCAAAAGTCATCAATAGAAAAAAAAATCGAGTCGAGTCGAAAAAATTTCAACTCTACTCGAAAATTCACGATATTTCTCAAATTCGTCCTCAACTGCTAGAAACCATTGTAAAATGTAGATTACTTACCCGTCCATTGTTTTTGCCCAAGAAATACCACAATTTCAAAAATTTTAATAGATTTTAATCTAAAACAAGCGGGCACTCCGCGCAATCAAATGGCGTGAATGAGCGAGATCGTTTTTCAAGAATTATTTTCAAGTGACACAGGCATAGAGAAGTCTTAGACTATTCTGTCATGTGCTAGCCTGTTCTTTCGTGAATAATTACACATAAGTTAGAAGAGATTGGAATGGGTCTTCCAATTTTAAGAGGGAGGGGGGGGGGGGGGGGGGGGGAACGGCCATGTTTTCACATTTTTAGCTGTATATTAAGGCCACTGAACTTAAAAGGTAAAAAAAATATTTTTAGAATCCTTACAGTAAGCTCTTTGAAATTATACCCCACACGATATGTTAATTAAATCTTTTTTTTATTGGTACCAAACTGACCCCCCCCCCCCCCCCCCCCCCCCCAATTTGTATCTAGTTAATGACGAGCGATCATCATCGCGTACTTAGTTTATGAGAAAAACCTCTTCAATTTTTCAAAAAGACGTACGGACACGAGAGTGATATTATAAGAGTACCGTTTTTACCTTTTATGGTACGGAACCCTAAAAACACGCACCGACCACGCGCCGACAGCGTGAAATCTCTTTCTGAATTTCTCTCTCGGCGTGAATCTCTCTACTAATTTCTCTCTCGGCGTGAGTCTCTCTATGAATTTCTCTCTCGGCGTGAGTCTCTCTATGAATTTCTCTCTCGGCGTGAATCTCTATGAATTTCTCTTTCGGCGTGAATCTCTCTCTGAATTTCTCTCTCGGCGTGAATCTCTTTCTGATTTTCTCTCTCGGCGTGAATCTCTCTATAAATTTATCACTCGGCGAGAGTCTCTCTATGAATTTCTCACTCGGCGTGAATCTCTTATGGAGTGCGGCAGGGGAGTGCGTTCCACATTTTTCCAATTCTGCGAATGAAAGACCTTCAGAACCGGTTGAATGTGAAGGTAACTTCGTGTTTAACGGCATATTTCATCGCGATTTGCCTGTTCTAGTATTTAGTTAGGTGTGTGTCGCGAGCGTTCTGTCAACTTGCACGATTCCAAATTTGAACTTTATGCTGTCGCCGCCAAAGTGGCATTTGGTATCCGACGTTACTAGTACTCGTATGTTTGTGAATCAGAAACAAGTACTTAATTACGGGGACACGGTCCGGGCATGCTAAGCGGCTCACAAAGGATATCGGGATGACTATATGCGCTGCTTCAGGAGAACTGCGCTCGCACGTGTTCGCTGAACCCATCGCGCGCCGGAGGGTCTTTAACGACCCGAAATGGCGCAAGCATATAAGCACAAGCAACGCATCAGTATGACCATTCAGACAGGAAACGTTGCTGGCATACTCGTACCGTGCCCACGTCGTCGGTACGGTACTCCCCATTTCAAGGTTTTACTGCTCAGTAGCCGCGCAGCCCTGAGTTTTAAATTAAATTTTATTTGAAAATGAAAATGAATAAGTTTTATTTTTCTGGTTTAACACACACGACAGTTTAAATAACATATAGAACAGTAAATAGACAAGAAAAATTGGACCTGACACAGCCTTGGTCCCTCCCCACCGAGCCCTGGAGCTGATGAGAGGGACGCTGATTTTAAGTTAGGCCCCCTAGGCCCTTTAGGCCCCCCTCCCCCCCATGACGCCTTTAAGTAACTGAACGGAAATTATTTTTAACTTTTTTTTTTATGTGTAATTTATCTTTTATTTCCAGCGTTTTAAAAGACGTAATCTTTTGATTTCTCAATTACTCGATTCCAAACCATCCCGATTAAACTAGCTTTCTAATAAATAAAAAAAATCGCATCCAAATCGGCCCATCCGTTTGGGAGCTACGATGCCACAGATAGACACACACAGACACCCAGACACAAATACACACAGACTTAGGCGTCAAACTTATAACACTCCTCTGTTTGCGTCGGGGGTTAATATAATTTACATCAACCGTTCCATTTTTAACGTCACGAAAAATCCTCAGACGGAAAGTCGCCGGCACACTTTCCCTGCGACTGCCGAAGTCGTAACTCACGAACGAATAGTCCCGGAGTGGACGCCGCGTCGCGGCCGCCCGCCGCCATAAAAATGCACGGCCACAGTTGACCCCGTCGTCCGTGACAGGTAGAGTTAGGGTTACCATTAACCTTTTAGTCGGTACAGCTATTTTTAGAGTTCCGTATCCGTCGTACGGGACCCTATTACTAAGCCTAGGTCGTCGGCCTGTCTGTCCGAGGGCTGTATCTCTTGAACCGTAATAGGTAGCCCGTCGAAATTTTCCCAGAATATTTGTTATTATGGCCGATATAAAAACAAAATAGAAAACGTAAAAAAAGTCACGTGATCCCCATACCAAAAACTAAAAAGTGTATGCGCGCCACCTACCGAAAACAGGATGAAGCAGCGCTGACCATAACATGGCGATACGGAACTCTCGGGCGCGAGTTCGACTCGCACTTGGCCGGTTTTAATTTATACGTACTGTGCTTGCTATTTGCTCGTGCCAGGCACACTGAACTGAACAGAAAACAAAAAAGAAAAAGGATTTAGAAAAAGGACTTTACAGGTCGGTATTAAATTTTCTTCCGGTGTATTCCGACACAGGAGTGAGGGATAAATGTGTCCGAAATTTCTTGGAAAATTAGACAAACTAATTTTATTGGAGCATACTGAGGTTTCGAACCTCCACTATTTCATATAAATGAACGCTTGGAGGGTTCTTAAACCATTGTTTACACGCCACTTCTTCCTCAAATCCAAATTTTCAAGCCGTCATCCGTCCCGGGTCTACAAAATTATAAATGGTGACCCTAGTAAAGAATCGCCCTCCGTATCGGCACGAAGCTGCCCTCGCGCTCGCGACGAGTGCAGAATTGCCCCACACGTTCAATGGGTCAGTCAGACGGAAGTCGGGAGACATTGATGTGTGTGGAGTTATAGAAAGGCAATAATTCTACGTCACCCATTCACGAGTAAATACGACTATATCAATAGAGATTCACTAGAAAATAAATTATTAATTCACACACACACACACACACCCTCCCTCACCCTCACACACACACGCACGCTTGTCAACTGTGTGTTATATTATTTAGTTATGTTAGTTAGTTTTTTTTCTTTGTATAATATGTTGAATGTCATTGTTGTTTGTTTGTGTTTTTAGTCTGGTCCTTGGAAAGGGGAGCCCCTGAAAATCAGCTTTGGTATCTCGGATAGTGAGTCAGCTGAGTTTCATATGTTGATTTGTGTATGTAATTATTTGAATTGTTGTGTGACGGAAAATAAATCATTTCATTTCATTTCATTTAATTATGAAATCTAGAGAATATAAGGTAAAGTTTACCAAAAAAAATTAAAATTGTGTCACACAAACGTTAAGTACCTACCTAATTCTTTTTTGTACAATAATCATACAGTACATAAAGAACACAAATAAATATAAAATATTTAACAGCCTCAAAACAAGTTAACATTACATTAGACAGTAGGTAGGTACCTATATATAAAAAAATGAATGATGCTAACTTAAAAAAACTCAATTTTTAGTAAACGAAAAACCTTTCATCACAAGAAAATAAACATTTAACTGACATACAAGATGCCAAAAGAGAATAAGAAATCTACATAATATAACCTAAACAAAAACGTTTATACTAACAAAATCAAATATTAAAGAAAAAGCATATTTACCTAATGTAAATCTCAAACTAATGAAAGACTATGTGCGATTTTTTTTTTAAGATTGTCGTGCAAGGTGTCACCATGAGAAAATTCATTATTATAAGTTATACAAGAGCGACGAAGGATGCTATGGCGAGAATAGATAATCTTTGAATTTCATCGCGTCAACCACTTCTTCATTTGTAGGGTGAGACTAGGAAGTGCCTTTCTCAATGTTTTCTTACATCCAATGACGCGTGGGTAACATATTGAGTGGATTAACTAATAGTGAGGGTATATTTTTAGATTATTAGCAATAAGCACACACAAATGTATTTTTCTACCATTCACAATCAAAGGAAAAAGGTTATATCTTAGTAAATGAATGAAACAAGTATACTATATTTACTTTAACCAAATTATTTAAAGAGTCTTTCCCCAGGGCTATGAGTGAATGCAGTGGACTTGGTCCGGAATTGACACAGCACCTACCTGAAATTTAAAACCCCGCAAACATTTTAAAACCCGTATATATGACCAGTGTGTCCTCCCGGTTATGACGTACGGGTGTGAAACGTGGACGCTGACGGTCGGTGTTGTCCAAAGGTTGAAAGTTGCCCAGCGAGCAATGGATCGAGCCATGCTGGGAATAACGCTACGTGATATAGTGCGTAACGAGGCAATCCGCCGACGCACCAAAGTAGTCGATATTGGATACCGGGTGGCTAAGCTCAAGTGGCAATGGGCCGGGCACGTCAGCCGAAGAGACGACGACCGTTGGAGTAACCGTGTTCTACACTGGCGGCCGTGGACAGGAAAATGGAGTGTGGGAAGACCACCCGCCAGGTGGGACGACGACATCAAGTACGTCGGCGGAAAGCAGTGGTTCCGTACCGCTGAAGGCCGGGAGGACTGGAGGAAAATTGGAGAGGCGTATGTCCAGCAGTGGACGCTTACACTCTGACTGACTGACTGACCTGAAATAAAAAGTTATCAGTAGAATGCCCTTCATATCTCCCTGCATAGTCTATCGACCGAACTTTATTCAATGCGGTGGTCGGTGGTGCCAATCTGGCCAGATTTAACCTTTTAACCCTTACTAAGTCATAGATATGACCACAGAATGTGGTCATATCCATGACTTAGTAAGTGTAATTTTAAATCAAATTAAAATTACCTAAACCTACAATTAAAATAAAAAACAAAAAGTCTTAACAATAAATATAATGTAATATAAATAAATATGTAACACATACCTAGATCTGGCATGTATTCAAAAATGGTCAAGTGCGAAGTACCCGTAACCCACGAGCATGTATGAAGAACATAATGATAGTGCAAGAGGCGGCCGAGGTGTGTTACTGTCTACCCCACTTGGAAACAGGCGTGACGCTATGAATGAATGAATAAATAAAAACATTTACTGGCAACCCCTGAAGACTCTGCAGGAGCACCTCGCCGATAGCAACTAAAAGTAACTAAAAAATCTTGTCCATCAAAATCATATTACAGCATAATAAATCTTATTTACTTACGTAAATAAGGCCCACTTGCACCAACACGAATTTAAGATATAAACCAGTTTAACTCGTTAAGCTAGCACGCGTTGACTGTGGGAACCGCGTTTAAATCCATAACTCGCTACTTAACTCTAAACTCGTGTTGGTGCAAGTGGGGCTAAGACTGTAAGTAATAAAAAAAATTAAAATGAGTTTATGAACATTAAAATAAACGAACAACCGAAATTGATGTCTTGATGAAGGTGTTCACGCGAAGGATAAGTTTTCCCTCCAAACTCGGGCTCACGGCTGTTGGATTGCCCGGGGCAAGTTTGACATACGTCAACTTCTAACGGCAATTACCCCGAGCGCCAATACTCACACTCATCAACCTTTTCCTTTCAACCTGAGGAGCGCGGAGTCCGCGCGAAAGGTCGACGATCAAGGTAATCGACTCTGATTATGTCGACGACGATAAAGTATTGGTCGAGGATTTCCTAAGGACATTATCCGAAGGTATTAGACCACAGAGCAGTGAAGTTAGTAGCGCCGCCTCTCTAGAGGCGAAAGTAATAATAATATTTGAAACCCAATAACAGCACGCAGTGCTGCTAGCTCTGTGTATGTGTGTGTGTGTGTTAGTATCGACACTACACACAAAGTGGAGCAAGTTAGGCACACGCACAAAACAAATGCACACGCACAACACACATAATGTAAGTCATAGGCCACGCCCACAGGCTGCAACGGCGTTGTAGGTCACATTTAATCAAAGAAAATTCCAGTATTGGAACTTCGAACCATTACACCCCTAGTTAGCGTGCATATCTTTTTTCGTGTGTGTGTGGGGGGGGGGGGGCGGGGGGGGGGGGGGGCGGGTTTGAACCCTAAACTATCCCCCACCCACCCTTGACGCGCCTATGATAAAAATGACGACGATATATCGACTTAGTATAGTGGTCCCTCACTTTGGCCAAGTAATAGTTGGTCGCTGACGATGGTGGCTGAAGTTTCCCCCAACTTGTGCGGTGCTTGCAAATTACCCCACTTATTTATTATTCATCCAAGATTTGCCATTAAGATGGAGGCTTGCGGTCGTGTTGGAGCAGCAGGGCGATTTCTTTTTGATTATTTTGTTCGGTGATTTTTGTTGGCAGGCGAGAAATAAATTTGTCTTGCTATTTCTTTTGCCTTTATTATTACGTACTTGCTTTATGGTAAATAAATCTATGAAAACGTAAGAAATATTTAATTAGTTCATTTTCAAACAGCGATCAAAGTAAATTAAACTAAATTAAAATATTTAAACTTTGATTATATTATAAAGTTAACAATAATGATTTAAATATTTTATTTACCTACCTACTACTGCAAGTAAAATATTTTAAAAGTAAGCATATGGTTTCTTAGAGAAGCTGGCCGCTCCATCTAAACCAATAAAAGGCATGCCTTGTTTCCGAGAATGAGTGAAGTAACAAAAAATAAATTTAAAATTTTTAATATTTTAATCAGAGGGGTTTCCCGTAAGAATTTTGATTTATTTTTTATTTATTTATAGATTTATTTATTTATTTATTTACATGTATTATTATCTATAATTTATATTTATTGGTAAGTCTTTTTGTATTACATTTTACCTGGTAGTTTTAGGTAATTTTATTTTTTGGAACGCAGGGAGAACTTACCAGAATCTTGGTGCAAATACATACATACACACCACACGCTGTATCCCGACAATCGGGGTAAACAGAGTACAGTCTCGGCTCCTTCAAGAGAGGCGTGAATAGACACCTGTCAGGCCGGCATGGCATTCGCAATCCCCGCGTACGGCCGAATGTCCATGGGCGTCGATAGACACCTTTTGGGTGGCTCGGCGCCACATGTCGCGCTTTCCATAAAAAAAACCGGTGTTGTGCTGCAAGAACTCTGGTAAATTACAGCACAACACCGACCACCACGCTTAGCAAAGTATTAAGCCAAGATGGTTCGGATTCCACGTAGGTAAATCTGTAGGTCCCTTCCCTTCTTACCTTAGTAGGTGGTAGGATTTATCCCGGCCGGGTTGGTACCACCGCACTGAGCGAAACGTCGGTCGATATGTAAATAGTTCGTGTTTTCCGTCCAGTTCAGTGTAACCGACATGAAATGAAGTTAAGCACTGACATGGCACCTATTTCGGCCGGTGTTTATGGGCTGACATCACGGATGTTGTAAGTGATGTAGCCAATCGTGCCAGTTTCCATAAAAAAAAAACAAAAAAAAAACAAACAAACAAAAAACAAGAAATGTTAGCTTACCATTTTTTCCTCCATAGTATCCGGTTCCGGATGAAGATCCGCTGCCGGCCGAGGAGTTCTGCTGATGAGCAGCCATCGCCTGCCCCACCTCCGCCTCACACTCGAGCGGAATCTGGATCTGGCCCGCCTCCATTTTGAAATTTTAATCCAAGCTTTCGGTGACACTATTGCAGTGACATTTTTCAAATCTTAGGGTAACTGTATTTGATTAATTAACTTTCACTAATAAATATTAATAAATTATGTTTGAAAACACTTTTTAGACGCACATTTGAAAAATGTTTTAAAGGTTTAATGAAAGAATTACATGTTTTTTTTATTCAAAAAAGGTTTTTGGTATTATCAATGCGCTAAGTACACATAGTTTTTTTTACACAGAAAATTTAACGCAATTAAATGTACTAAGGTTAAGTAATAAACAATCAAATTAAATATTCGTTCATGAAATTAAATTTTCTGAAAATGAATTTATAAAAAACAAACCGTTTATTAATAAAGAGCCCCTTCAAAATCTTCTCTCTGTGTCACTTGTAATAAATTAAATCACATTTTTGTGAAAACAAAAATACTTACATAAATTTCGTAGATTTTGGCATAATTAAACAGATTTTCAGCAAAACGCGTTGTGCTCACAATTTTTCAGATATATTGAAAAGGTTTTGACAACACAATTTGGCAAAAATTTTTTTAAAATTTAATTTTAACACAATCAATGCTGACATAAATAATTTTAAAACATTTCACGCGTTTTTATTTGTATTCCATTGCTGCATTTATCTGTGGATAAGAGAAAAAAAATCGTTATTAATTTGTACATAGACGTAAATAAAATTACAGGTTATACAGGATGTTTCAGGGTAGGGTTTCGTAACTTCAGGGTTCGAAAGGGGTCCATATTTGAAGACGAAAAGCTCTGAAACTTTTTCCCAGATTCGGTCATTTTATAGTATTTTTTGGTGAAAATCGTTTAATCGAGATTAGGTGGACGGTTAACATCCACGATTATTAAATAAAAATGATTAACTTACATGCTTATCTAGTAGAATTGAACTGCATGTAACACTTAAATTTGAATGACATCAAAAGAAAAAGGGGGCTGGACTAGGATATTGCACTCCTAAACCGCACTTTTCCCAAACTCACTGTCCATCGAGTTTTTATTCCATTTTTTTATTTTTGTATAAAAAAAAATATACGGAATTCTTTCTTCTTTTCTTCTAATAATGAGTACTTTCAATCCCTGAAGTTTCTCAAGCCTATCCTGAAACTAGAAAACAAAAAATTTTATACGGACAAAAAATTACAATCAAATTCGTATTTTCGAAGTCATTTGAGTGCATTTAATTTATTCTTTACTTTGTAGCTTGTGCCCGCGGCTTCGCTCGCGTAGCCTATGTCCATCCTGAAGTGCCATTCTAAATATTGGTCAAGGAATTTTTAAAATCGGATGAGTATTTTCGGAGATTACTTCCTACATCCATAAACTTAGAAACTTCAAACTTGAAATGAAATGAAATGAAATGAAAATATACTTTATTGTACACCATTGTATAAAAAGGTTACAAAAGGCGAGTTTAATGCCTTGCGGAATTCTTTACGAACTAACCTTTGGGATGTGGAAAACACGTAGGGGCGGACAATGCAGTACTAAACAGGGAACAGTTGTATGAAATATAAATACACACATAAACAAATTGTACAAAGATACATTCAATCAATATAAATCCTTACATATATACAATAAGAAATATAAATATTATAATATACCTACATCAACTCTTATATACTATACATACATACTTTAAATACATTTCAACTGGATTGAAGATGCAAGGGCATCGATGAGTATTTATATTTATTTTACCTACTCATTGCCATGTGGTATCAGAAATCGTTTGTGTTCTTTGAACAGCCCTCGTAAATGTCCGAATGCCTGTGGGCGCCGTCGGATTACACCTCTGCGTTAGTCAGGCGCGCGCCATATGTCGTTCTTCTTATAAAAAAAACTTTACCTCTGTATACTTCGATCATAAAAATTTTTTTCTGTCTACGTCTGTATAATATTAGTAATATTATTTTCTTTATAATATAACTTGACTGACATTGTTAGCTAGATCCGTGCCGTCAGCCGATTGATTCCTGGCAGGACTAGGTGCCACGCCAGTACTTGTTAATGAAAGATTCCCAGGGTTAAATCAATGACTTGCGTCAAAAACGAAATTCTGAATATTTACTACATACATATACAGGACTTCTCAGTTAATTTTCTAAAGCATACAATAATTGTTATTTCAATTCAAAGAAAACTTAAAAAAATTCAAAGGAAAAAGATTCAAAGCAAAACTTACTACATAACATTCGTTTGAGCGGCCATATTGCTTGTTAAAGCTGGCTCAAACACCCGCAAATGTTAGCACACGCTCGCACACGCTCGAGAACATTCTCAAAAGTGCAGTCACAGCTGAGTAGCGGAGCCCGAGAGGAACGCTCCAACTATTTTTACGAACTCGGACCGTTTGTGAAATTCTAACGTTTGGCAAGTTTCCCGACATGTTGGTATAGCGTGGAAAAGGCTTCGAGCTAAACATAATAATATGTATAACGAATTTTATAAAAAATAGAAAAATTATAGAAAATAAATGAATTTTAGTGAGGCACCACCTACATAATAGCATTTTATTAACGTTGTATTGCAGTTTTCATTTCGAGGACAGGACATGCCCAAAGTCTAGCAATAAATAAATCGATGTTGATTTTTTTTTCTTTACCTTCAAGATAATTAAGTGAGGCGGCGTGAGGCGGCGCCTCACTTGCTTCATCTGGGGAACCGCCACCCCCGCTGCATCACTCCCCGTGCATGTCGTTAAAGGCGACTAAGGGATAAGGACAAGATGCCGCGCATAAGGGCGACAGGATAGCCACCTCACCTTGGCACGGTGTTTCCACCGAGGCTTGCAGCAGGTGGGCCTTCATGCCTTACTTGCAGCTTGATCGGAGTTATCTTGTCTGAATACTTCGCTAAACGCTATCGGTGTTGTGCTGTAATTTACCAGAATACTTGTAGCACTACACCGATTACTCTGCTTACCCCGATTGTCGGGATATGGCATGTGTGTGTACAAATTAAGTTTAAAATCAGATTCGGCCTTGACCGCAGCCAGTACGCAGCATGAAGGTGGGGAATCCACCTCCATGGTTGGTACGCATGTGCAAAAAATTTAGTTTGCAAATGTGTTTCTTCATTGCACAACTTTTCCTTTTTATTTGAACCTGAAGGGCCGGTTCTTGGAGCCTGAAGGAATCTGATGGTATAGGTAATTCTTGGAGCCGGAAAGGCTTCTTCGAGTCTGAAGGGCTGGTTCATGGAGCAAGAAGGGCTGGTTCTAGGACCTAGGGCTGGTTATTTGAGTCTGAAGGGCTGGTTCTTGGAGCCAGAAAGGATTCTTGGAGCCAGAAAGGATTCTTGGAACCAGAAAGGATTCTTGGAGTCTGAAGAGATATTTCTTGGAGCCAGAAGGACTGGTTCTTGGAGCCTGGAGGACTGGTTCTTCTAGCCTGAAGGCTTGGTTTTTAGTTGTTGGAGCCTAAAGACTGGTTTATGGGGCCCGCCGAGCTGGTTCTTGAAGCCCGAAAGGTTGAGTCTTGTAGCCTGAGCTTCCCACACTTCGTCTTCCTGTCCACGGCCGCCAGGCACACAGGACACGGTTACTCGAACGTGGTCGTCTCTTCGGCGCACGTGCCCAGCCTGCCCAATATATCAAATCTTGGTGCGTGCATCATACATGTACAAAGTTTAACATAGACATGCAAGTCCTCTCCACACTGGTCTTGCCGTGCTGTATGTAGTAGGTACTCGTATGTACCCACCTAGTGTTTCTAAATGCAACAGGCGAGCATGAAGTTAGTGGCGCGGAAGTATTCTGACCTAGTACCGCTGTAGGTAAATCCGGACCTACCGCTACACTGAAGGCGATATTTATTGGCACATTTTTTATGTAAACCAAAATGGGTGGCTGTGCCGAGGGACAAATGGTGCAGTCCACAGAGCCAAAATCACCTCTCTTAGCGAAACCACATTCAGAGAGGCGCCATGCCAGCAGATTCGCGGACTGTCGCTAGGCTGTCCAGTCTGTTAATATATCACGTTTGAAGACATGCAGGTTTGTAAATTATTTGGGAAACACGGTTGTCTTCAAACGTCGTGTTAACAGGCTAGACAGCCTAGCAAAAGTCCACAAATGATGGCATGGCACCTAACTGAGCGTGGTTTCGCGAGGAGAGGTGATTTTGACTCTGTCGACTGCACCATTGGTCTCTCGGGGCAGTCATCTATGTTGGTATACATAAAAAAAAACTCACGAGAAGACAGTTCCACACCCTATAATAATACTGGAACCTTATGACTCAGTTATGACTTATTCGTTCGGTGATTTCCGTAAAGGGGCATTTAAAATAGTAGTTTTGAGATAATCAATGTTTTCGTTTTTATGATCAATTATTTTCAGCGAGAGTGCGAATCGCCCTGGTGTCGTGAGTTTTAAGGCTACGTAATTATCTAGCGTGTCAAATGAGGCGTATCAACGAGGGCTACAAGATGGTGTAAAAAAAGTTTGAGAGTTTTTGAGAAAATCGCAAAAAACCTCTTAAAATAGCCTTTTTTAGGGGGTATAATTTTATATTGTAGATTGACTCCCAAAAATGTTGAAGAGTCACAACATGAATGAGCATCCTCAAGGCATTCCCAAATTATTCGCGACGACGCGGACGTCCAATTCGCGCGGCAGACACTGTAATGTTTTATCGCCGAGTATTTCGGTCGGCCATCCTCTTGACTTATTGCTTCTATTTTTTGTTTGTCGCCGAGAAGAGAAAATAGCGGAGTGCCCGAAGATAAGAAGGAGAATCCACTTGCAATATTTCACAAGGTGATCGCAAACTTCGGCTTCCAGTCAATTTCCAATATTGGGAGAGCCGTGGAAAGAAAGGAAAAGGACATACACCTTTTTGGTTTGTAAACAAATATATCGGTATCCCGAGGATTTTCAGTTGGAGTGTATTTCGATTTGATAACAGTAACATTGACAGTGACGCAAACATAAAATATTTTGTAAAACGTATAAACTGTTACTAGGTAATTGTTGTTGAATTGACTTGATATATTTAAGTATGGTGGCGTGCCTTGGGAGAGGCCTATGTCCAGCAGTGGACCGATACAGGCTGATCATGATGATGATGATGATTTAAGTATCAAATTGACGATGGGACTATACACCAGATATAGGTAATGTGGTCAGATTCTTCAGTATTCATGTTTATGCTGTAAGTATTAATGCTCTTGTGAGCGGTAGTATAGGTTAATTATTTGTAAGTTACTATAATATTATAATTTACTAGCTTTTGCCCGCGGCTTCGCTCGCGTGAAATTTGTATTTCAAAGGAAGAAAGTAAGTAACTAAGGGCGAGCTGGGTTCAGGTAAACGATAAACCGTCTCGAAGAAAGTGAGTAACTTTTTGAGGCCGAAGGCGGAGTTGCGTTCAGGAAGACGACAAACCTACTCGAAGACAGTAATTAACTATGGGCGAGGCCGAAGGCCGAGCTGCGTTCAGGAAGAGGACAAACCATCTATAAGAAAGTAAGTAACAAAGGGCGAGGCCGAAGGCCGAGCTGCGTTCAGGAAGAGGATAACCTTTTCGAAGAAAGTAAGTAACCATGGGCGAGGCCGAAGGCCGAGCTTCGTTCAGGATGAGGGTAAACTTTTCGAAGAAAGTAAGTAACAGAGGGCGAGGCCGAAGGCCGAGCTGCGTTCAGGAAAACTGAACCTTCTCGAAGACAGTAAGTGACTATGGGCGAGGCCGAAGGCCGAGCTGCGTTCAGGAAGAGCATAACATTTTCTAAGAAAGTAAGTAACAGAGGGCGAGGCCGAAGGCCGAGCTGCGTTCAGGAAGACGATAAACCTTTTCGAAGACAGAGACTCTTCCTGAACACATCTCGGCCCTCGGCCTTGCCCATAGTTACTTACTGTCTTCGAGAATTTATCGTCTTCCTGAACGCAGCTCGGCCTTCGGCCTCGCCTATAGTTACTTACTGTCTTCGAAAAGGTTTATCGTCTTCCTGAACGAAGCTCGGCCTTCGGCCTCGCCCTCTGTTACTTACTTTCTTCGAACAGGTCATCCTCTTCCTGAACGCAGCTCGGCCTTCGGCCTCGCCCATAGTTACTTACTGTCTTCGAGAAGGTTTATCGTTTTCCTGAACGCAGCTCGGCCTTCGGCCTCGCCCATAGTTACTTACTTTCTTCGAAAAGGTTATCCTCTTCCTGAACGCAGCTCGGCCTTCGGCCTCGCCCATAGTTACTTACTTTCTTCGAAAAGGTTATCCTCTTCCTGAACGCAGCTCGGCCTTCGGCCTCGCCCATAGTTACTTACTGTCTTCGAGAAGGTTTATCGTTTTCCTGAACGCAGCTTCGCCATCAGCCTCGCCCTCTGTTACTTACTTTCTTCGAAAAGTTTACCCTCATCCTGAACGCAGATCGGCCTTCGGCCTCGCCCATAATTACTTACTTTCTTCGAAAAGGTTATCCTCTTCCTGAACGCAGCTCGGCCTTCGGCCTCACCCTTTGTTACTTACTTTCTTAAAGATGGTTTATCCTCTTCCTGAACGCAGCTCGGCCTTCGGCCTCGCCCATAGTTACTTACTGTCTTCGAGAAGGTTTATCGTCTTCCTGAACGCAACTTCGCCTTCGGCCTCAAAAAGTTACTCACTTTCTTCGAGACGGTTTATCGTTTACCTGAACCCAGCTCGCCCTTAGTTACTTACTTTCTTCCTTTGAAATACGAATTTCACGCGAGCGAAGCCGCGGGCAATTTTTTATCATTACTTATGTCCTCTAGAGGGCGCCATATCCTATAGCCTATAGACGTTGGATGCGTCTTGACGACCAGCGTACGGTCAAGACGCATCCAACGATACCTCATTTGTCAAATTATGATAAGTAGTTTCGAAGTTATTATGAGGGAACAGTTGAACATACATACATACATACATACCGGTCAAAAACATAACTCTCCTTTTCGCTTCGCCGTAATCGGGTAAAAATAAGAATCTCTTCGCTAATATACCGCGCATACTACACTACGTACAATATAATAAACATACGATCAATTAACTTAAATCAAATAGGAACTTCAGTTAAATAAATATCCGCTAACATCGACTCGCAATAACACTTTTACATAGGTTTGCACCTAAAATTAATCAAATAGATACCTAACGAAGTTAACCTACATAATATTATGAATCGAATTAAAATATAAGAAACTCTGCCGAGACAATGCATACACACACACACCGCGCTCCGCCAGACCGCACGCCCCGCGCCGCGTCCCGCGCCTTCGTCGCCGCCGCCGGGCTGCCAGTCTCCGCGAGACGCGCTACTAACCCCCACCGCGCCGCGCCGCCCATTATTTCGGCGCTTGGAACAATTCGATTTGTATGGGAGCCACATCTTAGCGTAGCCGGAAGTGAATTTTAGTAAGCCTATCCTGTGTCCCGTATAGTAAAATGGGATTGTACTAAGTTTCATCAAATTCGGATTATGGCTTTAAGAGTTATGGAGGAACATACATACATACATACATACAGAAAAGATTTCTAAAAATCGTCAATTTAGCATTAGTATCATACATAGAGGCTACAAACTCAATATTTCCTAAAACAAAGTAACTTACTCCATGGCCATCCCTTACAGATTTATTATTAGTATTGATAATATTTATAAGGTACTAACAAAACATTGTGACTTGCGAAGTTTGTTTGTCAGGTTCTTCTTCGCATTGAATTTAGAACTGGCGGAATTTTCGACATGTCCAAGCGTAGGTTACCTACCTGTGGATGAATTTATACAATAAACAATAAACGAGAAGAAAATAAAAAACCGAAGAAAGAAATGATTTCGAATGATTGGTCACAAAGGTAATGGACAACAATTAGATTATAGATTTTCGGGGCTCGAGTGAATTGCGATTTGATAACAGTAACATTGGAAGTGACGCACTCATACATTATTTTGAAGAACGTCAAGAAAGAAATGATTTCGAATGATTCGTCACAAAAATTATGCACCAAAACTAGATTATAGTAGATTTTCGGCGCTGAAGTGAATTGTGATTTGGTAACAATAAAGACACTCGCGAGTAACTCACTCAGTCCCGGCACACGCATAATCGTTTTCATAAAAAACTGAAACGGTGACTGTTCTCGAGTCCATCGGGCAATCACACCCAACCAATAACACCACTCCTCGCGAAACCGCGCTCATCGAGGTGCCATATCGTCGGAGACGACGGAGATTCGAACCTCGGACCTATCGCAAGAGAAGCCGATGCCTAAACAACTCAGCCGAGTCGAAACTTTAAATATAAAATATACAGGTTGTTTCAGGATAGGGTTTCATAACTTCAGGTTTCGAAAGTGGTCCATATTTGAAAACGAAAAGCTCTCATACTTTTTCCCAGATTCGGTCATTTTATAGTACTTTTTGGTGAAAATCTTTTCATTGAGATTTGGTGGACAGTTAACATCCCCCTATAATAAATAAAAATAGAATGACTAAATGGAATTTTTAACTAGTAGAATTGAACTGCATGTAAGTAAATTCCAAACACTTAATTTAAATGACATGAAAAGAAAAAGGGGACTGGACTAGGTCATTGCACCTCTTCATACTCACTGTCCATCGAGTTTTTATTAAAATTTTAAATTTTTGTAACAAAAAAAAAATACGGAATTTCGATTTAAGTGATAAGGATTTTTTTCTTCTAATAATGAGTACTTTCTATTCCTGAAGTTTCTCAAGCCTATCCTGAAACACCTTGTATATCCAATACAAATATTAATTTACTTTTCAATCTATTTTCGCGGAATATTGCAAAGTGTATTTTACTGCGCTATCGTCTCGTTGCGAAGACTGCTTCTTCCTGACAAACAAAATAAGAGGCATAAATCTTTTATTATCTCTTTCGTCTGCTGCCGCTGTATCCACCAGTGTCCATTTCATTTCTACGTTTTAGAAATGCTGCTACTTCTGCAGTTTCTCTCTGTTCGGTTATACTATCTTTGCTTTGTCTATCTTTTGATAACTTATTCGGACTGCTGATGAACCGAGTTCGATTATTATTTTGTTTTTATGGAAACTGACACGGTTGGCTACATCACCTACAACATCCGTGATGTCAGCATGTCAGTGCTTCCCTTCATTTCATGTCGCTACACTGAACTGGACGGAAAACACGAACTATTTACATAGCAGTTTCGACCGACGTTTCGCTCAGTACGGTGGTACCGACCCGGCCGGGTTAAATCCTGCCACCTAGTAAGGTAAGAAGGGAAGGGAACTATTAGTGGTGCAGTGTGCCCAACAGTTCGTGCTGCATATCAACAGCTTAATTTGCTTGAAAACGATACTCATCGGGACATGACAATCGCTGAAGCAATTTTTTCTGCATCTCCAAGTCACATTATTCAGATATTACGCAGAGATTTTATGGAACAGTTATTTGCTACCATTTTATAGACATGCTTTCCATCGAATCCACGTTAACTGTGGAACAAGTACAAGGATGACATGTCAGAAGAAATTTTACATCGAATTCGTATCAGTTCAGGGAATCCCGAACTAGAGGTGAATGAGGAGATACATAACCAGGCTTTGCTTTTGATCGACGACATATTGTGTTACCTCATGTGCGGCAGTTTGTTAGTAAAGTTAGGAATGCCAACGCCAAATCGTGGTATGAACGAAGCTTCCAATCGAGAATTGGAACGTGATCCTAAATACGATTGAGATGCATTGAAAGAATCAGTTCGAACGAATGTACCACTGTTTTTGAGCCCCCAACATATGGAAGTGTACGATACATTAATGATGGCAATTGATGATGGAAATGGTGGCTTATTTTTCCTCGATACGCCGGGTGGAACTGGGAAGACATTCCTCATGTCATTGATTTTAGCCACTGTTCGTGCGGGATCCGATCCGATTGCTTCTTCTGGTACAGCGGCCACGTTACTACAAGGATGCCGAACGGCTCATTCAGCGTTGAAATTGCCAATAAACCTTCAAACGACTGAAGAACCGACCTGCAACATTGCGAAAAACTCAGCAATGGCCAAAGTTTTGGAAGCAAATAAAATCATCATATGGGATGAATGCACAATGGCGCACAAACGCACAAATGATGGAAATGGTGGCTTATTTTTCCTCGATACGCCCGGTGGAACTGGGAAGACATTCCTCATGTCATTGATTTTAGCCACTGTTCGTGCGGGATCCGATCCGATTGCTTCTTCTGGTATAGCGGCCACGTTGCTAGAAGGATGCCGAACGGCTCATTCAGCGTTGAAATCGTCATTAAACCTTCAAACGACTGAAGAACCGACATGCAACATTGCGAAAAACTCAACAATGGCCAAAGTTTTGGAAGCAAGTAAAATCATCATATGGGATGAATGCACAATGGCGCACAAACGCACAATGGAAGCACTCAATCGAAAGATCTGCGTAAGATCAAACTAAATAAAATATAAAAAATCAGAGAAGCTCTGTAATTTACTTAGCGGTCCACCAACTCCTTTAAGTAAGTAAACGGAAATTATTTTTTACTTTTTAAGAGTCGGGGGTTTTTTAAATTTGTATTTTCACTTTTTATATTAATAAAAAACAGAAGAAGATTGTTCGAATACTTTGCGAAACGTCGTAGTCAGTGTTGTGCTGTAATTTACCAGAGTTCTTGCAGCGCAACACCGATTACTCTACTTACCCTGATTGTTGGGATTCAGCGTGTGTGATATGTATGTATGTAAATAAAAACCGAAATTAAATCAGCTAATAAGTTTACACAACATTTATTGATTCTGAAGTTGTAAGAAGTTCGCCGGGTCAGCTAGTAAAATATAAGAAGAAAAAAAGTAAGTAAGCCCGCCACCGTACCTTTAATTCGGCGCGCGGAACAATTCGGTTTGTATGAGAGTCATATCTTAGCATACACGGAACTGAATTTTATTCAGCCTATCCTGTGTCACGTATAGTTAAATGTGCTTGTACTAAGTTTCATCGAATTCCGATGATCGGTTTAAGAGTTATAGAGGAACACACATACAGAAAAAAAATCTAAAAATCAATTTAGTTTTAGTATCATACATAGAGTCTACAAACACAATACATAAAACAAGGTAACTTACTCCATGACCAACCCTTAAAGATTTATTCATTTACTAGCTTTTGCCCGCGGCTTCGCTCGCGTGAAATTCGTATTTCAAAGGAAGAAAGTAAGTAACTAAGGGCGAGCTGGGTTCAGGTAAACGATAAACCGTCTCGAAGAAAGTGAGTAACTTTTTGAGGCCGAAGGCGGAGTTGCGTTCAGGAAGACGATAAACCTTCTCGAAGACAGTAAGTAACTATGGGCGAGGCCGAAGGCCGAGCTGCGTTCAGGAAGAGAATAAGCCATCTTTAAGAAAGTAAGTAACAAAGGGCGAGGCCGAAGGCCGAGCTGCGTTCAGGAAGAGGATAACCTTTTCGAAGAAAGTAAGTAACTATGAGCGGGGCCGAAGGCCGAGCTTCGTTCAGGATGAGGGTAAACTTTTCGAAGAAAGTAAGTAATAGAGGGCGAGGCCGAAGGCCGAGCTGCATTCAGGAAAACTGAACCTTCTCGAAGACAGTAAGTAACTATGGGCGAGGCCGAAGGCCGAGCTGCGTTCAGGAAGAGGATAACCTTTTCTAAGAAAGTAAGTAACAGAGGGCGAAGCCGAAGGCCGAGCTGCGTTCAGGAAGACGATAAACCTTTTCGAAGATAGTAAGTAACTATGGGCGAGGCCGAAGGCCGAGCTGCGTTCAGGAAGAGGATAACCTTTTCGAAGAAAGTATGTAACTATGGGCGAGGCCGAAGGCCGAGCTGCGTTCAGGATGAGGGTAAACTTTTCGAAGAAAGTAAGTAACAGAGGGCGAGGCTGATGGCCGAGCTGCGTTCAGGAATACGATAAACCTTCTCGAAGACAGTAAGTAACTATGGGCGAGGCCGAAGGCCGAGCTGCGTTCAGAAAGAGGATAACCTTTTCGAAGAAAGTAAGTAACAGAGGGCGAGGCTGAAGGCCGAGCTGCGTTCAGGAAAACGATAAACCTTCTCGAAGACAGTAAGTAACTATGTGCGTGGCCGAAGGCCGAGCTGCGTTCAGGAGGAGGATGACCTTTTCGAAGAAAGTAAGTAACTTTAGAGGATGACCTTAAGTTATGACCTAAACTTAAGAGGATGACCTTTTCGAAGAAAGTAAGTAAGTAGAAAGAGGGCGAGGCCGAAGGCCGAGCGAAGAAGACGATACATTCTCGAAGACAGTAAGTAACTATGGGCAAGGCCGAAGGCCGAGATGTGTTCAGGAAGAGGATAAACCTTTTCGAAGAAAGTAAGTAACAAAGAAGTTACTTTCTTCGAGAAGATTTATGGTCTTCCTGTACGCAGCTCGGCCTTCGGACTCGCCCTCTGTTACTTACATTCTTCGAAAAGGTTATCCTCTTCCTGAACGCAGCTCGGCCTTCGGCCTCGCTCTTTGTTACTTACTTCTTAAAGATGGTTTATCCTATTCCTGAACGCAGCTCGGCCTTCGGCCTCGCCCATAGTTACTTACTGTCTTCGAAAAGGTTTATCGTCTTCCTGAACGCAGCTCGGCCTTCGGCCTCGCCCTCTGTTACTTCCTTTCTTAGAAAAGGTTATGCTCTTCCTGAACGCAGCTCGGCCTTCGGCCTCGCCCATAGTTACTTACTGTCTTCGAGAAGGTTCAGTTTTCCTGAACGCAGCTCGGCCTTCGGCCTCGCCCTCTGTTACTTACTTTCTTCGAAAAGTTTACCCTCATCCTGAACGAAGCTCGGCCTTCGGCCTCGCCCATAGTTACTTACTTTCTTCGAAAAGGTTATCCTCTTCCTGAACGCAGCTCGGCCTTCGGCCTCGCCCATAGTTACTTACTGTCTTCGAGAAGGTTTATCGTCTTCCTGAACGCAACTCCACCTTCGGCCTCAAAAAGTTACTCACTTTCTTCGAGACGGTTTATAGTTTACCTGAACCCAGCTCGCCTTTAGTTGCTTAATTTCTTCGTTTGAAATACGAATTTCACGCGAGCGAAGCCGCGGGCAAAAGCTAGTGTCTTTATAAATTATAGCCTTTTTGATGTATAAGCTATAGTACTCATCAAAAGGCTCATCAAAATCTGTTCAGTAGTTTTTACGTGAAAGAGGAATATAGTGCGGCTGTTCGGTTCGCTGTTGAGTTTATAGGCCGCGCCTCCCCCGCGCCGCCGCACCGTGCCGCCACGCCGCCAACTGCCGCCGCTCGTTCGGTAAATACCTATGTATAGTACTAAGGCGCGCGGATTGAACATATCGGTTTGTATGGGAGCCACATCTTAGCGTAACCGGAACTGAATTTTATGTAGCCTATCCTGTGTCCCATATAGTTAAATGTGCTTGTACAAAGTTTCATCGAATTCGGATGATCGGTTTAAGAGTTATGGCGGAACATACATACATACATACATACAGAAAAGATTTCTAAAAATCGTCAATTTAGCTTTAGTATCATACATAGAGGCTACAAACTCAATATTTCCTAAAACAAAGTAACTTACTCCATGACCACCCCTTACAGATTTATTATTAGTATTGATGATTGATGATTGATTATCACATTCACATATTTACATTAATTTTAAATATACAGATTATAAAAATACACCACATATACTCAAAATTAATATAAAAATAATAAACGGAATACCGCCGGCGGCGGGAGGCAAGCCTCCAAGCACACCGGCGGGTGCAGGCCGTGGCTACGGAGCTCTCCGAGACGACGCGAGGCAAGCTACGAGCGATAGGTGGTGGTACTAGACACGTAGGCCACCACCACCCCCATCTCGGAGAGCTCCGTATCCGCCGGACTGCACGGCGACGTCGTCGCGCAGCTCTTTTAAACTTCTTCCTCTTCGCGCGCGCGTCGCCTGATGTTCGCACAGCACCACCGGTAGCGGGGGCACTAGACGTGACGTGAGGTCCCGATGACCCCAAGCTGGCCGATGGTGGACGTCGCCCTCACCGTAGATGTTGTGGCTCGGCCGACGTCAACGCTCCATCTTCGCCGTCGATGAAATGCACCGGCGGCGTGGAGCTGGGTGGTGTGGCGTGCGTGTGGTGTTGGAGAAGAAAGGCGGCTCTCGTATTGGACGACCCGGGCGCGGGGAGGCCGGGCGACGCGGTGAGCGGAGGCAGCGCTGCTGCGGGCGAGCGGTGGCGGCGGCGGCGTCGAAGTCGAGCGCGGCGGCGGCCGGCCGTCGCTGCAGAGCCTGCTCTCCATCACGCAGGTCGCGTCCCGGGTGGTCTGCAGCCGCTACTGTTACCAGGCATGTCGAGTTGGGTGGAGTAGTACCAGGGGCGCCGAGCGGCGGCGGTGGTGATGCCGGCACGGTGCCTCCAACCGTGCGGGTCGCTGCGCCGCTGGAGAAGGGTCCGCGCGTGGCGGAAGCTCGGTAGGGTCGTCCCAGGCAAGAAGTTTTTAAAAAACAATTTCCAAGAGAAAAAATTTTCGACATGTCGGTTTGACAGCTCTTTTTCTTCTTAGATAAAGATTTATAATTATTATAGATTTATAGAGTAGTTGAACAGTGATCACATGGCTGGGTTGGTTATGCTAAGGTGTGGCTCTCGCTCATACAAACCCAATTGTTCCGCGCGCCGAAATAACGGTACGGTAGTGGACGAATTTCACGCGAGCGAAGCCGCGAGCAAACTTTTTTGGTGACGGAACCCTTTTTCAAAGCGAAATATTTGACGGAGCCCTAAAATAAACAAAAGTTATTTTTTATGCATTCTTGATTAATAATCATATTACAATGTAACCGTTACTTACATAATATTATAATTATAAAAGAGAAAAACAATAGAAGAAGTGAAAAAGAGAAAAGGTGACGTCTGCGCGCCGAGCTGAATCGAGCCAGAAAGGAGAGGTGTAATTTTGATTTTTTTTTCTCGTATTCTCGCGGAGCCCCCACAGAAGCTCCGCGGAGACCTAGGGCTCCGCGGAGCAGACTTTGAGTATGGCTGGTTTAGGGAAACGTAAAACTCCACATTGCCAAGGGCGTAGCCAGGTACAGGCAGGGGGGGGGGGGCGCTGCCCCCCTCTAGCAGGATAGATAGATAGATAGATAGAAAATTCTTTATTGCTCCAGTAAACATTAAACAGTAACAAATACATTGGAAAATTTACATAAGGTGCAAAGGCGGACTTATCCCTTACAGAGATTTCTTACAGTCAACCTTTGGATGTTTGAGATTCGATAATATAGTGGAATGTAAGTAGGTAGTAGCAAAAGAGTTGCGTGACAATTGGAGATAAAAATAATAATAAGAATACTTATTAATACGTACATATAATTACATGCTAGTAAAATATAAGCCATACATGTTTAATACACATAAATTACTAAATATATAGAATATTATATACAAATAAATATACATATATACATACTTGTCCATCCAGGTAAGTATGAAGCAAAAGTGGTTTTTGTTTTTTAAGTTTTTACTTCACATTGACGGAGATAATACAGTTTTAGGTGTTTTTTGAATAAGGGAAGCGATTTACAATGTCGGATAAAGTGTGGTAGTGAATTCCACAGTCGAGCTGCGTGAACAGAAAATGAGTTGGTATAAAAACCAGTTTTATGAGAGGAGATAGCTAAAATATTGTCATGACTAGACCGAAGTGGGACACCGTGAGAAGATAGGTTCTGAAAACGGGAAGATAGATACTCGGGAGCAGAGGGGTTGTTAAGACAAGAGTAAAGAAGACTAAGGATGTGGGAATTCCTGCGGTAACGGATTGGGAGCCATTTGAGACGTCTGCGATATTCTGAAACATGGTCGTACTTGCGTAGTCCGAAAATGAATCGTATACACATGTTTTGCAGACGCTCAAGCTTATCCAGGAGTTCCTCAGTAACGTCCAGGTAACATACATCTGCATAATCAAGAATGGGGAGAAGCAACGATTGTGCTAGAATTGTCTTTGTAGTGGTCGGAAGAAGGTTCTGAAGCCGTCTCAGGGAGTGCGCCGCAGCATAGACTTTTCGACTGACCTCGTTGACCTGAGCCTGCCAAGATAGCGTGTCATCCATAAGGATTCCCAGGTTTTTGATAACCCTAGCGTATGGTATGGCAGTACCGTTGTACATAATCTCAGGCAACGAAGCGCGGTCAATCCTCGATAGTAGTCGAGGACTTCCGGCAATCATTACCTGAGACTTATTCGGATTCACGATGAGTCCAAAGGATCTGGTCCAGCCAAAAATGGTGGCCAGATCAGCATTGATCACATCAATGATTCCAGCTATGTCGTCAGTACTACCTCCCAGATATAGCTGTAAGTCATCGGCATACAAGTGGTAGAAAGAAACTAAGAGTTTGGAGACAAAATTTATAAAAATTGCGAAGAGTAATGGAGACAACACGCCACCTTGTGGAACACCAGCAGTTAGATCGTACCAATCAGAGAAGTCATTGTCAATTCTAACACGTTGCTGGCGACCACGAAGGTATGAGTCAAACCAATCTATTACCTGCGGAGATAAGTTAAGAGACCTCAGCATTTCCACCATGATGTCAAAGTCAACTGCATTGAAGGCGTTACTAAAATCAAGCAACACGATAACAGTGAGATCTTTGTTTTCCATACTTAGACGGATATCGTCAGTGACTTTGACAAGTGCAGTAACAGTACTGTGAGAAGGTCGAAACCCAGATTGCATTGGGTTCAAAAGGTTGTTATGATAAAGAAAGCCAGACAGTTGCTGGTGTGCAATGCGTTCCAGGATTTTTGATAGGACAGGTAATATTGAGATGGGACGGTACTGACTAAAGGAAACAGGATTGGACGTTTTAGGCAGAGGGATGACAAAAGCCTTTTTCCAGATGCTAGGAAACGAACTTGTTACCAGAGAATGATTGAGGATATATGTGATAATGGGTAACAGCTCATCTAACACTGGTGTCAGCATATCAAGGCTTAAATCGTCTGCTCCAACTGCCTTGGTGGTAATGGAGAGAAAGATCTTCTTAACTTCACGTTCGGTAACTGGGTTGAAAACAAAGGGGTTATACTGGGGTATCGGCAGCTGTGAAAGCTGAAGGAGAGTGCTCGATTTAACCATAGCATCAATGATGACTGGTGGGGTTGTGAAATGGGCATTCAATGCATTCATATTGATATTAGGTTTCGTTGGAGTAGCCTGCTTGCCGATCCCGAGTGTGTTAAGAAATTTCCAGCATTGCGCCGGAGTGCTATTTTCGACATTGGAGCGTATGTGGCGTTGTTGAGCATCTCTACACATCTTCGTACACCGATTCCTTAGTAACTTATATTTGCTAAGACTGTCATCTGAGCCATCGCTCCTGTGTTTTATTTTGGCACGGTCTCGCTTGACCATCATAGCTTTGATGTTGTCGCTCAGCCAAGGTGCTGGTAAGTGTTTCATGCGACACGGTCGCATTGGAGCATGCATATCAAACAGTTGTATGACTTTGGCATTAAATTCCTCAACCATTACATCGATGGAAGAGGATTCCAGGACAGTCGACCAGTCCACACTGCGAACATCCTCCCTAAGAAGCTCCAGGTTAATACCTTTGAAGTTACGCTGCATTAACACCTTCTTTGTGGCCTTCGGAGGACGAACCTTGTAAGATAGGAAGATTAAATCATGATGTGAGAATCCAGGTGCGGGAAATTGACCATGTGTACTAACATGTGTCGTGGAAGAAGTTAGTATTAGGTCCAACAAAGAAGGCACGCAGTTTGGAAAGTGGTGGGTAGCATCGAGAGGAAGAATGTGCATATTCACTGAAGAGACTAGTAACTTAAGCTTTTTGGATCTATGATCATCCTTCAGGAGACATGTATTAAAGTCGCCCATTATAATAGTGTGAGAAAATTGTGGGGAGTAAGTTTCTAGAAACTGTTCAAAGGCGGAGAAATAATTTATATTCATGTTTGGACTATAATATACACCGAGGAGAACTTTCGTATGATGAAGGTTAACCTCTAGGAAAATGAATTCTGGAGATTCCGAATAAAGAGAAGGAGATTGAGAGATAATGGTATATGGAATATTGCTCCGAATATACAAAGCTACACCACCGTAACCCCACCAGGATGTGGGTAAGAGCTCGGATTGATGCGGTTCAAGAGATACAGCCCTTGGACAGACAGACAGACGGTGTAGGCTTAGTAATAGGGTCCCGTACCGGATACGGAATTCTAAAAATCACAAAGTTTCTGCTAATACTACCATTTAGAATTCTCCGTTTATGGATCCGAACAATAGTATAAACTATGGAATGACAAGAGAATACCTCGATCTACCAAGATTATTGATTGTGATACTGATTCAGTACATTGATTGCGTACTTAATAAAATAAATATTTGTTTCCATTAAGTAATAAACGTATTTACGTATTAGTTTTCCCTTGTCTGCCCCCCTCTGAACCAAATCCTGGCTACGCCCTTGCACATTGCCGCAAGCGAAAGGTATAGTTCTACTAATATGTATGTAGATTTGGTAACAGAAAGCTCTTCAGAAACTCTAAATAAACGCTCTGAAGTTTTGAAAAGTCGACAGAAATATTAATAGCCCGTGAAGTTCGCACGGAGCAGATGTTTCTTCACACGAGGCGCGGATAACTTCAGACAAGTTGAAAACTTTGCAATTTTTTCCCCTAAAACAATCTAGGTGTCTTGAAGCTGAGACTTTTAATATACTTTTCGTCTTTGCACAAGGTGGACAAATTCTTCTTTTTATTGGTGTGCGACATCTTAGCGCTCGGTGTGAGTGTATGCGCGCGCGCCATCTACCGAATAGAGTATGCAGCATTTTTACTAATCATGAATTTTAACTAATATGAAGCATTTGAGTGGCGCTAACCATGACATGGCGATACGGAAACCTCGGTGCGCGAGTTCGACTCGCACTTGGCCGGTTTTTTTTTTCAACGTACACGTAACATTTCGATTTCTTAACACATAGTTAAGAATCTATGACGCCCTGCGAAAATGGTAATCGCATCGTGAAAAAGCCTCGATAAAATAGACACAAAACTAAAAGATTTGTTTTTTCTCAACAGAAGCGGCACCAAGCGGGAGCACGACACAGTCCGGATCTCGTTTAGCGGACAATATTCCTAAATCATCGATGACCGAACAAAAACAATGATAAAATCTTCAACCGCCGCGGAACCATAGTCTGAACAGACTAGTTAACCGTCTTCATACAAGCGCGCAGATTTCGCATTCACACAAGCGCGCGCCGGCGCACGCTGTCCGTACACAACCACTACTTACATTCTCACTTCCCTCGCTTGTAGTCAGTGATGGCCGCGCTCCGTTTTTTTTTAATTTTTTTTTATGGAACTGACACGATTGACTACTTCTCTCTCTCTCTCTCTCTCTCTCTCTCTCTCTCTCTCTCTCTCTCTCTCTCTCTCTCTCTCTCTCTCTCTCTCTCTCTCTCTCTCTGTAATTGCATTTCCACCATAATGGGCTCACTACCTGTCAATTGTGTTAGTGTTGTGAGTTGCGACAGCCCTGGTGGCTCGGCGCAGCGTAGGTAGTTATTTTAAAAATGGGCTCCAGTTACCCTACTCGCCTCCTTTTACTATGGCGGAACAGAGTAGCGACGCGACGGGCGCTCTGGCGCCGCGCCAACAGAGTATTGTTAGTGGGGCATTACTGTCACCGAATACAATGGACAGTTCGGGTGCATGCTGGTTTAGAGGAAGCAGACTGTTGTATACGATGTAAAGGTGTGGAACGGGCTTCCGAATATCTTTCCCTACTCCTACACTTCCCGGATCTTCAAATCGCCTGTTAATAACCTTTCCCCAAGGACATTAGTCCGCCTCCAAGCCGGACTGGCACCTTCACGAGGGTGAAATTGGTTGCGATTGAGGCTTCGACTCGGGCACAGCCACCCAGTTCGGAAGCAATAAAAAAGACATCCTATCTGTAGACTGGCCCTTCACATACATAACACGTTGTGTTTTCTGCAAGAGTGACAGTGACAAACGGTGTTGTTTATTTCGCCTTTCAGCCGAATACTGTCGACCGCGCCGACCGAAGTCGCGCCCCGAGCTCCGCGCTTATATGTAGGTCTCGGTGTAAACTGTGTGCTTGTCAGTCAGTCAGTAAGTCAGCGTGTATGCGTCCACTGCTGGACAAACCTCCACTTTTCCTACAGTCCTCCCGGCCTTCAGCGCCACGGAGCCTTTAGGTACGGACAACTTTAAGACTTTTCGTTTTTTTTTGTTCGTTTTCGTTCGTCTTCTATCTATCGTACGTATTCTATATTCGTCGTTCGTATTTCTACGTTCGTCTTATATTTTTCGTTCGTCTAGATGGTTGTGCGCGCGCCGGGGAATGTTTCTGAAAAAAAAAGGCTGATTTTAAAATAAATTATGTCCCCCTTCGAAGTGTCGAAAATCTCGTCTTCATGGCTCTCCCTCTATACATGCACTGTTCGTCGCTCCAGACTATTTGGTGATCTCGTATGAGAGAATTGTGGTAAATCTTGCTCGTGTCCGCTGGGACATAAAGGTGTTTTGTTCGGAAGCCGTTTCGTTCTCGCGCGTGGGAGCATGTGGCAACTGATATTAGGGACCTAAATATGCCTACTGTGTTTACTTACATATGATTTGTTTCTAGGTCGGTCGTATTTTTAATCTTCTGAAGTCCGTTGACTACCAGTCATGATGATTCTTTTAATAACCGATTGTCTATATTGTTATGATTATAATGTAAGCACCTACATACCTAATGTACATAGGTTTGTGCGAATTATGGGTTCATGCCACCATAGGCGCCGACTCCGTGGGTGCTCGGGGGCTCCAGCACCCACGAGCGGTGAGTCGTGGGTGCGGAGCACCCACGACGATAGATTTTTTTATGCAATCCAGTATGTTTGGCTGAGTCGGAGGGGCCAAAGCACATGCTCCGACCAGCCAATATCACCTCCGAGAAGGTAGCAGGTGTAAATTCGGCGTGAAATGCAAAACATTGAGCGAATGTTTTGCGAATTCGTGCTGCCGGGTGCCGGGAGAATTAGAGAAAAATTTGAGAAGCGTATGTCCAGCAGTGGACAGCAATACGCTGATGATGATGACGATTGTTCAATCTAGGATTTTATGCTTATCTATCTTCTTTTCTTCTCTTCTATATCATTAAAAACAAGTGGATAAATTAAAAGAAAAAATTTGCATGACACCCACGAGGATTTCTAAAAGTCGGCGCCCCTGCATGCCACAGATCAGAGAAGTATGGATTTCTGTGGTTCATGCGATCTACTCGAAAAATATCCAACCGATTTAGGTCTCATAAATCAAGCATTTCGAGCATTTTTCAAATCTGCGAGTTATAGCAGCTTTCCATCAACATCCACAGTAGGCATACTTAACTTCTAAATTATTATTTTGCCGTTTCACATAAAAGTGAACTTTTGGCCCTTCAGAAATCTAGCTTTAGGTAACTCAAAATCAATGATACTTTGAGCAAAATGAATAATTTTGTGCAGAACTACAAAAGTGTACATATATTGCAAATGTTTTTCAGATTTTTTTAAGAGCCGTTAACAGGAAAACGTTCGGCGACAAAACTGCAGTTCTTTATCAACTTTTATGCGAAATATTTGCAAAATCAAACTTAGTGATTATAGCCATGTTGCATTTTTTAAATTGCCTTATCAATACCCAATGACGATAGAATGATATAATATTCTTATATATCCTATAATTTCCACAGAAATAATAAATAAAATTTATGTCGCTAAAAATTTTGCTTGCTGCTGGCGTAACGCTACCCCGATTTAGTGTAGATAATTCCACGTTCAAATCTGTTCTATTTCCCTCTTGCACGCAATGAATGAGCGAGAGAGAACTACAAAAATAACGAACAGACACGCGTCAGTCAATTCAAACTTTACCACTGTCGGCTTGTTCGCCGAATCACAGAATAGAAAAGAGTACTCCGAATTTTGACAGCACAATCAATCAATAGAGACCCGAGCCGAAGGTCTGGGACACAAGTTGGCAAACTGTAGATTACAGGAGCGCAAAGTTTGCGAAACTCTCGATGCTTTCGAGCATCATATGCCAGACGCCTCGCTAATACCTATCCGGTGTGAAGTTAGTTAGAATCTGTGAAAGCTAAGTCGGTTTAATGGGGTAGGTGGTTAGATTTTTTTTTTTATAAAAACCATGTTTTTTTTATTGTAATCCGGTATGAGTGACTGAGTCAGAGGGGCCAAAGCACATATATATTATATTTTTTTATGGAAACCGACACGGTTGGCTACAACACCTACAACATCCGTGATGTCAGCCCATAACACCGGGTGAACTTGGTGCCACATCAGTGCTTCCCTTCGGTCGTGCCGGCTACACTGAACTGGACGGAAAACACAAACTATTTTACATAGCTGTTTCGACCGACCTTTCATTCAGTGCGGTGGCACCACAGAGCATCGCGCGCGCCCCCTCCTAGAGACGCCCTAAGCGATAATATTTGAAACCCAATAACTGGACGCAGTGCCGCTAGCGCTTCGTATGTGTGTGTGTGTGTGTTAGTATCGACACTACACACAGAGGAGCAAGTTAGGCACACGCACAAAACAAATGCACACGCACAAAACACATATGTAAGTCATAGGCCACGCCCACAGGCTTCAACGGCGTTGTAGGGAAATCGCGCTCAGGACGTCTCTAGGAGAGGCGCGCGCGGTATTCGATGCTCTGTGGGTGGCACCAACCCGGGCGGGTTAAACCCTACTACCTAGTAATATAAGAAGGGAGTCATACATATCCCTTAGTCGCCTTTTACGACATACACGGGGAGAGATGCAGTGAGCACATGCTCCGACCAGCCAATATTCTTCAAGTGCCATAACGGAGCCTTCTCTTTGAACGTATTGCTAGCTATACTGGACTGATTCACCCGCCACTGACCCGAGCGCACCAGCCTTGCGGCCATAGCACCCACACTGTGTCACGACTTCATCATGGGACAATCATTTGAAGATCGTTGCACGCAGGGAGGCCCGCTGCCGGGATACCACCAATCTGGTCCCGGCAGTGGCGTGCACAGACATTCGAGACTGGGTAGGCAGGCAGCCATGAAAATTCAAAATATATAAGGTCTTTCAATGGTAGGTAACGATACGCTAAGGGGTGTATGTGTATTAGATACTGATCACGTTCCCATTCCCATACCAATTATTTTTTTACGATATAAAAAACGTACTTATTAAGGTGAAATACGCGCACTTCACGTATTAAATGTGAGGAGTGAGTAGGCTTTTTATATCGTAAAAAAAAAATTGCATGGGAACGTGATCAGTATCTGATACACATACCTACGTACACCCCTTAGCGTATCGTTACCTACTAATGAAAGACCTAAACAAGTTTAATTGTATTCCTCTTTCTTCACCCTTCCATTATCAGCCCGGTTTTCATCTCTCACATCTTTATATATCCACATGAAATGTTCCAGCAGATTTTTTTTAATGCCACCGCAGACATCCAATAAATGATTTAATTTAAATTACACATGTCATAAATACAGATGCAGGGTGGCTTTGAAAAAAGTATTTTTGTGTCATTTAAACAGAATAAATCTACAAATACAGTGCCGTAGATAGACTTAAATATCACAAGAAAAAACAGAAAAAGATTAAATAGAAATAATTAGAGTGGAGGAGAGGTACCTACTTTTCTTAGAAATCAATGAGCATATCCTTTTGTAAATATAGTGCAAACACTTCTTTCTTATAAAGTGTACCAGACAAGTACCCGGCCAACCGACGACGCGCGCGCGCGGGAACGATGATAGACCAGCTACACCTACGTTACGAGGCATTGTTGTGGTGTTAGTGAAAAGCAAGCCTACCCTAGCCTAGTAAATCGCGCATCGAATCACGCATACACACGCACAATTCGTAGCGTAGCGTAGCGTATATGACGCAGGATTTGAGTAATAGTGTGAGTGACCACCAGGCAGTCATGTTGTGTACTTATCCCGCGCGACGGGCGGGGCGCTGCGTCCGCGCGAGCGGCCGCGCCGAGAGGGAGGAGCGCGCGGCAAATTTTAAATCATTAGTTTTTTCGTGAAGCCGAGTAGTTCTATTCTATACGTTTTAATTTGATTGTTTGGTTGGGTGGAATTCGGACTTCAGTCAGGGTAGGCAGTGCTTTTCTGCCTTTATGGGATGCACGCCCCTGGGTCCCGGTGACGCGCATTGAGTGCGGTCCAGCCCCCCGTTGGAGGGACTCATAAAGGCGTTCTGAGTCCCCCCCTTAGAGTACACCGACTCCGGAGATTGTCCCCATCTACGTCTTGCGTCCGTCAGTCTGCGTCCCTGATGGGAGACAACGTCACAAACAGCGACTTGTCGCCCCGGTCCTCGCGTCCCGAATCGCCCCGGCGTCTGCATGCGTCAGTCGGTCTTCGCGCCTCACCTGGTCATCTAGTTTTGGCCCACCATGCCTCGCCCTGCGTCGTGGGGGCGCAGGCAGCCACCCCTCTTTTGCCGCTGCTCTTTTCGGCTACGACGTCTTCTGCTGTTCTGATTTTCGGCCACTGTTCTTTTTGGCAAGGGCTGAGGTAGGTGAGCCGTCACCCCTCGGGCTGCACGTCGCCCCCACGTCCCGTCCCGTCTAGTCCGTCTTGCGCTGCATGTCCCGCCCTGTCACGGTTGTCCTGGTCCCCATCGTGCTCGTCCCCCGTCGTTGGTTCATCGGTAAACGTTCGATCAGCCCCTAGGTCTGCCCGCTTCCTGAACCACCCGGCTGCGAACCTCCTGAAAGCAGAGAAGTTCTCCTCCGACGACATTAGGTCAGTATAATACACCGGGCCGCCGCTCCTTGTGGTCACCTCTGCTATCATACAATCTCTTTCGATCTCATACCGCGCACAGTGCCAAAGCGCATGGTCGGCATCCTCCCTACCATTCCCACACTCACACATCTCGCTTTCGGCCAGACCCATGTCATGCAGTTTGCCCCGAAAGTTGCCGTGCCCCGTGAGGAGCTGGGACGTTCGATGGTCCGGGTGCACCCAGTGGCTGCTCAATCTTTCTCCGACGCCAGGGAAAAATCTGTATAGGTGTCTGCCCGTGCTAGCTGTATCCCATCTCTCCTGCCAAATGGATAGTACTTCTCGCCTAATTTCCCGCCTTGTCCTCGAGAATTCCTCCCGACTGCCTGCAAGCTCCCTCGCGCGCCACGTGCGGCCGGCTTGCAGAACCTCCAGGTCCCCAGGCAGGACACCCGCAAGGACCGGGAGACCCGCCGTGCTATTCGTTCTGTACGCTTTTGTTAAGAGGATCAGGGCCTGCCTCTGCGCGCGGAGCAACGGACTGCGTACGGCATGCTGTCCGGATCGGTCGAACCAGCACGCAGCAGCGTAGGTCACCGTGGAGACCCACGTACCCGTGTATATGATCTTCAGCGTTTTGTATCGGATGCCCCAGGATGCCCTCGACACCCGGGACATTTTCCCAAAGGACCTATTCGCCTTCTCCCCGATGACCCGCGCATGCTGCGCGAAGCTAAAGGACTGGTCGACCTCGAGGCCCAGGAATGTAGTAGCTGTCCCCGATTTGATGTTCGTGCCCGCCATGCGGATCGTGGGCGATCTGTTGGTAAACCGCCCCTTTACCGTCATGGTCTTGGACTTCGCCGGAGCAAACTCAAGGCGATTGCCGCGGCCCCACTCGGCCATAAGCTCGAGTGCAGCCGCGGCCCTCCCCTCAATCCCCGCCCTAGTATCTGCCTCCACCGTTAGTACCACATCGTCAGCGTATGCCGCGATGTTGCACCCATCCGGAAGGGGCATGCACAGGAGGTCGTCCAGAAGAATGTTCCACAGCAGCGGGCCCAGCACCGACCCCTGCGGGCACCCCATCGTGGAGCGTTTCCACCTCACACGGCGGCCACAGAACAGCCCGACGCGGCGCTTCGCGAAGTACCCCATCAGCATCCGATAGATGTTGCTGGGGCACCCCAGCCTCCGCGCCTTGACTAAGATCATGGGCCACCATGCGTTGTCGAAAGCTCCAGATATATCCAAGAATACTACCTGCAGGTACTTCCGCCTCGTGTTCTTCGCCCTGTCCATCAGTTCGGTGATGGCGGACACGGTGGATTTTCCTTTGATGAATCCGTGCTGGTGAGTCGACAAGCGGTTACTTACACACTCTAACCGCCGCACCATAAGCCTCTCCAGGATTTTCCCAAGTATCGGGAGGAGAGTGACAGGCCTGTAGGCCTTAGGGTCTGAGGCCGGCTTGCCATTCCCCTTAGGGAGAACGATAAGCCTGCCGTCTTTCCAGCAGTCGGGGAAGAGACCAGCCGCCATGCACTTGTTGAATGTCATAAGCAACTCCCAGCTCATAACCTCCCAAGCCTTTTTTACGATTTTGGCCGTTATGCCGTCTATGCCCGGTGCAGTGTTCGGGAGGTCCTTTACAATCCGTCCCAACTCCTCTAACGTGGCCGGTGGGGCATCCTCACCACCCGGAGGCACGAGGGCAAGCCCCCGAATCCTCGTGTGCTGAGGGGTGTCCCGAAAGGGGTTGTCGTCTGGGCAAAGCGCGTATAGTAAGTTGTCCATGGCGGAAGTCACCTCGGATGGAGCAGTGCCCCCATGGGTGACCCCTATTACAACGTTCTCCATTGCCGGCCGCCTTCCTTGTGCCGTGCGGTAAGCAATGCCCCAGGGTTCTTCGTTTCCGGCAAGGGTCGCCTGCTCGCGGATTTCTTTCATCCTCGCATTCTGAATCGCGCTCTTGTACTTTCTCCTGGTCATTCGGTATTCATACATAGCCCGTTCCAGCGCTAGTGGCCTATCGTCCCTCCTCTTACATTTTTGGGCTTCCCTTCTAGCCTTCCCATACGCTGTTCTGAGGGAGTTTAACTCCCCCGTCCACCATGATTGGGTTCCCGGCTTCCTGTTACCCTTGATACCCAAGCAGTCTCTCGAAGTTCTCGCAATTATCCTTGTCATTTCTTCCGCTATCTCGCCTGGGGCCCGTCTTTCATACAATCTTCCAGCCCTGTGTAGTAGGGTCGTCAGGAATTCCGACCAATCTGACCCCCGGTCCCGAAATCGACGGAGGAGAATTCCCCCCTCGAGGTCCGAGTGTTCTTGCTGGGCCTCAATACGAAAGGTGATGAGCTGATGGTCGCTGGTGCTCTCTCCAGCCCAGACTTGCCAGTCAGCTACCCGAACGCTCCTCGTTGTAATTGTGAGATCAATATTAGATTCTCCGTTTGGGCCAGCAAACGTGCTTGGTTGACCGTCCTCATTCCATATGCTCAGGATCTGTGACGCGATGAAGTCCTCCATTTCCTGCCTTCGATTTTCCGCTGCTCTACCCCTGCCTACGTAGTGGTGGGGTTTCGAATGCCACATCGGGGAGTGTGTGTTGGAGTCCACACCGATGACGACCTGTTTTCCATTAAGGTGCTGTAGGACAAGCTCAAGGTGTCGTAGGTGAGGCGCGATGTCCATCGAGTACTTAAAGTAACAGCTAACGATATAGATTCCCTCCCCCCCAGAATCCACGTGAGCCACCGCACAGAATTCGTTGCTGAGCGATGTCAACAGAGCACAGGGAACGCCCTTGTTCCTCACATGGATTCCAGCGAGTGGGGCTCTGCCGTGTCCTAGGATCTCTACCTCGGTCCCTCTGCACTGCTCCTGCACTAGCACGAAGTCCAGTTTTTTGGAGAAGCACAGCGCCGGTAGCTCCCGTGTTGCCGCCCGCGACCTCTGCAGGTTTATTTGACCAATTTTAACAGCCATATTTGGTCTGTTCGGCCTGCCTCCTCTCCGCATACTGCCTTGCTGGACAGTTCGGGGCGTTAGTCTTATGACCATCCGCGTCAGCATTACGGAACCGCTTGCAGGTAGCGCATTGCAGCTTCTCGCTCTTACAATCTTTGCGATCGTGTCCTACCTCGCCGCATTTAGAGCACGTCGGCTTCTCCTCCCTGCAGAACTTAGCCGGGTGCCCAAAGAGTTGGCACTTCGAACAACATGTGACTTGATTGAAGTCCTCGATCCTGCAGGCAGACCATCCCACGTACAACCTGTCCTGCCGCAGCAGGGCCTCTCTAATGCGCGGTGACACCTCGAATACCATCGAAGTCGACCCAGACAACGCCATCCTCTTTTTGAAGGCCAGCCTCATCTCCTGCTTCACCTTGTCTTCGGGCCATTCGCCCGGGCAGTGTTTCAGGTTTTGGTTGGCCACGGCCTTCATCACGGTGTCCAGGTCCATGTCTTCTCCGATGTCCCTGATCATAATCCGTGGGCTCTTTTGCCCGAGCTCCTCAACCTTCAAGCCAGCGGCCTTCAACTTAGGGCAGTCCTTTAGCTGTTGTGCTCCCTTCACCGTTGATGCTTGCACCATCACTCCTCGGCGTCCAATCTTCCGCACGCGGGGCAGCTGCCACTCCGTCTCAGCCGGATTGATGGCCCTAACCATTGCCGACTTCGTGTCATCACTGGTCTTGAAGGCGTCCCCTGACTCCTCTGTCGGGTAGATTGCCAGCGGGGGTGCTCGGTTGGCGCTGATGCGGACCTCTCCCGCGCCTTTCCCCAGCTTCAGAACCGACGAGTAGTCTCGGGCCGCCTGCTGAAGAGGACCGGAGGGGGCGACCATCTTGGCTGCGAGGGCCTCCCGCCTTACCCTCTCTACTTCTAGTTCCCGCTTAAGAATTTCCGCCTGTAGCTGCGCCTTCTCTATCTCCCACTCCTTCCTTTCGATCACAATGTCCGCTGCCTTCAGTGCCAGTTGGGCAATGCACAGTTGCGCCGCTTCCGCCCCTTTGTGCATTGCCAGCCGTTGCTCCTTGTTTACCCTCGAGCCCTGAATATCGGCCGCCTCTAGTATTCGGGTAATCGCTTCGTTGGCTCTCAGTACCAGGGCCTCCCTCGTATGGCTAGCTTCCCTCGGCTCGGTCACTCTTGCTGCTCCTGTGCGCCTTACAGCTCCTGTTCCAATACCGGCCACTGGTGGAGCTCTTGTGGTGGAAGTTGTTTGCTTCTTGAGGCTCCCTGTCAGCTCGGGGGACGAAGCGACTCTTTTTAGAGGCCTGTGAGGTGCGTCGGCTGTTCGGTGCGGTGGAGTCCTTGACAGCGATGCCCTAGGAGTGAAGCCGTCGCCGTCGTCGTCCATAACTTCAACCTCTGGTGGAGCGTTGCGCCATTCCTGATGTTGGGCGGGGGGGGGGTCCGCCCCCCCTCCCATCGGATCCGACATCTGGTGCTTCCAACCTCTGCCTTACGTTCAGACGAACCCAACGGTAGGTCGCACGGTCCTCTAGCTTGTCTCAGTCCCGAGATATCCGGGGTCAACCGGATTTCCCCTGAGGGGTGGTGAGGTAAGGTGCAGCGGGGGGGGGGGGGGAAGTTGCTCCCCACGAAAGTGGCGGGGGGGGGGGGGGGGGGGGGGGTCGAGCCCCCGGGGGGCGGGGGGTACCCACGCCTCCTCGCGACACACTCACACGTATTCAGGCACACATACACTAGTATTATATGCGACAAGGTTCCATTCTTTCTATGAAGCAGTCTCCTTCCTACCTCTTACCGCCTGGTACTTTTCCAAAATTGAAGTTGGAGCAGTTCCGCTCCCTGGCGGTCTACCGCGACGTCCGGGGGCTCCCTGGAAAGCTGAGGAGGTCCCCTGTTCGATGGTGCTGGTGCGGAGCACCAAAAAAAAAAAAAAAAAAAAAAAAAAAAAAACTATCTCCTTTCTCTTTCCCACGCTGAACTAACCTATACTAAGAGCTAATATACACTGTGGCAACACTGCACTGTCCCGCGTCCCTCTCGCACTCGCGTCTCTGTCGCCCTCACACAAACGTCACACTGACGTTTATTGTCACAGTCGCTGCACTGTAGCTATACTGGACTAGAGGAGAACACAGCCGAGGCTTCTATGCGGGCATCTTACACCCAGTACGGTGATACCGTCGTTAGACACCTTATGGGTGAGTCGGCGCCACGGACATTCTATAAAAAAAAAACGAGCATGTATGGAGAACATTATGAGATTGGAACAGGCGGCAGAGGCGTGTTAGGATCGTGGCTCGTGGAGAAGCTGATAATTAATTTTGATGTTAACTCCTTAATAAAAGATCCCTCTTCTATCAAATTAAAGCTGAATTCCCTCCTACCTTATATTATAATTTATAACCTATGCGTTGATATGTTCTACACTTTACCAATGCGCGCCCGAGTTGAAGATCGTTCTGAAATATGGCCCATCGAAATGACATTCATAAGCTCAACGTATAAATTCCACAATTGAGTTCTCGCTGGAGGGGCTGGAATTTGACTAAATTGAGGAAGAGGGATCGATTTGAGCCCCCGCTTGCCAGGGGGCCAATTCACTTCCAACCAGACTTATAGTACCTAAATCGTGTATGCTTTTATTTTACTAGACGATTAGAAGCGATGTAGCGACAAGTGTGCTTGCCTGAACATTCAATATTGTAACCACGAATCCATTCAACCGATTGTCAGCCTCTCGGTAGCTCAGTGGTGCGGTCGGTCGACTGTTATTTATTAAGCAACCCTGGACGCGATCAGTGTACTTGAGTGGGTGATCGCTCGACGGTTGAAGGCTGACCGTGGTTCGGATTCCAGGTTAAACTGTAGGTCTCTTCCCTTGTTATCTTACTAGGTGGTAGGTTTATCCCGGCCGGGTTGATACCACCGCACTGAACGAAACGAAACGTCGAAACGGCTATGCAAATAGTTAGTGTTTTCTGTCCAGTTCAGTGTAGCTGACATGAAATGAAGGGAAGCACTGACATGGCACCTAGTTCACCCGGTGTTATGGGCTGACATCACGGATGTTGTATAGGTGATGTAGCCAAACGTGTCAGTTCACATAAAAAAAATGTATGGGAAGGGCAAGTCTATAGATAAGGGGTAAGTAGCATTAATTTTACTCGATACACGTTTTCGATTTACGATTTCGTTCTCCTGAATTCACCCCCAGAGCCCGCTATTTATCAGCTCGAAAACTTAGGAATTCACACGAAATGGTGACAGCGATGACCTTTTACAGAACAATTCAATTTGCTTTCATTATAGTAGGCTAATTTGAGCTTAGGCGAAGACCCCATGTTATAAATCTATCGTCTAAATTATTTACTTTTTTTTTTTAATCACATATTTATTAAAACATAGATACATAACAAAACATAACATACCACACGCTGTATCCCGTCAAACGGGGTGAGTAGAGTAATCGGTGTTGTGCTGCAAGGACTCTGGTAAATTACAGAACAACACCGACCACCACGTTTCGCAAATTATTCGGACAAGATTGTCCTAACAGCATGTAAGGCACGAAGGAAGACCTACCTGCTGCATGACTCGGTGGAAGTACCGTGCCAAGGTGAGAGGTGGCGATCCTGTCGCCCTTTAGCACGGCAGCTTGCCCTTATCCCTTAGTCGCCTTTTACGACATTTTTTTTTATGGAAACTGACAAGGTTGGCTACAACACCTACAACATCCGTGATGTCAGCCCATAACACCGGGTGAACTAGGTGCCATGTCAGTGCTTCCCTTCGGTCGGGTCGGCTACACTGAACTGGACGGAAAACACAAACTATTTACATAGCCGTTTCGACCGACCGACGTTTCATTCAGTGCGGTGGTACCAACCCGGGCGGGTTGAACCCTACCTAGTAAGTTAAGAAGGGAAGGGACCTACAGTTTTACGTGGAATCCGAACCACGGTCAGCCTCCAAGTCGAGCGGTCACCCATCCAAGTACTGACCGGCCCAGCGTTATCCGGCCCGGCCCATCAATAGCGAGTAGCGACAGTCGACTGTCTGCACCACTGAGCTATCGAGGCTGCATGCATGGGGAGAGATGCAGTGGGGCTATTCTTTTTTACGTACCGGCCCCACGCGGTACCCAAAGAAAGAATGTAACATTAAATATCAAACTAACCTAAAACAAAACTTACCTATCTATATGACAAAATAAAACTAGACATGAACCTATAACCACCGAGGGTTCCGTATCGCCATGTCATGGTCAGCGCCACTCATGCCATCTATGACGTGTTTATGAAATGCTTCATATTAGTTAAAATTCATGATTACTTAAAATGCTTCATACTCTTTTGGGTAGATGGCGCGCGCGCATACACTTTTTAGTTTCTTCTATGGGAGCCCCCGTGAATTTTTTACTTTTTCTTATTTTTTTTTTATTTGTTGTTATATCGGCGAAAATAATTACACATATTCTGTGAAAATTTCAACGGGCTACCTATTACGGTTCAAGAGATACAGCCCTCGGACAGACGGACGGACGGTCAGACAGACAGACGGCGTAGGCTTAGTAATAGGGTAAATAAATTAAATAAATATAAATAAATAATAAATAAAAAAAATTATAAAAAAGCACGACGGAAGGGAGGCTGACGAGGCACCAAGTTCACCCGGTGTTATGGGATGACATCACGGATGTTGTAGGTGATGTAGCCAACCGTGTTATTTTCCATTAAAAAAAAATTGGATCCCGTACTGGATACGGAACCCTAAAAATCACTCTCGGAATCTCGTGGATTCGGTCGCTTTCGAATTTACTTGCTTGCTACAGACAGACAGACATACGTTGCGTTTATAATAATAGAGAAGAGAACTTATAAATTGTAGAAGCGTGTACGTCTACCGAACTTTCATATAGATATCCTCATCTAAACACGAAACTAACTACGGATGAGAACACAAGTTATTAACGCGTGAGAGTTTTGTGTTAATTGAGACAATTCCTATTGGTGTATATGATTTTCATTTTACATAATATGAACTACATACCATCGGGCTGTATCCTGAGAGTCGGAGTAAGCAGTGTAATCGGTGTTGTGCTGCAAGCACTCTAGCTCTGGTGAATTAGAGCACAACGCCGACTGCCATGTTTAGCAAAATATTGAAATACATGTGGTAGCCTAGTAAGATAAGAGGGGAAAGGACCTACGGTTTTAGGTGGAATTCGAACCACGGCGAGCCTCGACGGTCGAACGGTCACCGCAACCGGGTGTGCTTAACTCGATCGGATGCAGATTTTTCGCAACATCGAGCTACCGAAGCTGACAATAAAATTTTTACAAAACAATTTTATTTGTGTGAAGAATATAACGAAAAACTAAATTGAAATGTCCCGAAACGATTCTGCAGTGTTGCGGGCATGTGAAGCGATTTTTTTATCCTTTTACTAATTTGTCAACGTTCACTAAATAACGAACTCTAGACAGAAAGGTTGCATTTTTTGCAATGCCCGTTTTGTTTTAGCTTAAGAGCGACTGTTTAGATTCAGATTCAGATTCAGATATCCGCCATAAAGAACACCCAGCATTAACAATATTTCATTGAGACATAATATGTATATTCAGTATGGATCGTCATCATTTTTTTTGTCATGCAATCTTTAAGGAAGAACCGGGTGAGAAACCTAATAGAGTTTTTTTTTTAAATATAACATACATACTAAAGTTTAATTACTTATGTTAAGTAACATACTACGTCTAAGTAAAAAATACAATTAATGATATCAAAATACAAAGAACATAGGGTTCAGTCAAGTCATTAATAAAAGTTAATAAAAATAATAGTATCCCAACAATCATGGTAAGCAGAGTAATCGGTGTTGTGCTGCAAGTGCTCTGGTAAATTACAGCACAACACCGACTGCCACGTTTAGCAATGCCTTAGGACATGATAACTATAAGGCAGCAAGTGAGGCACGAATATCTACCTGGTGCACGACTCGGTGGAAGGACCGCGCCAAGGTGAGAGATGGGTAGCCCGTCGCCCTTTAGCGCGGCATCTCGTCGCCTTTTACGACATGCACAGGGAGAGACGCAGTGTTATAATATAACATTGTTTCTGATTTTAAGCATAGATTTTAGATTTTAGGGTATTACCCTAAAACACATGTTTGGAAGTCGAAGTAACTAACAATAAAAATAAAAATTTCCTGATTTAAAAATTATAATAGATATCTTTACCTATAATAAAATCCAACGTCTGCTTTCTGTCTGAGTGTCTGTCTGTCCGCTTATAACTCGAGAACTACTGAACCGATTTTAATAAAACAAAATTCTACGGATAGCTTGATTCTTCCCATCAACTATAGGCTACTTACTATCACGCTAAATAGCTTATGAGGTTAGCAGTGAAGTGAAATATGAGAGCGGGCGGAGCCGCGGGCACAGCTTGTAAAGAATATAATATAACCATTAACAAACGATAACCAAGGAACAAAATTATAACAAGCAATTGAAAGAGGAAAGAATAAAAATATTATCTTAACCAATTTATTTACGCTATTTCTTTAGGGTTCTGTATCCGGTACGGGACCCTATTACTAAGCCTACGCCGTCTGTCTGTCTGTCCGTTTGTCCCTTTGTCTGTCCGAGGGCTGTATCTATTGAACCGTAATAGGTAGCCCGTTGAAATTTTCACAGAATATATGTTATTTATTATGGCCGATATAACAACAAATAATAATAAAAATAAGAAAAATTAAAAAATTCACGGGTGTTCCCATAGAAGAAACCAAAAAGTGTATGCGCGCGCGCCATCTACCGAATAGAGTATGAAGCATTTTAAATAATCATGACATTTAACTAATATGAAGCATTTCATAACACGCCATAGATGGCGTGCCATGGCTAACATGACATGACATGGCGATACGGAACCCTCGGTGCGCGAGTTCGGCTCGCACTTGGCGGGTTTTTTAGTAATGTGTTAGTTAGTGTAGCATTTATAGTTAGTCTGTCCGCCGCTCGCTTCCCGCAACGCCTCTGTGACTCGAATCTCCCTCCGCGCCGCACCACGCTTTCTTACCTCATACCTCAGCTACTGCAACTTTATTTTATTCTAAACATTCTTCGTAGCGCGTCCTCTAGTAATATATATCGATGCGTCGACACAGGTAAATTCATCCATCACGTATTGATAACATCAGGGTAGCTGGAATGAACGACATTCACTTTTTTATCACATTTGATGGATTGCTCTATCACTCACTGCCCAGAAAATGATGTAGGGGTGGGTAGTAGTGTGTAGGTATATTAGTTTGGGGCTTGTTATGATCTAGTTCGGATTTTTATTCGCAATTTACGTGCGATAAGCTATGAATGAAATGAGAAAATAAATCGTGCAGATTCTGATTTTGGTAAATAGGGGTCTGTACAAAAAAAACCGGCCAAATGCGAGTCGAACTCGCGCACCGAGGGTTCCGTATCGCCATGTCATGGTCAGCGCCACCCACGCCATCTATGGCGTGTTTTATGAAATGCTTCATATTATTTAAAATTTACGATTATTTAAAATGCTTCATACTAATTTCGGTAGATGGCGCGCATACACTTTTTAGATTCTTATATGGGGACGCCCGTGAATTTTTTTCTTATTTATTATTTGTTGTTATATCGGCCATAATAAATAACACATATTCTGTGTAAATTTAAACGGGCTACCTATCACGGTTCAAGAGATACAGCCCTCGGACAGACAGACGGTCAGACAGACGGACAGACAGACAGACGGCGTAGGCTGAGTAATAGGGCCCCGTACCGGATACGGAACCCTAAAAATTAAGGGTCGTCAGCGTCACCATACAAGAAACGTGCTAAGAATCGATTAGTAGATGTTCAGGCTACTGAATAATAGATGACGCGCATAGGTATAGGTATTTTTATTTTGCATTATAGAAAGACGAATATGATATTTTGACAGGTATGCTATAGCGGATCTACGGAACCCTCCGTGCGCGAGTAAAACTCGCACTTGGCCGATTTTTTTTTCTTCAGACCCTATCGAGTGCGGTATCGTAGTTTAGAGCTTGAAAAGGCGATTTCAAAAATATGCCACACTTGCGGTTTAGAAATAAAAGGAATAAATAAAGGTTTGAAAATAAGGGTTTTCATTTTTTTTTTATTGCTTCCGAATCCGAACTGGGTGGCTCTACTCGAGGTCGAAGCACAGATTACTTAATAGTTACTTCGTAACAGATAAATCACTCCATGGAAAATGTTCCTACCTTCGGGCTTTAATAGCCTACTGTTTCACATCGCCAATCGCTGCGTGCGAAAATGTACCTTAACGATCGAGTGTAAAGTGTTTATTGCTTTGCAGCTGCGCGCAGTTGCGTGGGCGAGCGTCTATGTATACTTCGCGCAGCTGACGAATTTGTACTGAAATAGACCGCCGGCGGCCCGTCGGGCGGTAGGTAGTTAGCGCGCGCAAGTACATAGAGTGCGTGAGGCCTGGTCGAAGCCTCAGGCGCAGCCAATTTCACCGCCGAGGAGGTGCCAGTCCGGCTTGGAGGTGGACTAATGTTGCTGGGGAACGGCTATACGGGGAGCGAGAGCGACTCGCACTTAGCCGGTTTTTTAACCGACTTCAAAAAAGGAGGAGGTTCTATGTTCGGCTGTATGTATTTTTTTTTATGTATGTTCAGCAATATCTTCCCCAATTGTGAACCGATTTCGATGATTCTTTTTGTGTTCGGTTCAGTCCAGCTCCAAGGTTTTTTTTGGTCAAGATCGGATTGGAAAGCGAGGCGGAATCGCGAGGCCGAAGGCCGAGCGATTCCGCCGAGTACATTAATAGCAAATAAAAATTACTAAAAAAACTGTGAAATAAAAAACTATTTAAAAAAATATAAAAACCGCCTTCAAAAATGTATGAAATAAAAAAATAAAAATCGAACCCTAGAGTTGAAGGCGGTGGTGCTAAAGCAAGCAAAAATAACCGACCGCCTTCAACTCTAGGGTTCGATTTTTATTTTTTTATTTCATACATTTTTTAAGGCGGTTTCTTTAACTCTTTGATTTGCTTCACTATAATGTATGTTGGTGTACGGTTAGCTCCTATGCTATCCGATCCAAACTCGATCTCATCGCTTCGGACCGGATTAATCCAGTTTTGCGCGCGGCCGGTATTACCCGGAATTAAGCGAAGTTCGTACAAATTCGTGTATTAATTGGGGCTACGCAGGCATTTCGTTGTTTTTTGTCTATACCTACTGTAGGATTGTGATTTTGTGTTTACGTGATGTGATTGGGTGATTTGCGGTGATTTTGCAGAGGATTTTGGTGATTACAATGGGCTTTTAAGGGGTGTAATTCTATGATGACCAACTATATTATCTACATTGTAGTATGCGCAATGTTATATATTTTTTTATATGTTAGTACATACTAAGCATGTACTCGCTTTTTATATTTTTCTCTTTAGATAAATGGAAAGCCGAAAATGAAGAGAAAAAATACGTCCCGACCAGGATTCGAACCTGGAACTCCGGCTTGAGCCGCCAGCGCGTTGCCAATTCCACCACCACCGGGTCGATATTGTGTTGCTTGCATGTTCTCTAGTACGTATGTCGCATCTCCTGCGTTTTCTCTTCATTTTCATTTTGGGAGGGTTCCTCTGAGTACCTTCTTTCACCCTTGGATTCTATTCAATGACGAGCCATTCGCCTCATTGGCGACTCTGTACTCACAAAGTACCTTCAACCTCTAAAGCACAGACGTATCGTTGGGTCATTGAGCCTGTTTTATCGGTACTACTATGGCCGCTGCTCTGACGAAATTGCTTCCCTTATCCCTCCTCCTCCTGTTCGCCTTCGCCAAACCCGCCATACTCTCGCGGCACGCCCCTTTGTAGTGGACAGACGAGTGCTTCGAACTGCACGATTCTCTAAATCGTTCTTGTGCCGCACCGCAAAGGTGTGGAACGGGCTTTCGGGGAATATCTTTCCCCACTCCTACAGTCCACGGATCTTCAAATCGCGGGTAAATAGCCTTTCCCCAGCGACATTAGTCAATCTCCAAGCCGGACTGGCACCTCCTCGGGGGTGATATTGGCTGCGCCTCAGGCTTCGACCTCGGGCACAGCCAGCTAGTACGGAAACAATAAATAAAATTATCTAAAAAGAAAAAAATATGTGTAATGTACCTACCAACCAGTTATACCGAGTAGGTACCGATATAGGTACAATTTCGGAAAGAAAAGTAAGCAATTGACTATTCTCTTCTTCTCTATCTTTACTTCTTATAAAACTCCCGACCTTTAAAAAAGTCAAAAATAATTTCCGTTCACTTACTTAAAGGATTCGGGGACCCGCTAAGTAAATACCCGCGCAGCTCTGATTTTTATATTACTTAGCGGTACTCCGACTCCTTTAAGTAAGTAAACGGACATTATGTTTAACTTTTTAAGGGTCCGAAGTTTTGGCAACTCCCGCCCCGCATGCGACCGAATGTCCATGGGCGTCGCTAGACACCTTATGGGTGGCTGGCCGCCCCATGTCGCGCTATAAAAATAATGTAGGTACGGGATAGTGATTTTTAGGTTTCCGTATCCCGTACGGAAGCCTATTACTAAGCCTACGCCGCGCGCCGTCTGTCTGTCCGTCCGTCTGTCTTTCTGTCTGTCCGACGGCTGTATCTCTTGAACCGTAAAGGTAGCCCTTGAGGTAGCCCGTTAAAATTTTCACAGAATATGTGTTATTATGGCGGATATAACAACAAATAACAAAAAATATAAAAAGTAAAAAAATTAAGGGGGGTTCCCATACAAGAAACGTGTTTTTTATTCAATGTTTTTTTTTGTGGTGCGGAAACCTCGGTGCGCGAGTCCGACTCGCACTTGGCAGGTTTTTTACATTTATTCGCTACTACCCCGTGTTAAATTCTTTCGTCAAACATGTACCTATCCATCCAGCCTTGTAGCCTTTTGTGGATAAGATAGACCACAGAGCATCAAACTGCGCGCGCATTACTACGCGCCCGCAGTAGTATTTCATGCTCTGTGAGATATACCTATGTATATAGACCTATATAACTTAGTAATAACAAGTGGGAACCTAAGCCTGGACGGGTTGTGTACTAATTGTTCCGTTACGCTTAGCAATTAGTGTATTACTTCCTTCCAAGATCAACCTCGGATTAGCGAGGGAATTAATCCTGCAAGCCTAAATGTTAAAACAGCGGTTTTCAAATAGTGCTGTACCGTGTGGGGCCGGTACTTTAAAAGAATAGCCCTACTGCATCTCTCCCCGTGTATGTCGTAAAAGGCGACTAAGGGGTATGACTCCCTTCTTATATTACTAGGTGGTAGGGTTCAACCCGCCCGGGGTGATACCACCGCACTGAATGAAAGGTCGGTCGAAACGGCTATGTAAATAGTTTTTGTTTTCCGTCCAGTTCAGTGTAGCCGGCACGACCGAAGGGAATCACTCACATGGCACCTAGTTCACCCGGGTTATGGGCTGACACCACGGATGTTGTAGGTGATGTAGCTAACTGTGTCAGTTTCCATGAAAATAAAAAAAAATCACAGATCTCATGCATTACATGACCTTCGGGTACATTTAAAATATCTTTTAGGGCGTATTCTAATATAAGCTTGTAATGTGTCGCCGACTGTGAGCGTTAAAATATCCTGGTGTGGCTGAAGCGACGAACTCGACGAGCGCACGCGCCACGAGTCAGTAAGCCTGGATACGCTATACATAGGAGGACAGGGGTAGCCGCGCGTCGGCGCACACGCGCCAGCGCGTCAGTCTAGCGCCGGCGACCGATCTTAGTCTCCGTCCGCCGCTCAGGCGGAGCGAACGTGCGCGTCTGTCACAAAATGCCTCATTGTGCAGTGCTTTGGTGCAAAAAGTCGTCGAAAAATTCAAACTTGAACACAGATGGAGTCACCTTTCACGAGTAAGTACTTTCATTCAATTTGATAGCATTTTTCGCTTGAATTTCAGTAACAAACATCGGCGTAAATATGTATGGAGAGCTCTTTTCTGCTTTCCCACCATAGGTCGACTATCGTGTTGGATGCAGTTAGCTCTTGTAATTATTTTTGTTTATTGATAAATATGTATGTTAAATGTATACAGATATTTCATGCATTCTGCCTTATTGCCAAAGGACATTTCTTCTAGTCAACCTCAGCAGGTTTCCTCGTTCAATATTCGTTTATCGCGCTTTTTTCATTCAACCAGTACCTACCGGTTTTTACTTTTGAGCGACTCTAAAGGAATTAATTTCTTTAGGTCATGCGTCTACCGGGAATTAGTCTTGTTATGCTTAGCATTAACAAAATTAATTCATAATGAATACCCCGTTAGCATTTAGCACTGCTAAGCGCCCTGATGAATAAAAATTAATGCTAAATGCTAAGCAATAATCACATTTAATTTTAGTTAGCATTGCTGTTTCGTTCGTAAAACTTTGTTGGTTCGTTTGTTTTGGAACGCACAAAGCAATGAAGTATGTGCTATTTATCTGTGGTACTGCTAAATGCTAAATGCTATATAGCGCCTGCGCTCCGCTGCTAGCTAGCTAGCTAGCATCTAAATGCGAAATGCGATGCGATCATGCGAGTGAGGGGTCGGAATTATCATCTGTCACGTGATCATTAGTTTTGGTCATATCTACAGAACCACTGGACTTAGACCCATCGTGTTGGTACTCAAACTGAACGTCTCGGTGAGATCTACCCATCTGTCACGTGATAATTTGTTTTGGTCATATCTCGAGAACCACTGAACTTAGACCCATCGTGTTGGTACTCAAAAACTGAACGTCTCGATGAGATCTACCCATCTATCACGTGATAATTTGTTTTGGTCATATCTCGAGAACCAATGGACTTAGACCCATCGTGTTGGTACTCAATCTGAACGTCTCGATGAGATCTATCCATCTGTCACATTAACTTTTGTTTTGGTCATAACTCGAGAACCACTGGTGCTAGACCCATCGTGTTGGTACTCAAACTTCAGGTCTCGGTGAGATCTATCCATCTGTCACATGAACTTTTGTTTTGGTCATAACTCGAGACCCACTGGTGCTAGACCCATCGTGTTGGTACCCAAACTTTAGGTCTCGGTGAGATCTATCCATCTGTCACATGAACTTTTGTTTTGGTCATAACTCGAGAACCACTGGTGCTAGACCCATCGTGTTGGTACTCAAACTTCAGGTCTCGGTGAGATCTATCCATCTGTCACATGAACTTTTGTTTTGGTCATAACTTGAGAACCACTGGTGCTAGACCCATCGTGTTGGTACTCAAACTTCAGGCCTCGGTGAGATCTATCCATCTGTCACATGAACTTTTGTTTTGGTTTATTCACACGCTTGAGTGAATTCGCACTTCATATACACGGTGTTGCAGTTGCCCCCGTAATATTTCTAACTGACATAAGGGGGTTATTCTATATGTGAAACTAAACAACTTATGTGGCGAAAACATTTTATTAACAAAAAAAATTTTTTTTTCCGTAAATATTTTAAATGCCTATTCTCAAAATGTATGGAGAAAAAAAAAATTTTTTCTTCAAATTAAAAAGTCGTACAACAAAAGTTGTGGTTATTTCACGTAAAGAATCACCCCCTTTCGGGTTTTACGGTTGGGGTTTTTTGCAACACCGTGTATAAGACATTCATTGTGTGTGTTCATTCCATCATGAACTGTCGAGCGATATTTTTCGCATTCGCATTTAGCATTTAACGTTAGCATGTTAATGGCGTAAGATTCGCAAGCTGCATGGCTGGTTAGTTTGTTAAAAAAGGCAAAGCCTGGAAAACCTCATTTTACCGTAAAAAAATTAAATATCCAGGTGGGTATGGCTGGTTAGTTTGTTAAAAAAGGCAAAGCCTGGAAAACCTCATTTTACCGTAAAAAAATTAAATATCGAGGTGGGTACTCATAAATTTTTTATGGTAGGGTAGATTTTCGCGAATTTTTCGCGAAGTCATATTGCAATATAATTTGTCATATCGTTGGCTAAGTAATTAGCAAATAGTTGTTAATAATATAATTATATTTTTTTTGGTTACAAAACTTTTCGACTTTCTAACATTATTTTATTAATTTTGAAAAATTCCAATAACAAATACTCCAATAAGATAATACCAATGTACGAGGTCTTACATATCATTGTTTTGGAAATTTTATGTAGATTTATAATAAAGTATCCGAGGTATCTCAGAACTTAGAACTATTATCGTGTTTATGCGAAAATCTGCAAATTCGCAAAATTGTGAAAGGGGCGTTTCCTTTGTTCATTTAAGAGAAAGTTATATTATTCCCTTGATGTAAAGAAGGGTTAAATATTGTTAAATCCGTTTCATCTTTTCATCGCGAATCGACACAATGAGCGACTTATTGTATGAATCCCGTTAAAACGTATGGAAGACTGGCGTCACTTGGCTACCTACTCGCTCGGCCAATCACGGCGTTCCATGCGCCGCTCCCGCCACAGACTTCACACCCCTTTGGCGGCTACCTCGGTTCTCATACAAACGATGCCGTATTTCGTATCCAGGCTTACTGACTCGTGGCACGCGCACTCCAGTTTCTAACAGCGCGCACCTGTTCACTAAATAATTACTTCTGCTACTGTAAATACTAACATTTATTCATATTTAAAAATTTCATTATAATTTACTTGCTTTTTCATACTGAAATATGTCAGTTTTGAAAAACTTACAAAAATTTTCAGAAATAAAGAAAATCAAATAAAAAAATTTTAATTCTTTATTTTCAAGTATGAATACACGAAAACCATTTTAATTAATTATTCACACTACAAGATAAAGACGACTCGTAACTCACGTAACGGAAAATAAAAAAAATCATAACTCCCAAATTTTTCACTTTTTTCAAAAATTCAAAAAAACGTCCCCAGATATCGAGTCAATCTACAATATAAAAATATAAAAGTTTAAAATATATATCTACAAATATGTTTAGAAGTGCCCTTTTTAAACCCCCTAAAAACGGCTATTATATGCAGTTTTTTTTACGTTTTTCTCAAAAACTCTCAAACTTTTTTAGTTTTTTTTTTCACTGTCTTGTAGCCCTCGTAGATACGCGTTATCTGACACCCTAAGTAGCCTTAAAACTCACGACTCCAAGGCGAATTCCCACTCTCGCTGGAAATCGGGGACTATACTGAAGCGATCGAAAAGACTTTGTCGATTTTCAATATCAAAACATGGCGCCGTTATTGGTATTAGCTGAACAGTCTCGAAAGGAAGTGAACGCAGTCTCTCGGTCCGAGAACAAACTGGCATTGTCGAACGTGAAATGCACGCGAGCGGAGCCGCGGGCTCAGCTAGTGCACAAATAAATCTTTATGCCTACATCCAACAAAATACACCAAAGGCGTATTTATCCCCGCTCGGGTGTTCTGTAATCTCAAAGAAATATTCTTAGAGTTCGCGCCTCCAGTGTTATCTGCTTAACATAAGTATGTCTCTTTCATTCTTTCTTTCTGCTACGAGTGCGACACAAGACTTCGGAGTGCGATAAGTAGTACGGAGATGCCTCGAGGCGATGACAACGGCAGAGGCGGGATTTGTATGAAACGAATTTAGTGCGATTATCAAACTGTATACATACAAATTACGATACAAATTACGTATTTCCCAGTTTTTTCTTAAATTTATCGAAAGGTAAATGGTTTATCGAAAAAGGTACAAGTTAAAATTTCTAGTAGATTAATATATCTTTCCAATGATAGGAAAAAATATGATATTTCTCAATCAAAATTCTGAGATCTTGATAAAAAATGATTTTTTGCTGAAGCAGTTATTGCAATTTTTTTCCGTGTTTGTAGAAGACATTTGAAAATTCTGTTAGATAAAGCATTTGTAAATGTACCCTTCTCTATACAGTGGATTTTTTTTGCTTCGCATATTTCCGGTTACTTCAACTTTTGAGAAGAAAAATTGGTCGATTTTAGTTTCAATTGAAAAAAAAGAACTGCTGCCTACGGCGGTTTAAAGGCTCTTTACACCTGATACACTTAATTAATAAGTCTGTGTAGTCAGAACTCTCAGTAAAATTATTAATCTTGCTCACAAGCTGTATTTTCGATAAACTTTAAGCGGTAACTTCGCATGTGGATAGTGACTAAAATAATGGTAATGATATTTATTTTAAAAAAACCTTGCCAAGTTTCTTGCCGGTACTTCTTCGTGGGTGTAATCGAACCGGATAGAACAAACTGTGGCAAGTTCGAGTGCAGTCTTACTACCTACGTAAAAGAATGCTCAAAGAACAATAAACATTAATTAATCGTATTTTTTTTTTGGATTTTGGTCATGTACTTTTTTTTATTTAAACAATTCCGAAGTTACGAAAGAATGTCACAAATCCTATGACTATTGCATTTAGGTGCCATCTGTTATCTTTCTTGTGACATTTTACATTGCAACATATTTACACAAACAAGCAAGTGAATAACAGTAGAAAGGAACGAAGGCATTTCTAAATGGAGGTTAATGCTGGTAATGCGACTGCGCCTAGGGATGCTTGTTGGGTTCCGAATGCTTCACGCTAGCGTCGAATGAGGGCCCAGAATGCGATGGTGGAGGTGCGGCCGATCTACCACAAACATCGTGGGATCTGCTCCCACCACGGCGCTCATCATTCTTCGGTAGAAAATAAGCCAGCCCGTCATTCCTTCCAATCACACTTTTTTCAAACTTTTAAGAACAATTTCAAATATTTTATTTCTATTTATTTTTTCCCAGTTTTGAAAAATAAATAAATTACTTTGCCAAATAGGGACTATTTACAAAACCATGTTAGGTTGCATAAATAAAGGGATAGGTAAAAGAGAAAAAGTTTGGGCATTTTTTTTTTTTTAAGTTTAGTGCACAGTATGTTTGCACTAAACTCACACACGCTCTATCCCCACAATCGAAGTAAGCAGAGTAGTCGGTGTTGTGCTGCAAGTACTCTTGTAAATTACAGCACAGCAGCGACTACCACATTTAGCAAAGTATTAGGACAAGATAACTATAGAAAGAAAGAAAATAGAAAAATGTTGTTTATTGTCATTAAAGATCATAACAAAAAAAAATAAAACATTACAAAAAAACATGAAATTATACAAGCAAAATCTAAATTAATAACACAATTAATGACAATATGGAGCCATCTCAGCATGTGCTATAGGTGCACAAGGCGACCTATAGCGCTGTTTTTCAGATGGGCCCAGAGTAATAATAATAAATAAAACACTAACATAAGCACAGTACCTTTTTAACCGACTTCCAAAAAAGGAGGAGGTTCTCAATTCGTCTGTATGTTTTTTTTTTTATTTTTTTTTTTATTTTTTTTTTTATTTTTTTGTATATTTGTTACGCGATTTCTCCGTCAATTGAGGGCCGATTTAGAAAATTCTTTTTTTGTTAGTTAGGTCATACTTCCGAGGTGGTCCCATTTCAATTTTATCGAAATTGGTTGAGTGGTTTTCGAAAAATCAGCATAATACTATAGTGTGTGGTTACCTTCAGCAAAACTTGTGATGTGGTCGTATTCGGCAATTTTCAGTTTGATAAATTAGTATGGTGTGTGGTTACCTTCAGCAAAACTTTTGTGATGTGGACTTATTCAGCAATTTGCAGTCTGACACATATGGCGAATAATTCTGTACCACTTCAATCGATTTCGATTATTCGATTTCGATTATTCTTTTTTATGTAATATTACTAAAAAGAATGAAATAAAAACTGTTTTAAAAAATATTAAACCGATTTCAAAAAAACAAAAAAAAAAAAGAACTAAAAAGTATTAAATACCTAATATTTTGAAATTTTCTCTGTCCTGTTGAAATACATGAATCGATATACTAGTGATACATATTCGGACCCTTGTTTCATGAATATTCTAAATTTGAAATTTTTTATCTTTTCCGACCGGCGCTTAATTTATTATGGTACCTGGCCAGTACCTACTGTACCGAGTACCATCGAGCTGGTTTGATGATGGAGACAGAAGGTGGCCATAGGAACTCCTAAACTACACATGATAAACCCATCGTGTTTGGGCTCGTTGCATTTGTCTTCACAAGAAATTTACTTTAGACCTAAAAGATTCTCAATTCGACGGTATGTTTTCTTTTTTTGGATGTTTGTTACGCGATTACTCCGTCAATTGTGGGCCGATTTTGAAAATTCTTTTTTTTTATTTGAAAGGGGATAACCCTGAGGTTTTTGAAGTGAAAACTTCTTTAGCGGCTCTTGGCACTTTTTTAGGTGGGTAAAAATGTATAACTCGCGACATCGCGTCAGCGTCATTTTTAAAATGAAACCTTAAGTCATTGCGTTAAGGGTTAAGTTAGAGTGGCACGGGATCTGCCGGCACTCCCGGAGTGCAACTGTTAAGTAGGGTTCCGTAACACGTTTATGTCTATCCATTCTACTAAGTTCTGCAAAATGAATGTAGGGTTCCGTAACATATGCATGTCTATCCGTTCTACTAAATTTTACAATTTTCAACCAAGGTCCTCCGACGGTTATTTTATAATAAAAGTAGGCTTCCGTAACACGTTTATGTCTGTCCATTCTACTAAGTTCTGCAACATCACCTACAACGTCCGTGATGTCAGCCCATAACACCAGTGCCATGTCAGTGCTTCCCCCTTTGATCGTGCTGACTACACTGAACTGGTCGGAAAACACAAACTATTTACATAGCCGTTTCGACCGACGTTTAATTCAGTGCGGTGGTACCAACCCGGGAAGGTTAAACCCTACCACCAAGTAAGATTACGAGGGAAGGGACTTACAGTTTTACGAGGAATCCGAACCTTGGTCAGCCTCCAACGGTCAGCGGTCACCCATCTAAGTACTGACCGCACCCAGCGTTGCTTAAAATTCAATAGCGACAGTTGACTGTCTGCACCACTGAGCTATCGAAGCTGACGTGGTCCTATTTTAATTGGGTCAAGATCGGATTGAAAAGCGAGGCGGAATCGCGAGGCCGAAGGCCGAGCGATTCCGCCGAGTACATTAATAGCAAAAATTACTAAAAAAAACTGTGAAATAAAAAAAAAGTTTTAAAAAACATAAAACCGACTTCCTAAAAAAAGTAGAACTAAAAAACTATTTAAAATAAAAATATAAAAACCGCCTTCAAAAATATATGAAATAAAAACCTACAAAAAAAAACGAACCCTAGAGTTGAATGCGGTGCTAAAAAGGCTACACAAATCACAAAGGATATTATCATCCGCTCATGTTTTCTTTCATGCATCATTTTTGCTTGCTTTAGCACCGCCTTCAACTCTAGGGTTCGTTTTTTTTTTTTAGGTTTTTATTTCATATATTTTTGAAGGCGGTTTTTATATTTTTATTTTAAATAGTTTTTTAGTTCTACTTTTTTTAGGAAGTCGGTTTTATGTTTTTTAAAACTTTTTTTTTTTCTATCTATAAACAAACAAATGACTAACACTATAAATAACAACTTAAAAATAATACCTTATAATAACACAAAGGATAACAAAAACAGAATAATACAAAAAAGAACAACACAATAAAATAATATAACTAAATACAACGCAGCAATAAATAAAATTTAAAAAGAGATACATAAAACGACAAAACAATTTTTTTTTTAAATCGTCAATGGCCCTTTTGTGCTAACAAGCAGCAAGTAAGGCACGTAGGCCCACCTGCTACATAACTCGATGGAAGGACCGTGGGAGATGAAAATGAGAAGAAGATGCAGTGGGGCTATTATTTTTAAGTACCGAGTCCACACGGTCAAACATTTGGTGTAAGTATTTCTGCCGCACAAACGTATGAATCCCGCGGGAATGTCTCTCTCCAGTGCAGAAGACATGTCGATATGCCCTCGACTAGAAGAGGGCGGCGCGGGCGTCTATATTTTTTATTTTTGTTCCGCGTCAGCTTGCGAGCGGTTTTATACCAGACAATCCTCCTTTTACCTCTGTTGAACATTCACTTAGATTCTGCAAAGTACTTTTAGTTAAGGACCTACCGAGACTAAGCGCGAAGGCACACTCATCGCAATTTCCGGCCTTATTTTCCGATCGGAAAATTGTCGGTCAGAGTTTATATGTGTCCACTGCTGGAATTGTTAGGTTTCCGTATCTGTACGGAAGCCTATTACTAAGCCTATGCCGCGCTGTCCGTCCGTATGTCCGTCTGTCTGTCTGCCCTACGGGCTACGTTTAATGTTTTTTTAACCGTAATAGGTAGCCGATTGTGGCATGACCGATATCATTTTTTATTCAACTTAATTAATGTCATCAATTTTACACCATCAAATAAACTTTCCGTGAAAACAGCCAATTTTTTTTTCATTTCTAACAAAATTCACAGTCAGTTCACATTATGACGTTAAATACTTTTGTCCCACCTTGTATTTGTTATATTAAAATTATTTAATTATTTTTAGTCCGTTTTAAAAACGTTGTTTTAAAAGAAATGTTTTATTTGTCAGCCTCGGTAGCTCAGTGGTCGCTAGACTGTGGTTATGCAACACTTAGCGTGGTCAGTACTTGGATGGGTGACCGCTCCACCGTTGGAGGCTGACCGTGGTTCGGATTCCACGTAAAACTGTAGGTCCCTTCCCTTCTTACCTTACTAGGTGGTAGGGTTTATCCCGCCCCGGTTTATACCACCGCACTGAATGAAACTTCGGTCGAAACGGCTATGCAGACAGACAAGAAAATTGTGAATTAAAACGTTGTAATGTAAACAATGGTTACGCAGATGTAAAAAATGGTTACACCTATGTAAACAGCACACAGCCAGCCATCAGTATAACTTGATATTGGATAAATGTCTTGTCTTCCCGGCTGCGGCATCCCCAGTCTGATACCCTGACACATTGATTGATGGGTTCGCAGTCGGGACATCGACCTGTGCAAAACATCCGTCAAGGCAGTTTGTTTTTATAGCTCGTACAATTTGGCCTAATCTCTATACAGCTTGATTAGGAGAAAGTATTATTTGCCAGCCTCGGTAGCTCGATCGACTGTTCGTTTATCTAGGGTTTATCCCGGCCGGGTTGGTACCACCGCACTGAGCGAAACGTCGGTCGAAACGGCTATGTAAATAGTTCGTGTTTTCCGTCCAGTTCAGTGTAGCCGACATGAAATGAAGGGAAGCACTGATATGGAATCTGGTTCACCCGGTGTTATAGGATGACATCATGGATGTTGTAGGTGATGTAGCCAACCGTGTCAGATACCATAAAAAAAAAATTATTTTAAGATTTGATGAATCATCAAAGCTTTGGAAACACTGCATGGGAGAATTGCTATATCTCGAAAGTATAACAAGGAATATGTCTATGAATGCCTATGAATTTGTACCGTGTGGGGCCGGTACTTTAAAAGAATAGCCCCACTGCATCTCTCCCCGTCGCATGTCGTAAAAGGCGACTAAGGGATATGACTCCCTTCTTATATTACTAGGTGGTAGGGTTTAACCCGCCCGGCTTGGTACCACCGCACTGAATGAAAGGTCGGTCGAAACGGCTATGTAAATAGTTTGTGTTTTCCGTCCAGTTCAGTGTAGCCGGCACGACCGAAGGGAAGCACTGACTTGGCACCAAGTTCGCCCGGTGTTATGGGCTGACATCACGGATGTTGTAGGTGATGTAGCCAACCGTGTCAAGTTTCAATAAAAAAAAAATAATTAAATACCTTACTATAGAATAATGATGCTCAAGTAATGTACGTGTGTTAAATTAAAGTGTTATTTATATTTTAAGATGTAATGAGTCAGGGAATGATAAAATAAGAATATGATAAGATCAGTGAGGGATCGAGGGGTCGAGGCGTCGTCGAGGGGCCGATTGATTTTATGATTTTATTATTTATTACAGTATACCTATCCGCACTAATAACATAATATGTTCTGTGAAAATTTCAACCGGCTATCTATTGCGGTTTAAAAAGACATACAGACAGACGCACTGCGTAGATTTTGATTCCATGTTCGGCAGATGTCCACAAAAAGCGATCTGTCTAGGGCAATTTTTTTTTTAAATTATGTTATTATATTTTTTTGAGAACTAATAGAAATATATTTATCAGTTCTTCAGTAGGCATACACACGAGTGCTATATAGAAATAGTTTTTAATTATTTAGCAGTGAAAATACATTAAAGTTTACTTTCCATAGCCATATCGTATCGATGATATATAGATCTTTCATTACCTGAAATGCTTCCCCGAGATTTAACCTCAGTAGTGGTTAAGTACTAGTCGAACTTGTCAGCCTCGGTAACTCAGTGGTACGATCGGTCGCCTATCGTTCGTGAGCAGAAGCCCACCTGGGCGCGGTCAGAACTTGGATGGGTGAACGTTCGACCGTTGGAGGATGACCGTGGTTCGGATTCCGCGTAAAATTGTGTAGATTCCTTCTCTTCTTACCTTATTAGGTGGTAGGGTTGTTACCACCGCACCGAAAGAGAGGTCGGTCGAAGCGGCTATGTAAATAGTTCGTATTTTCCGTCCAGTTCAGTGTGCCGGCACGACCGAAGGGAGGCACTGACATGGCACCTAGTTCACCAAGGTGTTTATTTATATAATTATTAATGCAGTTATGGGCTGACATCACGGATGTTGTAGGTGATGTAACCAAGCGTGTCAGTTTCCATAAAAAAATAACAGGAGCAGATTACTTATTATTAGGTGGTGGTATGGTTAGGTGGTAGGGCCCCCTTGTTTTGCTTCTAGCTAGAAGGAGGTATGTGAAATAGTATTTGTTTAATGTTTAATCAAAAACTTATAGAGACGTACCGTGTGGGGCCGGTACTTCAAATTAATAATATCCCCAATCAATCTCTGCATGTGCTGTGCATGTCGCAAAAGGCGACTAAGGGATAGGCAAAAGATGCCGTGCTAAAGAGCGACAGGACATCCACCTTTCATCTTGGCGCGCCGCCCTTCCACCGAGTCATGCAGCAGGTGCGTGAACGATCGCCTGATCGCCTCTCTCTCTCTTCCCACCCCCCCTCTCTCTCTCCTCATAGATAGGGATAGAGATAGAGATAGATATAGAGATAGAGATAGAGATAGAGATAGAGATAGAGATAGAGATAGAGATAGAGATAGAGATAGAGATAGAGATAGAGATAGAGATAGAGATAGAGATAGAGATAGAGATAGAGATAGAGATAGAGATAGAGATAGAGATAGAGATAGAGATAGAGATAGAGATAGAGATAGAGATAGAGATAGAGATAGAGATAGAGATAGAGATAGAGATAGAGATAGAGATAGAGATAGAGATAGAGATAGAGATAGAGATAGAGATAGAGATAGAGATAGAGATAGAGATAGAGATAGAGATAGAGATAGAGATAGAGATAGAGATAGAGATAGAGATAGAGATAGAGATAGAGATAGAGATAGAGATAGAGATAGATGTAGAGGTAGAGGTAGAGGTAGAGGTAGAGGTAGAGGTAGAGGTAGAGGTAGAGGTAGAGGTAGAGGTAGAGGTAGAGGTAGAGACAGAGATAGAGATAGAGATAGAGATAGAGATAGAGATAGAGATAGAGATAGAGATAGAGATAGAGATAGAGATAGAGATAGAGGTAGAGGTAGAGGTAGAGGTAGAGGTAGAGATAGAGATAGAGGTAGAGGTAGAGGTAGAGGTAGAGATAGAGATAGAGATAGAGATAGAAATAGAGATAGAGATAGAGATAGAGATAGAGATAGAGATAGAGATAGAGATAGATATAGAGGTAGAGGTAGAGATAGAGATAGAGATAGAGATAGAGATAGAGATAGAGATAGAGATAGAGATAGAGATAGAGATAGAGATAGAGATAGAGATAGAGATAGAGATAGAGATAGAGATAGAGATAGAGATAGAGATAGAGATAGAGATAGAGATAGAGACAGAGACAGAGACAGAGACAGAGACAGAGACAGAGACAGAGACAGAGACAGAGATAGAGATAGAGGTAGAGGTAGAGGTAGAGGTAGAGGTAGAGGTAGAGGTAGAGGTAGAGGTAGAGGTAGAGGTAGAGGTAGAGGTAGAGGTAGAGGTAGAGGTAGAGGTAGAGGTAGAGGTAGAGGTAGAGGTAGAGGTAGAGGTAGAGGTAGAGGTAGAGGTAGAGGTAGAGATAGAGATAGAGATAAAACGTTTTAGAATTTTCACTGCCTAATAGAGTTGACTTTCATTCATATTTATCCCGCGATCACTAGTGACACCTTGCGATATTGTATTAAAACATCTTCCACAAATTACTGACTCGCTCCCAACATACTGAGCGATATAATTACATAAATTCACGCCGCGTAGAACAGTCACTGGCGACGAGACGCACAGTACAAATATTGAGCAGTAGCGTAGTTCAAACACAATGCCCCTTGCCCCTTACTAGGTGGTAGGCTCAAATTGTAGCCGACTGGGTTGGTACCACCGTACTGGATGTAAGATGGCCCCGCATAGCAGCCTCGGTTGTGTTCTTCTCTAGTCCAGTATAGCCAGCAAGTCTCCGGTATGGCACCTACCTTCTCGGAGGTGATATTGGCTGGTCGGAGCATGCGCTTTAGCCCCTCCAACTCAGCCACCCAGACCGGATTACATAAAAAAAACAAATGCACGCTTCTCACGCACGCTAATGGGAGTTTGGTCGACTCGGTCGGTTGGTTAGGCAAACGCTCTATAAACCTGATTTTATTATTTATTATGTGGTCAGAAGAAACTGTAGTTTAACACTGTAAGCGGTGCCTATTATGTAGTTAGTTACAACGTATTGTAATTAAAGACGTTAAAAAACCATGCCATGTTACTTGCCGGCTCTTCTTTGTGGGTGAACGAATGCCATTGATACTGAAGGAATAGAGGCTGATAACGTACTTTTTATGTAAATCAACGTGGGTAGCTGTGCCAACAGACCAATGGCGCAGTCGACAGAGCCAAAATCAACGCTCTCCGCGAAAACACTCTCAGTGAGGGCCATGCCAGCGGATTTGCGGATTTTTTTAATTTTTTTTTATGGAAACTGACACGGTTGGCCACATCACCTACAACATCCGTGATGTCAGCCCATAACACCGGGTGAACTTGGTGCCACGTCAGTGCTTCCCTTCGGTCGTGCCGGTTACACTGAACTGGACGGAAAACACAAACTATTTACATAGCCGTTTCGACCAACCTTTCATTCAGTGCGGTGGTACCAACCCGGGCGGGTTAAACCCTACCACCTAGTAATATAAGAAGGGAGTCATATCCCTTAGTCGCCTTTTACGTAATTACACGGGGAGAGATGCAGTGGGGTTATTCTTTTAAAGTACCGGCCCCACACGGTACAACGGAATGTTGCTAGATGATGTTTTAAACGATGGTCTTAAAGGTATAGATTCAGCGTTCTATACTATACTGGAGGAGAACTTGGTATTCAATAGAAAACATTGCCATCTATCGGTAAACTAATGCAATGCTTTGTGAAAGTAGTATGCTGGGCAAGGACCGCGCTGTTGAAGCGAAGGATAACAAGAGTATTACCAACGAACGTTCGGCGAACGAACGTCTGCCCGTTCGGGCGATTTGTAAATATTTAGGAAAATACGTGATATAGGTACGTGCACTTATTTGTGTTATGTGACGCCGTCATGCTTGTTTCTCTTCCCGGGGCGATTTTTACAGTGTCGCAAGGGATACGTCGGCATTATATTTGTAGAAAACTACGATCGAGGCGCCTGCGCTCGTCGAGCGTGCGACTGACAGACCGTCAACTCGAGATCCACCGTTTGGCTTATGTTATATCAGTAGGAACCGATTGAGCGTATTTGATGTGATGTCTATTACGCAGTAATTATAAGACAATATAGCTAGGCAATAACAATGTGTTTTATTTATGTACTGTCTTTGCGTTGCACCAAGTTGCATGTTTAACTAATGATTCGGAAAGTCATTAACGGCGCGTCCACCGACCGACGACGTCGCACCGTGTCGTTGGTTCTTAGTCGAGAGCTACTCAATCGAATCACAAGGGGTTTTTACCCGACTGCGCGAAGCCAAAAGGGTAATGTTTTTCGAGTGTATGTATGTATATATGTATGTATTCATGTATGTTTCTATTGACGTCGTCGTTCTATCTACGTCGCAGCAGTGGACGCTTAGGCCCGGACTTCATGCATGCGTTTCTGTGCGTTTCGCCCCGGAACCGGCGAGCCGGCGAGAACTGGGCCACGCCTACAGTGGTCGACTACAAGTATCCGGCTCGTATACGTATATCTCAAATCAAAACAAACGTGCAGTTCGCATAATAAAGTTTTATGGCTTAGTGAAGGAATCTCCCTTCAATTTTCTCAATCTCTTTCTCTCAATCTCCCTTCAATCTCCCAACAATTTTGTTGTGCGAGCTGCACGTTTGTTTTGATTTGACTTATAGTATACAAGTATCTCGTTACGCACCATATCACGTAGCGTTATTCCCAGCATGGCACGCTCCATTGCTCGCTGGGCAACTTTCAACCTTTGGACAACACCGACCGTCAGCGTCCACGTTTCACACCCGTACGTCATTCATAACCGGGAGGACACACTGGTCATATATACGGGTTTTTAAATTTTGCGGAAGATCAGACCTCAGGGCGAATTTTAACTTTCCGAAGGCAGCCCAACCCAGTTGAATTCTTCTCTCGACCTCCTTTAGCAGACCTTGTCTACAAAGCCGCAGAATTTGACCGAGATATACGTACTCTTCAACCTGTTCGATCACTTCTCCGTCAATAACGATTTGTCCTCCCGTCATAACCTCGGTCGCCATAACCTTGGTTTTGTCCCGGTTCATCTTCAGACCCACCTTCATCAACGCTGTATAGAGGTCTTCCAGCATGGTCTGAAGCTGATCTCGGGAATTTGACAGAAGGACAATGTCATCGGCGAAGCGCAGATGACTGCGAAGATCTCCATTCACGTTGAAACCCATGTTGTCCCACTCAAGCGTCTTGAACACATCTTCTAATGCGTTGGTGAAGAGCTTGGGTGAGATCACATCCCCCTGCCTTACGCCCTTACTAAGGGGGATGGGTTGGGTATTTTCGTGGAGCCTCACAGTCATCGTCGCGGACCGATACAGATTTCGGAGTACCTCGATGTAGCGGTGGTCGATTCTGCACCTCAGGAGGGAGTTTTCGACAGCCCATTTTTCAACTGAGTCGAACGCCTTCTCATAGTCGACGAAGGCTAGGAAGAGCGGCTTGTTGTATTCCTCGCACTTTTGCACCACTTGTCGCACAGTAAATAATAATAATAATAATAATAATAATGATTTATTTTCAGGTATAACCCATAGTACATTACATTAAATCAATACAGTACAATACAATATAACAATATAAAATTAGAATAGAAACATAATAAATTATTTACATTTTGTTTTGTCAATAATAAATCCCACATTTAATTATGTCATTGTTATAGTACAATTGGTCAGAGATCGTTTTTATAATTTCGTTTTCCGATTTACAAATTCGGTCCATAAACCCTGCTCGCCGCTTCCGCATGATAGCGTAGAAGTCATCGAGCCGATGCTCCGCGAACATGCCAGACGCGCTACACCTCCAGGGCAGTCCCAACATACACCGAAGCGCATTGTTGTACTGTACACGCAGTGAGTTGTAGGCTCGCTGCGTGTACTGGAACCACAGCTGGTTGGTGTAGAATGCCTGGCAATACGCGCGGAACAGCGTCAGCTTGACCTGCACCGAACAGTACCGGAAACGTCCAGCCAACATGTTGCTTTTCATTGCAAGCACTCTACGCTGCCTCTCCAGGTCATCGTCGTCCCTCAGTCTCTCTGTCAGGATGTGCCCTAGGTACTTGAACCTTGTAACGACTCTCAAAGGAGAGCCGCACAAGGTTACGGTAGGATTAAACGTGGGTCCGCATGTATCTTTGAACACCATGACCTCCGTTTTCCTAACATTGTACGTTAGTCCGTGTTCACGCGCGTATCGCTCACATATATCCAGTAACCTCCGCAGTCCTTTCACAGAGGGGCTCAGCAGCGCCATGTCATCCGCATAGCTAATGTTGTTTACGCAGATGCCACCCAAGTGGCATCCGACTCTGGCGCTGGTTAGCTCCTCTATGAGTTGGTTTACATACAGGTTGAACAGGTCCGGAGAGGTCAGCCCGCCCTGTCTCACTCCGCAGGTCAACTGATACTCGTCCGACATTACGTCGCCCCAGCGCACCGCGTTCACCTGGTTCCCGTACCAGTATCTCAACAGGCCTGTGATATTTTCCGGAACCTTAGCCTCTCTCATCTTCTGCCACAGAAGTTCGTAATTTATTGTGTCGAAGGCTCGGCTGAGGTCCAGAAAACATCCATATACAGCAGTGTGGCTACGTGTGTATTGTTTTACTGTGTGTTTCAGAGCCAGTATGGCCATGTCCGTTGAGAGACCGGGACGGAAACCAAATTGTGCCTGGTGTAAATTTAAGTTTTCGCATAACGCCGGCTGAAGCAATCTCTCAAATACTTTGGATATCACTGTTGCAAGCGATATCGGACGATAGTTGGATAAGCTAGCGACATCTCCGGTCCTGTTCTTAACTATAGGAACCACCACAGTTTTCATAAAAAGTGCAGGTAGATAGCTATGAGCGACACACGCGTTGAACAGGGAGGCCAATCCATCGTGGAGAAGAGGTCCAGCGAACTGCAGATGTTCGATACTCAAAGAGTCGTGACCCGGAGACTTACCTCGTCGCATGAGACGCACAGTGTCTGCCACCTGCTTCGGAGTTAGGCACGGCGCCCGCACGGCCCCCTTCCCCGTCCCCGCCTCCACCTCCCCGTCCGTCATCTCTTCTTTGTCGGATGACAGCACGGGCGACGGAAACATCTGAGGCGGAGGCGGCGACGGCGGCGGCGGCGGCGGAGACGGCGGCGACGGCGGCATCGAAGGTGTAGACGACTGCAGCGGGGATTCCACTTTAAAATGATCAACAAACATATCGGCTATACGCTTCCGGTCCTGGACACCGTTAACGGTTATCGGCAAGCAGGGTTTATGGTTAAGCTTGGTCGATTTCCAAAATTTTGAAAAGTCCTTGTCTGCTCTGTGTTTTGCTACAATATCCATTCGAATTTGTTCGGAATTACGCTGGCACCATTTTAATTTGTTTTTAAATTCATTTCTTGTAGTTTTCATTTCATCATAAATACTGCCCTGTTTTGGCTTTCCGTGCAACAACCAAAGTTTATATTTAAGCTGCGCCTTCTTATGTTTTTCTTGGACGTGGTAGTTCCATCCAACAACTTGTTTTTGTTTCACTGTCTTACTCTGGTATGTCTCCTTGGCCGCGGTACACAGTGCGTCAATTATATTATTATAAAATTCGTCAATTGAGTTACAGTGTTCTTGCCTGTTACACGGAAAACCAGAACAACTTGGTTCTTTAGTAAGTTTATCTAAATACACGTTACAGAGACGTGTATAACTTTCAATCTGTGCCTGTGATCTCTGGCCCCAAATTATTTTGTTTACATTTGGCAATGCAGCTTCGGTCTTACAGATAATAGCATCTAAATTAAAATGTATAACTAGTGGGAAATGATCTGACCAAAATACGTCATTAATCACAGAACAATTAGTCGCAGCTTGCCACGCTGAGCGCGTCACAATTACATGGTCTAACCATGAGGTTGAGCCATGTGCCTCGCTTAAGTAGGTAAAACTTCCAGAGTTCCTGCCTAGAAAACGCGTGTCCGCACACTCCCACTCCTGTTCCTCACAGAATTTATCTAGCTCGTTGCCGAATAAACTGTCAATGTCCGCATTAAAATCACCCAGCATTATCACGCACTCGTCTTCGCTATTTTCAATAACAGCGGTCATTGACCCTAGTACCGAGGTAAACTCCGGTAGGTTGTCACTGCACTGAGTAGGCATATATACAGACATTGCAATAAAGTTACGATTTTCAAGATGTACTCGTACGGCGGCCACTCGTGTACTTCCTGTGTGGATCGGAGAGACGCGGGGGAATGTAGCCTTCCTCCACAGTAGGCCAACTCCACCGTAGGGTCGGCCCTTCAATGTGCCGGCCGATGTGTCAACGGCTGAGATTCCGTGATACCCAAATGAAGCATCAATTTCACCGAGTATATCTACGTCATCCGGTAGTATCCAGAGTTCCTGCAGGGCCACCAGGTCACTCGATTTACACAGCTCCCGAACGTGTTCTATGGAGCGCCTGATCGACCTACAGTTAAAGCTTACGAACTTGACCTTGGCTACTGAAGGGCCATCTGCTATCGCCGGCTCTGCTTCTCGTTATCTTCTTCCCGAAGACCACGTTGGTGCGGAGAAATATGTGGTCCATGGTGCCGTATCCTTTCCTAAATCCAGCTTGCTCACGAGGCTGGTACTGATCCAGCCTCTGTGTCAGCCGACTCGTGATGACTCTCGAAAAGACCTTGTACACGTGGCTGAGAAGTGAGATAGGTCGATAGTTTTTCAACTTCGCCCTATCCCCCTTCTTGTGAAACAAGACAACGACACTATTTCGCCATGCGGCCGGAACTACACCACTTTCAAGACCGCACCGCCGACGCACCAAAGTAGTCGATATTGGATACCGGGTGGCTAAGCTCAAGTGGCAATGGGCTGGGCACGTCAGCCGAAGAGACGACGACAGTTGGAGTAACCGCGTCCTACACTGGCAGCCGTGGACTGGAAAACGGAGTGTGGGAAGACCACCCGCCAGGTGGGACGACGACATCAAGTACGTCGGCGGAAAGCAGTAGTTCCGTACCGCTGGAGATTCCTTCACTAAGCCATAAAACTTTATTATGCGAACTGCACGTTTGTTTTGATTTGACTTATAGTATACAAGTATCTCGCCGGCTCGCCGGTTCCGGGGTGAAACACTCAGAAACGCATGCATGAATTCCGGGCCTTCCGGGCCGGACTGACTGACTGACTGTATCTGTTTACTGTGACTCCGCCTAGAAGATATTATTAAAACATAGCACGCAGCTGCTTCGTTCCAATAAATATGACCAGCGCTTGTGCATAAAGAAATGAAGGAAACGCTCTCTGCGTTTGTAATATTCATCTGTTTGTCACTTTCTTTTCAGCTTTCCGTAGCCAGCGCAGCGAGAGAGAGAGAGAGAATGTCTTTCTATCTGTCCGTCTGTCCGTCACAGGCTATGAACGCCTTGAATGTTCACGGATTCCCGGAAGGCAACGCAATTTCAGGGATAAGCAAAGGCAGGGCCCTAATTATTATAATCCTCAGCTAAGGGGGGGCCCAAAAAAATAAGATTAAAATCAATGGTACCCAAGTGTGCCGAGCGAGGCAAAATCTTTTTGTGAGAAAATTTACATAAATTACACGGAAAAATTAAAAAATCAAAAAACATTTACGTTTACTTAATTAAAGGAGTCGGGGGACCGCTAAGTAAATAAAATATAAAAACTCAGAGCAGCGCGGGAATTTACTTAGCGGTCCCCCGAGGTAGTAAAGGTACTTATTTTGAAATGAAAAAAATATAATATTTGTATAAGTTTGTACCGTGTGGGGTCGGTACTTAAAAAGAATAGCCCCACTGCATCTCTCCTCGTCGCATGTCGTAAAAGTCGACTAAGGGATAAGAAAATTCGTCAGCCTCGGTAGCTCAGTGGCGCGGTTGGTTAGTCAACTGTTATTAAGCAACGCTGAGCGCGGTCAGTGATTGGATGGGTGACCGCTCGACCGTTGGAGGCTGACCGTGGTTCGGATTCCACGTTAAACTGTAGGTCCCTTCCCTTCTTACCTTACTAGGTGGTAGGGTTTATCCCGGCCGGTTTGGCACCACCGCACTAAACGAAACGTCGGTCGAAACGGCTATGTAAATAGTTCGTGTTTTCCGTCCAGTTTAGTGTAGCCGACATGAAATGAAGGGAAGCACTGACATGGCACCTAGTTCACTCTGTGTTATGGGCTGACATCACGGATGTTGTAGGTGATGTAGCCAACCGTGTAAGGTACCATAAAAAAAAAAAAAGTTTTATTAGATGCTCATAAGTATAATGTTCAAGCGTACCGAACAATTTGAGAGTCACGATCTATAAATCAATAATTTATTAATCTTCATATTCTCGAGTTTTGTTTGCCAAATGTTCACATATCGTTTGCAATGAGATGGTTCATGTACCGACTGCCGTGCCACCGCGAGTGGTCCTCGCAAGCTGCGAAGCATCTCTTTACCCGGACAACCGGAAAGACGAATAGGGTTGTCAGGTTGGACAGCATTCGCCAACGAAATGTTACTGACAAAATGTCTGGACATTGTAATGTAGGATGTATGATTATTTTTATAATTTCAGTTTCAGTAACTTGTTTCGATGTAAAAATTTTATTATGGACAATCATCTGTATCTCTTCTCTATTTCTATTTCATGACTTCTTTTCTCTAATCTTTGTACATTTTTTTCCCCCAATAGGAGAATGTATTTATTGTTAGCTTTAACTTTATTCATTAGTAGGTATCGATTTATACTCTATAATCTATATCTGAAAAGAAGAATTTATATTAAAACTAAACTATCTTAAAAAATTATTCTAATAAAACAAACTATAAATTAAATACTATTATTATCTTTAATCTCTTCTCGAATGTCTATATTCTCTATCTCTATATTATCCGTCTCCGTCTACGTCTCCATCTCTACCAATATCTCTATTTCTTGTCTTCTCTTCTCTTCTCTAATCTCTACATCTATCACCTTTATATCTATCGATCATGCGACAATATACATGATTTAAAAGGCCGCCTGCGTATGACAGAAATTCAAGCTATGTACATGTGTTTTCACTAAAGGAATACCGCCTCGTAAAACGATAGTGGTGGAACTTTCTCAAACTATTACCATCTAACTAAACGGTGTATATAGTTGGGCATGCCAGAATAAATCTCTTTTATCTTCTAAAGAATTTCTAACGGCATCTGCCAGCGACGACAGATGCTAGCGTTTCGTTTTCATTCAGTCTATATTTATAACCACCAACCCGTCTGTCTAGACTTGTGTACTTTTGTAAATTACTCGTGTTTTAAGATTAGGCACTTCTGATGAAAAGTTTATTTTTAGGTTTCCGTATCCCGTACGGAAGCCTATTACTAAGCCTACGCCGTCTGTCTGTCCGCCCGTCCGTCCGTCCATCTGTCCGAGGGCTGTATCTCTTGAACCGTAATAGGTAGCCCGTTGAAATTTTCGCAGAATATGTGTTATTATGACGGATATAACCACAAAATAATAAAAAATAGAAAAAGTAAAAAATTAAGGGGGGTTCCCATACAAAAAACGTGTTTTTTTTTTTAGTTTTTTTTTGTGGTGCGGAAACCTCGGTGCGCGAATCCGACTCGCACTTGGCCGGTCTTACTATCTAAAACTATCTTTATTTATGTCTTGCGGTTCGATATGTAAACACGCTTGAAAACAAAATTTCCGCTGTAAATGTTTGTGTAACATAACCACAAGTCATAAAAATTTATATAAAAAAAGCCCAACGATTTTATCGATTTAAATTTTCATTCCAGTTCGATCTCGCTTGCCAAGGCGAGAGAAGTACGAGGATGTATGCGCCTCACCTATGTGAAAAGTGAACCACAAAACAAGGAGACCACTAAGTGAGAAAAGGGTTCAAGTTTGTTGGCAGATCCGCCAACATAACACATTATTATTCTGTGAAAATTTTCACCCGGCTACCTATACTGTCCCAGTCGGCTACAATTTGAGCCTACCACCTAGTAAGGGGCAAGGGGAGGGACCTACAGTTTTACACCGGTTCCGAACGGAGAAGCAGCAGATGTAGGTATGCACGTAATTTTTATTCGTCAGATAAAACTCGTTGGTACACGACGAACGGATTCGAATCGCGGGCCTCTCGCATGAGAAGCCGATGCCCAAACCACCCGGCCACCCGCCGCTTGATAAAAAAAAACATACAGACGAATTGAGAACCTCCTCCTTTTATGGAAGTCGGTTGAAAATAAGGATTTACGAGTAGGGTCGAAAATGGTTGAAGCCAGATAAAATACTGGCGCAGCCACGGGCATAGCTAAGTAGTTAGGCAATTAACTTCAAGGCCAACCAGGCGATATTTCTCGGAGAGCAACGAATGGGTACTAAATGTCACCATAGATCTCTGAGTTAACAGACCATGGTGATGTTCTTAGTAATATTGGCAGACCGATGACTGATAAACTCTATCGAAATGGTCTCTAGCTTAGACCAGGACTTTCCAATGTGTGTTTTCTTAAAGATTTTTTTATGAAATCTGACACGGTTGGCTACATCACCTACTGCATCCATGATGTCAGCCCATAACACCTTGGTGAACTAGGTGCCGCGTCAATGCTTCCCTTCGGTCGTACCGGTTACACTGAACTGGACGAAAAACAAGAACTATTTAGATAGCCGTTTCAACAGACCTTTCATTCAGTGCGGCGGTACCAACCCGGGCGGGTTAAACCCTATAAATGTTAATTGAAAAGAGTTATTACACTATTAAGGATGATTAGCTGACCATAATTTTATCTGAGAATCTGACTACTGTTTTTCCCACTAAATAACTTGACAATTGGATACACTTTGTATCTTTAGATTTTTATCATGTGTTGGCGCTTCTTCCTGTCTAGTCCGTCCCTGCATATATGAACGCTCGCGAGTCGATCGAGCAGTCAGTATTAGCACAGATACGGCCGCAGGCGCGGTACGACGCTCGTCCGCGCCGCCGCATAATTATTAAAATTCACATAAAAATACGTCGTCGCCGCGTTTCGTCGCCGCAGACGAAAGTGATCTAACATTCCCGGAAGTGCGCCAGCCAACAAGGAGGCCCCCTGGATCGACAGAGAGAGAGCAGTAATCGTGAGTGTTTTCCTTTACTGTCTCCTGTACCTGTATTGTAAGCGTCAACATCTCTTATACGAAGATGCAACATTTGGTCATTCTACGCCTAGATTATGGTGAAAAATAAGCGCCTTAATATACAGTCCATGAAATATAATACCTACTTATACTTTTATTCTTGAAGATAGTTGGCAACTCAATTGTAATTTGTAACATTAAATTGAAGACAACGCACTTTAGTTTGAAGGAATTGACGATTGACATTAAATGTGTATAACAAATAAAATACATTTTATTTTAAATGAAATAAACTTATGTACATGAGAATACTTGTTATTCATTATTCAAACAAATAATAGTTCATAGGCACGAATGCAAGAGTCATTTACGTTAGAATTACGTTAGTTTTGTGACTACCTACGTGCCTCTGCGTTCGCTGTGCTACCTTATAGTATTTAACAAATTATGAATTCAATACCTATTCTGTACTTACATCTATCATTGAGCCATAGTTATGCCTTATATGTATGGGTGGTCAGTAAAATGTTGAAATAAAGTTAAAATATTTTCTAATTGGTAACCTACGGCCTCCCCACTTATTTCAACTTCGTTCTAACTGAACTCTCACTCGTAGATACATACCTATTTATTTATTAAATAAATAGGACATCAAGTTGTGCCGTGTGAGAGTTAGTACTTATGTATTTAGAAGATATTACATATGTATACTTTCTAAGGTTGTTTATCAATACATTTTTTATTAACTTTCAAATTCTCATTCGCACATAGTAATTCCTATTTAGTAAATAGGACATACAGTTTTTCCGCACGGTACTTTAATACATATTGAAAACTAATTTACCAGCATATTTTGAAATATTACATTTTCAGTTACATAATAGGAAATAGTTCTCGTTGTTTAGGCAGCTGGTCTCACTCGTAGTGGTACACCTATTCAATAGGACTCAAGCTGCTTCTCGTGAGTGTCTAGTAATACCTATTTACAATATTGCATTCTGTTTATAATTTAATGAATCAATTAATATTAATAATTAAGGAGCCTGGCTCCGCTTTTAACTGGTACCTATGTAATTAAACGTAGACGTGTTACATGTAAGGGTTGACTTGTTGCCACTCAACATTCACATATAAATAAATATCACTGTGATTATCTATTTTCGAATATTATATAAGAGTATTTACAGAACCGCACCGATTGCTTTGCTTGCTTGCCCCGATCGTCGGGATGCAGCGTGTGGTATGTGTATATACCTACAAGTATGCCACCTCTGTTAGTTAATTAACACAGAGTGTGGAATTGTTTCACTAATATTTACGCCTCCATAAAACAATAGAACGGAAGAACTAGCTAATTCCTTAATGTGTCCTCCTTTATTAATTGTTGATGTAGTTTAGTACCTATATTATGTGTTGATTTCTTAGATTCCTGTGGTGCCCCCACAATGCCTAACTATAGCGAAATGCTGCGGTCATTAATTAATCATAAAGTAAACTCAAATTAGTGAATAAATGCTTAACTATTATATAGTTATAGTATACTATACATATGTGGTCCGCATACATTGAGTCGTGCATGGGCCTTTAATTCAACTTTACTCATCCATCGTTAGTTTTTAGTTTGCATGTGTACCTATATTTATTATCAGAACATCCTTCTGTCGCTAATAGTTTTGCACGGAATAGGTGTCTTATGGTGCAACATAATATTATTAAGGTTCATTCCTTATTTTATGAACCTACAACTGCTAGGAGTAAGGATGGATGTATGAAACTCATGAACGTACCTATTTATTTAATAATTCAATTAAAATTATCAAAGAATGAAAATATCTATAAATATATGAGATATTACTTATATATATACTCAAATTAAATCATATTTTTGGCCATGCGCTTGAGTGTCACTTATTGTTTTAACATCTTAGTTTAATGAATCATTATTAAACCTAGGTTAACACGCTTTGGATTTTATATAGTGTTATTTATTAATCATAAACTAGGTGCCTACCTATAATCATTTATGTATGATATACATTTTAGGAAAATTTTAAATAAAGAAAACATTATATAAATACATAAATATACAATAATAATAATAATTTTAGTTTATAGCTTGAATATATTAACTATAATATTATTTGCGCCCACGACTATATTACATATCTACCCGTTATAAACGAAACAAAATCAAAATGCCTGGCACAGTAGCTGCGACAAAACTACAAGAGAAACTTCTCGGAATGCGCAGGGAGTATTTATTTCAACAATTGAAAATTTGCTATGATCTATCTATAGAAGCCTGCCAAAGTGAAGTGAAGTTATCCGAATTCAGAGTTCGCTACACGCGCCTCGACGATGTCAGACGGCAGTTCGAGGTAGTACAGGAGGATTACAACAAAACTGAATTGGAACTGAACCCCGATGTCGAGCCTTCATATCAGGCTTTTATTGAGTTTGATGACATATATTATAAGATTAAAGTGGCTGCTGAGGAATTATTACCAGCACCGCGTCATGCATCTGTAATCCCACAAGATCGAAATTCTGCGCCCAAATTAGCGCGGGCCAAATTACCCAAACTTGAACTTCCAAAATTCGACGGTCGACTCCATCAGTGGTGTCACTTCTATGACACATACTTATCATTAATCCACGACAACAGCTCAATTACACCCGTGGAGAAGTTCCATTATTTGATTTCGTGCTTGTCCGGGCCACCCCTAGCGCTAGCGCACGGTCTGCCCATTACAGCGTTAAATTATCCTATTGTTTTTAAGTTGATATGCGAGAAATATCAAAATAAGCGCTTCCTGGCCACACACTATTTGGATAAAATGTTAAATTTTCAACCACTGTCCAAGCAAACTTTACAAAATCTAAATTCGTTCCTGGAAACCTATTTTGAATCGATGTCCGCTTTGAAGGCCTTGAATGTAACCGATCTTTCGGAATTTATTTTGTTTTACTGTGCAGTGCGTAATTTAGACCCAGAAACTCGTAAAACTTTTGAATCAAAATATATTTCAGTTGAAATGCCAAGTTTTGAGCAGCTAATTGAGTTTGTTCACAATCAAATTAAAATAATCGAACTGTCCCAAACCAATCACAGTGTACCAATGGTTGGCAGTTATAAGGAGTCACCAAATACATTTCCAAGTACACGTAGGACCGAGTCAAGAGTGTCTATAGTGTCGTCTCACGGCGCAAATAATACTCGTGACTCCAGATCGTGTCCCTTGTGCAAGTTATCACATAACATATATCACTGTGACAAACTTTTAACTACAGATGTGCCATTTCGAATTCAGAAAATACGTGCACTTAGTTTATGCACTAACTGCTTGCGCGACTCACATTCTGGGCGCAACTGTCCATCGACACGAAGGTGTTCGCAATGTGGACGACGCCACAATTCTCTTCTTCATTTGGGTACTAACGCTGAATCCCCACGACACGATGCTACAGGAGGAAAAATACCCCAACAGCAAGAGTCCGACTTTAAAGATAGTACGCCTGAACTGAGCATCAATTGCCACGCAACTGTTATGCATGCATCTGATCATATAGTATTAGGGATGGACGACACTCAAAACCAGCCTCAAAATATTACACCTATAGTAAAAAACTCTAATATTGACATGAGCACAGAGCCTGACATCCGTGTTATTATTAAAGATAATTGCAGGTCCGTCAACACTACTCGAACATTTTGGAATACTAAGTGGAAACCGGGTTGGTTGAAAATTGATGTAACCTTTCATATTAAAGACAATAAGTTGACCAATAACCCAAACTCACCACCCAGGCATTGGCGTCCAGGTAGGATGGGTGAGTTAAGACATTATCCCGATAATATTCAGGTTGAGACGGTGCTTCCAAATCTTCGTTGGCCCGGTGGTAGGTCTGACCTCCATCCAATTTATTTGTAATATTTTACTGTTATAATAAACATGTATGCGTTTTGTATGAATGTTTGCATGCAATTAGGCTCATTTATTGTTCTTTCTATATTGATGCACACTCGGTGCACATATTTCCTATTGTCAGTTCTTTGTTACTGAGTTGTCTAAATTTTGTAATTGTTCAAGATATTTTATCTCGTCTTGCCAAACTATTTTCAAGGATTTATCTAAGAAATCACACATTGATTTCGGGAGGGAGTATGTTGGCGCTTCTTCCTGTCTAGTCCGTCCCTGCATATATGAACGCTCGCGAGTCGATCGAGCAGTCAGTATTAGCACAGATACGGCCGCAGGCGCGGTACGACGCTCGTCCGCGCCGCCGCATAATTATTAAAATTCACATAAAAATACGTCGTCGCCGCGTTTCGTCGCCGCAGACGAAAGTGATCTAACATTCCCGGAAGTGCGCCAGCCAACAAGGGGGCCCCCTGGATCGACAGAGAGAGAGCAGTAATCGTGAGTGTTTTCCTTTACTGTCTCCTGTACCTGTATTGTAAGCGTCAACATCTCTTATACGAAGATGCAACATCATGACTTATTTATTACATTTCTTTGTAATAAACTTTTACTAATATTTGTTGAATTGACTTGATATATTTAAGTATCAAATTGACGATGGCACTATACACCAGATATAGGTAATTTAAATAGGCAGAGTGGTCAGATTCTTGAGTATTCATGTTTATGCTGTAAGTATTAATGCTCTTGTGAACAGTATTATAGTATGGGTTGATTATTTGTAAGTTACTTTAATATAATACTTATAAGGTACTAACAAAACATTGTGACTTGCGAAGTTTGTTTGTCAGTTCTTCTTCGCATTGAATTCAGAACTGGCGGAATTTTCGACATGTCCAAGCGTAGCTTACCTACCTGTGGAAGAAATTATACAATAAACAATAAACAATATCACCTAGTAAGGTAATAAATAAGGGAAGGGACCTACAGTATTACTTGGAATTCTAACCGCGGTCAGCTTCCAACGGTCGAAAGGTAACCCATCCTTCCACTGACCGCGCCCAGGTGTGCTTATGATCCGACCGACAGTCGACCGACCGCACCACTAAGCTACCGAGGTTGACAAAGTCTGAGTCTTGATGCCGAAGGCCGCGACGCACCATCAAAATACTTTGTTTTGGTAATATTTTATGAAAACCAGTATGGGTGGCTGTGCCGAGAGACCATAGGTACCCGAAGCCGCCAAAGCAGATTATAGAAGCGTAGGTACATAACATAATATAGGTCAAACATAATAGGTCAGTACTTGCATGAGTGAACGTTCGACCGTTGAGGCTGGCCATAGTTCGGGTTAGACGTAAGATCGCGGTTGGGTGATGTATATACCTAACCAATTGTATCAGGTTCATCAATAGTCAATACTAATAATAAATCTGTACGGGATGGTCATGGAGTAAGTTACTTTGTTTTATGAGATACAAGTGAGAGCAAATATGCACCGTGGTTTACATCTGACTTGATAAAACTCAACAAACAAAAATTAAAAATTTTCAAAAAATACAAAACCTATGGTAATCAGAGTGACTATAGCATATTTTCTTTACTTCGTTCGAAATTTAAAAAATTAAACCATCACTTATATACAGAATTTATGGAAAGAACCGAGCTTAGTATACAGGATAACCCTAAGCACTTCTTTAGCTACAGCAAATCACTCAAAAAGTCTCAAACATTACCTTTGAACATGCACTTTAATGATGTCCAACTTAATACTGGCCCAGAAATAGCTGATGGTTTTTCTAGTTTCTTCCATTCTGCATAGGACCAAGCTACTTCCACTTACTCTGTAACTCCACACAACTCTCCTAACAAAACTCCTGGAGATATCGGCTGCATCGAGATAAACAAATTGGTATTGCTCAAATTGTTAAAAGATATAGACCTATCTAAATCTGGCGGTCCCGACAATATACCACCTAAGTTTATAAAAGAATGTGCCGACTCCCTGTTAGAACCTTTGTCACTGATCTTTTCTCGCTCCATCAAGGAAGGGGCCATACCCAATGTCTGGAAATCCGCATATATAACGCCGGTCCACAAAAAAGGTTCTAAAAACGACATTAGTAATTACAGGCCTATTTCAAAATTATGCCTTTTCAGTAAAATTTTTGAAAAAATTGTTTATGATCAGGTTTACCCTGCCTTGAAAAATGCTCTTATTCCTCAACAGCACGGCTTTCTCCGGGGTAGATCCACTGTTACAAATCTCGTTTTGTTCACCGACCTTTTGACTAGACGCATGGAAGATCATGTTCAAATGGACGTAATTTATACTGACTATAGCAAAGCCTTCGATAAAATTGACCACAATATACTTCTATCGAAGCTTAGGGCAATAAATATACATGGTGACTTACTCAGGTGGTTTAAATCTTACATATCAAATAGATCTCAAGCGGTGGTACTATGTGGTTATGTGTCCAAATGGATGCATATTCCTTCTGGTGTTCCCCAAGGTTCTCTTTTAGGTCCTCTTCTTTTTATAATTTATGTAAACGACATCCTCGCTTGTTTGCGTTATTGTAAAATCTTCATTTTTGCTGACGACATGAAAGTAGTACTTGAAATTAAATCAACCAATGATGCAATCAGACTTCAAGAAGACCTAGCAAGACTCGAAGCCTATTGGATAGATAATAAACTAGATGTCAATGTTTCAAAGTGCTTTAAGTTGACGTTTACAAGAAATGTCAATGTCATACCTACATCGTACGTACTTGGAGGTAGAACTCTCCAAGATGTACAATCTGTCAGGGACCTTGGGGTGCACCTAGATTCTAAACTCATATTTGATAAACACATTGAGGTTATAGCTACCAAAGCATCAAAAATGTTAGGCTTTATTCTTCGGCTGTCCAAAAACTTCAAAAATGATTCCACTATTAAAACTCTCTATTTTACATATGTTCGGAGCAACTTAGAATATGCATCACAAGTTTGGAATCCACAATATTTAATTTACAAAAATAGATTAGAGAAGATCCAAAACAAATTCCTCAAATACCTTAATTATCGTAATTACTTAGCCTTCGATAGTCCTACCGAATGCCTTAAACATCACAAAATACTACCTCTGGAAATAAGAAGGGAAATTGCTGATATTTCCCTTCTAATGAAAATAGTAAGTCGTAGCCAACTCGTGGACTGTCCCGAGCTGCTAAGCCTTTTGCCTATTAGAGTACCAAACCGACCCAACCAAACCAGGAATACATCCTTGTTTCATGTACCACTCTGCCTAACAAGGTATCGGCAAAACTCATTTTTAATAAGAGCTACTAAAAAATTCAATAATGATTACAGTGAAGTGAATTTTTTCAGTGATGGATTGTGCAGGGTTAAGAGACTGGCATCAGTAAAATTTTTTGGTACGAGTACTTAATTATATGCACTAGATACCTGTCAACCATGCCATAGCCATAGTACTTCTTGGTCCATAGTTCTTCGTAGTAACTTTTATATTGGCTTGCGTATCAAATTCACATGTTTTATTGTAATTTCTTCTTTGGTGATTTTTTGCTTATTTCAGTTATTTTTGTTTTCACTCATATTCATTCATGGTTACATTTTTACTTTATTCACTAGTTTATTATTTAGTTTTTAATCTATTACATCACATTCTAAGTTATCTACATGGTTTGTAGTCATCCATCTGTTTTATGTTTTTTTTTTTCTTATCCGTATCAACCTTCACCGGTGTATGTGTTTAATCATAAGTATTACTGTAATGTAATTAATTTCACTGTTGGTTGGTCTTAATAAATAAATAAATAAATAAATAAATAAGCTGTGCCCGCGGCTCCGCCCGCTCTCATATTTCACTTCACTGCTAACCTCATAAGCTATTTAGCGTGATAGTAAGTAGCCTATAGTTGATGGGAAGAATCAAGCTATCCGTAGAATTTTGTTTTATTAAAATCTGTTCAGTAGTTCTCGAGTTATAAGCGGACAGACAGACAGACACTCAGACAGAAAGCAGACGTTGGATTTTATTATAGGTAATAATAATAATAATTATCATTACCATCGGTAGCTTGGGCTCGCCCCGCCGCCGGTGGTGGAAACTCCATTTGTTTTTGTATTAATTTTAGATTTTAAGTTTGTAAATATTATGTAAAATTAATATAAAAAAAAATGTGTAAATAAATGGATAAAATAATAATTATAGGCGAACAGGCCTGATATTGTGATAGTAGACCGGGAGGCAAGGCGCGCAACGCTCGTCGATATCGCCGTGCCGCACGATGGTAACCTCGTCAGTAAGGAAGCAGAGAAGATGTTAAAATATCTGGATCTGCAGCACGAGGTTACCAAAATGTGGCCCGTCGACTCGACGATCGTTGTGCCCATAGTCGTTTCGGCGCATGGGCTGATAGCGAAGAGCCTCGACGACCACCTTGAGAGGCTCTCGCTGAGTGGTTGGGTCAAGGGCCAGATCCAGAAGGCAGCCCTGCTCGACACTGCACGCATCGTCCGGAGGTTCCTCTCTTTGGGACCCGACCATCGGTAGCTTGGGCTCGCCCCGCCGCCGGTGGTGGAAACTCCATTTTTTTAAGGTTAATTTTGTATATGTTTTTAATGTTAGGTTTTTAATATGTACAAAATTAGTTTTAAGATAATGTGTTAATCTATACATATAATAAAATCGTAAAGGTAAGAAAGTCTGTACATTGAATGTATCGAGAAAAAAACTAACCAGGGTGGCTTAAAATGAGATACTGAACATGTTAGAACAGTTTTTAAAATTTTTGTTTGTTTGTTTGTTTGTCTGTACGCGCATCACGCAAAAACCACTGAACGGAATTAGACGAAACTTTGTATAGCGGCAGTTTATATGCCGGGTTAACATAATACGTAAAAAAAAATAACAAAAATAAAAAAAAAATTACAATTATAAACATTATTGCGCGTTTAAAATCACGTAGTCCAAAGTACATAATTATATCTTGAGAACTGGCAGCAAATACAATTTGAATAAAATATTCATTCGAAATTTAAAGTAGATACAACGAAAATGACAGTTCTTCTTCTTTATAACTTGAACACAATAGTCTATACATATCTATTCTTTCTATACATATCATAAAATCGTAAATGCAAAAATGTCTATTTGTACGCGCATCTCGCAAAAACCACTGAACGGAATTTGACGAAACTTTTTATAGTGACAGTGTATATCCCGGATGAACATAATAATTAAAAAATATAATAAAATCACGTAATCCAAAGTAAAGGTAAAAAACAATTTTAAATGCCATGTTGACAACGGAGAACTGTCATCTCGACGTGAGCTGGCCGGTGACAAATTGTTTGATAAATATAAATAATAATTGAAAGTCGAAGTTATGTCGCTGTCATTGGTGCAATAAAATTTATATATCTGTTGCCCGCGGCTTCGCTCGCGTGAAATTCGTATTTAAAAAAAGAAAGTAACTAAAGGCGGGCCCGAAGGCGGATCTGCGCTCACGTAAACGATATTCTTTCTCGATGAAAGTAACTAAGTGCGAGGCGGAAGGCGGAGCTGAGTTCAGGAAGAAGAAAAACATTCTTGAAGAAAGTAAGTAACTAAGGGCGAGGCCGAAGGCCGAGCTCTATTCTGGAAGACCATAAACCTTCTCGAAGAAAGTAAGTAACTATGGGCGAGGCCGCAGGCCGAGCTGCGTTCAGGAAGGAGCTAAACCATCTTGAAGAAAGTAAGTAACTAAGGCGAGGCCGAAGGCCGAGCTACGTTCGGATAATTGAAAAACCATCTAGAAGAAAGCAAGTAAGGGCGAGGCCGAAGGCCGAGCTGCGTTCAGGAAGAAGCTAAACCATCTTGAAGAAAGTAAGTAACTAAGGCGAGGCCGGAGGCCGAGCTACGTTCTGACAAATGATAAACCATCTCGAAGAAAGCAAGTAACTAAGGGGTGATGCCGAAGGCCGAGCTGCGTTCAGGAAGAAGCTAAACCATCTCGAATAAAGTTAATTAATATTAAGATTGAGTTAATTTAATTTAAATTTTATTATAAAGTCCACGCTTCTAACGGCAAATATACCGTGCATCCTAGAACCTCGCGGTTATTCCCGGCTGGATGGCAAGAGGCCCGATGCTATCATCTTAGTGCCATGGACTAAGGGTAGTTCTTTGATGTGGGACGCCACTTTTGTTCTCACATTGGCTCCAAGTCACGTTAGGACATCTTCAAGAGCGGCTGGCGTGGCCGAGGCTGGGGCGGAGAGCCTCAAACGCAGCAAATATAGAAATATAATTCAAGATTTCGAATTTGTTGCGTTTGCGGTTGAAACCCTCGGTCCGTGGAGCAGTGAAGCCAAAAGAGGCTTGAGCTGGTTGACGCAACTGGTGTCCCGCCGTCAACGGCTTATGTACTTCATTCAAAGGGTAAGCCTTGCCATCCAGCGGGGTAATGCGGCAAGTGCTCTAAGAACATTTGAAAATGCCCGTTTTGACAGTTATTTTAATGTTTGTTAGGTAGGTTTAATTCTTTAGTTATTAATATTACTTTTTTATTTTTATGAAATAAATAGATTGAGTAAACGATATTATATTCTATCGAAGAAAGGAAGTATTTAAGGGCGAGGCCCGAAGGCGGAAGAGGGTTTTTGGTTTACCTGAACGCAGCTCGGCCTTCGGCCTCGCACTTAGTTCCTTCCTTTCTTCCAGAAGGTTTATCGTCTTCCTGAACGCAGCTCGGCCTTCGGCCTCGCCCTTACTTACTTCCTTTATTTGAGAAAGGTTTATCGTTTACCTGAAAGCAGCTCGGCCTTCGGCCTTGCCCTTAGTTAGTTACTTTCTTTAAGAAGGTTTATCGATTACCTGAACGCAGCTCGGCCTTCGGCCTCGCCCTTAGTTACTTACATTCTTCTTTGGAATACGAATTTCACGCGAGCGGAGCCGCGGGCTCAGCTAGTAAAGAAATAAAATAATAATAAAATAAGGAAGGACTGAGTTTGTAGACTCTATGTATGATGAATTGATGATAAATGATATGATAATAAAACAAAATTTGCCATTTTTTTGAAATATTTTATGTATGTATGTATGTTCCTCCATAACTCTTAAAGCGATAATCCGAATTAGATTAAACTTAGTACAAGCACATTTAACTATACGTGACATAGGATTAGGCTAAATAAAATCAGTTTCAGTTACGCTAAGATAATGGCTCTCATACAAACCGAATAGTTCCGCGCGCCGAAATAAAGGTAGCGTAGGAACGCAGCTCGGCCTTCTTTCTTACTTACTTACTTTCTTATTTTTATTTTAAATACAAATTTCACGTGAGCGAAGCCGCGGGCAAAAGCTATTCTGCTGTAAGAGTTACTCGTAGCTACCAAGTCACGTAATTGGCGTAGTGAATTTAATTCAAGGTAATCTAATCCATTAGGCTTTTAATTGATCAAATTAATGTAATAAGACTCTTACAAATTAAACGTGACGTGAATAAAATGATATTTAAATAGATAGATTAAGGAATATTCTCTATTTTCAACCGACTTCGAAAAAGGACGAGATTCTCAATTCGTCCGAAATCCGAAAATTGTAAATTGGTAGTTATATGACATTAAAAACATTTTTTTATTTTGTACGTCAAGACGAAGGGTCTTGAAATACAAAACAAAATGGAAATCACACTTCTCAGGAATGGATCAAATTTAAATTAAAATGAAATACTTAGTTCTGCAAACCCTTCGAGGTGTAGAAAATGCAGGCTTCTAAATCAACGCAATCAAAAGATACGGTCATTTATGTCAGATTTGATACTCGCAAACTCACTCAAATGAAATCAAAACCAAATATAGGGTGTTGTTTATTGAGTGCGATGATACGGAACCCTCGGTGCTCAATGCTCGGTGTGCGAGTCTTGGCGACTTTTTAACTTTGGCTTCGTATTATAAACAAAAAAAAACCGGCCAAGTGCGAGTCGAACTCGCGCACCGAGGGTTCCGTATCGCCATGTCATGGTTAGCGCCACTCACGCCATCTATGGCGTGTTATGAAATGCTTCATATTAGTTAAATTCATTATTAGTTAAAATGCTTCATATTCTATTCGGTAGATGGCGCGCGCACATGTACACTTTTTGGTTTCTTCCATGGGAACCCCCATAAATTTTTTACTTTTTCTTATTTTGAAGTGAAAACTTCTTTAGCGGCGCTTGAGTAAAAAATTTTAAACTCGCGTCATCGCCTCCTCGTCCATCTCGAAAAGCGAAATGTAACCTTAAGCCATTGCATTAAGGGTTAAGTTACAGTGGCACGGGATCAATTCTGTTCGCGACATCGCGGACAGCGACATTATTATTTAAAATGTAACCTTAAGTCATTGCATTAAGGGTTAAGTTACGATTGGCACGGGATCTGCCGGCACTTCCGGAGTGCAACTGTTAAGTAGGGTTCCGTAACACGTTTATGTCTGTCCATTCTACTAAGTTCTGCAAAATGAATGTAGGGTTCCGTAACAAATGCATGTCTGTCCGTTCTACTAAATTTAACATTTATTTCAAAATGAATTTAGGGTTCCGTAACAAATTCATGTCTGTCCGTTCTACTAAATTTAACATTAATTTTTTTTAATTTTTTTTTTTTAAGCAATGTTACGGTGTTCTTTTCACTTCTGCCGGCACTCCCGGAGTGCAACTGTGGCTTTTTTTATTATTTGTTGTTATATCGGCCATAATAAGACATATTCTGAGAAAATTTAAACGGGCTACCTATTACGGTTCAAGAGATATAGCCCTCGGACAGACGGACGGACGGACGGACGGACGGACGGACAGACGGAGGGACGGAAGGACAGACAGACAGACAGACAGACGGCGGCGTAGGCTTAGTAATAGGGTCCCGTACCGGATACGGAACCCTAATAAAAACGAAGGTACCTACAGTTTTACACCGGTTCCGAACGGCGAAGCAGCAGGTGGTACGGTTTTGATTACTGTCTTGATTTTGTATTGAAATAAATGTTATAATCGAACATCTTGGAAATTTAAAATTTGATTTATTTGTAATGTAATTATTTTGACAGCAGTTATTATGCGATGTCGTGGCTGGCGGCCAAGTTGTCAGTCGGGAATACGGAGTACGAACTTATTTAGTGCATATAATGTAGGTAAGTAGGTAGGTACCTAAATATACAATTATGAATGGGATGATGATCTCAGGCCGAAAATGTTTGCGTGTGATCAACAAAGTGTGTGGTGTGAAATAAAATTTTCGTACTTTTCGTTATTTTTTTGGAGATTTATTTAACACCTTTCCAAAGTAGTAAAATACTTTTTTATTATCTATGTTTGTTAATTAAAGACCGATACATAACATAATATTTTTTACAGATTTTTTTATCGTTACCAATAGCTCAACAATTTCGTTTAAAGTTGACCTTGTGAGTCTTATTTTCGCTTTAATGCTGCTACTACAACAATAACAATAGCAACAAGTCTTTTGTATTCACTTTATCAACGGCGTTATTTCTGCCACAGCATCTCCACACTCGTTCTATTTCCCAACGTACAGCATTGTAACCATCGAGAAATATCACTAGAGGACGCGTCATAAAATAAAGTTTCAAAGAATGGTATCTAATTGTTTATTTTATAATTTCATCCATAGGTAGGTAACCTACCTATGGATACCGTGTGGGGTCGGTACTTAAAAAGAATACCCCCACTGCATCTCTCCCCGTGCATGTCGTAAAAGGCGACTAAGGGATAAGGACAAGATGCCGTGCTAAAGGGCGACGGGATAGCCACCTCTCACTTGGCACGGTCCATCCACCGAGTCATGCAGCAGGTGGTTCTTCGTGCCCTTCTTGCTGCTTGATAGTTATGTATCTAGTCCGAATACTTGGCTAAACCTGGTGTTCGGTGTTGTGCTGTATTTTACAAGAGTACCTGCAGCACAACTCCGATTACTCTGCTTACCCCGATTGTCGGGATAAAGTAACCTACGCTTGGACATGTCGAAAATTCCGCCAGTTCTAAATTCAATGCGAAGAACCCCTTGCCCCATGCCCCTTACTAGGTTTTTTTTTTTTTTTTATGGAAACTGACACGGTTGGCTACATCACCTACAACATCTGTGATGTCAGCCGGGTGAACTTGGTGCCACGTCAGTGCTTCCCTTCGGTCGTGCCGACTACATTGAACTGGACGGAAAACACAAACTATTTACATAGCCGTTTCGACCGACCTTTCATTCAGTGCGGTGGTACCAACCCGGGCGGGTTAAACCCTACCACCTAGTGATATAAGAAGGGAGTCATATCCCTTAGTCGCCTTGAGGTGGTAGGCTCAAATTGTAGCCGACTGTGTTGGTACCACCGTACTGGATGTAAGATGGCCGCATAGCAGCCTCGGTTGTGTTCTCCTCTAGTTCAGTACAGCCAGTGATCCAGGGAAGTCTGCGGTATGGCAACTATCTTCTCGGAGGTGATATTGGCTGGTCGGAGTATGTGCTTTCAACGGGCGACTCAGCCCCCCATACCGGACTACATAAAAAAAAAACTCGGCCACCCGCCGCTTATACCGCGTTTTCCGAGTGCACGCTCTAGTAAGAATTGCATGTAATATCTCGATGACTGTAACAGCATTAAGCGTTTTAGCTGCATTTAATGCGCGCTGGCACGCGAACTGTACGCGGTGCCAAGTAACGTCCCATCAAAATCCGACCACCCGCCCTGGACTCACTGACGGAATAATAGATGAATGCAGTGCGCCTATTCTTGGTACGATGCTGACGGATTTGTGGACGATTCAGATAATAACTTTTGTTCACTCAACCCGGCCGAAATATGTAGGCACCTCGACGGAATGCGGTCTAACGGCTGCACGCTATGGTCGGTAAACTTTCGAGGTCCGACGGGCACTATACCCGTCGGAAATATCTAGGCACCTCGACAGAATGCGGTCAACAGCTGCACGCTATGGTCGGTAAACTCGAGCTCTGACGGGCAATATACACGTCGGAAATATCTAGGCACCTCGACGGAGTGCGGTCTAACGGCTGCACGCTATGGTCGGCAAAGTTTCGAGGTCCGACGGGTACTGTACCCGTCGGAAATATCTAGGGACCACGACAGAATGCGGCCAAACGGCAGCACGCTACGGTCGGCCAACTTTCGAGGTGCGACGGGCACTATACCCGTCGGATATATCTAGACACCTCGTCGGAATGCGGTCTAACGGCTGCACACTATGGTCGGCAAACTTTCGAGGTCCGACGGGCACTATACCCGTCGGAAATATCTAGGCACCTCGACAGAATACGGTCTAACGGCTGCACGCTATGGTCGGCAAATTTTTTAGGTCCGACGAGCAAAATATACCCGTCGAGAATAAATATCTCGGCACCTCGAAAGAATGCGACCGTTCACCGACCATAAAACGTGCAGCCGTTAGACCGCATTCGGTCGAGGTGCCTAGATATTTCCGACGGGTAGTAATATTTTGTACATGTCGCGCACGCTGTATCCCGAAGACCGGAACATCTGGTTGCAGTTATCGGTGTTGTGCTGCAAGAGTTCAGGAAAATTAGAGCAAAACACCGATCACGGCGTTCATCAAAGTATAAGACAAGGTAACTACGATTCTATTTTTGGTTTAAAGTCAAGAATTACTCAATCCATTCAAATTAGGTTTTCACCGACGTTTACTAGCGCATTTACATAGCCCTGGCTTTTGCCGAAACCATCGGCAAATTGCTAGTGGATAAGTCCGGTGACGTGCGTGCCAAGGCTTTGTTCATACGCCGCATAAGCCTGAAAATTCAAAGAGGGAACGCTATAAGCGTCTCCTAGGGACTATGGCTGCCTCGGCCGAACTAGAAGACATTTTTTATTTATAGGTTCATGTTTGGTTTTATTTTGTTAGATAGGTAAGTTTTGTTATAGGTTAGTTTTAGTTAAGATCTTTATTAATTTTTTAATTAGTTTTTTGAGTAATCAAGTAATTGACAAAAAAAAATAAGATAAGTCTGGTGACCGACGCGCCAAGTCTTTCTTTTTTCAGCAAATAGGCCTAGCCATTCAAAGGGGCAACGCAGCCAGCGTATGGGTACTGTGGCGGAGTCGGAGGAGTTGGACGAAGTTTTTTACTTACAGTAATTTTGAATGTTAGTATTTAGTTTTTCTTTATTTATTTATTAGGTTAATTTTATCATTGTTATACATTTGTTAGTTAGGTTTTAATTATTTAGTTATTATTATTAATATTATTAATTAATTAAAAATAAACACGTCATAATGGCAAAAAAAATAAACAAATTTATTATCTTAAAAAGTAGGCCGAAAAAAAAGATGGTTTGATCAAGATATATTTTAAAAATACTAGCGTAGGTTAGGTTCGGAAAGAAACGAATGGTGATGAAAAGTTGCTACACATTAAATTTAATGAAATAGGTATCTATTTATTTTAAAGTAGAAAAATACAGCCATTCACTTAAAATGTAGATTTAGAAATGTAGAAATTGTTTTATGCATAAAGCGAGGCATAAAGTATGGCCAATTACATGTTTCCCTGATTTATATTTGATTTTAGGTTTCCGTACCCCGTACGAAAGCCTATAGCTAAGCCTACCCTGTCTGTATGTCTGTCTGTCTGTTCGTCCGAGGGCTGTATCTTCGGAACCGAAATAGCGAGCCGGTTGAAATTATGTTCTCATAATATGTGTTATTATGGCGGATATAACAACAAATAATCATTAAACACAAGCAACGTGTTTTTTGAAAGTTTTTTTTATGGTGCGGAAAACTCGGTGCGTGAGTCCGATTCGCACTCTCACACACTTAGGTGTCTAAAAGTTGAGTTTGGTGTGATGTTGTGTGTGTGGTGCGTAGCGTGCGTGTATGTTAGTGTGAAAATGTTATTAGATAAAATTGAAAACAGTTCCAAGAAAATATTCATCCAATTGAAAACGAAAAATGCGACTTTTCATCCCGCTTCATTCGCCGGTAACAGCGGCGTGAGGGGCGATCAAATAGTTCTGAGCGACGCACGTACTCACCGCGCTCACGCCGCCGGAATACTAAGCGCTGTCATTTGTACTAAACAATGTGCGGGATGTTGAACACAGCCTGCTCCGAATACTTTCAACGCGTCTTTCTTACTTGCAAATTTACACGAAACTTTACACCGCTAAGAGCTGAAATGATACGTATCGTCGGAAATATAAATAAAATTATATACATACATATATACCACACGCTGTATTCCGACAGTCGGGATGAGCTTAGTAATCGGTGCCGTGCTGCAAGGACTGAAAGTAAATTACAGTACAACACCGACCACCACGTTTCGCAAAGTATTCGGATGAGATAAATATCAAAAAGCAAGTACGGCATGAAGACTCACCAACTGCATGGCTCGGTGGAAGGACTGTGAAAAGGTGAGACGTGGCTAGTCTGTTGTCCTTTAGCACAGCATCTGTCCTTATCCTTTAGTCGCCTTTTACGTCATGCACCACAGGGAGAGATCCAGTGGGGCTATTCTGTTTAAGTGCCGGCTCCACAGAGTAATTATTAAAAAAAAAATTAGTAAATAACAAACACTTTAAGTTCGCACATACGTAGATTAGATTTTGTTTTAATAAAAAACGTAAAAGCTGCACAACGCTTTGAAATCCAAAAAGGTCCACCTGCGCAATTGAAGCTAACTAAAAAATCTTCATCGTCATAAAAATACAAGCATTTTTTTTTCTTTATTTTGGGCTTTGCATCTAATAAAGAAATATAAAGCGATTACATGCTTAGTTAGTACTAACATAATATAAAAATAAAAATATTAAAAATCTCTAGTCAACTTCTAGTGTCCGATACCAAATATGATTTTGGTGTCGGCAGCACAAGATTCAATATGGAATCGTCCAAGTTGACTGAACGCAGGAGATTGAGTCATTCATACCTACTGTAGAAGATGCTATTGTTCGAAATTTATAGAGAATACGTCATCGACCCGGTGGCGAAATGGTAACGCGCTGGCGGCTCAAGCCGGAGTTCCAGGTTCGAATCCCTCATTTTCGGGTTTGCATCTGAAGAAATGTAAAGCGGTTACATGCTTATTTTGTATATTTATATTGATTATCCTTTGGGACCTACGAAACACTTGGATTGGTCATGTACGTACATTTGTACGTATTGACATTTGACATCAAGTACGTCGGCGGAAAGCAGTGGTTCCGTACCGCTGAAGGCCGGGAGGACTGGAGGAAAATTGGAGAGGCGTATGTCCAGCAGTGGACGCTTACACGCTGACTGACTGAGTGTACATTTGTTATATTTAGCAACAATTATTTATTTGCTTAAAATGGCTACAATTTTTAGACATAATAATAAAGTTCACATAATAAAATCACAAAAAAATCATACAATATGGTGATGGAATATTGCAGTCATCTTTGGGAGGGTTACCCTGAGTACCTTCTTTCAGCCTTGGATTCTATTCAACGACGAGCCATTCGCCTCATTGGCGACTCTGTACTCACAAAGGATCTTCAACCTCTAAAGCACAGACGTATCGTTGGGTCATTGAGCCTGTTTTATCGGTACTACTATGGCCGCTGCTCTGACGAAATTGCTTCTCTTATCCCCCCTCCTCCTGTTCGCCTTCGCCAAACCCGCCATACTCTCACGGAACACCCCTTTGTAGTGGACAGATGAGTACTTCGAACTGCACGATTCTCTAAATCGTTCTTGTGCGCACTGCAAAGCTGTGGAACGGGCTTCCGGGGAATATCTTTCCCCAATCCTACAATCCACGGATCTTCAAATCGCGGGTAAATAGCCTTTCCCCAGCGACATTAGTCCACCTCCAAGCCGGACTGGCACCTCCTCGGGGGTGATATTGGCTGCGCCTGAGGCTTCGACCTCGGACACAGCCAGCTAGATCGTAAACAATAAAAAAAAAATACAATAAAACATATTATAATACAGGTTCAATTAAAAAAAAATCAAGTAAAATAAATTCATAAAACATTACAGCATCAATAGATTTGTCAAGAAAGGAAATAAAAATAGTAGTTAGGTAAATTATGATAGTAAAATTATCATAATGAAAATTAAAATTCGAGTCGCATTAAATTAAAAATAAAATTTAAATTAAAATACGAAAACAATGTTTAGTAATAACATGCAAAGATGAAAATATAAAAGGAAGTGTCAAATCCAGGCACAGCTCATCTCAAATGCAAAAGTGTTTACAAACACCTCCGTGAAGTAAATCGAGTTTATAATCTCGAAAGATTCAACAATGGCTGTCCGATGGCATTCTTGGTAAATGGCTTCATAAATTATTCAGACAGCCTGTAGCTGTATCGGGACCTCGGGGGTGCGCCAATTTATGGGCGAGATCAAAGCATTCAGGTTTTTCAGAATTCGACGAATAAATGTAAATAAGACCAGCGAAACCTTTGGAGGAACCCTCCTTTTAATTGAATGCTATAATTTTTTTTTTATCAAACATTTACCTTTTTTTTTTGGAATAAATTAAATTAAACGCCTTGTAGGAAGCAAATATAACATTGTACCGTTGTACACTCAGCTTTAAAAGTGGAGATAGATTCTGAAGAACCTTATGAAAATTATTAACTGGGTTCGCGTAATTTTAGGTTTTTTTATGTCCGTTATGGGTGGCTGAGTCAGTGGGCCAGAGCACATGCTTCGACCAGTCAAAATCACCTCCGAGAAGGTAGGTGCCATACCGAAGACTGCCCTTTGGATTGCTGGCTATACTGCACTGGAGGAGAACACAGCCGAGGCTGCTATGCGAGACCATCTTACATCAAGTACGGTGGTACAATCCCAGTCTCTGCAACGTCGTAGGGATGTAGGCGCCCTAATTGTGTTCTATTGTTTATTCCACGGGGAGTACTCGGAGAAGCTGTTTGACGCGATCCCACCGTCCCTTTTCCACCTCCGCACAACGCGTACTGGGCAGGGATCGCATCTCTACACGCTGGACTTACCGCGGACGCGTACCAATCGGTTCTGCGCACTTATCCTCCACATAACTGATAAACACTGGAATGCTCCCCCTGCCCACATTTTTGGCTCGTCAAAAAGCCGTTTTTGCCTACCACGTGCCCTTTGGCACTTCAAAAACACATTGTGTATGAAGAAGGTCGAGTCGAGATTCGTATGCAACATGCGTACCCAACGACCTCAATCAGACAATGTGGAATGTGGAAAACCGGCCAAGTGCGACTCGGACTCGCGCACCGAGGTTCTTGCATACAATCACCGGGACCACTTAATTTTTCAATTTTTAATTTTTTTTATTACTTATCTACTTTCTTCGAGAAGGTTTATCGTCTTCCAGAACGCAGCTCGGCCTTCGGCCTCGCCCTTAGTTACTTACTTTCTTTGAGAAATTTTATCGTCTTCCAGAATACAGCTCGACCTTTGGCCTCGCCCATAGCTACTTTCTTAGTTCGAGAAGGTTTTTCGTCTTCCAGAGTACAGTTCGGTCTTCGGCCTCGCCCTTGGTTACGTGCTTTCAAGAAGGTTGATCTTCTTCCTGATTCTTCTTTGATGTTGGACCTTTGAGAACAAATAGTTTCTTAAAATCATTCTTTTGTCGCAACGCTAATGTGTGGAACTGTCTTCCGGCGAATGTGCTTACCGAATACTCGTATAACATCGTGTCATTATGCTAAACAGCCCAGCAACAGTTCGCAAATCTGCTGGTATGTCATCTCACTAAGCATGGTTTCGCGAAGTGAAGTAAATTCATCTGTGTCGTTTGTCTGCACCCTTAGTCCCACGGCACCCCCATCAATGCTAGTTTTCATAAAAAACGTACTTACCTGTATTTCTGTAACTCATTTCTTTTTAATCCACAAAATTTCTAAATGATTTAGAATATTTCCAAATAATTCAGAAATCTCACTTCGCAAAATGTAAATGCTGCCCTCACTCAACTATCGAATGGCTGCCTCCAGGGATTAATCAACCGCAGATTGGCTTCCCGTAGTTCGCCATCGGGAATTCCAACTGGCAACCCGATCACGTCGCCACGTCGTCGTCGCTGTAAACATGTTGTTCTGAGTGCGGGGAAATTTTGTATGCGAGGTGCGTCGACAACTGTCAGATCCGGGAAAGGTGTTGACTTTTGAATCGTAGCAGGTTCAGCCTTTGTTTGGCCGGAAGGTTGACAATCAACTCCCCAAACAAAAAACTACTTGCTTGGTAAGTGTAATTTTTTTTTACTATTTTTATTTTCGTTATTAATTAGGCACTAGGCACTTTTCAAGGCCCGTTTCATCCATATAGTTTTTAGGGTTCCGTATCCGGTACGGGACCCTATTACTAAGCCTACGCCGTCTGTCTGTCTGTCTGTCCGTCCGTCCGTCTGTCCGAGGGCTGTATCTCTTGAACCGTAATAGGTAGCCCGTTGAAATTTTTACAGAATATGTGTTATTATGACCGATATAACAAAAAATAATAAAAATAAGAAAAATTGAAGAATTCACGGGGGTTCCCATAGAAGAAACTAAAAATTGTATGCGCGCGCGCCATCTACCGAAAATAGTATGAAGCATTTTAACTCGTCATAAATTTGATCTAATATGAAGCATTTCATAAACACGCCATAGATGGCGTGAGTGGCGCTGACTATGGCATGGCGATACAGAACCTTCGGTACACCAGTTCGACTCGCATTGGCCGGGTTTTTCTTCCCTAAGAAAGATAGTGACCGACAAAAACTATTTTTGAAATGTGTGTGAGAATCAATGGTGAGAAGTTTGGATATTTTTTTAAAGCAGACATTCTCAGGCAGGCGGCTACACGGCCGTACCGGCATCCTTTTCTCGATATTTTTTATGTTATCCGGATGGGTGGCTGCTTTGAAGGGGCCAAACCGCATGCTCCGACCAGCCAATATCACCTCCGAGAAGGTAGGTGACATACCAGAGACTTCCCTAGATTTCTGGCTATACTGGACTAGAGGAGAACACAGCCGAGGCCGAACACAGCCGATGCAGTAGGGTGGTAGCAACCCAGTCGGCTACAATTTGAGCCTACCAACTGGTAAGGGGCAAGGGAAGGGACCTACAGGACCTAAGATTCTAGTTTGTCCGCTGCACATTCCCGTATTTCAACTTCCAGATCTTACGGCACTCTAGTCGAAATACGCTCATGCTTTTAGAATAAATTCTCTTCCATATTGGAAGCCGGAAAAGTTTTTTTTTTCAGTAATGTCTTCCATCAGTTTTTCTCAGCAATTTCACCCTTCGGTGCCCGAGGCAGAGGCGCGGGCTCCTCCTAACGATAGCCGAAATAAAATTTACCGACATCAGCTCGACCCGAAGAATTAAAAAGGGCGGAGCTGGAACAACGGCATGGCATTCGCAACCGAATGCCCATGGGCGTCGTTAGACACATTATATGGATGGCTCGGCGTCGCGTATGCCACACAGGCAGCTGCAGCAGTCGAGGGACTGCTAAACGCGGCAGCAGCAGTAGCTGTGCCGATGGTACAGTGCTGATGGTCGATGCCGCTCGCACCTAGCCAGAAGGCGTTCACTGCGACCGCCCTAACCTAAGGCGGACAAATCACTCTTACGAAATACATAAGTCTGTTCTACAGGTACTATCATAGACGCTGCTGCTTGGAGGAACTTGCTTCTCTTATTCCTTGCCATCCAACCTATCTTCGCAGCACTCGCCGAAGAGAAACTGAGCACCCTTTTGTTGTTGACATTGGGCTTTTGAGAACCCATCGGTTCTCAAAATCGTTTCTTTATCGCACGAGGCCATGGCTGGCCCAGGTTTGGTGCTCGTGAACGGGCGCTGTTTGTGGAGACTGGCCTGCTTCATGTGGTGGGTATATAACTTCATACAATTTCATAGTAATTTTTTTTTCACTTTGTCATGAATTGCTGCATCTGTCATCATAAATCAGCACATGCGTGTCTAGGCAGTGGCAAACATGTTTGTAAAGTAGACTAAGTGTACATTGAAAAAAATTCCAGTGAAGTTTCTTGTCAGTTCTTCTTTGCTGTGATAATCGAACTGGCGGAATTTTACAATGTAAATATGACAAATCTGAGCGCAGTGCACTGCCAATAGTTGCTAAATAAACAATAAACAATAAGCACCGCTAGGGTGTGGAACTGTCTCCCGGCGAGTGTGTTTTCCGAATCCTTTAACCTGTGTGTCTTCAAACGTCGTACCAACGGGCTCGACAGCCTAGCAACCTAGCAACATTCCACAAATCTGCTGGCATGGCGCTTCACTGAGCGTGGTTTCGCGAGGCGAGGTGTTATTGGCTCTGCCGACTGTACCATTGATTCCTCGACACAGCCACCCAGTTTGGTTCACATAAAAAAACCCATACAAAGTTATAACATTTACAAACTGATAAAGAGCGAAACATTTCTATGGAGGTAACGAAGTAATTTTTTTTTCAGCCTCGATATTTCGGTGATGCGATGCGTCGCCGTTCGATGTCGAAGTTAAGCACACTGAGCGCGATTGAAATTTGAATGGGCGACCGCCCGACCGTCGAGGCTGGCCGTGGCTCGGCTTCCGCGGAAAACTGTACGTCGCTTCCCTTGCTAGGTGGTTACCACTCCTGGTTGTTACCACCGCACTGAATAAAAGCTTGGTCGGAAACTGGTTTGGAAATAGTTCGTGTTTTTCGTCCAGTTCACGCGGCGGGTGGCCGAGTGGTTTGGGCATCGGCTTCTCATGCGAGAGGTCCTCGGTTCGAATCCGGTCGGCGTGTACCAATGAGTTTTTTCTGACGAAAAAATTTACGTGCATGGTGTATTGCACGTATTGGTGTAGGTACACCTGCTGCTTCACCGTTCGGAACCGGTGTAAAACTGTTGGTCCCTTCCTTTGCCCCTTACTAGGGGGTAGGCTCAAATTGTAGCCGACTGGGTTGGTACTACCGTACTGGATGTAAGATGGCCGCATAGCGGCCTCGGTTGTGTTCTCCTCTATTCCAGTATAGCCAGCAATCCAGGGAAGTCTCCGGTATGGCACATACCTTCTCGGAGGTGATATTGGCTGGTCGGAGCATGCGCTTTGGCCCCTCCGACACAGCCACCCACACCGTATTACATAAAAAAAAAAGTTCAGTGTAGCCGGCCCGACCAAATGCAAGGCTATTCTATTATTTTAAACTCATCGGTTCGAGCGTTTTCGTGTCGGGATTCTACCAGCCTCCATTGTCGCAAATCACAAAATATTCTGCCCTTGCGACTGTCGCGAAAGTGGAGCATATTATGTCGCGAAGGTATATTTCACGGTTAAATCCAGGAGTGAGAATAGATCTAGATTTTTGGTGGGATAAAGCTATATCAATTTATATCTGTTTAAATGATGTGAGACTGCGTCTGACTCGAATTTCAAGAAGTGTACCGCCAATATTACTTACCTGACAGAATCTACCTTCATCTATCAGCGCAGATCGATAGCTTTTTGAAAACAGGCTTTGATTAACTTCGCTCGATAGAAAAAAAATCATGAACATGCCTCTGAGTTTAGGTTATAAAAACGTATTTAAAGCAACATGACCAAATCAAAGTTTTCGAAAAAAAAAATTTTATTTGTTCAATAAATCCATAGCTTTTTACTTTTTTGTTTCGACCCGTAGTTTTGGAATAAAAAAAATAAAAACCAAATTTTTGATTGGTTGCTTGTGTTGCATACTACTCCAACCAGCGAAAGCGGAGTCTTGAAAGAGGAGTACGGGTGAATACGGGTTGACAGGGCCTTAACGTGGTTCAACCTTTACAGTTTACACCTCCACCACTGGCGGCTGGTCCTAAAGTGCGCTCGTGCGCCGCACTACCATACCACGAGAAGTCTTCACTTCACTCAAACTAAATAATATCTTACAACATACCTACATTAAAACCATAATGATCGTACTCCAAATAAATACGAATGTGAATTCAACCTTATTATATAGATCACAAGGCACTTTTTTGCGTTTAAACGCGCGCCCCGTGCGGAATCGACTAACGCACGCAGGTCTCCCATACTGAATGTATGGGGATCGGCAAAACACCGCTGGCGCGTGAGACAACAGATACTTCATAGAAACAGTATCGGCCGAAATGGAGTTCTGCGTGCTGCGCACGAGCGCCAAACAAGGACGCTATATCGTCAATAGCCGCGCGTGCGACACGTCGCGAGCGATTCGTTTTGCACGAGTCCGTCTGCCTAGAGTCCGCGCGCTGTCATGTGATGTCACATACCCGTTAGCGCGCGAATATTTAAAATGGGATATGGTTAGGTTTTGTGCTTTCTGTCGCGTGATACTGGAATTAAGTGGTGCCGACATTTGCCTAAACGTTGGTTAAAGGTAAAGCTTTACAATCAGGTGATCCCGGGTTCAATTCCTACTTTTCAAATGCTTTTATTTTTATATATTCTTTTGAAGTATTTTTGGGAAATTACTACTGTTTTCTTTTTGAAAGCTTCAGTTAGTGTTGTGGTCTATGGGTGTGTTCATACAGGTACTAAAAATGAGTTAAAAAACTTGTTTTGATTTTTTTTTTGGTTTTGCATCTCATTGAGTGTCTTGAGAATATTCATACTAGATACGTACATAATAAAACGCAGGCGTTTAAAAAAATCGGTAGGTAGTCCCGATCTTAAAATAACATGACGGGGACGGGACCTCCACCAATGAGGCGGGGAAAGGCATCGAGGTATTTATAAGTTAAATTAGTTTCAAGTACCGTGTGGGGTCGGTACTTAAAAAGAATAGCCCCACTGCATCTCTCCCTTTGCATATCGTAGAAGGCGACTAAGGGATAAGGACAAAATTCCGTGTTTATATCCACGAGTCAGTAACTTACTGACTCGTGTTTATATCTGTCTATCTTTTGTCTGTCCGCCATGCAAAATACCTGTGGCGCCATATATTATTCAGTAGCGTGAATTGATTTTTAGCGCGTTTCTTGTATGGGGAATGGGGATCCCCAATGTTTTCTACTTTTTGCTCTTTTTATTGTTTGCCGGCATTTTTGAAGTGAAAACTTCTTTAGCGGCGCTTGGAACTTTTTTTAGATGGGTAAAAAATGTTAAACTCGCGTCAGATCTCGCGTCAGATCCGTAGCCTGATCGAAAAAGCGTAAGATTTGAAACTTCTTTAGCGGCGCTTGGCACTTTTTAGATGGGTAAAAAATTTTAAACTCGCGTCAGATCCGTAGCCTGATCGAAAAAGCGTAAGATTCGTTGAAATTATGGATGAAAGTTGATTTTTCTGAGAAATAAACTTTTTGATGTAAAATAATTATAATAGTTCTGTAGTATTAAATTTTTTATGTAATATAAGTTGTCATGTTTGTCTTCGATCGCGCAATAAATGAATATTGTATTTTACCTCATAAATGATAGCACTTTTATACTGATAAATAAAACAATTCGTGCGAAATTATTCCCTAACCATTCCAAAATATTCAAAAATGCACAACGTTGATGTTTAAGTTTTCAATTCTGCCGGCACTCCCGGAGTGCAAACTTAGGCATTTTTTTTATTGAAAGCGCAACATATCGCGCCTTGCCACCCATAATGTGTCTAACGACACCCATAGACATTCGGTCGCATGCGGTGATTGCGAATGCCATGCCGGTCTGAAAGGTGCCCGTTCACGCGCCTCTTGAAGGACCCGAGACTTTACGAAATATCATATCATATACGCCATAATAACACATATTCTGTGAAAATTTCAACCAGCTACCTAAGACAGTTTGAAAGATACAGCCTTAGGACGGACGGACGGACAGACGGCGTAGGCCTAGTGATAGGCTTCCGTATGAACACGGAACCCTAAAAAGACGGTGAGTTGAAAAATTAAAAGTTTTAACCGTGTGGGGCCGGTAATTTAAAAGAATAGCCCCACTGCATCTCTCCCGGTGCATATCTTAAAAGGCGCCTAAGGGATATGACTCCCTTCTTATATTACTAGGTGGTAGGGTTTAACCCGCCCGGTACAACCACCGCACTGAATGAAATGTCGGTCGAAACGGCTATGTAAATAGTTTGTGTTTTCCGTCCAGTTCAGTGTAGCCGGCACGACCAAAGGGAAGCACTGATGTGGCACCAAGTTCACCCTGTGTTATGGGCTGACATCGCGGATGTTGCAGGTGATGTAGCCAACCGTGTCAGTTTCCATAAAAAAAAAAAGTTATTCTTGTCGGATATTTTAGCCGGCTATAAATTAATTTGTGTGCTCGTCTTTCCATCAGATGTTATATTTTATTTGATCACAGAATAAAACGAAGCTTTGCAAGTGCCTTTCATGCTTTGGGCTAATTATTTATTTTTATGTTTATACTTAACAAGTCATGCTAAAGTCATGCTAATGAGGCCCTTAAATTTGTTGAGGCGCGTCTAAATTGGCTCGTTGTGCGTGATTATAATTGGTAACGCTCTGGCGGCTAGCTATGAGAGAGGTCCATGTTCAATTCTTCGTTGGCGAGAAAATATTATCTTTATTCATCAGATTTGTATCTATTATGAACAAATACGGCGGCGGTGGGTCGAGTGGTTTGGGCATCGGCTTCTCATGCGTGAGGTCCGAGGTTCGAATCCGGTCGGCGTGTACCAATGAGTTTTTTCTGACGAAAAAATTTACGTGCATACCTACACCCGCTGCTTCACCGTTCGGAACCGGTGTAAAACTGTAGGTCCCTTCCCTTGCCCCTTACTAGGTGGTAGGCTCAAATTGTAGGCGACTGGGTTGGTACCACCGTACTGGATGTAAGATGGCCGCATAGCAACCTCGGTTGTGTTCTCCTCTAGTCCAGTATAGCCAGCAATCCAGGGAAGTCTCCGGTATGGCACCTACCTTCTCGGAGGTGAAATTGGCTGGTCGGAGCATGCGCTTTGGCCCCTCCGACTCAGCCATCCATACCGGATTACATAAAAAAAAAAACCAGTTTGTGGCCTTTGCTGTAGAGACTCTTGGAGCATGGAGCCCGGGCGCGATCAGTTTTTCCAAGAAATTGGGAAAACTACTCATTGACGCGTCTGGAGACCGCCGCGCCGTGCCCGGACGCATTTCAACCAGCGAATCAGCCTGGCGATCTAGAGGGGGAACGCCGCTTCAGTCATGGGTGTCAGTCGTGTTTGTGTGGCCGACATGAAATGAAGGGAAGCACTGACATGGCACCTAGTTCACCAAGGTGTTATGGGCTGACATCACGGATGTTGTAACTTGTAAGTGATGTAGCTAACCGTGCGAGTTTCCATAAAATAAAACAATAAAAAAAAGGAATGCTTTGGTGGTTCGGTCATGTTGGAAGAATGGATGATAAATAAATTGCGAATGTGAGTGGAAGTATCGGGAAGGGTCGCCCTACGTACCTGGCCCAGATCGGGCATGTGCTCATAAAGGGTCAAGTCCGTAGTACCCGTAAACGACGAGCATGCGTGAAGTACATTATGGGAGTGGAAGAGGCGGCAGAGGTGTGTCAGGATCGTGGCACGTGGAGATCCGTTGTCTCTGCCTACCCCACCGGGAAACAGGCGTAACGCTATGTGTGTATGTATGTAAGTTCTTTTTAACTCTATGTTTTGAAAATTTGATCGTAATATAGTAAAATTAGGTGATTCGCAGTCTTCAGGGCGACGAGGAAAAGAATAAGGGGACAACCTGAAAATTGGATTAAAAGGGATCAACTTTTCATACAAATGGAGACTGTTTTCGTTCTGCGGCGAAATGTTTGTCTCAACGTTCTTTGAGAATTTGCGAACCGTCGGAGAAAAACTTTTTACAATAAGAAAACTCTTTTGCCTGGAATTAAGTTCGAACTAGACCAGTGACCGGAAAGTTCGCATTCAGATTTCTTCTTTTGTCAGCCTCGCTGGTGCGCCGATCGTGAACTCATAGTGTCTTCCTGTGTCATTGATATTATACGTTAAAATTTTGTAGATGCGTTGTCCGAGTTCCGAAAGTGGCACTTTAAAATCAGGACACATGTCCTACAGTTGCCTTCACGAGTCATGAGCACACTTTTCATTGGTCGGTTTGCCGGGATGTGACGTCACCGGCGCCGACTCTTCGCGCGACTGGTTGCTTGCAATGTTAGTCCACTGTCCATCTATGCTCATGCATTACTCGTGAAAGCAATTGTACCTGACGTCAGTGTCGCACCAACGACACACGTGTTCAGACATGTTCGACATGACCTTTGCTCTCAACGACAGACATGCCGTCCTACTTCCTCATGTAATATTGTGACATTAATTTGTTTTTAAATTAATGTAATTGTATTTCGTAGCGTTGTGGTCTACTCAAGGCACTTCGCTCGAGGTCGTGCCATTTGTAAACACCAAATGTCGTGTACACAACGTATCTACATTGTCCTGTTGTCGTTCGCATAAAAACTGCATTATGTATGTAAAGATATATTTCAAACATCCAAAGGTTGACTGTAAGAAATCTCTGTAAGGGATAAGTCCGCCTTTGCATCTTATGTAAATTTTCTAATGTACTTGTTATTGTTTAATGTTTACTGGAGCAATAAAGCGTTTTATATCTATCTATCTGCCTATCTATTTATTATACATATATATGTATGTATGTATGTAACTGGAAATATGTATTGTTTATCGTTTATCGTTTCTCGTTTGTCGTTTTTCGTTTATCGTCTATCGTTTATCGTTTATTGTTTATCGTCTATCGTTTATTGTTTATTGATTATTGATCATCCATATAGCAGTAAAACTGCATTCGAACTTGTCACAATTTGTTCCATATCCAGTTCGATTACAACCACGAAAAAGAATCTATCTATCTAATAATCAGCTCTGGGTAGTACTAATCAGTATCAAGTTTGACAAGCTGTCTACATCTGATACACTGAATTTATAGGTCTTCGTAGTCAGACAGAACTCTCAGTAAAATGGTTAAACTGGCTCTCAAGCTGTGTTTTCGATAAACTGTAAGCGATGTTATTATTTTGGATAGTCACTAAAATACTTGTAACAATATTTATAAAAAAATATAAAAACCGCCTTCAAAAATGTATGAAATAAAAAAAAATCTAACCCTAGAGTTGAAGGCGGTACTAAAGAAGGCTACACAAATCACAAAGGATATCATCCACTCATGCTTTCTTTCATGCATCATTTTTGCTTGCTTTAGCACCGCCTTCAACTCTAGGGTTAGATTTTTTTTATTTCATACATTTTGAAGGCGGTTTTAATATTTTTTTTTATAGTTTTTAATTTCACAGTTTTTTTTAGTATTTTTTTTGCTATTAATGTCTTGCTTTCCAATCCGATCTTGACCAAATTGAAATGGCACCACACGGGAAGCACCAGCTTTGAAAAAATCGGTTCACCCAGTCGAAAGTAAACAAAGAACAACAAACATAAAAAAATACAGTCGAATTGAGAACCTCCTCCTTTTTTTGAAGTCGGTTAAAAAAAACAACGTTCTCACTTAACAGGTTTCTTTTTTATTAGCAAATCTTTTTATAATCTGCCTCTATAGCGGTGACATCACAAGTATTTGTCCGCCTAGCTCTTTGAGTTTCGTAATTTTAATATTATTTAATTAGGGAATATTTTTTAATATACTTTGCTGAAAAAGCTCCGACTTAGCATAGTACAAAGGCGACAGTCCGCGCCATTTCCACGTCTCATTAAACATGAGAACAACCTTTCTGCGTTCAGAATATGTGATGGAGTGGCCCATCGTAACCATTCACTATCCAGGCATTATATCAGCCTCGGTAGCTCAGTGGGCGCGGTCAGAACTTCTATGGCTGACCTCTCGACCGTTGTAAGCTGAGCGTGGTTGGGATTCCACGTAAAACTGTAGGTCTCTTCCCTAGGCGGTAGGGGTTATCCCGCCCGGGCGCATATATCCAAAGCACAGATCATAGAAGTTTGGTGTTCTGTGATCCAAAGTCTATAGTTTATTAATTAGAGAATTATTAATAAGTATAATTTCCTGCCAAACTGGCATCGACCAATCAGAGCAATTCACCCTATAGACTTTGAAAATATGCCGCCCGGACTGATACCAACGCACCGAATGAAACGTCGTCGGTCGAAACGGCTATTTAAATAGTTCGTGTTTTCCGTCGAGTTCAGTGTAGCCGACACGAAATGAAGGGATGCACTGACATGGCACCTAGTTAAACCGGTGCTATGGGCTGACATCGCGGATGTTGTAGGTAATGTAGCCAACCGTGTCAGATTACATAAAATAAATTTCAAAAATTTTGTAAATTGTGGTATCTTGTGGGGTCGTCGGTCCATTCAATATTTAACCAGTTCCACGATTTTTTTTTTTATTTATTTATCTCTTTATTTCAGCCAACTAGGGCCATATTGAAAATACATATTAAATGTCTTAACCTAAAAACTAAAATTACTTTTTCTCCACTTGTGTCTGTACGGGTCCCAATAGAGACCCGTATGCGTCATATTAGTCTGCTGACGCGGTGGATGAGGTGCGCGTAGAGTGGGATTGAAAACATGATCGTGTTAGCGATATAGAACGAGCACAATTTTGCTAAAAGGCCCGTCTACGCCATTGAACGGTTTCTTCCCAGTGTCATATCATAATTCACAAATTATGCTAAATATTCCGCCACTTCGTTCTATCTTCTGCAGTAGTCACCAAAGAAGGAAATATGAAAACAGCGTTCATTTATTATTTATTTAATTATTTTAGTCATGCAGTCTTCTGACACATCTAAATGTGGTTCGACAAAAAAACTATTATTATAAAAATATTTATTTGTATATTACATCTTATATATTTAGTAATTAATATGTATTCATATGAGTATAAATTTTATTGAACCAGAATAATGAATGAATTATTAATAAGTATTCTTATTATTATTATTTTTTTATTTTTTTTATGGAAACTGACTCGGTTGGCTACATCAACTACAACGTCCGTGATGTCAGCCCATAACACCGGGTGAACTAGGTGCCATGTCAGTGCTTCCCCCTTTGATCGTGCCGGCTACACTGAACTGCAGGTCTATTCTTGTAAATTCTGACAGCGGAATCAGCGCTGATGTGGCGCTGAGAGCTACTTTGGTAAGTGGCTCTCAGCGCCACAACAGAGCTGATTCCGCTATCAGAATTTACAAGAATAGACCTGCTGGTCGGAAAACACAAACTATTTACATAGCCGTTTAGACCGACGTTTCATTCAGTGCGGTGATACCAACCCGGGCGGGTTAAACCCTACCACCAAGTAAGATTAGGAGGGAAGGGACCTACAGTTTTACGAGGAATCCGAACCTCGGTCAGCCTCCAACGGTCAGCGGTTACCAATCCAAGTACTGACCGCACCCAGCGCTGCTTAACATTCAATAGCGACAGTTGACTGTCTGCAACACTGAGCTATCGAGGCTGACAAAATTACTAACAATTACAAATATTTTTTTTAATGTTTAATGTTTACTTTATTATTCTCAGTAAATGAAGTAACTAATAACTAAATAATTAAAACCTAACTAACAAATGTATAACATTGATAAAATTAACCTAATAAATATTACAAATATTACAAATATTAATAATTTTTACTTCGATTCTCACACTCAACTCTTTTTAAAACCCGATGCAAAAGGGGGGGGGGGGGGGGGGGGGGGGGGATGTCTTAAAAGTTGTCTGCCTATGGCATCGTCCCCAAACGGATGGGCCGATATGGATGCGGTTTTGTTTTATTAAAAAGCTGGTTTAACCGGGACGGTTCTTAGCTGTTCAAGACCAGGTCAGCCGAATAGAAGATCACAAACACTTAACCTAATTGGTGAAGGGATATCCGGTGGAAAATGTAAATTTATTACACTTTCTCTCGTCGCCTTTAAATTTCTTTGGTCGGCGCTGGTGAACTTGATATTATTTAATTTGATGCCTAAAATATAAAACTGTTGACGCTCTTGGCTGTGACAGTGATAATGAAGATGAATAAGGTAGACAATTTGCAGAATTCTGCGTACAGTAACGCAAGCGCAACTTCCAACGGGGTAGGCAGACTTACCTCCTCACGCCTCTGTCACACACACTCACGTTTTCCAAACATACAGTCTGTTTCACTTAACTGCCCCCCGCGGTAATCCTTGTGCTTTCGGCAATAGAGATTTTGAATTCCTTATATAATAGAGTTTGGCGATAGAGATTGTAACAGTAGAGATTGTACAAACGGCAATAGATATTATGCTTATGCTTTCGGCAATAGAGATTGAAATCCTTATATAATAGAGATTGGCAATAGAGATTGTAAAAGTAGATATTGTACAAACGGCAATAGATATTATAATCCTTATGCTTTCGGCAATAGAGATTGAAATCCTTATATAATAGAGATTGTAAAAGTAGATATTGTACAAACGGCAATAGATATTATAATCCTTATGCTTTCGGCAATAGAGATTGAAATCCTTATATAATAGAGATTGTAAAAGTAGATATTGTACAAACGGCAATAGATATTATAATCCTTATGCTTTCGGCAATAGACATTGAATTCCATATATAATAGAGATTGTAACAGTAGAGATTGTAGAGATTGTACAATCGGCAATAAAAATTGTAATCCTTATATAATCGAGTTTGGCAATAGAGATTGTAACAGTAGAGATTGTAGAGATTGTACAATCGGCAATAAAAATTGTAATCCTTATATAATAGAGTTTGGCAATAGAGATTGTAACAGTAGAGATTGTACAATCGGCAATAGATATACATATAAACTCTAGATATAGATATAAAAACTTAGAGCTATGTGGGAATTTACGTAGCCGTCCCCCCGTCTCCTTTAAGCTTCGAGCATTTAAGTAAGTAAACGCAAATTATTTTTGAATTTTTAAGTGTCGGAGCTTTTCACTGCAGTGGCTATATTCGACTTTTGTATTTTACGAACTAGCAGACCTCAAGAAACGTATCTGAAACGACCAAACACCTGAGGCAATAAAACCTGTTCGTTTTCATTTTCAGTACAAAATAAATCCTACGTGAATTTCACAGAAATTATCATTTCAGAATGCACCGTACGCCTCACACCACAAGGTTGGTTTTCTATTGAAGATTAAAGATTTTGGGTGGGGTATTTTGTGTAATAAAAGTGAATTTCCCGAGCATATCGTCCAAGTGATAAGGCGTATAATTCATGTATTACGTTATGGCATTATGATGTACTCGGCATTCACTTGTGGGGTTTCGTTCGCGTTGGTATTTTAGAAAATTGTTGTCTGAAAGAGAGTAGAATAGAATAAACGTTTATTTTCTCTTGTCTTTGTAAATTTGATTTTTTGGCCGTTTTTTTAGGGTTCCGTATCCGTCGTACGGGACCCTATTACTAAGCCTAGGGCGCCGTCTTGTCCGTCCGTCGGTCGGTCGGTCGGTCTGTCTGTCTGTATTAGAAATCTCTTCTGTATGTATGCTCCTTCATAGCTCTTAAACCGATCATCCGAATTCTATGAAACTTAGTGCAAGCACATTAAACTATACGAGACACAGGATAGGCTAAATAAAATTGAGTTCCGGTTACGCTAAGATGTCGCTCTCATACAAACCGAATTGTTCCGCGCACCGAAACAAATATACGGTAGCGAGCTTACTTACTTTCTTCTTTTTTTTAAATACGAATTTCACGCGAGCGAAGCCGCGGGCAAAAGTATGCCATAAATTTAAAAAATGCTTCGAGATCATGATACCTATCTAAATCCGCTATTGTGTGAAGGAAGACAGTACAGTTTGCTTCGCGCCGTACAATGGGCTATTTGAAATTGATTACAATTTGGCCGGCCTCTTGACTCCTCCGACATTGATCGAGGACCCCGAGAGCCGCAGATAATCGTTATTAGCTCCTTCAGGACCAATATTGACTTTGGCTGAGGTTATATTGTCACAGAGATCAGTTTCAACCGTACGCATTATAACAAGAGTATATTATCAATTAATTGATAATAGGGAATAACCAGCTAGTTGGGAATAATATGTTTGTGGGTACCTTACAATAAACAGTTTAACCACATGGATTTATTCACTAGCTCCAGACTGTCATTCACTAAAAAAATTAAAGACACCCTCATAAAAGGTTGCCCTTAATTCGTAGGTTAATATTCACAATATGTATAGTATCATACACATAGGTATAATGTTATATCCACACACGTAATGTACTTTCTCACATTCTACCCATTCACACATACATTCACACACGACTCTTACACACACACAATCTTCACACTCATACAAACCACATTTTTCACGCACACCCACACACTTCTGATCGCATGAACATGCATGAACTGAGAAGTAGGTACTTATAACTTTAATTTTAATTCTTGTTATCTATGGAAATTTCTAACTGGTCTTACGCTGTTTAAACTCACATTGTTATCTTTTTTTATGCACAAACTGTTGGTTCTCTTATGAATAAATAAATAAATAAATAAAATTCTATTTATTTTTTATTTATTAGAATGACATATGTCAAAACGCCTCTAACAGTTATTATTATACTAAGTACTAACTGGTGAAAAACTCGCGTGTTTCGTGATGTTGTTTAGACGTGTCTTAAATCTAGTAAGTGTATGGAACGACTTCTTTAACGACCACACCTAAATACTTCACCAGTGATTAATGACGTGAGGTGTCAAGGCATTTTCTAAATACACATTTTCATATAAAACTGTTTGCGGCGTAAAAACGAAGAGTAAATAAAAAGTCCGATCTCGCACGTCAAGTGCGAGATCGGACGCGCGCACCGAGGTTTACGTAACCTGGTTGAATTAAATATAAAATTATTCTAAAATCTTTCTATTTTAATTTCTTAATTTAGATTTTTTATATAATGTGTGATTTTATGAGCTACATTGAATATAAGTAACTTATTTAGAATCACACTGTGCTTAGATTATTAGCGTTCGTATCCATACGAAGGGCTTTTACTAAGCCTACGCCGCCCGTCTGTCTGTCTGTCCGTCCGTTCGTCCTAGGGCAGTATATTTTGAACCGTTATAGGTAGCCGGTTGAAATTTTTACAAAAAGTTAAATTAGAAAATTTAAATGTCCCTTAAAAAGTCAAAAATAATTTTCGTTTACTTACTTAAAAAGGAGTCGGAGGACCGCTAAGTAAATACCCACAAAGGTTGAGCTTTTGTATTTCATTTACTTAACGATCCCCCCGATCCTTTAAGTAAGTAAGCGGAAATTATTTTTGACTAAGGATCGTGGGTTTTTTAAATTTCTAATTTAATTTTTATTTCAAGCTATAGATAAAAACCGCACGCAAATCCGCCCACTTTATAAGATAATTAGTTGTTTGATTACTTAATTACTTGATTACTTGATTACAAACATAGCTAACAACCATCCCGATTAAGCCTGTTTTGTAATAAAAAAAAACCGCATCCAAATCGGTCCATCCGTTTGGGAGCTACGATACCACAGCCAGACACACCCATGCACACTTAACACACACACGTTAAACTTATAACATCCCTCTTTTTTCGTCGGGGGTTAAAAATATGTGTTAATTGGCCAACAAATGATAAAAAACCGACAAAGTGCGAGTCGGACTCGCGCGCGGCCTCGACTGGGGGGGGGGGGGGGGGGGGGGGGGGAGCGTTGCGAAGCGTAAGATGTTCATTGAATTCTTATTTCTTTCTTTATAGAAAGCACGACATGTGGCGTCGAGTCATCCATAAGGTGTCTAAAGACATGAACAATTGGTCGTACGCGGGGGTTGCGAATGCCATGCCGGCCTGACGACAAGAGCCTTTTTTTATAGCGCCGAGCCACCCATAATGTGTGTAGCGACGCCCATGGACATTCGGTCGCATGCGGGGGCTGCGAATGCCATGCCGGCATGACAGGTGCCCATTCACGCCTCTCTTGAAGGACCCGAGACTATACTTGGGGGGAAATATATATGCGGGTAGGGAGAGCGTCAAAAATCTCATAATCGATCCTCTGAATACTCCGCCACTTCACAACATGCTGTCCTCGCAAGGGTCCAAGATGTTGTCTCATTGTCCTGTAAGGATTACCATAATTATTACTAGATAATTACGCTAATTCTCGCCTCAACGCGGAATAACAGTAGCTCAGGCTCTAATGCTGGACATCTTAACTCAAGGGTTCCGTGGAGACGCTTAAAAATTAATTTACGGATGATTACGCTAAGGAAGATTTAAAAGACCATTAATCTCCGTAGATAGTTCTATGCAACAGATGACCAAATTTAATTAATGTGGGTAAAATAACCGACCCATTTATATAATATTTTTAGGGTTCCATATCAATTTGGAAGCTTATTACTACGCCTACGCCGTCTGTCCGTTCGAGGGATGTATCTTTTGAACCGTAATAAGTAGTCGGTTGAAATTTTCACAGAATATGTATCATTATGGCCGATATGCCAACAAACAATAAAAAAGCAGAAAGTAAAAAATAACGGAGGTCCCCACCCCATACAGGTATCAAAATATGCGTAAGAGCGCCATCTACAGAATGATAAAAAATGTTGACTACAAAATTATGAACGGTCCTAATTGGGGTGATAAATGGGGTGAGAGAGCACGCCATCTATCGGTGAAGGCTTTTTAGGTTGCCATCTTACTTGCTAGATACGACGAACGATGATCGGTGAGTGAGTGAGTGAGTGAATCAGTGAAAAACGGAACTTTGACTGGCGATATCTCGCAAACGATAATAGCTACAAACTTATAATTTGGGAGTATACCTAGGTTTGGTATGCACTCTTGGTAACTAAAATTTCAGGTGTTTATCTTTATCCACAACAAAGATACAGGGAGGCCAAAAGTACCCTGAGTTGCTTCGAGAAAAGGATGGTACGGCCGTGTTTCTCAACTTGGCGGGGGCACTGCCGTGCCCCCAGATACGTGCGAGTGCGACCGCGTGATAGCTGCGCACACTCGCTATACGTGCAAGAAGGAATATATGGCTACGGAACCCCCTATGTGTGAATAACGTTCTCACTTAACAGGTTTGTTTTTTATATTAACCGTAATTTCAACGATTATTCCATGGGGAGTGCTCGGAGGAGCTGTTTAATGCGATCCCGCCGTCTTTCCATCTCCGCACTACGCGCACTGATTGCATCCTTACACGCTAGACTTACCGCGGATGCCTACCAGTCGATTCTGCAGATCTTTCCTCTACAGAACCGGTAAACTCTGGAACGCTCTCCCTGCCCATATATTTCCCCCCAAATACAGTCTCGGGTCCTTCAAGAGGGGCGTGAATGGGCACCTGTCAGGCCGGCATGGCATTCGCGACCCCCGTATACGATGTTTTAGGGTTCCGTAGCTAGCGATATGCTGCTGTCAGAGACATTCATCCGTCCGTTTATCCGTCCGTCCATCTGTCTATCACCCGCGCTGTCCGAGGCGATTACTTCGAAATTCAAACTTCATTTAATTTAAAAAAAAATTATAAGTAGTCAATTTAGTTCTTGCGGCATGAAATATGAGACCGGGCTATGTTGATTTTTCAATTATGGATGCCTCAAGCCTTGCCATCCAGCGGGGTAATGCAGCAAGTGTTCTAAGAACATTTGAAAATGCCCCTTTTGATAGTTATTTTAATGTTTGTTAGGTAGGTTTATTTCTTTAGTTATTAGTATTACTTTTTTGTTATTTATTGAATAAATATTATTTTCTTCATTATGGATGAAAAAAATATATTGGAATATTTAAACTTGGCCCAGAATATGTGTGTATTAATTAACAAAAATATCTTGCCTACCTCTCGCATGCCTCCATCCTCCAATAATAGCTCGTAATAGCCGGCTTGCGTGCTAGCCTCCGCTGTCCCTCCCTACCTGGTGCCGCGTAGCGGAAGCCTAATCCCTACGTCTTCTATGAGATAGCCTTGTATAAGCAACGTCCACACTGAGCGTAGTTCCTGCCGTGTAAATTACGCCGCTTAAAAATGTGTGGGGACGGTACTTAATAAGAATAGCCCCACTGCATCTCTCCCAGTGCATGTCGTAAAAGGCGACTAAGTGATAAGAACAAGATGCCGTACATAAGGGCGACAGGCTAGTCACCTCTCACCTTGGCACGGTCTTTCCACCGAGTCATGCAGCAGGTGGGGCCTTCGTGCCTTACTTGCTGCCCGATAGTTATCTTGTCCGAATACTTTGCTAAATGTGTTGGTCGGTGTTGTGCTGTAATTTACCAGAGTACAATTTGCAGCACAAAACCGATTACTCTGCTTACCCCGATTGTCGGGATACGGCGTGTGGTGTGTGTGTGTGTGTAAAAATGTTTACTTCGACTTATCATACGTATTTTACGCTCGGTGCGGCGCACTGAAAATTTCTATACAGCGCAATGTATGAATGTATGTAGAAATTACGCTCAGTGCGGTGAGTAGGTACCACCTTGTTGAAAACTGAGTGTGACAACCCTCTACAGTACACACACAAGAAATGCTGGAATCTGGTAAGGTTCCTTTAGTCTGCTTTGGGGTAGCCTAGGAGTTAACTTTTTACCCGACTGCGCGAAGCGAAAATGAGGTAATACTTACGGACCGTAAGTATTAGTCCTAGAAACAACATTTAAAATGTTATAGGAAATTTTATTATCTAGAACAATGAACAAACTCTTTTATAGCTAAAATGCACGGAAATGAAGATATAAGCAAAAATCTGAAGAAAGTGCCGATTTTTTTTGGTTTTTTTCAATATGGCGGCGGGTGCGGAGGGGAGGAATTGTGCATTATATATTTTAAATAAATACTTCTAACCATCCTAGACAACATATAAAAAATTTAGAACTGCCGCCGGACCGTTTGTACGGTAACGGTCTCTATTCATTGGACTAGTGTAGGTATGCACGTAAATTTTTCCGCCAGAAAAAAAACTCATTGGTACACGCCGACCGGATTCGAACCTCGGAGCTCTAGGAAGAAAAGCGATCGCCCAGACCACTCTGCCACCCACCGCCGCTTACACCCGTGAGTGTTTTTTTTTATTTTTTTTTATCGATAAATTATAGGGTAAATAAAAAATTACAAAAATAAATGACGATTTAAATGTTATGAATAGTGACAGCTTGCAACGTTGTGTGGTATACCTATTAGCATTGGCTGTCCAGCTTGAATCGCGTGCAGCTTGAAATTTAATAGGAATGGAAAATAAATAAGTGACTTGGAAAAATGCATTTCTCTGACAGGGAATTGGAACGGAAATTTAAAACACGGCGGACAATTGAATAAACAATATTGGTACATTAATAAACCCACGAGTTAATTCCCGCGGCTTCGCTCGCGTAAAATTTCTAATATCTTAACTGAGCCAAAATATCAGCTATCATATTCCGATGCAATATTTGAGGTTCAGAACGCTAACAGACCTTTTGTCTGAAGATTTATTAATTAGTTAGATTTTTTAGGTTTCCGTACCGGGAAACTGAAGGTTTTGTCGACAATGTTATATTTTCGGCGAAAAAATATATTTTTGTTTTAGTGTACGGAACAATAATTTGTGCGAGCCTGACTCGCGCTTTACCGCTTTTTTAAGTTTCCGTATCCCGTACGGAAGCCTATTACTAAGCCTCCGCCGTCTGTCTGTCTGTCTGTCCATCCGTCCGTCTGTCTGTCCGAGGGCTGTATCTCTTGAACCGTAATAGGTAGCCCGTTGAAATTTTTACAGAATATGTGGTACTATGGCGCATATAAGAACAAATAATAAAAAAAGAGAAAATGTTAAAAATTAAAGGGGGCTCCCATACAACAAACGTGCGAAAAATCGATTAGTCACGCTACTGAATAATAGATGGCGCCACAGGCTTTTATACATTGCATTAATGAAAGACAAAAGACAGGCGAATATTATTGATAGCGGATAGATACGGGAAACTCTGGGCGCGAGTAAAACTCGCACTTGACAGATTTTTATATAATTACTAGCTTTTGCCCCTTCCTTCCACAGCCTCCCCTACGTCCTTCTCTCCCCTCTCCATACGGCATTAATATTCGACACTACATCTATTCTATATCCGTTCATATAGTGCGCGGGACGGATCTCGGCGTGTCGTCGCCGCAGCGGGCGACCCGCCACGCGAATACACTATACAAGTACGGTGCGGGTGCGAGGAAGAACACTGACGAACCGCTGCGGCGGCGACACGCCGAGATCAGCCCCGCGCATTATACTAAACTTTCTTTCATACTCCTCAGCCGTACTACTATTTAGCGTGATACACTATAATGCCTCAAGAACTACTTTTTCCATTCGTGCAACACCACCAAAATCTGCTCAGTGGTTCCGGAGTTTACCTCAAACATACATACGTACAGACAGACTTTCCCTTTTATAAGAATTAGAGATAGTATATAGGGATTACAATCTGTTTAAATGAAACAGAAGTAAACGCAAAAATTTAGCGTTGGAACTTTTTAACACAAATGCTAAGGCTATCCTTAGGAATAATTGGACGGAAAACACGAATTAATTTACATAGTCGTTTCTAACGTGCCGTCGTTCAGTGCCGTGGTACTAATCCGGAAGGGTTTAATCCTACCATCGCATTTTGAGGGAAGGGTCCTAGTATAATGTTTATGAGAAATGTGAAACTAGTGGAGTTCATTACAAAAATATGCTTTTAATTTCACTTCTAGCCCGCGAGGATATTTAAGTTAACCCTGTATAAACATGTATAAACACAAGCTCTTCGTTTCAAAATGTGTCAGAAAAAGTTGGTGAAAACCTTGACAAACGCGTTTGTTGTATGGGGACACCCATAATTTTTAACGTTAATTTTTATTTATTATTTGTTGTTATATCCGCCAAAATAACACATATTCTGTGAAAATTTAAATCGGCTAGCCATTACGGTTCCAAAGATGCAGCCATCGGACAGAGACGGACAGACAGACAGACAGACGTTATAGGCTTAATAATAGACTTGCGTGCGGGGTATGGAACCTAAAAACATAATTAAAAAGTTTAAATAAAAAAATATAAATAATATCGAAAGAAACAATAAAATAGTACATACATATCACACACGCTGAATCCCGACAATCGGGGTAAGCAGAGCAATCGGTGTTGTGCTGCAAGAACTCTGGTAAATTACATCACAATACCGAACACCACGTTTCGCAAAGTATTCGAACAAGACATCGATCGATCAAGCAGCAAGTAAGGCACGAAGAACCACCTGCTGCATGACTTGGTGGAAGTACCGTGCCAAGGTGAGAGGTGGCGAGCCTGTCGCCCTTTAGCACGGTGTCTTGTCCTTATCCCTTAGTCGCCTTTTACGACATGCACGGGGAGAGATGCAGTGGGGCTATTCATTTTAAGTACCGGCCCCACACAGTACACAGTACAGCAATATCGAAATGCTTCAAATATTTGTTCTTATTTTCTTAACAGAACAAAAGCTTGAGATTACAAATTTTTATTTTATTTTATTTACTTAGCGGTCCCCCGACCATTTTAAGTAATTAATCAGAAATTATTTTTGCGTTTTTAATGGTAATTTAACTTTTATTTCAAGCTTTTTTTAAAAAACTTCGTCCAAATCGGTCCATCCGTGAGACGTAATGGTTTTATTACTTCATAATTACCAAAGAGTTTGTATTACGTCGCTGCGCTCCTTTAAAGATAAGCTCCTTTAAAGATAAGCTCCTTTAAAGATAAGCTCCTTTAAAGATCAGCTCCTTTAAAGATAAGCTCCTTTAAAGAATGAGCGCAGCGACGTAATACAAACTCTTTGATAATTACTTTATTCCTTGATTGCAAACACAGCTAAGAACCATACCGATTAAACTAGCTTTCTTATAAAAAACCCGCATCAAAATCGGTCCATCCGTTTGGGAGCTACGATGCCACAGAGAGACACACCCTTACACACACACACACACACACACGTTAAACTTATAACACCCATCTTTTTATCGCCATGCCAAGAGATGCAATTACTCCTGCACCGCGCCATGTAAAAGTCCTCTCGCTCAAATAAATGTAAGTAAAAAAGTTTAACGGGAAAAAATTCAAATCCCTCCAGTCTGAACTAGGTCGGACTGCTAACTCGAGACTCGAGAACCGCTGGACGAGTTCCAGGCAAACTTAGCACATTACCGGGGCGCGGCGACACTTTGGGTAAATGGACGCGATAGGAGAAGCGACGAAACGTGTTAAGTCTTGGTGATATTTGCATTCGGAAGTAATTTTCGCTTTTCAATTTCCCTGAAGGCCATTTACCTTGGGTAACGATTTTGAGAATAGCGATAATCGAATGCATCCTTTTTAACCGACTTCAAAAAAAGGAGGAGGTTCTCAATTCGACTGTATTTTTTTTATGTTTGTTACCTCAGAACTTTCGACTGGGTGAAGCGATTTTGATGATTCTTTTTTTATTTGAAAGCTGGTGCTTCCCGTGTGGTCCAATCGGAATTTGGTTAAGATCGGATTGGAAAGCGAGGCGCCGAGTACATTAATAGCAAAAAATTACAAAAAAAAAACTTTGAAATAAAAAACTATATAAAAAAATATAAAAACCGCCTTTAAAAATGTATGAAGGCGGTGCTAAAGCAAGCAAAAATGATGCATGAAAGAAAACATGAGTGGATGCTATCCTTTGTAATTTGTGTAGCCTTCTTTAGCACCGCCTTCAACTCTAGGGTTCGATTTTTTTTTATTTCATTAATTTTTGAAAGTGGTTTTTATCTCTCTTTGAGAGCCGATTTTTAAATCGCATGAGGTATAAAGATTACATAAATACATAATATATAATATTATGTGTGTAAGGGTGTGTGTGTGTATTTGTGTGTCTGTCTGTGCCATCGTAGCTCACAAACGGATGGACCGATTTGAATGCGTTTTTTTTTATTAGAAATCTGGCTTAATCGGGATGGTTGTTAGCTATGTTTGTAATCAAGTAATTAAGTGATCAAAACATTTATTATCTTAAAAAAAGTGAACCGTTGCATGCGGTTTTTTTTTTAAGCTTGAAATAAAAGTTAAATTCGTAATTTTAAAAACCCCGACCCTTAAAAAGTCAAAAATTATTTCCTTTTAGGAGTCGGGGGACCGATAAGTAAATTCCTGCGCTGCTCTGAGTTTTTATATTTTATTTACTTTACGGGAACTGTACATAATGTAAACGAGTAGTTATCAATACCAACTAATAACAAATCTGTAAGGGATGGTCATGGAGTAGGTAAGTTACATTGTTTTATGAGATATTGCCTTTGTAGACTCTATGTATGATACTAAAACTAAATTCACGATTTTTAGAAATCTTTTCAGTACCTATGTATGTATGTTCCTCCGTAACTCTTAAACCGATCTTCCGAATTCGATGAGACTTAGTAAAAGTACGCAACACAGGATAGGCTAAATAAATTCATTCCGGTTACGGCTAAGTTGTGGCTCTCATATCCGATCTCGAATTGTTCCGCGCGACGAAATAAAGGTACGGTAGCGGGCTTACTTCTTTCTTCTTTATAAATGCGAATTTCACACTATCAAAGCCGCGGGCAGAAGCTAATAGTAACAAATAACAAACAAAATATACAAATTATAGTTGTTTTAGATGCAAACAAACATTAGATAAGATAAGATAAGATAATCGTTTATTTTGCATAATAACTAACTTAACCTATTTACATTTTATATACAATTCTTAATTTATGCAAAATTGGCCAATCGGCTCAGCGTGTGCCAGGGCAGGACAGAAGTCCTTTCCTGGCGCTGTTTTTCAGCCGTTGCCATGTGTGTGTGTGTGTGTGTGTGTGTGTGTGTGTGTGTGTGTGTGTGTGTGTGTTAAGAGAGTGTGTGTGTGTGTGTGTGTGTTTGCGAGAGGGTCCTCTTCAGTGTGTCTACCTGGTAAATATTTATTTTCTTTAAAATTTGCCATCTCTCTTAGACCATCATGGTATTATTTATAATGAAACGAAGAAAATATTCGACGTAGTTATGTGAGGTTTGAGTTCAAGAGGAGGACGAATTTTAATACGCAAAGCAAAAAAAATATAATATCTATGCAAACAGGCAAGAAAAGCGAATATTATTTTTCCTTATTTCGGGGTCCTTCACCTATCACCTTTCAAAATATTTGCACTCGACCGTAACACGGCTTTCATAATATTTGCACTCGACCGTATCAACTATATAATGCAGAGGGTTCCGTAGATATCCTCTAATCACCCAAAGGTTGACTGGAAGAAATAACTTAAAGTGATAAGTCCGCCTTTGCACGCTACTGTTCTCATGTTTCTGTGTGAAGTATTGTTAATTTCTATTGCTCTTCTGTATGTTATCTTCTGTCTTGTGTGTCTCTGTGTTTTGTGCAATAAAGCATTTCTATTCTATTCTATTCCTTTTGTTGCACGCATAATTCGTGCTGCTCCCGCGCGAGAAATTCTTTCGCTCAAAATAATACTATTTTTAACCCCCGATGCAAAACGAGGGGTGTTATAAGTTTGACGCGTACGTCTGTCTGTCTGTCTGCCTGTGTGTCTGTCTGTGGCAACGTAGCTCCCGAACGGATAAAGCGATTTGGATTCGTTTTTTTTTATTAGCAAAGAACCATCCCGGTTTAACCGGGATGGTTCTTAGCTATGCATATGTTTGTAATCAAGCAATCAAGTAGGTAATAAAAAGAGTACATCTCTAAAAAACCTTGGAATTAGAGTTAAATTCTAGATAAAAAAATGTCTTTAAGGCGTCGGGGGACCGCTAGGTAAATACAATTATTTCAAAACAGAATTGGTTTGGGTCGCTCATTCGGCGCCGTCGTAGTCGTCGCGTCCCCAGGATAGCGCAGTAGCGTTCACCCGACGCTACTGCGCTATCCTGTAAAATTATTTTTGACTTTTTACGAGTTATTGCTGTGTCGGGGGTTTTTTTTATTTGTAATTTTCTTTTCTCTACAACCGTTTAAGATATAAACTTGACGACAGCATAAGATTCAATATAGAATCGTGCAAGTTGACTAAGCGCAGGAGATTGCGTCATACCTATTATTAGAGCAGATGCAACGGTTCAAAATTTAGAGACACGTCATCGACCCTAGGCGGCGAATTGGTAACTCGTGATCCTGGTCGGGACCAGGGATGTTGCGGATGCGATTTATTTGACATCCGCGGATACGGATGCAGATGCGGATTTTTGGACGCTTACATCCGCGGATGCGGATGCGGATGCGGATGTTAACAAGATTGCTTGAAGAGCCGGTTAGTTTAAGTCCTTGAATAAAAGAGATTATGCTTTTAATATATTTTATTGATCAATCAATTTTTAGTAAGAAAATTTCATTTTCATCCGCCTTAAAATAAGTCCAAATCTCACTTCGTACCGGTGGTGGTGACATTGTTGTTACACTTTATGAATAATATTCACTTTTGGGACACTATACTTCGCCGCACTATACACTGGAAGTGGAATACTCGAGTCGGAAATTCAACTTAGAAGATGCGTCGTCGCGCGTGTTTAGTTAGACACGCATTAATATACGAAACGTGACGGAATGAAATGACGCAATAATAATGGAAAACAAAGTCGTCAGCACTGCACTGCACCGTCGCACAGCATATTCCCTTCCTATTGGTCAATTGCAGCGCGCGCCACTCGCGGACTCCGCCGAATTTCATTCAAGTCTAAACCTGCACTACATCCGCATCCGCATGAGTTCCGCATCGATTTAATGCGGATGCGAATGCAGATGCGGATGTCAAAATCAATGCGGATGCTCCGCATTTACGGATGCGGATGCGAATATCCGCAACATCCCTGAGTCGGGACGTATTTCTTAGGCAGAGACGGCGCAAGGCGTGGGCGACGTGGGCGACCGCCCACAGCCTCGCGGCCCAAGGGGCCTCGCGTCTCGAAAGTTCATGCAGCGGAAATCCATTTCGACAGTCAAAATCCATAAAATCCATCCTCTAGTGTCACCAGAGGGGGCCTCGCAAAATGTATGTTGCCCAAATCAAATTTAGGTCTTGCCCCGCCACTGTTCTTAGGTTTCCGTACACCCTACGGAAGCCTATTACTAAGCCTACATGCCTACTACAACGCCTGTCTGTCCACCCGTCCGTCCGATGCTTGTATCTTTGGAACCGTAATAGCTAGCCGGTTGAAATTTTCACAGAATAAGTGTTATTTTGGCGCATATAACAAAAGATAATAAAAACAAAAATCTACGTTTTTTTTTTGTGGTGCGGAAACCTCGGTGCGCCATTCCGACTCGCACTTGGCCGGTTTTTTGTTATTTCAACTTAAAATTTTGCGACCCATATTAATCAAAGTTTGATAAAGAGGACCTCAGTCATTATTTAGACATGCCATTTCGTTACCTCCCCGGGATCTAATAAACATTGCAAGTTTCATTGGTTGGTACCACCGTACTGCAGGTCTATTCTTGTAAATTCTGACAGCGGAATCAGCGCTGTTGTGACGCTGAGAGCCATTTACCAAAGTGGCTCTCAGCGCCACAACAGCGCTGATTCCGCTGTCAGAATTTACAAGAATAGACCTGCTGGATGTAAGATGGCCGCATAGCAGCCTCAGTTGTGTTCTCCTCTAGTCAAGTATAGCCAGCAATCCAGGCAAGTCTCCGGTATGGCACCTACCTTCTCAGAGGTGATATTGGCTTGTCGGAGCATGCGCTTTGGCCCCTCCGGCTCAGCCACCCATACCGGATTACATAAAAAAAAATTATAAATAAAAATAAAAAGTTTCAAGAAGATAGCGCCAACCGTTTAGGAGCTATGCAGCCTGCGACAGACGGACGGAGAGACAGACGGTGCATTTTATAATAGTAGAATTTTTAATGTAAATCTTCAGCTTTTTCGGGCGCAAAGTCAATTTCTATTTCGCCGCCGTTCTTCGCCCGAAGCCCGAAGGGGGATGAGGGATAAGGCGCGGGGGTGAAGGGACAACAAGTCTATAGCAGAGAAACGTTATTTTTGCACAATGCATATATTTTACCTAAGATTCACAACATATATATTACTACAATAATAAAGAATAAACAATACACGTGAACCAGTTGACCATAAAAATAATATACAAAATAAATTAAATATAAAATGTTAACTAAGTTAATGTCGTAAAAGGCGACAGGGATAAGGACAAGATGCCGTGCTAAAGGGCGAGAGGTTAGCCACCTCTCACCTTGGCACGGAACACAGAACCCAACCCGTCCCTTAAAAAGTCAAAATAATTTCCGTTTTACTTAAAGGAGTCGGGAGGCCGCTAAGTAAATTCCCGCGCTGCTGGTCTCAGTTTTACAAGCTTTTATTATATTTTATTTACTTAGCTGTCCTGTTTTTTTAATTTTTAATTTAACTTTTCTTTGAAGCTTAAAAAAACCGCATGCTAATCGGTCCACTTTTTAAGATAATAAATTTTGTGATTTTTTTAAAATTTTTCATTTAACTTTTCTTTGAAGCTTTAAAAAACCCGCATGCTAATCGGTCCACTTATTAAGATAATTAATTTTTTCATTACTTAATTACTTGATTACTCGACAGACAGACACACCTATACACACATATAATATACACACGTTAAACTTATAACACCCCTCTTTTTTCGCCAGGGTTTAAAAAAACACTACAAAATGATGCCTATTCTATCGTTCTTAGCGCCTTGGGGGTAGGAGTGATAAAGCACAAATATTGATTCTTCGGTCCGGACTGTCAACACGACAATCATAAAAAATTATTTCTGCTCGCTGGCTTCAGTTCGTCTTTTCGCTTGTATACGCAAAGTAGACCTCTAGTCTAGTCTATGACAAACATACAGTGAAGGACAGACACGGAGACGATTGATATATATAAGGTGTTTCGTTAGTCATGTCAATCACTTCGGGAGGGTTACATACGCGCTCAAACAAACACTTTACGCAAAAAAAAAACATATGTTTATTGGAGCATTTTTTCTCCTAACAAAAAAATAAAATCAAATAAGTAGCTGTAAAAACCAATCATAGTGACCTTGTGACTCACTTACAACAAACAGCTGTTCTGCGTTTGAACATAGTACGGTCATTGACCCCGTACAATGCATTTTACCTACTGTTACACACAGGTTAATGTTTAGGTAGCAAACATGTTTTGTTAAATTTCTCGAAAAGTAATGCTAAAAACATATAATTTTTTTTTGCGTAAGCTGTTTATTTGAGTGTGTATGTAACCCTCCCGAAGTTATTGACATGCCTAACGAAACACCTTATATATATTTATTTATGAAAACTTTCACGGCTACATCCGTTATGTCAGCCCATAACACGTCGGTGAACCAGGTGCCATGCCCCTTTGCTCGTGCCGGTTACACTGAACTGGGCGGAATCCACTAGCTATATGCATAGCCGTTTCGACTGAAATTTCACTCAGTGCGGTGGTAGCAATCCGGACGAATTAACTGCCTACCACCTAGTAAGGTAAGAAGGTAAAGGACCTACATTTTTACGTGGAATCCGAACCACGGTCAGCCTCTAATGGTTCCGCAGTTCTGACCGCACCCAGGTTTGCTTATGATGAAGAGCAACAGTCGACCGATCGCACCACTGAGCTGCCGATGCTGACCAAACCTGACCCTCTAGTAAGTCCCTTAAAAAGTGGACCGATTTGCATGCGGTTTTTTTTTAAATCTTGAAACAAAAGTTACATTAAAAATTTAAAAACCCCGACCCTTAAAAAGTCAAAAATAATTTCCGTTTACTTAAAGGAATCGGGGTCCTTTAAGTAAGTATAACGGAGGTAGACGGGGGTTTTTTAAATTTGTAATTTTTAATAATAGCGATACCTAGTGTTCGCTAATATTCTGAAATAAATTGTGGTACGCAAGAACATTTAGAGAGTTTGGACGTCAGACTGCCCAATGCTTATATTATGTGAAACAGCGTCGCCGAGCTCCGCGGGAAGCGGAGGGGACGGCGCGCGCTCAGATATTTTTTTTTATTTTTATTTAGATACATATGGCCACAGATTACTTAATAGTTACTTCGGTATGGCGCCGAGCCACCCATAAGGTGTCTAGCGACGCCCATGGACATTCGGTCGTATGCGGGGGTTGCGAATGCCATGCCGGCCTGACAGGTGCCCATTCACGCCCCTCTTGAAGGACCCGAGACTGTACTTGGGGGGAAATATATGGGCAGGGAGAGCGTTCCAGAGTTTACCGGTTCTGTAGAGGAAAGATCTGCAGAATCGATTTGTACGCATCCGCGGTAAATCCAGCGTGTAGGGATGCAATCCCTGTCCAGTGCGCGTGGTGCGGAGGTGGAAAGGGGACGGCGGGATCGCATTAAACAGCTCCTCCGAGCACTCCCCATGGAATAAGCGATAGAACACACTTAGGGAGCCGACATCCCTACGGTGTTGCAGTGGTTCTAAATCGCGGGACACTTCGGGGTCACCCACTAGTCGCACGGCTCGACGCTGGATCGAGTCCAGAGGCGCAAGCTGGTATTTAGCAGAGCCATCCCACAGGTGCGAGCAGAGCAGATTGGGTGGTATCGGGCGGTATCGCGCTCTCATTGGTTGGTAACGAATGGCATTTGTACGTTTATACAAACATCGTGTTACGCTGGCGCGGGGAAGGTCCGACGTCCTTACCTTTCAAATGTTCTTGGTGGTACGATTTTTCTCTACTATGATAAATCGAGGACCATTGCCCGATTTGCAGGCGATATATTTAACACCATTGCCTCACTGGGCCGGACGGAGACTGGCCGGAATAAAACGGCCGGAAACTGGATACAAGTTACGCAACAAAGGAAGACAAAATAAATTATATGTATATGTTCGTACAAACAAATACATACAGCAAAAAACGCCTGCGAATCCTGTTTTCACGAAGGGTTCCGTGGACACTTCGTCAGTATATAATAAGCGGCGAGTGGCCGAGTGGTTTCGGCATCGGCTTCTCGTGCGAGAGGTCCGAGGTTCGAATCCGGTCGGCGTGTACAAATGAGTTTTTTCTGACGAAAAAAATTACTTGCATACCATACACCTGGTGCTTCACCGTTCGGAACCGATGTAAAACTGTAGGTCCCTTCCCTTACTTATTACTAGTTGGTAGGCTCAAACTGTAACCGACTGGGTTGGTACCACCGTACTGGATGTAAGATGACCGCATAGCAGCCTCGATTGTGTTCTTCTCCAGTCCAGTATAGCCAGCAATCTAGGGAAGTCTCCGGTATGGCACCTACCTGGTCGGAGCATGCGCTTTGGTCCTTCCGACCCATACCGGATTACATATAAAAAACAATATAGCGTAACCGACATTAAGTGTTCATGGACATTCGGTCGCACGCAGGGGGTTGCGAATGCCCCATGCCGGCCTGACAAGCGCCTATTCATGCCCCTCTTGAAGGACCCGACACTATTCTTGGGGGTGAAATATTCCCTACTTGATTGATCATTGATCAGATCAATGATCTTGTCTTTCTTAATGCTTTGTGTTTGAAATAGATTGTTTGAAATCCTTAGAATCCAACTTCCCTTGCATCGCCGTGCAATTGGTACAAATGCGCGACGGTCGCGCGAGTCGTGGGAATAACGGTTGTTTTCAACAACATGTTTTATCGAACTGCTGTTTTTATATAACTGCTGTTTTAAAGTGCTATTTGCTATATTGCTGTTTTTGGTGCTGTTGTTGGAATTGAATCCTAACGCAAACGCGTCATCGGGGACCGCCGAGATGACGAAGACAGCGCGCCGCATTGTAAGGTGAGGTGAGCAACCAAGCGGTCTTTGTTCGGTTTATCTCGAACACTTTGATAAACGTATATGTTGGTCGGTGCTGTGCTATAATTTACGCAAGCGCTTGCAGTACAACACCGATCAATCTGCTTACCCCGATTGTCGGAATACGGCGTGACGGTATGCGTGTATTAATAAAAAATAATTTTCACATACATATTTGTCTAATCCGATCGAATGACCAGCAACATAATTATTTAGGGTTTCACGAAACCCCAAACGCAAACATTTTCACGTCCTCTCTCCCTTTACCCTCGTGGAGCAACCGAAGCCTGAGTTATTTGCCTCACCGGAACCCTTCTAGATAATTTGCATGGCCCATTGAACAAGGCTGAAGCGTCCGGGGCATCCACTCCTCCCATATTTTATCATATTCCGGCTGTGCCTGTCTCAGTTTAGTATTGGGCTGTTAAATGGGTCTGGTTCTGACACAGAAACCACTCAACTAAATAATTTCTAAAGAATACTTAGCTGGGGGTGCTGCGGCAGCATAATTTCCTTTTTTTTATTATAAATTAAATACTTTTTTATACCAATATGTGGTTATAGTTATTTTTAATATTTTATTTTTCTATTTTTTTTATGGACACTTTCACAGTTGGCTACATCACCTACAACATCCGTGATGTCAGCCCATAACACCAGCTGAACTAGGTGCCATGTCCGTCCGTGCTTCCCTTCGAGTAAATGTTCAAATATGCTTGTTACTGTTAAATGTTTGTTGCAGCAATAAAGTATTTTCTATATAAATCTATCTATTAATTAATTTCCATTCGCCCTGGGTACGAGTGTGAAATTAGCTAATAAATCTGAGTCTGAAGGAGTTTCTCAAACTGTTTATTCCTCTGTTTATTTAAATAAATGAGCGCCTCTCAAACTTGGCCTATAAGGAAAGATCGTGTTTTTCAGACGCTAACAGAATGTGGAAAGGATCCTACTTTATTTTCATAAAAATGAGGTTTTCCGAAAACAAAGTAGGATCCTATGGCGCGGTTGGTGACATAGCCTCCTGTGCCCGCGATGACAGCTGATAATATTTTTTCTTTGGCAGTGCCGGCTACACTGAACTGTACGGAAACAATCAACTATTTTCATAGCCATTTTGGCCGACTTTTCATTTAGTGCGAAAAATTTGACAAAAGAAAAAATGTATTCGGAAATAGGGCTACATGAAGTCGGTGACTTGAGCTACTACTTTACTATCTGGCAACTCTGCTGGATAATATATTTTCTGAAGATGACTAAAATGGTAGAGAAGTGCCTACAAAACTTGAAGATCTTCAAACACAAAATTTTGTAAATATTTATACAATTTCATTAAAAACTCTACAGATAAAATATACCTAAAGATAATAAAAAGAAAACATTTAAGATTGACTCAAAAGGACGTGGCATCCAGAGTAGTAAAATAAAAAAAAATGCAAGTGTTCTCCATACTTTTTCATCGGAGACTTGTCTCTAACGGTTCACTTACCCCGAGGATGGGGACGAGTTAGCCGACTCGCTGGCGCCTCTCGACCTGCAAAATAAAATATTTCATCAGTTCAAGGCGGGTTTGTGGGGCATTGCTGAGCCGAGAGCTGTCATATTCTGACGATATATTTCTTAGCTCCGGCGCGCACGGCACGCGCCGACGTTCGTCTCTTTTTGTCCGCCTCTTAGCCGGCATGGCGCCTCTATGAGCGTGGTTTCGCGAGAAATGGTGTTATTGGCTGTGTCTGATCTTCCGTTGAAGTATTGAGCAGAAACCCGCGCCGGCTGTCTATAAAAAAAAAAACAAAACAAAAAACAACAGGTATAAGCAAACTAATGACAAAATTATAAGTTTTTTTTTGTATGTAATCTGGTATGGGTGGCTGAATCGGAGGGGTCAAAGCACATGCTCGGATCATCTAATATCACCTCCGAGAAAGTAGGTACCATACCGCAGACTTGGATTGCTGGCTTTACTGGACTAAAGGCGAGAAAAGGAGAACACAGCCGAGGCTGCTATGCGGACGACATCTTATATGCAGTAACGGTGTTACAGTCGGCTACAATTTGAGCCTACCACCTAGTAAGGGGCAAGGGAAGGGACCTACAGTTTTACACCGGTTCCGAACGGTGAAGCAGCAGGTGTAGGTATGCACGTACATTTTTTCGTCAGAAAAAAAGCTCATTCTCAGCCGCTTTTGGAAAAAGACGATTTTACCGTGTGTGGCCGGTACTTAAAAAGAATAGCCCCACTGCATCTCTCCCTATGCATGTCGTAAAAGGCGACTGAGGGATAAGGACAAGATGCCGTGCTAAAGGGCGACAGGCTCGCCACCTCTCACCTTGGCACGGTACTTCCACCGAGTCATGCAGCAGGTGGGTCTTCGTGCTTGATCGATTGAATCTTGTTCAAATACTTTGCGAAACGTGGTGGTCGGTTTTGTGCTGTAATTTACCACAGTTCTTGCAGCACAACACCGATTACTCTGCTTACCCCGATTGTCGGGATTCCGCGTGTGTGATATGTATGTATGTACGATTTTATTAGTTGATTGAAATATCTAAGTCGGTAGCTTTCACTATTTTGTTTCAATTCGTAGTTTCGCATGCAATAAAAAGTGGATTTCACTCCAACCCTTAAACAGGGTGTGTCGCTATCCTGCTTGCACTCGCGGAAATGCGCCGTGCTTGCTTACCTTGTATGGGGTCTTAAACATTTAACAGTTATAACCGTATATAAAGTGCAGTCAATATAAAAATAAAACATAATCTGTAGCGAAAGGACAGAGGTGGAAAGTGTAGGAGTGAGGTTTTTTGACGTGAATTTGATGAAACGTCTTTGGGATCGGGTAAGGGGTAGCGACTAAAAAAAAATTAAGACTTGTTTTGTACTTTGCGACATTTAGTACTCAGCAACCTGACTACGCACAACAATTCTAAATATGTCGGATGAAAGATCCTTCAAATACGTAATACATTTTTATTTTGTCATTCCATCCCTTCTTGCCCAAATCCGCCCTTCAAGTTGGCATGTTTTGAAAAATGCGTAAACACGCAAAATTCAAACACCTCTCGCGCTTTAGTCGTTAAAGCTGCATAATCGAGACGAACTCTAACGAACAGACAAGGGTTTTAACTTTATTCGATACTTCAAACAAAAGCTTGTATGAAGCTTAGATGGGGCAATATGGGCTACCAAAGTTGAAAATTTTTCTTACGAAAAAACTGTTTCAAACTGTGCAAACATCAAATTCACGAACTAAGTTTGACAGCTGCATGTGTACGTACATATAAGGTGTTTCGTTATTCATATCGTTTCTTTCAGGGGGTTGTTCTGTATCCTAAACTGAGTAACTTTTGTTCTACAGCTTTTGGAAATTGGAAAAAAAAAATCACTTTCTCCATACATTTAAGGGCAGACCTAACCTGCAAATGTATGGGGAAAGTGAATTTTTTTTCCAATTTCCAAAAGCTATAGAACAAAAGTTACTCAGTTTAGGATACAGAACAACCCCCTGAAAGAAACGACATGAATAAGGAAACACCTTATATAGACTCCCTCGATTTTTTTATAGAAAGCGCGACATGTGACGCCGAGCCACCCGTAAGGCGTCTAACGACGCTCATGGACATTCGGTCGTACGCGGGGGTGGCGAATGGCATGCCGGCCTTTCAGGTGCCCATTCACGCATCTCTTGAAGGACCATATTTTCTATTAAAAATGCAACGCCTGCCTGTATTTCTAATATAATAACTCCTAAACATAAGGACAAAACCAGTAGGTACGTCTTAAAACAGTACGTATTAAAACTTTACGAAGTATTCAAATTTTTGGCGTTAATCTTACTTACGCACGCCCGCTACGCGCAAATCGTTGGATGTGGTGAATAATGGGTCTGGCAGTGGCATGTTCTAAATTTGAAAATTGTTTTAGAAGCCCCGAGATAATATATCGAGTAAAGAATAGAGTTGGTATTCTTTTTTTCGCGCTCACGGTTGCATAGCGGCTCTTGCGGTTTATATAGACCGCTCCAAAGCCAACGGGTTAACAACAGTCGACCGAACGCACCACTGAGCTACCGAGGCTGACAAAATAATATGCTGAACTATGTGCCGATCATCTCAAAAGTACAGGAATTGCCTCCTCAAGGGTATTTACGAACATGTAAATGCAAATCTGTCGTAACAAGGACAGGCTCATGTTGTAAGCTTTTGAATTCTATCGTCTTGACACGCCGTTGCAACCATGTCAAACACACTCGCTCACACCCCCCCCCCATATAAATTCACCACGCGACGAACATTCGTAAACTGACAAAGTTCTTCAAACGTGTCTTCAGTTTAAAATAAGGCACGGTTGGGACGGTTTAAATTAATTTAAACTAATACGATATAGTTTGAGTCAATACTAGGGCATGCATAAATTAAAATAAATATTTAAACTCACGTATGTATGTATGTATATAACGAATTGGCAAAAGCACATCCGAAATGGGTTTGATTTTTTGGGTGTTTATTTCCCAAAACTCAACGTCAAGCGGGAACCAGGGAGTAGGGCAGTTTATAACGACCCAGGGAAAAATAAGAAACAAAAAATCGGAGTAATTTATTTTTTTAGAAAAAAATAGACTGAATATTTTTTTTTGGTAAAACTACAGGCATTCTGGTTTTGTTTGGGATACTGATCAATAGCAGAGTTATTTAGGCTGCCAATAAAATTCTTTTAACAAATTATATTTGCAATGTAGTCGCAGTAGCTAAAAATGTAAATTTTCAACGTTTCTCAAAAAATGCTCATATCAAAAAAACAAATGACACGGATTTTTTTCTTCCTATTTTTCCATGGGTACTCATAAACTGGCCTACTCCCTGGTAGGGACTCCCAACTCGACGTTGAATTTTGGGACACCCTGTATAAGCGTCCTATGGACTATGGCTGCCTCGGCTGAACTGAAATATTTTTCTTTATTTATAAGTTCATGTTTAGGTTTTTTTTTTATTTACTGCAAATAATTGTACAGAATGTTCCGAATAAATTATTTAAGACGTAATCCGTCAATCAAATCCGTAATATAATTGTTAATAACGCTCTACAATCGGACTGTCTCTTTTTAAGCTCGATGTACATTCTTTACTGCCGGTTACGTAAGTACATTTTTTAGGGTTCCGTATCCGTCGTACGGGACGTCTGTCCGAGTGCCCATTCACGCTCCTCTTTAAGGACCCGAGACGAAGAAGTAAAAATTCACGGGGGTCCCCATAGAAGAAACTAAAAAGTTTATGCGCGCCATCTACCGAAAAGAGTATGAAGCATTTTAACTAATACATAGATGGCGTGAGTGACGCTGACCATGACATGGGGATAGGGAGCCATCGGTGCGCGAGTTCGACTCGCACTTGGCCGGTTTTTATTTCAAGGGTGAGGCGTGGTCTGTGCCTACCCTATTTGGAAACCGGCGCCGTAGTATGTACCTACCTGAATAAGAAATATATTTCCTTACTTCTTTGTAAACGGGCGTAAATTTAATTAAAGCAATATTGAAGTTTGCCAAGTCCTGAAGAACTGAAACGTTGCTCCTTGACGGCTATTTGTCAATTAAAGAAGAGATTTGATTCAAGTTCTTTGAGATAAAAACTTGTTTCGCTCGCGCTTCGAGGATTGTCAAGGAGGATTATTGAATGAAACTAGGGCTGGTAAAAATATTTATTTTTGTATGAAAATAATTAAATGATATAACGACTGGTGGCGGTCAGGTGGGACGACGACATCAAGTACGTTGGAGGAAAGCAGTGGTACCGTACCGCTGAAGCCCTGGAAACTGGGAAGCACTGGGGGAAACTGGGCCATACTCTCGCGGAACACAGAAGAGTTCTTCGAACTGCACGATTCTCTAAATCGTTCTTGTGCCGCACTGCAAAGGTGTGGAACGGGCTTCCGGGTAATATCTTTCCCCACCCTCACAATCCACGGATCTTCAAATCGCGTGTTAATTAATAGCCATTCCCCAGCGACATTAGTCCACCTCCAAGCCGGTCTGGCACCTCCTCGGGTGTGAAATTGGCTATGAGGCTACGACCTCGGGCACAGCCACCCAGTTCGGAAGCAATAAAAAATAGCGCGAGAGGGGTTTGAAGTTTGCGTGTTTCCCATTTTTCAAAACATGCCAACTTGAAGGGCTGATTTGGGCCAGAAGGGATGGAATGGCAAAGTAAAAATGTTTTACGTATTTGAAGTCGTCGGATGGATCTTTCATCCAACATATTTATAATTGTTCTACGTAATCTGGTTGCTGAGTACTAAGCGTCGCAATGTACAAAAAAAAGTCTTAATTTTTTTTAGTCGCACCCCCTTACCCTAGCCCAAAGATGTTTCATCAAATTCACGTCAAAACTTGGACCAAGTGCGAGCCGGATTCGCGCACCGAGGTTTCCGTGCCACCACATAATAAGGTCACTATAACCTCACCAAGTTTGACGCTTTTACGTAACACAGTTTTTACGATAGAGTAAAATAAAAAAAAAATACTTAACATACCGGCCAAGAGGTTTTCGCACCTCAAATAAAAATTTTAAAAATGGACATTTCTTGTACGGAGACCCCCGCCACAATATAATTAATACATTACAAATACGGTTCCAATGATACCGAAGTATGGCAGACAAACAGACAGACATACAGACAGACAGACAGACGTCGTAGGCTTAGTAATGGCTTCCGATCGGTATACGGAAACCTAAAAACACCAAGTTATACTCGGTGGGAAATAAATTACCCATATGTTTTTTTACCTCGAAATTTAACACCATTCGATCGTCTCACTGCCGATACCGGCTTCTGTCGATTCGACCTCGAAGTAAAGAAGAAACCGCAAAAATAGCTAGAAATCGTGAATCGCAACGAGCTGTGGGGGTGATGTACGAATTGCCAATTAAAGTCTGATCCTAATTTATTATATCGAACCAAATGTACCTACGTCTGCGTTAGGAGGTATTTAAGTATGTACTATGGGGTAAAATACGAGGAAGAATAAAATTTACTTATAAAAACGCACAGACATACAGTCAAACAGATGCTCACGCTCTTAGGATTAGCATTCCGTAATTTGAAAATTCCTGACAAAAAGTCGAACATTTTAAAAAAGTTGGGAAGTTTGAGTCACAAAATGTCCATCTCTACTTCGTATCCTGTATGTTTGAGTTAAACTCCGCAACCATTGAATAGATTTTGACGTTGTTTGCACCAATGTAAAGAGTAGCTCTTGAGGCTCACTAGGAGCTATATCATCACGCTAAATAGCAGTAGGGCTGAGCAGTATGAAATTTCATGTCGGCTACACTGAACTGGACGGAAAACACTTTTTACATAGCTGTTTCGACCGACGAAGTATTGCTCAGTGTGGTGGTATCAACCCGTGCGGGATAAACCCTACCACCTAGTAAGGTAAGAAGGGAAGGGACCTACAATTTTACGTGGAATCCGAACCACGGTCAGCCTCCAACGGTCGAGCGGTCACCCATCCAAGTACTAAACGACCGCACCACTGAGCTACCGAGGCCGGCGAGTTAAGTTAAAAATAGAAAGTCCTCTTTTACGTACGGAACCTAATTGAATATGCCACGTGCTGCGGCTTCTAACTCATTAATAATCGCACTTACTCAGAGGTAATATATATCTTTTATACCTCACTTCTTTCCAAAACAGTAAAAGGTCAACGCTTTCATACCTCTTCCGCTGTAAATTTAAGCCGTAACTCCAGGAAAATACATAAAATAAATACAATACTCCCCAAAGAAGTAAATGGGAAGAATAGCCATTGTTGCGTACACAGAGAAAATTGTGGGTGCAAACTTGTGTACATAGGTATACTTATAGGGCCGGTGCTTAAATGGAATATTCCCACTGCACATCTCCCCGTGCATCTAGACATGTAAACGGCGATTAAGAGAATCGGGAAGTCCACTTTTCTCATACACCAGGGGATGTCTCTTTCTAACCCGTAAATCCTGCACTACCATTTTAAAATGTTTGTGTGTTAAAGATATTATCAATATCTATGCCCCTATGTTTTCCTTTTTTCGTTATTTCATTTTAAATTAAATATATTTGATTGTAAAAAAAATGTGAAAATATAGCAATTTTAGGCCTAACTTTAATATTTTTTATATGGAAAACTATAAACAAAATAATTTCAATTAAGACATAGGGACATCCAGTATGCTTTTGATGATAATAAAAAAATACTTCGCCTGAATGATGAATGATGATTCACAAATATTTTGTAGGCAGTTTACTTCTGAGCTCCAGTTGTCCTTTTCACGTGCGTGGGCAGCGGCGCGGCCCACGGTGACAGCAATACGATGAAGGAAATTCGAAATTTGAATGTGTGTTTTATTAGAAATCACAGACAGCAGCAACTTCTCTGTACCTATTTTCTCCGTGTAAACATTTACTACTTTCACGTGTTCGACGAATAACCGCTCTGTGCCTCAGAATTCTTTGAACGCACATCCATTTTCCGCAAGGCTCCTCTCGTCATGCCATAAAGGAGCCGTTTAAACACCCCCTCTCGGCCCTCACCTACCCCTCAGTCATTGTTTAGCCCCGCCTCCGTGCCCAGATACCGGGTCATCATGAAGCTGAATATTATAAACTCTCTCAAATTATATTTTAATGTCGGCTTTCTGCATAAATTGATGCGACGATGCGCCGGCGACGACGAGACGAAGCGTTTAAAATTTAATTTTACGGCAATATCCGTTGATATAGGTACGTTGTGTTTTAATTCTGTGCTTATCAAATCAAATCAAATCGTACCATGTGGGGCCGCGCCGCCGCCACTTAAAAAGAATAGCCCCACTGCATCTCTCCACGTGCATGTCATATAAGGTGGGTTGGGGAGGGACCAGGAGGGGGAGGGAGGTATGAAAATGGAGGGAGGGAGGACGGTGGTAGGGGCGGGAAGGGAGCGGAGGGAGGTAGGGATATGGAGAAGATGGAAGGGATTTAGGGTAGGGGAGGTGTGTAAGATTGGTGAGTGGGAGGTGCGAGGAAGGGAGGGGGAAGCGGCGGGGTTGAAAAAGGGCTGAAATAGGGAGGGATAGAAGTGGCGGAGGGAGGGGGGACAAGGGAGGGGTGGATTGGAGGAGGGAGGTAAGCAAGGGAGGAGGAAGAGAGTAAGGAAAAGGGAGGAGGGGGAAAGAGTGGGAGGTAGGAAGGAGGTGGGAGGGGAAGATGAAAGGAGCGCATATGTGTTATTAATTATTGACGATATAACAACAAATAATAAAAATAAGAAAAAGTAAACAATTCACAGGGGTTCCCATAGAAGAAGCTAAAGTGTATGCGCGCCATCTACCGAAGAGAGTATGAAGCATTTTAACTAGAGTATGAATCATGAATTTTAACTAATCTGAAGCATTTCTTAAAACATCCCATAGATGGCGTGAGTGGCGCTGACCATGACATGGCGATACGGAACCCTCGGTGCGCGAGTTCGACTCGCACTTGGCCAGTTTGTTTTTATATTAATAAATGCTTAGATGAATTTACGCCCTTATAGAACGAAGACGGGCTTGCTTCTGGCCGACCCTTAATAGCTGTCATGGCGTATGGACCCGCATCATATTTTCACTACTCATCCTCTAAGATTATACCTTGACGACCCTTAAAAGGCTCCAAAGCCTCGCTTACATCAGTAGAGTAACCTGTATGATAGTGTTGGTAGGTCGGATATTAAATATGTTTTTTTATGCTATCCGGTATGGATGGCTGAGTCGGAGGGGCCAAAGCGCATGCTCCGACCAGCCAAAATCAACTCGGAGAAGGTAGGTGCCATACCGGTGACTTCCCTGAATTGCTGGCTATACTGGGAATAGAGGAATATTATGGAATTACATCCAGTACGGTAGTACAAACCCAGTCGGCTACAATTTGAGCCTACCACCTAGTAAGGGGCAAGGGAAGGGACCTACTGTAGGTCCCTTCCCTTGCCGTAACTGTAACAGTTTTACACCGGTTCCGAACGGTGAAGCAGCAGCTGTAGGTACGTAATTTTTTTCGTCAGAAAAAACTCACTGTTACGCGCCCACCGTATTCGAACCTCGGACTTCGCGCATGAGAAGCCTATGTTTACTGGTACGTCTGTGTGTGGGCACCTAAAAAATACAGTCGAATTGAGAACCTCCTCCTTTTTTTGAAGTCGGTTAAAAATAAGACCGTCTGCTACCGGAGCCCCGCGTCTCCATCTATATGCTGTGCCCGCGTTGCCTCCACTAATGTAAACTATGCTTTAAGGGAATAAAAGTACCGTGAAGGATATGATGACACCAACACAAATGGTCGTATCAAATTGTCTATTCTCTGTCTCACATTACTTTGACGGACCGTCGTCGTCGTCGTCGTCGTCGTCCCGTCTTACATATGGCGTCAAACTCTTAAGTCTCCAAGTGTAAAAGTATAAAGTACAAGCTGTGCCCACGACTCCGCCCGCTCTCATATTTCACTTCACTGCTAACCTCATAAGCTATTTAGCGTGATAGTAAGCTGATGGGAGTTGATGGGAAGAATCAAGCATTCCGTAGAATTTTGTTTTATTAAAATCGGTTCAGTAGTTCTCGAGTTATAAGCGGACAGACAGACATACACCCATACACTCAGACACTCAGACAGAAAGCAGACGTTGGATTTTATTATAGGTAAGGATATAGGTAAGGAAGGAAAAGGAAGGATAAGGATATTTTCATTTTATTATCGTTATCATTTTAGTACCGTGTGGGGCCGATGCTTAAATAGAATTGGCCTACTGCATCTCTTCCCGTGCACTAAGGGATAAGGACGAGATGCCGTGCTAAAGGGCGACAGGCTAGCCACCTGTCACCACGGCGCGGTCCTTCCACCGAGCCATGCAGCAAGTGGGTCTTCGTGCCTTACTTGCTGCTTGATAGTTAACTTGCCCGTATGCTTTGCTAGACGTGACGGTCGGTGTTGTGCTGTACCAGAGTCCTTGCAGTACAACATCGGTTTACCCCGATTGTCGGGATATAGCGTGTGGTATGTATCGTTATCATACCGCTATAAAATATTATAACGGGTGACGCAAAAGTAATGGCACAATAGGAATTGTCTGTATTTTTAGGGTTCCGTATCCGGTACGGGACCCTATTACTAAGCGTACGCCGTATGTCTGTCTGTCTGTCCCCATACAAGAAACTAAAAAGTGTGTGCGCGCCATTTACCGAAAACAGTATGAAGCAGCGCTGGCCATGATACAGCGATACGGAACCCTCGGTGCGCGAGTTCGACTCGCATTGGGCCGGTTTTTATTTATTTAACATGTTTAGCTGTATGATTAAGAGCACAGAACCTAAAATAAAAAAAAAATTAGAATCATAATTCATAACAGTTAGCTCTTTCAAATGATACCTTACGATATTTTAACCTTTTGCCGATGGAGCGGCCGATATCGGCCGCTTTATACATTATTGTAAACTTTTTTTATTGGTATTAAACAGACACCCCTTATTAATCTAAAATAAATTTGTATGTAGTTATTGACAGTATAATACTCGTATGTGCGCGTCATCAGGATCTATCATTATGCCAATTTTTAAGTTTCTGCATTACTTAGTTTTCGAGAAAAAGCTCTGTGACCGACGGACGGACACCGGAGTGAAATTATAAGAGTTCCGTTTCTATCTTGTAAGGTACGGAACCCTAATAATAAACAAAAAACAAGAAATACGAACTAGCATCTCAGTTGAGCTATGTATTGTACGCTTAAGTACGTCGTCTTAGTCACTAGCTTGTTTCCTCAGACAAGGATCTGCATAGGACAAAGGGGCCCGGAAAATTGTTTTCAGAAGTTACATGGATATTATACTGTTTGTGAACAATTATGTATTCTGGGAAATTCGAGAATCGTATTAGGCGTGCGTTCGCCAAATAGACATAGGTACATAATATATATTATATTATATATTTTCTTCTCTACTACGTTGTAGTTGTTGTGTATTGTCATTGTTTATTCTATATTTTATATTGTTTATTGTTTATTGTTTATTGTTTATTGTCTATTGTTTATCGTTTGATTTATTGAGCATCTTATTCTATTCCCAATTTATTCTATCCTTCTTACCTTACTAGGTGGTAGGGGTTAACCCGTCCTGGTTGGTACCATCGCACTGAATTAAAGGTCGGTCGAAACGGCTACGTAAATAGTTCGTGTTTTCTGTCCAGTTCAGCGAAGCCGGCACGACCGAAGGGATGCACTGACATGGCACCTGATTCACCAAGTTATTATGGGGCGACATCACAGATGTAGGTGAGCCGAGTCAGTTTCCAATACATACTTCACGTACGATTTGTAGGGTCACTCAGTCTGTTCTACAGGTACTATCATGGACGCTGCTCGGAGGAACTTGCTTCCCAGAATTTATTCCATGCCATCCAACCTACGAGTATCTTCGCAGCATTCGCCGCCGAGAACCTGAGCACCCTTTTGTTGTTGACATTGGGTTCTTGACGATGGATTCTCCATCGGTTTTCAAAATTGTTTCTTTGTCGCACCACCGCCGCCGCCAGGGTGTGGAGCTGCCTTCCGGCGAGCGTGTTTGCCGAATGTCGAACCCGTCGTATCAACGGGCCAGAAAGCCTAGCAACAGTCCGTAAATCTGCCGGCAAGGCGCCTCACTTGAGTGTGGTTTCGCGAGGAGAGGTGTTTTTGGCTCTGTCGACTGTACCATTGGTCCCTCGACACAGTCACCCATGTTGGTTTACATAAAAAACCAAATAATAATTGGTTTTTATCGTGTAACACATTGGTGCCTACCCACGCGCGGGTTTCGATTTGCCGGCCCACCGAATAAGATGCCCGCGCGGCGGCGACTGTGAAACCTAAAATAAATTTAATAATTTATACGAGAGAATTTCCGATAATGGATTAAAAACGAAATAATCTTTTTTTTTTCAAGCGCGGGTACCTCGTACACAATAAAGCGTGATTTATCTTCGAACATTTTGTCGCTTTGCCGTACAAAAAGCAAAATGATATTTATTTTTCGAAACAGTAATTGAAAGGGGCCGCCATAAATGTATACTTGGGAAATAATATTAATTTGAATCCAGCCACGCCCCTCCCGATTGGACTAGAGGTTAAACACGTGACTATTGTATTTTGTACGGTGTGGGGCCGGTACTTTAAAAGAATAGCCCCACTGCATCTCTCCCCGTGTATGTCGTAAAAGGCGACTATGAATCCCTTCTTATATTACTAGGTGGTAGGGTTTACCCGCCCGGGTTGGTACCACCGCACTGAATGAAAGGTCGGTCGAAACGGCTATGTAAATAGTTTGTGTTTTCCGTCCAGTTCAGTGTAGCCGGCACGACCGAAGGGAAGTACTGACGTGACACCAAGTTCACCCGGTGTTATGGGCTGACATCACGGATGTTGTAGGTGATGTAGCCAACCGTGTCAGTTTCAATAAAAAATAAAAAAAAAAACTATTTTTCTCCATACAAAATCGTCTTTCGGAGCTTATATTTTCCCGGCCCCTAAACTTTGACCGATTTTTATAATTCTTATTTCTTGTAATAAGGACAGACGCATCTGTCATATTTTTGTTTAGATCAAATACACGAGGCCAGAGTTCAAAATTGTTTTTTTCTTATGAAAAATATTGCAATTTTAATTTCTTGATGTCACTAAGTTCATTAAGCTTTATTGAATCATTACTCATTTCATTACACACCACACGCCGTTTCCCGACAATCGGGGTAAGCAGAGTAATCGGAGTTGTGCTAGAAGTATTCTGGTAAATTACAGCAGCCTTCCTTGCTGCTTGATAGTGGTCTTATCCTAATACTTCCCTAATATTAATCGTGGTGGTCGGGGTTGTGCTGTAATTTACAAGAGTATTTGCAGCAGAACACCGATTACGCTGCTTACTCCTGTTTATTGTCAAGATACAGCGTGCGCTATGTATTATACTCGTATTTATTTTGATTTTATTTTATTTTACATTCCGACATTCAGGTGTTTTGCTAACTATTAAGTAATCTGTGGTTTTGCTACTACATACATCAAACATCGAAACGTAATCTGGAACAAATCTCTATAAGGGACAAGTCCTCCTTTATCCCTCATGTAAATAACATTTTTTTTTATTATGGAAACAGGCACGGTTGGCTACATCACCTACAACATCCGTGATGTCAGCCCATAACGTCCCTTCGTTTCATGAACTGGACGGAAAACACGAACTATTTACATAGCCGTTTCGACCGACGTTTCGCTCAGTGCGGTGTTACCGACCAGGCCGGGATAAGCCCTACCACCTAGTAAGGTAAGAAGGGAAAGGACCTACAGTTTAACGTAGAATCCGAACCACGGTCAGCCTCCAACGGTCGAGCGGTCACCCATCCAAAAACTGACCGCGATCAGCGTTGCTTAACAACAGTCAACTGACCGCACCACTGAGTTACCGAGGCTGACGAATTTCCTTATCTCTTAGTCGACTTTTACGACATGCGATGGGGAGAGATGCAGTGGGGCTATTCTTTTTAAGTACCGACTCCACACGGTACAAATCCTATCCTGCTTTTTTATTTCAAATGTTTTTTGAAGCATGAAAGTATTTTATCTGTCTATCTAACTCAGATCTAGTCAGTCGAAACGGTTAGGACTGAGTGTTTCCATACATTTCAGTGTAGCCGACACGATCAAAGGGAAGCAGTGGCACGGCACCTAGCTACTACAGCGGGGCATAACGGATGGAACAGGTGGGGCGGCCGTCTAGTCTAGGTAGTCTTCTTCCATAAAAACATCAATTTTAGAACTGGTACTCCGCGCTTTATATCCAGAATTTTCCATCTCTGAATAAAATTAAACGCCTATTTTGACTCGCTTATTTGCCGATAACAGATAGAAATAATTACCTAGAAGTGTTATAAACCTTGTGACTTACTTACAACAAACAGCTGTTCTGCGTTTGAACATAGTACGGTCATTGACCCCGTACAATGCATGTTACCTACTGTTACACACAGGTTAATGTTTAGGTAGCAAACATGTTTTGTTAAATTTCTCGAAAAGTAATACTATAAACATATAATAATTTTTTTGCGTAACGTGTTTATTTGAGTGTCTATGTAACCCTCCCGAAGTTAATGACATGACTAACGAAACACCTTATAATGTAACAAATTTCAAATGTTTTCGTCTAGTAGATTCAGAGAAAATTACAAATTTAAAAAACCCCCAGCCCTTAAAAAATCAAAAATAATTTCCGTTCACTTACTTGAAGGAGTCGGTGGACCGCTAAGTGAATTCCCGCGCTGCTGGTCTGAGTTTTACAAGCCTTTATTATATTTTATTTACTTAGCTGGCCTACCCAAATAAAAAAAATGGCTGGAATTGTTTTTTAAATTTGTAATTTTCTCTGAACCGGCATGAATCATTTTCACTTTATAAGAGAATTATTTTGTTATAACTTAATTACTGTCAGCGCGCACGTTCGTGGCTTCTGACAGGAATGCGAGAATGGAATGTGTAGTGTTGTGAATCAAGCTCTGAAAGTATTGACCTTTTTTTTATTTATGACATTAAATTATTTATCTAATAAGGTTTTATTTCGTGGTTGACCAGCACGAAATAAAATTTATTGAATTTTACGATGTATCCTTGTTCTAGAAAAAAATTTATTTGATGAAGTTTATACCACGAAAAGGTTTTATGACCTCCCAAAGACCTCACGAAGACAAAGCAGGTAATAAATTAGGGGTATGATTAAAGGGTTAAATGTGTGTCAATAAATAAATAGGTAATATAATATTTGTACCGTGTGGGGTCGGTACTTAAAAAGAATAGCCCCACTGCATTTCTCCCCGTCGCATGTCGTAAAAGTCGACTAAGGGATCGTCAGCCTCGGCAGCTTAATGGTGCGGTCAGTTATTGGATAGATGACCGCCCGACTGTTGGAGGCTGACCGTGGTTCGGATTCTACGTTAAACTGTAGGTCCCTTCCCTTCTTACCTTACTAGGTGGTAGGGTTTATCCCGGCCGGGTTGGTACCACCGCACTGAGCGAAACGTCGGTCGAAACGGCTATGTAAATAGTTCGTGTTTTCCGTCCAGTTCAGTGTAGCCGGCGCGAAATGAAGGGAAGCACTGACATGGCACCTCGTTCACCCGGTGTTATGGGCTGACATCACGGATGTTGTAGGTGATGTAGCCAACCGTGTCAAGTTTCCATAAAAAAAAAAAAATAAAATAAAATAATCAAATACAGTCTGTCTTTATCCTTGTCGATCCTCCGCTCGCCAACGCCACACCTGTCGAACACCTGGTCGGCAGCTATTGTTTTTAAACACGTTTCTATTCGCCTTCATTCATTCAAGGGATAATAGTTTAAAGATCTATCGGTTATTGTTGCTCGATTAACAGTCGTCGCGACACTAAATGTGTGAACGCGCGGGGGTGGGGAGACGCGAGCGGAGGGTATACACACCCCACCCGCACTCACCCGTGCCTCAGCCCGCAGAGGCCACGAACGTGCGCGCTGAGAGTAATTGATTATTTAATTACAAACATAGCTAACAACCTTCCCGATTAAACCGGCTTTCCAATAAAAAGAACCGCATCCAAATCGGCCCATCCGTTTGGGAGCTACGATGTCACAGACAGACACACCCCTACACACATTCACACACACGTTAAACTTAAATAACACCCTTCTTTCTTCGTCGGGCGTTAAAAATAGGGTGTAACAGACGGACACAGACAGACACGAGAGTGATCCTATAAGGGTTCCGTTTTTTTCCTCTTTTGAGGTAGGTACGGAATCCAAAAAAAAAAGGCCTGTTAAGTCGAAACGTTGTTCACACATAGTGGATTCCGTAGCAATTTCCTCCTTCCGCGCATACTTAGCGAGTGGGCGCGAGTCGATGATCTTCGAATCGGCTGACCTGACCTTGATCCTGAGGCGTCTAACTTATACCAGCCCTCGTTTTGTGTCGGGTGTTAAAAATATATAACAGCCGCTTCTCTGTATGTCTTCCCATGGTTATTTGCTAACGTCCGATTTACCAGACTCTCGATCCGAGCAACATAGCGGGTTGTCATGTCCTCGCGGCGAATATTCTCGAAAATTGAGCGAGCGCTGTCCGCTCTATATTCATTTTACATTTTTTATTTTTTACTAGTCGGTTTTTTTTCGATAAAATATAAAAGGTGGTACTTGTTAGGTTTCCGAATCCGGTACGGGACCCTATTACTAAGCCTACGCCGTCTGTCTGTCCGTCCGTCCGTCTGTCTGTCCGAGGGCTGTATCTCTCGAACCGTAATAGGTAGCCCGTTGAAATTTTTACAGAATATGTGTTATTATGGCCGATATAACAAGAAATAATAAAAATAAGAAAAAGTAAAAAATTCACGGGGTTCCCATAGAAGAAACCAAAAAGTGTATGCGCGCGCGATATCTACCGAATAGAGTGTGAAGCATTTGAACTAATCATGATATTTAACTAATATGAAGCATTTCATAACACGCCATAGATGGCGTGAGTGGCGCTAGCCATGACATGGCGATACGGAACCCTCGGTGCGCGAGTTCAACTCGCACTTGGCCGCTTTTTTTCCACGTGGCGATCCGTTGACTCTACTTGGTGTCTACGCGATTGGAAACCTTACGTATGCATAATCGATTTACTTTCGATTTTGATTATATAGTGTGAATTATATCTTAGTACCGTGTGTGGCCTGCTACTTGAAAAAAATAGTTCCACTGCATCTCTCTCCATGCATTTCGTAAAAGGCGACTAAGGGATTAGGACAGACAGATAGACGGACCAACAGACAGACGGACGGACAGACAGATAGTAATAGGGTCCCGTATGGATACGGAACTTAAAAACGTAAAAAAACGCTTTTCTTGTATGAGGAGCCAGGAGCTCCATTTATTTTTTTAAATATTTTTTTAAGATACCCTCCTTAATAACGTATTATTTGTGAAAATGTCAAACGGCCACCAATTAGTACAACAAAATATACAGCCCAAAGATACTACAGACGGACCGACAGACGACGTAGGCTGAGTAATGGGGTCCTGTGCGGAACCCTAAAAACAATCATAAACACGTTGAACAACAAGAGCAACAAAACATTATGAAAGATTTTTTTTTTATGGAAACTGACACGGTTGTCTACATCACCTACAACCTCCTTGATGTCAGCCCATAACACCGGGTGAACTTGGTGCCACGTCAGTGCTTCCCTTCGGCCGTGCCGGCTACACTGAACTGGATGGAAAACACAAACTATTTACATAGCCGTTTCGACCGACCTTTCATTCAGTGCGGTGGTACCAAACCGGGCGGGTTAAACCCTACCACCTAGTAATATAAGAAGGGAGTTATATCCCTTAGTCGCCTTTTACGACATACACGGGGAGAGATGCAGTGGGGATATTCTTTTAAAGTACCGGCCCCACACGGTACATTATATCATACATACTGGTAACGCGGCGGTAGGTCGCTGGAATTTTGCCCTTTTTAGGGTTCCGTATTTTTCTAATTATCAAACAAATTTTACCTATATAGGCTAGCGTTGCAAATTACAGTCGCGGTGAACACCACATCAGGGAAGGAAAGGAACTTGTGCAGGACTCACCCCCTGATGGATATCCTCGGCGTGGCGAAGAAGCGGGTGGCCACCACGCGAAGAGGTTCGTCTCCAGCAGCAGCCTTGCGAGATGGACGACACTCGCGGCGATGAATCGTGTGCGAGCAGGGTTAGTATGGACAACGTAGGGTCCAGCGGCGGCGATTGAAGAATAATTATATATTTTAGTAATTGCGGGTAAAAACTAGCGGTCCGATACCAATTTCGCGCGTGTGCAGACTCCAAGCGAATCGAGAGCTCACTGACTGCGTTCAGCTGCTCGGCCGCAGCGCGGCGTGACAGCGCGGAGCAGGCAGCGCGGTGCTCATCTCTTCAGGCGGTGAGGTAGGCATATTGGAGAGACAAGGAAGGGACTAGGTGAAATGTCACCACGACTGATTTGCAACGCATCGGCCCAACCATGCCCCCCAGCTTGACAGGACCAAGTCCTTTCAAAAATATAATAAAGAAAAAAAAAAAAAAAACCGAAAAATGTATTGCCCAGAAAATACCTACCAAAGATTGTGCGAGCGTATGTTAAGTAATGCGAATAATATAAACCATTTTATGGTGTAGCGGATAGGAAACCATTTTATCGGTGTAGCGAATAAACAATAATGCGAATTAACAAGAAAGAAATATAAAAATAAAAGTTAGTGGACTGTATAATTTGCGAAAAGTTATGACAAGACAGTGTGAAAATATTCACCACTGTGTGCTACGCGCCTATATTTTCCGGACTCAGTCCGGCCATTCAGGAACTCACGAACGCCGTGACTTCCGGTGAGCAAATACAGTATTAGGTATTTGCAGCGGTGATAATAGTAGCTGAGTTGATAGGGGAGGAGCCTATCGTTCAGTAAATTAACCTTACTCAAGCTACCCTCGGCTATCAAGATTCCATTTTCGTTGAAGACATTTGACTTTGGAAAGGCGTGTGTTACATCATTATTACTAATAAGTGCGAATTTAAATTCGTCAGAATAGAGAAAATTCTGCAGAGCCATTAGAAGAACGACCTTGCCATAGTGTAAGTACAATATTTCAAAACTGGACAAATTAATAAGGATAAAAATGTGAATTACCATTCTAACAAGCTTCGAGCAAGAGAAGACTCGTGAAGCGAGCGAGAACAGCTGCGGAGGCGGCGGTTCAAATGTATTGACCGGCCATTGTTCACCAGACCGGTGGGTGGCGATCGCCTCGCCAAGCAACAGCGGCTGCTCGATCCGCTGCGCAGGAGTTAAGCTACTGGACGGGTGATCGGCAGCGTTTTCAAATCGATGTAAGCAATGCAAATTATTTTTATTTGCGGCGATAATTTGGAGCTCTAACAAGAACGGTCGCCAGAGCGAGATGACACCATTAGAAGGGGAATCATCCCAAAGCGATTTAATGATTAAGTTTATTATTATTATTGCAGGTGCGATGCACAAATTCCAAAGATGGATAATCGTGAACAAAGTATTGCGTCGTGCACACTCGCGAGGTTCTACACTGAAGGCGAACGGAACGAAATCTACGCGAGGCAGCAAGTTTAATGAGACGCGGTGTGCGGGAGGTCTACTTGTAGACATCGTCTGCGGCGAGTTACGGGGTAACTTCGCTAACTCGAGCCCCCCAGCATGAACTGACTGACTAGTATCGATAGCTAGGTACGGACTACAGAGCAAGCTGACCGGTACACGCGGCAACTCATTTAATTTAAGCGGTTCTTTCGTGATTCTAGCAGGCAATGATGTCGCGCGATGTGGAATGCTGCGTTGCGAAGTAGGCAAACTTGGTTCACTTGCTTCACTAAAATCAATGAAGTTACAATATGTGCGAATAACATTACATGTCGTCGTCGGGCCTAGGAGCGCAGGCGCTTCTCCTAGTACTAGATAACCTAATGAGGTCTCTATAGCGATCGGTTCTCCAGGCGCGCGAGCGACAGTCTGACTACGTAAGATGCGAGCGAATAAATCTGCACCAAGAATGAGATCGATTTCGGCAGGTTCAAAGTAACCGTAATCACTAAGGGGTAAATCGTGTAGGTATTCGAGTCGCGAAATATCGACTTTTGCTGAAGGCAATTTATCAGTAATGCGGTTTACGACGAAAGGTTGTACTTTAAACCTTATATTATCGTCCAAGCGGGAGCGGATAGTCAAGCAGGTGACTCCTTCAATAGGATTGGCTATATCACCTACTCCAGCAACAAATGTATTGTGCGGCGGGTTTAATTTTAAGTTTAGCCTATCACAACAAGCGGTCGTAATTAAGTCCCTTTGTGACGCGCTGTCGACTAGCGCACGTACGATGTGAATATTGCCAGCGACATCGACTACGTTGCACAATGCGGTGCCCAATAGAACGCTATTATTGCGTGAAATATTATTAATTGGACATGGTCCTACGGAACACATTACGGATGGTCCTACTACTGTCGCGGGGTCGGCAGTGCGAGCAGCGGGGAGAGCGGTGCGGAAGGCGGAGGAGGCGGAGGCGGGCGAAACGAAGACGGGCGAAGCGGGGGCGGAGGTAGCGGCGGAGACGAGCGGAGCGGGCGCGGCGGGCCTGAAGGCGGGGAAGCATGGCGCGCGCGCATCGCCTGAAGCTGAAGCGAGCGGTGCGGGTGAGAGGATGAAAGCGGGGGCGGGGGCGGCGGTCGCGGCATCAGCGATGCCGGGCGGTCGATACCTACTGTAATTATTCGAATACGAGGGCGGTGAATCGTTACTAGATTCGAAATGCAATAATGTATGATGCGAGTGTGAGCACACTCGACATCTCACCTCCGACCTGCATTTGCGCAGTGCGTGCCTACTACTTAGGCAATTCACACATAATTTATTGGATTTTACGAAGTTATAGCGATCGCGGGCAGACATTGCACTGAACGTGGAGCAATGATATAGCTGTGAATGATCAATTCCTCCACAGGACATACATCTATCGTCCGGTATGCTTACAAAAGTCTTGAAAGTATTGCCACTCGTATTTCGGGGCGATGGAGGTCTGACCGCGGGCTGCGCCGCGGGGCGGTAATTATTATTACTATTACCACTGGTAGTGCTCGGTTCATTCGCGCGGTGCGGAGGCGGGGAAGTCGGGGAAGGTAGGCAAGGCGGCAGATTTGCGGATGTACCCGCATACGCTCGTTGTAAAATGCGGGATTGCTCGCGAACAAAGTCAACGAATTTTAATGACGTAGGCATCGCGTTCTCGCCTCGGAGTGACATTTCAAATAGTTTGACAGTTTCAACACCCAGTTTTTTACTACCAATGTGAATGAAAATGAACTCTTCCAAGCTATCCAGTTTCAATTGTCTCAAGGCGGACACAATGGATGAGAATTGATCTACGAAGTTTTCCAAACTATTGGCTGTGGCCTCACCTACACTCGGTAAATTCAGTAGCTGATCTAGATAATTAGCGGCCAGTACGCGTTTGTCGTTATATTTTCTCACCAATGCGTCCCACAACACTGGATAATTGTCGGCAGTAGGCATAAAGCCTCGACACATGTTCTGAGCTTGACCTGTCAATCTACCAACCAAATATTGGATTTTTTCACCATTAGTCAGATCCGCGTTTTCGTGAATGACCGTTCTGAAAGTTTCGAAAAATATAGGCCAATTATGTATGTCTCCATCGAACGAACACAACTCTAACCGTGGTAATTTTGGCGCCTGTCGGAATGACAGTTTGCCATCCACCTTATTCGTTTGCGCGGTTTGTCGCGACGACATTATTTGGTCGTATTTAAATTGTATTTCGGCGTACAATTCCTCGAAAGCGTTCATGGACTTGTAGCAGGGTTCAGCAGCGTCCGGGTTTGACGCAAGCAGTTCATTGTATTCGTCCAATGTCGACATAAATTCTTGGCGCATAGTGTTAGTGGTGGCTGCGTTTGCAACAAATATATCCACATTTTGTGGGTTTAAATTTACTATTTTGTCAAATATGACTTGTAGGCGCTCGAAGTAGCACTTCATTTTATTTTCAATGCGCTTTAACCTACGCTCGTACAATCTGTTTTCTCGTTCCATTTCGAGTCGATCTGCACCGGTGGCCATTTTAATACGCGGGATTTACTACCTACTTATTTTTATTGCGGAATATTTTAATTTATAATGTTTAAATTGAATATAATACACGAAATATAATATTACTCCAACGCTAACCAATAGGGATCGCGGGTCGAAGGGCCAACTTATGGTAACGCGGCGGTAGGTCGCTGGAATTTTGCCCTTTTTAGGGTTCCGTATTTTTCTAATTATCAAACAAATTTTACCTATATAGGCTAGCGTTGCAAATTACAGTCGCGGTGAACACCACACCAGGGAAGGAAAGGAACTTGTGCAGGACTCACCCCCTGATGGATATCCTCGGCGTGGCGAAGAAGCGGGTGGCCACCACGCGAAGAGGTTCGTCTCCAGCAGCAGCCTTGCGAGATGGACGACACTCGCGGCGATGAATCGTGTGCGAGCAGGGTTAGTATGGACAACGTAGGGTCCAGCGGCGGCGATTGAAGAATAATTATATATTTTAGTAATTGCGGGTAAAAACTAGCGGTCCGATACCAATTTCGCGCGTGTGCAGACTCCAAGCGAATCGAGAGCTCACTGACTGCGTTCAGCTGCTCGGCCGCAGCGCGGCGTGACAGCGCGGAGCAGGCAGCGCGGTGCTCATCTCTTCAGGCGGTGAGGTAGGCATATTGGAGAGACAAGGAAGGGACTAGGTGAAATGTCACCACGACTGATTTGCAACGCATCGGCCCAACCACATACATACATACATATCGCACACGCTGAATCCCGACAATCGGGGTAAGCAGAGTAATCGGTGTAATGCTGCAAGAACTCTGGTAAATTACAGCACAACACCGACCACCACGTTTCGCTAAGTACTCGGACAAGATTCAATCGAACAAGCAGCAAGTAGGCACGAAGACCCACCTGCTGCATGACTCGTTGGAAGTACCATGCCAAGGTGAGAGGTGGCGAGCCTCTCGCCCTTTAGCACGGCATCTCGTCCTTATCCCTTAGTCGCCTTTTACGACATGCATGGGGAGAGATGCAGTGGGGATATTCTTTTTAAGTACCGGCCCCACACGGTTTATACACACACACAGATTATATCACAAATAGGCAAATTACAAATTACAAACAGGTAGTTAAAATTCCAGTTATAAATTTAATTTTTTTTTAAGATATGGAGACTAGATAAGATTGGTAAGAAAGATAATATGATAGATAAGATAGATGAGAAAGATAATATAGATATGATAGATGAGATAGATAAGATGGATAACATATGATTTATAATAGATATGATAAATAATATAGATAAGATAGATGAGAAAGATAAGATAGATATGATAGATATATTTCTCATCATATTATGACTTATAAGATAGATAAGATGGATAAGATAGTTATGATAGATATGATATATAATATAGATGAGAAAGATAAGATAGATATGATAAATAAGATAGATAACATGAATATAGATCGCGTGGACTACTACGCAGTACTACAGTGTTTTCTGTTTCATTTCTATTCGACAAAGGAACGCCGACTTTTGTTCGCTGAGCACGCCGAGGAAGTCATCCAATCCGCTCTCGGCAGACAATGATGGAGGAGGTCGCAGTAAAACAACCGAAGAAGCTGTTCGATCGCTCATCGTCACAGCTGCTTCGCGACAACGCCCGACCGCACACTTCAAGGCAGACGGTATTTAAGCTGCAGGAGCTGAAGCTGGAGACTCTCCGTCATCCAGCACACTCGCCGGACCTTGCTCCAGCTGATTACCTTTTTTTTTTCAAATAAAATAGTGATAAATGCCTTCACAGAATTTGTCGTCTCCAGCCCGCAGAACTTTAACGGCAAACAAAGGCATCAATCAACTACAAGTAAATGGTAAAGCTGCGTATATAATCATGTTTTTTTTTTATTGAAAGCACAACATATGGCTCCGGGCATAAGGTGTCTAACGACATTCAGTCGGATGCGGCGATTGTGAATGCCATGCCGACCTGACCCGTGCGTGCCCATTCACCCCCCTCTTGAAGGACCAGAGACTGTACTTGGGGGGGGGGGGGGGGGGGGGGAGGGGGATATATAATCAGGGAGAGCGTTCCAGAGTTTACCAGTTCTGTAGATTAAAAAAAGGTTTTGTTTTCTTTGCAAAACGGCAATTTCAAGACCGTGGTTCGAATTTAACCAAAGAAAACTGTAGGCTCCTTCCCGTCTTACCTTACTAGGTGCTAGGGTTCAACCCGCCCGGGTTGGTACCAGCACGCTGAATCAGTCGAAACGGCTATGTATTTACAGCATTAAATTAATAAACAGAATTAAGAAATGTATAAAGTCCATAATATGATGTAATTATATAAACATTTTGTTCGAAATATTTACATTATCAGCGGTTCTCAAACTTTTTTGGTGACGGAACCCTTTTGGAAAGCGAAATATTTGACGGAGCCCTAAGATAAACAAAAATAAGTTTTTGCATTCTGTATTAATAATCATATTATAATGTAACAGTTACTTGCATAATATTATAATAAAAGAAAAACAATAATGAAATATCTAACGGATCTAGCTGAATAGAGCCAGAGAGGAGAGGTGTATTTTTTATTTTCTCCTATTCTCGCGGAGCCCCCACAGAGGCTCCGTGGAGCCCTAGGGCTCCGCGGAGCACACTTTGAGTATGGCTGCATTATATTATGTGTAAAATTAACAGGAATTCTTATTTTCAAACCTATTTTAACCTGCGAAGCGAAAAAATCGTCTTTTGTTTAATTCACAAAACAAATTAGGTTTGAGCAATTTGGGCTCTCAAAATAGCCCCGAGCCGCATTGCTTCAAAAGCCCAAAGTGATTAAGGCGCGCACTCTATCAAAATCTCGCCAACAGGAATGACGAGATGATAACGTTTCTAAATAAGATAAAATCTCCTCCTATTACGAGAAATTCAAAATATTCGAAGCGTAATTTTCGACTGTTTGTGATTTAAAAAATTGCGCACATACGCGAAAATAATGTATTTATATATGTGTAAAAATATGTTTATTCTGAACGATTCTACTTAAAATAGTAGTTTTGGTTTATTACACATTTAAATTTTAGAATAGATTTATTTTTAGCTTTAAGATATTTATGTCTTATGACTTTCAAATTTCTAACATTCTTTATTTTTTTATATTTTTTAGTCCTTATAATAATTTGTTAATATGTTGATGCATGATATGTTAGTTGAAACTTTTTTTTATTGGTAAGTATCAAATTGGCTCCCCATATTAGTGTAACAATTTTTTTTATTGGTAATTATCAAATTGGCTCCCCATATTAGTGTAACCTTTTTTTTTTTATTGGTAAGTATCAAATTGGCTCCCCATATTAGTGTAACAATTTTTTTTATTGGTAATTATCAAATTGGCTCCCCATATTAGTGTAACCTTTTTTTTTTTATTGGTAAGTATCAAATTGGCTCCCCATATTAGTGTAACAATTTTTTTTATTGGTAATTATCAAATTGGCTCCCCATATTAGTGTAACCTTTTTTTTTTATTGGTAAGTATCAAATTGGCTCCCCATATTAGTGTAAAAATTTTTTTTATTGGTAAGGATCAAATTGGCTCCCCATATTAGTGTAACCTTTTTTTTTTATTGGTAAGTATCAAATTGGCTCCACATATTAGTGTAACAATTTTTTTTTTATTGGTAAGTATCAAATTGGCTCCCCATATTAGTGTAACAATTTTTTTTATTGGTAAGGATCAAATTGGCTCCCCATATTAGTGTAACCTTTTTTTTTTATTGGTAAGTATCAAATTGGCTCCCCATATTAGTGTAACAATTTTTTTTATTGGTAAGGATCAAATTGGCTCCACATAATATATCGCTAGTCAAAGACTAGAAAAAAAATTGTTTATTATTATTAGTGTAACAATTTATGTCTTTATGAGTAATCGTCTATTTCACGGGGAGTGTTCGGAGGAGCTGTTTAATGCGATTCTGTCGTCCCGATTCCACCTCCGCACTACGCGTACTGGGCAGGGGATGCACCCCTATACAATCGACCTACCGAGGATGCGCACCAACCGGTTCTGTAGGTCTTTCATTCACAGAACCGGGAAAATGTGGAACGCACTCCCTGCTCATATATTTCCTCCCAAGTACAGCCTGGGGTTATTCAAAAGGGGCGTGAAAAGGCTCCTGTCAGGCCGGCATGGCATTCGCAAACCCCGTGCATCACAGAATGTCCATGGGCATCGTAAGTCACCTCCTCGTAAGTGAAATGGTGCCACATGTCGCGCTTTCTATAGAAAAAAAAATTAATTTTTTTTTTTCTAGTTTTTAACGAGCGATATATTATTTGTGCGTCATCAAGATTTATTACAAAATTTCAATTTTCTACTTTACTTAGTTTTCGAGAAAAAACACTCCCTGGGTAGCCTAAAATAGACAGAGGCTAAATAACTTTCAAGAAAATATAACATTAACGAGAAAACTTAATAGAGTAACAAGACAGTAAATAAATTATCCAGTAAAGAAACTTGTTAAACTAATTCAGTGGTGTCCAACTGGGTTCGCTTTTTTTTTCTGTCAAGCCCAGCGGGCACCTTCAAGTAGGGACAGTATCTGTGCCACAGAGCATCAAATACCTACCGCGCGCGCCCCCTACTAGAGACGCCCTAAGCGATAATATTTGAAACCCAAAAACTACACGCAGTGCTGCTAGCGCTTCGTATGTGTGTGTGTGTGCTAGTATCGACACTACACACAAAGAGGAGCAAGTTAGGCACACGCACAAAACAAATGTACACGCACAACACACATATGTAAGTCATAGGCCACGCCCACAGGCTTCAACGCCGTTGTAGGGAAATCGCGCTCAGGGCGCCTCTAGGAGGGGCGCACGCATTTGATGCTCTGTGATCTGTGCATTACGTTTACCTATACATTTTAGTGGGATAACTAGCTATTTTGATTTCAGAAAAATTTAAAAAAATCTGCTATATAATCCATTTGACGTACCGTGTGGGGCCGGTACTTTGAAAGAATAGCCCCACTGCATCTCTCCCCGTGTATGTCGTAAAAGATGACTAAGGGATATGATTCCCTCCTTATATTACTAGGTGGTAGGGTTTAACCCGTCCGGGTTGGTACCACCGCACTGAATGAAAGGTCGGTCGAAACGGCTATGTAGATAGTCTGTGTTCTCCGTCCAGTTCGGTGTAGCCGGCACGACCGAAGGGAAGCACTGACGTGGCACCGAGTTCACCCGGTGTTATGGGCTGACATCACGGATGTTGTAGGTGAGGTAGCCAACCGTGCCAGTTTCCATAAAAAAAAATTACAGCATGACAGCATTAGGCAATCATGTTTTTGAGTCAACGTATTTCTAAATATATTTTTTATAAAAAAAAATGCGTTATTATTGCAATGCTTATTTTTATTGGAACGTCTGTGTTCGGGCGCCTTGAAATTAGACCACGTGCCTTATTTTGGAAACCGTTGAACTAATTAATATTATAGTATCAGTTGTTCAGTGTGGCCATCCAGCGAGGCAACGCCCCTATAGCGTCCTCGGTACAGTGCCCACATCGTCCCACCTGGAGGAGGGTAATTAAGTTTTGTATAGGTTATAGGTTTATATTTTATTTTGTAATTAGCTTTAAAGATGAACCGACTAATAAAGTTAAAATTTTATATTAATACTAGCTGAGCCCGCGGCTCCGCTCGCGTGAAATTCGTATTCCATAGAAGAATGTAAGTAACTAAGGGCGAGGCCGAAGGCCGAGCTGCGTTCAGGTAATCGATAAACCTTCTTAAAGAAAGTAACTAACTAAGGGGGAGGCCGAAGGCCGAGCTGCTTTCAGGTAAACGATAAACCTTTCACAAATAAAGGAAGTAAGTAAGGGAGAGGTCGAAGGCCGAGCTCCGTTCAGGAAGACGATAAACCTTCTGGAAGAAAGGAAGTAACTAAGTGCGAGGCCGAAGGCCGAGCTGCGTTCAGTTAAACCAAAAACCCTCTTCCGCCTTCGGGCCTCGCCCTTAAAGACTTCCTTTCTTCGATAGAATATAATATCGTTTACTCAATCTATTTATTTCATAAAAATAAAAAAGTAATATTAATAACTAAAGAATTAAACCTACCTAAAAAACATTAAAATAACTATCAAAACGGGCATTTTCAAATGATAGGGTAGATGATAGGATAGAGCACTTGCGGCGTTACCCCGCTGGATGGCAAGGCTTACCCTTTGAATGAAGTACATAAGCCCTTGATGGCGGGACACCAGTTGCGTCAACCAGCAGAGGCTCAAGCCTCTTTTGGCTTCACTGCTCCACGGACCGAAGGTTTCAACCGCAAACGCAACAAATTTGAAATCTTGAATTATATTTCTATATTTGCTGCGTTTGAGGCTCTCTGCCCCAGCCTCGGCCGCGCCAGCCGCTCTTAGCTTCTTCCTGAACGCAGCTCGGCCTTCGGCCTCGCCCTTAGTTACTTGCTTTCTTCGAAATGATTTTTCAATTATCAGAACGTAGCTCGGCCTTTGGCCTCGCCTTAATTACTTACTTTCTTCAAGATGGTTTAGCTTCTTCCTGAACGCAGCTCGGCCTTCGGCCTCGCCCATAGTTACTTGCTTTCTTCGAGATGGTTTTTCAATTATGCGAACGTAGCTCGGCCTTCGGCCTCGCCTTAGTTACTTACTTTCTTCAAGATGGTTTAGCTTCTTCCTGAACGCAGCTCGGCCTGCGGCCTCGCCCATAGTTCCTTACTTTCTTCGAGAAGGTTTATGGTCTTCCAGAATAGAGCTCGGCCTTCGGCCTCGCCCTTAGTTACTTACTTTCTTCAAGAATGTTTTTCTTCTTCCTGAACTCAGCTCCGCCTTCCGCCTCGCCCTTAGTTACTTTCATCGACAAAGAATATCGTTTACGTGAACGCAGATCCGCCTTCGGGCCCGCCTTTAGTTACTTACTTTCTTTTTTTGAAATACGAATTTCACGCGAGCGAAGCCGCGGGCAACAGATATATAAATTTATTGCACCAATGACAGCGACATAACTTCGACTTTCAATTATTTTTTTTTATTTATCAAACAATTTGTCACCGGCCAGCTCACGTCGAGATGACAGTTCTCCGTTGTCAACATGACATTTAAAATTGTTTTTTACCTTTACTTTGGATTACGTGATTTTTATTATATTTTTTTTATTATTATGTTCATCCGGGATATACACTGTCACTATTAAAAGTTTCGTCAAATTCCGTTCAGTGGTTTTTGCGAGATGCGCGTACAAATAGACATTTTTGCATTTACGATTTTATGATATGTATAGAAAGAATAGATATGTATAGACTATTGTGTTCAAGTTATAAAAAAGAAGAACTGTCATTTTCGTTGTATCTACTTATTTTTAAATTTCGAATGAATATTTTATTCAAATTGTATTTGCTGCCAGTTCTCAAGATATAATTATGTACTTTTGACTACATTATTTTAAACGCGCAATAATGTTTATAATTGTTAATTTTTTTTTATTTTTGTTATTTTTTTTTACGTATTATGTTAACCCGGCATATAAACTGCCACTATACAAAGTTTCGTCTAATTCCGTTCAGTGGTTTTTGCGTGATGCGCGTACAGACAAACAAACAAACAAAAATTTTAAAAACTGTTCTAACATGTTCAGTATCTCATTTTAAGCCACCCTGGTTAGTTTTTTTCCGAATACATTCAATGTACAGACTTTCTTATCTCTACGATTTTATTATATGTATAGATATTTGTTTAATGAAATAATATTGCAAATAAGTAATAATAAAATAACAAAGTTTGTCTGGAAGAAATGCACTTATAGCGATAAGTCCGTCTTTGCGCGCTATTGATCTTTTGTTTCTCTGTATTTTCTTCTTTTTGTTCTTCTCTGTGTTCTTATGGTATAATTTTGCTTGTTAATGTTTTGGTGTGATATTCGATTATATAAATAAAATCTCGCTCGACCGCCGATCGTGACCTTAAGCACACCTGGGAGTGATCAGAATTTGACTAGGTGGCCATTCCACCGTTGAGGCTGCCCGTGGTTCGGTATTCCGCGTAAAACCGTAGGTCTCTTCGCTTCACGTGATGGCCGGCTTGATACCACCGCAATGAAGGAAAGGTCGATCGAAGCGGCTATGTAAATAGTTCGTGTTTTCCGTTCGGTTCAGTTTAACCGGCACGACCGAAGGGAAGGACTGACATAGCACCTACTTCGTCAAGTTATTATGGACTGACATCGCGGAGGGCAATGTAGCCAAACTGTTTCCATTAAATAAAAAATACTCTTAAATAATAAACGTGCACTGTGTTGGGTCTATACTTAAAAGAATAGCCCCACAGCATCTCTCTCTGTGCATGTCGTAAAAGACGGCTAAGGGATAAGGACAAGATGCCGTGTTTAAGAGCGACAGACCAGCCACTTCCCACCCTTGGCACTGTTCTTCCAGCGAGTCATATAGCAGGTGGGTGTTCGTGCTTTACTTGCTGCTTGATAGTTATTTTGTCCCAATACTTTGCTAAATGTGGTGGTCGGTGTTGTGCTGTAATTTACAAGAGCACTTTCAGCGCAACATCGACTACTCTGCTCATCCCGATTGTCAGGGTACAGCGTCTGGTATATATGTATGTATTTATAATAAATGTGATTTTACTAAAATGAAAAGACCAAAATGTCACAAAAATAGGTATATTTTTTTTATAAACCTGTTTTTAGTTTCAGCTGTACACGAACGAATTAAAATACTCACCTTGGCCAAGACGTCAAAAACTTAACAGTTCCACTATAGTCACACCCGAAATTAATTTTCATACATAAAATTTTATTCATCAACACACCTATATAATTAATAATTGTATTTATATAGTTTCACTTATTTTGCAACCACTTAAGATAATTAATTTTACCACATTTCAAAATTGTATTTTTTCCTCTTAACAAGAATACAATTTTAATGTTTTTTTACAAGCACAAATGCAGCGAAAACCGCGAACTGAGAACGTAAAGGCTTTGATACGCCGCGGGAACATGCGCCGCCTAGAATATTCCGCCCAAGACTGATGCTTGGGCGGGCAGCCACTGAAATGCGCACCTAAATCTACTTTACGCGAAGAAATACGTAGTATTTCATGCTATTTTTCAAGCAAATGTCAGTCTTAAACTATAGACAATAGGTATTAAAATTGTTTGAAAGCGTTTACGACTTAATTGAGCAGGGATTTCGTAATCAACTGAATTAAATAACACGCCAATGTCGTTGGAATATAATCTTTATTTTGTTTCTCGTTAGGTAGTAATTAGAATGCGATGTTTGAGAAGTTAAGACGATTTAAATTGTATTCAGCCAGGTGTGGATTTGGGAGAGGCCGAAACACATGCAGCGGTTCGAGCGGCTTTATCAAGCGGTGTTTTAGACAGTTGTCTAACAGCTGTGGAAAAGGCGAGAATCTAAACCAGGGATTATCGGCTCTGTCGTAATAAAATACCGAAATTGCTAAATTAAATGTTAAACCGGGATTTTGTTCGCACCTTTTTTTTTCTATTGCGTATTTATTTCAGTTTCCATTTATGTACCGTGTGGAGCCGGTACTCAAAAAGAACAGCCCCACTGCATCTCTTCCCGTGCATGTCGTAAAAGGTGACTAGGGGATAAGGACAAGACGCCGCCGTGCTAAAGGACTTATGGCACGGTCCTTCCACCGAGTCATGCAGCTGGTGGGTCCTCGTGCCTTACTTATGCTGCTTGAGAATTTTATTATCTTGTTTTTTTTTTTTTTATGGAAACTGACACGGTTGTTTACATCACCTACAACATCCGCGATGTCAGCCCATAACACCGGGTGAACTTGGTGCCACGTCAGTACTTCCCTTCGGTCTTGCCGGCTACACTGAACTGGACGGAAAACACAAACTATTTACATAGCCGTTTCGACCGACCTTTCATTCAGTGCGGTGGTACCAACCCGGGCGGGTTAAATCCTACCACCTAGTAATATAGGAAGGGAGTCATATCCCTTAGTCGCCTTTTACGACATACACGGGAAGAGATGCAGTGGGGCTATTCTTTTAAAGTACCGGCCCCACAAGTACAATACCGTGTGGGGTGTGTTATCCGAATACTTTGCTAAAGGTGGTGGTCGGTGTTGTGCTGTTATTTACAAGAGTACTTGCAGCACAACACTGATTACTCTGCTCACCCAGCATTCTAACCTCAGCACGTATACGTTTTTCCTATTTGCATTACCTCATAGGTACCTAGCTGTGCCCGAGGCTTCACTCGCGGTAAAGTCGGTAGTTTTCTTAGTTTTCGAAAAAATCACACGAAAGATAACCGAATTGGCTATTTAAATAGTTCGGGTTTTCCGTCCAATCCAGAAGCCCTGACATGGCACCTAGTTCACCAAGATGTTATGAGCTGACATCACGGATGTAGTAGGTGATGTGATGTAGCCAACCGTGTCAGTTTCCTTAAAAAATATATATACTTTCTTACTGACTACGTTCACTTTCGAACCCACTGCCATGTTAGTTTTAAGAACAATTTGTTGTTAATACATACATACATACATATCACACACGCTGAATCCCGACAATCGGGGTAAGCAGTGTAATCGGTGTTGTGCTGCAGGAACTCTGGTAAATTACAGCACAACACCGACCACCACGTTTCGCAAAGTATTCGAACAAGATTCAATCGATCAAGCATAGAGTAGGCACGAAGACCCACCTGCTGCATGACTCGGTGGAAGTACCGTGCCAAGGTGAGAGGTGGCGAGCCTGTCGCCCTTTAGCACGGCATCTTGTCCTTATCCCTTAGTCGCCTTTTACGACAAGCATGGGGAGAGATGCAGTGGGGATAATCTTTTCAAGTACCGGCACCACACAGTACACACAGTTGTTAATGTACAGGGTGTATCAGGTTAGGTTTGAGAAACTTCAGGAATAGAAAGTACTCATTATTAGAAGAAAAAAATCCTTATCACTCAAATCGAAATTCCGTTGTTTTTTTTTTCTCATACAAAAGTTGGAAATTGAAATAAAAACTCGATGGATAGTGAGACTGGAGAGTGCAGTCTAATTCAGTCCTCTTTTTCTTTTGAGGTCATTGAACTTTCAGTGTTTGGAATTTACCTACACGCACTTCAATTGTACTAGTTATGTATGCAACCTACCCATTTTTATTCATGAGATAGAATTTATTTTTTATTTAATAAAGGCGGACGTGAACCATCCACCAAATCTTGAAGAATAGATTTTCACCAAAAAGTACTGTAAAATGATCGAATCTGGGAAAAAGTTTCAGAGCTTTTCGTCTTAAAATATGGGCCCCTTTCGAACCCTGAAGTTTCGAAAACCTGTCCTGATACACCCTGTTTAAGTTAGTATATTATATTATACGAGTAACATTGCAATTAGCATAGTTTCTTATTATTATTGAGTTATAACATTGTACGGCAGTCTGTAATTTTGAACAAATCACCAAACAGAACTGTTTGCAATGAAACGGCCTTTATTCTCTTGCCTGGTCAATATTAGGTTCTCGTTAAATCGACACAAATTGTGTGCAAATCCTTCCATGCAAGATAGCTCTTGTGTTTGTTCTACCAGGGAAATACACAACTCGAATATCGTTGACGAATATGGCTGGCTTAAACATTCTTTCAATTATTTCGTATACGTATTCAGCATTCTATGGGGCTTACGATTTAGAGTTGGATAAAAAAAAAGTTTTGGTAAATATGATAAGTTAATATTACAAACACAAAACCACAAAATTCTGTTAACCGAAAACTAACAAACATGTAAAATGTATCATTATCTAAACTACTATATTGAGATTCATATCCGAGTCATTGATCAAATAGAATTATGTATGTTTCCGTTAAACTTGTGGAGTCAAACATCTATCTATATTAACATGTTACACGCCTATCATGCAAATTGTGTGCATTGGCATATTAAGTATTGTAAGCGGAGGCGGTGTACGGCAAACTTATAATAATTTCTTGAAACATTCTTATAATTTCTTGTTGTTCTTTAATTCTCTTTTCGCTGTATCAATTGAAGTTTGTAACTAATAGATTTTATGTTCTTTTGTGAATTTTCATTATTGAAAGTTGTAATAAATCGATATCAGGTCCTTGTAAATTTCCTTTAAAAACTCAAATCCTCTCTTAGGAGCTAAAAGTATATTATATGCAATGTATGACAATGCAATGTACATAATTATGTTTTCAGTCAGTCATCGATTCTAGACTAAATCAAACTTTATAGTTTTGAAAGCATCAAATTCAAATATTCGAATTTTGGATTTACCAAACCTTATACTGCTTTGAAAGCATCAAATTCGAATATACGAATTTAAAATCTACAGATGGGCCTTGTGCTGAATTATATTGCTCGCAGTTCGCAGCCAAGGCACGTCAGCAGAACGAACACAGCTTGCACGCTGTTAAATTATATTCAAATGATAATTTTTAGGGTTGCGCATGGCACCCTATTAAGAAGCCTACGCTGTCTGTCCGTCCGACTGTTCCACCTTTAAGGGCTGTATATTTGAACCGTAATAGGTAGCCGGTTGAAATTTTTACGAAACATGTGTTATTATGGCACATTACCTAACAAATAATAAAATAAACAAACAGTAAAAAATTCATATACATTAACATACAAGGAACGTTTATTGTTTTGCTCTATCGTAAAAACGGTAATATATACTTACAAGCAATGATATTATAAGTTAAAAGGAAGTAGATAGGTTATCTGAGCTCCCAAGTGGCACATTAAATACAAGACCACAGTCCTGTCTGAAGTTGGTCGCCCACCAACTACGCACGCGTTCGGACCGCTAACCACGAGCCGCTAACACATCGAAAATGCCGTCGTGTGTAATGACAATGAGATTCTGCACTAATTCTAATAATTGAAATAAGACCATTCGAATCGGCGCATCACTTATAGTTCTTCCTCTAAACTTTTCAAGGACGTGCCATGTGTTAGCACTGAATGTCCTATAGATAACCTATCTTTCCTAAAATATCATTGCTTACAAGCGTCAAACTTGCTTTCTTCACACAACGTGTACCGCTGGAGATACAGAGAGGCAATTATTGTGCAAGTGTCCTAGGTACCGCAGGGGAGTTGGCAGAACTGGAGGAGATTCACCTCCTTGCATAGCGCTCCCACCGCACCGCCGACGCTCAACCGGTGCAACCCTACTTTTTCTTCATTTGTTTAATTTTAATAGTAGTATTTAATTTATAGCTTTTTTATTACAATTATTTTTTACGATAGTTTAGTTTTAATATAAATTCTTCTTTTATTGTCTAATATCAAATAATGTAATTACATTCAAATTAGGACAAACGTTGTTGTCTTATGTGAGAAATTGGTGTGATTATAGTGCAAACTCTAAATTAATAACTACTGTAAAAAACCGGCCAAGTGCGAGTCGAACTCGTGCACCGAGGGTTCCGTATCGCCACTCACGCCATCTAGATGGCGTGTTATGAAATGGATACACTTTTTGGTTTCTTCTATGGGAACCCCTGTACATTTTTTACTTTTTCTTATTTTTATTATTTGTTGTTATTTCGGACATAATAATTAATAAATAACACATATTCTGTGAAAATTTCAACGGGCTACCCATTGCGGTTCAAGAGATACAGCCCTCGGACAGACAGACGGACAGACGGACATACAGACAGACAGACAGACAGACAGACAGACGGCGTAGGCTTAGTAATAGGGTCCCGTACCAGACACGGAACCCTAAAAACCGACCAATTACGCCGTGGTACGGAGACTTCGGTGCGCGAGTCCGACTCGCACTTGGCCGGTATTTTTTTTTGTTTTTGCTTTTCGCGGACGTCTCTTGCCAGTTCTACATCTATGCTTCCAGTCTAGGTATAGTCAGCGCGTGCGTTCGTGGCCTCCGACAGGAAAGCGAGAATGAAATGTATTGTGTTGTGAATCAATCTCTGAAAGTAACGACATTTACGAAACCTCTTTTTTATTTATGACATTAAATTATTTATCTAATAAGGTTTTATTGCGTGGTTGAAGTACGAAGGCAAAACAGGGATAATCGTTTAAAGATCTATCGGCCTCCGCCCGCAGAGGCCACGAACGTGCGCGCCAACAGTAGATACATTGTGGTTAGCGGTTTATTAGACAGTAGACATCCCTGAGGGCTGGATCGACTTCAACTGACAGTCTCTTGTCCAATCACGGCGTCGGACAGACAGACGGACAGACAGATTCTCGACTGGAGTTTTTAGCGATATTGAAGGGGGCGCTTGTGAGGCTAGCTTTACGATTTAAAAATTGTTCTATCTGTTTTTTTGTGTAAACCACAGAGCATGAAATGCGCGCGCCCGCCCCTACTAGAGGCGCCGTGAGCGCGATTTCTCTACAAAGCTGTTGAAGCCTGTGGGCGTGGCCTATGACTTACATAATGTGTGTTGTGCGTGTGCCTAACTTGCTCCTCTTTGTGTGTAGTGTCGATACTAGCTCACACACACACATATATGTGTGTGTGTGTACGCTGTACAACCGTACGCTGAGCTGCTGGCGCTTCGTATACGAAGCGCTAGCAGCTCAGCGTACGGTTATTGGGTTTCAAATATCATCGCTTAGGGCACCTCTAGTAGGGGGCGCGGGCGGTAGGTATTTGATGCTCTGTGGTGTAAACCAACATGAGTGGCTTTGTCGAGGGACCAATGGTACAGTCGACAGAGCCAACAACACCTCTCCTCGCGAAACCACGCTCAGTGAGGCGCCGTGCCAGCAGATTTGTGCGGACTGTTGCTAGGCTACCTAGCCTAGCCTGGTTTGATTGAAGACACCCAGGTTAAAGATTCAGACACAGTTCCACACCCTAGCGGTGCGACAAAGAAACGATTTGGTCATGTTCTGATGACAGGATTCACGAGAAAATCATCAAACTCTTTGCATAAGCATGTGCATGACAAAAATGGTGAATAATTCTATACAACGCCAACCGATTTTGATGATTCTTTTTTTGTTGGAAACGGGGTACCTACTTCAGGGTTTGAAGTCAGTTATTAAGGCCCTGTCAACCCTATTCACCCGTACTCCTCTTTCAAGCTTTCGCTGGTTGGAATAGGATGCAACTAATGCAAATAAATGCAAGCGAAAATTTGCTTTTTTATTTTTTTATTTCCGAAACTACGAATCGAAACAAAAGAGTAAAAAGCTACGAATTTAGATATATATTCAACAAATAAAATATATTTTTTCCAAAGCCTTGATTGGTCACATTGCCTTAAATACGTTACGTTTTAAATACGTTATAATAACTAAATTCAGAGGCATGTTCATGATTTTTTTCTATCGAGCGAAGTTAATCAAATTGTGCTTTGAAAAATCTATCGATCTGCGCTGATAGATGAAGTATTACATATATTAAAACTGATTCTGTCGGGTAAGTAATATAGGCGGTACACTTCTTGAAATTCGAGTCACACGCAGCCTCACATCACCATAAGAGCGCGGTACGACAGCATCAAAATATCAAAATACGATTGCAAAATGCACTGATTGAATAGCGAAGCGTTCGCTTGTTTTATAGTATTTGTTCAAAGTTTGTTAAACCAATTTACATTACACGAATATCCAAATCTGTCAAAAGAAGTAAAATTTTATCATACATCATCTAATTAGTATAAACTCAAAATAATGTTTTAGAAAGCTGTAATTTCGAAACAAAGAGAGCATTTCGGAGTATTTAGGACCATTTAGTAGGACGTTTGTAATTTTTTTTCCAAAATTTGACATAAATAAAAATTAAAATCTGTCACCAACTTTTAAATATTTATTTATTTATTTATTTTAGACAGGCAGCCTAGGCTGATACGTCTAAATCCAGTTAAACTTTGTTGTTTTTGTCATTATCTTGAATATGGTCAACTTTTAGACAGGATTTTTTAATATACAGGGTGTCCCAGAAGCCGACGATAATCCTTTAACAGGAGATAGGGCTGCTAATTACCTCTCAGAATATCTAATTTTAGGTTTAGTAAAAATGGCTTAGTTTTTGAGATATTGTCATTTTTGTAAAAATCCAAAATTTTCTCCCTCAGCTCATTTTTTTAAATGCCACAAGTACAAATGTAAGATTTTCTTAAATCTAGTTTTTGTCAAATATTCCTGAAAAGTAAGGCTTTCACAGGGTATAATTTATTTTTTCATGTTTAATCCTGTTTCGCTGAAAAACGACTTAAGAGCCACATGTTAAAAAATTTTCAGCCTCATCCCTTGAGTTTGGCCCTTCGCGGTGAAAAAAAAAAATTACTACACTAAAGTGGCATTATGCAACAAAAATACGCCCATCTAATGTAGTTTTTAAAATGGCACATCACTTACCGATATGCCCAATAATTTATGAGATATTATTATTTTACTGCAAAAAGACCTCGGAATTTGATAACTGTTCTACCAACTACGAATTGGAATAAAATAAACACTTGAAGTAACTGCTCTTTATTAACCTGTTATAGTAGATGTTCAAATTGTTTACAACCTGCAAAAATGCTAGCTCGACATCTTCTCACAAATGCCCGGTTGATACGTCGAGCAAGTTACTCGATGCAAGTGCAGATACGTGCACCTATGCTATGTAGTTTGTGTTTTCCGTCCAGTTGAGTGTAGCCGGCACAACCGAAGGGAAGCACTGACGTGGCACCAAGTTCACCCGGTGTTATGGGCTGACATCACGGATGTTGTAGGTGATGTAGCCAACCATGTAAGTTTACATAAAAAAACCTGAGCTACTGCCGTAATTCTTTCTTTGAGCTCTATCAAGTTTTCCACCGGTTTCCCGTAAACTTTTTCTTTTAAATAGCCCCAATAATAAAAATCTAACGGATTTAAATCCGGTGATCTAGACGTCCGGTCTATCTATGGGGATGCAAGTGGCTGGGAGGCCACAAGACGTCCGTTGAATTGTAGAGACATTAAACGGGCGAATTATCTTGAGTTTCTGCAACAGGAGCTTCAGAGCCTTTTAGAAGATGTACCATTGGCCATACGGAGGTGGTTGCAAAATGATGGCTGCCCAGCCCATTACGCTAGAGAAGTGCGTAATTTTTTAGACCAAGCATATCCCCACAGATGGATCGGACGTCTAGGTCACCGGATTTAAATCCGTTAGATTTTTATTATTGGGGCTATTTAAAAGAAAAAGTTTACGGGAAACCGGTGGAAAACTTGATAGAGCTTAAAGAAAGAATTACGTCAGTAACTCAGGTTTTTTTTATGTAAACTTACATGGTTGGCTACATCACCTACAACATTCGTGATGTCAGCCCATACCACCGGGTGAACTTGGTGCCACGTCAGTGCTTCCCTTCGGTTGTGCCGACTATAGTCAACTGAACGGAAAACACGAACTATTTACATAGCATAGGTGCACGTATCTGCACTTGCATCGAGTACTTGCTCGACGTATCAACCGGGCATTTGTGAGAAGATGTCGAGCTAGCATTTTTGCAGGTTGTAAACAATTTGAACATCTACTTTAACAGGTTAATAAAGAGCAATTACTTCAAGTGTTTATTTTATTCCAATTCGTAGTTGGTAGAACAGTTATCAAATTCCGAGGTCTTTTTGCAGTAAAATAATAATATCTCATAAATTATTGGGCATATCGGTAAGTGATGTACCATTTTAAAAACTACATTAGATGGGCGTATTTTTGTTGCATAATGCCACTTTAGTGTAGTAATTTTTTTTTTCACCGCGAAGGGCCAAACTCAAGGCATGAGGCTGAAATTTTTTTAACATGTGGCTCTTAAGTCGTTTTTCAGCGAAACAGGATTAAACACGAAAAAATAAATTATACCGTGTGAAAGCCTTACTTTTCAGGAATATTTGACAAAAACTAGATTTAAGAAAATCTTACATTTGTACTTGTGGCATTTAAAAAAATTAGCTGAGGGAGAAAATTTTGGATTTTTACAAAAATGACAATATCTCAAAAACTAAGCCATTTTTACTAAACGTAAAACTAGATATTCTGAGAGGTAATTAGCAGCCCTATCTCATGTTAAAGGATTATCGTCGGTTTCTGGGACACCCTGTATATATTTTTGAAATTCGTTGAACAAAAAACCGAAACGAAAATGTGGCAAATTTTGCAAATTGTGTCTCACGCTGTAGTACCGCAGTCTTAACTAGTCGGTTATTAACTAAAACGAGATACCTATTTAAGTGTCAAAATGTGTTATTTGTGCGAATGTACCATGTGGTGCCGATACTTAGAAAGGACAGCCCCATTTAATTTTTACATTTTCAATAAACACATTTATAATTTTTTTAGGATTCCGTACCTGAAAGAGGAAATAAACGGAACCCTCATGCCTTATAGGATAACTCTTGTATCTGTCCGTCTGTCACAGCTTATTTCATTCGAATCTACTGGACAAAAAAAAAATTATTTGGCACTTTTTTTATGATGGAGGTTAATTTCCAACCGATTTCAAAAGGAGGAGGTTCTCAATTCGACTGTATGTTTTTTTATGTTTGTTACGCGATTACACGGTTAATTGTGGGCCGATTTTGAAAATTTTTTGTCTGGTAAGTGAACCAAGTAAGGTCTGGTAAGTGGTTTGGTACTTCAGAGGTGGTCCCATATAAATTTTATCGAAATTGATTCAGCGGTTTTTGAAAAATCAACAAAAAACTATGGTTTGTGGTTACCTTAAACTTTTGATGTGAACTTTTTCAGCAATAAAAACATAAGCAACATGGCGAATAATTCTGTACCACTTCAAGCGATTTCGATTATTTTTTTTTTATGTAATATTACTAAGAAAAAAATTAGGAATAAAGGGCCTCTCTTATTATTAGTCAGTACTCGTTCCTTCCACAATGCACTATCAAGCTGCACTACCCTACCGGTAGTGCTGTTTGGAATTGTTTGTCATATCTGCACTACTGCACTACCAGCTGCGAAACTGGTAGTGTCGTTTGGAATTATTTCTTCCCTTTTGCACTACTGAGTAGTAGTGCACAATGGAATTTTAAAGAGCCTTACGTTTTCATTCCCAACTTCACTACCAAACCTTACCTACCTACCATAGCTTAAAAAATTCGGAAACCCCCACTTTTATGGATGTATGTAACATCCGTCATATTGATTTCATTCGTATAAAAAGCTTATGTCACCCGGACCATAATAACGATACAATTGACACTTCATTACTTACAGGAATGCTTTTTACTCGAAGACTGGAACCGTTAATTTCAGCTACAATGGCCGAAGGGCTCCAGCGATGTTAAATCCGGCAAACACCTGCCATTTTCGTGTCCGTAGCGAAAACAAAAAAATATCGCGATATCACGTTTTCTTCGTCGGGAGAAAAGTTGGTCGGGAAGAATGAAATAGGAAGAAGTAGTTTGTGCGGTCCTCACTAATAGGAGTTCGCTAACTGGCTTCCAGTAGTTCCAGTCTACACAGAGCGCCCGGTTACGCCATATCGCCATGGCATTCGTAACCGCCGATATTATGACCACGATGAATTCTGCTACAACCGAATGCCCACGGGCGTCGCGCGTCGCGCGTCGTTAGACACGTCATGGGTGCCTCGGCGCCACAAGTCGCTTTTAAATAAAAAAAAAAATCTTCAATACACACTATATTATTTCCTATTTCTTCATTAGATAAATAAATGCAAAGCGAAAAATTAAGAGAAAAAATATGTGAATGAATGAAACGGCTATGTAAATAGTTTGTGTTTTTCGTCCAGTTCAGTGTAGCCGGCACGACCGAAGGGAAGCACTGACATGACACCTAGTTCACCCGGTGCTATAGGCTGACATCACGGATGTTGTAGGTGACGTAGCCAACCGTATCAGTTTCCATAAAAAAAAATTAAAAATACGTCCCGCCCAGGAATTTTCTCTTCATTTTCGGCTTTGCACTTATCTAAAGAAAAAAATAAAATGCAGGAACATGCTTAGTACTAAAATATAAACATATAATACATTAATTCCTTTTATTTCAAAGCCATCAAGTGTTGTATTTTTTTTTTTCAAATCAATTTTTAAGTTCTTTAGGTCAATGGCGTTTGAAAAAAAAAAAACAAAGTTTGACGCCATTTTGAACTTTAAAAAAATTTTATACGTATCTAATACGTATATTTTTATAAACGATGCATACATGCATAGATCTAACAATAACGGTATCTAAGCTGTTTTATACATTCAAAACCAACAAAGAATAATACATGAAATAATGCAGTTTAAATAGGTAGTTCATTAGATTTAGCAATTCTTTGCGATAATTCTTGAATTTTTTCTAGTACTAAAAACACAAAAAACACCAATTATGCTAAATCTACAGTTTAATCTGCGCTAGTGCGAGCGGCCCTTCCGGTATTATTTCATTAGGAAGAAGTCGTTTGACGTGAGCCTGTTGCCAACTTATATCGAGCTGACTCAGGCTCCGCTCGCGTTACTCGCGTGCCCGGAGAACTCCACCGTCGGTGGGGCTTATCAATCCAGAAGCAATTTGTACGTGCGCAATACTTTGCTCTCCGTATGAAGAGCCGGATGACAGCCAGGCAAAGGATGTTCGCAGTAAGGTGTGGCATAGTAAAGGGTTGATTGTATACGTGCATACATAATAGTAAATAGTAAAAAGTTACTATAAACTGACGGACACCAACTGTGATAAATTTCTCTAGTCTTTTCTAGTCATTTACAATTCTATCTATTTTTATTTATTTTTATCTATTTTTATCTATTTTTATTTTTATTTTATATATTCTTGTGATTTTTGACCTAATTCTAATTTATATTTTTTAATGTGACTGAAATAATTTAGTTTTTAAGTGTAGTTTTAATTCTCTGAATTTTTTTGACATTTGTTATTTAGTTCGTACATTCTTTTGACGAGTTATTTTATATTTTTTATTATTATTTTTTTTTTATTTTTATTTTCTTGACATTTTGTTAGTTATAGGTGCCTTATATTAATTAATTAATTCTGTGTTGTGTATAAAATTTTTGACGATGGCCTATTTTTTTTTTGCTTAAAACTTAAATGACGAACCTAAGTGTATCTTGTGTACCTACAGATGATGAAGAAATAAATAAATAAATAAATAATGTACTGTGTGGGGCCGGTAATAGACCCACTGCATCTCTCTCCGTGTATGTCGTAAAATGCGACTAAGGAATATGACTCCTTTCTTATATTACTAGGTGGTAGGGTTTAACGCGTCCGGGTTGATACCACCGCACTGAATGAAAGGTCGGTCGAAATGACTATGTAAATAGTTTTGTGTTTTCCGTCCAGTTCAGTGTAGCCGGCACGACCGAAGGGAAGCACTGACGTGGCACCAAGTTCACCCGGTGTTATGGGCTGACATCACGGATGTTGTAGGTGATTTAGCCAACCGTGTCCGTTTCCAAAAAAAAAAAAAACCTTCTGCTTCACCGTTCGGAACCGGTGTAAAACTGTAGGTCCCTTCCCTTGCCCCTTACTAGGTTATAGGCTCAAACTGTAGCCGACTGGGTTGGTACCACCGTACTGGATTTAAGATGGCCGCATAGCAGCCTCGGTTGTGTTCTCCTCTAGTCCAGTATAGCTAGCAATCCAGGGAAGTCTCCGGTATGGCACCTACCTTCTCGCCACCCATACAGGATTACGAAAAAAAAACATAATAACTTTTAATTTTTACTGTTTACTTTGAATATATATTTTTAGATTTTCGCACTCCATACGGTATCTAAGCCTACGCCCCGCCTGTCTGTCTGTCTGTCTGTCTGTCTGTCCTACTGCTGTATCTTTGGAACCGTGATAGCTAACAGGTTGAAATTTACAGTTATTATGGCGGACAATAAAAAAACATTAGAAAAAGTCAAAAATTATGGTGGTCCACATTCAAGGAACGTGTTTATTTTTTGTGCTGCGGAAACCTCGGTGCGCGAGTCCGAGTCGCACTTGGCCGGTTCTTTTTCTAATCTCCATACATTTATGTGTGTCTATGTGTACTCTTGTGTTGTATTGAAACTGCATTATGTATGTAATTAATTATGGACCTGTAGGTAGGCATTTATGTATTTGATGTATGTATTTATTAATGTGTTAATAAATACATACATCCAATACATTTAGGACTACCCATTAACCTTACCTACGGACCCAGGTATGACTGATAGAAAGTGCTTCTAGGCACCAAGGTCACCTTTTGAAAACTTAGTTGTGTGCAATAAAGTATCTTTTAATTTTTAACCCCCGACGAAAAAACGGAGGGGTGTTATAAGTTTGACGTGTGTGTGTGTGTGTGTGTGTGTGTGTGTGTGTGTCTGTCTGTGGCATCGTAGCTCCCAAACGGGTGGACCGATTTGGATGCGGTTTTTTTTATTAGGAAGCTTGTTTAATCGGGATGGTTCTTAGCTATGTTTGTAATCAAGTAATAAAGTAATTAAGTAATAAAAAAAATAATTCTCTTAAAAAGTGGACCAATTTGCATACGGTTTTTTTTAAAAAGCTTGAAATAAAAGTTAAATTACAAATTTAAAAAACCCCCGACTCTTAAAAAGTCAAAAATAATTTCCGTTTACTTACTTAAAGGAGTCGGGGGACCGCTAAGTAAATTAAATATAAAGACTCAAGAGTTGCGCGGGAATTTACTTAGCGGTCCACCGACTCCTTTTAGTAAGTAAACGGAAATTATTTTTGACTTTTTAAGAGTCGGGGGTTTTTTAAATTTGTAATTTTTATTTTTATTTTTATTTTCATTTTCATTTTCATTTTGAGGCTAGGGTCAGCCTTATTTCCGGCGTCATTCAGTGCCATGCACACAATCACCCCTATCAGCATACCATACCTTATTGAGTTACACAGTTTTTAGAGTTTTGTACATTTTGACACGAAACCCTAAAACTGAAGGACTAGGTGAAAGTTGGCGTACGTCCACAGATTTCAAAGTATTTGCCTCAAGCTACAATTTCCCAAATGAAAAGGGGAGCCCGCCACGCCGCCATCCTCTACTCTGCGAACACCAAGCTGACTTTGGCGGTAAAATAATCCGCTGTGACCTTACTGACTCGAGGGTGGACCTTATAGGACGAGAGATAACCAAGATTAAAAAATATTAAAAGTGTTTTTATGCGATCCGGCTGAGTCAAAACATGCTCCTCCTAGCCAAAATCGCCTCCAAGACAATGGCATACGGGAGACCTGCCTTTTTTGGGTACCGTACCATATGGAAGCCTACACCGGCTGTCTTTTTTACATATATATATATATATATATATAAAGCTGGGCGTACTCAATAAGGTGCAACGGTACTTCACGCCGGACCAAAAGCTGCTTTTGTATAAATCGCAGATCAGGTCCTGCTTGGAGTAAACTCTGGAACGCTCTCCCTGCTCATATATTTCCCCCCAAGTACAGTCTCGGGTCCTTCAAGAGGGGCGTGAATGGGCACCTGTCAGGCCGGCATGGCATTCGCAACCCCCGCACACGACCGAATGTCCATGGGTGTCGTTAGACACCTTATGGGTGGCTCGGCACCATATGTCGCGCTATCAATAAAAAAAAAAAAAAAAATTATATATATATATTTTTATCCGTTTCTCAATTGTATAGTTTCTACATTGTTATTCTTATTCATGTATTCCTGGTTAATATTGTTCAGTATTTGTCTTATTTTTCACCTGCCTTTGTTTTTTTGTGTAAGTATGTATTGAAGTACCTAATAAATGTTATAAAGTAGTCTGTAAGTGTAATATAATCATTGTATGTAAGTGTATTTTTAAGCGTTAACACCTAGCATAAGAGTTACTTACTAATTCTAGGAAAAGGATAGTGTGGTGATAGCGACACCTATCCCACAACTGAATAATAAAGATCGATAATAACCTACATCGCTTCGCGACGAAGAAACAGAAAGATTCACTAGCACACCAACATATGGCAAATAACGGCTAATTAAGAATTCCATACGCCACATAACACATTGCTGAAATATCAAATACGCCTCGCATAATAATACAGATCGCTTGGCAGAACAACCGGGCACTCGCCCATACAACAACATCAGCTGCAGCTACACGTGGAGCCAGAGACGGAGTACTCTTTTCTATTCTGTGCCAGAGGACACGACACCGCTTCACCTTTTACCTCACAGCTCTACAATAGGTTTAAAATCAGCAAGCTGTGCACAATGGGCTCACCTGTAGGCTGCGCCTAGCTAGACTAATGCATTATTTTTTAATTTAGTATGTAATTGTACTAAAAAAGTGAAATAAACGATCATTCTTTTCTATTCTATTCTATCTTTTCCTAATCCATTGCTAAAGGCGATGGTCGGTGTTGTGCTGTAGTTTACAGGAGTGCATGCAGCACAACACCGATTACTCTGCTTACCCCGATTGTCGGGATACAGCGTGTGTTATGTATGTGTGTGCGTATGTACGTACGTACGGTCGTACTGTACGTTCTCTGACAAATTGAAATTTTGTATTAAATATATTCTGGAGTACGGGAAATACGGGGATCGAACGGAACCATAGAGGTATAATGTTTTACTAGAGAGGTATCGCTACGAAGAAAGATACAGATAAACTGCGTCCCATTAGCTGAGGTATGAGGTAAGATAGCGGGGAGGCGGAGCGCAGAGCCGAGCGGTAGACGGGAGCTCGTGTGGGGCGGGATGCAACTGGGTGTGGGGCTAGCGGGCGGCGAGAGTGGCTCACGCGGGGCGGGAAGCGAGCGGGAGAGGGGCTAGCGGCCGGTGAGCGACAACGCCAGCCAAGGCCAACCCAACATGTCGCAACAAGTGCATTGAAATACAACCGGGAATGCGCAATGCGCGCAGGCAGTGGCACGTACGACGAGTTCGGCCGCTCGCGATCGACTAGTTTCGATGTGCCCCAATTCGTAAATTGTGCCTCAACTCGGCGGAGCAATGCCCGTTGCCCGAGTGAGAGCTCTAGTAAAACATTATACCTCGTTGAACGTATTTTAACGTAATAAATAATGTTTCTAGATATATATTTGCCAGATACTAACAACCTTATTACTTCTTACCTAGGGCGCCTTGAAATCAGCCTTAATAAGAAAATATCGACGCCTCCTACAGTGTAATATGAAATATTTGCGTTTTTTCGCTTACAATAATCCTTATATCGCATTCACTTCTCGCGTATAGGAATTTCCCATACGTTATTGGAGATTTTCGTTACAATTCTGTCTTATTGAACTCATTGATACGAAACACAAGAAATGCGCCACTTTCGGGAAATTCTGAAACATATATCGATTCTCATACATAATAATCACTAGAAGACTACACTGAGAATTTTTTTTTTTACTAAACTGTTTATTAAAGTAGTTTTTTAACTCAAATTTGGTACGTATTAAATAAAGTTACCTAAACCGGTTTAGTTGCGGTAGCTAACCACAATTTAGTAAAAACCCTCTTTTGTAACCAACTACCGAAGTATAGCTACTACACGTATTTACAAAATTAATTGTTGCTCTTTAACAAACAGTTGAGTAGGGAGCAACCACAGAGCATAGAACTGCGAGGCGCGCGCAGTTCTATGCTCTGTGGAAGCAACCAAACTGATTTACTGAACTCGGTTTAGTTGTGGTAACTGCTAGTTTTGCCCACAGCAACTAAACTGTTTTGTAACATATTATATTACACCAAATTTTGTTACTAACTGACTAACCGTTTTTTTAGGTTTCGTATCCCGTCCGTACGGGATTCCGTAAGCCTATTACTAAGCCTACACCGTCTGTCCGTCCGTCCGTCCGTCCGTCCGAGGGCTGTATCTCTTGAACCATAATAGGTAGCCCGTTGAAATTTTCACAGAATATGTGTCATTATGGCGGATATAACAACAAATAATAAAAAAAGAAAATGTTAAAATTAAGGGGAGCTCCCATACAATAAACGTGCGAAAAATCTATTAGTCACGCTACTGAATAATAGATGGCGCCACAGGCTTTTATACATTGCATTGTTGAAAGACAAAAGATAGGCGGATAATAGCGGATAGATACGGAAACCTCCGTGCGCGAGTAAAACTCGCACTTAACTTTTTTTTTTTCAGTGTAGACGAGGCAAATCGAAATTAAACATGTAGCTTGTCGGTGAACAAGTGTGCGTGCATTATTTGCGTGCATTCAAATGCATTTATCATCACGAATCAAGGTCACATTAAACTCAACATGAATACGTTAGCCTCGGCAGCCTTTGTCAGCCACGGTAGCTCAGTAGTGCGGTCTGTCGATTGTTATTAAGCAACCCTGGACGCGGTCAGTACTTGGATGGGTGACCGCTCGACCGTTGGAGGCTGATCGTGGTTCGGATTCCACGTTAAACTGTAGGTACCTTCCCTTCTTACCTTACTAGGTTGTTTATCCCGGCCGGGGTGGTAACACCGCACTGAACGAAACGTCGGTAGAAACGGCTATGTAAATAGTTCGTGTTTTCCGTCCAGTTCAGTGTAGACGACATGAAATGAAGGGAAGCACTGACATGGCACCAAGTTCACCCGGTGTTATGGGCTGACATCACGGATGTTGTAGGTGATGAAGCCAACGGTGTCAGTTTCCATAAAAAACAAAAAACAAGAAAAACCCCTGTGGTGTCGGTACTTAAAATAATAGTCCCACTGCATCTCTCCCTCTGCATGTCGTAAAAGGCGACTAAGGGTTAAGGACAAGATGCCGTGATAAAGGGCGATAGGGTAGCCACCTCTCACCTTGGCACGGTCCCTCGACCGAGTCATGCAGCAGCGGGTAGGTCATCATGGCTTACTTACCGCTTGATAGTTATAAACACTATTAGTCTATCATAGATATACCCAATGGTTGGAATTCGCGGTCACTTTGGTCGACGTTTCGGACTGGCGCGTGCAGGCTAGTCCATGTTCAGGGCGAGTCCCTGGCTGAGGTCCAGCCCGCGGTTGAGAGAAGACGAAGGGTACTGTATTCCGTACCTCAAGATGTGTTTAAAACACACTAACCTGACACTGTTTAAAAAAAGTAGTCTACTTGCTGAGACAGTTCGTAATTATTATTTTTTAATGTAATCCTGTATGCGTAGCTGAGTCGGAACGGCCAAACAAAGCACATGCTCCGACCAGCAAATATCACCTCCGAGAAGGTAGGTGCCATACCGGAGACTTCCCTGGATTGCTGCTCATACTGGACTAGAGGAGAACACAACCGAGGCTGCTATGCGGCCATCTTGCATCCAGTACCGTATTGGTATACAGTATAATTTGAGCCACCACCTAGTAAGGGGTGAAGGAAGGGACGTACAGTTTTACACCGGTCCCGAACGAACAACGGTGAAGCAGCAGGTGTAGGTATGTATGCACGTAAATTTTTTCATCGGAAAAAAACTTATTCATACGTACGCCGACCGGATTCGAACCTCGGACCTCTCGCATGAGAAACCGATGCGCAAACCACTCGGCCACTCGCCGCTTCATTCATTGCGCCGGTCATTTAACACCATACCAAATTTCAGGAAGAGGGGTATGCTGAATGAGTCATTCAAGAGTAACAGACAGGTATATTCCCTTTCCACATCCACATCTCGCGCCACTGGGCAGGGATTGCATCCCTACACGCTGGACTTACCGCGGATGCGTACAAATCCCATGGGGGATGGACCCCCAGGGGTCCACAGAAGACTCGGCGGCTGGCGGAAAAAAAATGGGGGTTCACAAGTTGTAAGTTGGGTTTCACGAAAATTTATCTGGTTTCGATAGTAAAGAACACAAGAGATTTGCGGTTATTCCTTACAAAACTGAAGCCAAATATTGATAATTTGCTGTCAATCCATCAAGTACTTTTAATGTTTAATTTTAATTCTACTAAGTCTGTAAGTAATATATTATTTTAATAAATAGAACACAAGAAAATATACTATTTTTCTTTTTCTTTTTACCGCTCCGAATTTAGGTTTGGAACTTAGCCGCGACGCAAATTTCCATCGTTAGATCTAATCTTCACATTTTTGACTAATTTTGGGAATATAGCAGGAGGGGGTTCACAGAAACCAGTAAAATTAGAAAGTGGTCTAAGAGAAAAAAAAGTTTGGGAACCTCTGATCTACACCTTATGGGTGGCCAGACGCAAGGTTTTGCGCTTTCAATAAAAAAAAATATAGACACTATTGGAATTTTATAATATTTTAGTTCTGAAATGAACACTAAGCCTTGGTTTCTTTCTGCGCGGTCCAGTCCAGTTTTAAAATGAAATATACGGCCCGTGTCGTCTTTGACTCGCGGAGCAAAGCTCTATAACGAGGAAAAAGAAAAAGATAAAAAAAACTACTTATTCGTATGTGAATTAAATTTCAAAGTTACAAATGTTTTTTTTTTTGTTCTGCAGTTTTATTATGGCACTTGACATGGTCGGTCATATCGCCGACACCGACCGACGACGCACACGTGATGTCAGCCCAGAAAAACTTGTTTAACTAGATGCCATGTCAAGCTTCCCTTCGGTCGTGCACACTAACTGGAATCGGCAAGGAATCGGGATACATAGACTTATCTATACGCCATGTTCCACGGATGTGCTTTGGCCCCTCCGACTCAACCATCCATACCCGATTACATAAAAAAAATCTGTGAAGTGCGAGTTTCACTCGCGCGCGGAGGTTTCCGTATCTATCCGCTATCAATAATATCCGCCTATCCGCCAGGTGGCATGGTCTTCGAATTTGAATTATCAGATATTTTTTGTTTATGTTATGATATGACAGGTCTCCATGTTTGCCCACTGACAGCTGTTACCATAGTAACGTCAGTTTATTTTGTATCTGTCAAACATCAAACTTCTGAAAAATCTTTTTTTGGAACGACCAAAGATTAAGAAGCGGCTATCTTTTGTCTTTCAACAATGCAATGTATAAATACCTGTGGCGCCATCTATTATTCAATAGTGTTACTAATAGATTTTTCAGACGTTTGTTGTATGGGAGCCCCCCTTAATTTTCAACATTTTCTTATTTTTCTTATTTGTTGTTATATCCGCCATAGTAACACATATTCTGTGAAAATTTCAACGGGCTACCTATTACGGTTCAAGAGATACAGCCCTTGGACAGACGGACGGACGGACGGACGGACGGACCGACGGACGGACGGACGGACGGCGGAGGCTTAGTAATAGGCTTCCGTACATGATACGCGGAAACCTAAAAATTAAAAAAAATTACCTAGGTATGTAAAAATAACAACCATATGAAAAATGGTTTTATTTAAACATTTTACTCAGGGGTATTTAAATAGGACTGGAGGAAAATTGGAGAGGCGTATGTCCAGCAGTGGACGCTTACACGCTGACAGGGGTACTTGACTCTCTGAAAATTCACTAAGGGGTACAGATCAAATTGGTAACCGCTGCTCTAATAAGATATCTCGATGCTATCTCGACTACAAGCAGGCCTCACGCACTCTATGTACTTGCGCGCGCTAACTACCTACCGCCCGACGGGCCGCCGGCGGTCTATTTCAGTGGAAATAGGCTGCCGGCGGTCTATTTCAGTGGAAATAGGCTGCCGGCGGTCTATTTCAGTGGAAATTCGTCAGCCGCGCGAAGTATACATAGACGCTCGCCCACGCAACAGCGCGCAGCTGCAAAGCAACCACACTTTACACCACTTTACACTTGATCGTTAAGGTACATTTTCGCACGCAGCGATTGGCGACGTGAAACAGTAGGCTATTAAAGCCCGAAGGTAGGAACATTTTCTATGGAGTGATTTATCTGTTACGAAGTAACTATTTTAAGCAATCTGTGCTACAAGTTACTTCCATCCAGCCAGACGTGTTGCAGTTGTATCGCAAAAACATCCACGTAGTCGCGCTGCGCTGCGACGACGGCGCTCGGCGCGTCAGTTGCTGAAACTAATCTTTATTTATTTCCACCTATAAAGTATTTACAAGCCTCGGGTTATCCGCATCACCGGGGCCGAAGATGGTGGTAGAACTGGAGCAGCCTTATGCAGTAAGCTAAGCGTCCACATGTTGAAATGAAATGAAATGAAAATATTTATTTCTCCTATAGGTGCATATAAAACGAAAACAAGAAAAACGATAACCCCTATTCAATCGACCTACCACGGATGGGCCGATTCTGTAGGTCTATTATTCACAGAACCGGGAAAATGTGGAACGCACTCCCTGCCCATCTATTTCTTCCCAAATACAGCCTGGGGTTTTTCGAAAGGGGCGTGAAAAGGCTCCTGTCATACCGGCATGGCATTCGCAATCCCCGTGCATCACAGAATGTCGATGGGCATCTGCATGGGTTAGACACCTACTTGTAGGTGAAACGATGCCACATGTCGCGCTATCCATTAAAAAAAAAAGAAAAAAAAAGAAAGAAACCAGAAGGAGAAAAAGGAACTAACTCAGCTTTTTTTGCTGCAGGAACGTGCCCTACAGCGCTGTTTTTTGGTTGGCCCATTTTAAAATTTTTCTGATAAAGTGAATATGTCCCGAGTATGAGAACATTATGGGAGTGGAAGAGGCGGCAGAGGTGTGTCAGGCAGGATCGTGGCACATGGAGATCCGTTGTCTCTGCCTACCCCACCGGGAAACAGGCGTGACGCTATGTATGTATGTATGGGAACATCCAAAATTTTTCGCTTTAAATTTTTTTTTATTTGTTATATCCGCAGGTTTTCTGTGTATCCTCCATAATAACACATATTCTGCGAAAATTTCAACCGGCTTACTAATATAGGTCCTAAGATACAGTAGTAGGACAGACAAACAGACAGACAGACGGCGTGGGACTTGAAACGAAAAACCGATAAATCAAGTGTTATTTATTATATTGAAACATTAACCTTATGGTTTCGGAAATATTTAATATTCTTAAATTTAATACAAGTTTTACTGGAATATACGAAGCGTAATTTTTTGAAGTGAAAACTTCTTTAGCGGCGCTTAGCACTTTTTTAGATGGGTAAAAAATGTTAAACTCGCGTCAGATCTCGCGTCAGATCCGTAGCCTGATCGAAAAAGCGTAAGATTCGAAACTTCTTTAGCGGCGCTTGGCACTTTTTTTAGATGGGTAATAGATGTTAAACTCGCGTCAGATTCATAGCCTGATCGAAAAAGCGTAAGTTGACATTATGGATGATTTTTTTTTCTGAGAAATAAACTTTTTGATGTAAAATAATTATAATAGTTCTGTAATGTTAAATTTTATATGTAATATAAATTGTCATGATTGTCTACGATAGCGCAATAAATGAATATTGTATTTTACCACATAAATGATAGTACTTTTATAATGATAAATAAAACAATTCGTGCGAAATTATTCCCTAACCATTCCAAAATATTCAAAAATGCACAACGTTGATGTTTAAGTTTTCACTTCTGCCGGCACTCCCGGAGTGCAACCCGCAACTTTATTTTTATGGAAACTGACACGGTTGGCTACGTCACCTACAATATCCGTGATGTCAGCCCATAACACCGGGTGAACTAGGTGCCATGTTAGTGCTTCAATTCTCACTACTTTTTGAACAACGTATTGCCGTCGTCCTGTTCGATCTTACCGACAACTTTGCGCGATACGTTTTATTACATTTTTACAGGCAATCTCGCGTCTTCGTCGTAACCCACATGCACTATATTCCAACTGTGCTGTATTACATTTTGCGATGGAGAAGACGGAATTATTGCATCGTGCAGTATTTTAAAGTAGACCTTGTGCTTGACGCTTTAGCATGGTCGTTTGCAGGTTTCCTCGTGAGTTTTGCTTGGGTGGAAAAGTCTTCCTGCCTTTTACACAGCGCTTTGGGCGCTGTGTAATGAATGATTAATGAAAGAAGGGTGAATAGGATTGAGAAAGGAATTTATAAACCTGTCATTAGAGATAATTAAAAATAAAAAAACACCTTGCACCGAGGTTTCCGCACCACAATATATACTATAAACAAACATTTTTTTATTTTTTTGTTATATTTTGTTGTTTTATCAATCACACATATTCTGTGAAAATTTCAACCGGCTAGCTATTACGATTCCAAAGATACAGCAGTAGGACAGACAGACTTGACAGATTGACGGCGTAGGCATACTTTACATTAGTATAAGTCAGTCAGTCAGTCAGCGTGTAAGCGTCCACTGCTGGACATACGCCTCCCCAATTTTCCTCCAGTCCTCCCGGCCTTCAGCGGTACGGAACCACTGATTTCCGCCGACGTACTTGATGTCGTCGTCCCACCTGGCGGGTGGTCTTCCCACACTCCGTTTTCCTGTCCACGGCCGCCAGTGTAGGACACGGTTACTCGAACGGTCATCGTCTCTTCGGCTAACGTGCCCAGCCCACTGCCACTTGAGCTTAGCCACCCGGTGTCCAATATCGACTACTTTGGTGCGTCGGCGGATTGCCTCGTTACGCACCATATCACGTAGCGATATTCCCAGCATGGCTCGCTCCATTGCTCGCTGGGCAACTTTCAACCTTTGGACAACAGCGACCGTCAGAGTCCACGTTTCACACCCGTACGTCATAACCGGGAGGACACACTGGTCATATATACGGGTCTTTAAATTCTGCGGAAGGTCAGACATCAGGACGAATTTTAGTTTTCCAAAGGCAGCCCAACCCAGTTGAATTCGTCTCTCCACCTCCATAAGCTAAGCAGACCTTGTCTACCAAGCCGCAGAATTTGACCGAGATATACGTACTCTTCAACCTGTTCGATCACTTCTCCGCCAATAATCATATAGTATAGTAATCATATACATTAGTATAAATAATATTTTAATTTCACACTCGTCCAATTCAATATGTAGGTATGACTAAAGACGCATTTTTTTATTTCAATAAATTTAATTTGTTTTTATTTTAATATTGTTATCTTTATTGTTTACTGTATATTGTATTTGAATTTGTTGTGTGTGCAATGGGATAAGTGCCTGAACAAATAAACGATTTGATTTTATTTTATTTGAATACTTGCGCATCCTTCTTCTATAGTAAGGTAGTTCAGACATACTCCTTGCTATTATACTTTCCGAGATATAGCATTTCTCCCATGCAGCGTTTTTCGAAACTTTAATGACTCATCCGTCACATATTAAAACATAAATATTACTTTAATTTAACACACGTCCATAATATTGTCTTAACTTTCTTCTATAGTATGGTATTTGAAACATAATACTTTCCGAGATATAGCAATTCTCCCATGCAGCGTTTTACGAAACTTTAATGATGACTCATCATATATTAAAATATAAATATAATATTAATTGAACACACATTCATAATTGTCATAACTGTCTTCTAAAGTATGATATTTCAAACATAATGCTCGCTATTATACTTTCCGAGATATAGCAATTCTCACATGCAGCGTTTTTCGAAAATTTTATGACACATCACATCTTAAAACATGATTATTACTTTAAATTAACACACGTCCAGAATTGTCTTAACTTTCTTCTATAGTATGGTATTTCAAAAATAATCCTCGCTACTATACTTTCCGAGATGTATCAATTTTCCCGGAACACCTTATTATGGTCGTTTTTTCGTTACTCCCAAGTCCCGTGAATACCATATTTGGCTTGCGGGTAAGACATGTAATTTGATTCCATGTCAAAGAAATAATGGATTTGTTTTAAAGTCGACGTATCCTCTACGTATAGCATTATTTGCATTTGTGAGAGTAAGCAAGTTATGCCTCCACGTGGGAGTGAGCATTGTTCAAACTCCTGTCAAATGATGCCAATAACGTTAGCCTAGATCGAATTTCAGGCCCCTACCCACACACACCAACTCCTGTAACAAACAAACTTCGCCTAACATAACGTTTCGGGTTTCCTATTTCTTAGGGCTTCTTGCTCTTATGAAGTACACACGATTTCCAGACAAAATAAAATTTTGTCGTGAATTTCGATGAACGTCTTAGTTGGCGAAATAAAGTACAGTCAGCGCGTACGTTCGTGGCCTCCGACAGGAAAGCGAGAATGGAATGTATAGTGTTGTGAATCAGTCTCTGAAAGTAACGACATTTACGAAACCTGTGACGAGCAAGCCGCGCGTGCGTCATATGATGCCTACGGCCCCTCCGCTCGGCGCGCACCCGCACGCCCCGCCTCGCCGCCAGAGATCGACACGGCGCCCCACCACGGCGCCGCCACGCCGCTGCACACGACACTACGGAGCGGCGCGGATATAAATAGGCTCGCAGCGAGACGAAGAGGCAGTTGAGCTCGGATAGCGAGCTCGGCCGGGTCTCCGGTTCACTGTAGTGGTGTGGGTTTCCGCATGCTTAGTGAATCGTAGACCTCCACTAGCAGCTGGTGTGGGTTACCGCATGGCTGTCGGTGTCAACGGATCCTTGTCTGGTGTGGGTTACCGCATGGACTCGGATCTGGTATAGGAAGGTACTCGAACCTGGTGTGGGTCTCCGCATGGGCTAGAGCCACCTGACTGAATAGGTAGGAATTTAACAGGACCAGCCCGGTGTGGGTTACCGCATAGGCTGGGACTAGATAGGTAGGCAGGACTTTAAACAGGGTCAGCCTGGTGTGGGTTACCGCATGGGCTGGCACTGGATAGGGAGGCAGGGTTATAATTAAGAAAGTAATATATATAAAGGAATAGGCAAATAAATACATCACTTAGGTAACCACTGTTTTATTCAATCTCCATCTAGGAAAGGACCCTTAGTAGCGTTCCCGACAAATAGGAAACATTTAGGTACACGGGGAACAACGCTACGTCACATTTGGCGCCCGAACAAAAATACAAAAATGGCGACTTTAAAATTAGCGACAGTTTACGAAATGAAAAAGGAAGACTTGGTACAAAAAATGGAAGAGTCCGGACTAAAAACGGACGGTACCATAGACGAATTAAGAAAACGTTTCGTTAACTATTTAAAGTCACAAAAAGAAGTGTTGCCAATGGCGAACGAAGAGCCAAGTGCAACTAACAGCTTCGAAACTGTAAGAAAATGGAACTTACAGTTTGATGGAAGTAAAGGAAGCATAGAATTCTTAGAAAGAATAATTGAATTACAATGTAGCTATGGAATAACGAAACATCAACTTCTAGTTGCATTGCCTCTATTACTTAAGGACAAGGCACAACTATGGTACCGAAACAATAAAGACGAATGGGAAAATTGGGAGGACTGCGAAAGAAGCTTCAAACTATTCTACTTCCCGCCAAAATACGAAGAAAGCTTAGAAGAAGAAATCCAAGCACGAAAACAAAAACCGAAAGAAAAATTTACAGACTATGTCACCTCTTTGCAGACATTAATTAGAAGATCAGGAAATATGTCTCAAGCGGAACAACTAGCGAGAATATACAAGAATATGAGCGGCGACTATAAAATGTATATTAAAACCACCGACGTCTCTAGCATAACACAACTCATGAAATTAGCGCACGAATTTGAAGAAATTCAGACAGAGAAATTACAGTCAGAAAAAAAGACATACTCATATTCGTCCAACCAAGAAGTCAATAGAAACTACGATCCACTAACATGTTGTTGGCGATGCAGTCAACGGGGACACAAACGTTGGGAATGCCAAAGAAATCCGATAAAGTTCTGTAGTCAGTGTGGAAAAATTGGGGTAAACAGAACAGATTGCTGTATCAAAAGAACGGAAAACTATCGGCCTGTTGCGAGCCCGAGCAACGAGAACAGGAAAAGGGCAGAATAAAACTACACTCAAATGTACAACTCAAAATATTCAACAAAACTTTCAAAGCCCTCATTGACACAGGTGCACAACGTTCGTTTATTGACCAGAACATGTACGAGTTTTGCAGAAAACACCATGCTCAAAGAAAACAGAAAAACTGTGAAGTTATACTAGCTGACGGCAAAATAGTAAGAATCCACACACAAGTAAAAATACCATTACATTTTCGAGGTCAAGAAATAAAATATAAATTTTACTTATTACCAAACTTAGCCGCAGGTATACTTTTGGGAAAGGTCTCCTAAAGCGGTTAGGATTCCAATATAGTTTCAAAAAGAAAAAACCCCTGATTTGTGCAATTGGAAACGCACACCTAAGAGATAGAGAACAACACGAATTACAAAGATTTTTGGACAAGGAATTACCAAAACTAAGGAAAGTAGAAAGTCAAACTACGCTTATACATCATTCGATTAAAATGAAAACAGACACACCGATCAAGCAAAGATATTCTCCTAAAAATCCAAAAATGCAACAGTACATAGACGAAGAAGTAAAAAAAAATGCTAAAAGACGACATTATAGAAAAATCTGACAGTCCGTATAGTTCACCGGTAGTACTAGTAAAGAAACCAAAAACTGGAGAATATCGTTTTTGTATCGACTTCAGAAAGGTAAATGAAAACTCAATAATGGATGCATATCCACTACCACAGGTCAACAACACTTTGGAGAAGCTTCGTAAAGCCAAATACATATCAACATTGGACCTAAAGAATGGTTACTGGCAAGTACCATTAGCACCAAAAAGCAAAAAGTTCACTGCTTTTACAGTACCAGGAAGGGGATTGTACCAATTCAAAGTACTTCCGTTTGGATTACACTCAGCTCCTGCAACCTTCCAAAGATTACTAGACACGGTCATTGGTGCCGAAATGGAACCGCACGCATTTGCATACTTGGACGATATAATAATTATAAGCGAAACCTTCAACGAACACCTAAAACATTTAAAGGAAGTTTTTATAAGGCTAAAAACAGCGAACCTAAAACTCAACGAAGACAAATGCAAATTTTGCCAGCCAGAGTTAAAATACCTGGGGCACGTAGTTAACAAGGACGGCATTCAAACGGATCCCGAGAAAGTAACAGCGATACAAGAAATAAACAGCCCAAGCAACATAAAGGAATTACGAAGAATATTAGGTATGACATCATGGTACAGGAAATTTATACCAAAATACGCAGATAAAACAGCACCACTAAACAGACTACTGAAAAAGGAACATAAATTTAAATGGGGAACAGAACAAGAAAAAGCATTAGAAATACTGAAAACGGACCTCACAACAGCACCTATACTAGGATGTCCAGATTTTAACAAACCATTCAAAATCCAAACTGATGCAAGTAATGTCGGAATTGGCGCGGTCTTAACTCAAGAAGAAAATGAACAAGAAAAGGTTATAATGTACGCAAGTAGATCATTAAGCAATTGTGAACAAAAATACTCCGCATCAGAAAAAGAATGTTTGGCCGTAGTATGGGGCATTCAGAAAATGAAACAATACATTGAAGGATACCATTTTACAGTAGTAACAGACCCCCAAGCGCTCAAATGGCTACACACAATGAAAAACCCCTCAGGAAGGTTAGCACGATGGGCATTAGAACTTCAACAATACGACTTCAATATTGAATATCGGAAAGGAAGTTTAAACAAAGTAGCAGATGCGCTGTCAAGGAGCCCAGTAAATACCATAGGAGAGACTACCAAAAGCGACTGGTACAAAAGTCTAAAACTAAAAATTACACAGGAACCAAACCAGTACACAGAGTACAAAATAGAAAATGATAACTTGTACAAAAGAAAATTAAACCCCTCGTACATGGTAAAAATCGACCCAGAAACCGAATGGAAACTATGTGTTCCACTAAGTGATAGAAAACAAATACTATCAGAAAATCATGATATACCAACAGCAGGCCACATGGGAACAACAAAAACACTAAAAAGAATGGCACGAAGATATTACTGGCCAGGAATGTTTCGAGACGTCACAAAGTACATTAATGAATGTCAAGTATGTCAAACGCATAAAATAGACCAAAGAAAAACACCAGGATATATGTACGGGTTTCCGGTAGACCGTCCGTGGAAAGTTATCACAACAGATCTGATCGGACCGTTGCCCAGGTCATCAAAAGGTCATACGTGGATAATTGTATTCCATGATAAATTCTCCAAGTGGGTCGAAATCAAACCACTTAGACAAGCTACAGCAAATGCAGTAACTAACGCATTTCGGGAATGCATAGTAACTCGTTTTGGATGCCCAGAAATAGTTTTGTCAGATAACGGAACGCAGTTTAAAAGCAAGATATTTCGGGACCTACTAAACAAATATGGAATAAAACAAAGATTAACAGCACCATACACGGCACAGGAAAACCCAACTGAAAGAACCAACAGAACCTTGGAAACTATGATATCATGCTACGTGGAACAAAATCACAAGTCTTGGGATGAATACCTACCAGAATTTACATTAGTTTTGAATACAAGTGTGCAAGAAACCACGAAATTTACACCCGCATTTTTAATGACAGGAAGAGAGTTTAAACTACCAAAAGATCGTAACGAATGCCCAAATCCAGCAATACAGCCAAATGAGAAGATTAAAAAACTTGAACAAATATACGAACTGGTCAAAATACACCAACAACAAGCGTTCGACAAACAGCAAAAACATTATAACCTAAGAAGACGGCCATGGACACCAAAAAAGGGAGAAATGGTGTACAGAAAATTACACCACATATCAAATGCAGCAAACAATTTTACGGCAAAATTAGGCCCAAAATACGCAGGCCCGTGCGAAATAATTGAACAAATATCACCGGTGATATATATTTTGAGAGATGGCAACAAAAAAAGTACGGTGCATATAAAAGATATGAAACCAACTGCGGGTAGGAGCCAAATGTTGTTTCTAAGTCAAACGAACCGACAAACGTCATCCGTCAGTCAAAACTCAAGTGAAATGGAGCGCAAACCAACTCGCCCAATGGTGCCCCCAAATAGAGGTGCGACGAAGGGCAGCGAGGAGGAGCTCGAGATTCACGTGAGCGACGGGTTGAGAAAGGCATTGGAGGAAATGCTGTGGCTTCCGCCGCCGATCTCACCGATGCCACTTTCACCGACAGAGGAAGAGAAAGAGGAAAGGCCGGAAAAAAATAACGGAAGCTACAACCGCGGAAAAAAAACGGAAGAAAACGGAAAAATAGAGGGGAGAGAATAAGGAACGACAAAGGAGAAGTCATCGGACGAAAGAAGAGAAAGGAATGAGAGGAAGAAAAGAAAAGAACCACATTTTTTTATTTATTTTTTTATTTTTTTTTTCTCGTAATACATCATCCACAGACAGTATCTAACTACACTCAAAAAAAAAATAAAGCTCATTTTTTTAAAACTTACATCTTAGAAATCACAAAATGTTATAGTTCAATGGCTGTTGTTGTAAACTAGATAGAGGCATTTATTTTTAAATTAGGGTATCAAGGCATTTTTTTTTAACTATAAGATTTATTTTCGGTAAATACCCCGAGCAAAAATCTACGGAAGTTCGTATATTAGGATGTTTAAATATATGTTTGAAGTGATTTTTTCTGTCACAGAAGCAAAAATCTCCGAAGCAACGGGAGAGTGTGACGAGCAAGCCGCGCGTGCGTCATATGATGCCTACGGCCCCTCCGCTCGGCGCGCACCCGCACGCCCCGCCTCGCCGCCAGAGATCGACACGGCGCCCCACCACGGCGCCGCCACGCCGCTGCACACGACACTACGGAGCGGCGCGGATATAAATAGGCTCGCAGCGAGACGAAGAGGCAGTTGAGCTCGGATAGCGAGCTCGGCCGGGTCTCCGGTTCACTGTAGTGGTGTGGGTTTCCGCATGCTTAGTGAATCGTAGACCTCCACTAGCAGCTGGTGTGGGTTACCGCATGGCTGTCGGTGTCAACGGATCCTTGTCTGGTGTGGGTTACCGCATGGACTCGGATCTGGTATAGGAAGGTACTCGAACCTGGTGTGGGTCTCCGCATGGGCTAGAGCCACCTGACTGAATAGGTAGGAATTTAACAGGACCAGCCCGGTGTGGGTTACCGCATAGGCTGGGACTAGATAGGTAGGCAGGACTTTAAACAGGGTCAGCCTGGTGTGGGTTACCGCATGGGCTGGCACTGGATAGGGAGGCAGGGTTATAATTAAGAAAGTAATATATATAAAGGAATAGGCAAATAAATACATCACTTAGGTAACCACTGTTTTATTCAATCTCCATCTAGGAAAGGACCCTTAGTAGCGTTCCCGACAAATAGGAAACATTTAGGTACACGGGGAACAACGCTACGTCACAAACCTCTTTTTTATTTATGACATTAAATTATTTATCTAATAAGGTTTTATTGCGTGGTTGAAATACGAAGACAAAACAGGCATAATCGTTTAAAGATCTATCGGCCTCCGCCCGCTATAATGAAGTAGGTATTCATACTTCATAAAATAATTTCTTCAAAAAATTACTTCAGTTCTCACGATCAACTCTTTTGCTTATCTTATACTGCCTACTTACATTCCACTATTTAATCGAATATCAAACATTCAAAGGTTGACTGTAAGAAATTCTGTAAGGGATATTTTCACCCATGCACCTTATGTAAATTTTCAAATGTCCTTATTACTGTTGTTTCTTGGAGAAATAAAGCTGTTTCTTTCTAACATCATACAACAACAGTATGAATTAAGGTTGCAACGAAAGTTTCGTTATTTTTTAACTTTCGCGTTTGGTTTACATTCTGCTAAAATTTAAAGAAGAAAGAAAGAAAGAAGAATTTTTAATGAAACTGCGATTTACTTGACTGGATTTAATTTGTCTTATCCTTGGATGGGTGGGACGTATGAAATGAAAGATGGTCATCCATAAAACATGATCAATTAATTTACACATAATAAAATAATTACATTTACTCGGGATTATTGATTAATAAAAAAATGTTTACTATAGAAACAAATCAAACAAACCTAATTTAGTTATAGTTTTATACAACTTTCGATTTCGGTTTCGTTAACTTTCGGTTTCAGTTTTGTTAACTTTCGGTTTCGTTAACTTTCGGTGTCGGTTTCGTTAACTTTCGATTTCGGTTTCATTACCTTTTGGTTTCGGTTTCGTTAAATTTTGGTTTCGGTTTCGTTAACTTTCGGTTTCGGTTTCGTAAACTTTCGGTTTCGGTTTCGTTAACTTTCGGTTTCGCATTCGTTAACTTTCGGTTTCGGTTTCGTTAACTTTCGGTTTCGGTTTCGTTAACATTCGGTTTCGGTTTCGTTAAAAAAAATTCACTTTCGGTTTCGCTTTCGTTTCGTTAAAATTATTTTCGTTACAACACTACTATGAATATAGTCTGGATTACGCGGACATCTCCAGCCGCCATCTTGCGAGCAGATCTGTCATTTGAGACAGAAAGTTGGGTTATGCTCGCACAATGCAATCAGGCGCTTTGTGTCGAGTTAATGTTGAAGTAATTCGTTTAAATTATACACGACGACTGTCCCATTGAGAGAAACCAACTATTGAGCAGACGGCGGCGGCGGCGGGGGCTCAGAGCGGGATGCTTACGAAATCCTACTAAACCTACCCTGACGAACTTCCCTCCTTTTGCATATCTTTTTAGGTTTGCGTATCCGTACGGAAGCCTATTAGTAAGCCTACGCCGTCTGTCTGTATGTCCGTCCGCCCGTCTGTCCGTCCATCCTATACCTTTAAAGCAGCCATTCTCAACCAGTGTGTCGCGCGCGAGCATGTGTCAGGTGTTTCGCGAGAATTTCTAACAATTAAAAAATGTCGCCCTTTCGCCCGGTCGCCGCACTGTCGTGCTGCACCGGCTGCGGTGGCGCGGTCACGGGGCTCTAGATCGCGGGACACTTCGGGATGACCCACTAGTCGCACGGCTCGACGCTGGATCGAGTCCAGAGGCGCAAGCTGGTATTTGGCAGATCCATCCCACACACACACACACAGCAGTACTCCAAAAAGGACCTGATCTGCGATTTATACAGAAGCAGCTTTTGGTCCGGCGTGAAGTACCGTCGCACCTTATTGAGTACGCCTAGCTTTTTAGAAGCCAGCTTGACCTTCCCCTCGATATGGCGACAAAAGTTAAGGTCGTGCGACAGTTAGATTCCGAGGACCCCGAGGTGTTCGCTTAATTTAAGCCACGTGCCTTGGAAGAAGGAAGGAGCCGGTGTGAACGCCGCTGTCTTCGCACTGAACGCGCAAACCTGTGTCTTCGAAGCGTTGATCTCGACCAAGTTACTACGGCCCCATTCAGAAATAGAGCCGAGAGTATGTTCTAGCTCAGGCACAAGTCTTCGTCTCTTCTCATCGACAACATCCCGACTGGTTCTGTTCTGTTTCTTTGATTTTGTTATTAAAGTATTTAATGTCCCATTTTACCCTTGTGTTCCTTCTTCTTGTTCGTGCTGGCCACATGGAACTGGCCGGACAACAAATCAAATTATTGTATCATCTTCAGTTCCTAATGGAACATATTTTCAAAGTGTAATTTTTAGGTTTCCGTATCCCGTACAGAAGCCTATTACTAAGCCTCCGCCGTCTGTCTGTTCGTCCGTCTGTCCGAGGGCTGTATCTCTTGAACCGTAATAGGTAGCCCGTTGAAATTTTCACAGAATATGTGTTACTATGACGGATATAACAACAAATAATAAAAAAAAAGAAAATGTTAAAAATTAAGGGGGCTCCCATACAACAAACGTACGAAAAATCGATTAGTCACGCTACTGAATAATAAATGGCGCCACAGGCTTTTAAACATTGCATTGTTGAAGACAAAAGATAGCCGCTCAATTGCCAACGACCTCATTGAGGTGCTTTCATTTTCCCACCGTCAATTGCCATCGACCTCATTAAGGCTTCTCTCCGATCGTCCTACATATCTTCGAAATTAAAATTCGAAGACCATGCCACCTGAGCGGATAGGCGGATGTTATTGATAGCGGATAGATACGGAAACCTCCATGCGCGAGAAAAACTCGTACTTGACCACAGAGCATCAAATACCTACCGCGCGCGCATTTGATGCTCTGTGCACTTGACAAATTTTTTTGTTTGTTCATGTAATTGTTTGTCGCATCATAATGTTCTTCATACATACTTGTCGGTGTTTTATACTTTAAAATGCTTCCTCCTGACTATTGCATTAATCCCGGCCACGTTCGAACGAAATATGAATAACCAAAAGTTACTTAAGCTGTTTTAATTCTGTCTTCTCCTGTCCCTTCCCCACATTAGCATCTGAAGTAGCGGACGCGCACTTTTCCGCTTCCAAAATCTTGCAAAAGATCTAACTCAATTTGCTCCAATCGAGAAGTTTCTGCCGAGAATTACAAGGTTTATGAATAAAATTTGTGCTTCTGGTGAAAGAAATGTTGGGAATAATTTTTGAGTATTAATTTAATTTCATTTTATATTGCTCAGTTTAGACTTTATAGGGAGGATAAATGTGAAAAAAAAGTATGTAATAATATTTCTTTAATTGTGTCTTTTTGTCTGATATAATAAAGGTTGTACAATTTTCGGTGTTCGAAGTTTTAATTTGTGAAAATGATATTATGTACGAATATTGAGATTGATTAATAATGAGACCGAGAGAGAGGGGGGAGGAGGGGGGAGAGAGAGGGGGGAGAGGGGGGAGAGGGGGGAGAGGGAGGGGGAGAGGGAGAAAATCAAATTTATGAACAATGATTACTAGTTTCGACACTGCAAGGAAGAACTAAATTAAAGAGAAGAGAGAGAGGGACGGGGGACCAAATGTGTGGACTGACATGGCACCCAGTCCCTTCAGCAACAAGGCGCGTTGGGCTGACATGCTTCACTCGTGATGACCATGTAATGCTTGTTCCATTAAAAGGGAGGTAGCAACAGAGAGAGAGGCAGAGAACAGCCAATAAATAATACCTTGGTGAATTAGGTGCCATGTCAGTGCTGCCCTTTGGTCCGGTGCCGGCACGAGTCAGTAAGCCTGGATACGAAATACGGCATCGTTTGTATGAGAACCGAGGTAGCCGCCAAAGGGGTGTGAAGTCTGAGGCGGGAGCGGCGCATGGAACGCCGTGATTGGCCGAGCGAGTAGGTAGCCAAGTGACGCCAGTCTTCCATACATTTGAACGGGATTCATACAATAAGTCGCTCATTGTGTCGATTCGCGATGAAAAGATGAAACGGATTTAACAATATTTAACCTTTCTTTACATCAAGGGAATAATATAACTTTCTCTTAAATGAACAAAGGCAACGCCCCTTTCACAATTTTGCGAATTTGCAGATTTTCGCATAAACACGATCATAGTTCTAAGTTCTGAGATACCTCGGATACTTTATTATAAATCTACAATTGTGTATTCCATAATAAAAATTATCAAAATGTATGCGAAAATAGTTAACCCTTCAGCTCCCACGATTTTAATAAACTTACGTACCGTTGACTCCCAGCCCTTTTCGCCGCGCGCAAAAACCCAAAATTTTGGCGCGCGCGCTCCCGCACAAATTCGAATATCCCGCCTCAATCGATCGATTCATCACTGATCTGTATTCAGTCTTCTTTGTACTGAAATTGCGCGTTCAGTCATACCAAACACTTCAGGATTCACTTATTTAGAAGCACAGACCGATTTTTTGAACTCCAGGCAAAACAAAACACGCTCGACATTTTTTTTTGGTTTTTTCTGACCAAAACTGTATAATTTCCATAGACGAGTCATACCTCTAAATAAAGCTAATAAGACGTACTCTCGAATACGGGTAGACAAAATACGGTACAAGATCTGTGTATTCCAGTGTCTGTGGAAATGTCAGTCGTCATGGGAGCCTTTTTTTTTTACATTTTCAAAAAATATTTTCTGTGTGAAGGTGATGTGTTGCCCAGTCATGTTTGATAATAGTTATTAGTAAATTTAACCAAGAATGTATACCAGTAATCAGTTGTTTGATAGGAAATTGGTAGAATTAGTTATGAATTAAATAGAGAGCCGCGCCGCGCCGAGACCCGGCCGGGTCTTCTGGGAGTTATCAGATTGGCGCGTCATAAGACCCGGCCGGGTCTTCTGGGAGCCAAAGGGTGCATAAAGATTAACTTTTTTTAGGAAACTGATACGATGGCTCCATCATCGTAATAATGCTTCAGTTTGGTACCAGCGATGATGGGAGCCCAATATATAAATAATAAAATAAAACTACAATAAACTAAAATAATAAAAATAATCAAGATCGATAAATACATAAAAAAAAAATAAAGAAACAAACCAAATCAAATAAAAAATATGAAGAAAAACCGGATTTAGACACATCAGCCAAGGCTGCCTGTCTAAAATAAATAAATATACCTAGGTGAATTAGGTACGTGCCTTGTCACCGATTCCCCCTAATCGATCCGGCTATACTGAATTGGATGGAAAACACGTAGTTACTACTTTTCATAGTGACTTCGACCGACGTTTATTTAGTGCAGTGGTACCAACACGGGCGGGTTGAACCCTACCATCTACATATACATCCTGTACATTTATATACGTTCTATACATTCTGAATCTCTGACATTAAAGGCAAACGTTTAAACTATTACGTCAATTATTTTTAATTCTCCTAAATATCCGCGATCTTTGTACCGTGTGGGGTCGGTACTTAAAAAGAATAGCCCCACTGCATCTCTCCCCGTCGCATGTCGTAAAAGTCGACTAAGGGATCGTCAGCCTCGGCAGCTCAGTGGTGCGGTCAGTTATTGGATGGGTGACCGCCCGACCGTTGGAGGCTGACCGTGGTTCGGATTCCACGTTAAACTGTAGGTCCCTTCCCTTCTTACCTTACTGGGTGGTAGGGTTTATCCCGGCCGGGTTGGTACCACCGCACTGAGCGAAACGTCGGTCGAAACGGCTATGTAAATAGTTCGTGTTTTCCGTCCAGTTCAGTGTAGCCGACGCGAAATGAAGGGAAGCACTGACATAGCACCTAGTTCACCCGGTGTTATGGGCTGACATCACGGATGTTGTAGGTGATGTAGCCAACCGTGTCAGTTCCCACAAAAAAAAAAAAAAATCTGATATTCCCGGTAGACGCATGACCTAAATAAATTAATTCCTTTCTCCTTAGAGTCGCTCAAAAGTAAAAACCGGTAGGTACTGGTTGAATGAAAAAAGCGCGATAAACGAATATTGAACGAGGAAACCTGCTGAGGTTGACTAGAAGAAATGTCCTTTGGCAATAAGGCAGAATGCATGAAATATCTGTATACATTTAACATACATATTTATTATCAATAAACAAAAAAAATTACAAGATCTAACTGCATCCAACACGATAGTCGACCTATGGTGGGTAAGCAGAATAGAGCTCTCCATACATATTTACGCCGATGTTTGTTACTGAAATTCAAGCGAAAAATGCTATCAAATTGAATGAAAGTACTTACTCGTGAAAGGTGACTCCATCTGTGTTCAAGTTTGAATTTTTCGACGACTTTTTGCACCAAAGCACTGCACAATGAGGCATTTTGTGACAGACGCGCACGTTCGCTCCGCCTGAGCGGCGGACGGAGACTAAAATCGGTCGCCGGCGCTAGACTGACGCGCTGGCGCGTTTGCGCTGGCGCGCGGCTACCCCTGTCCTCCTATGTATAGCGTATCCAGGCTTACTGACTCGTGGGTGCCGGCTACACCGAACTGGACGGAAAACACGAACTATTCACATAGCCGTTTCGGCCGAACTTTCATTCAATAATGCGGTGCTACCAACCCGGGCGGGTTAAACCCAACCACCTAGTAGGCAAGGTAAGAAGGGAAGGGACCTACAGTTTTACGTGCAATCCGAACCACGGTCAACGGTCACCCATCGGTCAACGGTCAACGGTCAAACTTCTACAAACTACAAATTGGTTAGGAATATTTGTCCCTAGATCGAGCGACGTTCGTTCATTACGAATGTCTCTTGCACTGCAGATAATGACGCGAGCTAATGAGCGGGGAGTGCGAGCTCTGAATCTAAATGCCGGTAGATCGGAGAAACCGACAGAGCTGTCCCATTTTGGTTTGATCTTAGATTTCAGGGGAATGAACTTACTTTTTCTTTTTTTATGGACACTGACACAGTTGGCTACATCACCTACATCCGTGATGTCGGCCGATAGAACCGGGTGAACAAGGTGCCATGTCAGTGCTTCCCTTCATTTCTTGTCGGCTACACTGAACTGGACGGAAAACATATACTAATGCTCCGACCGGCCAATATCACATCTGAAAACGTAGGTGCCATACCGGAAACTTCTCTTTTTGGTTTGCTGGCTATACTGGACTAGAGGAGGACGGACACAGCCAAGGCTGCTATCCTGCCATGTTACATACAGTACGGTGGTACCGACTCAGTAAGGTGCCTTCAAAGTTGCCCAGCGAGCAATGGAGCGAGCCATGCTGGGAATATCACTACGTGATATGGTGTGTAACGAGGCAATCCGCCGATGCACCACAGTAGTCGATATTGGACACCGGGTGGCTACGCTCAAGTGGCTGTGGGTTGGGCACGTTAGCCGAAGAGACGATGACCGTTGGAGTAACCGTGTCCTACACTGGCGGCCGTGGACAGGAAAACGGAGTCTGGGAAGACCACCCGCCAGGTAGGACGATGACATCAAGTACGTCGGCGGAAAGCAGTGGTTCCGTATCGCTGAAGGCCGGGAGGACTGGAAGAAAATTGGAGAGGCCTATGTCCAGCAGTGAATGCTTACACGCTGACTGACTGACTGACTGACTGACCTAGTAAGGGCAAGGGACGGGACCTACAGTTTTACAGCTTTTCCGAACGGTGAAGCAGCAAGTGTAGGTATGCAGGTGAATTTTGTGTGAAATTTACAGAAACTTTATGTGGGTGTGTCGCAAAATATTGTCATTCGATCGTGTAAACTTCTGCCACAAACGCAGTACTACCCGTCGGAAATATCTAGGCACCTCGACAGAATGCGGTCCAACGGCTGCACACTATGGTCGGCAAACGGTCGCATTCTTTCGAGGTGCCGTGTTATTTCCGACGGGTATAGTACCCGTCGGACGTCGAAAGAATGCGGTCCTTTGCCTACCATAGCGTGCAGCCGTTAGACGGCACTCTGTCGAGATGCCTTTCCGACGAGTACTATACAAACGCAGCACTACCCGTCAGAAATATCTAGGCACCTCGACAGAATGCGGTCTAACGGCTAAACTGTATGGTCGGCAAACGGTCGCATTCTTTCGAGGTGCCGTGTTATTTCCGACGGGTATAGTACCCGTCGGGCCTCGAAAGAATGCGATCCTTTGCCTACCATAAATAGCGTGCAGCCGTTAGACCGCATTCTGTCGAGGTACCTAGATATTTCCGACGGGCTGTATCTCTGGCTGTATACAATATTATGTCATTCAACTTCAGAAATACTATACGCAACCACTATTCTGTCAAAGCTCTCTGGGATGGCAAGTCACGGTGACAGACAGACAGGCAGACAAGTCGCGAACTAACGAGACAGCTAATTAATAGCAAACAGCCTATTGTCGTGTTCTCACTTGGTCCCGCCCGCTTACACTGCTAGTCAGATTCATAGTCGAGACGAGCGAGACGCTTTTAATTGCGCTTAAAAAAAACCCCGATCCTTAAAGAGTCAAAAATTATTTCAGTTTATCTACATCTAGGCAGGCCTCATGCACTCTACTATATACTTGCGTGCGCTAACTATCTACCGCCCGGCGGGCCGCCGGCGGTCTAATTCAGTAGATATTCGTCAGCCGCGCGAAATATACCTACAAGCTCACCCACGCAACTGCGCGCAGCTGCAAAGCAATAATGCACTTTACACTCGATCGTTTAGGTACATTTTCGCACGCAGCGATTGGCGATGTGAAGGAGTAGGCTATTAAAGCCGAAGATATGGAACTTTTTCTATGGAGTGATTTATCTGTTACGAAGTAACTATTAAGTAATCTGTGATATAGGAGTCGGTGGACCGCTAAGTAAATTCGCGCGCAGCTCTTAGCTTTTAAATTTTATTTACAGCGGTCCCCCGACTCCTTTATGTAAGTAAACGGAAATTATTTTTGACTGCTTTAGGGTCGGGGGGTTTTTTTTATTTGTAAATTTAACTTTTACTTCAAGCTTTTTAGGGTTCCGTATCCGATACGCCATACGGGACCGTTAGTTAGTTAACGATTTTTTTTTTCAAAACCTGCCTTAAACTTTATTTAGTCGCGTAACGTCCAATACGTGGGTACGAGTACATTGAGAAGCATTTTAATATCGGTTTTCTATCGAACGATGTCATAATAAAATCTTGTTTTCAAAAAAATAACCCTTTTAGATAATAATATTTTGTTTGTGGTGTGACTATGAATGTCGCGAGACTTGCTAGGTTTGTGTTCGCGTCTGACACTACGAGTCAACTGTATTTACTGGGTGTTCAACCGTATTTTAATGTTTCCAGCATTAAAAATCCGTCATGTGTGAGTTTTACTCACGCACGGAGGGTTCCGTCGATCCGTTAAATATATCATACCTGTTAAAAAACCATATCCGTCTATCTTTTGCCTGTCTGCAATAAAAAGTGTCATGCATAAATGCAAAAATACCTGTGGCGCCAGGCATTTCATGCCTTACTTGCTGCCTGGCCTGATAGTTATATTACTACATCATCTGCAACATCCGTGATGTCAGCCCATAACACCGGGTAAACTTGGTGCCACGTCAGTGCTTCCCTTCGGTCGTGCCGGCTACACTGAACTCGACGGAAAACACTAACTATTTACATAGCCGTTTTGGCCGACGTTTCATTCAGTGCGGTGGTACCAACCCGGGCGGAATAAACCCTACCACCTAGTAAGGTAAGAAGGGATGGGCCCTACAGTTTTACGTGGAATCCGAACCACGCTCAGCCTCCAACGGTCGAGCGGTCACCCATCCAAGCACTGACCGCGCCCAGGTCGACCGAGCGCACCACTAAGCTACCGAGGCTGACGGTGTTTGCAGCACAACACCGATTACTTTACTTACCCCGAATGTCGGGTTAAATAAGGTCTTTCATTAGTAGGTAACGAACGATACGCTAAGGGCGGTGTATGTGTATCAGACATTGATCACGTTGCCATACCTTTTTACGATATAAAAAACGTACTCACTCCTCAAATTTAATACGTGAAGTGCGCGTATTTCACTTAATAAGTACGTTTTTTATATCGTAAAAAAAAACAATTTGGTATGGGAACGTGATCAGTATCTGATACACATACACCCCTTAGCGTATCGTTACCTACTAATGAAAGACCTTATATATAGCGTGTGGTATGTACCTATGTATGTTTTTCCAACACTATAGACCGGCAAACCGTCCTATGGAAACAAATAGGAGTAGGTAAACACAATCATTCGAACACTCAATCAATCAGTGTGAAAGATCATTTTATATCGGGGCTCAGCCGCCATGTTTATACTCCATCCTGCACGATAAAAAAGTTTTTAATTTAAATTTAAATTAAACATTTTAATTAAGCAAGCAAAGAAATTTAAAAGAGAAAAGTTATTGTAACACATTGCATATATTTTTCCTGTGTGGGGCCGGTACTGTACCGTGTGGGGCCGGTTCTGTACCGTGTGGGGCCGGTACTTTAAAAGAATAGCCCCACTGCATCTCTCCCCGTGTATGTCGTAAAAGGCGACTAAGGGATATGACTCCCTTCTTATATTACTAGATGGTAGGGTTTGACCCGCCCGGGGTGGTACCACCGCACTGAATGAAAGGTCGGTCGAAACGGCTATGTAAATAGTTTGTGTTTTCCGTCCAGTTCAGTGTAGCCGGCACAACCGAAGGGAAGCCCTGACGTGGCACCAAGTTCACCCGGTGTTATGGGCTGACATCACGGATGTTGGAGGTGATGTAGCCAACCGTGTCAGTTTCCATAAAAAAAATTTAAAAAAATAGACCTCTATGGGGTAATTTTATATCCCAAAAAGTTTACAAAAATTCCACTGTATATATCTCATACCCAATCTCTATGAAATTAAGCCATTCCGTAGTTTATGAACAATGCTATCATATTGAAGTGTTGGTAGCATGATCTGCACCTAACTTTACACATCATTCGGCCATCAAAGTGACTAAGGACTCAGGCGTTGTTACTTTTTCGTAAATTTAATTAATTTTATTTTATTTTATTTTACTTCTGTGTGTCATTTTGCCTTTTATTTATAGATTACCCAACACAAAAAAATTATACTCATAGTGTTAAAATAATTATTTTATTCATAAACTACTGCTGGCATATAAAAATCCAACCCATAAACCACTACAGGGGTTTATGTCATCCCACCTGAAAAACCTGAAATCTATGAAAATAGAAGACTGAAAAAAATCAAGTACATCTATTTTTATGTCTACAAAAAGTGTACAAATTTTCATAAAGCTTGCTCAGCTAGTTCCCGAGATCAAATGCAGGGGTTTAAGGGTTAAATTATGGTCGGCATGAACACGATTTCCAAACAGAAGGTACGCGAGGAAAGAAGTGTGGCAGATATAGAAATATGTTCATACTGCCGCCCGATATACTGCCGATCATAATTAAATTAATGTTTCCATACGCGTTTTACGACGACTACCTAGTCCTCTCTCGCTCTAAACAGAACTGTAGGACGAGAGAGGTCTACGTCTAGAGACCAAAATTGACAGTCGAAAATGTGAGTGTGACAAGGTTCTGGTGTTACTTCATCTGGAAATAAAAATACCTTAGCCACAATTCCAGGCAGTACTATGATAGAGAATAACTTTAAGCATTAACTCCGCCATTTGTAATCGTTAGTATTGTGCAGTAAATAATAATATTTTCATTTTATTCAACTTCATTTCTTATGGTTCCATAGCGGACCTGGCGCAGAAAATCTCATTCACCATCAAGCGGGGGAATGCTGCTTCAATTCTTTTTTTGACGTGATGACGTCACGTCTTATAAATTGATGAACACCGGCTGCACGCACGAAGAAGTGTCACGTTCCATCTAAACCTGTGTGTTCAAGCGAGAGTGCGATAGAGACCTGTGTGTGCAAGCGAGAACGCGATAGAGAGGCATATACAATAGTAGGAAATACAAAATATATTTCACCGTCTTTTGCGAGCCTCGAACCCGCGGTCCCTGCCACCAATATATTGTGACCGACGTCTTAAACCACACGGCTAATCGGTCGTGTACTTATGAGGCGAATTTGGGAACAATTGGTGAATATTTCATGGAGCGACATCTAGCACTTCAGTCATGTACTTAAATCAAAGAGATTAAAATAACCAGGTTATAGAGAGGCATTGAATTGATTTTATAGGGGGAGTCAGATGTACCGTCAGCGACGTTTTGAAGGTAACATGAAATTAGTCTTCATTTAAGTCCTAAGATGGCGCCAGGAGTATCGTATTTGAATTAAATAATAATTATATTTTTAAATCTGCTAATTATAGAACGGTGCTAAGGGGGACAGCATAGTTAAATTTTAAGATTAATTTATATTATGTTGAAATTTCGAAATAGTGCATTTTTAGGTTTCATAATTTTTCCAATAAACTTTTTCATGTTTTGTCAGCCAGTGAGCTTGTAAGAGTGGTAAGAGTGTAGGATTTGTATTTTTTGACAATGGGTTCGAATCCCTCACATTTTATTTTCTTTTTTTTCTTTTTTTTTCTTTTTTAAGCAATGTTACGGTGTTCAAATTTTTTAGGGTGTTTGGTTTTTTTTATAACCACCTAAGAATTATTTTCGGAAACACAAAAAGTTTTCACTTTACCGGCACTCCCGGAGTGCAACTGGGGCTTTTGACGTGATGACATCACGTCTTATAAATTGATGAATACCGGCTGCACACACGAAAAAGTGTCACGTTCCATCTGAGCCTGTGTGTGCAAGCGAGAGCGCGTAACAAGCGATAGAGAGGCACAATCGGTATAGTCAAAGTTACCATGGAAACGTCTTAAGAAGTAAAACTGTCAAGATCAGACAACAGAAGTTTATTGATGGCCAGTCACAAGATGATTAATCTTTCTACTGGAAATAGAATTACTCATCTTTGCTCTATGTACTACGATTATTCCACGTCATCACGTAAAACTATCGTCCGTAAACCGACTTTACAGACAACCAATTTTTTTTTTATGGAAACTGACACCGGTGGCTACATCACCTACAAGATCCGTGATGTCAGCCCATAACACCTTGGTGATCTAGGTGTCATGTCAGTGCTTCCCTTCGGTCGTGCCTGCTACACTGAACTGGATGGAAAACATGAAGTATTTGCATAGTAGTTTGAACCGATGTTTCATTAAGTGTGGTGGTATCAACCCGTGCGGGTTAAACCCTACCACTTAGTAATGTAAGAAGGGAAGGGACCTACAGTTTTACGTGGAATCCGAACCACGAACAGCCTCCAATGATTGAAAGGTCACCCATCCAAGTACTGACCGCGCCCAGGTGTGCTTATGATCGCGATCGACATTCGACCCACTGAGCTACCGAGGCTGACGGATAGACTCATTTTATCTAAGTATTTCATTTCCTATGGTTCCATAGCGTTCCAGACGCAGAAAATTACCTTCTCCATCAAGCGGCTGTTTCAATCCTTGGGACAATGGAAGTCATGCCAATGGGAAAAGGGTTCTTTTTAAACAAATTGTATTTTCTTACATACATATTTTTTTAAATATTTTTGGTAATAATTTTTTTCACATAGACATTTGCAATGTCGTCTATGTGCAGTTTAGTTTCACCTTCAGCCTCGATAGCTCAGTGTTGCTATCGAGTCGACTGTCGCTATTGATTGTTAATCAACGCTGGGATGAGCGCTATCAGTACTTGTATGGGTGACCGCTCGACCGTTGGCGGCTGACCGTGGTTCGGATTCCACGTAAAACTGTAGGTCCCTTCCCTTCTTACCTTACTAGGTGGTAGGGCGCAACCCGTCCGGGTTGGTACTACCGCACTGAATGAAACGTCGGTCGAAACGGCTATGTAAATAGTTTGTGTTTTCCGCCCAGTTCAGTGTAGCCGGCACGACCAAAGGGAAGCACTGACATGGCACCTAGCTCACCCGGTGTTATGGGCTGACATCACAGAATATGTTGTAGGTGATGTAGCCAACCTTATAAGTTTCCGTAAAAAAAAAATTTTTTCAAATCTTCTACGCGAGTTATTCGCCCTCTAGATATAGATTTCTTTGAAATTATGCGAACAGCCAACGAAGCGCTGCTTTTAATCCTCATTTAACTGCATTGTTTGAGTTCGGACCGATACTTTAAATGTATTTATATTTACAAAGAATTTAAAAAAATAGAACCGACGTTATTATACTGTGCGTGCAGGTAAGAAGTCGTTATACAGAGTGTTCGGCACATCAACCGACAATTTTTTTGTAGATAAGTGGGGTCATTTGCAACGTTTTGACCCATGATACCTTTTGTCAGATGTCACGTGGTATCGAGATACGATTTTTTTTCTTTATTTTTGAAAATTACCAAAATCCCAGCTTTAAACCCTTGTAACTTTTTTGTTTATGATTTTATCAGCACGAAATAAAATTTATTGAATTTTACGATGTATCCTTGTTCTAGAAAAAATATTATTTGATGAAGTTAATACCATGAAAAGGTCTTATGACCTCCAAAAGTCCCGAGAACGAGTAAAAATATGAGAGAATCATAATTTCTTAATTCATTAAAAAAAACTCACTGCAATTGATAGCTTCATTTTCGCTAGTTTACGCCCTTTCCAACGGGTATTTAAATATATTAAAACGAAGTATTTTTTTTATGGATTCTGACATGGGCAACAGAGTGGTTCCGTTTTTGCCTTTTAAGGTACCTACTTATTTATTTATTTATTTATTAAATTTGGATTATGGAAGAATGGATGTTATGAGACTTAACGAAATAAATTTATGGAGCGAATGTGAGTGGAAGATTCGGGAAGGGCCGCCCTAGATGCACGTACCTGGACCAGATCGGGCATGTGCTCAAAAAGGGGCAAGTGCGTAGTACCCGTAACCGACGAACATGTGTGAAGAAAATTGTTAGAGCGGAAGAGGCGGCAGAGGTGTGTCAGGATCGTAGCACGTGGAGGTACCTATACGTTGTCTCTGCCTATACCACTGGGAAACAGGCGTAAAGTATGTATGTAAATTGGGATTAGTTCTGAGACAGGAATAGAGTTAAGGATAAATTAGTAGACAATATGATTTCTGACCTGCCTCCGCTATACAATCCTCCAAAATATAATTTGTGAATATGATGGATGACTAAAGTAGAGACTAACTCGACTAAGAAAAGTTGAATATAAATAAAGTTATATAGCAGTTAAGTGTAGCCGAAATTAAGTGAACCGAAGCACTGACATGGCACCTAGTTCACCCGGTGTTATGGGCTGACATCACGGATGTTGTAGGTGTTGTAGCCAAACGTGTCAGTTTCCATAAAAAAAATTGAATAATCTAGATATACGAGCCACCCATAAGGTGTCTATCCAAGCCTATGGACATTCGGTCGTACGCGGGGTTTGCGAATGCCATGCCGGCCTTACTTGATTCACGGCTCTCTTGCTAGCCCTAGACTATCCTTGGGGAAAAATATGTAAGCGGGGAGAGCGTTCCAGACTCACCAGTTGTGTGGAGGAAAGATCTGCAGGACCGATTGGTATAGCGTCTAGGGATGCAAATCCCTGCCCTTTGCGCGGTGTGCGCACGTATAGTATAATAGTTTGATTAAAGTTTAACGGAACCCTAAAAACGTTTTTGATGACGCCTTTTTCGAACTATGGCGAGCTTTTTCCCATCCGACCCTTACTTAACTGGCTATCAGATACATTAAGAGTTAGGTACCTAACGTAACATTGGATTTCGACCCCGATATAAATACGATCTGAGCCCAATCCGACTCTAGAGACCTTCCCTGATGGTGACATGCTAGAACGACATCAACTCAGCAGTGAATCTGGCTCCAAAACACATTCGCCCTTACTAAAGCACTGAGAGAAAGGTCCTTCGGGTGTGCTTACGATGGCACGTGACTAGGAGAATGAAGGGGATTTGAGGCGACAAACTAAACGACGAAGGAACGGGCGAAATTACGATGATCTGCGCTTGGAAGAAAAAAAATAATGAAATGGCAAGGATTTAAAAAGTATTGAAGGAGCATAGACTCTTCGAGCAGGTGAAAATAATAAGTATTGGTATGTGAGAAAAGAATAATTTCAAATAAGAGAGAAGGGAGGGGATTTGAGGCGACAAACTAAACTGCGAAGGAGCGGGCGAAATTACAATGATCTGCCCTGCGAAATTACAATGATCTGCCCTGCGAAATATAATGATCTGCCCTGCGAAATTACAATGATCTGCCCCGCGAAATTACAATGATCTGTCCTTGGAAGAAAAAATAATGAAATGGTAAGGATTTGAAAAGTATTGAACGAGCATTGACTCTTCTAACAGGTGAAAAAATTAAGTATTGGTATGTGAACAAAGATGAAATTTCAAATTTTAGGAGAGAAGGAAGGGGATCTGAGGTGACAAACTAAACTGCGAAGGAACGGACGAAATTACGATGATCTGCTCTTGGAAAAAAATTAAATTGCAAGGATTTCAAAAGTATTGAAGGAGCATTGCACACTTCGAACAGGTGAAAAAGTCAAGTGTGAGCACAAAGATGAAATTTCAAAGAATCATTTCGTTTTGTAAATGGACGAATATACGAACTATTTATACAGTTGTTTCGACCGACTTTTCATTCAGTACGGTGGTAGGTTGAACCCTACTACCCTACCTAATAAATAAGGTAAGAGGGGAGTGAACCTACAGTTTTACGTGGAATCCGAACCACGGTCAGCCTCCAACGGTCGAACAGTCATCCATCCTGTTGGTTCTGACCGCGCTCAGGTGTGCTTATGATCACTGACGACAGTCGACCGTTCGTACCACTGAGTTACCGAGACTGACAAAATCTTCGTTCATTCAAAATGATTGTGTATTCAATTCGAGATTACATATATACATATGTCAGGAAATTCATGAGCGTGTTTAGACAAGGCGTGGTGGCTCAGCTGTCGAGTTGTTTCCATCCAGCAAGCACGCTCATTTCCGAAATTCATGAATAATGAGGTTACTACATATGCACGCGTGGCGTGCGCGCCGCTTCGCATCTTGTACCTCTCTGGGTCTACTGTGGTGTAGTGGTGCTACACCAGCAGGATGAATACAAAGGGGCTTGTGCACGGTTATACTAGTAACAGACGTTCCAACTTGGTTGGAACCGACCAAAACGGAACGTGTATAAGGTGGTCGGTCCGACATAATTATTATTAATACTGTTTGGACGTGGTCGGCTCGCCTGCGCGTCCGACAAGCCGACTGTCCAACCAAGTCGGCACGTCTGAAGGTTTCGCCCGACTTCGTTAGTACTTATGCGATCGAGACTTCAAACGGCGAACCTCCTAACCATGTCTTATGCCCTGGTACTTCGCTAGACTTAAGCAAGGCAACTGACGGTTGGATTGCCGACCGTCGGAACGTCTGTAGCAATGTCCCACGTCGGCCCTGACTTGGTCGGGTCGTGGTCGGGTCCTCCTTTCTTGCTTTCTCCAAAATGTTTTATCCCCGACGCAAAAGGAGGGGTGTTATTAGTTTGACGCCGCCGTCTGTGTGTGTGTCTGTCTCTGTGTGTCTGTCCGTGGCTGTGTGTCTGTCTGTGGCATCCTAGCTCCCAAACGGATTGGCCATATTGGATGCGATTTTTTTTTAAATTAGAAAACTGGGTTAACCGGGATTTTTTATGTAATCCTGTATGGGTGGCTGAGTATGAGGGGCCAAAGCACATGCTCCGACCACCCAATATCACCTCCAAGAAGGTAGGTGCCATATCGGAGACTTTCCTGGATTGCAGGCTATACTGGACTAGAGAAGCACACAACCGAGGCTGCTATGCTATCTTACATCCAGTACGGTGGTACCAACCCAGTCGGCTACAATTCGGCTACAATCGGCTTCTCATGCGAGAGGTCCGAGGTTCGAATCCGGTCGGCATGTGCCAATGAGTTTTTTCTGATGAAAAAATTTACGTACATACCTACACCTGCTGCTTCACCGTTCGGAACCGGTGTAAAACTGTAGGGCCCTTCACCCTTACTAGGTGGTAGGCTCAAATTGTAGCCGACTGGGTTGGTACCACCGTACTGGATGTAAAATGGCCGCATGGCAGCCTCGGTTGTGTTCTCCTCTAGTCCAGTATAGCCAGCAATCCAGGGAAGTCTCCGGTGTGGCACCTACCTTCTCGGAGTTGATATTGGCTGGTCGGAGCATATGCTTTGGCCCCTCTGACTCAGCCACCCATACCGGATTACATAAAAAAAAGGGAGGCGAGAAAGATGCAGTGGTTCTAGATCGCGGGACATGTCGGGGTTACCCACTACCCCACTAGTCGCACGGCTCGACGCTGCTGGATTGAGTAGAGAGGCTCAAGCTTTTGCCTTGTACTATGTACAAGAGCCTCGGCCTGAAGTTGGCGCCTAAAGGCAGCGATCCACAGCGATCAGACAAGATGTTGAAAAATTGTTAGCATATTTTATACGTGTAAATTATCAAAACGCGCGCCCGCCTGAACACACCTTAATATGGAGGGCTGTTCTAAACTGACAACTCGAAATGATTTCTTTCTTGATTATTTTATTAACTATTTTCAACAAACCGTTGTTTCGTTTAGGCTTTTACAGTTGCTTTCACGATGAGCACAGATGGACAGTGGACTAACATTGCACGCAAGTGTCTAGTAGTCGAACGACGCGTTTTGACCAACGAACCAATCGCGTGAAGCGTCGTCGCCGCCGTCGACGTCACATCCCGTTAAACCGACCAATGAAAAGTGTGCTCATGACTCGTGAAAGCAACTATACCGCTGTTAGCCGTAATCGTAATGTTTTCGGTTACGCGGTATACTAATCAGAGCGTCTTAGGCTCAATTCACACTGGGACGGCAGCGGCCGGCGCGACAGGCTCGCGTCGTCTCCGCGCGCTTCTGCGCATCGTCGCGCGCGGCCGCTCGACCTTTTCGAACTTTCCAAGCGATATTGGTCTTTTTAAGTATGTAGATAAAGTTTAAAATTATTTCACACCGAAAGTGCGCGCCGCGCCGCTGCCGTCCCAGTGTGGATTGAGCCTTACAATCGTCGACGTTTCGTCCCACGCTCCGGGAACATCACCTCTGCGTTAGTCTGGTGCTCGCCATATGTCGCGACCCTCGCTACCCGTACCGTAAAAAACCGGCCAAGTGCGAGTCGAACTCGCGCACCGAGGGTTCCGTATCGCCATGTCATGGTCAACGCCACTCACGCCATATTTTTACGATTCACGTTTTCTTATTTTTATTATTTGTTGTTATATCGGTCATAATAACACATATTCTGTGAAAATTTCAACGGGCTACCTATTACGGTTCAAGAGATACATCCCTCGGACAGACGGTCAGACAGACAGACGGCGTAGACTTAGTAATAGGGTTCCCTACGACAAATACGGAACTCTAAAAACGTGTTCTGCGTCAAAAGTCTGATTCTATTGCCTTTCTAGAATCACCTAAAGTCAGGCCATTTCTCACTCGTCGCGCTAACGGCGGAAACCCTTAAATTATCTCGCTACCTGCAATGCGATACCTTCTGAAGTGGAATTTGATACATGGACCTCCTTGCGCCGAGCTGAAGTTCACGGCTCGTGCGTGTGGGATGAGGGAATGAAGTCTCTCGCTCTGCTATTTGCAGTATAATCTGTGATATTGCAATTACAACTTTTATTATTTTATTTATTAAAAGTTTTATGAATATTTATAGATATAGAAATGCTTTATATCTCCTAAAATATTTTACTGATACAAGCTCGATGTATAATTTACACGAGGGGCAAAGGCGGACTTATCCCTTCCAAGGATTTCTTCCAGTCAACCTTTGACTGTTTGAGCGTCGTATTTTGTAAAATATTTAGTAAGTACAGAAGACTTGATTGTGGTAATGTAAAATATAATATAATTAATATAAATATGATATACTTACTACATATAAGTACCTACTAGTTGAATAATAAAAAAAACATGAATACAGTTTTTAATAATTTCATTATTGTGTTTTTCACACCAGAACTGGGTGGCTGTGCTCGAGGTCTGAGGATCAGGCGCAGCCAATTTCACCCCCGAGAGGACGTGACCGAGGTCGCTGGGGAGATCCGCCTGGATTGAAGGAGTAGCGACATAAGAACGGTTTAGATCAGGGATGTTGCGGATGCGATTTATTTGACATCCGCGGATACGGATGCAGATGCGGATTTTTAGACGCTCACATCCGCGGATGCGGATGCGGATGCGGATGTTAACAAGATTGCTTGAAGAGCCGGTTAGTTTAAGTCCTTGAATAAAAGATATTATGCTTTTAATATCTTTTATTGATCTTTCTGCAATTGTTTTTCGATGTTCGCACTTCGTACCGGTGGTGACATTGTTGTTACACTTTATGAATAAAATTCACTTCTGGGACATTATACTTCGCCGCACTTTAAACAGTGGAGGTGGAATACTCGAGTCGGAAATTCAAATTAGAAGACGCGTCGTCGCGCGTGTTTAGACACGCATGCATACACGAAACGTGACGGAATGAAATGACGCAATAATAATGGAATACAAAGTCGTCAGCACTGCACTGCACCGTCGCACAGCATATTCCCTTCCTATTTGTCAATTGCAGCGCGCGCCACTCGCCCCGACGGCATGACGATTGTCCCATGGAAGAACGGAAGGGCGCTAGTCTGGGACGCAACATGCGTCGATACCATCTGTGCCAGCAACCTCGCCCTATCGGCCATGAAGCCGGGTTCGGCTGCGGAGGCTGCAGCCAAAAGAAAGCACAAAAAATATGAAAACATCAGCCTAAATTATTGGTTTGTGGCTTTCGCGGTCGAAACCTTCGGCTCCTGGTCTGAGGAGGCGATAGCTTTTGTCCACGAGATAGGGTCGAGGATGTCTGCTGCCATAGGTCACCCCTCTTGCCTCATCTTCTTCCGCCAAAGAATAAGCCTGGCAATTCAGATGGGTAACGCGGCTGGCATCCTCGGCACAATCCCGGGGACAAAACACTAAATGATATTTATTTTTTAAGTTAGTTTATTTCCTAAGTTAGTTTATATAATTTTTAGATTAGTTAATTATTTTATAACTATGTTAATTTGAATTTAATAAAAAAATCAAATTATAATGTGTTTTCTTGTTAGAAATAATGCGTGTCCACAGGTGTAATTAGTGTTGTGTGAAAATTTACCTGCATACCGCCGAACGTCCTCAGGCGTCGTTAGACATCTTATCTCTCAACTTTCATATTTCCAAGGATTAATGCCGTTTGCGATCTCACCTAGCAGAGTGTTGTACATCGGTACAATTCAACAGACTCCTAGGTCGAATTATATATCAGAAGTGGGATCTATTGGGACCTAATAACGTTCTCGATACAAGCCCTAAGTGATGTATTAAGCCCTAAGATGTTAGTGTGCGGAGCGGAATATAAATATGTTTCTAGCAGAAACACAAGTTGTTCCGAGCATACAAACTAACATACAGAAGTTGGAAAAGCAATCAGTGGTAAGTCTTCGTAATAAACGCTTGTTTGTTAAACCCCGGCGAAAGAGAGTGGTGTTATAAGACTGACGCGTCCGTTTGTCTGTCTGTATGTGTGTGTGTCTATCTGTGGTATCGTAGCTCCCAAACGGATGGGCCGATTTGGATGCGTTTTTTTTTTTTTGTTAGAACGCTTGTTTAAAAGTGATGGTTCTTAGCTGTGTCAGTAATCAAGTAATCGAGTAATTATGAAGAAATAAAAAAATTGCGTCTCACGGATGGACCGACTTGGATTCGGTTTTTTTTAAAGCTTGAAATAAAAGTAAAATTGTAAATTAAAAAAAACCCCGACCCCTTAAAAAGTCAAAAATAATTTCCTTTCAGACTTAAGTTTAAGACTTAAAGGAGTGAAACCTCAACACAAGTCACAAAAGAAAACAGAACAAATCAAAGTATATTGTGTATAATTTACGATTACGGGGGAATACTCTGAAACTGAAAAAGAAAAAACTTGATACCTACGTAAAATTTCATGCCGTAAGTTAAAAACCGGCCAGGTGCGAGTCGAACTCGCGCACCGAGGATTCCGTATCGCCATGTCATGGTCAGCGTCACTTAAGCCATCTGTGGCGTGTTTTATGAAATGCTTCATATTAGTTAAAATTCATGATTAGTTAAAATGCTTCATAGTATTTTCGGTAGATGGCGCGCATACACATTTTAGTATCTTCTATGAGAACCCCGTGAATTTTTTACTTTTTCTTATTTGTATTATTTGTTGTTATCTATTACGGTTCAAGAGATATAGACAGATTAGACAGACGGCGTAGGCGTAGTAGTAATAGGGTTCCGTGTCGGATACGGAACCCTAAAAATAATACAGCTTGGAATCTTGACTTTGTGCCCCTTTTCAGTGTTGTCAGGTGAAAATACTAAAGAAATTTAAAATAATTTAAATTCTACCAATATTACAGAAACATTTAAAAATGTACTAAAATAATACTATTCTGCTGACCAAAAAATATACCAATTTAATCACGGTCACACTGTCGAATAACTCAGGTGCGGCTGGATGGCTTCACTCGCTGGAACATTACGCGCGATCCGATTGCAGTCTTTAGTAAGAAGTGCATGTAATATCGATGGAGTGAGATGCATTCATGTGGTTGCTGTAAGCAGCTTCACTCGACTTGCTCGAAATGAAAAGAGCGGGGAAGGACCCTTCGCTATTTCCTTTTCATTACCTTTCGCTTCTTACATAAGTGCTTATAGAACAGCAGCCTGTATCACATTCAATGTGAATTATAAATTAAAAACCGGCCAAGTGCGAGTCGAATTCGCGCACCGAGGGTTCCGTATCGCCATGTCATGGTCAGCGTCACTCGCGCCATTCATGTATTAGTTAAAATGCTTCATACTCTTTTCGGTAGATGGCGCGTATACACTTTTTAGTTTCTTGTATGGGGACCCGCGTGAATTTTTAACTTTTTCTTATTTTTATTGTTTGTTGTTTTATCGGCCATAATGACACATATTCTGTGAAAATTTCAACGGGCTACCTATTAAGGTTCAAGATATACAGCCCTCGAACAGACGGACCGACAGACAGACAGACGGGGCGTAGTAATAGGACGTACGACGAATACGGAACCCTAAAAATGCATTCATTTAAATACAATAAATTTTTTTATTGTTTTTTTTTTATTTCTAAAATAATACAGCTTAGCATTACGACCTCACACACCCTCACGATTTCGAAAATCTGTAAAATCTATTTTATTGGAAGACGTATTTTATAAGGATTTTATACTTTTAATGTATTTTTTGGACACTCATTTTAATCGATTTTATGTTCACTGTTTTAAATTATTATTTCAGAAATTTTATGACAAACGTAGAAGGCTTAATTAAATTTTGAAAATTTTACAAAATCTCTCTCTCTCACACACATTAAATTTAATTGTATACAAATTATAAACAACTTTAAAATAGAAAAAAATACATATTCTATAGTATTAAGTACTACATTATAGTAAAAAATACTCAATTAAACCAATAAATTGAACTGAACTAAACTGAACTCACACGTGCACCCTCTATTAGACCCTTACATATACGCATCTCACTTCACACTAGTGTCCGACCGAATATTCGGTTTCAATATTTGCCACATTCGGCAAACTCACGGTTTCGGCTGAAAGTAGTGGTCACTTTCGGCCCAACCGAAAGTTGTTAGACAGACAAACCGACCGACAGCGCGCACGCGACGCGACGCACGCGATTACGCGATTGGCGGCCGGCGCAGTTCAAGTTCTTCTTATTTAAAGTTTTTATTTTTTCATTTGTTTAATTTAATTAGGCGATGAAAGAAACGTGAAAAGTTTTTGAAGTTTTTAAAGGTTTTGTTTGATTTTTCATTATTAATAATTGTATTAATAATTTGTGCATATAGTTTTATGCATTAAATAAAAACAATCCCATAATTATATAGGTATATCTTTTATAGTCACTTGCATATCCTTCTACCTAAATAATGCATAACTAACTAACTAGGTACTTAAATACCATGCATACACATATGTACTTTCGGCTACGGCTTTCGGTTCCGGTTTTCGGCTTCGGCTATCGGCTTTCAGCCGAAAGTAGATTTGTTCCGAAATTCGGCTACTGCTCTCGGCCGAAAGTGAAAGTACACTTTCGGTCGGACACTACTTCACACATGTTTGTATGTATGTATGTATAAATTCTTTATTGCACGCCAATTTATGCAAATTAGGCACAATAGGTGAGAATGCCGTGAGCCATTCTATTCTAACCTTTGGAATGAGGGAGAAGTATAACCCAATTTTTATAACTGTGCACTTCGAGCTGTCAAAGTCATAAGGTTGGCAGGACTGAATTCACCCTCCGCTTACTTCCTCACCTCTCCGCCGACGCCTATCAGTACACGCCCTTGCTGTGTGTGTGTGTGTGTGTGTGTACTGATAGGTGTCGGCGGAGAGGCGAGGAAGTAAGCGGGGGGTGAATTCAGGCCTGCCAACCTCACGACTTTGACATCTCGAAGTGCACAGTTATAAAAATTGGGTTATAGGTATATGCAAACGAACAAGAATAGTTTGTAGCAATAAACTAAAAACACATAATACTTTAATACGCATATAATATGATAGACTTACATATTATGTACATTAATCAGTGGTACTGTTGTACAACACCATCAACTGAATTAGGGAGAGAGAGAGAGAGAGAGAGAGAGAGAGAGAGAGAGAGAGAGAGAGAATATCGAGACTACAATTACGTCCGGCCGGTGGTACCAACCCAGTCGGCTACAATTTGAACCTACCACCTAGTAAGGGTCCTTAAGGGTAGTAAGGGAAGGGAGGGACCTACAGTTGAACACCGGCTCCGAACGGTGAAGTAGTGCGTACGTTTTTCCGTCAAAATCCTTTGATGCAGGCCCGCCGGGTTCGAACCTCGGACTTTGAGGGTAAAACTGACTATATTTCGCTTTTGATTAACCCGTACACATGACGCGGCGCTATTATTGTTCCACTCACTGTGAGGGTCATTGAGTAATTAAGACTATACATCCACTATCTTTACCTCGAACTTTACTTGCCTTTCTCTTACCTTTCTCAGTTAGTGAGGAATTCTTCGAGAAATAAGAAATGTAGGCCGGAAAACAGAATACCATATGCGAGTTAGATAGATAGAAAATTTTTTATTGCTCCAGTAAACATTAAACAGTAACAAATACATTGGAAAATTTACATAAGGTGCAAAGGCGGACTTATCCCTTACAGAGATTTCTTACAGTCAACCTTTAGTTTTTTTTTTTTTTATGTAAACCAACATTGTCAGCCTCGATAGCTCAGTGGTGCAGACAGTCGACTGTTGCTATTGATTGTTAAGCAACGCTGGGCCGGTCAGTACTTGGATGGGTGACCGCTCGACCGTTGGAGGCTGACCGTGGTTCGGAATCCACGTAAAACTTGTAGGTCCCTTCCGAGGTGCCTTCCCTAATTACCTTACTAGGTGGTGGGGTTTATCGCGGCCGGGTTGGTACCACCGCACTGTTGCGTTTTCCGTCCAGTTCGAAAGAAACTATTTAGTCTCAAAAGCCCAATGTCAACAACAAAAGGGTCCTGAGTCTCTCTGCGACAAGTCATGCACAGATATAGAACGGGTGGAAGGGAATAAGGGATGCTAGTTCCACAGAGCAGCGTCCGCGATAGTATGTGTAAAACAGACTAAGCGATCCTACAAATCGTCTGTTACTCAGAGACTGCAGACAATCTGTAAGTTTCGGGTCATCAACTAGACGATAAACTTTGCTTGAAATAGTTCTAGTCTGGTCTATATTCAATAGAACATGTACCACCGCTACGGGGCACTTTTTTTTTTTTTTTTTTTTATTGAAACTGACACGGTTGGCTACATCACCTACAACATCCGTGATGTCAGCCCATAACACCGGGTTGAACTTGGTGCCACGTCAGCGCTTCCCTTCAGTCGTGCCGGCTACACTGAACTGGACGGAAAACACAAACTATTTACATAGCCGTTTCGACCGACCTTTCATTCAGTGCGGTGGTACCAACCCGGGCGGGTTAAACCCTACCACCTAGTTATATAAGAAGGGAGTCACATCCCTTAGTCGCCTTTTACGACATGCACGGGGAGAGATGCAGTGGGGCTATTCTTTTAAAGTACCGGCTCCACACGGTACTGAACTGTAACACTCATATTTATTTTTATAAATTTTATGTATATTTCAATTTTTTTATATTTGTAAATAAATCTAGACCCTGATTTTATGTTTTTGTTTGTGTTTTGGGTTTTAGTTTGCGATATATTTTTTTTTATTTAGTCGTGCGAGACGGGCATATATGAAGAACATTATAAGAGTGGAGAAGGCGGCTAGGGTGTGTCAGGAATGTCAGGATCATGGCGTGTGGAGATGCGTTGTCTCTGCCTACCCCATTGGGAAAGAGGCGTGACGCTATATATGTATGTATGTATATACAGATTCAGATACAGATATTTATTTTGCCATAAAGAACACACAACAATAACAATATTACATTGAGACATATGCATATTCAGTATGGTTCGTCATAGTTTTTGTTTTATCCAGTTCAGCAATGGAATCTATAAGGAGGAAACGGGCAAGAAACCTTACAGAGCTTTTTTAAAGAAAATGCTTAAATATAACTTACATGCAAATTTTTAATTATGTTAACTATATATGACATACTACATCTAATCAAAAATAAAAATAATAAGTAAAAGATTATCTTTAAAAAAAGAGAATAATGTACAAAGAACATAGAGTTCAGTCAAATTTATACATATAAAAGATTCATTTGAATCGTTCAAATCAGCAATATTATTTACAATATGAAAAAAATTCACTTAATTTATAAAATGGATTATCTAAAAGAAATATTTTCAGCTGACTCTGGAACACATTGTCACTGTTTATAGATCTAATTTTTTCGGGAACATTTTCGTACAATTTGGATCCGATCACGTATATAAACGATTAGCTCACTTAAAGTAATATGATATATAGGGTGATTCGTTATTTATGTCAAACATTTCGGGAGGGTTACATACGCACTCAAATAAACACTTTACGTAAGAAAAAGGCGCATTTCTTCTCCTAACAAAACAATAAAATCAAATAAGTAGCTGTAAAAACCAATCATAGTGACCTTGTGACTTACTTACAACAAACAGCTGTTCTGCGTTTGAACATAGTACGGTCATTGACCCTGAACAATGCAAGTTACCTACTGTTAAACACAGGTTAATGTTTAGGTAGCAAACATGTTTTGTTAAAATTCTCGAAAAGTAATGCTAAAAATATATGGTAACGTTTTTGGTAACATGTTTATTTGGGTGTCTATTTACCCTCCCGATTTTTGACATAAATAACGAAGCACCTTATATACCATTATTAATAAAATTATACCTAATTACTTTAACATTTTTAATGTCATTTTTGAAATTTTTACTAACAAAAAAATATTAAAAAAAATAACATTGAACCGACTTAAAACCCTAATATTTTGATCTTGAGTACACAAAAGCACAAAAGTGTTCATCTATAAATTTTCAGGTGTGCTTTTGTACTGCCTTCTACTCAAGATCAAAATATTATTTAATACTTTTTAGGGTTTGAAGTCGGTTCAATGTTTTTTTAAAACAGTTTTTTTTTTATTTCACTATTTTTAGTAATATCACATACTTAATATTAAAGTCGGTTGACGGGAAGTGGGTGATTGAAAAATCGCTTTGTGTGAAAGTGTCTATCCCTTAATTTCCCACCCTTAGGGATGATCCCACATTCATGAAAAAAAGAATCATTAAAATCGGTTGAGAAGTGGCGGAGAAATCGAGTAACATACACACACAAAAAAACATACAGACGAATTGAGAACCTCCTCCTTTTTTGGAAGTCGGTTGAAAATGTGTTACGACAGTCCCAAACATCACCGTTAAACTGTATTAACCTATCTCTGCAATATTAAATTCAACTATGATTGTTGTTCTGAGCGAAGCCTTTGAAATGCTCTCACACACACAGTGTCTCATTACCAAACATAATGAATAAATTACTGGAGCGCAAATTACTATTACGCATTTGTATGGTAGAGAGCGCTCCACGAATCTTGTACCTTCGTCGTTAAAATAACATACAATCACGCAAAATATCCCAGGCCTCCAGAAATTGAAGGATTAAATTGAGAATTTATGTGATTATGAACATTTTCAAAATTATTAAATAACCAACTAGTATTATTGTTTTACGTTATATTATGGCGGCGGGTGGACGAGTGGTCTGGGCGTCAGCTTCTCTTGCGAGAGGTTCGTGGTTCGAATTCTAGAAGGGTCACCCTAGCCCTAGACGCACGTTCCCAATGCCTCCCTTCGCCTCGAGGTAAGATCAAACCCTGGTACAGCCGGAACTGTGCCGATGCTGCCGCGGCTAAAGCTGCGGCATATCGAGCATGGTCACGTGCTCGTGCCAGACGTGATCCAAATATCTCCGAATTGAAGAAGAACTACAACCGCCTCTTCAGATCCTGTAAGAGGGATATCGCCAGGGCCAAATTCGAGCATATGGGCAGAATTGGCGATAGGCTGAACCGGTACCCAACTGGGAGCTGTGAGTTCTGGTCTCTCGCCAAATTTGTCGAGTCGAATTTCTGCCGCTCCTCACTTCCACCTCTACAGCGCACTGGAGGATTACTCGCTCACTCTGCAAAAGATAAAGCAGACCTTCTGGTATCTCTTTTTGCGGGGAATTCCCACCTGGATGATGGGGGAGCTTCTCCTCCATCCAAACCTAGGTGTGAGAACTCCATGCCAGAAGTACAGTTACGACAGAGAACTGTGCGGAAGAAGCTTCTTGCCCTAGACCTTACTAGGTGGTAGGGTTTAACCCGGCCGGATTGGTACCACCGCACTCAATTAAAAGTCGGTCGAAACTGTACTATGTAAATTGTTCGTGTTTTTCGTCCAGGTCAGCGTATCCGGCAAGACCGAAGGGAAGCACTGACATGGCACCAAGTTCACCCGGTGTTATGGGATGACATCACGGATGTTGTAGGTGATGTAGCCAATCGTGTCAGTTTCCATAAAAAAATTACACCGATAGTTCACTCAGTCAGTCAGTCAGTGCTGCCAATATACGAGTAACAACGATAAGGACAAGATGCCTGGAACGGTCTCTACTCTGCTAGCTTTCGCCCAGGCTTTCGCGAACCCCTGCTTGCGGTGATGGAATTTCCCAGTCGTCATCTCGGTGAGGTTTGTCTATTAGACATAGTATTTTGGTCACTGCTCAGTACCTCGTACAGGTAGAGTGAATGTTTATATACGAAAATAATCACGAAGAGTTACTAGCTAGGTATATCTAATGCATGCATCAGTGATATTTAATGTTAATAACTCGATTTAGTTTAAAACCGACTCCAACCCCGGAAGTACCCCGTTTCCAACATAGATAGATAGATAGAAATACTTTATTGCTCCAAAAAACATTTAACATAAACACACAATAAGAAATTTACATGAGGGGCAAAGGCGGACTTATCCCTTACAGGGATTTCTCCCAGTCAACCTTTGGATGTTTGAGAGTCGTATGTTGCGAGATATAAGTAGGTAGTAGCAAAAGACTTGAGTGTGGGAATGTAAAATATAATATAAGGAAAATAACTATAATATACACTACATATAAGTACATACTAGTTAATTAAACGTATAAATTACTATTTATAGATTAAATTAAATACATATGAATTACAATATAAATCTATATCTATACATATAATAAAATCGTAGAGGTAAGAAAGTCTGTACATTGAATGTATTCGGAAAAAAACTAACCAGGGTGGCTTAAAATGAGATACTGAACATGTTAGAACAGTTTTTAAAATTTTTGTTTGTTTGTTTGTTTGTTTGTCTGTACGCGCATCACGCAAAAACCACTGAACGGAATTAGACGAAACTTTGTATAGTGGCAGTTTATATGCCGGGTTAACATAATACGTAAAAAAAAATTAACAAAAATAAAAAAAAATTAACAATTATAAACATTATTGCGCGTTTAAAATCACGTAGTCCAAAGTAAAGGTAAAAACAATTTTAAATGTCATGTTGACAACGGAGAACTGTCATCTCGACGTGAGCTGGCCGGTGACAAATTGTTTCATTATATAAAAATAATAATTGAAAGTCGAAGTTATGTCGCTGTCATTGGTGCAATAAAATTTATATATCTGTTGCCCGCGGCTTCGCTCGCGTGAAATTCGTATTTAAAAAAAAGAAAGTAAGTAACTAAAGACGGGCCCGAAGGCGGAACTGCGTTCACGTAAACGATATTCTTTCTCGATGAAAGTAACTAAGGGCGAGGCGAAAGGCGGAGCTGATTTCAGGAAGAAGAAAAACATTCTTATAGAAAATAAGTAACTAAGGGCGAGGCCGAAGGCCAAGCTCTATTCTGGAAGACCATAAACCTTCTCGAAGAAAGTAAGTAACTATGGGCGAGGCCGCAGGCCGAGCTGCGTTCAGGAAGAAGCTAAACCATCTTGAAGAAAGTAAGTAACTAATGCGAGGCCGAAGGCCGAGCTACGTTCGGATAATTGAAAACCCATCTCGAAGAAAGCAAGTAACTAAGGGCGAGGCCGAAGGCCGAGCTGCGTTCAGGAAGAAGCTAAACCATCATGAAGAAAGTAAGCAACTAAGGCGAGGCCGAAGGCCGAGCTACGTTCTGACAAATGATAAACCATCTCGAAGAAAGCAAGTAACTAAGGGCGAGGCCGAAGGCCGAGCTGCGTTCAGGAAGAAGCTAAACCATCTCGAATAAAGTTAATTAATATTAAGATTGAGTTAATTTAATTTAAATTTTATTATAAAGTCCACGCTTCTAACGGCAAATATACCGTGCATCCTAGAACCTCGCGGTTATTCCCGGCTGGATGGCAAGAGGCCCGATGCTAGAGACCTTAGTGCCATGGACTAAGGGTAGTTCTGTGATGTGGGACGCCACTTTTGTTCTCACATTGGCTCCAAGTCACGTTAGGACATCTTCAAGAGCGGCTGGCGCGGCCGAGGCTGGGGCGGAGAGCCTCCAACGCAGCAAATATAGAAATATAATTCAAGATTTCGAATTTGTTGCGTTTGCGGTTGAAACCCTCGGTCTGTGGAGCAGTGAAGCCAAAAGAGGCTTGAGCTGGTTGACGCAACTGGTGTCCCGTCATCAAGGGCTTATGTACTTCATTCAAAGGGTAAGCCTTGCCATCCAGCGAGGTAATGCCGCAAGTGCTCTAAGAACATTTGAAAATGCCTGTTTGTATAGTTATTTTAATGTTTGTTAGGTAGGTTTAATTATTTAGTTATTAATATTACTTTTTTATTTATATGAAATAAATAGATTGAGTAAACGATATTATATTCTATCGAAGAAAGGAAGTCTTTAAGGGCGAGGCCCGAAGGCGGAAGAGGATTTTTGGTTTACCTGAACGCAGCTCGGCCTTCGGCCTCGCACTTAGTTCCTTCCTTTCTTCCAGAAGGTTTGTCGTCTTCCTGAACGCAGCTCGGCCTTCGGCCTCGCCCTTACTTCCTTTATTTGAGAAAGGTTTATCGTTTACCTGAAAGCAGCTCGGCCTTCGGCCTCGCCCTTAGTTAGTTACTTTCTTTAAGAAGGTTTATCGATTACCTGAAGGCAGCTCGGCCTTCGGCCTCGCCCTTAGTTACTTACATTCTTCTTTGGAATACGAATTTCACGCGAGCGGAGCCGCGGGCTCAGCTAGTAATACATAATACCTAAATATAGACATACATACTTGTCCATTCAGAATTAAAGGATTTTTTAGCTTTTGACTTCACACTTCACATAATACATAACGCAATCCCGCCGTCCCCTTTCCACCTCCGCACCACACGCACTGGGCAGGGATTGCATCCCTATACGCTGGACTTACCGCGGATGCGTACCAATCGATTCTGCAGATCTTTCCTCTACAGAACCGGTAAACTCTGGAACGCTCTCCCTGCTCATATATTCCCCCCCAAGTACAGTCTCGGATCCTTCAAGAGGGGCGTGAATGGGCACCTGCAAGGCCGGCATGGCATTCGCAACCCCCGCATACGACCGAATGTCCATGGGCGTCGTTAGACACCTTATGGGTGGCTAGGCGTCATATGTCGCGCTTTCAATAAAAAATAAATAAAAAATAAATAAAAATAAACATCGAAATCGGTTGGCGTGGTTTAGAATTTATTCGCCCATTTGTCATGCACGTGCTTACGCAAATTTAGATGTTATATTATGTTGATGATAGCGTTTGATTGTTTTCTCATGGATCCTATCATCAGAATTTGACCAAATTTATGTGGGAGCACCCCTAACGTAGCCCCTTTCTAATAAGAAATAGAGATTCTAGAAGAATCATTCAAATCGGTCCACGTAGTAAAGAATTATATAAAAAATTTACATAACATAATAATATCACACGCTATATCCTGACAATCGGGGTAAGCTAATTTAAAGTTGATCAATTAAAATTGCCCCTATGTCCGCGCGATGTATCCTACCCTAATCCAATTTGAAAAAACCGGCTAAGTGCGAGTCGGACTCGCGTAACGAGGTTTCCGCGCCACAAAAAAACATTGAAAAAAAACGTTTCCTGTATGGGAACCCCCCTTAATTTGATTATTTTTTCTATTTTCCATTATTTGTTCTTATATCCGCCATAATAACACATTCTGTGAAAATTTCAACCGGCTACCTATTACGGTTCAAGAGATACAGCAGTAGGACAGACAGGCAGACAGACAGGCGGCGGCGGCAGCGCTAGGCTTCCGTACGGGATACGGAACCCTAAAAACGGCGTGTCTCTATCCTGCTTGCACCCGTTGAATTTGAACCGGGCTCGCTCATCTTGTATGGAGCATTAACTGTGAATGTGTGTTTTCGTTGCCCCGGGTACTGTGAGTAGCGGAGTGCCTCGGGGGTCTACAATAGGACCCTTTGAACAATGTTTAATTTACATATTTTACGAACACAATTTGTTAGATGGAACAAAATAGTGTATTTCTAATGTATTTATAATTTTACTTTCATAATACTGTGATCTAAAGTGCGTCCAAGGAGAAGCGATACCAAATGTAAACAAAGTCAACGAGACAGAGAAGACGAAACCTTATGTGAAATGCACAAGATGGAATGAGATAGATACAGACTGTCAACTCCACGGTCGTGTTTTAGGTGAATGAACTTTCGTATCGTTTCTCCTTGGCAGCACTTTAAACAATAGCAGTTTACATTCCTCTAACTTACTACTAAGATATTATGTAGTCCGAATTCAGTCTGTGTTTTTTTCCCGACTGCGAACGAGGAACAGAGTAATGTGTTTTACTTTTTAGGGTTCCGGTAGCCGGCATCACTGGCACCCTTATAAAATCGGTCATGTGTCTGCCTGTCCATCCGTCAGTTCGTCTGTCGGTCACAGCTCGTAATCCATTTGATCTATAACTTCTTGAAACTTGAAACTTTTTCAGATTCCAGGGAAGTAGCGAAATTTTATGTGTTAACAATGTCACAGGAATTCTATGGTCCTAAACTTTAATTAATAGCGAACAAGGCAAGTAGTGCACCGATTAAAAGGTCTTGCAAAGCCTTAATTAATACTATTTTTAATTTAAATAACACGTTTAACTTTCTTCTACTGAACAGGCAAACTTTGGAACGCTCTCCCTGCCCATATATTATATTCCCCTAAGTACAATCTCGGGTCCTTCAAGAGAGGCGCGAATAGGCACCTGTCAGGCCGGCATCGCATTTGCAATCCCCGCATACGGCCGAATGTTCATGGGCGTGGTTAGACACCTTATGGGTGGAACGGCGCCACATGTCGCGCCTTAAATACTTAAATAATAATAAAAAATAGGATATGACAATTATTATCTATCGAGCAGCAAGTATTTTTTTTTATGTTATCCGGTATGGTTGGCTGAGTCGGAGGGGCCAAAGCACATGCTCAGACCAGCCAATATCACCTCCGAGAAGGTAGGTGCCATACCGGAGACTTCCCTGGATTGCTGGCTATACTGGATTAGAGGAGAATACAACCGAAGCTGCTATGCAGCCATCTTACATCCATTACGGTGGTATCAACCCAGTCGGCTACAATTTGAGCCTACCACCTAGTAAGGGGCGAGGGAAGGGACCGACAGTTTTACACCGGTTCCGAACGGTGATGCAGCAGGTGTAGGTATGCACGTAATTTTTTTTCGTCAGAAAAAACTCATTCGCACACGCCAACCGGATTGATGCCGAAACCACTCGGCCACCCGCAGCTTTTTGAAGTAAACCACCAAGATAAACATACATACATACATATCACACACGCTGAATCCCGACAATCGGGGTAAGCAGAGCAATCGGTGTTGTGCTGCAAGAACTCTGGTAAATTACAGCACAACACCGACCACCACGTTTCGCAAAGTATTCGAACAAGATTCAATCGATCAAGCAGCAAGTAAGGCACGATGACCCACCTGCTGCATGACTCGGTGGAAGTACCGTGCCAAGGTGAGAGGTGGCGATCCTGTCGCCCTTTAGCATGGCATCTTGTCCTTATCCCTTAGTCGCCTTTTACGACATGCACGGGGAGAGATGCAGTGAGGCTATTCTTTTTAAGTACCGGCCACACACGGCCAAGATAAACAATGCTTACTTTACTTACTCAGCACACACTTAGGTGAAATTATCGCAATGACTTCACCCAACCCCCGTCGTCTTTTATCCGTATTACTTTTCCCCCTAGAACCATTTCTGTATCATCCCTTATAAATCTTCCAGTACACGAATCCCTATACTGTCTCCTGCGGGACTTCTCTGGTCTTTTCGTGTGCAGACACACTAACCGGAAAGTCCGGCCGTATTTTCCGGCCCGCCGTAAATTGCCATGGGACGTCGTGAATCGGCACAGGTGTGCCGCCGCGCAATCGCTCTCACTATTCAGTTCCGGCCAGCAAATAATAAAAAAAAAATGCAAAAAGTCAACAATTTAGGGGGATTCCCATACAAGTATCATAATATGCAGAAGTTCGCCATCTACCGAATGATTAAAATTTTAACTACAAATGTATGTCACGGATAGACGGCGGCGTGAGGGATCACGCCATCTATCGTTAAACAAATGTAATTAGGTTGCCGTATTCTTGCTAAATACGAAGGATTCTGAATACACTCGCTATACGTGCTAAAACCGGCCAAGTGCGAGTCGAACTCGCGCACCGAGGGTTCCGTATCGCCATGTCATGGTCAGCGCCACTCGCACCATCTATGGCGTGTTTATAAAATGCTTCACATTAGCTAAAATTCATGATTAATTAAAATGCTTTATAGTATTTTCGGTAGATGGCGCGCGCGCTTACAATTTTTAGTTTCTTCTATGGGAACCGCCGTGATTTTTTTTAATTTTTCTTATTTTTATTATTTTGTTGTTATATCGGCGTTGTTATTTCAACGGGCTACCTATTACGGTTCAAGAGATAGAGCCCTCGGACAGACGGCGCGTAGGCTTAGATAGGGTCCCGTAACGGATACAGAACCCTAAAAATTAACATAATTATTCTACGGAAATCTCTGTGTGTGTTTAAATTTTAAGTTTATTGAAAAAGAAGTTTATTTAGTTTAATTTAAATATTTAATTGATATAAGATTTATAGTTAAGCTAGTTTATTTAAAACGTTAATGTGTGTTATCCAATTGAGCTTTTTACCAGAATTTTTTACAATCATGACTTTTGGTAAGACAAAACCCTGCCGTGGGGTGTTCGCCTCTGGGGTGTTCGTCCTGGGGACAATTTGTCACCGGTGAGCTTGTAGTCCTGTGTTATTTATGTTTAATTACATTTTGAGAGTTCTGGAGGTAAAAATAGCTGTCAGACGGGGTTTCCCAAGTTGACTATAAAGTGAGTATATTCTTTATTCTTTATCGAGTTCTTTATTCATCATCCATAGACAGTACACTGCACTCGGATTCGTCATATTTTAACATTTAACATTTTGCATTTTGCCAGTTCGGTTATCACAGCGAAGCAGAACTGGTAAGAACTTTCGCTGTTTTTACGTCCACTTAGTCTACATTTACAAAAATGTTGGCGTAAGCTTAGTAATAGGGTCCCGTACCGGATACGGAACCCTAAAAACCTGTTAAGTGAGTACGTCGTTCACACAGAGAGGGTTCCGTGGCCAATGTTCCTTCTTGTTGCACGTATAGCGAATGTGCGCAGCAATCACGTTGTCGCACTCGCACGTATCTCTCGTTCGGCATAACTTATTTTGTGTATTGATATATTGAGTCCTTCGTATCGAACAAGTAATACGGAAACCTAATTACATATTATTGTGTTCACTGATAGATGGCGCGAGGGATCACGGTGACATACATTTTGTAGTTAAAATGTTTAATCATTCGGTAGATCGCGCACTTCAGCATAGTATTATGATACTTCTATGGAAAACACTTATTCTGTGAAAATTTCAACCGGCTACGTATTATGGTTTTAAAGATACAGCCATCGGATGGACAGACGATAGACAGACAGACAGACGACGTAGGCTTAGTAATAGGCTACAATATAGATACGGAACCTTAAAATAAAAAAAAGATAATTATTTTGACCACTTCGGCCATGAAAAAGCTCGGCTATCTCGTAATTGGCTAAGCCAAATTAACTCCAATAATACCAACTAGAGAGACCGCCGGTCGCTTCCGATTTCCTTCAGCTAGTCGAATCCAAGTGTGACCGGAATCCGTTCAAATAAGATTAACAATGTAATTATATTGGATACGTAAAACAACTATTACAAATTGGTGCTTATTTATCAGTACCAAATTACGTTTAGTGTATAAATGTGGTCTCGCAAACTAATAAAACAAAAACAAAATATAATAATAAAACACTTAAAAAATATAAATTTTAAGTACCTATAGTAAACTTAGATTACGAAGATATTGTTGTTTGATTGTATGTTATGATTTTGTGTTTATAAGAATACAATATTTTTACCTTTACATTTACCATTAAAATTGTCTTTTGGGAGAACAGTATGTACAAACATTGGCTTGCTAGATTAAATAACCCGATCATTTAAGGTGGGCTTTGGTGCGAAGCGGCTAGCAGTTTGCGGCTGCGTCATGCGGCTTGCTGCTGCTTCATGCGGCTTGCGGCTCCGTCATGCGGCTCGCGACTGCATCATGCGGGTCGCGGCTGCGTCATGCGGCTTGCTGCTGCGTCATGCTGGTTGCGGCTGCGTCATGCGGCTTGCTACTGTGTCGTGCGGCTTGCGGCTGCGTCATGCGGCTCGCGACTGCATCATTCGGGTCGCGGTTGCGTCATGCGGCTTGCTGCTGCTTCATGCGGGTTGCGGCTGAGTCATGCGGCTTGCTGTTGTGTCGTGCGGCTTGCGGCTGCGTCATGCGGCTGCGTCAAGCGGCTTGCTGCTGTGTCATGCGGCTTGCGTTCGGCTGCGTAATGCGGCTCGCGGCTGCGTTATGCGGGTTGCGGCTGCGTCATACGGATTGCGGCTGCGTCATACGGCTTGTGTCTACGTCATGCGGCTTGCGCTGCCGATGGAAGGACGCGAACCGCCACATGCAGCGATGACGCGTCGCTCGAATAGCTTTCCATACACTCCCATAGTTGTTGAATATATAGCCGCATCGGCCGCGCAAGCCGCAATCGACGCATAACGCAGACCGCGAGCCTTCCGTATGAATACGGAAACCTAAAAATCATAAAAGTTGTATCCTTTGTGGGCCTAGTAATGATATTTTAGGAATGATAGGTTATCTATATGACATTCAGTGCTCACACAAGGCACGTCCTTGAAAAGTTGAGAGGAAGAACTATAAGTGATGCGCCGACTCGAATAGTCTTATTTCAATTATTAGAATTAGTGCAGAATCTCATTACATACGGCGACATTTTCGATGTGTTAGCGGTTCGTGGTTAGCGGTCCGAACGCGTGCGTGGTTGGTGCACGACTAACTTCAGTCAGGACTGTGGTCTTGTATTTAATGTGCCACTTGGGAGCTCAGATAACCTATCTACCTCCTTTTAACTTATAATATCATTGGGGCCTAGTAGCATTTCCGCCCTTGACTTTAGCCCCACCCCCTAAAATACCTACTGACTACTCCCGATTCCTCCCTCAAAGAGTACAGTAAGAATAAATTTAATTCTCTCTTTGTATTCATTATACACACAGTTGCTTTCACGAGTCATGAGCACACTTTTCATTGGTCTGATTGACGGGATGTGACGTCGACGGCGCCGACGCTTCACGCGATTGGTTCGTCAGACAGCGTCAGTCGACACTCGTCGCCTACTGGGCTCACACGCGTCGTTCTACGCGATGTTGGTCCACTGTCCATCTGTGCTCGTGACTCGTGAAAGCAACTGTACTGTACACACAAATTAAATCATAACAAAAATACCAAGTAATTTAGTTAATTCGGGTCGTAGGCAAAGCGTTGTCATACTTGGAAGCGAATCGCACGAGGTCCTACGGGCACCGCGGCAGGGCGAGGGGGGGGGGGGGGGCTAACAATAGCACGTGATTGATCGGACGATGGCCCAGGAGGAAAATTCAATTTATCCAGCGTACCTGGAGCTTTGGACCCTCCAGGTACGACTAAAAATACCACGGTATACACTCTGTGTGGGGACGGTACTTATAAATAATAGCCCCACTGCACTCTCCCCGTGCATGCCGTCAAAGACGACTAAGAGATAAGGGCAAGATGCCGTGCTAAAGGGCGACAGGACAGCCACCTCGCACCTTGGCGCGGTCCTTCCACCGAGTGATGCAGCAGGTGGGTCTTCGGGTCTTACTAAAAGAATATTAAGGGAATATACAAAAATGGAGCATTCTCCATTTTATACCCGAACCTACTGAGTCTAAACTATCAAAAAATATTGTGAATATAAGGCCTCTTTTCTAAAAGTCAAGAATTATTTCTGGTTAATTACTTAAAGGCGTCGGGGGACCGCTAACTAAATAAAATATAAAATTCAGAGCTGCGTGGTTATTTACTTATCTGTCCCGAAATTAATTTCGACTTTTTTATTTAGGGTCGACGGTTTTTTTGAATTTGTAATTTAATTTATTCTCGGGTTATATAGTAAAATAAAAAATATATATAAGGTTCTTCGTTATTCATGTCAATAACTTCGGGTTACATACGCACTCAAACAAACACTTTACGTAGGTAAGAAGAAAACATATGTTTATAGGGGCATTTTTTCTCCTAACAAAACAATCAAATCAAATAAGTATCTGTAAAAACCAATCATAGTGACCTTGTGACTTACTTACAACAAACAGCTGTTCTGCGTTTGAACATAGTACGGATATTGACCCCGTACAATGCAAGTTACCTACTGTTACACACAGGGGAATGTTTAGGTAGCAATCATGTTTTGTTAAATTTCTCGAAAAGTAATGCTAAAAACATATATTGACGTGATGACGTCACGTCTTATAAATTGATGAACACCGGCTGCACACACGAAAAAGTGTCACGTTCCATCTGAACCTGTGTGTGCAAGCGAGAGCGCGTAACAAGCGATAGAGAGGCATATAAGGAGAGTAGGAAATACAAAATACATTTGTCCGTCTTTTGCGAGCCTCGAACCCGCGGTCCCTGCCACCACTATTGTGTGACCGACCAGACGTCTTAATCATCCGGCTAAATCGTTGAGGTACTAGCGAAGCGAATTTGGTCACCAGTAGGTGAAGATTTTCATGGCGTTGATTCTTTTGGAGCGACATCTAGCGTCAATATAGTAAATGAAATACTTCAGCGGTAGTTTACTTGAAGGTGTTGCAACGTTGTAGTATGCGCTTTGATAGATGGCGTAAATTAAAAGTTTATATTGATAATTAATATTATTAGCTTTTAAAGTACTCACATTTGCGATTTAAGAATAAAACTTCTAAGTACGATAAAGTATTATAAACTGATTTTGTATCTGACTTCGCACTTTATATACTTTATGACGTCATCACGTAAAACTATCGTCCGTAAACCAACTTTACAGACAACCAATTTTTTTTTTTACCTAACGTGTTTATTTGAGTGTGTATGTACCGCTCCCGAAACATTTGACATGAATAACGAAGCACCTTATATATAAAAATAAAAACATCACTTCCAAGTATGTTTAGCTCCACGATAAAATCCGAGGCCGCGCACCAGCACACGCCCCCTTATTGTTGAAGATTTCTTATGTATTTGATGTTCTGATTACGCCGACGGGCACAATGGCGGGGATTACGTACGAATAAAGATCCAATGAGCGGAATCTGCGACGGGCAGAAGCTGGTGAAACAATGGATCGCCAGCTGCGGTCGTGACACGTGGAGGTCCTTAACATCTGCCTACTCCCCATTGGGAAACAGTCGTGAAGCCTCGATGGCTCAGTGGTGCAGACAGTCGACTGTTGCTATTGATTGGTAAGTCAGTACTTGGATGGCTGACAGTGGTTCGGATTCCACGTAAACCTGTAGGTCCCTTCTTACCTTACTAGGCGGTAGGGTTTATCCCGCCCGGGTTGGTTCCAACGCATTGAATGAAACGTCGTCGGTCGAAACGGCTATGTAAATAGTTCGTGTTTTCCGTCCAGTTCAGTGTAGCCGATATGAAATGAAGGGAAGCACTGACATGGCACCTAGTTCACCCGGTGCTATGGGCTGACATCACGGATGTTGTAGGTGAAGTAGCCAATCGTGTCAGTTTACATTAAAAAAAACTGGATTGAAGATGCAAGGGCATCGATGATTTGCTTAGTTTCTTCGAGAAGAATATCGTTTACCTGAAAGGAGCTCGGCCTTCGGCACCGCCCGTAGTTACTTTCTTTGAGAATATATATGGTTCACCTATACGGAGCTCCGCCTTCGGCGTCGCCTTATTTGCTCAGTTTCTTCGAAAATAATAGTGTTTACCTGAAAGCAGCTCGGCCTTTGGCCTCGCCCTTAGTTCAATACTTTATTCGAGAAGGTTTATCATTAACCTGAAAGCAGCTCGGCCTTCGGCCTCGCCCTTAGTAAAATACTTTCTTCTTTTGAAATACGCATTTTACGTGAGCGAGGCCGCGAGCAAAAGCTAGTAACACAATAAATATATTGTGTGATGTTAAGGAACCGTCGTCGGTATGCAAGTCCGATTTGCACTTGGCCGGTAATTGTTAATAATATTATTAATGATTATTATCTATATAGGTATAGGTACTTACTAATAATAAATCTGTTAGGGATGGTCATGGAGTAAGTTATTTTGCTAAATTGACGATTTTTAGAAATTTCTGTATGTATGTATGTATGTATGTTCTTCCATAACTCTTAAACTGATCATCCAAATTCGTTGAAACTTTGTGCACGCACATTTAACTACGTGGGACACATGATAGGCTAAATAAAATTCAGCTCCGGTTACGCTAAGATGTGGCTCTCATACAAACCGAATTATTCAGAGCGCCGAAATAAAGGTACAGTAGCAGGCTTATTACTTTCTTCTTTTTAAATACGAAGTTCACGCGAGCGAAGCCGCCGGTAAAAGCTAGTAATTAATCATTCAATTTATTATTCACATGCTGCAAACCTGTCCAGCCCATTACCCAGAAATTACTTTCCTTTCATCTTTGTTTTCATATAATTTGAATGTTTTATTAAGTTACCCCGCATTCGATTATCCGCTCCGTACGGTTGCAAGGCTCTATATAAACACATCCTGTTTTCCCTAGAGCGAGAGCGTCGGCTTCCCGCCCTTCGTCAGAGCGGGCGGATGTGCGGGCGGACGTAGGCGGCGGAGCTCAGCGTCATGCATTATGCACAAGGGCGCATGTGCAGCGGCCATAGAATGTCGGTTCGAAAACTGAGATAAATCGCAGTCGAAATTAGATTAAAGTGCTATTCGTTTCACAAAAAAATTTTAATGAAGACAATTTGATTTGGAAACGCTGAACTTGAAACTTACTGAAAAAATAAAATAATTCAATACTTAGTTGTTATTTTAAAGTTTTGTTTCATTTAATTGTATATTATTAGTTTATTTTCGTATGTGACAAAACTAAATTAATTGAACTATTAAATATTTCCAAAAAAAAATATTTTCTTCAACTACATGTCATGTACATTTAGACATTTTCAGTGAATAAAAATGTCAAAGATTTACCGTTCGTTTATCATGGTACTATTAAAACAGTACCATAGATGGTACTGTCGTAATTTATTTTTGCCGTCATTCCATTACATCATGTTATACGGCAAATATTGTTTTTTGTTGACCGTAGTACATCGTTTCTTTACCGTGGTACATTCAGCCTATAAGTAATAATCAAAATTCGATTAAAAAACTTTAATTAAAGACAGCGTAAAATGAATTACAAATATATTTTTCAAAATATATGTTTTGTATTTGAATTAGATTTTGTGAAATAAAATTGTTTTCCCAATTTTGTTGCATGGACTTAGCAAGCATTTGATTTAACGTAATTTAATGTTAAACCCTACCACCTAGTAATATAAATCGCTTAGTCGCCTTTTACGACATACACGGGGAGAGATCCAGAGGGGCTATTCTTTTAAAGTACCGGCCCCGTAACATGTATGTATGTTTCTTTTATGGAAACTGACACGGTTGGCTACATCACCTACAACATCCGTGATCTAGGTGCCATGTCAGTGCTTCCCTTCATTTCATGTCGTATTTAAAATAAAATAAAGCGAGTAACAGGCTAAGTCCATTCTATGTTTAGACTTTAGACGACGAAACCGGAGATCCAAGATGTTGGCGTAAATATTCGCCTCCAAAATTGCAGATCCACACTTAGAACTTTGTCGCGCGCGCGTTCGCTCGCTCTGCTAAGCTTACAGTATGGCGTTCAGTCACCTAGTGATTCTGACAAGATTCCACGGAAGTTTGTGTACTTTTTCGCCGAACTTGTTGGTCTTATTTCGCTCTCTTCCGTATTTATTTACTAAGAAACAAATGCATGGAAAATTGCAATTTTAGGTACCCTCCGATAAAATCCGAATCATGAACTAAGAACTAAGGCTTAGGTAGTCGGAATTGCTTAGAAAATTTGCAAGCTAAAGTGGCAGCGGGCTGGGCACATCTGTCGCAGCCCCAACAACCGCAGCGGTAGACGGATGCTTATACTAAAATAACGGTGTGAAGTGCGAGTGTTGATATCGCGTGGTGAGAGTTCCGTTGTGGTTCCGTATCATTCCGTTCGGCGTGAGAACTTTAATACTTAGAATTTTCGTTTAGGTTTTCCTGTAAACTATAAGTTTTTTTTTTTTTATGGAAACTGACACGGTTGGCTACATCACCTACAACGTCCGTGATGTCAGCCCATAACACCGGGTGAACTAGGTGCCATGTCAGTGCTTCCCCCTTTGATCGTGCCGGCTACACTGAACTGGTCGGAAAACACAAACTATTTACATAGCCGTTTTTTGATCGACGTTTCATGCGGTGGTACCAACCCGGGCGGGTTAAACCCTACCACCAAGTAAGATTAGGAGGGAAGGGACCTACAGTTTTACGAGGAATCCGAACCTCGGTCAGCCTCCAACGGTCAGCGGTCACCCATCCAAGTACTGACCGCACCCAGCGTTGCTTAACATTCAATAGCGACAGTTGACTGTCTGCACCACTGAGCTATCGAGGCTGACAAAAGGTCCTATATTGCCTATTTTTTGCCAATTTTAGACTCAGTAGTTTCGGAGATAATATTGTTAACGTCCTTTTGCACGGAAATCATTTAATGTATGTAATAAATACAATTAACTCGACTGTAATGAAATTAAAATAGAAACAAAAACTACCTATCAAATTAAAATTACCTAAACTAAAACAAAACAAACAAACTTTAAAAATAATTAGCCACTCGAGAGACCACGATCCGGGTTGACCTACCGCCAGAGCCATAGAGCAATTCCCTCAACGGCCTTAGTTTGCTAGATAAAAAATTTCATCCAAAGAGGCTGACGAGGGGTAAGTTCCCATGACACCAGCGGCGTTACCTCGCCGCACCGCCAAGCTGATTCGTTGCAGCAGGTACGCCCGGGCCCGGCAGTCACCCGAGGATCTGCAGAGTCGTGATCCTAAATCGTGCACAAGAATTTTGCCCTCCTCACAGATGGGACCCACGGTCTCTATAGCGAAAGGGATAAAAATAAATTTAAATAGTTCGTGTTTTCCGTCCAGTTCAGTGTAGCTGGCGCGAAATGAAGGGAAGCACTGACATGGCACCTAGTTCACCCGGTGTTATGGGCTGACATCACGGATGTTGTAGGTGATGTAGCCAACCGTGTCAAGTTTCCATAAAAAAAAAAAAAAAAATATAATTTTGAATGTTTGTCAATGTCTGATATTTGGAGTGCTTGGTGCGGGCGGCCGTCTCAGCAGCAGAGCCGGCTTTCCTGGCAGTCGACACGACATGCGAGGCCGCGAGCGTGTCGGCGCAGGTGGCGTCCCAGACGGGTGCCTTACCCTTTGACCATGGTATCAATGTCATCCCGTCTGGGCGCTTGCCGTCATCCCTGCTGAAACAGGGCTCCAAAATTGACGGTACATTAGAAGCGCCAAAAGCCCGACGCAGAATATCATTCAGGGTGGCGTGCCGACCTGCGCTTCTGCTGCAACTTAGGCCGTGAATGCCGTTTGACTCTACTTGAACCCCGCAGACGCACTTATGAGGTTGTACAATGTTACAACCGAGTCTCAACGCTATGGAGATTCTCAGAGTATTGTTCTCCAACATAGAACCGATATTTGTAGACGGGATTGTATGAAGCCAGGCACCTGATTCTTTTTCGCACACAGCTTTGAACCTGGCTTCATCAACCAGAGAATTAAAGTTGAAATTTGAAACTATCCGTTGTACATTTATTAGGTCCCAGTTCGTGAACGTGAAACGTTGAACGTGTGGAAAAGGCGGCAATGAAGTGCCCGGGCAGAGCGCCTCCCACGCATCCTCGGCGTCCGACACATGGCTGATCTCAGATCTGTCTACAGGAAATGGTAACATGTTAGAGACAAGACCCGAGACGCCATGAGTGGACGCCAAGAAAGCGGGGAGGGCGATGTCCGACACACGTCTAATGCCGAGACCGCCGAATTTTATTGGCATAGTTGCCTGTATCCATTGCATTTCATTTAATCTTATATTGAAAAGAGACTCTAATGTTAATTTAATTGCTTTATCCATGGCCACGACAAACTCTGAGTATCTCCACAGTGGAGTTGTTCTGACTATATAAGTTAATTTTGGCATACAAAAACAGTTTTTAAGAAGGAAGTAGCCAACGTGTGAGTTCAGAGTAAATAATCTTTTAAATAGTGAATCTAATTCGGCTAGTTTTTTATTTAAAACTTCCAACCCTGCATCATCTGTGATAGGGGCACCAAGTAAAGTTAAATTATTTGAAATTACACGGATATTGGGACACAAGCAAGATAATTTGCTAATTATATCTACATCTACATGATTGCCAGTAGAACAGAAGTACAACTCGCACTTCGATATATTTATTTGTAAAGCTATTTTCGAGCACTCTGATATTATTACTTCTAGATCAGACAAAACGGTATCGCGATCGCCAGCCAATGTGCCGTCCTCCAAATGCAGACTTTCGACAATACTTTGAATAGCTAAACTAAATGCCATAGGACCCAATGGGTCTCCCTGCTGTGCTCCCACCTGTGATTGTATAATATGTTCACCAAAAAATAAAAATGTACTTGAAGAGTAACATTGCCGCAAAAATGGATATAATTTTGGAGTTTTTTCTTTAACAGATTCCAAAAGCGTATCTCTTTCTACAGAGTTAAAATCATTTTTCAAATCAATTTTGAGTAAAACTTTTTCCGATTTTTTTTTATTATTTAAGTAAGTCCTAACCGCGTGAATGGCGCCCTTTGGTGGCAAAGCCTAGTTGCTTCGTTCCGAAATACGCGCCTACGGCAGCACGTGCAGAGCAACATGCTAGCTTGGCCGTCAGTCTGCGCAGAACGTTGCCTATCGCTATTGGACGCTCGCTTCCATCTGTCTTTGTTAAAGCACACAGTGATGGTCCGTAGATAAATCTGCACGATTCTTGATCAACAGATCCTGAGAGCATATGATTGCAAAGCCTTGTTATATGTAGCAGACAGCAGTTGACGGCCGGCGTCTCCCGCCGAGGGGCTAGTCAAGTCTTTCAAGTGTTGTGGACTTAGACCGTCAATACCTCTCGCAGAACCGCACGCAAAATAAAAAATAGCTTCAAGAACCTTCTTTTCGCTTACTGCTAAACATTCCCAGTCCCTGTCGGATGGATCCGGTATAGATAACGGGCGAGAGGGTGAGGGGTGTTTCATTTTTAATTGCTCGAGTACAGTGGAATCTTGTGGCGCCAAATCGTCATTTGACGACAGCAAACGGACAGCACCTTTGACGTCGCCGTCTGCGACCTTTGCTTCAACTCTTCTAGCCAATGATGATTGAGATGAGATGATGATGAGCGTAACATTATTTTAAACTCTTACACTCTAAATAGTGAAGTATTGGAGAGGAGTGGCCAGGTGCGGGACCTTGGAGTCATCTTAGACGAGAAGTTATTATTTGATCAACATATTACTAAAATTACAGATAAAGCATATAAAATGCTTGGCTTTGTCCTGCGAGTTTCCAGACCGTTCAAATCCCCAACTACTTTGATGTTGTTATACTTTGCCTACGTCAGAAGTCACCTGGAGTTTGCCTCTGCAGTTTGGAACCCGCAGTATAAAGTTTATATTCAATCTATAGAAAAAATTCAGAACAAATTTCTTAAGCATCTATCTTTTCGGTGTGGCACTCAATTTAAGAAATTAACTTCGTTAACTGAACGTCGAATGGTTACAGATGTTATGTTCCTGCATAAAATACTAAACAATAAAGTTGATTCTCCCCACTTACTCAGCAAAATTAATTTGCGATGTCCGAAATTTCACACACGTTCTGGTAATTTATTTAATATTCCTAAAAGTAATTGTAACTACCTTAGTAATGCTTTTCTTCGCCGCTCTTGTGTAACTTATAATAATAAATTTTCTCATGTTGACATATTTCACGGCAATCTTAAAAAAATTAAATTTTACTCGTAGTGTTTCATTAGCTTATGATTAAGTTTATAATATTTTTTTTTTCTTCTCCTTCAATATTTGATTTATTTTCGTATAAATATATTAGTTTGGGTTATAGCTTTGTTAATCTCTTTTGAAATTTTGTATACAATAAAATTGTGTATTCTTTAAGTTAGCATTATACTTTTTCTTTTGTTTAAATATTACTACTTATATGTTAATGTAATCTTAGCTGGTTTTTAGTTTGTTAAATATTTCATATTAATTGTTTAGTTATGTACTGTATGATTACTGAATAAATAAAATAAAAAAAATAAAATGTTGCACTCAAAACTGGAACTGAACCAATATTTTCCCTTATCTTGGCAGTTAGTGAATTAAGTTTATTATTGGAATCAGGAACTCTCAAACTTGAATAGGCAAAGCACAGTAAATTTTCCCAAGCATGTGAATTGTTTGAAGTTATACACTGTGACACTATCGAACATAGGTGTTCCGCTATTGGGGCGCGTGCACCCTTCGGTACTATACGTCCTTTTTGAAATGAAATGAAAATGAAATGACAGACAAGAAAGAAATCTTATAAGGGGTCCGTTTTTTAGGGTTCCTTATCCGTCTTACGGGACCTAAGCCTACGCCGTCTGTCTGTCTGTCAATCTGTCCGAGGCCTGTATCTCTAGAACCGTAATAGGTAGCCCGTTGCAATTTTCACAGAATGTGTGTTATTATGACCGATATAACAACAAATTAATAACAATTACAAAAAGTAAAAAAATCACGGAGGTTCCCATAGAAGAAACTAAAAAGCATATGCGCGCCATCTACCGAAAAGAGTATGAAGCATTTTAACTAATCATGAATTTTAACTAATATGAAGCATTTCATAAACACGCCATAGATGGCGTGAGTGGCGCTGATCATGACATGCCGATACGGAACCATCGGTGCGCGAGTTCGATTCGCACTTGGCCGGTTTTTTTCCTCTTTTGAGGTGCTTAACCCTAATGACTAGAAAAAAATGTATCACTACAAACTTCCTTCAAGTTAGATTTTTTTATAAGCACGTCCTTCACTTTTCTCTCAATGCTCTATTCATAGCTTATAGTTATGTTATATATCTCTTACGTTATGTACTAAAGCAGATATAAAACATTGTTATTATATATGAACCTCTAGAACATGAACCCCTTTCGCTGTGTTATTCAAAAGAACAGAATTCGTCAGAGGACATGTCTCGGCTCGTCACATCTTTATTTGTTTCTGCTTATTGAATTCTGCGCCTAGCCGTAAACGCGCTACCGCACGGGATCCATACTATAGGGCGACAAAAGAGAAAAACTTGTAAAAAAAAATATTGTCTTCTGTCAAGCTGTTTTGCAGTTTGTTTGGCGACCTGGTTGGCTACATCACCTACTAAAGCAATGATATATAAGTACTCGTAATACATACTCATTACATATCCAGTTGCTATCGGAATTAAAGTGGCATGCCTGTACTTCCCTGTAGTCGGGTCGGCTATGCTGAACTGGAGGGAATCCACAAGCTAATTTTGATACTTGCGCTATTGATTATTTATGGTTTTGAAGAAATATATTTTATTTTAAACATTTCAGTACAGAACACACAAAACATTTTTAATATAGTTTTAATGAAATAAAAGTATTTTATTTTAAATACTAGCACGAAATACACAAACCTAATTTAACGATTTGTAAAATTTTTCAGCTTCGGTAGCTCAGTGGTGCGGTCGGTCGACTGTCGTTTATGATCATAAGCACACCTGGACGCAATCAGAACTTGAATGGGTGACCGTTCGACCGTTGGAGGCTGATCGTGGTTCGGATTCCACTTAAAACTGTAGGTCCCTTCCCTTGACCTACTAGGTGGTAGGGTTTAACCCGCCCGGATTGGTGCCACCGCACTGAATGAAACGTCGTCGGTCGTAACGGTTATGTAAATAGTTCGTGTTTTCCGTCCAGTTCAGTGTAGCCGGCACGAGCAAAGGGAAGCACCGAAATGTCACCTATTTCACCAAGGTGTTATGGGCTGACATCGTGGATATTGTAGGCGATGATGTAGCCAACCGTGTCAGTTTCCATAAAAAACAATTGAAAGAAACATAATCTGAAAACAAAGACTAAAAAAAGAAAACAAATAAAATTACTGAGCCGAAGACGAATTAGCATAGCAAATAGAGAGAGTTTTAAACCTAGACAGTTTAAAATCCAGCTAGTTTTAAACCCAGCCAGTTTTAAACCAAGTCAGTTTCGTACCCAGAACCCAGCGAGTTTTGAACCAAGCCACTATTTCGATCTATCATACCGATTCCACCTTCCTACACTATTACGCGTATAAATCAGTACAAGTATGCGCGGAACCCGCGTTTTCCTCTTTATTTGTTTTTGTTTTCAGGCAAAATCCGCCTTGTGATGTCTAAACACCAACCAAAGAAATCCATACCTGGAAGGACATCGAACTGTCGAGGAGGCGATAGAAAAGAGCACTACAGATTACAAAATGTGGTTGGTACGTACTACCATCTATTTCCTCCCAAGTGTAATCTGGTTTATTTTGAAGGGGCTTGAAAACGCAGGTCGCTTATAGCATTAAACGGAAACAATTAACTTACCGTTAATTTTTAGGGTTCCGTATCCGGTACGGGCCTACGCCGCCTGTCTGTCTGTCTGTCTGTCCTTCCGTCCGTCCGTCTGTCCGAGGGCTGTATCTCTTGAACCGTAATAGGTAGCCCGTTGAAATGTTCACAGAATATGTGTTATTATGGCCGATATAACAACAAATAAAAAAAATAAGAAAAAGTAAAAAAATCATGGGGTTCCCATAGAAGAAACCAAAAAGTGTGTGCGCGCGCGCCATCTACCGAATAGGGATGAAGCATTTTGGCCCACCTATTACGGTTCAAAAGATACATCCCTCAGACGGACAGAAAGACGGTGTAGGCTTAGTAATATGGTCCCGTACTGGATACGGAAACCTAAAGACGATCAAGTGCGAGTCGGACTCGCGCACCGAAGGTTTCTTGCCACCACGTAATTAGTGGGTCTTGTTATTTTTTGTTTCACTTAATAGTGTTTGCAGCTTCTATGGATTACCGTTTTTATGATAGAGCAAAATCAGAATTAAAAAAAATCGTACTCACCTATCATTTGTTTGATGCAAATGGAGTGTACGCAGACCAATTGTCAAGAAACAATGTAACATGTACTCAAAGCCGTTTCTGGGCTTTGATTTCTTCGGCACCAACGTACTCCATAAGAAGTCTTATTCTTATTCCGCCTTACAAGCTCACCTCGCAGCAAATTTCGGAGATGTTATAGGGGCTCTGGTATTTTTTGATTGCGCTTCTCTAAAGTTCGGTAGGTAGGGCTTGGAACCCTTTTCAGATTCAGATTCAGATATTTATTTCGCGATAAAGAACACACAACATTAACAATATCTCATTGAGACATATGCATATTCAGTATGGTTCGTAACCGTATAATATTGGTAAATTTTGGTCTTTTCATAAAAACGCTAATAGAACATTCGTGATGTCAGCCCATAACACCGGGTGAACTAGGTGCCATGTCAGTGCTTCAGAAAACAACGAACTATTTACATAGCCGTTTCGACCGACGTTTCGCTCAGTGCGGTGGTATCCCGGCCGGGATAAACCCTACTACCTAGTAAGGTAAGAAGGGAAGGGACCTACAGTTTAACGTGGAATCCGAACCACGGTCAGCCTCCCAACGGTCGAGTTATCACCCATCCAAGTACTGACCGCGCTCAGCGTTGCTTAACAACAGTCGACTGAATTTATTCGTAGTAGTACGGAACCCTCGATGCGCGAGTCCGACTCGCACTTGGCCGGGTTTTTTCAAGCTTCAACCGCTGGGCTAAAGCACATACAACCGACGACGTGGGGCTTGATCCTGAGTGAATGTCTAATGGTTTCTGCAAGATCACTCCACCAACAGGCAAATACAGGAGCTAATACCTCGCTTAAACGGGATTCGTACGTCACATCGTATTATTATTTCATCGTTCAGTGAGAGAAAGGTCGTGAGTACGATCCCCTGTTCACGGAACAACTATTGTCACGCCACAGGGGATCAGTAGTATAGTATGGTTTTTTTTTTTATGTAATCCGGTATGGGTGGCTGAGTTGGAGGGGCCAAAGCGCATGCTCCGACCAGCCAATATCACCTCCGAGAAGGTAGGTGCCATACCGGAGACTTCCCTGGATTGCTGGCTATACTGGACTAGAGGAAAACACAACCGAGGCTGCTATGCGGCCGTCTTACATCCAGTACGGTGGTACCAACCCAGTCGGCTACAATTTGAGCCTACCACATAGTAAGGGGCAATGGAAGGGACCTACAGTTTTACACCGGTTCCGAACGGTGAAGCAGCAGGTGTAGGTATGCACGTAAATTTTTCGTCAGAAAAAACTCAATGGTTATTATTGAAATTTTGTAACATCACGCCTTCTCTCATAGTATCTTTCTCTTCATGTCATAGTACCACAGGCGCTGCTCTGTGGAACTGGCAACCCTTATTCCCTGCCACCCGTCCTATCTCCGCATGACTCGTCGCAGAGAGACTCGGAACCCTTTTGTTGTTGACATTGGACTTTTGAGAACCCATCGGTTCTCTAAATCGTTTCTTTGTCGCACCGCTAGGGTGTGGAACTGTCTTCCGGCGAGTGTATTTCCCGAATCTTTTAACCTGGGTGTCTTCAAACGTCGTATTAACAGGCTAGACAGCCTAGCAACAGTCCGCAAATCTGCTGGCATGGCACCTAACTGAGCGTGGTTTCGCGAGGAGAGGTGTTTTTGGCTCTGTCGAATGCACCATTGGTCTCTCGGCAAAGCCACCCATGTTGGTTTACATAAAAAAATAGGGGATGAATAGTATGGCCATAAGTGATTTTTTTATGGAAACTGACACGGTTGTCTACACGACCTACAACATCCGTGATGGCAGCCCAAAACACCATGGTGAACTAGGTGCCACGTCAGTGCTTCCCTTCGGTCGTTCCGTGTCGGCTACACTGAATTGCACTAATCGAACTCATGTACTTTCACGGTAACGGTGTCGCGGGCACAGCTCGTTAATAATAATTTAATGCGAGTGCTGGTTCAATGTTTGAAGTTCTAAAGGTCAACACGACTCCGTCGATGTTTCGTAGAGATCCCCACAGACTGTTCTAGCGCACAGGGCTAATGTGTACTCAGCGAGTGTGTTGATCCGCTAATGTATTGTTTCCGCTTGTGCTCTGCGAAAACATACGCACTCCTGTGCACACACTACGGTTTAAACTTAGAAATACTCATTTAGAACTGTGCTTTAAATGAGTATTTATAAGTTTGAATTTAGAAATACTCATTTATAACTGTGTTTTATTTTTATTTTTATGGAAACTGACACGATTGGCTACATCACCTACAACATCCGTGATGTCAGACCATAACACCGGGTGAATTAGGTGCTATGTCAGTGCTTCCCTTAATTTCATGTCGGCTACACTGAACTGGACGGAAAACACAAACTATTTACATATCAGTTTCGACCGAAGTTTCATTCAGTGCAGTTGTACCAACCCGGGCGGGATAAACCCTACCACCTAGTAATGTAAGAAGGAAAGGGACCTACAGTTTAACGTGGAATCTGAAGCACGGTCAGCCTCCAACGGTCGAGCGGCGTAGCACCAAGACTCCCTCGATGCGGCGTAGCTAGAGACTGCGTAGCACCCTTTACCAACGGCGTAGCACCACCTCTGTAGCGGTTTCGCTAAAGACTCCCTCGATGCGGCGTAGCTACAGACTGCGTAGCACCCTTTACCAACGGCGTAGCACCACCTCTAAGACTCCCTCGATGCGGCGTAGCTACAGACTTCGTAGCACCCGTTACAAACGGCGTAGCACCACCTCTGGAACAGTTTCGCTAAAGACTCCCTCGATGCGGCGTAGCTACAGACTGCGTAGCACCCTTTACCAACGGCGTAGCACCACCTCTAAGACTCCCTCGATGCGGCGTAGCTACAGACTGCGTAGCACCCGTTACAAACGGCGTAGCACCACCTCTGTAGCGGTTTCGCTAAAGACTCCCTCGATGCGGCGTAGCTACAGACTGCGTAGCACCCTTTACCAACGGCGTAGCACCACCTCTAAGACTCCCTCGATGCGGCGTAGCTACAGACTGCGTAGCACCCGTTACAAACGGCGTAGCACCACCTCTGTAGCGGTTTCGCTAAAGACTCCCTCGATGCGGCGTAGCTACAGACTGCGTAGCACCCTTTACCAACGGCGTAGCACCACCTCTAAGACTCCCTCGATGCGGCGTAGCTACAGACTTCGTAGCACCCGTTACAAACGGCGTAGCACCACCTCTGTAGCGGTTTCGCTAAAGACTCCCTCGATGCGGCGTAGCTACAGACTGCGTAGCACCCTTTACCAACGGCGTAGCACCACCTCTAAGACTCCCTCGATGCGGCGTAGCTACAGACTTCGTAGCACCCGTTACAAACGGCGTAGCACCACCTCTGTAGCGGTTTCGCTAAAGACTCCCTCGATGCGGCGTAGCTACAGACTGCGTAGCACCCTTTACCAACGGCGTAGCACCACCTCTAAGACTCCCTCAATGCGGCGTAGCTACAGACTGCGTAGCACCCGTTACAAACGGCGTAGCAGCACCTCTGTAGCGGTTTCGCTAAAGACTCCCTCGATGCGGCGTAGCTACAGACTGCGTAGCACCCGTTACAAACGGCGTAGCACCACCTCTGTAGCGGTTTCGCTAAAGACTCCCTCGATGCGGCGTAGCTACAGACTGCGTAGCACCCGTTACAAACGGCGTAGCACCACCTCTAAGACTCCCTCGATGCGGCGTAGCTACAGACTGCGTAGCACCCGTTACAAACGGCGTAGCACCACCTCTGTAGCGGTTTCGCTAAAGACTCCCTCGATGCGGCGTAGCTATAGACTGCGTAGCACCCTTTACCAACGGCGTAGCACCACCTCTAAGACTCCCTCGATGCGGCGTAGCTACAGACTGCGTAGCACCCGTTACAAACGGCGTAGCACCACCTCTGTAACGGTTTCGCTAAAGACTCCCTCGATGCGGCGTAGCTACAGACTGCGTAGCACCCGTTACAAACGGCGTAGCACCACCTCTGTAACGGTTTCGCTAAAGACTCTCTCGATGCGGCGTAGCTACAGACTACGTAGAACCCGTTACGAACTGTGTAGCGAGGGCGTAGCATCCACTACGAACTGAGCTTAGAAATCTACAAAATTATTTACAATTTAGCCGTGTCGATTACATGAAAACTGTGTGTATGATTAGGATAAGGATGCCTACCAGGTGAATACGGGTGCAGATAATGAAGCATTAGCGATGCATTTCGTTCTGCTTTACTCGAGCTTGGAACAATGCTCCAGGTTTGCCCGCATCCACAGGGCTAAAGGTGGGCTTACATGAGATAAATTGTCATACAAAAATGTTGTCGTTCAACGAAGTTGCGCAAAGTTCCTCTACGAAGAGGGGGGTAGTTTAAATACATTATATTGTATTGTGGTGTTGTATTGTTTCCTAGCTTTTAAATTCGTATTTAAAAAGAAGAAAGTAAGTAAGCCCGCTACCGTACATTTATTTCGGCGCGCGGGACAATTCGGCCTGTATGAGAGCTACATCCTATCGTAACCGGGAGTGAATTTTATGTAGCCTATCCTGTGTCTCGTATTGTTAAATGTGCTTGTACTAAATTTCATCGAATTCGGATGATCGCTTTAAGAGTATGGAAGAACATACATACATACTTTCATACAGAAAATATTTCTAAAAATCGTCAATTTAGTTTTAATATCATACTTAAGAGTCTGCAAACGCAGTATCCTATAAAACAAAGTAACTTACTCCATCACCATCCCTTACAGATTTATTATTAGTATTGATATTGATTGATCATTCATATGGCAGTTAGACTGCACTCAAACTTGTCACAATTTTTTTATCCAAAATGACGACGTTGTACAGTCGGCATGGAATTTTTTGAAGTGAAAACTTCTTTAGCGGCGCTTGGCACTTTTTTAGGTGGGTAAAAAATGTTAACATCGCGTGATTTATTTTTATTATTTAAAATGTAACCTTAAGTCATTGCATTAAGGGTTAAGTTACGAGTGGCTCGGGATCAATTCTGTTCGTCTCTCAGTGACAGTAAAGCCGAAAGCGAATCAAGGGAATCCGACATTCGTTTGGTCGTTTATGTGATTTCGTGGCTCAATGGTAACAGTGTAGGATTTGTATTTTTTGACCATGGGTTCGAATCCCTCAAAATGTTTTTTGTTTTTTTTTTCTTTTGTTTAATAGTCACCGGTCACCAGATGTTCTATATAATAAAATTTATTTCTATTTAATAGAACATCTGGTGACCGTTACAGGACTAACAAATAGCTCATTTTTAAATCTACATTTATTCCGGTCTACTCAAATGAAGCTGTTTATTTCTGGTAGTTATACTCATTTAAAAATTGCTTCATTTGTGTAGACCGGAAAAATGTGGATTAAAAAATGTGTTATTTCTTAGTCCTGTCACGGTCGCCAGATGTTATATTAATTATTGCATTTTACTGCATTAAAACAGACCCGAAGCTCGAATTGAGTCATGTCTAGACGAGTTATCACTGTCCAGAGAATTAGACACGTTTTACGAGGTGCAAACACGATGGTTTCAATTAAAAACCAAATATGAAACATTTATGAAATCACGATTGGAAAACACACTGCACGGTAGTACGGAATTTGAAAATTGCAGTGTGAGGACACTCAGAACGGTACTTAAGACGTCACCCGACGAACGTAATATCCCATTGGATAATCAGAGCGTAGTATCTCGAGAGTTTCAGAGATCAAACCCGGCTTGCAGCCACAGCCAAGAGAATGTCAACATGACTTGCTGAGAGTCGAAGTTCAGGACATATAAAGAGACATTTCAGCTTACCGAAGTTGGAGCTAAAGAAGTTCGACGGCAAATAAAAACTGGCTCGCCTTATGGGGGCAATTCCAAAAAAAAAATATGTGGATGACCAAATCGATGATGACGACAAATTCCAGTACCTCGTTCAAGCTACAGAACCCGGGACGAATGCGCGAGAGCTGGTGGAAAGTTTCCCGCCATCGGGACTTAATTACCATAAAGCTGTCGATCAACTGAAAGGCAGATTTGCTCGGGATGAGCTTATGATCGAAAACTATGTGCGCGAGCTGCTAAAATCTATTTTAAATCAAGAAAAGCAAGGATAGAAACATGATCTACGTAGTCTGTATGATAAACTAACGACACAGCTGCAATCGTTGGATACATTGGGTAAATATGCAGCCATGTTATATCCATTAATTTAATCCACGCTCAGGCTTTCCACTCGGAGTGGAAAGCCTGAGGAGTCTCCGACCAACCAAACTGACCAACTAGTTGTGCAGAATGGAACTCGATGAAGGCATCTATTGCGATCAAACTAACTAGTTGATCAGATATTTAATTTGGTAAAATTGTACTTCCAACAGATCAACTGGATAAACGGGTACTCCGACCAACTGAATCGACTAAGGCTTTCCACTCCGACCGACTAAACTGATCGTACAACGCGGTTGTACCACGGTTCCCGGGTGGGAATTTTTACCAATCAAACGAACTGGTTGATCATATATTTTATTTTGTAATAAATTATTCCTAACGAAACAAACGAAGATTTCGTGAATAAAATAACTCTATTAACCCTTTGAGTCCCTTTGACTCAAAATAGTCCTACCTCCCCTTGGCTCCCAGGCCCTTTTGGCGGCGCTCAAAAACGCAAAATTTTGGCGCGCGCGCTCCCACACAAATTCGAATATCCCGCCTCAATCGATCGATCCATCAATACTCGTTATTCTGTCTTGTTTGTACTGAAATTACGCGTTCAGTGATACCAAACTCTTCAGGATTCACTTATTTAGAAGCACAGACCGATTTTTTGAACTTCAGGCAAAAAAAAACACACTCGAATTTTTTTTTTGAATTTTTCTGACCAAAACTGTACAATTTCGTCTTACATATGGTATACCGAAATAAGCGCATTGAAACGAACTATCAAATACCGAAATACGTTTACGGGTACAATCTTTGTCTATTCCAGGGTCAGTGGAAATGTCAGCTGCCAAAAGTGACATTTTATTTTCTGTCAACTTCATTATTTTTTTTCTGTGTGAAGGTTATTGTGTGCCCAGTCGTGTCTGAGAATAGTTATTAGTAAGTTTTAACCAAGAAATGATACCAGTATTGAGTGTTTTGTTAGAAAATTGGTAGAATTAGATACTGAATTAAAACTAGCGGCGCGCAATAAGTGGAGCGCGCGCTCCACTTGGGAGCCAAGGGTAGGCGACGAAAACGGGAGCGCGCGCTCCACTTGAGACTCGAAGGGTTGGCAAATTCAATTTATTTATTTTAATCCTAATGCTAGTAGGTACTAAATCACAACAAATAAACAAAGTAACTCAGGCAGGCACTTTTACCTTATAAACTGAACGATGAATTTGAATAACGCAGACACTTTTACCTTACAAATTAAGGTGACGTGAGGCTGCGTCTGACTCGAATTTCAAGAAGTTTACCACCAATATTCAGATTCAGACAGACAGATTCAATTTTAATATACCTATGTAAAACTTCATCTACCAGCGCAGATCGATAGCTTTTGAAAACACGATTTGGTTAACTTCGCTAGATAGAAAAAAATCATAAACTTGCCTCTGAATTTAGTTATAAAAACGTATTTAAGGCAAAAAAAATAATACAAAATTAAAATAGTTGATCCGTTTCAATTGGTCGATGCATTGGTCGCAGATGGGAACTAATTTAAATCAATAAAATATTCTTATGGGACCAAGTTATTTCTATGTTCAAATTTAAATTAATAAAATATTATTAACGGACCAACCAAAAAGTTGTATCGTTGGGAAATAAAAATTGTTGATCCGTTTCAGTTGGTCAGTTTAGTTGGTCGGAGTCGAAAGCCTGTCCACACTACTAGAGGATATTATTGTGGCGTGGGAGAGGAGCAGTTTGAACAAAAATACCGACAGGCTGAAGTCTTTGTTAGACTTGCTACGGAAGGAAGTAGAAACAGAAGAGAAAATAAAATTAGCGAAGACAAATTTTCAGCTTTTTGCAGGTCCGTCAGCAGTACAGCCGACTGCTGCCTGCATGCTTGCGGGTGAAGTGAAGAAAAATTTTAATAACAAAGAAAAATGGTGTATCTGGTGTGACAAAGCTTCTCATAGTAGCATTGAATGCTACCAAGTCACAAAGATGGCGTTTGACGACAAAAAGGATTTGATTAAAAGAAGCGTGGCTGTTATATTTGCCTCAAAACAGGTCACAATGCTAACAAGTGTAGGAATTATCCTAAATGCATATTCTGTGGTAAACGACACATAATTGTAATGAGATGAGTCAAGATTTTTCACAAAAGAAGACTGAAAAGGCAGAATCTATCAAGAGATCAACAGAAACTTTACTTTGCCAGAAAAATTCAACTACTTGTTGCAGACCCTGATGGTGCGCATCGTTAATGGAGCCAACATGCTTACAGTGCGAATATTGTTGGACAATGGTTCACAAAAATCATACATTAAGAAGAGCGCAAAAACTTGGTCTGAAAGCTATTGGTAAATAAAGACAAGAAAATTTTCTTTTCGGTGAGGTTATGACGAAATTGATTGAAAGGAACACCTACAGTATTATACTTCAAATTTTGGCTGGCACTTTTCACTGATTCAACAATACAATCGAAGATCGATAGAGGCGCTGATTACAATAGTGCCTCCATCCATTATCTAAGTTTTGCTTTCAGCAAGCGTCAATAAACCCTCTACTTCTCTACCATTGAAGATGATCGTACGCGATAGCGATAAAATATGTGGATATGTGCCTAGAGCAAGAACTGAAGATCTGTTTACTCAACTTCGTGAACGAAATATAATCCTATCAGATACAGTAGATGGCAATACACCAGACATAGAAGTTCTAATAGGATCAGACCTTTCTGGTAGCCTATTGACAGGAAGTCTCCTCAAGATAATCCGGTAGCTCTAGAAACAACACTAAGTTGGACACTACAGGGCCCAGTGACTGGAATATGCAGTAACATTTGCAATACCGTCACTAATAATTCTATATGTCTTGCTAACGTTGATACTCGTATATCCGATTTATGGAACTTGGAGACCCTGGGTATTAAAGAGCCTAGTGAAACAAAACTGAAATAAGAACAACAAGCTGTAGTTATGCATTTATTTCGGTGTCAATACATGTAAATGAAGAAGGTAGATATGAGGTTTCTCAACCGTGGCAGGAACATCCTCCAGACCTAAAGAATAATATAGAAATGGCACGGAAAAGACTCGATACAACCACGAAATGACTTATGTCGATGGGAAAATTTCAAGAATATGATGTGGTTTTTCAACGAGTGGCAAAAGTCAGAACCGCTAACGGATTTAGAACCAGACCTCTTCAGCGACTTCTTCCCCTAGAAGTAAACACATACGAAGCTGGGGGATTGGCAACATTTAGACCTGGTAATGACAATACTGAGTCAAGTCCTCCCACAGTAGAGAGGATGGGGCCAGCACTCTACAATATGGCAAGCTGTTAAGGATAATTCAACCGAGAAGACACCTGAGCAAGATATAGCGCCACCATTGAAACCTACCCCTACAGTTACTCGAGCAGGGCGCGTAATTAGGGTGCCAAGAAGGCTGAGTATTTGAATTGTTCAAATTAGTTTTTTTTTTATGGAAACTCACAGTTGGCTACATCACCTACAACGTCCGTGACGTCAGCCTATAACACCGGGTGAAGTAGGTGCCATGTCAGAGCTTCCCTTCGGTCGTGCCGGCTACACTGAACTGGTCGGAAAACACAAACTATTTACATAGCCGTTTAGACCGACGTTTCATTCAGTGCGGTGGTACCAACCCGGGCGGGTTAAACCCTACCACCAAGTAAGATTAGGAGGGAAGGGACCTACAGTTTTACGAGGAATCCGAACCTTGGATGTTGTTGTCGGAAAGTTGGGGAGGATGTTGAAGATTGAAGAAAAAGTAAAAAGAATGTTTTCTATTTTTAATTCAATGTTCAAATAAAAATGTCACTTGATTTTTCGTGGATGTCATAAGCGTAAATAAATACTTATTCGAGCTTCGGGTCTGTTTTAATTCAGTAAAATACATCAAATCATAGTTAAATTGTATTTGTCACCTAATATTTTGAAGCAAAATTGCGATGTTAAAAACGAAATGGTCCGAGGCCATATTTTTATTCTATGAAACACTTACAAAAAAACATACAATTTATATTTCAAAAATAATTATACATTTTCACAAAAAATAATCCTATTAATTCTTTAATCATAAAGTAGTAAAGCTAAAATATTAAATTTATAAACCTTTTCAAAATTCCAACGGAAAAAATTCGAAAAACCAAAAGAATTTGCGTATACTCTCCAATGAAATGTGTTAATCACATCGAGTAATTGTTCCAGTACCCTTATCACAAGATTTAACCTACACCGCGTACTACGCTACGCCGTGTTCTCCGCATAATTTTGTCTGGAGAAACGAAGTTCGCAAATCTATCACTAGAGGCGCTGCTTCGTTTCACCATACAAAATGATGCGGAGAACACGGCGCGCCGTAGCGTAGTACGCGGTGTAGGTTAAATCTCGTGATAAGGGTACTAGAAGAGTTCCAGCCGACCGCACAACACGGCATCAATATGTTTTTACCAAAATATTATAACCTCCATCAATTTGGAAGTGCAATCTCATGAAATACTAAAGACTGCGCATGAGCATAGTACGGGGCGATAAAAATTGTACATTGAGCTTTAGAAAGAGACAAATTGTCTCTTTCTAAAGCTCGACGTACATTATTTATCGCCGGGTACTTTGTTATTATTAAATAAATAATAAAACAAGAATGTTTTCAGTTTGAACGATAACTTTTGCGTGTGGTCCTCGAAGGTCGATTTGTATTATTTTTATTTTTTGTTTGTAATTAGTCTATGTACACCCTGTGATAGGAATCGCGTCCTAGCAAGGCTCTTTTGCAAACGGGGCACTTGCGATCGCGTCTCAGTGCCCGCATGAGGCAAACACGACAGAAAACGTGCCCGCACTTAGTGCATACTGAGCCCCCTTCGGTGCCGACAGCCTCCAGACATATGGGGCAGTCGCCGAGCCTCGACCGCGGGGGCGCTGGCGGCGCGACGTCTGCCGGCGTCGGATATGGCTTTTCCTCCTGTAAAGGATACAATTTATCTCATAAATCATCATCATCAATCAATATCAATACTAATAATAAATCTCTAAGGGATAGTCATGGAGTAAGTTACTTTGCTTTAATTATGAGATATATTTTTTTTTCTATGATATACTAAAGTATGATACTAAAACCAAATTAACGATTTTTTTAAATCTTTTCTGTATGTATATATGTATGTATATGTATCTCCATAACTCTTAAACCGATCATCCGAATTTGATGAACCTTTGTACAAGCACGTTTAACTATGTGGGGCACAGGAAGGGTTGAAGCTTTTGAACAATTTGAGCCTACCACCTAGTAAGGGGTGAGGGAAGCGACCTACAGTTTTACACCGGTATCGAGCGGTGAATCTGTAGGTAAGCACGTAAATTTTTTCGTCACAAAAAACTCATTGGTGCAGGCCGACCGGAATCGAACCTCAGACCTCCGCACGAGAAGCCGACACGCCCAGAAGACTTGCCCACAAGCCGCTTTAAAAAAAATTGTCGTACGTGACACGACGGTCGTCCGTAGATACGTATCTTATCTTTATTTATTAGTATACTAGCTTTTGCCAGCGGCTTCGCTCGCGTGAAATTCGTATTTAAAAAGAGGAAATGAAGTAATCTGACATTCTGACAAAGGCTCTATACACCTGATTTTATTTATACTTTTACTTTTACTTTTGATTTTATGTGGTCAGAATTATCAAGCTTAAATTATAGTTATTCTAGCTCTCAAACTATATCTTAACACTGTAAGCGGTGTATATTGTGTAGCTAGTCACAATTTATTGTAATTGAAGACGATAAAAAAAGAACCCTGCGAAGTTTCTTGCCGGCTCTTCTTTGTGGGTGTATCGAACCGGATTGTAAAAACTAAACAGGACAAATTCAAGCGTAGTATACTACCATACGAATGATGAATAAAGAATAAAGAATAGAATAAGAGAATAAAGAATCCCGCTACTGGACCTTTATTTCGGCGCGCTGAACAATTCGGTTTGAATGAGAGCCACATCTTTGCGTAACCGGTATCAAAGAAAGTACCTATAGTATGTATGGGAGAGAGAGAGAGATAATATATTATACTATAATATAGATAGTTTATGATCATATTATATTTGCATTCGAGCGAAGCCGCGGGCACTAGTATACGCACTAGTATACGCATATACGCACTAGTATACGCATATACTAGTATACGCACGGGAAAAGATGCACTGGGCTTATACTTTTGCACCGGACCCATACGTGTATTAGCATTTAAATACTTAACTTAATTAAAGTGATGGACTTGTTATTTTTTTTCGAAACTTTCCGCTTCGGTTCTATCTGTACAGAAGAGCTGGTTTGTGTCAAGTAGTTTGTCGAGATCAATTGGTAGTTTCGCTTGCGCGATCTCCGACGATAATTATTCATAGTGAGTTAAGATTCTCACAAACCAATATTATAGAAATATTCGCTTCACTTGACCGTTAAGTGTACGTACGATCTGTAATGATCGCCGCTTAATACGAAAATTTATTTAAGTACACGAAAATTTAACGGGCCTCGGTTCGGTTCGGTTCCTGATAAAATGTGTGACGTGGTGACAAGCAGTGACAAGACGCACAGACGAGACCACGAAACCACCAAAGAGAATTAACCACCGACAGACCCCAACAACGCAACATTCAAATTTCAAATATTCTATCAACTGTCAAATTGTATGTCAACAGTTTTTTTTTTTTCTTTATGTGAATAGGACTTTAGCCGCCCTGCAACACGATGCCTGCAACTATGCATATATTAATTGAAAAATTATATTTTCAAAAGTTATGTTCTGCCGTGGTTCTGCCACATTTAGCTTACGCCTTTTTAGCAGAAGAATGTGCTATAAAACGTCAAAATTTATTATACGAATTCTGAAAAAAAAACTAAGGAATTTATGAAGTAATTTAAGATTCATTTCAAAAGCACCGTTATAACGTTTTAAAATTTTCAGGTGAACGGATTACACTAGCCTACAATTAGCATTACTATAGATCTAGCTCCATCGCACCCATCTGTGCACTGGTGAGGACCTGTCCCGCTCTATCAATGTCAAATAGACAAAGGCAGGTGTTCGGTTCGACCACGATGAAGGAAAAGAATTCCTACATCGTGGGCATTCGTGGGTTCGACAGAGCGATCTCCGAGAACTCACAGTCACAGTATTCTGTGACATAGATAGATAGAAGCGACTGATACAAACTCTTCGGGTCTAGTCAATATGTATAGAGCGTTCCAACTAAAAGTTCCCTTCCCCGTTATGTTGGCTCCACTGTCAGTGTCACTGTCAGTGCTTAAATTCGTGCTGCCAGATTGAGAAGATTATATTACCTAATATTGTAATCGGTATTTATTACCGTACAAAAATACGGTAAATACTGATAATTCCGGGTAAATCTGTACACATAGCAACCCTCAACGCTGTTTTGACAGATAGACAGTGGAGCCAACATAACGGCGAAGGGAACTTTTAGTTGGAACGCTCTCTATAGAGCGTTCCAAATAAATCTTCCCTTCGCCGTTACGTTGGCTCCACTGCCAGTGTCACTGTCAGTGCTTAAATTCCTGTTGCCAGATTGTGAAGATTATATTACCTAATAATGTAAAAGGTATTTACCGTATAATAAATACGGTAAATACTGATAATTACGGGTAAATCTGTACACATAGCAACCCTCAACGCTGTTTTGACAGCTAGACAGTGGAGGCAACATAACGGCGAAGGGAAGATTTATAAGGAACGCTCTCTAGATTTGTTTTATTTTTTTTTTTATGGGGAGCACGACAAATGGCGCGCGCCAGACTAACGCAGAGGTGTAGTCCGACGGCGCCCACGGGCATTCGGATATTTACGGGGGCTGCGAATACCTTGTCGGCCGAACTAGAATAGATCTAGAATACGAATGTCGCAGTGTTGCTCTGGCGGCGTAATCCAGGCTTTAGAGTTGGCAGCTATCATTGCAAAAATATAAAAAAAGAAGAATAAAATAGCCAAATATTATTTTTAGGAGTAATTCATTTATGAATCAGGGCAGCGGCTATCTGACTGTCACGTGATCGCTGCATTTTAAATGTTTTCCTGTCTGAACTGAATCGGATATTCGATTGGTCATCCATATGCTCTGCTGATGTAACGGTAGGATGTAGGGTAGAGCGTGTAAATTTTTTAATCTTATCATCATGGTGTTCAGACCCCATTGTGCAAATAATTTTGTTTTGTTAAACCATTGTTACATTGAAAAGACAGATGGACGGACCGATGGCGTAGGCTTAGTAATAGGGTCCCGTACGGGACCCTAAAAAACGTTTACTTATTGGCTAACCATAAAAAAAACTAACCCTCAGAAGTGGCGACCAGACTCCGCGGTATTAATCATAATGTTTTATTTATTGAATACATGATACGTCATTGATTTATTGTGATGTTTTCCGTCACTACAGCGAAGTCATGTAACCGCGCGGTAAAACGTCACCCTCAGCACGCCGACTGAAAGACAATCGCCCCCTGCAGCCCGGCTGTATTGGAGCTTCGAAGCGATACACCAACCAGCGACGACCATAGCGAAGCGATGCGACTTGATGACGCTTCAGCTTCCCATAATATGATTTAATTGAACGATGTCTTCAGAACAATTTGGCATAGAGTAATAATTTTACTTTGTATCGACTTTTCTACTCGAGATATGTGTCTGTGGGAACAAAAATACTATGCTAAATGTACATACACTCATTGTTTATTGTTTATTGTTGTTTATTGTATAATTTCATCCATAGGTATCCATCCATTTTTAGGTTTCCATACCCCGTACGGAAGCCTATTATTAAGCCTACAACGTCTGTCTGTCCGTCCGTCCGTAATATCGGAACCGCAATAGCTATAATAACCGTAAGCTAGCCGGCTGAAATTTTCACAGAATATGTCTTATTTTGGCGGATATAACACCAATAAAAAAAAAGTGAAAAATGAAGGGGTTATTTTTTGTGCTGCTGAAACCTCGATGCGCGAGTCCGAATGGTAATTAGGCGATTTTTTTTTACGTATATGTAACCATGTTTTGGCGCCGACTGTGTCGCGCGGATTTGCCGTCACGTGTCAGAAAGTCGGTCTTTTTTTATGGAAACTGATACGATTGGCTACATCACTTACAACATCCGTGATGTCAACCCATAGCACTGCGTGAACTAGGTGCCATGTCAGTGCTTCCCTTCATTTCATGTCGGCTACACTGAACTGGACGGAAAACACGAAATATTTACATAGCCATTTCGACCGAGGTTTCATTAAGTGCGGTGATACCAACCCGGGCGGGATAAACCCTACCACCTGGTAAGGCCTTCTCTCCCGTCTTCTTCTTACGCTCTTCCAGGATACGTGCTCATTAGCAGAATGACAGGGTTGGCAAGGGAGGTGGTGGAGTTGCTATTTATCTACGTAGTAATATCGCATACAAGGTGGTATCTCAATCGTCCTCCACTTACACTGCCTCTGCGGAATATATCCTGTTAGAATTAATTATCAACCATGTTAAATTTCTCCTCGGCGTGTTCTATTGTCCTCCCTCCATTAATTATTTCAATAACTTTGATGTTTTACTCTCAGACCATCTTCATGACTATTCCCACGCTGTCATCTTGGGTGACTTTAATACGTGTCACACTAAACTTGATAAGCGTTTTTCTAATTTTCAGACCATCTTGGAGTCACACTATCTTACCTGTTTACCCCTCGGCCCCACCTACCACGTTAACACCTGTCATCCATTCCTAGACTTAATTCTAGTTTCGTCCCCGGGCAGAGTTGACAAATTTGGCCAATTCACTGCTGGGGGTTTCGTTAACCATGATCTTATTTACCTCTCCTATAGACTGAAACCTCCCAAGCAGAGACCTAAAACTCTACTCCAACATAACTTTGGGGCCATGGATCTTGAGTCTCTGCGGGCGGATGCAGTTGCCGTGGACTGGGAGCATGTTCATGTTTTGACTGATGTGAACGAGAAGGTCGCTGCTTTTACGTCAACCGTTATTGATCTGTATGACAAGCATGCGCCTGTACGCTCAGTCCGAATGAGACACGCTCCTGCTCCTTGGCTGTCCGATAAAATCCGCCATCACATGGCTATCAGGGATTCGCTTAAGCGCAAATGCAAGCGATCTCCAACCGAAGAGAACTGCAATCATTTCAAGGCGGCCAGAAACAGGTGCACCAGGATGTGCAGGGACGCTAAGCGCCGTTACATCCAGGAGTCTGTTGAAGACTGCTCCCCCGCTGACATGTGGAAATTTTTAAACTCACTTGGGTTGGGTAAGTCGAAGTCCACAACTACTCCCACTGCTGACCTCAATGTCTTAAATAAACACTTTTCTTGTCCCCCCATAACTGTGGACCCTTCCCTTAAGACGGAAACCATTCGTCAGCTAAGAAGCAATATGGCCTCATCTACCCAACCTTTTTCTTTCTCCCATGTATCCGGCTGTGAAATAAAAAAGATAATTCTCTCCATTAAAAGCAAGGCGGTAGGATGCGACGAACTGAGCAGAGCTCTGCTCACCCCGATATTAGACGAGCTTTTACCTACCATTTCCCACATACTGAACTACTCTCTAATGTCGGGTTGCTTTCCGGACTCCTGGAAATATGCATTCGTCTTACCCTTTCCAAAAATTCCCAACCCTGTTTCTCCCAACAACTTCCGTCCTATTTCCATCCTTCCTTTCCTATCTAAAGTACTCGAACGAGTGGTGCATTTTCAATTAAACCGCTTCCTACATCATCACTCTCTTCTTAACCCTTTTCCATCGGGTTTTCGCCCCTCTCACAGTACAACCACTGCCTTAGTCAAAGTCACTGATGATATTCGCCATGGAATTGACAACCGGCAACTCACAATTATTACATTACTTGATTTCAGTAATGCTTTCAATACAGTTGACTTTGACATCTTGCTTGCGGTACTGAGTTCTCTTGATATTTCACAGCCGGTTCTAGATTGGTTCGATTCCTACCTTAGAGGTCGCCGTCAAAAAGTTCGCCTGGAGAATAAATTCTCAGACTGGTGTGAACTTATAGCCGGTGTCCCTCAGGGAGGTGTGCTTTCCCCACTCCTTTTCTCTGTATTTATCAATACATTAGCCCCCATTCTTACATGTAAATATCACTTCTATGCTGACGATCTACAACTGTATCGCACATTCTACCTACCTGATCTCTTGGTCACTATCAACCTGATTAACAATGATTTATCTGGAGTACATTCATGGACGGAACACTTTGGTCTCCAAGTAAATCCCTCCAAATCACAGGTTATGATAGTGGGCAGCAGCAAACTTCTGTCTAAAATAAGCCGAGGCAATCTGCCGGCTGTGCTTTATGACGGTGCCATAATTTCTTACAATACAGCAGTCAAGAACCTCGGAGTTGTCATGGACGACACTCTTTCTTGGGTCCAGCATGTCAGTGGGGTGTGCAAGAAGGTCTACGGTGCTATGCATTCCCTGAAGCGACTCAATAGATTCATACCGGTGAAAACCAAAATTACGCTGGTACAATCCCTCGTTCACCCCATTCTAGATTACGGTGATATATGTAATCTTGATTTAAACGAAGAGCTGCTCAATAAGTTGGATCGTCTACTCAACTTTGGCATCCGATTTATTTTCGGATTGCGTAAATATGACCATATCTCTGCCTATCGTGACCAACTTGAGTGGCTCCCTATTCGTCAGCGTCGGAACATGCATGCCCTATCTCTTCTCTTCTCAATTCTGAACGACCCCAATGCTCCCTCCTATCTCAGGGAGAGATTCGTCTATCTCTCGTCCCACGGCTTACCACTAAGGTCAGCTGATAATCTTTAGCTTCTTATTCCTCCCCACAGCTCTTCCAGCTATTCAGAATCTTTTACCGTCATGTCAGCGCGCCTGTGGAATCAGCTCCCACTCGGAATTAGAGCGTCCCCTTCACTCACCGTTTTCAAAAAACATTTGAAGGTACTATACCTCTCAAAGGAATAATTGGTGTATTACATATTTTTTTTTATATGATTATGTTTATGTAGTTTAAATATTTTACATATGGAGTATTCATATTATTTAATATACTTATATAAGTATGTCTCTATGTATTAATATGTATTTTTTTTATCTATGTTCATGTATGTATATAATATTATAGTGATATTTTAGGCGTTCAAGTTATCTGTGTTGTTTTTTTTTTCATTAATTTATTAATATGTTAAGTGTTGTTTCTTTAAATACCTACAATAAAATATCTTGTAATAGTGTGGTTGACCGGCAGAGATTGCCTTAGGCAATAAGTCCGCCATTTGTTATATATAATTTATATTAAACAATAAAGCATATTAAATAAATAAATAAAAATAAATAAGGTAAGAAGAGAAGGTATCTACAGTTTTACGTGGAATCCAAACCACGGTCAGCCCCCTCAACGGTCTAGCGGTCACCCATCCAAGTACTGACCGCGCCTAGGTGCACTTAACAACAGTCGACCAACCGCACCACTGAGACTGAGCTACCGAGGCTGACAGGTTGTGCCGCCAGGCGCGACGCTAGTCGCACCGCTGCGTATTACAACTTCAGTACAACCACAGCTAGCTTCATCCAGGTATGCTATGCAGTACTATAATATAATCTACACTTAATAGTGCATACACTGGAACCTTGTCAAATTCTTGTTGTTTCGTCGCGGAATCAAATACAATAAATAATTGTATATTACTTTTGTAATTAATTCATTGACTGTCTTGCCGGTACTAATATCTATTCTGTGGTCTTGCCTCAAATAGAGACTAGCGTATTATGCATCTATGCATTGCATTAAAATTGAAAGGAAGCCTAAGAAATAAGCCCAGTCGATTCGTTATTATAAATATATATATATTTTATTAAAATATCGAATACAATAAAATAATAATTTATTTTCCTTAGTATTTAAATTTAAATAACATAAGTTAAAACGTTGACAAATATGTGACTACCTAAGTTGACTAGAATTTCTGAAATAGACTATCAATAGTAAAGATCTACCAATACTTAGTGAAACCGATTCCTACTGTAGGCTGCCACGTGCTCTTGGGGATGTAGGGTGAGAAGGAGCGCGAAAAGCCCGTGCTGAGGTCCAACGACGAAGTTCGGTCCTTAAACAGGTTGAGGTTCCCCATCGCAGAGAGGTCTGTCTTCTGAAAGAGCGGCGTACGCGCGGCGCTGAACGTGGCACCCAGCTTATCATCGAACTGATAACCGACGTTAGCAGCGTAAGTGTTGAAGTTCGGCAGACCCGTATTGGCGTTAGGGAGGGTCCTGATGACGGAAGCGCCGGCATTCAGTTTGTTCAGGTCTGTGTTCAGCAGGTTTACTTTAGCGGCGCCAGTCAGCTGATCGCCGAAGTTGGGGATGTGGTTCATCTGTAGAGTTGCAGCGTGACCCGCGTCCGTGTTGAAGGCGAGACCGCCTCCGGCGCTTCCGTAGCTACTGGCGCTGTCCTTGCCTAGTCCGGCCACGGAGCCGACCGCGCTCAAAGTGCCAAACTCTGTCTGTTTCAGAGGGGTCGCCAGATTGATGTCCATGCCGCCTGCAGGGTTGATGCTGCCAGAACCGCGCACCTGCCGCCTTTGGCGCGAGTGCTCACCGGGGAACACGGACTGTAGCACTCTCGCCGCCAATTCTTGGCGGTCGCCGTTCACATGGTTGATCCAAATGTCGTTCAGTTCGCCGATTTCTACTCTCGGCACGGGCGCTTCATCTTCGTGTTGATAGCGGGCGTGTGCCGCAACGCTTATCGCCACCAACAGCAGAACACGACACAGAGTAACAGACTTCATCGTGTTGGATGTTGGAGTGGACAACTTGTACTTGAATCAACCGGAGACTGAATGTTGATCTTAAAGTCTCGTCCAGTGTATTTATAACAGTTACAATGCCTACTGGACTAGAGGAACCCCCGGATCAACTGCAACTCTCCAAAGGTAATTTCCCGTCAATCATTATCTTAGCGGGTAAACTCGAATAAAGAATTGCTTTAATTCGAACGCAACAAAGATTATAGAGTCTAATTCCTAGGTGATACCACCGTACTGGATGTATGATGGCCGCGCTCCTGATCCGTGATGTCAGCCCATAACACCGGATGAACTTGGTGCCACGTCAGTGTTTCCCTTCGGTCGCGCCGGCTACACTGAACTGGACGGAAAACACAAACTATTTACATAGCCGTTTCGACCGACCATTCATTCAGTGCGGTGGTACCAACCTGGGCGGGTTAAACCCTATCACCTAGTAATAAAAGAAGGGAGTCATATCCCTTAGTCGACTTTTACGACATAAACGGGGAGAGATGCAACGGGGCTATTCTTTTAAAGTACCGGCCCCACACGGTACAACGTCTTCTTAAAATGACTTCCACAGAAAAAGAGGACAAGCATGATCGATCAATCACAGTCATGAAGATGAGAAAAAAACTATTAATAGATAGTGACGATTGACCGTGAGTTAGGCTTGCCATAATTTTCCAGACTCAAGTCCGGACGCCACATTGATCCTCAAAAACAAGGGTCTCCCCCTTCCTCCGTATGGGTACCACCACCCCACTGAATGAAGGTTGGTCGAAGCAGCTATGAAATAAAATAGTTCATGTTTTCCTACCAGTTCAGCAAGATCAAAAAGGAGGAAGCACTGACATGGCACCCAGTTCACCAACGTGTGTTCGGCTGATAACACCGCTATTGTCGGTGGTGTAATCCGTCTAAGTCAGGTGCATAAAAAAAATTTTAATACTCAAAATCTCTTTTATTAGGCGGAAAAAATCGATTACTGCGCGCGAATATAAAAAAAATACGGACGTATTACGAGTCCGGACAAAAGTCCGGACATGGTTGCCAAATCCGGACAGTCCGGACTAAATCCGGACGTATGGCAAGCCTACCGTAAGTACACTCATACAATGCAAAAAACTTGGCTCAGGGAGTTCACTGATATCAAGTTCCCGCTTGAGCACGGCTATCGGAGCGTAGTAGGTCTCGGGGTCGCGAGTCGCGAGTCGCGACCCCAGCTGCATAAGATTCCGGAGGAAATCAGCCAACTGAATCCAACACTATTTAAAAAGAAATTATATGACTGGCTGATGAAAGAATGTTTTTAAAAAGTGGAAGATTTTTTTAAAATAGCAATGGTTAATTTATAATTTATTATGTACTGGCCCACTTAATCAATTGTAAATACATACGAAAATTTATTTAGATTTTGATTTAATTTAATTTATATTTTATTATTAATTAAACGGTTTTATTTAGCTTGACTCCGTATATTTGTTTGTTTGTTTGTTTGTTACTATCTTTGTTTCAAATCTTGCGACAACTTTTTCAACTACTTCTACTGAACCGATTTTTATGAAACTTTGCACACACATTGAGTTCTCGTGACAATACAATATTATGATAATTTCAACTTGGTAACGAGGGTCTGATGAGGGAGTCAGGAGGTGGACAGTGGAACTCTTCAACCGTTACTAGTAACCCCCTCGAGTTTGGGCTCATTGGGTTGGTTTGGACGAGTGTCCCATACTTCTACCAATACACTTGGTGACGAGGGTCTGATGATGGAGTCAGGAGGTGGACAGTGGAACTCTTCAACCGTTACTAGTAACCCCCTCGAGTTTGGGCTCATTGGGTTGGTTTGGACGAGTGTCCCATAGTTCTACCAATACACTTGGTGACGAGGGTCTGATGATGGAGTCAGGAGGTGGAAAGTGGAACTCTTCAACTGTTACTAGTAACCCCCTCGAGTTTGGGCTCATTTGCTTGGTTTGGACGAGTGTCCCATACTTCTACCTATACACTTGGTGACGAGGGTTTGATGATGGAGTCAGGAGGTGTACAGTGGAACTCTTGAACCGTTACTAGTAACCCCCTCGAATTTGGGCTCATTTGGTTGGTCTGGACGAGTGTCCCATACTTCTACCAATACACTTGGTGACGAGGGTCTGATGATGGAGTCAGGAGGTGTACAGTGGAACTCTTCAACCGTTACTAGTAACCCCCTCGAGTTTGGGCTCATTTGGTTAGTTTGAATGAGTGTCCCATACTTTTACCAATACACTTGGTGACGAGGGTCTGATGATGGAGTCAGCAGGTGTACAGTGGAACTCTTCAACCGTTACTAGTAACCCCCTCGAGTTTGGGCTCATTTGGTTGTTTTGGACGAGTGTCCCATACTTCTACCAATACACTTGGTGACGAGGGTCTGATGATGGAGTCAGGAGGTGTACAGTGGAACTCTTCAACCTTTACTAGTAACCCCCTCGAGTTTGGGCTCATTTAGTTTGTTTGAACGAGTGTCCCATACTTCTACCAATACACTTGGTGACGAGGGTCTGATGATGGAGTCAGGAGGTGTACAGTGGAACTCTTCAACCATTACTAGTAACCCCCTCGAGTTTGGGCTCATATGGTTGGCTTGGACGAGTGTCGCATACTTCTACCAACACACTTGGTGACGAGGGTCTGATGATGGTGTCAGGAGGTGTACAGTGGAACTCTTCAACCGTTACTAGTAACCCCCTCGAGTTTGGGCTCATTTGGTTTGTTTGGACGAGCGTCCCATACTTGTCGAACGCAAATGTATGAAACAGACATACCATCTGTTCAAGTGAACAAGAAACTATAAAAACATAATGAAAACTCAAACTAAACAATATTAAAATAGTTATCAAAAGAATCTAAGGTAAAAGTATCTGTTCAAATTGATTTTGAAAGGGACGGCGGACACCTTATCCATCCTGAAGCCATACAGTTTCCAGCAAAGTTTAATTATGGAACAGCTGAGAGACGGATGTTACCGATAATTTTGTCATGGGCCTCCACTGTCAATAAAATGCAGGGCAGTACTGTTGACCATGCTGTCGTGTATTTGGGCTCCAGACTATTTGAGGAGGGTCAAGCGTATGTTGCATTGAGTCGCGTAAAGTCTTTAGAAAGGCTACGTATTGAGGAGCTTGATTGTGAGAAATTGACAGGCAATAAACCGAGTAACAAAGATGCAATGAGAGAGATGGAAAGGATGACGAGTTTGCGTAATGAATGATACGAGCCAAAAATCAGACTAAAAACTAGTAAATAAAAAAATAGGAAAAAAAACTTTTAAGTTAAACGGTTTTATTAAAAAAAACTAGAAAAAAACAGCTGTACAAAAAACTAGAAAATAATGAGGACACAAGCCTGGGCCTTCTTAAGATTTTACGTCTGGGTAAGAAATCGTGCAATACTAGCGTGCTGTCTTCTCATGTCGGATGCCAAAGGGCACATTGTGTCGCTGCGTCAGCGGATTAAGTAATAAATTGAGACTTTTAACCAAGGAGAATACCTACGGGAGACGCAACGCTACTGCGTTTGTATCGGAGCACGGCTAGCCAAAAATCCCTACTACTACGAAAATCGAAATCGCAATTTAATCTTTTATGACGTGACTTGTCTATCTCCGTTACCCATATCGCGCCCCGCGATATGGAGAGAGACAGAGCGAGCAAGGCGAGCGACAGGTTTGTTATCGCTGGCTTGGCTCGGGTATCTGGTAGTAAGAGCCGACCGTCCGACCAATCGGAAGCCTTGCTTGACGGCAACTTGACGGGATCACTACGAATGCCAGTCTGACGGACAATGATGGTGCGGTATATTTGTGAAATTTGAAATTGTTATTTGTAATATTATTTCAAATAGTTTTTACTGAACGAATATTATTGTTCGAATCCAAAAAAAATATTGAAAAATTAAATAAGACTGTTGTTTTAATATTTTTGAAAAGTTGTACTAATTATCAGTGATAGGAATAGGTAGGACTTATTTACCTAAACTTCGAGGAACAGAGTAAAAAATTTGAGACTTCCATAGGACAATATTTTTTTCCGGTTTAATAATATTCATGGTGTTTTAATTTCGCGATTTGAAAAAAGTTGTCACCATTTTGAACTTTTTAGTTACTGGACCGATTGCTTTCAAAATCGATATCTGGGTGTCAGTGTGGGCTCTGAATACGAATCTGTAGTAAAAATTTAAAAAAATGGCCGCCATTTTGAACTTTTTAGTTACTGGACCGATTTCTTTCAAAATCGATATATGGGCGTCTGTGTGGACTCTGGATACGAATCTATAGTCAAAATTTAAAAAAAGTAGCCGCCATTTTGAACTTTTTAGTTACTGGACCGATTTCTTTCAAAATCGATATATGGGCGTCTGTGTGGACTCTGGATACGAATCTATAGTCAAAATTTAAAAAAAGTAGCCGCCATTTTGAACTTTTTAGTTACTGGACCGATTTCTTTCAAAATCGATATCTGGGTGTCTGTGTGGGCTCTGAATACGAATCTGTAGTAAACATTTAAAAAAAGTGGCCGCCATTTTGAACTTTTTAGTTACTGGACCGATTGCTTTCAAAATCGATATCTGGGTGTCTGTGTGGGCTCTGAATACGAATCCGTTGTCAAAATTTAAAAAGTGACCGCCATTTTGAACTTTTTAGTTACTGGACCGATTGCTTTCAAAATCGATATCTGGGTGTCTGTGTGGGTTCTGAATACGAATCCGTTGTCAAAATTTAAAAAGTGGCCGCCATTTTGAACTTTTTAGTTACTGGACCGATTGCTTTCAAAATCGATATCTGGGTGTCTGTGTGGGCTCTGAATACGAATCCGTTGTCAAAATTTAATAAAAGTGGCCGCCATTTTGAACTGTTTAGTTACTGGACCGATTGCTTTCAAAATAGATATCTGGGTGTATGTGTGGGCTCTCAATACGAATCTGTAGTAAAAAATTAAAAAAAGTGGCCGCCATTTTGAACTTTTTAGTTACTGGACCGATTGCTTTCAAAATCGATATCTGGGTGTCTGTGTGGGCTCTGAATACGAATCCGTTGTCAAAATTTAAAAAAAGTGGCCGCCATTTTGAACTTATTAGTTACTGGGCCGATTGCTTTCAAAATCGATATCTGGGTGTCTGTGTGGGCTCTGAATACGAATCCGTTGTCAAAATTTAACAAAAGTGACCGCCATTTTGAACTTTTTAGTTACTGGACTGATTACTTTCAAAACCCATATCTACATGTCTGTGTGGGCTCTGAATAACAATATGTAGTTAACATAAAAAATATGATATCGATTTTGAAAGCAATCGGTCCAGTAACTAAAAAGTTCAAAATGGCGGCCACTTTTTTTTTTATTTTGACAACGGCTTCGTATTTAGAGCCCACACAGACACCCAGATATCGATTTTGAAAGCAATCGGTCCAGTAACTAAAAAGTTCAAAATGGCGGCCACTTTTTTTAAATTTTGACTACAGATTAGTATTGAGAACCCACACAGACACCCAGATATCGATTTTGAAAGCAATCGGTCCAGTAACTAAAAAGTTCAAAATGGCGGCCACTTTTTTTTAATTTTTACTACAGATTCGTATTCAGAGCCCCCACATACACCCAGATATCGATTATGAAAGCAATCGGTCCAGTAACTAAAAAGTTCAAAATGGCGGCCACTTTTTTTTTATTTTGATTACAGATTCGTATTCAGAGCCCACACAGACACCCAGATATCGATTTTTAAAGTAATCGGTCCAGTAACTAAAAAGTTCAAAATGGCGGTCACTTTTTTAAATTTTGACAACGGATTCGTATTCAGAGCCTACATAGACACCCAGATATCGATTTTGAAAGCAATCGGTCCAGTAACTAAAAAGTTCAAAATGGCGGCCACTTTTTTAAATTTTGACTACAGATTCGTATTCAGAGCCCACACAGACACCCAGATATCGATTTTGAAAGCAATCGGTCGAGTAACTAAAAAGTTCAAAATGGCGGCCACTTTTTTTTATTTTTACTACAGATTCGTGTTCAGAGCCCACACATACACCCAGATATCGATTTTGAAAGCAATCGGTCCAGTAACTAAAAAGTTCAAAATGGCGGCCACTTTTTTTTATTTTGACTACAGATTCGTATTCAGAGCCCACACAGACACCCAGATATCGATTTTGAAAGTAATCGGTCCAGTAACTAAAAAGTTCAAAATGGCGGTCACTTTTTTAAATTTTGACAACGGATTCGTATTCAGAGCCTACATAGACACCCAGATATCGATTTTGAAAGCAATCAGTCCAGTAACTAAAAATTTCAAAATGGCGGCTACTTTTTTTAAATTTGACTACAGATTCGTATTCAGAGTCCACACTGACACCCAGATGTCGATTTTGAAAGCAATCTGTCCAGTTACTAAAAAGTTCAAAATGGCGGCCACTTTTTTTAAATCGCGAAATTATAACACCATGAATAGGTATTATTAAACCGGAAAAAAATATTGTCGTAAGGAAGTCTCCAATTTTTTACTCTGTTCCTCGAAGTTTAGGTAAATAAGTCCTACCTATTCCTATCACTGATAATAATAATACATAATATACAATATATTAGTTTTGTATAGGTATATTTGTTTTATAATTATAAAAAATAGAAAACGTAATATTAAAGAAATAATAACAATGCATATTATAAATTGAATTCATCCATGTCATTGCCATAAAAAAACTAACAACACCCATATACAATAATTGATTTCAAATTTCTTTCCAGTCTGTCAAATTTGCCTATCATGTGTACGCGCCCAGTATGGCGCGCAGTCGTGCTCCTAACTCGCGGAATTTTTGTATTTTACACGCTTTAAGCATTGTAAAATGACCTAATTATGAAAGGTTACGCCATCTTTTGTCATTCCTGATGATCTTGAGCTCTTTCGACACGCACGAACTGCACAAATCGCCATTTTGCGTAGTGCACATATACGTGTTCTTCGTTCCCAAGTCGCGAGCGCACTGACGGTCGATCCCGCAGCAGCGCTATATGTTAGTGCAAATGCTCTAACACGCGGCTAATTTTCCTATATATTAGCGCTCGACGGTTGCCACTCCCGTAGGTATGCTCGGTGCTTTTAACAGACTAATATAAAAACGTGGGGCGTATAATGCGTAATAAATAACATGCGCCCCACGTTTTTATATTAGTCTGTTAAAAGTCTCAATTTATTACTTAATCCGCTGACGCAGCGACACAATGTGCCCTTTGGCATCCGACATGAGAAGACAGCACGGTAGTATTGCACGATTTCTTACCCAGACGTAAAATCTTAAGAAGGCCCAGGCTTGTGTCCTCATTATTTTCTAGTTTTTTGTACAGCTGTTTTTTTCTAGTTTTTTTTAATAAAACCGTTTTTTTTTAATTTAATTCAGTGTGAGTGGTAATTAGGTACCTATTTAATAATTTGTTGATTCTAAATAATTGTTGGGCTGGGCACATCTGTCGTAGACCCGACAACCGATGGGGTAGACGGGTGCTCGAATGGAGGCCACGTACAAGCAAACGTAGCGTGGGACGCCCCCCCCCCCCCCGGCTAGGTGGACAGATGACCTAAAAAAGGTAGCCGGGAGTGGATGGATGAGAAGAGCGGAAGACCGCGTGTGGTGGCGTGCCTTGAGAGAGGCCTATGTCCAGCAGTGGACCGATACAGGCTGATGATGATGATGATGATGAAATAATTGTTGATTTATAAATCAATTGATTCAGTATTGCGCACACCGTCTCCTTGATTGCGCAACTCTCACGAGAGAGTAGTGTTAGTGCTGTGTTGCATGCCTACCCAGGCATTTTGTAGCAGCACTCATGTACAACCCAGGCAGGCGATCAATGTTTAAATACTCTACAAAAATTGCAATAAATGATTTGTATTTGTCTTTGAACAACATAATATTTTACGCGGAAATTTGACATTGCTGTTTTACGAGGGACTTTACTAGTAAAATCATGCTACTACTGCTTGGTGATTCAGCAATAACTGATGAAAAAATTATGGAATCTGACACGGTTGGCTACATCACCTATTTACTACGTCCTTGATCTCAGCCCTTGGTGAACTAGGTGCCATGTCAGTGCTTCCCTTCGGTCCTGCCGGCTACACTGAACTCGACGGAAAACACGAACTATTTACATAGCCAAAACAAATTCTGGTTTTATTTGGGAGAGTTATCAATAGCAGAGTTATTTAGGCTTCCAATATAAAAATGTTTTTTTTTTTCATTCCCAATGGCAAGTGGCCTCTTGAATTTACAGTTGGAACAATGATATTTGCAAATTTGTAGTCGTAGCACCTAAAATGTTGTACGAGATGTCAATTTTCAACGTTTTTCAAAAAATGCTCATATTATAAAAAATAAATGACTCCGATTTTTTTTTTCTTATTTTTCCCTGAGTAGTCATAACGTGGCCTACTCCCTGGTTCTCGCTTGACGTTGAGTTTTGGGACACGTTGTATAATACTGTTCTAGTCTTGTTTCTTTGTAAATAAATCATAAACATTACCACAATTTGTTGTACATTCGAGTGTAGGTATATCTCGTACGCATAACAAATTTTGCAAAGCCTATTTACACCTGATAAGTATGTATTTCTTTTGGAGTCAGAATTCTCAGAAAACATTTTAATATTGTTCTCAAACGGTATTTTGATATCTGTAAGCCGTATATTATCCTTCCTTTCCTTCCTTCCTTCCTTATTCCTTACCTTATTCCTTACCTATAATAAAATCCAACGTCTGCTTTCTGTCTGAGTGTCTGAGTGTCTGAGTGTATGTCTGTCTGTCCGCTTATAACTCGAGAAGCACTGAACCGATTTTAATAGAATCCAATGTCTGCTTTCTGTCTGAGTGTCTGAGTGTATGTCTGTCTGTTCGCTTATAACTCGAAAACCACTGAACCGATTTTAATAAAAAAAAATTCTACGGATAGCTTGATTCTTCCCATCAACTATAGGCTACTTACTATCACGCTAAATAGCTTATGAGGTTAGCAGTGAAGTGAAATATGAGAGCGGGCGGAGCCGCGATCACAGCTTGTCTGGATAATAAATTAACAATGTAATAAAATGAATTACTTGTAAAATTCCAAGCGAAGTTTCTTGTCGGCTCTTCTTCGTGGGTGTAATCGAACTGGGTACAAAACACAAATAGTGACAAGTTCGAGAGTAGTATAACTACTTTGGGAATGCTCAATAAACAATATGCAATACGCCAAACTCTACTACACACGCTGCATCTCGAAATATCGGGACAAACATAGCAATTAGTGTTGTGCTGGAAGAATTCCGGTGCATTACCGCACAACACCGACGACCACCAGCTTCAGAAGAGTAATTAGAACAAGACAGCACGGGAGCGGGTATGCGAACATTTCGTGTTTTCCGTCCAGTCCAGCGTAGCCGACACGAGCCGTTGGTTAGTCAACTGTTATTAAGCAACGCTGAGCGCGGTCAGTGATTGGATGGGTGACCGCTCGACCGTTGGAGGCTGACCGTGGTTCGGATTCCACGTTAAACTGTAGGTCCCTTCCCTTCTTACCTTACTAGGTGGTAGGGTTTATCCCGGCCGGGTTGGTACCACCGCACTGAACGAAACGTCGGTCGAAACGGCTATGTAAATAGTTCGTGTTTTCCGTCCAGTTTAGTGTAGCCGACATGAAATGAAGGGAAGCACTGACATGGCACCTAGTTCACCCTGTGTTATGGGCTGACATCACGGATGTTGTAGGTGATGTAGACAACCGTGTCAGGTTCCATAAAAAAAAAAAAAAACGACCAAAAGGACGAACTAGCTCACCTCACACAGCTGATGTTATGAGCTGACACGACGGGTGTAATAATAGGTGACGTAGCCAACCGTGCCTGTCAAGTGATATGTGCAAAATAAAAAAAGTAGGTAAGAAACGAAAACAGGTATAGGTCGTTCGTTCTAACCTGAGGCGTACAAATACATTCACGCATGACGGTGAGCATAAAATTCTGCGAGTGTAGTAGTGCTCAGGCCATGCATAGGTGCATGTCAAGCATTTGTATATGAGAAATGCATTTGTGAGCGTACGTGTGTTCGCCTCAGGTTAGGCCGTCCATGCTATAACTACTACATCACAAGGTCGAAGGTCCGTGCCAGGTGAGAGGCGGCTATCCCGTCGCCCTTTAGCTCATCATTTTATCAGACTAACAGGTTTTTATGTATAAGATTATTCCTCCAAACCCATTCTAAGACTTAATAAAACACGCAAGCCTATCTTCTGAAGAGAGCTATAATATTTCTCTCAACAACGGCATATTAAACTGAAAAGGGCTCTTAATAACCGTAGAGCCAACACTCTGGAAGATCCGAAACTTTCCAGGGCCGGACCATCGCTCATCTTTAAGCGAAGCTACAAACGAGGCAGCATCGTGTTTCATATGACAAACTTATTTTTAGGTTTCCGTATCCAGTACCCTATTACTAAGCCTACGCCGTCTGTCTGTCTGTCCGTCCGTCCGTCTGTCTGAGGCATGGACAAAATATACTGGACCGATCATACATAGGCGAGCGGAGTAACCACGCACGGGCGCCAGGCTCACTGACTGCCTGAGCGCGTTCGAACTGCATCTCGCTCACTCACGAAGGCACTCGATCGCCTTATCTCTTTCTCCTCTTTAAGTGTGTGTAGGTGAATTCGTAGACGAGAAAAGAAATACTGGGCGACTGCGTGATTGACAGAGATGGAAAAACATCGCATACGCAACGTCCCCGCTCCCTCGCCGTCTTCTTACCCCTTTCACGGCGACCCCGGTTCGCTTTGTTGACGACGTTAATGATAGGTCCAGTATATTTCGTCCATGGTCTGAGGGCTGTATCTCTTGAACCGTAATAGGTAGCCCGTTGAAATTTTCACAGAATATATGTTATTATGGCCGATATAACAATGAATAAGAAAAATAAGAAAAAATAAGAATTCACGGGGGTTCCCATAGAAGAAACTAAAAAGTGTATGCGCGCGCGCCATCTACCGAATAGAATGTGAAGCATTTTAACTAATCATGAATTTTAACTAATATGAACCATTTCATGAACACGCCATATAGATGGCGTGAGTGGCGCTAACCATGACATGGCGATACGGAACCCTCGGTGCGCGAGTTCGACTCGCACTTGGCCAGTTTTTTGTCAGCTTTTGTCAGCCTCGGTAGCTCATTGGTGCGTTCGGTCGACTGTTGTTAAGCACACCTGGGCGCGGTCAGTACTTGGATGGGTGACCGCTCGACGGTTGGAGGCTGACCGTGGTTCGGATTCCACGTAAAACTGTAGGTCCCTTCCCTTCCTACCTTACTAGGTGGTGGGGTTCATCCCGCCCGGGTTGCTACCACCGCACTGAATGAAACGTCGGTCGAAACGGCTATGTAAATAGTTCGTGTTTTCCGTCCAGTTATGTGTAGCCGACATGAATGAAAGGAAGCACTGACATGGCACCTAGTTCACCCGGTGTTATGAGCTGACATCACGGATGTTGTAGGTGATGTAGCCAACCGTGTCAGTTTCCATAAAAAAAAGGATTCGGGAAACATACTCGCCGGAAGACAGTTTCCACACCTTAGCAGCTTACGGCGATTTCCCGAAAACTATTATTGATAGCCAAACGGTGAAATCACCATCCGTAAAGTTTGTTTCGGCGACTATTCGAATTTCGAATTCGTTACAGCAGCTCTATTCTTGTAAATTCTGACAGCGGAATCAGCGCTGATGTGGCGCTGACAGCTACTTTGGTAAGTGGCTCTCAGCGCCACAAGAGCGCTGATTCCGCTGTCAGAATTTACAAGAATAGACCTGCGGGTCATGAGTCCGTGGCCATGAAATGATGACGTAATCAAGTGAACAAAAACTGACGGCGGCGCGCAAAGTTGGAAACTGTTCATAAAAAAAAATAATAATAAACAAATACGCCACTTAAACTTGGCGATATTAAACAGAATAGCGCCGCATTACAGGAAGGGTTCTCATGAACTTTTTTAATCAAAATTCCTCGCAGCCGTAAGTTTTCCCCTCAGATATTAGCCTCTATGGAGACTATATTGCGCTTAGTGAATAAACAACACTGACTTAGGTGTTCAACCCCAAACCATCTAAAATTATAGAGCGGACATCAGCTTGTCAAGCCGGTGAAAATAAATACTACTAATAAATATTTAAGGGATGGTCATGGAGTAAGTTACTTTGTTTTATGAGTATGAGATACTCCGTTTGTAGACTGTATGTATGATACTAAAACTAAATTGAGGATTTTCTGTTTTTATGTGGTCCACCATACTCTTAAAGCGATCATCCGAATTCGATGAAACTTAGTACAAGCACATATACTATACGTGACACAGGAAAGGCTAAATAAAATTCCGGTTACGCTAAGATATGACTCTCATACAAACCGAATTGTTCCGCGCGCCGAAATAAAGGTACAGTAGCGGCCTTACTTACTTTCTTCTTTTTAAATACGAATTTCACTCGATCGAAGCCGCGGGAAAAAGCTAGTATCAATGGGCATGGAGAGCGTTCCAGAGTTTACCGGTTCCGTAGAGGAAAGATCTGCAGAACCGATTGGTACGCATCCGCGGTAAGTCCAGCGTGTAGGGTTGCTATGCCTGCCCAGTGCGAGCGGTGCGGAGGTGGAAACGGGACGACGGGATCGCGTTAAACAGCTCCACCAAGCACTCCCCGCGGAATAAGCGTGCGTTTGCAATTCAAATTGTGTGCGTTTTAAGGACTAAGATACCGAATTGTGTGCAACAGTATACCTACCAGTTCTCTTTGAATTATATGTTCAGCCCTGATTTTCAGCAACTCAGCCAAGTATGAAAACTGAGTCATTGTTTTCAGAGTTTTGCAAGTAAACGCAAACTTCATCTCAGACAAAGTAATTCAACTTGGCCGCGTGGTTCTGAATGACCTCGTTAACTGGAAGTCGGGGAACATGCAAAAGGCGCCTATGTGCACATGTTTTTGTACTCTCTAAGGGTTCCGTAGCTGTTCTAAGGTATCCGTATCCCGTACGGAAGCCTATTACTAAGCCTACGCGCCGTCTGTCCGTCTGTCCTACTGCTGTATCTTTGGAACCGTAATAGCTAGCCGGTTGAAAATTTCTCAAAATATGTGTTATTATAACAAAAAATTTGAAAAAAAGATTAAAAGTAAAAAAAATAATAATTTGTGGTCCGGAAATCTCGGTGCGCGAGTCCGACTCGCACTTGGCCGGTTTTTTATTTGATGGCATATCCACCATAATAACGTCATATTCTGTGAAAATTCAACCGGCTACCTATCACGGTTCAAAAGATACAGCAGCCCTCGGACGGACGGACAGACCATCCATGGGACAGACAGTCAAACAGACAGATGAATGAACTTCCGTATTAATACAGAACCCTAAAAATGATCTCAATGCATTTATTTCTTATCCTTCATCACCCTAATAATTGTTTTTTTTTTTAGTAATATCATGTAACAAACCGTGTGGTGCCGGTACTTAAAAAGAATAGCCCCACTGCATCTCTCCCCGTGCATGTCGTAAAAGGCGACTAAGGGATAAGGACAAGATATCGTGCTAAAGCGCGACGGACTCGCCACCTCTCACCTTGGCACGGTACTTCCACCGAGTCATGCAGCAGGTGGGTCTTCGTGCCTTACTTGCTGCTTGATCGATTTAATCTTGTTCGAATACTTTGCGAAACGTGGCAGTCGGTGTTGTGCTGTAATTTACTAGAGTACTTGCAGTACAACACCGATTACTCTGCTTACCCCGATTGTCGGGATTCAGCGTGTGTGATATGTATGTATGTATGTAACAGACACGCCAATTTTACAAATTTAATTACAGCATTGATTCCTGCAGTAGGTAACTATAGAAACTTCGTCTAATTCTCGTGCAACCGTGAGACCATGAAAGGAAGCAGATGCGGATGGCAGAAGTTCCGGAGCTTTTCACGCGAAATACCTACTCAAATAGAGAGAAGTCGAGGAGAGAGAGATATTACACCAGCTTGCAGCTCGCACAAGCCGGCCTGGGCGCAGTGCCAGAGCCTGTGGCAAAAAAATTATTGTAAGATTTTTAGGTGTTCATATATATATTTTTTTTTTTATGGAAACTGACACGGTTGTCCACATCACCTACAACGACCGTGATGTTAGCCCATAACACCGGGTGAACTAGGTGCCATGTCAGTGCTTCCCCCTTTGATCGTGCCGGCTACACTGAACTGCTCAGAAAACACAAACTATTTACATAGCCGTTTCGACCGAAGTTTCATTCAGTGCGGTGGTACCAACCCGGGCGGGTTAAACCCTACCACCAAGTAAGATTAGGAGGGAAGGGACCTACAGTTTTACGAGGAATCTGAACCTCGGTCAGCCTCCAACGGTCAGCGGTCACCCATCCAAGTACTGACCGCACCCAGCGTTGCTTAACATTCAATAGCGAGAGTTGACTGTCTACCTACACCACTGAGCTATCGAGGCATATTCCGTACGGAAGCCAATTACTAAGCCTACGCCGTCTGTCTGTCTGTCCGTCCGAAAGCTGCATCTTTTGAACAGTAGTTCAACTTAGGACAAATGGATCCTATAAATCCTTTATTTACGGGGTTGCCAACATGTGGAATTCACTCCCACCTGCATCATTTCCTCCAATGTACAATCTTAACCCGCCACTAACCCGAGTGCACCAGCCTTGCGGCCATAGCACCCGCACAGCGCCGCGACCTCATCATGGAACAATCATTTGAGAGCCACTGCACGCAGGGAGGCCCGCTGCCTGAGCCAATGGTCTGGCTCAGGAGACGCGCATTGATTGCGGTCCAGCCTCCCGCTTGGAGGGACTCATAGAGTCGTTCTGAGTCCCCCCCTTGGAGTGCACCGACTCCGAAGATTGCCCCCATCTACGTCTTGCGTCCGTCAGTCTACGTCCCAGATGGGAAACAACGTCACAAACAGCGACTTGTCGCCCCGGTCCTCGCGTCCCAGAATCGCCCCGGCGTCTGCTTGCGCCAGTCTGTCGTCGCGCCTCACGTGGTCCTCTAGTTGTAGCTCCCCATGCCTCGCCCTGCGTCGTGGGGGCGCAGGCGGCCACCCCTCTTTTGCCGCTGCTCTTTTCGGATACGACGTCTTCTGCTGTTCTGTTTTTCTGCCACTATTCTTTTTGGCAAGGGCTGAGGCAGGCTCGCCGTCACCCCTCAGGCTACACGTCGCCCTCATGTCTCGTCCCGTCGAATCCGTCTTGCGCTGCGTGTCCCGTCCTGTCACAGACGTCCTGGTCCCCAGCGTGCTCGTCTCCCGTCGTAGGTTCGTCGGTAAACGTCCGGTCTGCCCCTATGTCTGCTCGCTTCTTGAACCACCCGGCTGCGAACCTCCTGAAAGCAGAGAAGCTCTCCTCCGACGATATTAGATCAGAATAGTACACAGAGCCGCCACACCGTTTAGTCACATCTGCAATCATGCAGTCTCTTTCGTTCTCATACCGCGCACAGTGCCAGAGCGCGTGGTCAGCATCCTCTCTACCATACCCACATTCACACATCTCGCTTTCAGCCAATCCCAGGTCATACAGTCTGCCCCGGAAGTTCCCGTGCCCCGTGAGGAGCTGAGACGTTCGATGGTCCGGGTGAACCCAGTGGCTTCTTAACCTTTCCTCGACACTGGGAAAGAACCTGTGGAGGTGTCTGCCCGTGGTAGCAGTCTCCCATCTTTCCTGCCAGATCGATAGAGTCTCTCGCCTAATTTCCCGCCTAAGCCTCGAGAACTCCTCCCGATTTGCTGCGAGCTCCCTCGCTCGCCATGTGCGGCCGGCCTGTAGAACCTCCAGGTCCCCAGGCAGGACACCCGCAAGGACCGGGAGACCCGCTGTGCTATTCGTTCTATACGCCTTCGTTAGAAGAATCAGAGCTTGCCTCTGTGCGCGGAGCAACAGACTGCGCACGGCATGCTGTCTGGATCGGTCGAACCAGCACGCAGCTGCGTAGGTCACCGTGGAGACCCATGTTCCCGTGTATTATAGTTTTCAGCGTTCGGAACTTAATCCCCCAAGATGCTCTCGACACCCTCGACATCTTCCCGAAGGAGCTGTTTGCCTTCTCCCCGATGACCCGAGCATGCTGCGCGAAGCTGAATGTCTGGTCAACCTCGAGGCCCAGGAACGTGGTGACTGACCCTGTCTTTATGCTCGACCCTGCCATGCGGATCGTGGGTGCTCTGTTTGTGAACCGCCCCTTAACAGTCATGGTCTTGGACTTCGCCGGGGCGAAGTCCAGGCGGTTGGTGCGGCCCCACTCTACTATGAGCTCAAGGGCAGCTGCTGCTCTACCCTCAATCCCCGCCCTAGCGTCCGCCTCCACCGTGAGTACCACATCGTCTGCATATGCAGCGAGGTGGCACCCCTCCGGGAGGGGCATGCATAGAAGGTCGTCCAGAAGAATGTTCCACAGCAGCGGGCCCAGCACCGACCCCTGTGGGCACCCCATCGTAGAGCGTTTCCACCTCACACGGCGACCGCAGAACAGCCCGACGCGGCGTTTCGCGAAATATCCCATCAGCATCCGGTAGATGTTGCTGGGGCATCCTAGCCTCCGCGCCTTGACCAAGATCATGGGCCACAATGCAATGTCGAACGCTCCAGATATGTCTAAGAAAACTACCTGCAGGTACTTCCGCTTCGTGTTCTTCGCCTTATCCATCAGTTCCGTGATGGCGGAGACGGTAGATTTCCCTTTAATAAATCCGTGCTGGTGGGTCGACAGGCGGTTGCTCACGCACTCCAATCTCCGAACCATGAGCCTCTCCAGTATTTTCCCAAGAATCGGCAGGAGAGTGACGGGCCTGTAGGCCTTTGGGTCTGACGCAGGCTTACCGTTCCCCAATGTACAGTCTGGGTCCTTCAAACATAATGTGAAGGTGCACCTAGCCGGCCGACATGGTATTCGCAGTACCCATAAATATGCAAATGCCCGTGGCCGCCGTCGGACTACACCTCTGCCTAAGTCTGCCGCGCGCCATTTGTCGTACTTCCCATAAAAAAAATTAAAAAAAAACACTAACAGGTAGCCGGTCGAAATTTTCACAGAATGTCATTATGGCGAGTATCTTAACAATTAAATACAAATAAATACAAATAGTTAAAATGGGTGTCCTCATACAACAAACGTGTATTATTCGACGTTCTTTTTTTTGCAATAAGGAAATGTTCGGCGACAAAACTGCAGTTTTTTGTCAACTTTTAAACGAAATATTTGTTAAAGCAAATTCAATTATTATAGCCATGTTAAATATTTTTGAAATTAATCATATTTATGCTTAAGAATCGATACTTAAGAATTTAACCACACACAGCAACTTAAATAGTTACCTATATCTGGTGTATAGTGCGATGGTATCAATCCGACGGCTATAACCCTACCGCCTAGTGACTAGTAAGCAAGGGACGACATTGCGAGGAATCCGACCGCCAGCCAACAGACTGATCCAAATTCGGAGGGTGCCCAGTGTGCTTAACTTCGACGATTGAGCATCGATGCATATCACCACCGAGCTACCGATTCAGAAAATTGTGTAGTCATTTATACGAATACTCTTTGACGTACCTATACGTAGATACATACATACATACATATCTATCACACACGCTAAATCCCGACAATCGGGGTAAGCAGAGTAATCGGTGTTGTGCTACAAGAGCTCTGGTAAATTACAGCACAACACCGACCACCACGTTTCGCAAAGTATTCGAACAAGATTCAATCGAGCAAGCAGCAAGTAAGGCACGAAGACCCACCTGCTGCATGACTCGGTGGAAGTACCGTGCCAAGGTGAAAGGTGGCGAGCCTCTCGCCCTATAGCACGGCATCTTGTCCTTATCCCTTAGTCGCCTTTTACGACATGCATGGGGAGAGATGCAGTGGGGATTTTATTCGTGCGCTCTTGGACTAAAATCTCTGAAAGCTCTTCCGTAAAGGATCCTACAAACATTTCTTTGATGAAATAAGCTTGCTTGCGAGAAGTACAGTCAAATATAAAGTGACGACACAAATTGTAGAACCGTGTCAATGGTTTCTCATATTTTAAAAGTATACATTTGCATACATCGTCAGCCTCGGTAGCTCAGTGGTGCGGTCGGTCGACTGTTGTTAAGCAACGCTGAGCGCGGTCAGTACTTGGATGCATGACCGCCTCGACCGTTGGAGGCTGACCGTGGTTCGGATTCCACCTTACTACTTAGCTTCAAAAGGTGGTAGGGTTTAACCCGCCCGGGTTTATATCACCGCACTGAATGAAACGTCGGTCAAAACAGCTATGTAAATAGTTCAGTGTAGCCGACATGAAGTGAAGGAAAGCACTGACATGGACCTTGTTCGCCCGGTTATAAGGGCTGACATCACGGATGTTGTAGGTGATGTAGCAAAGCGTGTCAGTTTCCATAATAAAAAAACAAACATACCTATACCGCCGTGCCAGAGCGTTCCTCACCCAAAGCCAAGTAATCTGTGCCAAAGCATAAGCTTGGCCACTCAGCGGCGGAACGCTGCTTCGGTCCGCGGGACTGCGGTCACAGTCCCCACGGAAGAGCTTCCTTCCTTACCTATAATAAAATCCAACGTCTGCTTTCTGTCTGAGTCTCTGAGTGTCTGAGTGTATGTCTGTCTGTCCGCTTATAACTCGAGAACCACTGAACCGATTTTAATAAAACAAAATTCTACGGATAGCTAGATTCTTCCCATCAACTATAGGCTACTTACTATCACGCTAAATAGCTTATGAGGTTAGCAGTGAAGTGAAATATGAGAGCGGGCGGCCTATAGTTGATGGGAAGAATCAAGCTATCCGTAGATTTTTATTTATTAAAATCGGTTCAGTGGTTCGCGAGTTATAAGCGGACAGACAGACATACATATACACTCAGACAGAAAGCAGACGTTGGATTTTATTAAAGGTAAGGATTTAATGTTTCAGTAAATCTGCGTAAAATACTTATTAGTGTGAGCGACCTATTTATTACCTAGGTAACAATTTATAGGATTACGATTTAATTCTTGTTGTCCGGTCTAGTAGGTTTTTTTATGGATAACGCGACATATGTCATCGTTTCACCTACAAGTAGGTGTCTAAATATGCCAATGAACATTCTGTGATGCGCGGGGATTGCGATGCCATGCCGGCCTTTTCTGTTCATGTATCATCCCTGCAAGGATAGGATGAGAATTTTTCCTGCATCCCATCCCAGTATGGGACTGGGGAGGCGAAGATGGCACCGTGGAGCCTACTAAACAACGCTATGACTTTATATCCAGTGGAGACGCGTCGTCAGCAGAAGATCCAGCAGAGAGAGTTCATGACCGTCTATATCTGGCAGCCTGTGGGCTGGTCTACCAGTTGAGACAGGTCGTGCGTCAGGGCGAAGTCGTAGGCGGCTCTACCCATAAAATCGATTCTCCTGGAGCCTAGCCACGCCTCGTGACGGGCATTGAAGTCTCCAATAAGAACCAATTCCGCGGTGGGGAACCACTCTTGGACTTTGTCTGCCGCTCCACTCAGGTACTCAAATAACTGAGCTGTCCCCTCATCGCCAGAGTGCGAGCCATGTTGAACAGAAGAACATGGATCATGGATTGATGGAATAAGAAAATGATGTCCTGCAGCCCTACTCCATAACGCAATATGAACAATGTTATTACCCGTCATGTGCTAGAGAAAACTCCCGACGGTAAAAAAGAAGGTGTTTCGTATGTAAAAAAAATCCAGAATGCAGAGTATTGCCTGAGGCAAGGGAATACATGTGATTTGTTTCATAGAATACCATAGCACTCGTTTGTAACTTTCATATTATGTACGAGTAAGTACCAATGTTCACATTTGGGAACACATAAAAACTTGCATATAAATGATTGTATATATATATTTCACAATAATTTTTTTTATATTTTTCTCGTAAGGTATAAGGTAATAATACATAGGTAAGGTATAAGGTTTCATAAAATGTAAGTTGCAAGTTTAGATAAAATTTGGTACTTAATGGATTAAGACAAGAAAACAACATTGTAAAAATGGGATAAGGTTTAGGGGGCTAGAAAACATAAAGGCCGCAAGACGATTTTGTATGGAGAAAGTTAACTTCCGTTTCGTCTTAAGGACCTACATAACTCTACTAATTCGCCTGTCAATCTAACTCCGACGAGACTATGTAGGTAGGCGCACCTGTGGGTGTACCACCTCGTCGCCATTAATTTAACTTCTCGCTGGTTTTGAGCGCGCGTCCTGTGGGAAATCACCAGGATAATCAGGAGTGCGCGCCCTTTGCGCTCTGCAACGGCGCGGTGACAACATTGTTTGAGTTTTGGTCATTTTACATTCATCGCTAGTTTGGAAACTCGCGTGTAATAGTGGTTGCGCATTTCTAAAAGGCTGTAAGCGGATATGTATGTATATAATTTCATACCATTTCAGTTTACAACTTTTCAGTGAGTGACGCCAATTTATAAGTTCTTTTACGGGAAACAAACTATGGTGTTATCATCGCGAAAGTATGAAATCACACTAAAATGATACAAAAATTAATATTCGATTTTTTTTTTCATTTTATTTATTATGTCCCTTTTTTGTCTCTGTATAATTATAGATTTGGTTTGGGTAAAATCACACTAATTTTAATATTTTTTTTTGCTTGTATTTATTTATCCCTTTTCTGTCTCCATATAATTTTAGATTTGGTTTTATTTATTCAATAAACTGTAATATATCCAGTTTTGCTGGGTACTATTATTTTTGTTAAATATTTTCTAAATATTCGATGTTATTGAAAGTTATGTTATTTACAATCTATCTATACATATAATAAAATCGTAGAGGTAAGAAAGTCTGTACATTGAATGCATTCGGAAAAAAACTAACCAGGGTGGCTTAAAATGAGATACTGAACATGTTAGAACAGTTTTTAAAATTTTTGTTTGTTTGTTTGTTTGTTTGTTTGTCTGTACGCGCATCACGCAAAAACCACTGAACGGAATTAGACGAAACTTTGTATAGCGGCAGTTTATATGCCGGGTTAACATAATACGTAAAAAAAAATAACAAAAATAAAAAAAAAATTACAATTATAAACATTATTGCGCGTTTAAAATCACGTAGTCCAAAGTACATAATTATATCTTGAGAACTGGCAGCAAATACAATTTGAATAAAATATTCATTCGAAATTTAAAAATAAGTAGATACAACGAAGATGACAGTTCTTCTTTTTTATAACTTGAACACAATAGTCTATACATATCTATTCTTTCTATACAAATCATAAAATCGTAAATGCAAAAATGTCTATTTGTACGCGCATCTCGCAAAAACCACTGAACGGAATTTGACGAAACTTTTTATAGTGACAGTGTATATCCCGGATGAACATAATAATTAAAAAATATAATAAAAATCACGTAATCCAAAGTAAAGGTAAAAAACAATTTTAAATGTCATGTTGACAACGGAGAACTGTCATCTCGACGTGAGCTGGCCGGTGACAAATTGTTTGATTATATAAAAATAATAATTGACAGTCGAAGTTATGTCGCTGTCATTGGTGCAATAAAATTTATATATCTGTTGCCCGCGGCTTCGCTCGCGTGAAATTCGTATTTAAAAAAAGAAAGTAAGTAACTAAAGGCGGGCCCGAAGGCGGATCTGCGCTCACGTAAACGATATTCTTTCTCGATGAAAGTAACTAAGGGCGAGGCGGAAGTCGGAGCTGAGTTCAGGAAGAAGAAAAACATTCTTGAAGAAAGTAAGTAACTAAGGGCGAGGCCGAAGGCCGATCTCTATTCTGGAAGACCATAAACCTTCTCGAAGAAAGTAAGTAACTAAGGCGAGGCCGAAGGCCGAGCTACGTTCGGATAATTGAAAAACCGTCTCGAAGAAAGCAAGTAACTAAGGGCGAGGCCGAAGGCCGAGCTGCGTTCAGGAAGAAGCTAAACCATCTTGAAGAAAGTAAGCAACTAAGGCGAGGCCGAAGGCCGAGCTACGTTCTGACAAATGATAAACCATCTCGAAGAAAGCAAGTAACTAAGGGCGAGGCCGAAGGCCGAGCTGCGTTCAGGAAGAAGGTGAACCATCTCGAATAAAGTTAATTAATATTAAGATTGAGTTAATTTAATTTAAATTTTATTATAAAGTCCACGCTTCTAACGGCAAATATACCGTGCATCCTAGAACCTCGCGGTTATTCCCGGCTGGATGGCAAGAGGCCCGATGCTATCACCTTAGTGCCATGGACTAAGGGTAGTTCTTTGATGTGGGACGCCACTTTTGTTCTCACATTGGCTCCAAGTCACGTTAGGACATCTTCAAGAGCGGCTGGCGCGGCCGAGGCTGGGGCGGAGAGCCTCAAACGCAGCAAATATAGAAGCTGGATGGCAAGAGGCCCGATGCTATCACCTTAGTGCCATGGACTAAGGGTAGTTCTTTGATGTGGGACGCCACTTTTGTTCTCACATTGGCTCCAAGTCACGTTAGGACATCTTCAAGAGCGGCTGGCGCGGCCGAGGCTGGGGCGGAGAGCCTCAAACGCAGCAAATATAGAAATACTAGCTGAGCCCGCGGCTCCACTCGCGTGAAATTCGTATTCCAAAGAAGAATGTAAGTAACTAAGGGCGAGGCCGAAGGCCGAGCTGCGTTCAGGTAATCGATAAACCTTCTTAAAGAAAGTAACTAACTAAGGGCGAGGCCGAAGGCCGAGCTGCTTTCAGGTAAACGATAAACCTTTCTCAAATAAAGGAAGTAAGTAAGGGCGAGGCCGAAGGCCGAGCTGCGTTCAGGAAGACGATAAACCTTCTGGAAGAAAGGAAGGAACTAAGTGCGAGGCCGAAGGCCGAGCTTCGTTCAGATAAACCAAAAACCCTCTTCCGCCTTCGGGCCTCGCCCTTAAAGACTTCCTTTCTTCGATAGAATACGATATCGTTTACTCAATCTATTTATTTCTTAAAAATAAAAAAGTAATATTAATAACTAAAGAATTAAACCTACCTAACAAACATTAAAATAACTATCAAAACGGGCATTTTCAAATGTTCTTAGAGCACTTGCGGCATTACCCCGCTGGCTTACCCTTTGAATGAAGTACATAAGCCCTTGATGGCGGGACACCAGTTGCGTCAACCAGCAGAGGCTCAAGCCTCTTTCGGCTTCACTGCTCCACGGACCGAGGGTTTCAACCGCAAACGCAACAAATTCGAAATCTTGAATTATATTTCTATATTTGCTGCGTTTGAGGCTCTCCGCCCCAGCCTCGGCCGCGCCAGCCGCTTTTGAAGATGTCCTAACGTGACTTGGAGCCAATGTGAGAACAAAAGTGGCGTCCCACATCAAAGAACTACCCTTAGTCCATGGCACTAAGGTGATAGCATCGGGCCTCTTGCCATCCAGCCGGGAATACGGCCTTGCCCTTAGTTACTTGCTTTCTTCGAGATGGTTTATGGTCTTCTCGAATAGAGCACGGCCTTCGGCCTCGCCCTTAGTGACTTTACTTTCTTCAAGATGGTTTAGCTTCTTCCTGAACGCAGCTCGGCCTTCGGCATCGCCCTTAGTTACTTGCTTTCTTCGAGATGGTTTTTCAATTATCAGAACGTAGCTCGGCCTTCGGCCTCGCCTTAGTTACTTACTTTCTTCAAGATGGTTTAGCTTCTTCCTGAACGCAGCTCGGCCTTCGGCCTCACCCTTAGTTACTTGCTTTCTTCGAGATGGTTTTTCAATTATCAGAACGTAGCTCGGCCTTCGGCCTCGCCTTAGTTACTTACTTTCTTCAAGATGGTTTAGCTTCTTCCTGAACGCAGCTCGGCCTGCGGCCTCGCCCATAGTTACTTACTTTCTTCGAGAAGGTTTATGGTCTTCCAGAATAGAGATCGGCCTTCGGCCACGCCCTTAGTTACTTACTTTCTTCAAGAATGTTTTTCTTCTTCCTGAACTCAGCTCCGCCTTCCGCCTCGCCCTTAGTTACTTTCATCGAGAAAGAATATCGTTTACGTGAGCGCAGATCCGCCTTCGGGCCCGCCTTTAGTTACTTACTTTCTTTTTTTGAAATACGAATTTCACGCGAGCGAAGCTGCGGGCAACAGATATATAAATTTTATTGCACCAATGACAGCGACATAACTTCGACTTTCAATTATTATTTTTATTTATCAAACAATTTGTCACCGGCCAGCTCACGTCGAGATGACAGTTCTCCGTTGTCAACATGACAAATTGTTTTTTACCTTTATTTACTTTGGATTACATACGTGATTTTTATTATATTTTTTAATTATTATGTTCATCCGGGATATACACTGTCACTATAAAAAGTTTCGTCAAATACCGTTCAGTGGTTTTTGCGAGATGCGCGTACAAATAGACATTTTTGCATTACGATTTTATGATATGTATAGAAAGAATAGATATGTATAGACTATTGTGTTCAAGTTATAAAAAAGAAGAACTGTCATTTTCGTTGTATCTACTTATTTTTAAATTTCGAATGAATATTTTATTCAAATTGTATTTGCTGCCAGTTCTCAAGATATAATTATGTACTTTGGACTACGTGATTTTAAACGCGCAATAATGTTTATAATTTTAATTTTTTTTTTATTATTGTTATTTTTTTTTACGTATTATGTTAACCCGGCATATAAACTGCCACTATACAAAGTATCGTCTAATTCCGTTCAGTGGTTTTTGCGTGATGCGCGTACAGACAAACAAACAAACAAACAAACAAAAATTTTAAAAACTGTTCTAACATGTTCAGTATCGCATTTTAAGCCACCCTGGTTAGTTTTTTTCCGAATACATTCAATGTACAGACTTTCTTACCTCTACGATTTTATTATATGTATAGATAATTCAAGATTTCGAATTTGTTGCGTTTGCGGTTGAAACCCTCGGTCCGTGAAGCAGTGAAGCCAAAAGAGGCTTGAGCTGGTTGACGCAACTGGTGTCCCGCCATCAAGGGCTTATGTACTTCATTCAAAGGGTAAGCCTTGCCATCCAGCGGGGTAATGCCGCAAGTGCTCTGAGAACATTTGAAAATGCCGTTTTGATAGTTATTTTAATGTTTGTTAGGTAGGTTTAATTCTTTAGTTATTAATATTACTTTTTTATTTTTATGAAATAAATAGATTGAGTAAACGATATTATATTCTATCGAAGAAAGGAAGTCTTTAAGGGCGAGGCCCGAAGGCGGAAGAGGGTGTTTGGTTTAACCTGAACGCAGCTCGGCCTTCGGCCTCGCACTTAGTTCCTTCCTTTCTTCCAGAAGGTTTATCGTCTTCCTGAACGCAGCTCGGCCTTCGGCCTCGCCCTTACTTACTTCCTTTATTTGAGAAAGGTTTATCGTTTACCTGAAAGCAGCTCGGCCTTCGGCCTCGCCCTTAGTTAGTTACTTTCTTTAAGAAGGTTTATCGATTACTTGAACGCAGCTCGGCCTTCGGTCTCGCCCTTAGTTACTTACATTCTTCTTTGGAATACGAATTTCACGCGAGCGGAGCCGCGGGCTCAGCTAGTATATAATATATGTGTTTATTTTATACTTGAACTTATTTTTTATTTGTGTATTAGTTCATAATATGTAAAGATACACTTGATTTCAGAATAAATTGAGTAATAATTTTTATTAAGTATATAAAAATACAATAAATAAGTAACTTCTACATAAAAAGAATAGTATGAGTATTATAGATAGCTTTTCTATGAGCTAGTTGTAATATATTCGTAAAGGCAGCCGTTTTTGAGCCGTCTCTGGACGAAATGCGGTGAATAAATTATGGCGTTGCGAAATGCGGGCGACTGAAGGGCCGTTTGCGAATTAATTATTTAAAGTTTTACGCGTCGCCTCGCATCCTTACCGCTAATATTTTATGAATGGCATTCAAGCCAAGACTCCTCTTATGGGTAATATTTTCTTCCCATTCTTCTTAAATATCCTCGAGCAGTAGGTGACCTTACGACACCAAAAGGGCTGGCCTACGGGTAATTGCAAAAAATTACTATTAAATGAGAAAATCATTTTAAAGATAATATTTAACTTTTTATTACATCCAATATAATTGTTTATTGCATAAAATATTTACAAAACTACAAAATAAACTAATCTAATAGAATCAAATTACTTATAAATAATATTATTCCGACATGGGGGACAAGGGCATGGTCCCCAATAATAATTTTTTTATTACTTGATTTTTTTTTATGGAAACTGACACGGTTGGCTTCATCACCTACAACATCCGTGATGTCAGCCCATAACACCGGGCGAACATGGTGCCACGTCAGTGCTTCCCTTCGGTCGTGCCGGCTACACTGAACTGGACGGAAAACACAAACTATTTACATAGCCGTTTCGACCGACCTTTCATTCAGTGCGATGGTATCAACCCGGGCGGGTTAAACCCTACCACCTGGTGATAAGAAGGGAGTCATATCCCTTAGTCGCCTTTTACGACATATACGGGGAGAGATGCAGAGAGATTATAAACATAGCTAAGAAGCATCCCGATTAAACCAGCTTTGTAATAAAAAAAACCACATCCAAATCAGTCTATCCGTTTGGGAGCTACGATGCCACAGACAGACACACCCATACACATAAACCTCGCATTAAACTTATAACACCCCTCCATCGGCGGCCTGAGCTGTGAGGAAAAGGTCAAGCGTAGCGAAGCCTTGGGCAAAAAATGCTAATGTAAGTTTATATTATGGTGCATGCATCCGACAAGGACCACCAATATTCTCTCTGCAGACGATAGATACACACGAGGTCAGTTCGGAGGTCACTCAAGGGCCGAACAGTATCCATACATAATACAGCGTGTTCCGGCAGACTGCTTTAAAATTCGCCAACCAGTAAACCGAGCGCCCTGGTCGACTTACGTTCCCCTCGTGTCTTGTACTGTACAGGATGCTTCGGGAGGTACGTGTTGTTTATGGATTCAATCCATTGGATTGGATGCATCACATCCGCGATGTCAGCCCATAACACCGGGCGAACTAGGTGCCATGTCAGTGCTTCCCTTCATTTCATGTCGGCTACACTGAACTAGACGGAAAACACGAACTATTTACATAGGTAGCCGTTTCGACCGACGTTTCGTTCAGTGCGGTGGTATCAACCCGGCCAATAAACTGTATGATGTTGGGCGTCACCGAGCATACATACGGGAGACGCAACGCTACTGCGTTTGTATCGGAGCACGGCTAGCCAAAAATCCCTACTACTACGAAAATCGAAATCGCAATTTAATCTTTTATGACGTGACTTGTCTATCTCCGTTACCCATATCGCGCCCTGCGATATGGAGAGAGACAGAGCGAGCAAGGCCAGCGACAGGTTTGTTATCGCTGGCTTGGCTCGGGTATCTGGTAGTAAGAGCCGACCGTCCGACCAATCGGAAGCCTTGCTTGACGGCAACTTGACGGGATCACTACGAATGCCAGTCTGACGGACGATGATGGTGCGGTATATTTGTGAATTTTGAAATTGTTATTTGTAATATTATTTCAAATAGTTTTTACTGAACGAATATTATTGTTTGAATCCAAAAAAAAATATTGAAAAATTAAACCAGACTGTTGTTCTAATATTTTTGAAAAGTTGTACTAATAATCAGTGATAGGAATAAGTAGGGCTTATTTACCTAAACTTCGAGGAACAGAGTAAAAGATTGGAGTCTTCCTTAAAACAATATTTTTTTCCGGTTTAATAATATTCATGGTGTTTTAATCTCGCGATTTAAAAAAAGTGGCCGCCATTTTGAACTTTTTAGTTACTGGACCGATTGCTTTCAAAATCTATATCTGGGTGTATGTGTGGGCTCTGATTACGAATCTGTAGTAAAAATTTAAAAAAAGTGGCCGCCATTTTGAACTTTTTAGATAGTGGACCGATTGCTTTCAAAATCGATATGTGGGTGTATGTGTGGGCTCTGAATACGAATCTGTAGTCAAAATTTAAAAAAAGTGGCCGCCATTTTTAACTTTTTAGTTACTGGACCGATTGCTTTCAAAATCGATATCTGGGTGTCTGTGTGGGCTCTGAATACGAATCCGTTGTCAAAATGTAAAAAAAGTGGCCGCCATTTTGAACTTTTTATTTACTGTACCGATTGCTTTCAAAATCGATATCTGGATGTATGTGTGGGCTCTGAATACGAATCTGTAGTAAAAATAAAAAAAAGTGGCCGCCATTTTGAACTTTTTAGTTACTGGACCGATTGCTTTCAAAATCGATATCTGGGTGTATGTGTGGGCTCTGAATACGAATCTGTAGTCAAAATTTAAAAAAAGTGGCCGCCATTTTGAACTTTTTAGTTACTGGACCGATTGCTTTCAAAATCGATATCTGGGTGTCTGTGTGGGCTCTGAATACGAATCCGTTGTCAAAATGTAAAAAAAGTGGCCGCCATTTTGAACTTTTTAGTTACTGGACCGATTGCTTTCAAAATCGATATCTGGGTGTCTGTGTGGGCTCTGCATACGAATCCGTTGTCAAAATGTAAAAAAAGTGGCCGCAATTTTGAACTTTTTAGTTACTGGACCGATTGCTTTCAAAATCGATATCTGGGTGTATGTGTGGGCTCTGAATACGAATCTGTAGTAAAAATTTAAAAAAGTGGCCGCCATTTTGAACTTTTAGTTACTGGACCGATTGCTTTCAAAATCGCTATCTGGGTGTATGTGTGGGCTCTGAATACGAATCTGTAGTCAAAATTTAAAAAAAGTGGCCGCCATTTTGGACTTTTTAGTTACTGGACCGATTGCTTTCAAAATCGATATCTGGGTGTCTGTGTGGGCTCTGAATACGAATCCGTTGTCAAAATGTAAAAAAAGTGGCCGCCATTTTGAACTTTTTAGTTACTGAACCGATTGCTTTCAAAATCGATATCTGGGTGTATGTGTGGGCTCTGAATACGAATCTGTAGTAAAAATTTAAAAAAAGTAGCCGCCATTTTGAACTTTTTAGTTACTGGACCGATTGCTTTCAAAATCGATATCTGGGTGTCCGTGTGGGCTCTGAATACGAATCCGTTGTAAAAATTTAAAAAAAGTGGCCGCCATTTTGAACTTTTTAGTTACTGGACCGATTGCTTTCAAAATCGATATCTGGGTGTCTGTGTGGGCTCTGAATACGAATCCGTTGTCAAAATGTAAAAAAAGTGGCCGCCATTTTAAATAATAATATAATAACCGCCATAGTAACTAAAAAGTTCAAAATGGCGGCCACTTTTTTAAATTTTGATAACGGATTCGTATTCAGAGCCCACACGGACACCCAGATATCGATTTTGAAAGCAATCGGTCCAGTAACTAAAAAGTTCAAAATGGCGGCCACTTTTTTAAATTTTGACAACGGATTCGTATTCAGAGCCCACACAGACACCCAGATATCGATTTTGAAAGCAATCGGTCCAGTAACTAAAAAGTTCAAAATGGCGACCACTTTTTTTAAATTTTGACAACGGATTCGTATTCAGAGCCCACACGGACACCCAGATATCGATTTTGAAAGCAATCGGTCCAGTAACTAAAAAGATCAAAATGGCGGCCACGTTTTTAAATTTTGACAACGGATTCGTATTCAGAGCCCACACGGACACCCAGATATCGATTTTGAAAGCAATCGGTCCAGTAACTAAAAAGTTCAAAATGGCGGCCACTTTTATAAAATTTTGACAACGGATTCGTATTCAGAGCCCACACAGACACCCAGATATCGATTTTGAAAGCAATCGGTCCAGTAACTAAAAAGTTCAAAATGGCGGCCACTTTTTTTAAATTTTGACAACGGATTCGTATTCAGGGCCCACACAGACACTTTTATTATAAAATAACCGTCGGAGGACCTTGGTTGAAAATTGTAAAATTTAGTAGAACGGACAGACATGCATTTGTTACGGAACCCTACATTCATTTTAAAATAAATGTTAAATTTTGTAGAACGGACAGACATGCATTTGTTACGGAACCCTACATTCATTTTGCAGAACTTATTAGTAGAATGGACAGACATAAACGTGTTACGGAACCCTACTTTTATTATAAAATAACCGTCGGAGGACCTTGGTTGAAAATTGTAAAATTTAGTAGAACGGACAGACATGCATTTGTTACGGAACCCTACATTCATTTTGAAATAAATGTTAAATTTTGTAGAACGGACAGACATGCATTTGTTACGGAACCCTACATTCATTTTGCAGAACTTAGTAGAATGGACAGACATAAACCTGTTACCGAACCCTACTTAACAGTTGCACTCCGGGTGTGCCGGCAGATCCCGTGCCACTCTAACTTAACCCTTAATGCAATGACTTAAGGTTTCATTTTAAAAATGACGCTGACGCGATGTCGCGATTTCGAGTTATAAATTTTATACCCACCTAAAAAAGTGCCAAGCACCGCTAAAGAAATTTTCACTTAAAAAAAAACAAGCAAACAAATAAACAAACAAATATACTTTCGCATTTATGATAAACAACATGATAGCAAACAAATAAACAAACAAATATACTTTCGCATTTATGATAAACAACATCGCATTTATTATAAACAACATCCCCGTATACAATAATTGATTTCAAATTTCTTTTCAGTCTGTCAAATTTGCCTATCATGTGTACGCGCCCGGTATGGCGCGCAGTCGTGCTCCTAACTCGCGGAATTATTGTATTTTTCACGTTTTAAGCGTTGTATTATCATTAAAATGACTTACCTATGAAAGGTTACGCCATCTTTTGTTATTCCTGATGATCTTGAGCTCTTTCGACACGTACGAACTGCACAACTCGCCATTTTGCGTAGTGCACATATACGTGTTCTTTGTCCCCAAGTCACATGTGCACTGACGTTCGATCCCGCAGACTATTATATTGTAAGAGCATAATGCACTAAGACGCGGCTAATTTTCCCATATAATAGCGCTCGACGGTTGCCACTCCCGTATGTATGCTTGGTGTTGGGCGTTTACGGCCAATAATTTTATGGAGTTCCAACTTTGCTACAATATTATTTGTCCGATGTCTTTCACGGGAAACTGCGATGTCTTTCACTGAAAAAAAAATTCTGTGTGATAGCGACTTAACTTACTTTTACCTGTAGGGGATTCTGATAAACTGGTGAGTTCACAGGGATCCCCTGGGGGATCGGGCTGGGGATCCTGGTGGCCGACTTACACCGAACGGTGAAGCAGCTGCAGGTGTAGGTATGCACGTACATTTTTTCTGATAGAAAAAAACTGATTCGTCCATGTCGGCCGGAATCGATCTTCGAACTTTCAGATCAAGAGTGCCCGCGCCGATACCTAGGTACTCAGAGGCGGCGCAAGGCGTGGGCGACCGCCCACGGCCTCGCGGCCCGAGGGGCCTCGCGCCTCGACAGTTCATGCAGCTTTGAATCATGTAAAATGTTCAGCTAGATCTATTAAAAGAGACCCCGAGTAAACATGTTTAGACTTAATCAAAGGCAAACTAAAGCTTACTGTAAAGCCTTTATCAGACACGAGATGGGAAAGCAGGACAGAGGCAGTGAAGGCGGTATTATTGCAATTTGATTATGTTTATTTTTATCGACGAAAGGTATGCTGACAAAAATGTTTGATTTGACCGGTATACCGGAAATCCATTTCAACAGTGAAAATCCATAAAATCCACCTCTAGTGCCACCAGAGAGGGCCTCGCAAAATATATCTTGCCCACATTATATTTAGGTCTTGCCCCGCCACTGTAGGTACCTACTTCCCGTTTGCACTGAATGAGGAGCGTAGCGGTTCATTCAAACCGAAATGCATTTTCATATCGTACGTATTTTCCGTCAAGTTCATTGTAGCCGGCACGACCAACGTGAGGCGCTGACATGGCGCCTAGCTCCGACGTGAACACGGGTGCAGCAGTTGATATCTCCAAATATGTCCGGTTCATTACAAAACGTGAGAGGTCATCAGCCCATTTGTTCAGACAACCTTTGAGAAGACACCCTGGTTGTAGGATTTACGAACCACGTATGTTGGGTGAGAGAATGTGAGAGTATTTGAGGGGTGTGAGAGGGTGTGGGAGGGTGTGTGAGAGTGTGAGAGTGTGTGTTTATGTGTTGCGGTGAACATTTGAGGCCACAACAGTACATCCACTGTCGCATTCGAACCAACGAAATGCCGCAAACTATAGAACCCTTTACCCGGCATTTTTATTGCAATAAAATTTAATTAGAATGCCTATACTTTATTTCACAACAAATAAATTAGCAAGCTGCCTAAAGGCATTCTCTATCAGTCATACCTGGAATTTTAGATTAGGTCGATGGGTAGCGCAAAATCCTATATCCTGGGGTAGGACATAAGAAATGATTTTTTTTATAACAAAGAAATAATTTTTCATTGTAAACTCTATTATTTAAAATAGCATAAATTTAAAACACAAATTTCCAAATAAATAAAACAAGAGATTTCACATAAGCACTAATTTAATTCCGAATTACATTTATTCTATAATTACATATTTCTTTATTGTAAACATAAAAAAATCTGTTATTAAATCAATTTTGTATAAAAATAACTTAAAGGTATCTCAAATGACAAATAAACCCTAAATATTACAAAAATTTCTTATATGTCCTTGATTGATGTTGATACTGGTTTGAAATAGTTTTAATAATATTCAAAATAAAAATATAGATATATTGCACCTTCAGAACAAAGCTGTCGTCAGTTTTTTTTAACACTTAACAATGAGGATCGTCGCTAAAATATGCTATCATTCCACGTTAAATTTTTGGCAATAGCATGTCATATAATATTATATTATCTAAAATTTTAAAGTTACGACAGTCTTGTTCGGACACGGTGGGATTTGCTTTGCAACGTTTAAAAAACACTTAAACGTACCTATTTTACCTTCCCTGTAAGTCATACATACATACATTCGTAAATACATTGTCAGCAGCACATTTTCTTTACGAATTACAATTTATTCACAAATTACAAGTTACCGTGTTTTTAAACGGGACGTTGCAACCTGCAAACGCTGCAAGCAATTTGAGCATTGAAAAGTTTATAACATTAGCCGACTTGCGCGGCCGACATGTGCGGCGGACATGCTCGCCAGACAAGTACGGTCGGTAGTCTTTGAAACTGGATATACTAGTATAGAACCTCGTCGCTTATGTTCCGAAGAGCTCAAAGGCGTCACACCCTAAAGTAATGAACATATTTTTTTTGTAGTTGTGCCGATGGATCCAACGTGCAGTCGACATAGCCAAGTTCACCAGAGCCAAAACCACAAAGTGAGATGCCATGCCAGCAGATTTTAGGACTTTTGCCGGGCTGTCTTGTCTAGCCCATCGGGTCCACATTATTTTCGTCTACGGAACCCTAAATGATGGTCCTTCTGTTGGCGGAACACCAAGTCAATTAAAAAAGTTTGTTAGCTATTGTGAACATAAAAACTAAATTTATGTGACCTATACCAAATTTTTTATACTAAATTGTTGGCAATTTTATACTAAATTGTGTTATCATGTTTGATTTGAATAGCAAGACTATAGTTTGAAATTAAAAACATATTTAAAAATATGTAATTACTTTTATTTAGGTTACTTGAATATTAATTGAAAGTTATTTAAATATTTGTACACATTTTAAAAAATCCAATAAATTTTTCGCATGCATGCATTTTTCAGATTATTTTTTTTCCACTTTTGTTCACTTTTTTAAAAAATATTTAGAAATCTCATTGGCTTCCCGATCTACATTAAAATTTTAACGTCAGTTTTAACTAAAAATTTAGCTCCTTTCTTTCGGTGTAAACTACGACGACCTCCGCACTTTGTGGTCCACATCAAACCTGAAGCCCTGGGCTCCTGCCCCATGTGCCCTTATGGAAAAGACTTCCCTGTATTATGATGTCGATTCCGCATATTGCCCGTGGTACCACCAGGTTGTACAGTGGTACACCCCAGTCCGGCAGCGTCACCCAACCAACAAATTGGTGCTAACGGCAGGTTGCTTTAGTTAGATCTTAAAGTGGTATAATGGATTAATTTGACTCAAGGTTTAAGCGTCACTACTGTTATAGAGCTCTTGCCCCACCCTTATAGCACTCACTAACGCTATTGTAAAGTCACTAAAGAACCTTAACATGTATAAGAATGGGCCTCTTTCGGGGTTACAAGACAGCTAGAGCACGCTGTAGCAGCAATTGTTAACACCAATATACCACTTCAGCCTCTCAAAATGACTATTAAACAGCTCTTATACCGCCTATCTTTACACCATAATGTTAGTTGGGCAGGGTCATCTCCCCAGGGCTGTCAACGCTCAGCTCAATCTGGGCCGCCAGCTCCTGGATACTCCCGGCCAATGTTGGCAGCGACTCCTGTGTAACATCAATATTGTTATTTTCATTAATAAAAAGAAATATAAAGAGAAAAGAACAACCCCGGACAAATGATATGAATGAGTTCTGTAAATCAGGTTTGATAAATAAAAAATCTCATCTATACCGACCGATCCCGGAAAAGTTCCCAAGACACTCAGCGCATTAGCCCTCTGTATGGCCAGACTAATGCGCTGAGAGAATTAGACCCCAGCTCGGGCCTCCCCGGACACTTCTATCAGACGTCTGCCTAAATCCTTGCAGAGAGACTTTGCTTCAGCTGACCAGGGGCCTAATGGTTCGCTATACCCAGCGAAAGCAATCATTTCATAATTTTGTGCTATTTCAATATAATGATTATGCTTCGCTAGCGCTGCAGCCTCAGCAGCGGCACCAGCTTTTCTTGCTGTCGACACAACGTAGCTATCAGCTAATTCTTTTTCATTAATTGATTTTGTTTTTTCTTTATTGCTTCCGAACTGGGTGGCTCTGCCCGAGGTCGAAGCCTCAGGCGCGGCCAATTTCACCGCCGAGGAGGTGCCAGTCCGGCTTGGAGGTGGACTAATGTCGTTGGGGAAAGGCTACTCGCGATTTGAAGATCCGTGGATTGTAGGAGTAGGGATATATAATATGATCCTGTATGGGTGGCTGTGTCAAAGGAGCCAGGGCGCATGCTTCCACCAGGCAATATCTTTTTTTTGTTTTGGGAAAAGGATACGTTTGGCTACATCACCTACAGCATCCGTGATGTCAGCCCATAACACCGGGTGAACTAGGTGCTATGTCAGTGCTTCCCTTCATTTCATGTCGACTACACTGCGAACTGGACGGAAAACGCACGAACTATTTACATAGCCGTTTTGACCGACACATTTCATTCAATGCGGTGGTACTAACCCGGGCGGGATGAACCCTACCACCTAGTAAAGTAAGACGGGAAGGGACCTACAGTTTTACGTGGAATCCGAACCACGATCAGCCTGCAATGGCCGAGCGGTCACCCATCCAAGCACTGACCGCGACCAGGTGTGCCACCACTGAGCTACCGAGGTTGATAATATCACCTTTGAGAAGACATAATACTGGAGGTTTTCCTTCGGACGCTGACTATACTGGACTCTAGAACACAATCGAGACTGCTTAACATGTCTCGTCCAGTGCGGTGGCGACCAAGTCGGCTACAATTTGAGCCTACCACCTAGCAAGGGGCAAGAGAAGGAACTAACCGTTGGGGACTTGACTACCCTGAAAGCGCTAGCGTGGAGAGCGCGGATCAGCCTTAGGAGCAAGATATAGTCTTGGTTACATTGAAGTTGACCAAGTCATCCTTCCCCCCAATTGCAGCGCAACACTGATTTCTCTGCTTACCCTGATTGTTGAGTTATATCGTGACGATACAAGAGTCGAATTGAGAATCAACTCCTTTTTTTTTTAACTTTTTTTTTATATAAACCAACGAGGGTAGCTGTGTCGAGAGACCAATGGTACAGTCGACAGAGCCAAAAATCCCTCTCCTCGCGAAACCATGCTCAGTGAGGCGCCATGCCAGCAGATTTGCGGACTGTTGCTAGGCTGTCTAGCCCGTTGATACGACGTTTGAAGACAACCAGGTTAAAGGATTCGGGAAACACACTCGCCGTGAGACAGTTACACACCCTAGCGGTGCGACAAAGAAACGATTTTGAGAACTGATGGGTTCTCAAAAGCCTAATGTCAACAACAAAAGGGTGCTCAGTTTCTCTGCGGCGAGTGCTGCGAAGATAGGTTGGATGGCAAGGAATAAGGGAAGCAAGTTCCTCCGAGCAGCGTCCATGATAGTACCTGTAGAACAGACTATAAGTGACCCTACAAATCGTCTGTGACTGAGAGACTCCAGATCATCAGTCAGTTTCGGGTCTCCCACCAGTTTCAAAAAGTTAGGTTAGATCAGAAACTACCTTCGTCTCATCAAAATCCTGTATCTCCAGATCAAGCCGGTGATCCTCGCCTGGGAACCGTCCCTTCAGACGACTCAGGTCGCCCGCGGGCCACGCCGTGGAATCGTCGCAGAATATTCTGTGCAAAACAATAACATAGGTCTATCAGCCTCAGTAGCTCAGTAGTGGGGGCTTGTCTTGATCTTGATAGTGGACTCGTTTTCCGCGCCTAAGCCCGCTTCCATGCAGGCCTTTTGCGCGTCCTACGGCCTTAATCCAACCAGCCGAGTTCTTCCAGGAGGGGGCACACTCTCCTTGGGTCTTGGCACGCCTCTTGAAGTGTAGTAGGGCCTCCCAGCTCCTTCGCCCTTATGTCTGCCAACTCCTCGCACTCCAACAGCACGTGGGCGGGTGTCTCGTCCGCCTGCAGGCATGCTCTGCACAGTGGACTGTCCGTTACTCCAATTACATAAAGGTGTCTGTTAAGTGTGCAGTGACCAGTAAGCATACCTATCACTATGCGTAATTTTGATCTATGGACACGGAGCATTGTCTTGGCGAGCCGGAGGTCCGGCTTCGCCATTGCCTCCCTCGCCTGTCTGCAGTCGCTGCCCGCTGCCCATCTGTCTGTGTGTAGTTGATACGTACGTTTGTGTAACCAACTTTTTAGTTGGTTGTGTGGTAGTGGTACTAGAGGTTCGGGTCCTTCAGGTTTGCTGCTGGATCCCCTCTTGTAGTGGGGGCTATCGACTGTTGTTAAGCACACCTGGGCGCGGTCTACTCGGATGGGTAACCGCTCGACCGTTGGAGACTGACCGTGGTTCGATTTCCACATAAAACTGTAGGTTCCCTTCTTAACTTACTACATAGGTGCAACGCATAGGTGGTAGGGTTTATCCCGCCCGGGTTGGTAGCACCGCACTGAATGATACGTCGTCGGGCGAAATGGATATGTAAATAGTTGGTGTTTTCCGTCCAGTTCAGTGGCTGGCCGCTGCATGACTCGGTGGGAGGACCGTTCCAAGGTGACAGGTTGCTATCCTGTCGCCCTTTAGCACGGCACCTTGTCCTTATCCCTTACGACATGCACGCGGGAAAGATGCAGTGGGGCTATTATTTTTAAAGTACCGGCCCCACACGGTGCTTTTGTACCTACGGCATTTTTTCTTTTTGCAAATCTAGGTAGTATAGTGCCACCAGGAAGTTATGATGCGTGGGAAATATGCGCAACTTTCGATCGAAAGTTTGTCGATAATTAGGTTATTAAGTCATACAATTTATCGACAAACTTTCGACCGAAAGTACACCTCCCTTATTAGGAATGCAGACAGCTGCGCATATTTCCCACGCATCATAACTTCCTGGTGGCACTATACACGGTGTTGCAACCCCAACCGTAAAACCCGAAAGGGGTGATTCTGTACGTGAAATAGAATAGAATAAAATAGGAATTATGACATTACCCAGTGTTTATATTTATCAAAATATCTGCTATGCTAGGAAATATATACAGGATGCTACGCTTCACTCTGATATGCACCAGCATGATACTAGGCATAAAAATAATGTTCTAATTACGAAGCACAGGTCATCTACCTTCGCTAGATGGCGTTAAAGGCAACACAAGTATCTGTGACAACTCCTAACGTAAATAATAAAGTTTTTGCGAAGTCAGTGAGTTTGGAGCTTATGTGCTCATCCCAAATCCAAAAGTGTCGTGCAAGTTTCACCGGTGAGCGTTATCTCGGACACGGACGACGTATTTGTGCTCTTTTTTCCGATTTCGAGTTTCATTAATTACTAACGTTCCGCTGGTCTACCCTCACTTCAATTTAATAGTCGTTTCCCATAATCGACGAATTAATCGACATCGTGCGTAGATCGTAGTGCGGTCGTTGGGAAAGAGGTGGCGCTGATCCGGGTTCTGTACAAAACACACGACTACGCTACTGAGTCGTCGTCGCATGCGCACGACGTAGTCTCGGCTGAAACACACAGGTGGCGCTGCGGCTTCATATTTACCGCTGTTTTGACGCGTTACGTGGTTACCGGTAACATTGAACAATAGGTGGAGCCACGCGTCGACCGACATTGAATCGGTAGACCTCATATAAGCGAAGAATGAATTGTTTTAATTGCAAGAAGTTGGTGGATGAAAAAGACAGATTAAAATGCGTCTCATGTCTGCATATGAGGCACTATTTCTGCTGCGGCTTGTCCGAGGCTGACTTCAGTCGAATTCTGCCTATGAACAAACAGAAATGGAAATGCATCGATTGCAAGAAAAACGTTAAGAGGACCGGCTTGGCTGCTGATGAGCCATTTTCACCGTCCACATCGCCTAGGTCTATTGTTAACATCGATCACGACAATCTCATGACCTTTATGCAGAAGAAGTTTGACGAGATCCGCGAAGAAAACCGTGTTTTCACCAGCCAACTCGATGAGAAGCTGAACATGATCACTGCAAAACTGAATGCTTTGGAACCCCGTCTAATCGTGATGGAGGAGAGAGTAGCTTCGGTTACCGAGGAGAACGAGAACCTACGTAAAGAAATCGAGACGCTAAAGCGGCAGCAAGACGACATGGACCAACACAACCGACTATGCAACATCGACATACACAATGTTCCAGAGAAGAGGGGTGAGAATCTGCTCACGTTGGTGGAGAATATCGGAGTGCTGATAGGTGTCCCACTGCCCAGCAGCGCCGTGGTGGAGGTGCACCGAGTGGCGCCCGGGCGAGCTTCGCCCGCCGACCGCCCCAAGAATATCGTCGTGCACCTAGCGTCGCGACGCCTGCGCGACGAAGTGATAGCGGCCGCGCGCGCTCGTCGCGGACTATCCACCGAGCAGCTTAACCTTGCAGCGCCGGCTCAAAAGTTCTTTATCAACGAGCATCTCACTCCTAGGAACAAAATCCTGTATGCCAAAGCCCGCGTAGCGGCTCGTGCCAACAATTATAAATTCTGCTGGATAAAAAATGCTAAGATTCTCTTGAGGCGCGAGGACCAGGCGCGCGTCGTGGTCGTCCGCAGCGAGGACGACCTGCTCAAACTGTGACGGCCCGTTTCATTATTGTATCAGTTCGCTTGTCTAAAATGTATGCTTGAATTTGCTTTGTATTTTGTTTATATTATGCATGATCATAACATACTATGTAAAATCATTTATTGTACGATAATTGTAAAGCTGCGTTATAGTGAAGAAGTCTTGTCTAACAAAATATTTCGTAATAATAAGATGTGTTTCTTTAAAATATGTAAATCCATCCAGTTGGTACAGTCAATTTATAAATACAAGGTGTCACAATCAATTAAACTTGTCAACAATCATGATATTTTCTTACTCGCTTTCATATTAACAGTCACTCAAATTAACTCAAACTTGCATCTACATTCCATTACTTACCTAAACTTTCATATTGCACACTCACTTGTGGCTACTTGTGCTCAAACTTAAGTCATGCGCACAAAACATATATACGTGTGGATGTGTATGTATGTGTATATGCATGCATGTACATGTGTGTAGGTGTGTGTATATATGTATATGTATATATTTAATTTAAACTATTAAAATGATTCAAAATAAAAAGCTTACATTTTATTATCAAAACTGTAATGGACTTAGAAGCAAGTTAAGTGAGTTACGGCATAATATTTTGAGTTATAGTTATGACGTGATCGTACTTACCGAAACATGGCTGTTGCCGAGTATCCACGACTCTGAACTTATAGATGACCGGTACCTTGTTCACCGACGTGACCGAAACTTGAGCTATCGTACGGATAAAGCGGGAGGTGGCGGCGTGCTAGTCGCTGTTAATAAAACTATAACTGCGTCGCGTCGGGAGGACTGGGAAGCACCAAACCTCGAGGAGGTTATAGTGACCATACAGCTACGCAAAGATCAGTTGGTTCTCTGCGCCATCTACATTCCTCCCAAATCACCATTACAGTTGTATGAGAATCACTTAAGCAACCTCCAGGATGTGTGTGTGAAGGCGCCGGACGCTCACCTGTGTGTCGTAGGCGACTTCAACATCGCCGAGTTATCGTGGTCACAGGCTGACGGTTCCGCCTGGCTCGATCCAGAAAACGTTACTACTGAGCTATCAAAACTCCTGGTTAACTCAATGCTATTTTTGGATCTCCATCAATACAACAACAAGCAAAACCATAACGATAAAATGCTCGATCTGCTGTTCTGCAGCATTGATTGTGAAGTACTCACCCCCCAACCCCCACTAGTCAAATTAGATAGACACCACCCAGCACTAGAATTCAATGTTGAGGTTTATTGTCAAGACCTAATGGAAACTGTGGGTGTCCCTAAATACAACTTTCAAAAGGCAAACTATGATGATATTTGTGACGTTATAGATGAAGTGAATTGGACCGACGAACTACACAATCTTGATGTCGAGGCGGCGGTAGCAAGGTTCTACGATATAATTTACACAATAATAGATTCCAAAGTTCCCCTAAAAAGACACAAAACACAGCGGTTTCCAATATGGTTTTCCCCATCCTTGATAAGAACGTTTCGTAGTAAGAAAAAAGCTTGGCTCAGGTGGAAGACGTACGGCGGATTAGCTAATTACAGGCAGTTTTCCTTACTCCGTAGGAGAGTGAAGGACCTAATTGATGAATGCGATCTCTTATACATAAAAAACGTGGAAACTTCCACAACACAAAACATAAAATACTTCTGGCAATATACGGCTACTCTAAAGAAAAATAAATCAGGCTACCCCTCCAAAATGACCCTTGCTTCGCTCTCGTCAGAAAATCCAGAAGAAATTTGCGAAATGTTCTCATCTAATTTCACATCAGCCTTTGAACCACAATCTGGATGTACAGAGGAAATTGAAGAGTTTGAAAAGTGTGACAATCCTGATTCACCTCATATCTTCAACCTATGCTTCAGTGAACGCTCCATTAACACTTTGTTAAAGAAACTCGATGCTAACAAGGGACCAGGCCCCGACAAAATTAGTCCACTTTTCCTCAAGGCCACCAGTGGCGTCATTGCAAAACCCCTGTCCATCATATTTAATGCTTGTCTGCAGAATGGTATTTTTCCTGAGCGTTGGAAACTTGCATATATAACTCCGATTTATAAAAGTGGTCCAAAAAAGAAGGTCGAAAATTACCGCCCCATCTCTATCCTATCAAGCATACCTAAAGTTCTAGAGAAGCTTGTTCATGACTTAGTATTTTGGACAGGAAAATGACCCAATTATGGACAGGAATATCATAAAACAACAACATGGTTTTGTAAAAAAAAAGTCAACACTAACGAACCTCCTACTCTTCTCTAACTATCTCTTTGAAAACATGGACAAACGACTACAAGTAGATGCAATTTACACAGATTTTAGAAAGGCCTTTGATAAGGTGGATCATATTATTCTTCTAAAAAAATTATCCTATAATGGTATCAAAGGGAATTTATTAAGGTGGTTCGCATCCTATCTTACGAATAGGAGCCAGTCGGTGGTTGTTAATGGGCACTCATCTCAAATAGTTAAAATAACCTCAGGCGTCCCGCAGGGGTCTATTTTAGGACCCATGCTATTTATATTATTTATAAATGACATTCATCAATGCTTTAAACATTGTCATATCTTACTCTTCGCTGATGACCTTAAAATTTACAAAACTTTAAGAACTGAGGCAGATTGCTCATTGGTCCAAGATGATCTAAACCGTTTTTCTGATTATTGTGATTTGAACAAAATGTTTCTTAGTCATGAAAAATGTAAGCGGATCTCCTTCACCAAAAACCTAAGCAAAATTGTGCATGCATACAGTATCGGCGGTCATGTGTTGGAAAAAGTTAGCAATATCCGTGATCTAGGTGTCATATTAGACGACAAACTACACTTTGACATGCACGTCGATCGTATTACTACCAGGGCCTATCAAATGCTGGGCTTCGTTCTGCGGTCAACCAAGAAATTTAAAAAGTCAAAATCTTATATGACACTCTATCAGACTTTGGTACGATCGCAATTGGAGTACGTGTCCGCGGTATGGAACCCACATTATGCAGTATACTCTAACTCAATCGAAATTATTCAGAAAAAATTCCTTCGTGCTCTTCACTACCGACTTACTTCATCTAATCTTTCTTATTCCGACCTCTTAAAAAAATATAATGTCCCATCACTTGCCGTTCGTCGTGTGATACTCGATGCTTCAGTACTGCGCAACATCTGTGTCGGCGAGTATAACTGTCCCGACTTACTTGAGCTGGTTGGTCTACATGTACCTTCCCGAAACACACGTTTCGTAAAACTATTTCATTTAAAAAAAGTGGCCACTAATGCTGGTGTCCGCGCGCCATTACGCCGAATGTGCGACACCTTCAACAAGAAACTGGTTTCGACAGATATATTTTTAAGTTCGGCCCATTCCTATAAGAACATAGTCCGTAACCTGCTGGATGGATAGGTAGGTCAGTCATCCATCTCATATTACATAATACTGTATACCTTCTCGTCTATTCTGTTATCACCTCTCTCAACTATCGACTATGTATTATTTTTTTTTAATCCTTTTCTTTGTGTCTCTCTGTTTCGCAACTGTCTTTATTAATTGTTTGTTTATGTAATAACTTTGATTTGTACTGCCTTTATCATGTTCAATGTGTTCCAGAGGGAAGCGTAGTGGGGACATGTTATATTGTATACTCTTGGTTTCTCTTTTGTCATAATCTACGTGCTACATGTCTCTGTTTTTTCTCCTTAATAAAGAAAAAAAAAAAAAAAAAAAAAAATCTAAAATGTCGAAAAGTTTTGTTTGCAACAGTGTTAGATTGTATAATAAAATACCAGAAGAGGTAAAAAATCTAAATTATACTTTGTTTAAGAAACATATAAAATCAACTCTTGTAAAGAAAGCCTACTATACTGTAAAAGAGGCATTAGTCAACAGGACTATATCTTGAGGTTCTGACTACATAATTAGTTAGCGCATGACTAGGTACTATTTGTACTCAAATTTATTTACTAACCGATTGACAACTTGATACTTCAAGTATCTTAATATTTTTATTATAATATAATTTTTTTATTTTTTATTATTTGACAACACATACTACGTTGTAGTATGTATACTTATTATGACTAGGTACTATTTGTACTCAAATTTATTTACTAACTGATTGACAACTTGATACTTCAAGTATCTTAATATTTTTATTATAATTTTTTTTTTATTATTATTTGACAATACTACGTTGTAGTATGTATACTTATTACTAACATTATTGAGCTGATACAAATGACGTATAAAAAATTTGACAAAGGCTCTTTACACCTGATCCACTAAATTAAGTACTTGCAGTCAGAACTTCAAAAACAAAACAAAAATCTGTTTTTTTTTATCTTGCTCTCAAGCTGTATTTTCAATCGACTGTAGGCGGTGTTATTATGTGGATAGTCACTAAATGCTTGTAAAAATTATTATGAAAAAAAAACCCTGCGAAGTTTCTTACCGGTTCTTCTTCGTGGGTGTAATCGAATCGGATAGAACAAATTGTGACAAATTCGAGTACAGTCATGCTGTCTAATGAATGCTTAATAAACAATATACAACAATATACAATAGTGCTACGACTTTTTAATTTGAAGAAAAAACATTTTTTTTTCTCCTTACATTTTGAGAATAGGTATTTAAAATTTGCATGGAAAAAATTATTTATTTTTGTTTCAAAAAATGTTCGCCACAGAAGTTGTTCAGTTTCACATATAGAATAACCCCCTTATGTCAGTCATGTCTACAAATATTACGGGGGCAACTGCAACACCGTGTATTACAGATCATTGCCTCCCACACCTCAATATGCGCCGCCTGCTCATCTCCGGGCCGACGAGCACGCGGAGCGACGCGAGCGTGCCGGCCAGCGCCGCCGGCGCGTCGCCGCTCAAGCTCAGTCGCTTCCAGTCCAGCTCCACGCTGATCTGAGCGCTGCCGCACGGCGCCAGCACGCCGCGCGCCGGCGTCACCAGCGACAGCTCGCCCAGCGAACGGTATTGCACTGTGAATTATATACAGGACTAGCTGTGCCCGCGGCTCATATTTGACTTCTCTGCTAACCTCATAAGCCATTTAGCGTGATAGTAATTAGCCTATAGTTGATGGGAAGAATCCACCTATCCGTATAATTTTTTATTAAAATCGGTTCAGTCGTTCTCGAGTTATAAGCGGACAGACAGATATACATACAGAAAGCAGACGTTGGATTTTATTAAAGGTAATCAATCAATACTAATAATAAATCTGTAAGGGGTGGTCATGGAGTAAGTTACTTTGTTTTAGGAAATATTGAGTTTGTAGCCTCTATGTATGATACTAAAGCTAAATTGACGATTTTTAGAAATCTTTTCTGTATGTATGTATGTATGTATGTATGTATGTATGTATGTATGTTCCGCCATAACTCTTAAACCGATCATCCGAATTCGATGAAACTTTGTACAAGCACATTTAACTATATGGGACACTATATGGGAGGTAAAGTTGTTCGCGTCCGTGACACCTCATGGTCCTTAAGTCACACGTGCCTCCTGGGTGGTGCCAAATGAACAGCAATTAGCGTGTGGGAGATCTTCGGATCGACTGGGTTCGCCACCACACCCCGGGAGAACAATTGCACCGCCACAACAGTTCGCTGTGTTCCGGTGCACTTCCCGGGGACCCAGTAGCAGGAGGGGATGGCTGTGGTGAGGAGTAGGTCAGTGATCCCGACGCGGATTCGCTGTTCAGACGTGATGCATCGACACGGTTGACAGGGAGACCCCGGTTAAACGGTTATTCCGCTGGCCGCCCGCCGGATAGTACAGGGGCCCAATCGCGTCTAACCAACGTGAGAGGCTGCCCCGGTCAACCGGCGCATAATCCCGGAGTGGTCCGTCGTGCCGGTTGGTGACCGGAGTAGGGGTCCCGGCGGCCACTTCCGGGGGGGACCGGGGGCCCTTCCGTCTTCCGTGTCGGCGCACCACTAACCTGAGCAGTAAGCGATGAAGCTAGGGTCCACGCTTTGCCCGTGAATCACCACAGCCACCCTTCACGCTCTTTCCCCCCTCTTATAAAATCATGGCAGTACAAAGAAAGAACAAGGTTCAATCAGCGGTGCACACCCCTACACCACTATTTAGCGTCGACTCGACGAACGTGCGGGGGTTGCACACAAATCTGAATGCCGTCCATCACCACCTGGAGACGATGAAGCCGGCCTTGCTTTTTCTGACGGAAACGCAAATATCTCGCCCTGCCGACACTTCTTACCTGCACTACCCCGGCTACACCCTGGAAGAAGCCTTCCGCTCGCGAGCCGGGGTATGCCTGTTTGTCAGGGCGGATATTTGCTGTCGTCGCCTGCGCTGCATTGAGGACCCCGAGCTCTCAATACTCTGGGCCCACGTGGATCTGGGGACGGTGTCGCGGGTATACGCCTGTCTCTACAGGTCGCACTCTGGCAATGCGGAGACAGCTCGGTTATTCGAGTACCTGAGTGGAGCGGTAGACCAAGTCCAAGAGCGGTTTCCCACCGCGGATTTGGTTCTCCTTGGAGACTTCAATGCCCATCACGAGGCATGGCTAGGCTCCAGGAGAACTGACTTTGCGGGGAGAGCCGCCTACGACTTCGCCCTGACGCATGACCTGTCTCAACTGGTAGACCAGCCCACCAGGCTGCCAGATATAGACGGTCATGAACCCTCTCTGCTGGATCTTCTGCTGACGACGAACCCCACTGGATATAAGGTCGCAGTGACAGCCCCGCTGGGTTCTTCTGATCACTGTTTAGTGGGGTCCACGGTGCCATCTTCGCCTCCTCAGTCCCGTACTGGAGGAATGCGTCGAATTTGGCACTACGCGTCAGCAGATTGGGATGGGATGCGAGAACACTTCGCATCCTACCCTTGGAGAGAGATCTGCTTCAGTTCGGACGATCCGTCGCAATGTGCTAATACCGTTGCCGAGGTGGTTATGGGGGCAATGGAAATGTTTATTCCCAGCGCCTCTGTCCACCTCGGTGGTAAAAGCCAGCCATGGTACAGCCGCGACTGTGCTGATGCTGTTGCAGCTAAATGCGCAGCTTATCGTGCATGGTCGCGCGCTCGTGCCGGACGTGATTCAAACGTATCCGAACTGAAGAAGGAATACAACCGCCTCTCCAGATCTTGCAAAAGGGTTATTGCCAGGGCCAAATTTGACCACATCGGCAGAATCGGCGATAGACTGAACCAATACCCAACTGGGAGCCGTGAGTTCTGGTCTCTCGCCAAATCTGTCGAGTCAAATTTCTGCCGCTCCTCTCTTCCACCTCTGCAGTGTCCTGGAGGCTCACTTGCCCACTCCGCAAAGGAGAAAGCCGACTTACTGGTATCTCTCTTTGCGGGGAACTCCAACCTGGACGATGGGGGTGCCACTCCCCCATCCATACCTAGGTGTGAGAACTCCATGCCGGAAGTACAGTTTCGACAACGGACTGTACGGGCGGAGCTTCTCTCCCTAGACGTCAGGAAAGCGAGTGGGCCGGATAGGATTCCTGCATTGGTGTTAAAAAGGTGTGCTCCCGAGCTGGCTCCAGTGCTGACGCGCCTATTCCGTCTCTCCTACTCCAATGGCCGTGTGCCGGCGGCCTGGAAATCTGCGTTTGTGCAAGCGGTCCCCAAAAAGGGTGACCGCTCAAACCCGTCAAACTACCGACCTATAGCGATTACCTCCCTTCTATGTAAGGTGATGGAGCGCATTATAAATGCGCAGCTCATGAAGTACCTAGAGACGAATGACCTCATCAGCGATCGGCAATACGGCTTCCGGCCAAAACGATCTGCTGGTGATCTCCTAGCGTACGTCACTCACCTTTGGGGGGAATCGCTTGAAGGTCATGGTGAATCCTTGGCAATTGGCCTTGATATTGCCAAGGCATTTGACCGGGTTTGGCACAAGTCGCTCCTGAGCAAATTGCCGGCTTACGGACTTCCTTCTGGCCTCTGTGACTGGGTCGCCGACTTCCTACATGGGCGTAGCATTCAGGTCCTAGTGGACGGTTGCTCGTCGGACGCCATGTCAGTGAACGCCGGTGTACCACAAGGATCTGTGTTGTCACCCACGCTGTTTCTTCTGCATATCAATGATATGCTGTCTCTGGGCAACATACATTGTTATGCAGACGACAGTACGGCACACGGATCCTACACCAGTCACCCTTCAGCCAGTCGGGATGTTGTGGATGAGAAGAGGCGAAGACTTGTGTCTGAGCTCGAACACACACTCGGCTCTATTTCCGAATGGGGCCGTAGTAATTTGGTCGAGTTCAACGCTTCCAAGACACAAGTTTGCGCGTTCAGTGCGAAGAGAGCGGCGTTCACACCGGCTCCTTCATTCCAAGGAACGTCGCTTAAATTAAGCGAACACCTCGGGGTCCTCGGAGTCGAACTGTCGCACGACCTGAACTTTCGTCGCCATATCGAGGGGAAGGCCAAGCTGGCTTCTAAAAAGCTGGGCGTACTCAATAAGGTGAGACGGTACTTCACGCCGGACCAAAAACTGCTTCTGTATAAATCGCAGATCAGGTCCTGCTTGGAGTACTGCTCGCACCTGTGGGATGGCTCTGCCAAATACCAGCTTGCGCCACTGGACTCAATCCAGCGTCGAGCCGTGCGACTAGTGGGTGACCCCGAAGTGTCCTGCGATCTAGAACCACTGCAACACCGTAGGGATGTCGGCTCCCTAAGTGTGTTCTATCGCTTATTCCATGGGGAGTGCTCGGAGGAGCTGTTTAACGCGATCCCGCCGTCCCCTTTCCACCTTCGCACCACGCGCACTGGGCAGGGATTGCATCCCTACACGCTGGACTTACCGCGGATGCGTACCAATCGATTCTGCAGATCTTTCCTCTACAGAACCGGTAAACTCTGGAACGCTCTCCCTGCCCATATATTTCCCCCCAAGTACAGTCTCGGGTCCTTCAAGAGGGGCGTGAATGGGCACCTGTCAGGCCGGCATGGCATTCGCAACCCCCGCATACGACCGAATGTCCATGGGCGTCGTTAGACACCTTATGGGTGGCTCGGCGCTATATGTCGCGCTGTCAATAAAAAAAAAAAAAAAAAAAAACACAGGATAGGCTACATAAAATTCAGTTCCGGTTACGCTAAGATGTGGCTCCCATACAAACCGATATGTTCAATCCGCGCGCCTTAGTACTATACATAGGTATTTACCGAACGAGCGGCGGCAGTTGGCGGCGTGGCGGCACGGTGCGGCGGCGCGGGGGAGGCGCGGCCTATAAACTCAACAGCGAACCGAACAGCCGCACTATATTCCTCTTTCACGTAAAAACTACTGAACAGATTTTGATGAGCCTTTTGATGAGTACTATAGCTTATACATCAAAAAGGCTATAATTTATAAAGACACTAGCTTTTGCCCGCGGCTTCGCTCGCGTGAAATTCGTATTTCAAACGAAGAAATTAAGTAACTAAAGGCGAGCTGGGTTCAGGTAAACTATAAACCGTCTCGAAGAAAGTGAGTAACTTTTTGAGGCCGAAGGTGGAGTTGCGTTCAGGAAGACGATAAACCTTCTCGAAGACAGTAAGTAACTATGGGCGAGGCCGAAGGCCGAGCTGCGTTCAGGAAGAGGATAACCTTTTCGAAGAAAGTAAGTAACTATGGGCGAGGCCGAAGGCCGAGCTTCGTTCAGGATGAGGGTAAACTTTTCGAAGAAAGTAAGTAACAGAGGGCGAGGCCAAAGGCCGAGCTGCGTTCAGGAAAACTGAACCTTCTCGAAGACAGTAAGTAACTATGGGCGAGGCCGAAGGCCGAGCTGCGTTCAGGAAGAGCATAACCTTTTCTAAGAAAGGAAGTAACAGAGGGCGAGGCCGAAGGCCGAGCTGCGTTCAGGAAGACGATAAACCTTTTCGAAGACAGTAAGTAACTATGGGCGAGGCCGAAGGCCGAGCTGCGTTCAGGAATAGGATAAACCATCTTTAAGAAGTAAGTAACAAAGGGCGAGGCCGAAGGCCGAGCTGCGTTCAGGAAGAGGATAACCTTTTCGAAGAATGTAAGTAACAGAGGGCGAGTCCGAAGGCCGAGCTGCGTACAGGAAGACCATAAATCTTCTCGAAGAAAGTAACTTCTTTGTTACTTACTTTCTTCGAAAAGGTTTATCCTCTTCCTGAACACATCTCGGCCTTCGGCCTTGCCCATAGTTACTTACTGTCTTCGAGAATGTATCGTCTTCTTCGCTCGGACTTCGGCCTCGCCCTCTTTTACTTACTTACTTTCTTCGAAAAGGTCATCCTCTTAAGTTTAGGTCATAACTTAAGGTCATCCTCTAAAGTTACTTACTTTCTTCGAAAAGGTCATCCTCCTCCTGAACGCAGCTCGGCCTTCGGCCACGCACATAGTTACTTACTGTCTTCGAGAAGGTTTATCGTTTTCCTGAACGCAGCTCGGCCTTCAGCCTCGCCCTCTGTTACTTACTTTCTTCGAAAAGGTTATCCTCTTTCTGAACGCAGCTCGGCCTTCGGCCTCGCCCATAGTTACTTAATGTCTTCGAGAAGGTTTATCGTATTCCTGAACGCAGCTCGGCCATCAGCCTCGCCCTCTGTTACTTACTTTCTTCGAAAAGTTTACCCTCATCCTGAACGCAGCTCGGCCTTCGGCCTCGCCCATAGTTACATACTTTCTTCGAAAAGGTTATCCTCTTCCTGAACGCAGCTCGGCCTTCGGCCTCGCCCTTTGTTACTTACTTTCTTAAAGATGGTTTATCCTCTTCCTGAACGCAGCTCGGCCTTCGGCCTCGCCCATAGTTACTTACTATCTTCGAAAAGGTTTATCGTCTTCCTGAACGCAGCTCGGCCTTCGGCTTCGCCCTCTGTTACTTACTTTCTTAGAAAAGGTTATCCTCTTCCTGAACGCAGCTCGGCCTTCGGCCTCGCCCATAGTTACTTACTGTCTTCGAGAAGGTTCAGTTTTCCTGAATGCAGCTCGGCCTTCGGCCTCGCCCTCTGTTACTTACTTTCTTCGAAAAGTTTACCCTCATCCTGAACGAAGCTCGGCCTTCGGCCCCGCTCATAGTTACTTACTTTCTTCGAAAAGGTTAACCTCTTCCTGAACGCAGCTCGGCCTTCGGCCTCGCCCTTTGTTACTTACTTTCTTAAAGATGGCTTATTCTCTTCCTGAACGCAGCTCGGCCTTCGGCCTCGCCCATAGTTACTTACTGTCTTCGAGAAGGTTTATCGTCTTCCTGAACGCAACTCCGCCTTCGGCCTCAAAAAGTTACTCACTTTCTTCGAGACGGTTTATCGTTTACCTGAACCCAGCTCGCCCTTAGTTACTTACTTTCTTCCTTTGAAATACGAATTTCACGCGAGCGAAGCCGCGGGCAAAAGCTAGTAAATAATAAATAAGGAAGGAAGGATGTTGTATGTAACGGCCAGTACATTAATTTCGCCAGCGCAATCCTCATGGTTTTCCGAGACAAAAAAGTAAGTTTAGTTTTTCCCTAAAGTGTCTAGTTTTGGAGATATAAATTTTTTAAATTCATTTTTTCGTCTAGTGTAATTTGACGCGCGAGGGGGGAGGGTGCTGGCGCGGGAACGGTTACGGACGAAAAACTCACACCGCGCCTCCTCTCTCCGCGCACTCGTCCCTGCTCGCTCACTCACCGCGCGCTTTTAATTCCCACGTTCGTGCGGAACATTAGATCCTTTTACACTAAATCAATAAATTAGTTTGTATGAAAACTGTAACTTTTTATTTAAAGGGAATTCAGAAAAAAGTTATTCGGCTTTTTTGTTACTATTGATCCCAATAATCATTTCCTAAATTTAATGTAGTGGCCGTTACAACACCCTGATATAACCTGTGCGACCACCTTGGGCGACCACTATAAAAATTGCATTTTGAGTGCCGCACACCGAGCTAAATACTAGAAGCAGCATAATATAGGGCGCTTACATATTACATACTTAACTAATACATACATAACTTTTTTAGAATAGAATAGAATAGAATAGAATATACTTTATTGCTTTCCAATACAAAATGTTTACAAAAGGCGGACTTATTACCTACCTAAGGCAATCTCTGCCAGTCAACCTGACTTTTATGAACACTTATTATAATTTCATATACAACGTGTCCAAAAACTCAACGTCAAGCGGGAACCAGGGAGTAGGCCAGTTTATGACTACCCAGGGAAAAATAAGAAGAAAAAAAAATCTTCAGTCATTGCTAGGCTCTGAAATCGCATGCAAATAGGCAGTTCGGTCCACTTTTTAAGATTACTTAATTACTTGATTACAAACATAGCTGAGAACCATCCCGATTAAAGCAGCTTTCTAATTTATAAAAACCCCATCTAAATCGACCATCCGTTTGGGAGCTACGATGCCACGGACAGACAGACACACCCATACACACATACACACGTTAATTAACTAACACCCCTCTTTTTGCATCGGAGGTTAACCAACTGACTGTTGAACAGAAGTCGCGCCGAGAAGAACGACGCCTCTCGCGAGCGGTTCTCGAGCGCTAGAGTGACGGTGGCGTGGCGGCGCGCGAACACGATCGCGACGTCACCGCAGGTGAGGGCGCCGGTCGCCCAGCGAACGCGGCCGGTTCCGCTGCCGCACCAGCCGTGCAGGCGTACCTGGAAACGTGTGCGCGTAGAGTCCCCGGCAGTAAGTAATCAACATCGATCTTTAGAAAGAACGACGCCTCTCGCGAGCGGTTCTCGAGCGCTAGAGTGACGGTGGCGTAGCGGCGCGCGAACACGATCGCGACGTCGCCGCAGGTGAGGGCGCGCCGGTCGCCCAGCGGACGTGGCCGGTTTCGCTGCCGCACCAGCCGTGCAGGCGCACCTGGAAACGTATGCGCGTACAGTCCCCGGCAGTAAGTAATCAACATCGAGCTTTAGAAAGAACGACGCCTCTCGCGAGCGGTTCTCGAGCGCTAGAGTGACGGTGGCGTGGCGGCGCGCGAACACGATCGCGACGTCCCCGCAGGTGAGGGCGCCGGTCGCCCAGCGGACGTGGCCGGTTCCGCTGCCGCACCAGCCGTGCAGGCGCACCTGGAAACGTATGCGCGTAGAGTCCCCGGCAGTAAGTAATCAACATCGAGGTTTAGAAAGAACGACGCCTCTCGCGAGCGGTTCTCGAGCGCTAGAGTGACGGTGGCGTAGCGGCGCGCGAACACTTTCGCGACATCCCCGCAGGTGAGGGCGCCGGTCGCCCAGCGGACGTGGCCGGTTCCGCTGCCGCACCAGCCGGGCAGGCGCAACTGGAAACGTATGTGCGTACAGTCCCCGGCAGTAAGTAATCAACATCGAGCTTTCATCATCATCAGCCGGTATCGGTCCACTGCTGGACATAGGCCTCTCCCAAGGCACGCCACCACACGCGGTTTTCCGCTCTTCTCATCCATCCACTCCCGGCTTTTTTAGGTCATCTGTCCACCTAGCCGACCAAGCTTTAGAAAGAGACAATCCGGTTGTAGAGAGAGTGTCGTCACGTGCGAGTTCGTGCGGCAGAGCCCAACAAATAAAAAAAAAACATTCAAAAAACACGTTTCATGTATGTATAATTTTTTTTTACTTTTTGTTGTTTTTATTATTTTTTGTTAGTATATCCGATATACTAACAAACAATAAAAACAATAATAAAATACAATAATAACATATATTCTGTGAAAATTTCAACCAGCTAGTTATTAGGGTTCAAAAGATTTCCTTTAAATGTAAGACAGGCGGACACACAGACAGACAGACACACAGCCGACAGACAGAAGGAGGCGTAAATTTATAACACCCCTCCTTTTGCGTCGGGGTTAAAAACAACGTCGTAAGTTAAATATCAGGCTGAAATCTCTATAAAACCAATATGTCCGTTTAGGCTTTTGCCGTTATTACACATTATGACAATGTTTTTCGGTTACGCGGTATAGGTACTGAACACGACTCACTTTGTTTGTCGACGTTGTACTCCGGGCACGTCTTCAGGACTCGCGGTCTGCGACGACCTGGAGGACACCCGACACGTCGTCCAGTCAGATGTCATTGTCAACTGCCGGTCGCCGCGGACGAAGATTGTAGCGATGCGAGGGTACTTCAGCCGATGCGGGTAGGTTCGACATCTCTTGCTGGAAAAGGTCGGTGCACACGTAGCTCACTGTGTGGCTGCCAGAGCTTGATGCTGGTTGCCACCCGAGCCATGTTTCGCCAGCAGAGGAGTCCACGACGAAGAGAGTACCATGCTGTCTTCTCTGTTAAAATTGGCATGTCTGGAAATTTCAATGGATTCCCGAACCAAACGTGGTTCATAGTGTTTTTCCACTGATATCGTCCTGGTTTGGTCGAATCGAATGCAATGATTTGTGCCGCTGTCCAGAGCATGCTCACAGATGGCTGACTTGTGGAACTCGTTGTTCTTCATCGCCCTGATGTGTTCCGGCAACCTTGTCTGAACACTCCGCTTCGTTTGTCCGATGTAGCACCTCCCATAGCTACATGGTATTTTGTATACACCTGGAGCCTGCGGTAGAATCTGATCCTTGACTGTTCTCAACATAGAACAGACAAACAAAGTGAGTCGTTGTTCAGTACCTATACAGCGTAACCGAAAAACATTGTCATAATCTATAAAACCAGTATAAAACACACTTGTGATATTATTTTTTTGTTTTTTTTTTTATGGAAACTGACACGGTTGGCTACATCACCATCACCCACACACAACATCCGTGATGTCAGCCCATAACACCGGATGAACTCGGTGCAACGTCAGTGCTTCCCTTCGGTCGTGCCGGCTACACTGAACTGGACGGAAAACACAAATTAGTCGCTTTTTACGACATACACGGGGGAGATGCAGTGGGGCTATTCTTTTAAACTACTTTCTTTAAAATATTCTTTACAACACTCGCGCACCCAGGCGAGTTCAGTTTGGTTTGTCACTATGGGGAAGCTGGTGAATATTTCTTGATTTGCTACTAAATTCAGGACAAGATCTTTATCCTCATGGATACTCTCTAGGACCAGTAACCTGTAATCAAATAAAATAGTTCAAGTCCATCCTAATCTAAAAAGCTAACTTTCATGGACCAGCAAAAGGCTTTTGATAACGGTGGTCATTAATTACACATACCATATTATTTATAGATATGACCGCAGTATGCAAGATAATAAACATTACAGTTCAAAAGTCATTTATACATACATACATACATACCGCACACGCTGTATCCCGACAATCAGGGTAAGCAGAGTAATCGGTGTTGTGCTGCAAGAACTCTAAAAATTGCAACACAACATCGACAACCACGTTTAGCAAAGTATTCGGACAAGATAACTATCAATTAGCAAGTAAGGCACAAAGACCCACCTGCTGCACGACTCGGTGGAAGGACCGTGCTAAGGTGAGAGGTGGCTAGCCTGGCGCCCTTTAGCACGGCATCTCGTCCTTATCCCTTAGTCGCCTTTTACGACATGCACGGGGAGAGACGCAGTGGGGCTATTCTTTTCAAGTACCGGCCTCACACAGTCATTTATATGTTGAAGAAAATTTGGAAAATGTTGACTGTATATAAAAGAACCCATATTAAGTGTCGAGTTCTACAAGGTACCGTTCTAGGACCCTAACTTTTCTATATAAAGGATAGTGTCTATCAATATTGAATAGAAGGTCTTTATAATAACAACATACCCCTCAAGGGACTGCTGCTGCCTTCTGTGTGCTATATGAAGTGTGCCAGTACCACTGGCCGCTACCTCCAGTAGCGAAGGAATTACGGCAAAGTGTTCCGCATGTATCCCTCGCACCATTGTACGCCACGAGCCACCGATACTGCCCACATTCTTCACGTCCAGCGAGTATGTGTCTGAAAAGTAGGTCATTCACTGCAGGGTCTTAATTTCACTGGACTCAAGTTAAATAATTTCAAGTTCTACGCCTTCATACAGGAGCTGTATTATGCTATATTTTGGGTTGATAATTTATTCGATTTAATTTAAATGTAGATTAAATTTATTATTTTCATTTAGATCTGATAAATTCATGAATAAAAATATCATTGTGCTATAAAATAACACATTTTTTTGTTACCCCTGCTCTGTGGATTCTTTGTAAGATTTAATAACTCACCTTCTGTCAAATTAAATGTGTCGCCAGTCATGCGGAACAGCAGTTTGATTGTTCCCACTACAGCAGTCATTGCAACCTTTTGAATCAATGCACTGGTTTCAACTGCGTGCACGCTTAAGGCTCCATTGATTGTGATTTTTGAGACTTCTGAAAAAAATTATCTACAAAGTTGTAGGATACAGGGATAGATTGGAAGTATTCTATCTGTGTGCCTAGATCTTGGAGTATCCTTGATAGAAAGAAAGTTCACTTCACTGTTAAAATTGAAGGTATTAAAAGGTATTCGAAGGTATTTTTATTTATTAATAGCGTTACATGTGGCGCCGAGCCATCCACAAGTTGAATAACGACGCCACAAGATCTCAGAATCAGATCTCCGATCGCAGAAAAGTAAAATTATGCGCATGTGACATTGGTGCCATGCTGGGAATAACGTGATATGGTGCGTAACGAGGCAATCCGCCGACGAACCAAAGAAGTCGATATTGGACACCGGGTGGCTAAGCTCAAGTGGCAGTGCGCTGGGCACATCAGCCGACCGAAGAGATGAAGACCGTTTGAGTAACCGTGTCCTACACTGGCGACCGTGGACAGGATAACGGAGTGTGGGAAGGCCACCCACCAGGTGGGACGACGAAAAGCAAGTCAAGTACGTCGGCGGAAAGCAATGGTTCCGTACCATTGAAGGCCGGAAGAACTGGAGGAAAATTGGAGAGGCTTATGTCCAGCAGTGGACGCATACACGCTAACGGACTGACTGGCTGACATTGGTCACACCGAACAAGACGCGTCAAATAACAGTCCACGTTAAACTGTAGGTCCCTTCCCTTCTTACCTTCTAGGTGGTAGGGTTTATTCCGGCCTGGTTGGTAACACCGCACTGAACGAAACGTCGGTCGGTCGAAACGGCTATGTAAATAGTTTTCAGTCCAGTTCAGAGTAACCGACATGAAATGAAGACAAGCACTGACACGGCACTTAGTTCTGCCGGTGTTATGGGCTGACATCACGGATGTTGTAGGTGATGTAGCCAACCGTGTCAGTGTCAATAAAAAAAAACCATCACTTGCATTTCAATGTCCCACTAAACAATGATCTAATCTGGCCAGATATAAATATGGCCAAAATATGACCAGGCTTCACTGAATGTATAACTTAATAATATGTTTTATCTTTTTATCATTAGACTGTCTGCCTTTTAATAATAAATGTTAATATCATATTGACAGGTCAACGTAAAAGGATATAAAATTAAAAATAAACTAAACAAAACAAAACTACCCGATCCCGAATTGGTCGGCGCTTGGCAAATCATCATTACCCTCACTGCGTTCCCCTTCGTCAGATCGAAGACTTGTTCACGATTGTGCTTCATCGTTCTATACGTAAAGCCCGACACCATTCCTTCCTCCGTCACCAATCTGTGATCAGTCGCGAGACATTTTTGTATGCCTTCACGTTTAATCTGTTCTATGCTTCCAATCGAGAATACGTCCGCATTCTCCGATACAGACAGAGTGAGCTGCAATTGACTGTTGACGCACGTTAGGACAAACGATTTGACCGTTTTCGTTCCGTATGGCGTAGGCGGAAACGTAACAATTCCATCGTCGGTCGCGGTAAGTATCTTCACGTCGTCGGGGAGGTTAGGGACGTTTAAACGGTCCTCCTGTTGGATATCCATGCCTTCGCTCGCACGTGTCTTTGATGAGTGGCTGGGTTTATGGTTTCGTTAGCGGGTTCGCGGTGATGGTGACTTGCGTGCGACCGACGTTAGATAGACGGCATTGTAATGTGACCTATCCACGATGTAGGAACTAGGAAGTAGGAAATCAAATAAACTACGTATTAAATCTCTTTGTATGTGACCACGATGACATCGTGATGTGACATTACATCGTAGTCCAGCAGTTATGTACTTTTACCTGGAAAATATTCCGAAGATAATGTAACTTTTACAGGTTGTTTGGGGTATAGCGGAGCGCCATAAACTATTGTACCATAGACACATTTTCAAAATTTAGAACTCTAAGAATTTATCTGTCAATGTTTTGATGATGATTGTCATCTTATCTTGCTGTAAAATCTCAAACAAACTGATCTGCAAAATTAATATATTAGATAGTTCATAAAACGAATCGTGTTTTAGTTCACCCTCTAAATTGGTGACCCCGAAACGTGAGAACATGGATCCGCCGCCACCACCATCGAGCTTGCAACCACTTCCGGACGCAGAACAGCGAGACCGCTCCATCGGTAAGGTCGCCGTGCGCATCCCTCCATTCTGGCCGGAGCTACCTACACTCTGGTTCGCCTTTTAGAGGGTGAACTAAAACACGATTCGTTTTATGAACTCTCTAATATATTAATTTTGCCCAAGTGTTGCAATCTTTGCGAATGCCTGGCCACACGAACTTTTCTGTGATGAGTTTTGTTGTACTTCTTATTCCAGGATGAGCAAGGTTGTGCAGAGAGTGGAAAACTTGCTTGCGAAGACTGGTCGGAATGTACGGTCTGAGTGTAGGAAAAGATACGTCGCAGTGTACCGTGTAGTTTGTACTGGGGATGGTGAACTTCTTCAACTGTAACGAAGTAGACTGCGGATCTTGCAGGAACTGTTGCAATTCGGAATCGCAAGCTTGCGCTTGTGAGAGCTGCTCCATACTGACGGGTGTAGTAATGGCATCTACTCGTGAGAGCGCGTCAGCGACAGGATTGTCTTTGCCTTCTACATGACGTATGTCTGTAGAGAATTGTGCGATGAATTCCAGATGTCGAAACTGCCTCGGTGAACACTTATCTAGTTTTTGTTTGAATGCATAAATTATGGGTTTGTGGTCAGTAAAAATTATGAAATGACGACCTTCAAGCCAGTGTCTGAAATATCGGACAGTAAGATAGATGGCCAAAAGTTCTTTGTCATAGGCGCTATACTTGGAGTTGCTAGGCGAAAGCTTTTTTGAAAAAAATGCGAGCGGTTGCCAACCAGATCCGGTACTTTGTTGAAGTGAGGCTCCGACAGCGTTGTCTGAAGCATCTGTGAAAATGGCCAGTTCAGCAGATGAATCAGGGTGTGCTAGACGAGCTGCGTTGGCAAGCATGTTCTTGTAGTTTTCAAATGCAATTTCGGCTTTTGAAGTCCATTTGACAGGCGTGTTACCTTTGACGCCGCCCTTGAGTAGCTCGTCTGCTTGAAATCGCATGGTGATTGGCATTTTCTAGCCTTACTACCGAATTTGCGGTGATAGAAGCAGTAGGAGCTGTCAGCGTTGTTGTTTCTGGATTGAGATCGTGATCGGTTATCGGAACTTCGACTGGAACTTCTGCTCCTATTTTTGACGTACGTAGTGAGCGCAGCGACTTGTTGTGTAAGTTCATTCATCTTCTTCTCAAGACTGGCTACATGAGACTCAGAAGAAGTAGTTGCTACTGATGGTTGGAGGTAAGATGGTTGAACGATCTCGTTTATTTTATCTGCAAGCGTAGCCTGATTTTCTATAGTGGCGTCGCTCTGTGAGGCTAGTACCAGTTGAATTTGAGATGGTAGTCGACTCATCCAAATTGTTTTTAGTAGGTGGTCGGGGACGGAGCTGCCGGCTAAGCTGCGTAGGTAACGCAGGAACGCGCTTGGCTTCCGGTCTCCCATCTCTTCTTTCTCGAGAAGACGGCGAACTTTCTCCTCCTGGCTCAGAGAGAAGCGCGCTATTAGTGCTGCTTTGAGAGCAGAGTACGGTTCCGCTGCCGGTGGTGATATTATTAGTTCTTCAACTTCAAAGGCACTTTTGTTGTCAAGGTGAGCAACCGTATAATGAAACTTTGTTTCTTCCCTCGTTATTCCTGTGAGGTAAAACTGTGCTTCTAATGAGGCTATAGCGGAGCGCCATAAACTATTGTACCATAGACACATTTTCAAAATTGAGAACTCTAAGAATTTATCTGTCAATGTTTTGATTATTATTGTCATCTTGTCTCGATGTAAAATCTCAACTGGTACTAGCCTCACAGTGCGACGCCACTATAGAAAATCTGGCTACGCTTACAGATAAAATAAACGAGATCGTTCAACCATCTTACGAGGACGATGAAGGCAGGATCAGATACTCACAGCCTAAATACTTGACGCGGGGAGTCCCACAAGGTGCCATACTTAGCCCTTTACTTTTCATAATATATACAGCTGATCTTCCCATGGTTATTAATAATTGCAAAATTCACTTGTATGCGGACGATATACAGGTCTACACCTCCTTTAACCCCAAACACACATCAGAAACAGTGAACCTTTTAAACCTCGACCTGGAAAGGATTTTCGCATGGGCCAAAAATAACACCTTAGTTTTGAACCCGTCAAAGTCCAACTTCATAGTGTTAGGTACCAAACACCAGACGGAATTAATAAAATCGCATAATCCCCAGATAGCAGTAAACGGAATACCTGTAGAGTGTGTCCAATCTGCACGTAACCTTGGGCTTATTGTGGACGAAAAATTGCGTTTCGAGGAACACATAAATCTTAAGGTGCGTGCAGCGTTTTATAAACTTAAGACATTATATAGGCTTAGAAACCATCTTTCGGAAAGAGTCAGAACCTTACTATGTGAAGCTCTCGTCTTGTCTCCATTCAACTATTGCGATACAGTGTATGGACCTCGCCTATTCGTCAAGACGGAGCGTATCGTACAAAGAGTCCAAAACGCCTGTGCAAGGTTTTGCCCACCCCCAAATTAGCACAGGGTGCTCGAGATCGAAAACTTAGGATAGTATTCCTAGTGTACCCCCAAACAACCTGTAAAAGTTTCATTAACTTCGGAATATTTTCCAGCTACCCCACCTTTTTTCGACATGTCGACTGGACTATCGAAATGCAAGAACCAGAGAGTATTAGTGAGAATTGTGGGGAATGTAAATGTTTCCCTATAAAAACTATGGACTATAGACAAGTGTAGTAAAAGTAGGTACCTAGGTATACGAATGTGTACGAAAACGTAAAATTAAATGCAAGCATCGCAAGCAAGCGAATATAATATTATGAACTTATTATGAAATATAACGGGCAAATAATATTTATCCATAGTGAAAGTGAAAAGTAATAATATAAAAAACATTTAATAAGATAATAATATTTCAATATTTTTTTTCAAGTGCCTTTTATACACCGGATACACTTATTAGTATTACACAATTTTTACTTTTTCTTATTTTTATTATTTGTTGTTATATCGGCCTATATTTTCTTTATGAAACCAGATATGTACCGTGTTGAGCTGGAATAGCGGATGTTCCCACTGCATCTCTCCCCGTGCATGTCGTAAAGGGCGACTAAGAGATAAGGACGAGATGCCGAGGAAATTAAATTAAATTTTCTGTGTGTTTATGTAATGCGTAATCTTTCGCAAAGTATTTGTAATTTAATTATAATTATATTTATAATTATATTTAACAATAGTTAACTTAAATTTAACTATTAATAATAGACACTAATCTCCAGCAAATCCTCGGTATTTAGTGAACAGCGGCGCAAGCCTATCAGAGTCGACTGGTTTGCTTGGAGTCGGGGCAGAAATTAATAAAAAATCATCCACCACCACCACCGCCTCAAGTATATCCGGCTCTCTTGCGGCGACAACCCCATTCGCTCGCTCGAGTTTCGAAATTTGGCTTGGCTTCGTTTCTTTAACTAGGGCGACTCCCTCCACGGCCGCCAGAGGGCGCCACCTCTCTGGAATCTGGAATCTGCGAAGGAAAAAAGGTATTAGAGAGCGTTTCAATGGTTTCAACTAAAAGTTCCCTTCGCCGTTATGTTGGCTCCACTGTCAGTGTCACTGTCAGTGCTTAAATTCGTGTTGCCAGTTTGTGAGATTATATTACCTAATAATGTAATCGGTATTTACCGTATAATAAATAGGGTAAATACCGATAATTACGGGTAAATCTGTACACATAGCAACCCTCAACGCTGTTTTGATAGATAGACAGTGGAGCCAACATAACGGCGAAGGGAACTTTTAGGTGAAACGCTCCCTAGTCGTAAGACACCGGTATCACACTACACAACCGGTCTTTCGTGCGCGGTAACCGCGCAGGGCCTGCCGTCACTTTGTCCGCCCTATATAAAATAGGGCAGTCGCCGTGGCCGGCCGGCTGGCGATTTAGTAGCGGTCACTTTGTCCGCCCAAGTTAGGACGGTCGCAGTGACCGACTGCTGGCTAAGGGCGAGCGGCATCGAAGCCGCTTCTGCTGCTGGCACGTTCTGCAGTCTCTCGACTGCTGCAGCTGCCTGTGGTGAGGAGAAAAGCGAATGAGTCGCGAATGTCGGTCCAACCGCCTGCTTGCTCGACATCGCCCCGGCGGCGGCGCGGCGGCGCCCGCCGCCGCCGCCGGGTCGATGTAATAAATATAGCAAAGTTTCTACGGACGACCGACCGTGTAATGTACTTCAGTACTTAAATTTTTGTTTACTGAAAGCGCGACATTTGGCGCCGAGCCACCCATAAGGTGTCTAACGACGCCCATGGACATTTGGTAGTATGCGGGGGTTGCGAATGCCATGCCGGCCTGACAGGTGCCCATTCACGCCCCTCTTGAAGGATCCGAGACTGTACTTTGGGGGGAATACATGAGCAGGGAGAGCGTTCTAGAGTTTACCGGTTCTGTAGAGGAAAGATCTGCAGAAACGTTGGTACGCATACGCGGTAAGTCCAGCGTATAGGGATGCAATCCCTGCCCAGTGCGTGTGGTGCGGAGGTCGAAAGGGGACGGCGGTATTGCGTTAAACAACTCCTCCGAGCACTCCCTGTGGAATAAGCGATAGAACACACTTAGGGCACAGAATAGAAATTAGTACTGGCATCCCTTACTGCCACAGCTGGAATTTATTATTATTAGAGTTCTGGTGATACTATAACATAACACCTACCTACAACTATACAATGCAACTCTGGCGGTTTCTCTGAACTACGGCCAATCGTACCTAACATATTGAAGTTTAAAATAATAACTTCTATTATACCGTTAACTAGACACACAGTATAACGTTCACAAACACGTTCTCGGTTATTTCGTTCAATACATTGTTCGAAAAGTGGCCGCATTAATAAGTTTGCCTTCTATAATTACCAACACTTAATATTATGACGATTTCAGAGACGAAAAACGACACGTCCCACGTCTCGTCCGAGAGTCCATCGAAATCAAGAAGCACGACAACTTCAACCGGGAGGACGCCTTCAAGTTGTCGCCGATGTGGAACCCAGTCATAGCGCCGCTCAAGATAAGAAGACACGACGGAGGCGACCAGCCGGAAGTGGACACCGTCAGCGCCTTCTGTCTCTCCGCCGAGATCTGGAACGCACCGGTGCGCCACCTGAAAGCCATTGTCGTGCCTGCCTGCGATCCTGCGGAACCACTCCTTGAAGTGATAAATAAATGATCTGAAACTGATATCCTGCCAGTGTAAGACAGACTGCCGGACAGCGATATGCGGCTGCTGTGCCAGCAAAACGTGTATGATAGGAGTATGCCATATTGGGAAAGAATCGTGTTTTAATCAACATAATTTTGACGACGATTAAATAATTAATACGTTTGATGACACACAATTTTAAATAACAATGTGGGGTGTGTGTGATAGACTGATAGTAGATAATTTTGTACAACTGTTGTTCAGTTTGATTAGTAGGTCAGTGAGTTTGTGTGAATTTGTCTCGTTTCGGTAATTCCTCAGAAACTTCTATAATCAAATCATACAAATCGTCAGTTTCTATGGGAATTTAATAACTTTGGTTTGCTCACACATAACTATATGACTTCTGTTATACTTTGTGTTTACAGTTTACTTCATTTAAATGTGTGTATGAAAAATTATAGGTACTAAAACATAGTACTTAATAGGTTTATTGTTAACTTGGTGAATACATACTAACTTCTTGTTTGATTGACGTGTGGTGCTGGTGTGTGCGTGTAAAAGCACAGTAAGAAATATAAAACAAAATAATGTTATTTATTTTAAATCTTTTTCTTTTAATTTATGTTACTTTGTTACACCTTAGAAAACATAAAAGCTTGTAAAAATTTAATACACCCCGGCGCGCGGAGGCGGCAATAGCCGCGGAAGTCAAGCGTGCGGTGGCACCTTGCTTTACGGAAATGACCACAACTTTTTTGTTTACTATCGTATGACAATACGACCGATATTTTTGGTAAGCTGAAGAAATGTTTCATAATTTATGTAGTGACATAAATTATGCTAAAGTTTCTGTTTGTTGAGTTATACTGGAAAATATGCAAACACATAAGGTAAAAAAATCATTTTTTTCAAATATTTTTATAACCACTACATTTACGCAATAGGTCTCAAGGAAGCAATCATAGAACATTTAATTAGCTTTCCAACAACACCTTACACCATCAATTTGATGAAACAGAACTCGAGATATGTGCAAAAATCTATAACTGTTGCCGCCATCTTTGTGACGTCATAGCTGCCAAAGTCCCCACTTTTCCGCTTTACGACAGGCAGTTCGGTATACTAGAGACCAAGAAGAACACATCAAGCAGCACCACAGAGCATCAAATACCTACCGCGGGGCGCATTTCATGCTCTGTGGGCAGCACGAATTTAAGCACTGACAGTGACACTGACAGTGGAGCCAACATAACATAACGCGCGAAGGGAACTTTTAGTTGAAACGCTCTCTAAAACAATGTGCTTGTGCAGGAGCGCAGCGACTGATACAAACTCTTTGGCTTGTGCACGCCTGCGGCCTGACACATTCATAGCCAAAGAGACTTCATGAGATAGCTTAAATTTTTATTAATTTGCACAAAACAAGCAACAGACGAGAGCTTTACATAGCATCGTCAATAGAAGACAAGGAGTCCAGATTATTAAAGCCGCGATAAAGAGTAAGGCGTTGAGGAAACTACGCCACATGTTCATAATACGTAAACAAGAGGGGTAAAACCTAGGATACCGGTAGTATACCCACAAGCACGGTTTACGTTTTAACGTGTAAAAATAGAGAGGGTGGGGGCATCCGAATGCATCACCGTTCTTCCGTTTTTTGAAGCTCTTCGATTGATGCTTCTGTGCCTTCTTTGCGGTCTTTTTTGTTTTCTTTCTAGCTTCTTTTTCACATTTCTTTTGCAATTTCTTTTGCAATTTGTTTTGTTCTTGTCTAGTTTTAAGTGTTTCATTTTTTCCTTTAATTCTCTGTAAATTTCTTTCAGATTGTTCTTTCCGCACTGAGACGTCTCTTCCCTTCTGCATTTGGGTTTGTTTTGAATGTTGCTTCTTTTGTTGCTGTATCTTTGCTTGCCGCGCTACTTCTTTCTCGTGTACTTCATGTTCTTTTAAGGTAGTTTTCTTGGCGTTTCCTTCTTGCTTTTCTGCTTTTATTTTTAATTTGTCTAGAGTTTGTTTTGAATGTTGCTTCTTTTGTTGCTGTATCTTTGCTTGCCGCGCTACTTCTTTCTCGTGTACTTCATGTTCTTTTAAGGTAGTTTTCTTGGCCTTTCCTTCTTGCTTTTCTGCTTTTATTTTTAATTTGTCTAGATTTTTGGAAGATTTTGTATCGTTTGAATACTCTACTTCACCAGCCGATTTTCTACCTTCTTTCTTATTTTTCGTTTCGTCAATGAATGTTACTTTATGTTTGCTTAAATCTTCACTCACGCGGTGTCTACGCGACACATTTCGTCGTGTCTTAGATGGTTGTCTGCCAACCATTCCTTCTTCGGCACCTCTCTGGTCATTCGTACTTTGTGATCTGGACTTATCTTTGTAATTTCTTCTTTCCCGGAAATCTCTTTGACTTTGTGTGGGCGTTAGTCTTTCTCGTCTTTCCGTAGTCTCTCTTCCTTTTTGACGGGTGTTCCTTCGCTCTGACGCCATTCTCTCTTTTTCTTCACATTCTAATGAAGTTTTATCTGCCCAAATACAAGATCTGGGAGGACAAAAATCGCCACGCTGCTTCACCCAAGCTGATGGCGGGTTACATATACACTTGGTATGGAAAGCCGCAATTGGCAATACATTGTTCGAGGCAATCGTTACTGGTTCTTTTACCATGATTTTGAAGTTATCGCAAGACCGAATAGATGAAGCTCTTTGAAAATGTACAGTGACAGATGTATTCCTTTTATTTACTGAATATCGACTGCATACCTCGTCAAGTGCCAAAACGCCTGTGTTTATTTTATTTGCTTCTTTGACTTCGGGATTAGCATTTGAAATTTCAGTCATTTTAATTTATAATTTGGACAGGTTAAAATCGTCGGTTAGCACTGGTAATAGTCGCAGAAACAAAATGCCACTCTGAATTTCTACAACTCAGCTATGTATGCTGTGACCAAACTTAATTATGTACTATGGAAGTACATAGTTATTAACTAATATTGTGCAGCAAGCACAGATCCGTATCTAGTTTACAAAGAGAATATAACTAGTTTATGAGCAAGTATTTGTAAAAATACTTTCAGCATTCATGTTGACAATATATCTTCTTCTTCTTCTTCTTCTTCTTAATTCTGGCGATTAACCGATATAACTTTGGCTTATTTTGCCAATGTCAAGTCTTGAAAGATCTACGGTAATAAATATTAATTCACAAATAGAGAAAACAAATATTTTATAATTGTCAAAAATGGTTGAAGGGACAGGAAAATCACAGACTTTTTTTTCTGTGATTTTCAGTTCAGGTCTTGGAGGACCCCAAAGGTTGAGTCTAAATTGTAGTATTATATTCTTTGGACTGGCTGTGCCAAAGATCCAAGCGAATTCAAAATATTGGGACAATGTCTAAAAATATGACTACTAGTCAACAAATTTTAAGTATGTAGATTAATAAAACCGGCCAAGTGCGAGTCGAACTCGCGCACCGAGGGTTCCTTATCGCCATGTCATGGTCAGTGCCACTCACGCCATGTATGGCGTGTTTTATGAAATGCTTCATAATAGTTAAAATTCATGATTAGTTAAAATTGTTCATACTCTTTTCGGTAGATGGCGCGCATACACTTTTTAGTTGCTTTTATAGGGACTAGGGACCCCAGTGAATTTTTAACTTTTTCTTTTTTTTATTGTTTTTATTGTCACGTTTTCTTATTAATAATCCTGTACATATTTATATTAATTATATACAGGGTCCGTCACTCGAACTGTTACCAATTTAAAATCATGTTATTTGGTTAATTAACATACGATTTATTAAAAATTGTGACAACATGCCAAAAAAACATAGAATTTTAATAAAATCATTGTTATTGTTCAATATAGCCTCCTTTGGCACGGATGATGGCACCAAATCTTCCGACAAAGGCATCGCAGGCTGCACGAAGATGGGTTTGCGGTGTTCTGTTCCATTCACGACGTCATTCACGCCTTCAGCGTATCCACACTTTCATATCTTTTTGTTGACATGGCTGCCTCCAAAATGGACCATACAAAGAAGTCCATTGGATTCAAGTCTGGAGAGTAGGGAGGCCATTGTTGTGAAGAAATGAACCGTGGAACGTGGTTCTGTAAAAAAATTGTGTCAGGCGAGCTTGGGACGGTGCTGAGTCTTGTTGGAACGTCCAGCTGTTCGTACAGAATTTCTTGAGTGCCCACGGTATGAGCGCATTATTTAACACCTTTTGTTGGTACACTTGCTGGTTGACTTTGACGCCCTGCTCGATAAACACGAGTGGAGAGCGACCATTTGCGGTCACTGCAGCCCAGACCATAGCAGAAGTAGGTGCTTGCTTTCGAAAGGCAACTCTGTCGTCCAAATTCTCGTTAGACTTACCCCGCAGCCAAACACGATCATTTTGTTTGTTTACATACTGTTGGAGAGTAAAAAAAAATTCATAAAAAAAAACATATTTTCCAGCTCGCCACATTCGTGCAAGGATAAACATTGTTACGTTTAATGTCCATGCCGAAAACTTACTTTAAAATTAAAATGTTTTTCCGCTCTTTTCGCCCACTTTAAAACAATAAACAAACTGCCGTTTCACCTAAATTTGGCGCGCTGTCATTATTTTTACAGGAAAAGCAGTGTGAAGTTAGTAACAGTTCGAGTGACGGACCCTGTACAATAAAAAAAATACATACAAAATGTCTGCAAACAGACAAAAAAAAAGAAAATGGTAAAGTTCCGCCGACGGACGGCGCGGCGCACAGAGGAGTATTCTAGGTAAAAATTTGATCGAAAGTCGAATACTCGAATTTTATTGCATTGCATTAAAACTTATCAAATCAAATAGTTTATTAACAAAACAGTAAATTAAATATTACATGTTTAACCTATCGACGATAATTTTTACAATTGTATCCCAGATGGAGCACTAGGCTTACGCCTGTGTCGCCTGGTCGCCTCGACCTGTTTGTTTTTTTTCTTCATGACGGATCGTATAGCCTCAATTAGACCAAAAATAATAATACAAAAAGATATTATATATTAAATATTAAACAAGA